>CM032437.1:5649010-7136831 GCA_019049465.1 Dryas iulia moderata
TACCTGTGTTTGGGCGTTTCATACATTATATGCCAGAGCATATGCTGCTTTGTGTTTTGTGGTTAATTTAATGAAATAATAAATAGCATTAATTATTTTTTATTGTTTTATTATAATACTAGCGGCCCGCTCGAGTCCGCCGCGTCAACTGCTTAACTGTTTCGTTATATTGCAACCTTCGGAGGTGGATTTTTGAAAAATAAAATTGCCTTTGTTTAACATTGGATTGTCAACTATATTTATCCAAAAAAACATTACAATCGATCAAGCGGTTTAGCTTTTTCATATAAATTTTCATCCCCTATTTCAACCGTTTAGAGATTGATTTTTGAAAAAATAAGTAGCCTATGTTTGACGCTGGATTTGTTACTACTTTCATTTTAAATTTCATCTAAATCGGACCGGTCGATTAGCCGTGAAAGCGTAACAGTCAAACAGACAGACTTTCGCAAGTATGGATAGATTGCACATATTTGTGAGAAATGCAAATCTTAACACATGGTAATGTCATAATGTAATGATAATAATTTAATTTTCCTCTTGCATTGTTTCTTCATTAAAATATTGAGTATGCTGAATTCTATACATAACCCATCTTTTTTTTTTCGAAAAAGGGGTAAAAAGATTTTTTAAACGAAGTTTTTTTGTCTCTACACTTTTCCCCTCTAGCAGGGTAGTCAGAGAAAACCTAGCGTCAAATTGAATAACGAAGAAATGACAATAAAAATAATCATTCCCCCGAATGGGATATGAACCCATAACCATTACGTTTACAATCAGTCGCTGTCTCATTGCACCACGACGACCTCACCTATTAATAGAATGATTCGAATACACTTTTCAAATTCAAATTAAAAATACCTTTATTCAGATAGACTTTTGCAAGCAGTTTTGAATCGTCGAATGACCACAAAGCTACCACCGACCACTTTACATTCCTCTTATATATTACAAATGTTTCTGATTTTTATTGTAGTAGCTTCACGCTGTATCCCGCACACAGCAGGGTAGGCAGAGGGAACCTAGTGTTAAGACACTCCGTTCCCCACTTTCCACCAAGTTTATTGTAGTATATAAAACGATAATAATTTATCAATATAAAATGAGGACGAGATTAACATTCTTTTGTAATTACGTCAGTAGCGCCAGTAAATTTTCAACTTTGTGTTAATTTTGTTAATATTGCTACAGTGTCAAACAAAAAGCCATAATTACCTTTTTCAACATATAATTTATTCAACTTTTTTTGAGGTCATGGCACAGTGGTAAAATGTCAGACTGTAAACCCGATGGTTATTGGTTCGGTATACATTTGGTCGAATGAATAAATGCGCTTAAATTATTTTCATTTTTTCGCCTTGGTGAAAAAACAAAGCGCGAAAAGTGGAGTACAGAGTGTATTGACACTAGGTTCATTCTGATTACCATACTAGCTGGAAAAAGAGTGAAGGTGCTAATTTTTATTTATTTAACGATTAAACGATCTTATTAGATTTTATTCGATCTAACAAGTTGAAAAAATAGAAAAAAATCTGATCATTTTACTAAGAAATGCGTGTTTATGCTATAGTGTTGTAAAGACATAGTACAGTTATCGGATCCGGACACGTGCGCAAATTTACAAGCAAATTGGACTATAAGAAGTAGGTGAAATTAGCATAGCAAGATATACTTGCATAATAAATAGATTGAGGCCGTCGTGGCGCAGTAGGACAGATGGCGAGGATTCGCCTTCGATTCACATTTGAAGGAATGATTATATTCAAATTATTTTATTTCTTCGTTCAATGTGAGATATTGTGAGTTGAATTTCACCACTCAACACACATTCGAGCTGAAAATGAATAGAATGTTTTGACACTAAGGTTTTTCTGACTACTCTGCTATGGGGTTATAACGAGAAGCTGTAAACATAGACATTTTTTTTATAGCTTCAAGTTGTATCCCACACACAGCATGGTAGGCAGAGGGAACCTAGAGTTCAAACACTACGTACCTCACTTTCCGCCGAATTCTGGAGGCATTGCATGTTAAGTGGCGGAACTTAACGCCGCGCTTTACCTCTACACAGACGAAGAAATTGGAAATATGAAATATTTCCACTCCTCGAGTGGGAATCGAACCCACAACCAATCGCTTTACAATCACGCTTTGTGCCCCTGCGCTACGACTGGCCAATAACAACATATAAAATTTAAGCTTATAAAATTCATATTACAAAAAAAAATATGTATCTCATACATCAATCTCTCAAATCACATAGAACATGCAACCAATCACGACCGTCTACATACAGATTGACGGACAAACAATATATAATAAACGCTTAGTAAGATGTAATCGTAAATAAAGGATAAATCTCTACCCGCGATATCTTACGGCCCGTCAGCGTGATGTATGGAGTCGGGATTGTTGGCTCTTCCTTGATAGATTAATAGCACACAATACGCGTTTATTGGCATCCTTGGAGTACACCATAAAAATAATGTGATGTTTTTTTTATTAATTTCTATGGGTTTTATTGTTATTATGGTGTTTTTTTACCTTATATGTTTGTTTATTGTCGAATTAATTTAGTTAGTTAAAGAAAATCCTTGGATCTGTTTTCATAGAAATTAGGCGGGGAAAATGTAGTGTGAAATTTAAAATATATAGAAAAAAAATTGTATGGTTAAAAATCGCAGAAATTAATAAATTTACATTTTTCCTAATTACATAACATTCACAATAGACTTTTTTAAATTTCTTAATTGTGAATAACATTTTACAAACGTCAATAATGATTAAAAACTACTTTACGCGTCAACGACTTTAGTAGTAAGAGTATATTAAAAGAGATATAGTTACGTGACTGTGTAATTAGCCAACAACTTCCGAATTCATTCTATTTTTAAAGGCTGTTTTTATAGGAATATTTTTTAAAAAGTATTATTTTTCGAAAGTTACAGTATAGTTATAATAAAGCGTATGTATGAAATGTTAAAACTTTATAAAAGCGTGTAAATAGTACAGCAAATTCTTATGTCATTACTCTGTTATTATTTTATAGGCAATGTTTAAATAACCAGATGAAAAGAGCTGTAAGAAATGAAAAGCTTTATTAAGATATTTATTTATACGTCTTGGCATTCTTAGCCTAATCTTTGTATATAAAATGATATTGTCATATTCGTCCACATATTTGGACAGATATAGGTACAGACTCACACAAAAGATAATTCATTTTGGTGTAGAGACTGTCATGGTGAAGTGGGACGTCTGACTGTAAATGCAATGGTTATAGGTTCGATTCCCCGTTGGGGTACTAATTATATTTTATTTCCATTTTCATTTCTCCTATCTAGTACTTACGATAAAACGTGGCGTGGATTTCCGCCACTCAACACACAATGTCTCGATTTTGGCCAGAAAGTGGAGAACGGAGTGTCTAACACTAGTGTCTCTTTGCCTACAATGCTATGCAGAAAAGCATGAAGTTATGACAAAATCATTGAGTTATTTTCATAAATATCTCCTTAGTATTCCGTCCATTAGATCGTGTAACGAGACAGTGTCTGATTGCAAACGCGATGGTTGTTGATTCGATTTCCACGCGAAAGAATGGTTAAATTAAAATGTTCATGTTTTCGCTTTGGTACCTAAGAAAAGTCGCGGTGTTTAGTTCCACCACTCAACGGAGACCGGACGGAGTGTCTTGACACTAGGTTCTGTCTACCTACCCTGCTATACACGAAAAAGCGCGAACCTGATAAAAAATAAACAAAAAACGTACAAAGATTGTACCATATTATATCTCTTTTGTCTTTTAATAATGTTTTTGAAATTTATTTACACCAATAGCATGCAATAATTATGATGAATTTAGAAAACCTTCAAATCAAATATTTGACATAGAACGAATAACTGAAAATAGACAATAATGTATATCTCGTATGTACATTAACCTACATTAACTAAAGAGTTTGGCTTAGACACTGCTCGTATTAGCTTCATAATAGAGCAGTCTAAACAATCCACTTATTTATTGTTCTATCGTATATTACATATATTAACATAAGTAGCGCTGAATATTTGAAAATAGAGAAAGATTATGAGACCAGCTGCAGTTTATATTTAAAATTAGCCAAAAATTGTTAAGATAGATAAGCTTTAGACTTTTTTTCCGTAGAAAGGATATTCAGGGAGATCTTAGTGTTAAGAAACTCCATTATCCACTCTCCGCCTTTCCGGCCTTACATGTTGAGTGATGAAACTCATTTTACTCGATATCTTTCGCCTCAGCACGAAACTAAAATAACTTAATTAAAGTTATTCTTGCGAGTAAAGACAAGTACCGACAACCAATCGTGCTTACAATAAGAAGCTGCTCCACTGCGCCACGATGACCTCAATACGTATAAATATTTTAATAATATTCTTGAAAGAAATTTCAACCCAGGAGATATGAGATATAAGTAACCCTATATGTATAAAAATATTAAAGCTTTTGAAATTAATCTTTTGTAAACGGATTCGTCCGTGGCCATAGGTAGACTCCCCTGTGACCGCGGACTAGTGTAAAGTATTCAAACGGGTCGGGTTTTCTAAAATGTTTTTCACATACCAAAAATAAATAACGAATAATCCGGTTAAAATAGTATCATTTCAAATTATCATTACTCTGCATTTTACAAACAAATGCTTATTTAAAGAATAGTATAAGAAACTGTTACCAAATAGAAAGCTTTAGTGAAGTATTTTTTAACACGGCTTGACATTTTCTCTCTCTGTCCTATAACACAAATTAATATCAAAATAAGATTCAAAATTAGCATTTTTTAAAAAAAGAATGACTTTAGAAATTACTCCTTACTATTCTTTTTTCTGCATTCAAAATATAATTAGCCTGAGTGTCAATGCAATTGGTTGAGGGTTCTTATAAGAAGAAATTACTATATAGTATCATCACTTTTCCGTTCTCGTACCTTAAGCAAAGCGTAATATTGACTTCCGCCATTCAACACACAACGCCCATATTTTTTTATGTTCATATTTTTCATCCTGATAATCTAAACAGGAAAAAATATTGTATCTTATTCTACTGATTGTTCCAATATTAAAACATCAAACATTTTATGTAAACATCTGCGGAAAACAAGCGAAATTTTAAATTACAGGAATACTGAAATTGAATACATCAATTTCACGACATCGTTTAATATTCCCAAGCAAAAACAAAGCAGTCACAAATCAAAAGTTCCGCGAGTTTTATATAACAATGTATATATAATAGGCCGACGAACACAGTCATAAAGAAATTCGCTGCCAGCCAATAAGTGACATCGTTGGAGCAATTAAGATATACCTAACGTAGCGTGAATTTTGTTTTCATAATATTTTTTTAATATTTATATTATATAGTAATATTTTATCCTCTTCATGATTTTGCTCGCATAGTGGAGCATGCAGAGAGAATCTAATGTCAAGATCACGCTCAGATACTTCACTCAGACGTTCTTCAGTATCAAGAAATTGAGATATTGAAGAAACGGAAATAATTTTAAAATAATCATTCTCCTGAGTGGAAATCGAACCCCCAACCATCACATATATAGTACGTCATTTTTTTAGCTTCATGCTGTATCCCGCACATAGCAGAGTAGGCAAAGGGAACCTAGTGTTAAGACACTCCGTTCCCCCCTTTCCGCCGAATTCGTGTTATGTGGTGGAAATTACCGCCGTGCTTTGCCTCGATACCAGAGCGAAGAAAATGGACACATGACACATTTCCACTCCTCGAGTGGGAATCGAACCCACAACTAGTCGTTTTCAGTCACATGCTTGTGCCACTGCGCCACGACTGGCCCCTAGTACATCATCGTATACCTATATTTGAAATAAATATCTCAAAAAGGCATAAACATTAAACCTTTCCTATTTTAGAAAGGACAGGTACACGCTATAAAAACCGGGTCAAATTTCATTTATTACAAGTTGATGTTTCAACTTTACTACCATTTTCAGTCTAAATCCATCAGGCGTCGAAATTTCACCGTCAGTAAATTCTGTCTCTCGTAAAATTAATCCAATCGATTTGGAAGGCCCGAGTTATGAGGAGCTACGGTTAATTGTTTGTGTAATTGATCTTTTAGTACTCCATAGATAAAGTTTTGACTGTCTTTTTAAAAATAGTCTTAATTAGTTATAGATAAGTCGATATTTTCATCTTTTATGTGTTCTTTATTATTATAAAAGGGTAAGGAATATATTTACGAGAAAATAATTAAGGGGGAAGTAAAAAGAGTAAAAGACTGTGAATATATGGTTTTTAAAACTTTTATGTCTTATATTTTTCCATTTGTATGTGCACATCTAGTTGTAGGTACTAGATAAATTTGAATAATCTTTTTTGGTATAACAAAAAAGGTTATTCGAATCTATGGTTTTAAGCCTGGAATTTAGAATATTATTGATTTTAAAGAAACAAAAAAAAACTGTATTAATAAAATTTGATCAGTGTAATTCACATTTTCCATTGACATACAAAAGTTTACGGATGCTCTGAAACCTAATGAAGAACCATGATAGTTTATATCATATATGTTTAAAAACCTGTAATTTCTGCTGAATAGTACATAAGAAATAAGTAAATGGTCCATTAGTAAAAGTCATTTTGGTATATAGTTTTCCTTAACAAATAAATCGTTGAACTTTGCGGCTATTGTGGCTCAGTGAGATGAGAGCGAGTGTTACACTCGAAACGCGATGGCAGTGGGTCCATATGTCATAAAATCAAAAATTTGTGGGCGTCAGCCATTTTAAAATAACAAAATCATAGGAATTCATATTTTGTTCAATTATAATTAATTATATTTTCTTTTCTGTTTATATAAAATACATCATATTTCCAATTTATATTGCTGGTTTAATATTTTCATAAACTACAGTAAACTAACTTGCATATAGAAAGAAAATTTTAACTTTATAATAAACTTGCTTAGCATTCCTTGGAATTCATCATGTAAATGTCCATTGCCTTGTAGAGAGACGAGCTCGGAGCAGTGCTTGGGACTTGTGTTCCAAGTGCAGGCTTAAGTGACCCCTTTACGACGTTAACATTCGCATTCACTGTCTGTTCCTCCTTCTATAACGTTATTCCTTTAAAGTTTTGATTGATAAATAATTCATTAATTAATAACTGACCGTGCGTTGTGGGTTTAAAAGTCACTAAAGATAATGTTGTGTTAATTTAATTAAAACGAATCTGATCTGATTTAAATGTCGCCAGCTTTTAAATCCGATATCCAATACGTGATAAAAGCAACATGACAGTTGGGCAAATAAAGATCATACAATCAAATTTCCACGTTTTGGAAAATCAAAGCGCGGCGTTGGATTCCGCCACTTAGAACGCAATGTCAAATGTAAAGTGAAGAACGAAGTGTTTTGACTCTAGGTTGTTACTCTGGTTACTAGAAGTGAGAAAATGACAAAACATGCAATGCCTCGATTTCAGGTAGCAATTGGAGACCGGAGTGACATGACATTAGGCTCTCTCTGAATACGCGGGTGTGCAGAAAAAATGTTAATAATTCGGTGTCACGTTTTTTTCTACACAGTTCTTTTGTCAAAAAAATACGATTTCAGGCAAGTGGAAAACGGAGTGGTTCGACACTAAATTCTCTCTTACTACCCTATTATACAGAAAAAAAAGCGAAAATCCCACAAAATAAAAAAATCCAATATGTAAATCATAATAAAAAAACGGGATTAATCTATCAATTACTTTGATATTTTAATTTTCATTAACCAATTTTCGCTCCAGCTGTGGATATCCAACTGTCGATAAATTCTAGCCCCGTCAATCGTAAAAACAGTTAATTGAATTATTGGCCGCTTGCTTTAGCTGCCATTCAATTTGTATTAAAACAATTTTGGCCTTTATTTTTCATTTGTCCAGGTACCTATACCTTTATTGCTTAGTATTAAATCCATCTCTATATATAATAAAAGAGTAGAAAAGTCAATTCTGTACATGAAAAATTTCAGAAAAAATTTAATTGGGTGCGTTAATATATCGATAACAGAGGCCAAAAATCCACTTAGTAGAATTTTTGTCTGTCTGTCTGTCTGTCTGTCTGTCTGTCTGTCTGTCTGTCTGTCTGTCTGTCTGTTAATTTGTTCGTCAATCACGCAAAAACTTCTGGATAGAAATGAATGAATTTTAGTATAGTGATAGCTTATAGTCCAAAGGTACATATAGGATAGTTTTTATCCCGGTATTCTATGTAGTTTTTTTGGAAAAAATAAAAAACCGATATAAGTAAATCATTTGTATATCGGTATCTACCGGGTAGAAATTAATGATTTTTTGTATGGAGTTAGCTTAGAGGTTAGAGCAACATATGGGATAGTTTTCATCCCGGTATTCAACATAACCCCCGCAGAAAAATAAAATTAAAAAAAAAACATTCAAATTATGTCGATAGTTCACGAGTGAAGATAAATTTGTTTCAATATCACTAATTAAAATAATTATAAAATAAAATATGCATAACATTTATTAAATATACATTTGACCGGTCTATAAAATTTTATATAATCTATACATTTTTATAATCTATATGACAACAGATGTCACTACGTTTTCTGCAACGGGTGGCGCCATTTGTTATTATATAGTTGACATTGTATTAGACATATCCGCACTCATTAAAATTATTATTATAAAAATGCAAAAATCTATATCTCTTCTATTTGTTATGTTTTGACGGGAATTCGTAAAGAAGATTGTTGAAGATGCAGGGTCATATAGGCTACTTTATAAAAAATCAAACCCTAGGAGGTTGAAACAGTGGATGAAACTTATGTATGTTTAGTATATAGTGAGAATAAAAAGTAAAAAACTGGCAAAGTCAAATTGCATTGATTATTTGCAAGTAAAACTATTTTTTAATATCAATAAGTAACTAAATTGTAAAATAAAAAGCGTAAAGTTTATTTAAGATATTATGACCGGTAATACTATATACCAGATGGTATATATGTACGAAATCTACTATCATATGATAGCAGATTTCGTACGTTTTCTTACTAGAACAGTTATCACTATATGTTATCAATTAATATAGACATTGCACTAAATGTATCGATGATTTTCTCATGAACATAATTAGTGACGAAAGTCAAATATAGAATACCCTCCTTTTATAAAAAAAAGCAATGCTTATGTATGTTTAGTATATAGTGAGAATGAAAGATCTAAACTCCTTGACTGAAATGAATGAATTTTCTCAGGAAAATAGTTAATAAGGCAAGGTCATCACAAACATAGGCCATCTCTCTTTTTTTTTTAAAATTATCCTGGTATTCAAAACAGTTCCCGCAGAAAAGTAAAAAACTGGCAAAGTTAAATTGCATTGATTATTTGCAAGTAAAGCTATTTTTTAATATCAATAAGTAACACAATTGTAAAATAAAAAGCTTAAAGTTTATTTAAGATATTATGACCGGTTTATAATACTATATACCAGATGGTATATATGTACGAAATCTACTATCATATGATGGCAGATTTCGTACGTTTTCTTACTAGAACAGTTATCGCTATATGTTATCAAATAATATAGACATTGCACTAAATGTATCGATGATTTTCGAGTCAAATATAGACTACCCTCCTTTTATAAAAAAAAGCAATCCCAAATAGAGGACGAAAGCGGTAGTTCACGTGGCGAAGCCGCGAGCGGGTCGCTAGTATAAAATAAAGTAGCGTAGATTCAATTCACACAGGGACTTATAATAATAGGGTTGTACTGCTTTAAATGACATAAGTTTTATTTCGTGACCGAAATAAAACATTTTTTTTTATTGATGATAGGGAGGCAAACGAGCAGAAGGACCCCCTTATGGTAAGTAGTACCTTCGCCCATGGACATCCACAACATTAGATAAGTTGTGGATGCGTTGTCAACCTTAAGGGGGATGGAGGAAAGGAGGGAAGAAAAATGGGGATGGTGGGAATAGGGAGAGAGAGCTGGCTTACCTGCCATCGAACCGGAACACATCATCAGATGTTTGGCGATTCGTCTTTGACATGATAGTCGCGAGCCAGTCGGATAACGAATCTCCTACCACCAAGCTACTGGATTACTTGCCTTTTACGGGACGCTGTCCAGCGACGGAGGGGAATCGTATTCTAACCCGTCCCCTCACGGGTAAAAAACTTATGTAATTTATTTTATCTCGTGACGAAAAAGTAAGAAATTAAGTAAAGTCTTCCGACTTCGTCACTATAAAATTGTAATAATATTACCTTAATAAATTATTAATAAAAAAAATATTTGTTTTAAGTAGCTTGCAACTCTCTTTAAAAACAAGCTCGACTTCCCCTAGGGTCGTGACCGCACGGTTGAAAAACGATGATCTAAGGGAACCTGTCGTGATATAAATTTGACGTATAAATAAATCATATGTCTTTTTGCAGCTTTGTGATTTTTCTGAATAGCAGGACAGTCAGAGAAAACCTAGTTTTAAAATAGTCTGTTCTATACTTTTTTTTATCTTCACGCTGAATCCCGCACACAGCAGGCTAGGCAGAGGGAACTTAGTGTTATGACACTCCGTTCCCCACTTTCTGTAGTTTCCACGCGAAAAACGAGACATTGCGTGTTAAGTGGCGGAACACGCGAACTAGGGACTTTGCGCTTTGTCTAAGGAGGAGAAATTTAAATAATAAGATTTTAAAATGTTCTGGAATAGAACCCATAACTATCGTGTTTACTATAGGCTATCACACTGTACCACAACAAGACGTCAATGGTAGAATATAGGATAAAAAATGATAATTAATATCGTTGTTTTTCTGTTGTTTACCATATATTATATACTGATTATTATTATTACTAACTATATTACTAACTTAAAACTTAACTACTAGCTAAAAATGTATCTAAGTGCCTAATAACTTCAAGTACGATACGAACTGATCTACATTCAAGTAGGTTACTTATTCAATAAATACTGCAATAATACATGTTAGTTAAATTAATTTAGTCGCTGAGAAGCAGTAAAAATTTAAGTAGCTGTTTCGCACTTTAACACGTTACACGGCGTAATAAATAACTATCTGTGCGGCAAGCAGATATTTTTAGTAGTTCTATTAATATATCTATCATATATTATATTTATAGATATTTTCGTAATATAGCTTTTAGAAACTGATATTTTGGTATTTCTTACGTTATTGTAACCAAACTTTGTTTTTTTGGTAAAATTACCAAAGTAGGTTCGATAAGCAATCTAAAAAATGTTTTTTTTAAGTATTTTATTTTTTCGCTGTAGATATAGCAAAGTATTAAATTTCACCACTCAATGTGTAATACTTGAATTGAGGTGGAAAGTTTTCTCTGACTTTGTGGGAAAATTTCTGAAGGTCTTTTGTATTTAACTTTTTTTTTTAAGTATCATCTTTTCTTAATAGAAAGGGAAAAGCTCGCATAAGTACTTATTAAAACAATACTTATATACACATATACCCTTATATCGATAATCAATGATAAAATTCTATGTCATAAGATAACGTTTTCTTTACAAATCAATATCAATAAAAAAAACAGGAACTTCCTCGTACACTGAATAACATAATAATCTTTCTTACAATATACGAAGTCAAATATATTCAGCGATTCAATTGAATCAAATACGTGTACGTCTGTACAAATGTTTTTACAATACAATTGTGTTTTGGAAGCACGACAATCAAAATATATAAAATCAACTTTCACTGTATTGTTTCTTGTCTTTTGTCTCTATGAAGAAAGGTTCTGGTATTCTGGTATTAGCTTCACGCTGAATCCAGGACACAGCAGGGTAGGCAGAGGGAACCTAGTGTTAAGACACTCCATTCCCCACATTCCGCCGAATTCGGAGGCATTGCGTGTTAAGTGGCGGAACTTAACGCCGCGCTTTACCTCGGCACCAGAGCGAAGAAAATGGAAATATTAAATATCTCCACTCCTCGAGTGGGAATCGAACCCACAACCAGTCGTTTACAGTCACACGCTTGTGCCATTGGGCCACGACTGGCCACTATATGAAGAAAGGTTCAGTTTGGAATATTCATTTACTAATTATATAGATTTTTGTATAATAATGTTGCTATGAAAATGGAAAAGTTAACAATATTATAGAAAGGAAAAATGGTTTTTAGGAAATAGGATACATGATTTAGCAGATACGTCGCACGTTCTACATATAGTTGCGTCAAATTTCTTTAACGTTTATTACAACTTTTTTGTATTGGTAGCAGGCGAGTGGATTTTTACAAATTCCTGACATTCTTTTTTTTAAGACTTAAATAATAAAGAAATCTCTATAGCAGTAACTGTATTTCAAACATATCTTTCACTCTTTCGGACACTTCACAACACTCACGTACTTTTAAAATCTCCTTTAATAAATTCCTGGCATTATTTACATGTTAATATTAATTAAATGTGTAATCCTTATTCAGCTTATTACAACACTTTAAATACTTTCAGGCAATATATTTTATTTCTTACACAACATTTTTTATTTTCCCTCCATTTCGCTTGACCACAGATTCAAAAGTCTATATGTAGTTAGCATAGCTGTCATAACGCGTCAATAGTTGTAACAATATGAAAATGTAAAAATCATGGACTATTTTTTATAACAAAATGTAAATTTAAAAAAGTGAGCAGATGCAAAAAATTGATTGAAGGCAAATATATTTTATGTAAATATCAAAATCAAATGAATATGTAAAATTTTTAAATTGACAACTCCTGTTTTTTAGTTAGATTTACTTACATAATATATTACGAATATTTTGTTAATATTTAACGTTTTGTATATATAACAGCAATACGCAATTATAATTCTAGTTTGTTTTTTCTTTTCGATTTTATATTCTCCATTGAACTGTACTATATATATATTTAACTGTTACTTTAACTATGCTTTATTTTGATGTTGCATTTACATTTACCAAAATAACACATTTTGCAAATTTTGTCTGTCTCTCTGTTTGTTCTGGCTAACCTTTCAAATAGCTTGACGGATTTGAAAGGTAATTCAATGGCAGAGAAAATGTAATAATAAGTAAGTGAGGTTATTTATTTTAGAATTATTACTTTTTTAAACTTCCCGTGGATGAACTCGTGGGCACGGCGGCTAGTAAAATACAAAGATGATTAGGGTTGATAGAGCAAATTACACTTTAAAGTAATAATATATAAATTACATTTGGTCCTTTATTTCACTCACACGAAAGGTGTCTACAGGGGTTAATTAAGAAAAACTAGGGTCACCCTTTATCCAATTTTGCACTTGAGCTCAATTCCCTTTAGTGATTAAACTTTAAATAGTGTCGACGTTGAACTATGTATTTTGACAAGACTAGAAAATTGTTTGACGTCATGGCGCAAACAATATCTGAATATAAACAGGATGGTTGTGGTGTTAATATATTTTTTAATTCATTCATTGTTATGTTTCTGTTAATTTCTCTGTTTAGTATGGTAAAGCACAATGTTGGACGCATGTCTTGAATTAGGGAGGAAAGCATAGACTCTAATCTCTGCCTACCCTGTTTTGCGGTACAAAATGTAAAGTTGAGAAAAAAGAAATAGATGTCAAAAATATTATAACGTCTATTTCGTTTATTTTTACGAATATATTTATGTAACGTATTCCATAAATATATTCTTCAACTATACTCGTACTTCTGATATTGAAGAACGATTTAATCATTGCCTTTTTATCCACATACACAGATTTAGTAATAGCAATTTTTTTCCATTTATTTCCTATACTAAATAGAGATTTTCGATATATCGGAACGTTATCTAAAATTTAACCAATTAATTAAAAACATTGTAATAGTTAGTATAAGATGATAATGATGAATGATAGATAACTGATCATTTTATTAATAGTACGTGCATTTCCAAAAAAGAAAATCTAATTAAACCGAATTACCGGCAGTCAATACAATTTATTAGATTGTACGAAACAATCGTATATTGCGTTCACACTTTTTAGTCCCATCGTTTAAATCAGCATTGCTCTTTAGCACTTTGCTCAAAAAAAAAGAAATTAGAATGTAAATGGACTTGAACCCCTGGTAACCGTTCTTGATACTAAGCCATACGCTGTTAACCAGCAGCATCCTATTGTATAGTATAATATGCGAGCATTGCAAATATCATTGTATAATAGTGTAGTTGTACTCACAAAAACCACTAGAAGAACTACTTTTTAAAAGTTTTAAATCTAATTCTATAACTATCGTCGTCCGCAGTTAAGTTTTATTTAATAAAATCGACACCGCTGCGGTCTCTCTAGAGAAGAACTATATAGTTATAGAAGTTAAGCCAAAGCACTAACATAAGTTAAGAACGAATATAACAGTGTCAATATAGTTTAATACTTGTTAATGGTATTTTAACGAGTCTTTTACGATATGACTCTTGCTCTGCTTTATACCTCGTAATAATGCAGTTAAATCTCGATATAATTTTGCGATAAGATATGTAATAATATTTGAGAACAAGTTGTAAAAGTTTATTCTTTTTTTTCGACTTCAAGCCTTTTCTCGTCTGACACTCCGTTCTCCACTTGCCATCTGAATTCGTGACATCCTTTTTGAGTGGTCGAACTCAACGCCGCGTTTTGTCTTATGCACCTGAATAGAGAAGTGAAAATGACTAAATTGTCATTATTTCCCCGCTTGGATATCCCTTTAATATCCTTTTATATCCTTTTTTTTTAACGTCAGGAAATCTGTTATGGATACTCACTCAGGGTGGGGACTCCGGTTCGACAAGATAAACCACTAAAACCTGACGGTGCTCCTCCCCCGCCTCTAGCCCAGGTCTCAGGAACTGTTGGGTATCGAAGCTTTTTTTTTATCATCAGGAAAATCCTGTTACGGATACCCGCCCGGGGTGGGGACCCGGGAAGCGGTTATGGGGACTCCGGTTCGATCCTCCGTTTACCCACTTAAAACCTGACGGTGCTCCTCTCCCGCCACTAGCCAAGGTCTCGGGCACTGCCCCAATCGTCCGCGGACCTGGGCGGCGGGTATCGAACCCGAAATTATCGTCAGGTACTGTCCCACTGCGCCATGATCCCAAGTTTCATTACTTTTGACATATATATGTTTGTTACACAAATGAATTAGTTCTATTGTTTTGACTGGGTTTATTTAGTTATTACACTTTAGTCTAATTTAGAAGTCCCGTGTCCCGTTAACGATAAAAACTACACAAATTTAAATGAAATTACAAAGAATATTGCATGGTTGAAATGTTCGACAGGCACATTTAATCTTCAACCAGTAATAAAAAATGTTGTCTACCTGTAACAGTGGACTACTGTAAAGTGTTCAAAACGTCAGGTTTTCTAAAAATGTACTTTCCAATACCAAAGTATACGCGATTAATCTGGTTAAAAATAGTTTCATTTCTACCAGTATTTTTCGTATTTCAGTCGTATAGTAGTTTCTAGTATGAAATATGCGTACTACGAGGTGTGCGCTTTCAGCGTGGTTGACACGTGTTTATGCATATTGCATATATTCTAGATGTACGAACGCTTATTGCCTGGTATAGAGTAGAAAATAGAGAGTTAAATTTAATATTATACATATAAGATATTTTCGTTATATTGGACGGTTATTTACTTAATTTAACTTAATTTAGAAGTCCGTTTATTTCTTATATGTAGTTCAGAGGTGGCATCAGTACGATCAGTACAAGGGCTCCGGTGCATAAGGATAGAATCGCACCAATATTTTTGTGAACTTTTGTCTAGACTAGTGGTGGGCTAAGTTTCTTAATGGGAATTTCAAAGGAGGACCAGGCTCTTCTCGTTTTTTTTACAACTACTACTTATTTTGGCTCACTTTTTTTTACAACTACTACTCAACTGTTTTGGCTATCGTTTTTCGCTATTTATTTCAAAAAGTATAAATTGATAGAGAGAGAATATACTGCGATAAAAGCGTAGAGCAATTATTTTTTTAAATAATTAAAGTTTAAAGTTACATTTTAAAGTTTTTAGTAAATAAATTATTACTTTCTTCGTCGTCAGAATAAAATTTCAATATAATGTTTGAGTGCAAACCTAATTAAATAATTTAAAATGCTGTTGTTGCTAATCTGTAACCCTTTTATCTTGCGCCATTCGTACGCTAGCGTTGCATCCGGCAGCAGGAAGTTAGCTAAGCGTAAACTCCTAGGTTAAAATTATATTATAAATTTTACATAGGGATTACTTAAGAGAATTAAAATTGAAACTACTAAATAAGTTATGAGGAGAAACATAAAATCGTTTCTTTTCCTTATATTAGTCGTATTTTTAAAATGGACTTAAATTATTAGTCTAAAAGTTAGTAGTCTCTTCAAATTTGGTTAGATAGAGAGAAAAGCTAGGGCCGTAGGTGAACGTTAATGCATTTTTTAAAAGGAACCCCTACAGCGTAATCAGACGTATTTCAAGAAGCTTTTCCCCTCTGCAATGCGATGGGCCCGGATCTGTTCTCTATTCTTTAAGTTCTAGAGTTTAAATTTCAATTAACTTTAATTTCAATTACTATATTTTAGCAACGAAGTGAAGTTAAATAGAATCATTTAAACATATTCTTAGATATAGTTTTCATATAAGTAGGCATATAGCAGTTACCATAGCCGTAATAGTCACCATAGTAGTCAGACTCTCTTTATATAGACTAGAGATTATAGACACTAGTGTCAAAACACTCCATTCTCTATTTTCCACCCGAAATGGAGACATTGCTTTTGATAAGTAGAACTCAACGCCGCACTTTATGGTCGCAGCAGTTAAGCAGAGATTTTAAGCTAATTATATAATATAATATATTTGTTTTAAGCTAATTGAAATATAATCCGTTTCCCATTTAGTAATATATAATGTAGATATACTTACCTATATACAACTAATACAAGCATTTACATGTTTGTTACACCACACAAAGTGTATAAACAGTGATAAAGGTTAAATGTAAATCACAGGTGCGAATCTAGTGAGATGTTCAGTATAATTCATAAACGTTACCTCAGGGCTTTATGGCGGATCTTGGGAATGGCTGGGATTCTTATGGCATTAGAGTGCGTTTCCAATGTTTTAAAAGTACTATTTTTATTTTTTGACTTTAAGGGTTTTTCTTGGTATAGCAGGTTGGCTAGAGAGAAAGCAGTCTTATTTTGTTTAACATATTGTTTAACTTATTTGTAATTGAAATTCGTTCTTTAGTATTCTTTTTACCTTCTAAAAATCTCTAAACTTTTGAGCTTAAAGTAGAGCGTATAAGCTCATAAGTTGATATTTTATATATGTATATGTAGGTAGGTACATGTACATTATTAAATAACTTTAAGAAATTAAAATGTTGTTTACACTCTTGCTTCATGCTGTATAAGATATTCATTCTTTTTTGAAAATGTTAAAAATTTGGAACTCACCGGGTTTCAAAATAGCTTCTTTGGGAGACCTTTTAAAATTCTTATAAAAATTACGTTAAAGTTTATACATTTTCTAATATTTTTTTAGAAAAAAATCTCGTATTAAGACCCTCTTAATTTAAACTTAAATATAACTTATTATACGGTATTCAATTCTTACAAAAATAATTTAAGAGTTCTTTTAAAAGTAGACGAATAAGTATCAACATACTCTGATAATTAATTAAACGCGGAACAGCTGGTGTTTCTTGCTGTTAGTATGGGTTCTTTGTAACTTTGAGGAATAATCCAAGGTTTTTTTAATGTAATTATATATAATTATTGAAGTTAATGCATTTTTTATTTTCACGCTGTATCCCGCACACAGCAGGGTAGACAGAAGGAATCTAGTATTAAAACACTCCGTTCCTTGCTATCCACCAAATTCTGGACGCATTTCGTGTTAAGTGGCGGAACGTAACGGTGTGCTTTGCCTCGATACCGTCCACAGCCATACCATCATGGAAATAATCAATATTTCCACTCCTCGAGTCGGAATCGAATCCACAACCATTTGTGAGTCAAATTTGCTCTTTTATGCAAATAGTATTATTATTAAAGTCGTATTACAGAATATGAAAACGCAGTGATAGAATCCGAACTCCTGACCTAAATACTCCACTAGTTTAGTGACAATTGCAAACGAAATTGCAATTTAAAATATTAATGAAATTCAAGCTTTTTTCTTTAAAGTAATTCGCAAAGTAAATCTCTACACCACACTCTGCTTTCCACTTTCTACCCAAAATCGATACATTGCGTTTGGAGTGGCAGAACTCAACGCATTTTATCTTCTTACTAGAATGGAGAAATGAAAATAAAATTAATTATAATTATTTTACATAATATTTAAACAATTTGATAATTTATCACGGCTATAGCTATAGAAGTTACAATTTCTTATTTAGAAGATACTATTAATACGCGAAGAAAAAGTGTATCTTTTTTACGACATAACACAGATCTAAATTAATTTTAATGGAGAAAGAATGTAGAAGCATTAGCTTCTACGTTCTTTATCAAAGCAAATACTAATGGAGGTACGGATATGAGTCTTACAGCGATATATGCATCTAGACTTTTATAATATTATTTTTTAACGTGTAGAATAATAAAGGTTTTTAATTAGCGTGGCCAAGGGAAATTGTTATTTGGTATAAACTGACCCACACGTTGTAAAGACGTGTATATTCCTTATGAAACTTAAGCATGTATACCTCGGGGCCTTTTTAGTTCTTATGAATTTATTTTCTTTAATGAAAATCTACGCATAAAGTAAAAATGTTAATGGCCGATGTCTATACTTGGGGGGTATAAGAGAAAAGTATTATTAGTATAATTATAGTATAAATATAATGTAGTAGGCTCAAGAACAATGATTTTTAAATTTTTATTCTCTTTATTTGTTTATCAGATTGTATGTGCATTTGTGCACGTTAATTTTTAAAATGGTAAACCTTCCTTAACATTCATATTTATATATCAATCGGTTCATAAATAAAAAAGTTTTTCTGTAAGCTTAAGCAAAGTTTGTGATTTAAGTAAGAACGCTGACGTTTGAAAAATCTAAATAATGATATTCAAGTAGTTTGCTTACAGTTACTTACTAGTCTAATAAAAGTAGTAAAATAACAGGTACTATGGAAACGTGCTATTGTTTTTGACGTGAATAACAATATTCTATTTAACAGCTTGAGCAAGGACCATTCCGCATAATAATTTAAGAAGTCTCAGGAAAATTGTTAGCGGTTCACGATAAAGTGACTGTAATTTGTTGAATTGTTTATTTTAACGAAATTTCCTTTCCATATTTTTGCTTTTATGTTTATTTATATTGTGAAATGTTTTTAGAGACCAGTCGTGTATTCCACATAAGTGTTACTGTAAACTCGATTTGCTGTGGGTTCGATTCCCACTCTAGGTATAGAAATCTTTAATATTTAATTTTCTTCGGTCTAGAGCCGAGGCAAAAAACGGCGCTGAGTTCCGCTGAGTTGAGCACATACATGTAATGTCTCCAGAATCCGGTGGATTGTGGTGACGGAGTATCTTAACATTACGTTCCCTCCGCCTACCCCACTGTATGCGGGATACAGCGGGAACCTAAAAAAAGTATTCAATTTCTTAGGTAATGTTTGCAGACTCGACTTCATCATAGTATAACCTTATGTATTAATTATTATGTATTGATGATAGCTGGTTAAGACAATCTACACAAGTTATTTATTTGATTATTAATTAATTTATACATAAGTACTATACGTTTTCTATCGATTGTATGCAAATTAGAGTACAATAAAAATCAAAAGTAAATTATTGTATACCAATAATTATTATATAAATATCTTTAGAGAGTGGAAAACAAATCCTGGAATTAAGGCATTGAAGTATTCTGGCTGCTACTATCAATTAGGTTTACTAACAAATAAATATATATGTATTTTAATTTTTTTTACATTCATAACAAATGTTCATAGAATATAATTAATGTATAAGTGCAGAATGTGCAGAAAAAAATTGGAGTATTTAAAATTTATATGGAGACCAGAGCATAGAAGCTCATATTTTTTATTGTACTGCTTTTAAAAGCCTTAAAATTAATCATATCAAATAATTAATACACACACGACTATATATTTGACACGCAGGTAAACTAAATGTTACGCTTCAAAGGGACCTTTAGTAATATATATTCTAATAATTAAATAAGCTATCCAACAGTATTTCTACGTATAAATCTACATTAGCAAATGAAATTCATAGACTGACATTTTCCCAAATTAATATTACAATAGAAATTTTAGTTTTCCACGAACTTCTTTCCATAACAAGTAGGCATATCTAAGAAGATAATCTTGAATAAATTATGACCAATCTCATGCGATATGCTAATATGCTAGAAGCTATTTTTCTTCGTATATTAATTTTTATGACTGTAGTGACCGAAATGCGCGTGTCTAACTAAAAATTGTTATGGTAGTGGGACCAAGTTTCGATTGAACTAATTTATATTCTAGACATATTTTTTTATAAGCTTCACGTTGTATCCCGCACACAGCAGGTAGGCAGAGGGAACCTAGTGTTAAGGTACTCCGTTCCCCACTTTCCGCCGAATTAGGAGGCATTGCGTGTTAAGTGGCGGAACCTAACGCCGCGCTTTACCTCGACACCAGAGCGAAGAAAATGTAAGTATTAAATATTGTGGCCAGTCGTGGCCCAGTGGCACAAGAGTGTGACTGTA
This sequence comes from Dryas iulia moderata, assembly GCA_019049465.1. NCBI lineage: Eukaryota > Metazoa > Arthropoda > Insecta > Lepidoptera > Nymphalidae > Dryas > Dryas iulia. The sequence goes on from CM032437.1 coordinate 5,669,780, forward strand.
AACGACTGGTTGTGGGTTCGATTCCCACTCGAGGAGTGGAAATTATATTTCCATTTTCTTCGCTCTGGTGTCGAGGTAAGGCGCGGCGTTAAGTTCCGCCACTTAACACGCAAGCCTCCGAATTCGGCGGAAAGCGGGGAACGGAGTGTCTTAATACTAGGTTCCCTCTGCCTACCCTGCTGTGTGCGGGATATAGCGTGAAGCTATTTTTTAATGTAAGTATTAAATATTTCCACTCCTCGAATGGGAATCGAACCCACAACCAGTCGTTTACAGTCACACGCTTGTGCCACTGCGTCACGACTGGGCACAATGACATAGACATATATTTTTTTAATTTACGTAGGTAGATTTTGCCAATAAATGTATAGTGTTTTAATTAAGATAAAATATTGGAAACGGGGAATCTTGTAACAAATGTTATTTTCGAAATTATTAAGAAAATAATTTAAATTTATAGGCATGTGACGATATTTTTAACATGTGACATAGTTTTCTTTATGCTGTTTACTTTTTTACAGCTTCACAATTTCTCCTCTTAGCAAAAGTAACGTATTGTTAAGAAACTCTATTCTCCGTTATATACTCGATTTCCAGACAAACTGAACTTAAATAAGGAAAGTCGTCTTTCCTATACAGGAATTGTATCCGCAACACTCACGTATGCAATAACACACTGTTACGCTGATTTATTATTACTTTTAAATATAACTAAAATAAATTACAACATTATTAAATAAATTTACGCACCGCCTGACCTTTTTTGAAGGTCCATCCATTTCGTAAAAGAGACTTATAAATAAATATGAACACAATAATACATATACTAATTCATTTCACACACGTGTCGGAAATAAGATAACGGCGTTGTCAACGTTTTCCTTTCCAATGGCTGGAAACCTCTTGTCAAATGCCTCCTGAAATAAAACTTGACCCACTAACCCACATGCGTTCGTGGAAGGGACTTATTTATGTACTTACAAAGCTTTTTTTTATTGTACTTTATAACTGTGATTTTGGTTTGCATACAATTAAGAACAGTCTTATCTATTCTAACATTTCCCTTTCTGGTTTTTATTATATAAATTTTGGTAAAATGTGCTTTTGTGCTATTTTTGGACTATAATGTCTTTTTTTTGGAGGCCAAAAAAGGGTGTTTTTTGCATAGCAGAGTAGTTAAAGAAAACTTAGTGTTAGGACACTCCGTTCTTCATTTTCTTCCGGAAATCGAGACGTTGCGTGTTGAGTGGCGGAGCTTAAGTGACGCGCTTTGCGCCGTTTCTTTTTCCTTTATAAAATTAAGTTCTACTACTTTTTATATTACACACGGTATTGAAATACATTTTGGGCGGATGTAATAGAAGCTGATGATTGTGACTTCAAATTCAATTTACGGGAACATATAATAATCAAAATATGGTAAAAATTCAGATTATTTTCTTATGTAACCTATGAGGGATGAGCTTAAAATGTACTATAGTTATTCTAGTTTATATAGAGAAGTAATGCGGCAGGCCAATATTACAATAGACACATTATATTCGGTATGTATGTATTATATTCGGTGAGAAATATGTTTATTTTTGAGGCCAGTCATGCCACAGGGCCACAAAGCGTGACTGTAAACGACGCGACAGGTTGTAGGTTTCATTTTCACTGCTTTGGTGTTGAGGCAAAACGCGGCGTTAACTTCCGCCATTTTACCCACAATGGCTCCTGAATTCGGTGGAAAATGAGGAACGAAGTGTCTTAACACTAGGTTCCCTCTTCCTACCCTGTTATGTGCAGGATACATAAAAAATATGATTGTTATTTCTTGTAGTTTATACCGCGTACGGATAATCAGAGTAGACCTAGTGTAAAAACATTCTATCGTTCACTTTTCGCACGAAAACCATGTGTGCTTAGTGGCGGAACTTAACGCCGCACATTTGTCTTTGGTACCACAGAGAATAAATGAAAATTTAAATATAATTTTTAACATTTTAAAGTGTTATTCGCACACTTAGGAAGTTTCTAAATATTTTTTTTTTCAACTAAAATATAATCATTCTTTCAGCGGGAATCGAATCCACCACCATCGCGTTTACAAATCATACGTTGTCCCACTGCGTCACAACACCCTCCTATATTTGTTATAAGAATAATAAAATTCTAAGTTACTTTGAATTGGAAATATTTGAAGTAATTTTCATCTGAATCTTTAAAACTAAGGGCATTTTCTACTTTGCTTGAGTTATAGACCAATTTGCGAACGTGCAAGTTTAAATTTGAGCGTACGATATTTATCGCTTACCATTTATTGCACTAAATCGTTTCTTGAAAGTTTTATTATTATGATTCAAATTATCATATATAATATATATTTATAGGCCGTCGTGGCAAAGTGTGACAATGTCTGTCTGTTACATGCAGTTGCAGTGTGTTTGATTCCCGCTTGGGTAATAATAGTAATATAGCTACTTTCATTTCCTTTCGTTTTTTTTTCTACATATAAAACGCAGTCAGAAAGAAAGTAGTTTTAAAATACCACCACACCGATCGTAACACCACGCTTTGTTTTATTAACTAGCGATAAAAATTATGATAATTGCGGATCAGTCGTGATACAGGGGCGCATAGGTGTGACTGGTGACGCGACTGGTTGTGGGTTCGGTTCCCACTCGATTAGTGAAAATATTTAATATTTTTATTTTATTTGCTCTGGTGCCGAGGCAAAACGCAGCGTTAAGTTCCGCCACTTAACACGCAATGCCTTGAAATTCAGCGGTGAGTGGGGAACGGAGTGTGTTAACACTAGGTTTCCTCTGCCTACTCTGCTTTTTGCGAGATACAGCGTGAAGCTAAAAAAAAATCGGACCCTGTAACATATTACCAAGAATTCAGAATATATATTTTTAACTAAAAACATATTTTTTATTTTCAGGTCCATATGAGGAAAAATATGACAAGAACCTAACGCAAGTAAGAAGAGAGTTTACAGTAAGAATACAAGATAAGTTATTAAATAACCAAAGTTTATTACAGGTAATTATTTTAACTATAATAGTATTAAAAAGACTAAAATTTTACTGCTAAAATTCAATATCTTTAAGCTATATATCGCTAAGAGTTTTTTCTTGCTTTTAAAATAAATATGATATAAATTAGTAACAATAATAACACAATGCCAAATCTTGTAATTTTTTACTGAGTAAATATTTAAATAATAGGCAGTTATGTTGAGACATATTACATCAGAGTCTGACTGTAAAACAACAGTTGTGGGTTCGATTCCCAATCGGTGAATGATTATATTTAAATTTTCCTTTCTTCGCTCTAGTACCTAAGACAAAAGGTTGAGGTTGAGTTTCGCCAGTCAACACACAATATCTCTATATCAGGTTAAAAGGGACGGAGTGTTTTAACACTAGGTCTATTTTAACAACTCCGCTAAGCGGGAAAAAGCGTGAATCTGGTCTGCTTTTTTACGTACTTAGACATTAATTTAAAAAAGAAAAAAGGAAAAGAAAGCGCTTGTGTAACATAGTTGAAAGTTTCTTAATTGAACATTATCCATTCGGATGGAAAGTACAGAACAGAGTGTCTATACACTAAGTCCTCTCTGCCTATCCTGCTATGAGGGAAAGAGCGTGACACTATAATTAGTTTGCGTAAAAAAATATTTTCTTAACCATTGCCCTGTCAAGTGTCACATGTCAGATTTTGTCTAACATTACGTCAATTTAGGCCATTTTGACATTGTGCCAAAAATAATATGTAATCGGTACATGTAGAAGATTTAATTTTTACTATCGCTTCTAACAATTTGTGATGTTGATCGCAATGTGAAGAATGGGAGTGCTTTCTGTTCTTCGGTTCTCTCTTCCTACCCTGCTATGAGGAAAAAGCATGAAGACGAAAAAACTAAACTTGCAAAAGAAAACAAATCAAGTGGCCAGTCGTGGCCCAGTGGCATAATCGTGAACTGTAAACGACTGGTTGTGGGTTCGATTCCCACTCGAGGAGTGGAAATTATATTTCCATTTTCTTCGCTCAAAAAAAAAGGAATGACAATTTTTTTAGCTTCACGCTGTATTCCGCACACAGCAGGGGAGGCAGAGGGAACCTAGTGATAAGACACTCCGTTCCCCATTGTGTTAAGTGGCGGAGCTTAGCGGCGCCCTTTACCTCGGTACCAGATCGAAGAAAATGGAAATATTAAATATTTCCACTCCTCGAGTTTGAAACATATTTTAATTGAAAATTATTCTTACAGAGTAATCCAAATTTCTTCGCTCTCATAGAAGAAAATCTAGAAAGCTACGAGGAAAGCTTCAAAGAATATTTGAAACATGTTAACAACAATGATACTAAGAAGAAGACGTGGTCGTTTTGGAACTCCATGTTTTATGCTGGAACGATTTATACTACCATAGGTAAATTAAATAAATATTTTTTATATCAATTTCACTAATACCATATCTAAATGCATTTTTTATTATAAAATTGAATTCTTGTCCTCCGAGCCGAAAAAAGTAGACCTTGCGCTATAAGAATAAAAACAGAGATTCAATTCTGCATATACGAGTAGCTAATAAACTATAATCGTATCTACTATTCAAGCCCATTTCAGGGGAATGATTAGATTTATTGTTTAAATGTTTACTTTTCTATTATGACAAAGTGCGCATTCTGGTTATTTTGGCCAAATATCAATGTGCAAAATCTCTGTTTTATATAGAAATGCAGTGTAGAATATTTTGACACTGAGTTTTCTCTGCATACTTTATGATATGCGGCAAAAGTGTGAAGTTGCATTTGTTGTGTATTTATGCTAAATTTTTTTTAGTTTCATTGGTTTAATGTATTAGGTACTAGCAGCCCGCTCTCGGCTTCGCCGCGTGATCTATTTCGTTATATTGCAACCCTCGGGGGCGCATTTTTATAAAATAAAGTAGCCTATGTTTAAACTTCTTGATCTTGAACTTGATAATCTATCAATTATATTTATGCCAAAATTCATTACAACGGTTTAGATTTTTCCCCTATTTCAACCCTTTAGAGGTTGATTTTTGAATATAGTAATAGTAGCCTATGTTAGACGCAGTCACTTTCACTACTTTCATTCTAAATTTCACCCAAATCCGACCGGTAGATTAGCCGTGAAAGCATGACAGACGAACACACAGACTTTCTCATTTATTATATAAGTATGGATATATTAAACCAATAAATATTAGACAAATATTAAAATTAAGATATGATATACCAAAAAATGCGTAAAGCTAAAGTAAATAATCAAATATTCTATATCTGGTTATACATAACCATTATCTATATTATTATTTTAATAACTATTATAAGAAAATATTTCGCTTCAAGTCCACCGAAGTTAAAGCCAAGTTGAAGACAAAAGCTCGTCTTTTGTTTGTTTTTAATTACTTCACTCGAGGGAGGACAAGTTAGATATAACTTATTATAATATAAAATAATAGAAAAGGTTATCTGCCTCCAGATACAATGTAGCCTTTGATAACATAATAATACTACTTGTGTATGTGACAGAACAAAAGTATTTGTTAATATCATATAACGAAATTGTTAAGAGAATGGTAAATAAGATCTACCTATTCGCATATAAATTCTTTTTTATTTTTTATTGATAAAAATATTTTATGCTGAACACAATAAGCAATAGGTTTTTCCGTGGGGGGACGGGTTAAGAATACAATTGCCCCCCGCCGCTGGGTAGCGTCCCGTAAAAGGCGGGTAACCCAGTAACCCAGTAGCTTGGTGGTAGGAGATACGTTCTCCGACTGGCTTGCGACCACTATCGTGTCAAAGACGAACCGCCAAACATCTGATGATGTGTTCCGGTTCGATGGCATGTAAGCCAGCTATTCCTATTCCTACCATTTCCATCCTTCCTTCCTCCTTCTGTCCTACATCCCCGAGGCTGGCAACGCATCCATAACTCTAATGTTGTGGATATCTATGGGCGAAGGTAACCACTTAACACCAGGTGGGCCTTCTGCTCGTTTGCCTCCTCTATTCCATAAAAAAAACTGTTTTTAATTTCTTATTTAAATCATTTTAAAGGTAAACCTGAATTGGATTTACTTATTAAAAACGATAATTTGAAGTAATCAGTCTGCTTATATATTTTTTTTATATTAATAACATATCTATGGAAGACTAATTAATAATAAAAAAAATATATAAGCACATAAGTCTTATTAAAAATTTAATACCCAGATCCGTGCGTTCGTACTCAGAAATGCCCTAACTGCTCATTTTTGGAGTACTATTACGAGGAACAATGTAACATAAATAAAATTATTTATTAGCAATAATTGGGACCAGTCGTGGCGCAGTGGCACAAACATGTGACTGTAAACTACTTACTGGTCTTGGGTTCGATTCCCACTCGAGGAGTGGAAATATTTAATATTTCCATTTTCTTCGCTCTGGTGCCGAAGCAAAGCGCGGCGTTAAGTTCCGCCACTTAACACGTGCGTGCGTGGGGAATGGAGAATCCTAACACTAGGTTCCCTCCGTATATATAAAAAAAAACATATAATCATTCCCCTAATTTGGAATAAAACTATAACCAATCACATTTACAGTCAAACAGTGTCCCCCTGCGCCTCAAAGTCACTCACTTTAGTATGCTCAGTTAATAATACCTGTGAAAATAATATAGCAAATTGGCTTAAGAGTGACTTGCTATGATTATTTTACCAGGCGTAACACATTCAGCATCAGTCTTAAGCTTTTTCCCACATAGCAGTATAGTCAAATAGAAGCAAGAGCCAAAACACTCCGTTTTTCGTCCAAATTTATACGAAAAATCCTGAATTTTCTGCTTTATTCTACTACATTACCTGAAATTGTTCGTAGAAAGCTGTGTAATTTTATTTGTTCTTGTTTTCAAAGTAAACAGCGGGGACACAATACTTTAATGTTCAGTGCAGGCTTTCAGCTTCAGACACATTAGATGAAGTGTTTCTTTTGACACTGTACTTAAGAATTTTTATGTTTGTTGTTTTTGACACTTGCATTTTTTTATTTTCTACTTTTATAATAGCAAATTGGCCAAAGTGTGATTTACAAATATTTTCTCTTTTTTACAGTTATATATTATAATATAACTATTCCTTTGTAGAGAAAGATGAGTTGCAACAATGTTAGAAAGGTTTATTTAAATATAATAAATATATCCTTTGCAATTTAAAGATAATAAAAAATATATGAGACTTTCTTGACTCAGTGGAACGGTGTCTTACTGTAAATGCGATTATTCAGGGTTCGGTTCTTACTCGGGGCAATGATTACATTCGCACTGGCACTTAAGACAAAGCGTGACGTTGAGTTTCACCACTTAACATGTCTCGATTTCAAGCAGAAAGTGACGAACGAGAGATATTTATAGTTGTTTAAATCTTATATATAAACAATTATAAATAAATACTATATAAATAATGGCTTTTATTTATAGATATAATTATATAATTATCCATTAGACATATTGTTTTTCTTTTTAGTTATAGAACAATGAGAAAACATTATTAATAACATATTTTGTTGTCGAAATATTTAAATTTAATCATCACTACTATAGTAAATAAGATAGCATTATAATAAACAAATGTTTTCTTTTCTCTGGAAGTTCAACTTTCACTGGTTGCGAGCGTTAACAATTTTAACCCACACAAATATATTGAGTACTTGTAGGTGTTTAATTTTGGATCGCTGCCCGGCAAGCTTCGCGCACTTGAGCTCAGTCTTCACGCGATTTAAACGTTAATAGGGAAAGTACATGTATTTCAACTATATTTAAAAGCTAAATTTATTAAGTCTATTAAACGCTTTTTAAATACTTTATGTGAATCATAGTGGAAAAAATGTAACATATCATGTTTGAACACTATTTGTTTACATTCTTCAAGACAAGACACCGTAAATAGAATCTTTAAATAGAACGACGGTGACCCGAATGTTTGAAAACGCTCTCCAAAATGGTAAGTTACAGTTTAAATATCAATATCTGAGTTCTAAGCTTAGTTTTATAATATGTCATCGCCATGTTTATTGGCAGCCGATACTAAAAATATTGCCAAATGTATATAACACTAAGTATAGACACTTTTATTAGATTAAATCGTATTGTTACGATAGATCGCGTGCGCGATCAAGTTTTAAATAAGTCTTATTTGTGATTTCAGGAGCCCCTTTTATCCAGACATGAGTGACAACGAAAATGACCATAGCATTGCTGTAACCTTAAAAATACCTATAGTCAAATCAGAAGGTGTTCAAACAAGCGGTATAATTATTTCTAAAACGCCAATAAAAACGGAACATAGCAAAATGGAGGCTGAACCAGAAGTGCAGTCTGTATCCGTTCGAAAACGAAGAAATTTGTCAAAAAATAGAGGACAAGCAACAAGGCAACGAGAAAAGACCCCAGAACCGAGCAGAGTCGCTGTTCCTCATGAGGACACTACATCAGATGACGAAGATGTGCATCCAAATCGTAGCTCTAGGGAAATCGAAGCTGACAATACCTATGAAGAAATGAAACGATTAGTTCAGGAGCAAGCTAATGTCAAGGACCCAGTTTATGATATTGATACCGATGAAATTCTGGAAGCGAGAGCAACGGCAGCTAATGAGAGACGTAGAAGAAGTATTTCTCCTTTTGCATTACCAGAAAAAGAAGAAGTTGTTACATTAGAACGAAAAGGAAGTTTTATTGATCCTGGAAATAAGTTGCTTAGCACTAATTATACTTTGAGTCCTAAAGAAGACAATCCAAGCCGTCGCGATTCCTTGACTAACGAAACTGAAGTAACAAACATGAGAAATTCATTGTCTCCGCCACCCACATCTCCTAAAGGAAAAGATCAGGTACAATTTTTCCCTGCAACGCCTAAGAAATTAGAAGAAAATGTATACCCTGATGAGATAAAAAAATCACCAGATAAAATAAAAACTATACAAAAAAAAGATGAACCTATTAATAACGAGAAGGAGAAAAAACAAATCACCAAAACTCCTGCTCCTGTTCCTGGGGAACTTGTCACTAAGATAATACAAGTAGAAAGAACACCGAGTAAAAAGTTGACCCAAGAACAAAAACCGGTTGTAGATGTGAGAGAAAGAGTCGTGCGGACTCCAAGTAAAAAATTATCAGCTGATTCTAAGCCAGTTGTAGTGAAACAAACACCATCAAAACAAATAAATGAACAACAATCTAAGGTGCCACCAGTCAAGCCAGCAAGAAGCAAATCATCATCTAGATTAGTGGTCAGTGCCTATTTCAAAATATTTTTGATATTAATATTCATTACTTTACTGATAGGACTATATTACCTATTCATTTAATTAAATGTACATATATACAAAAATTATTTATATCATAGTGTGTAATAATAGAAATGAAGTGCACTAATATGCATTCATCATAATATTTGCAGAGTAAAACTAGTGAAAGTGAAATGAGTGAAGATCAGATATATCAGCAAACCGTTAGACGTAAGGTAGTACCAACGCCCCGTCGATTTATGAAAAATAAGTCTCCAAGAACAAATAGATCACATTCAGTAGCTAGAGTTGAAGACACTGGAGTTTTAGACAAAACTGGTACTGGAATGAGTCAGACAAGTAAGGAAATTATAGAGCTCATGCAGAAAGCCAGAGCTCGTAGTTTGTCTATACCCAAAGATGATCCAAGAGTACCACCTGCATATAAACAGTACAGTAAAACTTTGCAAACACCTAATAAAACTCCAGTTAATTTAAGACACACGAGAGGTATATCTTGTCCTAAAACAATTCAAATTATAAGTGATAGAGAAATATTATCTAGTTTAACATCTCAACCAGTAAGGAAACGTGAATATGAGAAGCACAGCAGACGTAGCTCAGGTTATGTCGACGCTAGTCAGTCGGAATATACTTCCAGTTGTTATTCTAGTTCACCAAGTGAAAATGAATACGAATTCGATTTGTTAGAACGATCAGCAGAGTTGACTCGAAAACTTAATCAATTAAGTCAGGAAGAAGAAGAAAATAAAACACCAAGTGACGTAATTACAGCACAAGAAGACTATGAAAAGAATGACGTAATGCCAAAACCTACGCTTAGAAAAAGATCTCTTGCGAACAAAAGTCAAGGAAAAGAAATTGAGAAAGAAGAAATCACTAAGAAAGATTCTCCAAAGAGTAAAAAGGATAGTAAAGTTAAAACAAATACACTTTCACGTTTTAAATTCATAGCGAATTGGCAACAGTTTAAAATTGATAACCGGAGTGATTACGAAAAAATTGTGTTATTGAAGAATAGATGTATATGTGACTTATTGTTAATTATCATAATGTGTGGTTTGGGCGGAATGATGTTTAAGACTTTTGAAGGATCATTTGAAAATGCCTATAAATGTGGCACAAGGAATGTGAAAAGAGATTTTATTGAAAGTCTTTGGCGTGAGAGCTACCGTTTAAAAGAGGAAGACTGGAAATCACTGGCTAGACGAAAGTTGTATGAATTTGAAGAGCAACTACACACTGCTCACGAGGCTGGAGTGACGTCGTATAGTGGACAAAGATCTTGGAACTTTATGAATTCTTTTGTCTATTGTTTGACATTAGTAACAACTATTGGTAAGCCATAATGAAATAAACTTGATATTCACACATGTGCACATATTTTATTTTTTTATTCACAATCACACTTTTTTTCATATAGAAAAAAATATATAACCCAAAATAAAACATTTAATAATAAAAGATACAAAATAATTGAATTACATAACAATGTTTTTCAGGTTACGGTCATATTGCTCCTAAAACAACATACGGCCGAGTGGCTACGATCGTCTACGCTATTATTGGTATACCACTGTTCCTGATTGTGTTGGCTGATTTCGGAAAACTTTTCACAAGAATCATAAAATTCTTTTGGGCTTTCATCCGTCGCTTTTATTATACGAGAAGTTGTAGACGAGTACGAAGAACAGCACCTGTACAGGTAAATAATGTATTATTGTTATTAATTGAAGCTTCACGCTTTTTACCTTACCTTATACCAGAGTAGTAGAGAGAACCTAGTATAAAAATACTCCGTTCTTTCATTTCTGCCCGAAAGTCGTGTTATTATTTAATAATTAATAATGTCACTCGTAAGTAGCGAATCCTAATGGCCCGCTTTATCTGAACTTCCAGAGAGACCAAATAAAGATAATATATAATCATTATTTCATGTGGGACATGAACCCACAGCCATCGTGTTTGCATTCGCACACTATCATTATACATAATATAAATAAAATAATGTAGAAAATATATGTATATATATATAAAACATACTATAAAGCAAAGTATGAATTCTGGGACGTTTTGGAAGACATCTCAGTGCAATGAGACATGTTCCACTCCTACTCGGGCATTGATAATTTTTTTATTTATATTGAAAATATTTTTATTTCTCCGCTCTGTTACCTAAGACAAGCAGAATGGTGTTGAGTTTTGCCACTGAACATGCATGTTTCTATTTCGGGCGACAAGTGCCGAACAAAGTGACTGTGACTACTTTACTTTGCAGGAAAAAGCATGACTTTCACGACATGAATCCGCTATTTTTTGTATGTTTCCTATATTTGTAATATTTAACTTTATGTAAAAATTCTATCAATAAATGATTAATAAAATGGTATTATTAAGAAATATTATCATACGAGTATATTATAATGTAACAGGAGCATTATAAAAGAATCAAAGTAACGTTTTTATGTTATTCTCTTGATAGGATAATTTTATTCCACATTTATACTAAAGGAATAAAAGTACTTACAGAAAAAAATTCTTATCGCGTTCTTCATAAGAAATGTTTCAAATTACTGCTTTAAGGGAGGAAACAAAGCGTACATTTCTCTTTTGCTAGGAAACGGATAATGATTTTGCTGCGAGCCGTATGTTGCTTACATTTTATGAATTCTTATACATTGTGGGGATCAAATAAAATGTTTAAGTCAAAGAAGGATAATACGAAACAATTTTAATTTCAGGAGGTAATGAAAGGCCTTAATATTGTATACGACGTGGTTCGCCGACCTTCGCAGATATTTTCTGAAGAAGACATCGAAGGGGAGCATCCGGCGCAGCCTCCGCCTGTAGAAAGAAAGCTTAGCGATGTACCGCCACCGCTACCCCCTAAACCGGGGACTTTAAGCGTTGAAAACGTTACGGAACCTGATACTCCAGCTCCTTCTCTCTTCGAAATAGACGATGAGTTCAACCTACCAATTTCTGTGGCTATATTTATTTTAGTTGTATATATTATAATTGGTGCTGTTGGCTACAACTTTTGGGAGACGTGGAATTTCTTTGAATCCTTTTATTTTGTTTTCATATCTATGTCCACTATCGGCTTGGGAGATTTGGTTCCCGATCATCCTATGTTTATGATGGCGTCTATTCTATACTTAGTATTCGGTCTCGCTTTAACATCTATGTGTATTAATGTAGTTCAAGTCAAATTATCAGATACTTTTAAGCAAGCTAGTGCGAAACTTGGTGCTACTATTGGGCTCAAAGTAGCTGAAGAAGATGGCAGTTTAGTCCCTATAACGCCTCCTCCGATAGAAATACCCGCTATCCATAAGCCAAAGTTAGTACCAGAGGAAAGTAAAAGTAAAGTAGCAAAAGATAGCGAAGCTAAAGCAGTATGAGTTGTGAAATAGGTTGTTATTAATGTAAAATGTGTGATTATTTCTAAGTGATACTGTTAATATTATATAGTTTATTTAGTTTTGTACGATATATTTATATTGATGTTTGTTTCTGTGTGTAAATAAAGATTTTTACTGTTTTCATTTTTAATGTATTTTTAATATTACCTATTCTAATAAATAAAATTGGAGTGTCTGTTTGTCATATTATAATTCTTTTTTTTAAATGTAGTATGTGTATGTATATAGAGAAAATTATGATTTTTACAAATTTTCATCTGTCTGTCTAACTATTTATTTTGGTTAATCTCTGGTACAACAGGATCTATTTCGAGGACTCACTGGCAGCAGATATGATAAGGAGCAACTTAGACTTCTTTTGTTTCAGAATAAATTTCAAAGATTTGTAGTAAAAGTCGCGGGCACAGCTATTAATGACGTGAGGTAGTTTATGAAACTTGTTATATCCCAAGACTAGTAAAAAGCCACAATATATAAAATAAATAACATATGATACTATGTTCATTTATGCTAAAAAAATCATTTTTAAAAACAGGTAATATTGTGATATTTTTATTTTAAAATCACTAAAACCATATTTATTTAGTTATCAAAAGAAAATAACTTGACGAGCTCAAAAAATTCTATAGGTTTGTTTAGTTGAAAATATATTCAAAACGGAAATACTAAAAATAAAGCAAAACTCTCACACACAAAGAGTTTAATTTCCAGCGGCGTCTACACAATTGAATGGAAATGGCTTGACAATATTTTTCCAACACATTGTTACGGGTAATGGAAGTGACGTATAACGCTCACCTCAAAAGCTTTGCGAGGAATTTAATTATGCCCCCTGTAATCCAGCCTGAGTTTCACCAACATTGTCTGTATGCTCGCACCTTTCGCTTTAGGCCAGGAATGTACTTGCAGTTTGTATGTTTAAATTTTGCTAATAATATTATTAGTAGGCGGGGATAAGCTATCGATATCTCGAATACGAATATTGATTCTTTGAGGGACTGCTGCAGTCTTTCTATTATATGAAGAAACTACAAAATGTAAAACAAGTACGAGTGTAGTCACTCGTTAAAATAAATTGAAAAAAAAAAAATACAGTAAAAGCAAAAAGTAGAAGAGTACATATACGAAACTCAAAAATCTGTTTGAAAATATAAAGAGAAAAAAAGCTATCGATAAGATGAAATATAATAAAAAGAAAGTCTCTTATTTACTAAATTTTATTTTTTAACTGTATCCCACACACACCAGAGTAGGCTGAAGGAACTTAGTGTTTAAACACTCCGTCCCCACTTTCCGCCGAATTCGGAGATATTGAGTGTTAAGTGGCTAAACTCAACGCCGCGCTTTGCCTCGTCACGAGAAATGACAAGAAAATTGAGATATTAATTATTTCCACACTTCGAATCAGTCGAAGACTGGGAATCGAACTCACAACCAGTCTCTTTACAGTTACAGTTTGTGCCTCTGCGCCATGACTGGCCCCACTGGTTCAAAATAATGTTAATAATGTTATTAGAAGGCGGGAATGTATTTGAAAGTTAAAATACAAACATGTATATTTATAAAATACATACGTTGTCAAAAGATATTTTGATAAATTTATACTTAACTGGTATTGACCAATATTAGCGTGATAATATTTTTACGAAGTTTCGTTTACCGCAATAGTCCTGCCAATTATTTAGCTATTAGCAAAGTCTTAGCAAAGCTCGGCACGTAGTAGTTAGATAATTATATCTATATCGTGATAACTTCACCACTACCTCATTATTTTGTAGTATTTATTACAAGAATATACTTTCATAACTTTTCAATTGTTAAAAGACATTTCCTGCTAATTAATTCCTAATCAGACAGAAGAAATACCATTTGGACTGGAATAATTCCATTTGGTTTTAAACATGGCACCTATACCAAAATTATATAATATACAATTTTTGTCTGTCTGTGTGTTCTTTGATCTGTTTCTTTGATCCAGCTAATCTCTGAGAGGGCTGGACTGATTTTGGTCAAGATTTTCACTGGCAGATAGCTGATGTAATAAAAAATAGGTTAAAGTTGTGTTATTGTAGAATAACAACATTTTTGTTTAAACCCACGCGAACAAAGTCGCGGGAACGGTAAATTTTATAATAAAACGTAATATATAAAAAAAGTAAATCTAACGGTAACTTCAACAGTTGTTAAAATTAATAATGATGTATTTTCCGTTGTATATATCCCGTGAAACGTGCCTAACAACGGCAATATTTTACGTGTATTTTAATGCCTTTTTATTCTTTGTGGCAGAGTGCTTCGTCGCGTCTACTGTACATTGATTGATTATATGTTAACATTCTTTTCAGTAACACTTTTCACAACTTATAATAAAGTAAGGCTTATAAATTATAATTACGTAGAAATATATAAGAAATAGGAAAGGGTATTTGACTACAATAAAAATATGGATCAAACTGATTTACCTTTACCAGTAACAATTTTTCTAACTACTTTAAAGAACACATTATTCGAATAATATTATTAATAAAAATAGACTTTTTTTTTAAAACGAGAGAGAAAAAGTGACATCATCTTTAGGTTTACAACACTATGTACATATCTGTCGAAGTTGTTACCATAACACCTAAAGAACTAAGTTGAAATTTTCTCAAGTTTGTTATATATACAGTGAGATGCATAGTAATTTTGATTAATGGTTTTATTTATTTAATTCAGTAAAAATAAATGATTGGGGCTAGTCGTGGTGCAGTGGCACAAGCGTGTGACTGTAAACGACTGCTTGTGGGGTCGATTCCCACTCGAGGAGTGGAAATATTTAATATTTCCATTTTCTTCGCTCTGATGTCGAGGCAAAGCGCAGCGTTAAGTTCCGCCACTTAACACGCAATGCCTCCGAATTTGGTGGAAATTGAGGAATGGAGTGTCTTAACACTAGGTTCCCTCTGCCTACCTTGCTGTGTGCGGGATACCGCGTGAAGCTAAAAAAAAAAGATATTAGCTTAATAAGTATAGACGATCGTCTTACTGTAAATGCAATGACTGTGGGTTCAATTCCCACTCGGAATAGTGACTCGGAGTAGTAGAGATATATATTGGTTTCATAAGACACAGAGCGGCGTTGAATTTGGCATCTTTAAAAATAACGTTTACAATTTATTTTTGCTTTAAAAATAAAATCATCGATAACAAAACATTGATAACATATATTAAGCAAAACAATTTTGTACATATCATTAATATTCTCTGAAGGAAATATCTCTACTTGTTACATTATCTCAATATTATGTTCAGGCAATAAAAACGTTACTTCGCTAATAAGATAGGAGCTTTCTGTAATCACAAAAGAAAAATCCATTTAGGTTACACATTGTTATTCTGAGTACGTTTTTATGGAATGCGATCGTATTTGACTCATCCTTGATCTATTATTCACATAATAGACTGAAATATTTATGCTTAATAGGATTTCCAAGGCTTTGTTAAGTGGTAAGCTGTTATATATATAATATATGTATAATTCTATATCTATATCTACAATATCAAGAAGCTCTTATAATATTTTAGTTTTCGTTGAATTTGAATCTGGAACTACATATATATGTGTACTGTAGATTTTAAATAAATGATTTTTTGTATTATAAAATTTTATTATTATGGCCAAAAATTAGCAAATTTGCAAAATTTATCTACAAAATAATACCTCAATAAATGTTTTATTTATTTCGTATTGGATTTTTTTTAATATAATTCATAGTAGTGAGTGCCCATCTACTTGAAGGTAGATTGGTACGCGTCGGGAATTAATCTCGGGCGGGCACGAATAATGTTATTACGTCACACGCTACACACACATTCGCCACTACTCGACTGATACATAACATCAGGGACGTCAGGCCACCACATTTGCCGGGCGTAATTCTTAAGCATTGCATGGGACTTGGCACCCAAGTGTTGGCTTCAGGGCCCCTTTAAAATTCATCAACACTCACCGTGACTGCCTGAGCTCCTCTTTTTACCTAACACTTAATAAAGTTTATTTAATAGTGACGCATGGACAAGGTGTCCCGCATTGTTCCGAACACTACTGCAGTATTCTGAACTCTTCTCCAGCTAACAACTCTCTCCTATTACTCGTTAGTCTTACCAACGATCATACTAGCACGTCAAGAAAAATCAAAATAATTTTATATTAATTTATAAAACCAAATAATTAAATTCATTAAAAAACATTTTTATAAGAAAATGTATTTATCCTAAAGTAATTAAATATGTCTTTAAATATAATATTTAGAAATATTCACTTTATAAATATACTATAATAGATTATAATCTATCCTATAATAGAATTCAGTGATAGGGTCTACGACCCCAACTTCGCACTAACAGCATATTCTTAAGATTTGTTAATAAATCTTCTAATGTTTTCTTCGTATTATATATTTTAAAGTTGACATACTCTTCAACAAAGTTCTCGTCGTAATATTGGGTAAGGAATTTCGTCATTCTTTTCTTTATATTCCCAATTTCATCGATAGATTGGTAACACCAGTCTATATTTTCCAATAATTTATTCATATTAATATTTCTTGTTTTTAAGTAAAACTCAATAGTGGGCAAACGACTCTCAGTATCACTTATAATATTTAAAATATCCGCTTCAATTGTATCCCAATGTTTTAAAAGTAGATTGAGCTCGTTGCCATCGAAATAACAGTGAGTAGTGTCGAAATTCAAATCCATATTATTTAATTCACTACAGTGTAAGTTTGTAGCTAGATTGTCCTTCAAGTAATCATCAAAGAAATCACTTAAGTCAAAGTAGTTGCTATTATCTACTCCTTTTTCAAATTGTTTAATTAGAAGTAAATTTAGAAACAGACTTGGCAAAGAAACAGGTAAAAGCTCACAAGGTGGATCCATATGACTGTATCGTGACCAGCCAGTGAGAATTATTCCTTTAAAATTATAAATTTCAGTGTCACCTCCAAATCTATAATCCAGGATAAGGTTCATCCAGCTCAAATTATTCATAAAGCGTTTTCTCATATCAGGATATGTAGCTCGTGGGCCATCTGCTCCTTTAAAAGCTGATGCTATCCAAATATTTTTCACAGTTTTGTGATACTTCAACATGCTTATGTGCGATACTTTAATATTGGGCGTATAGTCCCAATATACGAGATCGATATTGGGGTGTTTAATTCTGTCCCAGTGGTTCATTGGAATGGTTCGAAACATGTCATCCCAAACTAGAATTTTAGTATCAGGGCTGAAATCCTTTACAATATTTGTTACTAGTTGGATGTGTTTTAGGTAGATGTCCCTGTAATTGAAAACAAAAAATATTGAAGAGAATTTGTGTTCATAAGTAAAAATCTTTTTATAGGACATCTTATACCATAAATTAACATCGTAACGGCATCTATCAACAACGATGAGCTCCACACTCGCAGCCCGGGTCCAAATCCTTTACTGTTTATTTTTATTATTTTTATCTATAAATTGTTTCAACGAACATGCCTTTTTGTGTTTCCCAAACAATTGTCATATCCATTGTCGTGAATGTTTAAATTAAAAAAAAATATTGAAGAAATATAGTACTTACATATTTTTCAGTTTTCTTGTTAGACAATTTTTACATTTGTTTATGTGGTAAACTTCGTCACAGCCTATGTGTATGTGTTTTAATGGAGCTATCTCCTGATGAAATGTGATGACCTGAAAAATATTTCAAACGTAGTAGTTAAATAATTATTAACAGATAAAGATGGTAGATCTAGTCGCATATAACTAAAATTTAAAACTTAGTCCTTGTCAGCGTGTGTATTATTAGAAATATACCAGTTGTCGTCGTAAAATGAGCTTTGTCGGTCTGATAATAAAAAAATAATTAATATACAATTATCTTAATTATACATAGTATTTATATTTTTATACGTGTATTTACTGTGTATACGTGTACACAGGCTACTGCGCGTGCGCTAGTCTGGCTCCCCATAGCTATAGATATACTATTATCATTAGCATGTCGGTGACGCGAACCGAGGATTTTACCCTCTACCAAAACGCTCAACGCGCCTAAAGAAGATTTCACTTCAAAAAATATATAAATATTTTGTAACAAAATATATATACATTTTGTCTTGATAAAATTTCAAAGTGTTATTCACACACTTCACTTGTTGTTAAGTGAATTGTAAATAAAAAGTAGTAGTAGTATTAGAAATTTTAAAGTAAATAAATGATAGAATTTTGAAGCAGCTGATGGTGGCCCTTGGTTTAGTGGTAAAAGCCCTTGGTCGATTACCAAGAGACGTGGGTTCGAATCCCGTTGAGTTCAAATTTTTATACATTATTTAAAAATATCTTTTTTTTTGTTTTGAAGCCACGGCGACGCAGCTGTACAGCTTCTGATTGCAAAAGCGATTGATTGTGAGTTCGATTCCCAGACGAAGAAATGATTATAATTCAATTATTTTCAATTAAATTCAATTATTATGTGGCCAGTCGTGGCCCAGTGGCACAAGAGTGTGACTGTAAGCGACTGGTTGTGGGTTCGATTCCCACTCGAGGAGTGGAAATTATACTTCCATTTTCTTCGCTCTGGTGTCGAGGTAAAGCGCGGCGTTAAGTTCCGCCACTTAACACGCAAGCCTCCGAATTCGGCGGAAAGTGGGGAACGGAGTGTCTTAACACTAGGTTCCCTCTGCCTACCCTGCTGTGTGCGAGATATAGCGTGAAGCTATTTAATTTTTTTTTTAATTTTCATTTCTAGCTCTGGTGTACAAAGAGAAGTGTTGAGTTCTGCACTCTATGCAATATTTCGATCTACAAGAAAGTGAAGAATAGTGTCTTTGCAACAATTTTTCTTTAACTTCCCTTCTACGTGAAGCTAAAAAAAATCTTTTATTTTTCATTCATCTGAGGATATACAGTATTATTTTAAATCGGGGTCAGTAATTGTATTATTAATAATTCTCACGTACTCTACTCTAGACGGTAATGAAAAATCGTTAACCCTCCTCTGTCCGTATGAGGTATCTTGAAATATTCATAGACGGAATTTTGTTACTTAGAATACCTTTACTTATTCAACAGGAGGAAAATGACAGCTATCATTGAATTAATTATTTGTTATAAAATTATCGCAAAGTGGAACAGTCTGTCTCCTCAAATTGATTGTGATATTAGATTTTACACACGGATGCTCCTATATAACATTATACTATATTCATAAAATGATATAGCTTTTTAGTCTATTGAAAAAGGAACACGTATTTTTTTCACGCTGTATCCCGCACAAAGCAGGATAGGTAGAGAGAGCCTAGAGTTAAGACACTTCTTTCCCACTCCTCGCGTAATTTTGCAGGCACTGCGTGTTAAGCGGCGGAACTTAACGCCACGCTTTGCCTCGACACTAGAGCGAAGAAAACGGAAGTATTAAATATTTCCACTCTTCAAGTGGGAATCGAACCCAAAACCAGTTGCTTTACAGTCACACTTGTGCCTCTACGCCACGGCTGGCCCTAAGAACATTTCTTCTAGTTTTATAACAGTATATTACTTGAGATAGTCTAAAAAACAAAAATTTATGTTGAATTTAGATGATTACCAAAATTAAGTCAGCACCGCACAGCACGCAATTGATTATACTGCATAAGCAAGGTTATGGATTCGATATTCGCTTGAAAGAGGGTTTACGAGTATTTTACATTCTTTCAATTATATCAGTATAGCAATGCACAAAGTTTGATTCTTTCACAAAATATGTGTAAATGAGCAAGGATTGAAGAAATAAAAGGGTTAAATCTATGTTTTTGTATACCTATGTGCTTACAGTGTTTCAAGATAAAAAAGTAAGTAATACTATCCACTTTTAAACATTTTTAAAGTGTTATTCCACACTTAGGAAAAATTCTTTAAATGTCTTTTTTAATACTATCCACTTCATGTACATACAAAAAAAGGTTTTCCACCGCCTTTCAACCTTCTTATTTATTAAGCAAACCATTACATACCTGCTCTAGCATTTCTTTTAGGGGTTGTTTTGCTGTAGCGTTCTCTAAACTATCGTATGGTAGCTCTTAGGGATTTGAAATTAATTTTGAATAAATTTTCGTTATAATAATTTTACATTTATGTACTTTGTGCTGTTGTCTATGTATAAGGAAGGTATAGATAATTATATATACACTCCATTTACAATTTTGCTTTTATTTTTGAGATCCTACGGGTAATGGGAAATGGGGAATAAACGTGATTGGTCATAGCTTCGAACCCTAATCGGAGAAATGATTACATTTAAATTATTCATTTCTCCGCTCTAATAAAAGAATGCCCGGTCCAACATAACAATGGAGAATGGAGTTTCTGCATCCTCGTCTCTCTGACAACCCTGTAATGCGAAACAGCGAAAGGTGATTTCTTTTATTACGAATCGCCGCATCGTGCATTGTCTTATAGTACTAGTGGCCTACTCGCGACTTCGCCGCTTAAACTACATTACTGTTTTGTTATATTGCAACCCTCAGTTTGACCAACCTCAGACTTTGGATTTTTTACTACTTTTATTCTAAATTTCATCCAAATCGAACCGGTAAATTCACCGTGAAAGTTTAACAAACAAACAGACTGACTTTCGCATTTATAATAAAGTATAAATATACTCGTACACAATTATATAGCTCAATGCGGAACTCAATTTGCACACCATTATCATTTATTTAAAACAAACATCGCTTTAGGCAGTAAGTATTCACATAATGATTTATTCTTTTCCTTTCAATTACCGTTAAGGAAATTCAAATTATTTGTATTTTCCACGCATTCTATTGGTTTCTTGACATATTTATAAGCTAATTTCATTCAATTTTTTCCTTGACCTCGATCTGAATGTAGGTCGAAATAATTTTACTTTAAGCCATACTAACAATGTTGACAAGTTAAGTATATAGATAGGTCTGTATAAGAAACTTACCAGACTTTAGTTTCATGCTATCAAAATTCAAACTGATTTAGTAAAAGTGTCTTACACTAAGCTCCTTCTGCCTGTGCGCCTACTTCTACCCTGCTGTGTGCGGGATACAGCGTGAAGCTAAAATAATAATAATTTTAGCATTCGCCTTAATATTCTCATTCTATTTGCAATTAGTACGTGACTACTCGATGTTCTTAAGGATTCATTTTGTATTTGAAAATTTAAATATCAAAATTCCGCGTTCAAACAGGGGTTGTTGTTAAACTCATCCAAATACAATGAAAGAGGCGGAAGGATTATGCAGATAACAAAATGTATGGGTAAAATTCAAATGATATTCGTATATAAATGTTTATTTGAACCACCGAATTCTGGAGGCATTGCGTGTTAAGTGGCGGGACTCAACGCTGCGCTTTGTATCGACACCAGAGAATCGAATCTATAACCAGTCGCGATTGTAACAATTTGTGCCTCTGCGCCACAACTGGCCTCCCATTTTATTTTTTCATCCATACTTATATTATAAATGAGGATGTCTGTGTGTTTGTCTGCCATGGTTTCACGGCTAATCTACTGGTCCGATTTGGATGAAATTTAGAATGAAAGTAGTAACAATAATTGTGTCTAACATATAGGGCTACTTATTTTTTCAAAAACAACCAATAAAGGGTTGAAATAAGGGATGAAAGTTTATATGAAGAATCTACACCGCAAGACCGATTGTAATGAAATTTGGCATAAATATAGTAATAATCCACGGTTAAACATAGGCTACTTTATTTTTTCAAAATTCACTCCCTAGGGTTGCAGTATACCGCAACAGTTATGTAGTTACGCGGCGAAGCCCCGAGCGGGTCGCTAGTATTACATAAAATTAAAATTTATGAGTAAAATTCAAATCAATTTGAAAATATATGGTATCTATGTGTCTATAATAGACAACACATGCCTATAAACGCGACTGGTTGTGGGTTCGATTCTTAACCGGGGTTATGATTATATTTAAATTATTTTTTTTTTAATTTATTTTTAATTATGGAGTTTTAATTTATAATTATAATTAACTATGGAGTATTTATCAATTTATGGAGTTGAGTTCCGTAATGTCTGATTTCGGGATTCAATGACCGGAGTGTTTTGATATTAGGTATAAATATTTTTATTAAATGATTTTCTTTAATTTAATTTATTTTATTATTTTTTTATTTCTATTCGCTATTTTAGTTCCCCGTTGCATCCCGCACATAGCAGGGTAGGCAGAGAGAACCTAGTGTTAAGACACTCCGTTCCCCACTTTCCGCCAAATTTGAAGGCATTTCGTGTTAAGTGGCGGACTTGACACCAGAGCAAAGGAAATGGAAATATTAAATATTTCCATTCCTCGAGTGGGAATCGAACCCACAACTAGTCGTTCAAAGTCACACTTTGTGCCACTGCGCCACGACTGCCCCCTACTTTAATATATGTTTTATACAAATAGTAATTTCAATTGCGAAAAGAAATATTTTTATATATTGTTACTGTAATAGTTTCAGTAGATTCTGTAGTAATAATATGCAGAATTTATATGAAGCTATATTTCACACCCTCGAGGGCTATTAACATATGGGTCGGTGTAACAATAAGAGAAATGATAATGATCTCAGCTGCGCAAATTACATACAACGTACAAGAATTGGCGCCACATATGTGGATTACAGAAATAAAATGATATGAACAATACGCCATGTTATTAGTTGATTAAATAAAATAATACTTTCTGATTATTTTTATTTTTGGGGCCAGTCGTGGCGCAGTGGCACGAACTTGTGACTGTAAACGACTGGTTATGGGTTCGATTCCAACTCGAGGAGTGGAAATATTTATTATTTCCATTTTCTTCACTCTGGTGTCCGAGGCAAAGCGCGGCGTTAAGTTCCGCCTCTTAACACGAAATGCCTCCGAATTCGGCGGAAAGTGGGGAACGGAGTATCTTAACAGTAGGTTCCCTCTGCCTACCTGGCTATGTGCGGGATACAGCATGAAGGTAAAAAAATATAATTTTCTATCCACAAATAGACAAAAAGGCATCACTCACAGCAAGGCAGCAAGAACACTTCGCTCTCCACTTTCTGACCCAAAATTGAGACAATTTGCGTTGGGTGACGAAACTCAACGCCTCACATATCTACACACGCATAATATTTTTTTTAGCAATAGTTGTACTCTTTATCCGCAGCTTGGTAGTCAAATATATATAATATACTAAACTAAAAAAATACTTTATTAAAATGTTCATTTTTCTTATACAGTCATTGCATACTGGTTGAAAAGAGTGGTTGGTGAGATCTTAGTTCATGGTGTATTTGCACGTATTCATAATACTATTAGATGTCTATTTCTGGACATAAATCGTTTCATGTAAGCCGATGCTTAACTTATTGTGTAAAGAACGCTTAGTTGTAATTGCGACATGCATTTATTTGTTATTAAAATACAAAGTGTTGGTTTAAGGGCCAGTCATGGTGCAGTGGCACAAGCGTGTGACTGTAAACGACTGTTTGTAAGTTCGATTCGCGCCTACTCGGGCCAGGTGAGTAGGCGGTCAGCTAACAACTAATAACCCTCCCCCAAGTATCTCTACAACGATCGCTTCTGCGCTTCCCGCACCTGCGGTATCCGGCGACCTCGACCAGATCGTCGATCCACCTGGTGGAAGGCCTGCCCACTGAGCGCCGGCCGATACATGGTCGCCACTCGAGAACCTTTCCCCCCCAACCGATTCCGGTCCGCTATCGGTTCTCGTCACTAAGGTAAGGTTATATAGTTTATTTTAAAGGTTATATAGGTTATTTCAGTCAATCAACTTGAAATATCTTTAAAATAGAAAGTCGCTTTTATTTAAGGTATGCATTTGGTCATATAAAACTCAAACATTCCTTTATTTCATTAACAAATTACGAACTGCGATTTTCCAATAAACCTTAACATTCAATTATTTTTGTACATCCCGTTTGCGATATTAAAAGCTTTCTGAACAATTTAAACTTCTCTTAATGCGGATGCGAATTTTACAACATTGTAGGACACTTTACGTTTAAGTGCTTCTCAATTGCGTCATTAACTATTTACTGATACTGAAATTTCCACCTCATTGCTTAATTGAAGTTATAACCGGTTGAATTAAACACTACTGGCTTAGTTAAGGGTTTAAACTAGCTACTAATAGGTATTTTCTTTCGTTTTTTTTAGCTTTACGCTGTATCCCGCACACAGCAGGGTAGGCAGAGGGAACCTAATGTTAAGACACTCCGTTCCCCACTAATGCCGAATTCGGAGGCATTGCGTGTTAAGTGGTGGAACTTACCGCCGCGCTTTGCCTGAACACCAGAGCTAGGAAAATGGAAATTTTAAATATTTTCACTCTTCGAGTGGAAATCGAAGCCACAACCAGTCGCTTTACACTTTGTGCCTCTGCGCCACGACCACCCCCTAATATGGGAATAAAATCATTCACTTCACAATCACACACTTACGAAATTTAAAAACACATTTAAAGAAACGTATAAAAAATTTGAAGCTTTGAATTTAAAAAAATCATATATGACCAAAGTGATACAAATAACTGTTGAGTGGAGTGATTTATCGCTGAATTCTGACGATAAATTAAAGCTCCCTAAAAAATGGTTTGTTTAAGAAAATTGTTTGTAATCATTTTCTGTTTGATTGTCAAATATATAGTAACAGCTGTATAGTATATATACTACGATTAGTCCATACATGACCATATTGTAGAATTAAATATTTTTTCTGTAAACTTGAATAACTATATTTTAACGAGCGAGTTTTAATTATTTTGTAAACTAAACGAGGTAGTCTTCTTAATATTAAAAAACAAAACTATTAAAAAAGTTTATATGTTTAATTAAAAGGTATCATTTATTTTCGAATTAACTATATTTTTAATATACTATGTGGCTATTTTTGACATAACAATATAAAATAAAACCATTATGATGTCGAAAGACAATTTTGTTCTACGAATGACGCACTGCTAATATTTGCTCTTCAGTTTAATTAACATCTTTATCGTCTAAGTCTTCATTACTTAGGTTTTCAATATTAAATTGTAATAGTAATTCATGTTCTGTGGTTTGTATATCTTCTAATACTGGAAGCCTCTTTGACGCGTTAAACACGCGATGTCTAAGCAAGGTGTATGCCACTTTATACTCATGTGTATGTCAAACATTTGTTTTTTTTTTAATTTAAGGTATTTATAATATATTATTGTAAACACTATTGGCTTTCTCCTCTCTCCTCCTATACATCTTTGGCAGCATAATTATCGTAAAAAGCGGTCCAAAGTCTTCTTTCACAAGCTTTACACTTAAGCAGGAAAGTCAGAGAGAATCTAGTGCCAAGTCACTCTGTTCTTCGCTGAGCTCGTTAAATGAGACATTGTGTGGTATGTGGCGGAACTCTATACTAGGTACCAGAGTGGGAAAATGAATATAATGCATATAAGGCATAACATGAAAATGAATATAATGCATAACCATTTCTCTGAGAGGGATTCGAACCCATAGCTAACGGTTACAGTCAGACGTTTGTCTGCACCATAAGGCCATTAATCGTATCGTATATCGGCCACAAATCTGCGTATTTATATAATGATAGTATATTATGATGGCAAAATAATGAAGATTATGGTGAGTAAAATAATATTGAAATAGCACGCTTAAAATCAAAGTAAACTACTAAATAGCTCTAAAAATTTTTAAGTCAATTTATTATATTCATATTCTTTTGTTGCTTCGCTTTGATGACAAAATAAAGTGACACATTAAATTCCGCCACTCAACAAAGAATTAGATTTGGATTCTGAAATTCAGGTGGAAAAAGGACAATGGAGGGTTTTGACACTAGGTTCTCTCTGACCCAATTATATGGGAAAAATATGAAACTAGTTTATTTTTATAAATAGTTTTACAAAATGTTCAGACTACCCCACCATACAAAAAAAGAGTAAAACTGCAAAAAAATAAATCCCTAATGCCACTCAAACATCCAACTGTGTTGAACAAATTAAATTCACTGGGTTTTGTTAATAAAATCAGGTGGTCAAGTTTGAATCAGTTGTCATAAACATTTTGGTCGGATGGCGTTTACGGTTCATAGCTTAGAGACCTCTACACAATTTAAATTGCCAAACAGCAATTTTGTTGACAACATTATCATGCAAATTGAGACAAACTTCAGTAATTCTGTCAAGGGAATATTGTCTTTGGTGTATTAGAAAATACGAGTTTAGTTTCAATTTATGTTATACTACTAGAAGAAGTTCTAGACTGATATTTAGACACAGAATAAATATATAAATGTATCATCTAGCTTTTGGGCCTGTCGTGGCGCAGTGGCACAAAGTGTGACTGTAAAGCGACTGGTTGTGGGTTCGATTCTCACTCGTGGTAAAATTCCCATTCCCGGAGTGGAATATTTAGTATTGCCATTTTCTTCGCTCTGGTGTCAAGGCATAGCGTGGCGTTAAGCTCTGCCACTTAACACGCAATGCCTCCGAATTTGGCGGAAAGTAGGGAACGGAGTATCTACACATTAGATTCCCTCTGCCTACCCTGCTGTGTGCGGGATACAGCGTGAAGCTAAAGAAATCTAGCTTATATTTGTTTTTGGTTGTATATATAACAGATTTCTTTTTCAGCTTCACGATTTTGCCTGCATAGCGGGATAGTCAGAGAGGACTGACCTACTGTGAAGACTCTTCGCCCTCTACTTTCCGCCTGAAACCGAGACATGCGTGTTGAGTGGCGGTACTCAACGCTGAGATTTGTCGATGGTACCAATGCAAAGAAATGAAAATTTAAATATAAATTAATTAAGCAGTAGTAACAAATTTTTAAATAATAACCATAGTAAATAATTGTTCTCCCCTAGGGGAGTATTTGTACTAGTTTATTATGTGGTGAAACACAACAATTCATGCTTTATCTACAGTCTATAGCAAAAAGAGAAATGAAAGATTTTTAAAAATAAACACTCTCAACGAGAATCGAATCTAGAATCATCGTGCAATTTTTATCAGATTTGTGCCATAATGTAGTTAATTGACATTATATTTCATATTAAACACGCAGTACAATATATATATAATTAATTCCATAGGGACATTTACAAGTTTTAGAGCATTTCGAATAGGATTATACGTAATCAGTAAATGAGCTGCTATAATTAATGTCGCTTGTGCTCGGCAGCCCAATTAACCGCTGTCATTATCTATACAGGCAAGCACATTCTAGGTGACATGATAATTCAAACCCATTAAATTGTACTTGTATTTATTAATTTACGAATAATATTTTTATATTATTGTAAAGAAACAAAGATAATTATGCAGTAATATAAAATATTTCAGAATTAGTAATGATTAATTTTCAGGTTCCTTCCATTCGCTTGCAGGGGGCGGATTCGGCCATCTAAAAAAGTTTGGTTAGTACCTCAAAATGGGTCAAATGCGAAACAGTGTATAAATATGGAGATAATTACAGTTGAGACACTCGCATGAGTTATTTTAATTTTATTAAAGTAACTGTAACTAATACTTGTGTGAAATACCAAGGTAAACAATGTGACGTCACAAGTCCATTTAAATTGTGGTCATGTCCATGGTGACCATAAAGCTGAACCTGCATTGAACTTTTATAAGCGAGTGAGAGAATACTTTTTTATTTAAAGACAAAACATAGTATGTCGTTGGAACGCGTTAACGCGGTTAATCTGATCTATATATAAATTACATTTCAGAAAGGGAGCCACGTCTACCTAGTCTAAAGAACCCAAAATTATTGCGTACTATACAAGAACATCACATAAGGGGTTTTTTTATTTTAACGTTCATTATTTGCTGGTTGTAGTATAGTTTTTGCATCCCTGTGCTCTTAGCCGCTGTCATTATCTATACAGGCAAGCACAGGCAAGGTGACATGATAATTCAAACCCATTACATTGTACTTGTATTTATTACTTTTCGAATAATATTGTAAAGAAACAAAGATAAAACATAATAGCATATTTTAAGTTACGGTTTTCATTTTGTTATATAATAGGTACTTTTATATTAAATAATACATTCGTAGTAAATCGACAGAGTTGAGGTATAAAATAAATCAAATTATTAAATTTATAAAGTAAATAAAAAGAAAGTCAACAGCACCAGCTGTAAGCATTTTAATTGAATAATTTCCTGCAGAAATCTAGAAAGAGCGCAAAGTGTAAATATTGTACTTAGTGAACAAAATGGAAAAAATATTATTAACTACAAGTGGTACGGTTTCGTTGAGGTTTTTAAAACTATTAGAGTAAGATTTGGAATTTAATTTATCTTAAATTGTATATTAAAATGATGCTATTGAAAACATATTATGCATTAACAAATTTAATTTGACTCCCTTAGAGATTTAATCGTGGATCCAACGTAATTCATAAGCATTTTTGTTTTTTTTATCTTCACGCTGTATTACTTCAAGGGTAGTCAAAGAGGACGGAGCGCCAAACGCTACGGTCCCTGCATACTTCTTTCGCCTCGTCCGCTGTCATCAACCTCTTCATACACGCCCTCCGGGGGGTCCTCGTGCTTTTTACGTGACCTACCTTCAGTATCGCCGATACTGTGTTTTCGAAGGTCAACCGAGGTCTCCCCCTGCCTCTCTTATCACTTAGTGGAGAACGGAGCTAGAGGACAAATGTGTAGATTAATTTATAAGTATGTATAAGTTGTGGCCAGTCGTGGCCCAGTGGCACAAGATTGTGACTGTAAAACGACTGGTTGTGGGTTCGATTCACACTCGAGGAGTGGAAATTATATTTCCATTTTCTTCGCTCTGGTGTCGAGGTAAAGCGCGGCGTTAAGTTCCGTCACTTAACACGCAAGCCTCCGAATTCGGCGGAAAGTGGGGAACGGAGTGTCTTAACACTAGGTTCCCTCTGTCTACCCTGCTGTGTGCGGGATATAGCGTGAAGCTATATTTATTTAATATTTATATTTATAAGTTCTTACATGTGTATTATCAGCGTGGTGCAAAAAAATGGAGAACGGAGTGTCTTCACACTAGGTCCTCTCTGACAACTCTTTAAGCAGTTTAATTTTCCTCGGTAAGAGATTTAAAGCATTTATTTACACACATTAAATTTTAAAAATAATATTTTAATTTCGTTATTAAGAAAATCCAAAGTTTGGTCAAAGTCAAAAGTCAAAAATTCAAGACTATGTTTATACATTTTTATGAATTGTATAACAAACTTAATCGGACACATATTATGTGCCTATACAACTTACTAGTTATTACAGCGCAACTGAGATGTACTTGTTTATAAGAATGCAAACTTATATTCAGCTTCACGATTTTCGCATAGCAGAGTAGTTAGAGACTTAATTATTAAATTATGTATGTCATATGCAAAGAGGCCCTTTACTAAACGAAGTATTTACTTGATAAGCATAATATTTTTCGTAATGTAATAACAAAAATCTCTTACATTAGCGCCCTTCAGATATGTTTTCTGGTTGTTGATTTAATTATAAAATTTTTGAAGGTTTTCTTTTAATAAACATCAACCAGTAGACTATGTGTAAATGATGTATGTTTAAAACATATGTATATAACAAATGAATATACATAATCTAGACATATAGCAAATGTAACTGATAGCTGTCTGTACATATAAGATACATATACGGTGAAATAGTCATACACATAGTTTAAATTGGCGAATCCGCAAGCAGGTCGCTAGTTCCTTAATATGTAGTCATAACTAACTTAGAACAGAGCGTCTTAACACTAGGTTCCCTCTGCCTACCCTGCTGTGTGCGGGATACAGCGCGAAGCTAAAAAAAAGAAATAACTTGGCTTTAGTTTTGAAAACGATGGTCACAAGTTTGAATTTCTTAAAGAGTGAAAGGTTTTCTCTGCCTAATCAACTTTACTTTACTTTTTTCCTGGAATTTGGTCTCATTTGTAAAGTTAAGTTTCTACTTTAAAGAGACACAGGTAGTGAAAATAACTTCTGACTTAACAAAATAATATATGTGAGTACTTCAAAACTTCTCAAAGTCAAGTGCGAGTTCGCGTCAAACTTAGCGGAACTATAATTAAATACTACAGTATGATGTACGTTACGCAGCGTTCATTAGTTTAAATTGAACTTTGAAAGTCAATTATTCTTAGAAAGGAAGTTACTTATACAATACTGTCATTAGCTGGTTTCATAAATATTTGATATTATGTAAAGCAATTTTTGTATTGGAATATGTGCATATCTCTTACGTATTTGCAGCTTTAAACTGTCAAAACACCCTGCCGTCCACCTTCTTCCGCGACGCCGCGCTTTGTACTAGGTACTAGAATGGAGAAATCGTAACATTAACTGACATATAATCATTTTTCCGAGCGGGAATTGAACACACAACCAATCGTGTTTACAGACACGATAGATGACAGGCGCTGTCCCACTGTGCTATAATGAATTCTTAAGCTTTGGAATCAATATTCTATGCGTTACAAATTGAAATTTTTTTTATAAGACAGCTCTCTCAACTTATTTGAGGTATTAGTTTTGCAACCAAATGGACGTTGTAAATGTATGGAAAGCGAACAATAGAGTAGTGTAACATAGAAAATACATTTGCATCACGTGTAAAGATGTTTTTACATTAAATTTAAGTTTCGGCAATTATAGAATATAAAAATTATATGAGTTCGATTTCCACTCAAAGGATTATTCCTCCGACCGGGAATTATATTACCCGATATCGAATATAATCAGTTATCGAATATATAAATCAGTTATATTATTATTTTCATTTATTCACTCTGATCCTTAAGACACAGAGACGCAATGTCTCCATTTTGGACGGAAAGTAAGTGTAGGTACCTTGGTTCTCTCCGCCTTGGTAGGCGGGAAATATACTTGACATCTTATATACTAAATAAAAAATCCCTATTTTTGTTTATTTATTTTCATGTAAGTAAGGGACCTACTTACATGAAAATATTCATGATTAATAAAAAAATAGGGACTTACATGAAAATATTTATGATTAATAAATCGATGGTTAAAAATAACAACAAATGTGGTTGAAATAAGGAACGCCTCAGTAAAAAAACATATTATAAGGTTTGCGCCAATAAGTTAAGTCATAACATCTGTAAAAGTTTTCAAAAAATACAAGCAAAGTTGTAAATCAAAAATTTTGTGAAAACAAGTTGTTGGTTGAAATCTGGCCAAAAATGTAACCGGGTGAAATAATATGAAAAGTATATTACGCGCCGGGAATACTAAGCAGGTACGGTTTTCAGCCAATGCCTTTTACTGTACTTTTTCCAGGTCATTCTTCAGAGTCGTAAATTTTTTTATGATGATGTACGCGTAGCGCCGTGATATCGTCACATTAGCAAAATATAAGGCTTTTAACGTCTACGTTTATTTTTACCGTATATAGATTTGTAGACAGTTAATGATTTAAGCAAAACAATATGAAAGCAATTAAAAAGGAATAATTTATAACATTTGTTTTATAAATAGATCGAATAATAGGTATATATTTCTGGTATTACTACAACGTCAATAAAAAAGTATAGTAGAAACTAATACAAAAATATTCTTTGTGCATTCCTCAAGCCAAGCAAGAGATCATAAGAATTTTAATATAGTGAATCACAATACTAAATAAATAAAGCTTAATTTTTTTGTATACAATTATAATTGCAATAGTATGCATTAAATTAATATAAAATAAAAACTGGACGAAAGGGTTAACATTTTATTTTTTTATAAAATCAAAGGGGAGTTGTGTACACTACAACTGTAGTTTCCCAAAAAAGTGGTAAATGGTACAGGAGAGGTAACATTGCACAGTTTACTCGTAAAATATGAAATTCAACATACTTGAGAGACGCAAAATCAAAAACAAGAAGCAAGAAGCTTAGATTTGTTAGCGTCACGCTGTATTCCGCACTCAGCAGGATAGGCAGAGGGAACCTAGAGTTAAGACACTCCGTTCCACATTTGCCGCCGAATTCTAGCGAGTTCTAGTTGAATAGTGAAACTTAATGCCGACGAAAAATAAATTTATTTAATTGCATTTATAGTCAAATTTTGTAGGTGTGCGCCGTGACTGTCAATCTTAGTATTTAAATAAAATTAATTGCAATTAAATGATAATTTTACTGAAATACGTTTCTAATCAAAACTTTCATAATTTTTGGACTCTTCCTTTCAAAAGTTATTCAATGACCTTTATTTCTTAAGGTTTAATTATAGTACAGAGTTGTCTCGACTCGACATTTTGACACCTAATCATACTTAGCAATCTTCTGTAATCTTACAAGCTTTGTTCTTTCTAAAATGTTATGGAACTAAAGGAACTAGAAAAGTTATCTTAGCCCTGTTTGAATACACAGAATGGATGAATATATAAATACCTACAACAACTATGGTCATTGTATGTATTTAAGTATTCATTCATTTTAAATTTCTAAATGACTAATTTGTTATTATATGTAATTAGACATAATAATAAATTAGTCATTTAGAAGTTTAAAAATAAGATCAGCGCGTCCGAAACGTAATGGGAAAGGGAAACGTAATGGTTGTAGGTTCGATTTCCACGGTTCTCTCTCGATCTCACGGTTACGATTATCTATATGTATAAGAGTGCTTGTCCTCACCCACTGACTGACTGATTAATCATCGCCAAGCCGAAACTACCTACTTACGATAAATAAACTGTTATAAAGAATATAATATTTTATATAAACATTTCAAATTATTTCTAAGCACCCCACCCTGGTCAGTAATTAAAGTTGAGAAATCTATTGAAATAAAATATTCTTTAACCATTCGATATATCAACAAATTCTATATTTAAAACCTGAACATAGTTTTCAATAGGTAACTTTGAAATAAAGCTTGAAAAATGCAATATGCGAAATTCCGTGTCAATTTACACCACATATCTCACGGTGGCTTATTCTACATATTTGTCAAGCAGTGGAAATCGACGAGTGCTCGTCGACAATTCCTAGTTGGAAATATTGTATCTCTCGAGAATTTATATTGTAGCTGTAAACTTTACAAAGAAAAGATAAATTTGAAGTTGAAATCGTAGTTTGTAGAAACAATGCGGGTATGTTGAAGAATTTATTCTTTGTTTTAAATTTTCATACATCTTTCGCCTACGTCATATTTACGTGCTAAAGAACATAGTCTGATTTGAACCTAAATAATACATTGTATACTTAAGTAATCGATTATAAGGTCGTCGTGGCGTAGTGTGACGGTGTCTGACTGTAAACGGTATTCATTCTGGGTTTAATTCCCGCTCGAGGGAATAATTATAATTATTTTACTTGCACTGCTCCATAGTGATAAGAAGTTAAGGCTCAGCGTTGGGTTCTACCACTCAACACGCAGTGTTTCCATTTAGGCAGAAAGTGAAGAATGGATTGTCTTGAAACTAGAGTCCTTGAGACTACCCTGCTATGCAAAAAAGCGAAAAGCTTTGAAAACAAAAATGTATGCAGACAATATTAAGTAAAGTTTTTTTTTCCTTATTTTTTACCTTAATTCTCCGCTTTACTGTCGCTGCATATAATAATTAAAAAGCTATTTAAATAGTGATTGTTTTTTTAGATCTTCATTATATTAAAAAATAAGCTCAATAAAGTTTTAAAAGTAAACCAATATAAGTACTTTTACAGATAAAAGTTAAATTATTCACCGTTCCTTGTTATTAGAAGGCAGACGAAAATCAAACAATAACTTTCAGAGTTGGAGCCTGAAACCGTTTAATGTTTTTGTTTCTGAAATTAACTTAATATTCTTGAATGCTATTTTAATTAAAAATAATATTTTCAATACAAAGATAAACTCATTTTGTTTTATCATAAGGAAAATAATATATAGGCAGATGTGTGTAGTAACGTTTTGACTGAAATTTAAATATTCAAAAACTTTATTGTATTAAATGTGATATATGAAAATAAAAGATATTTAAGAAAAATATATATGGATGATTTATTGAAGGAAATCGAATAATAGTATTTTTATCCATTTTTCGAACAGTAGATCGTTTAAAATATTTTATAATATTTTGCCTACCTTTATTGTGAGTAGGTAATATTGATCGGCTTGGTATTTAGCTTGATACTAGCCTTTTATAGGAGCCTTTTATTTTAATTTATTTCTAAATATCCGTATTGAGATACCACAAATATTGTATAAGTTTTTATTTCTACGTTAAAACTAGAAAATATAGAGCGGGAAACCGCGGGCTGTGTAATTCCAGATATTTCCTTCACTATAAAATTAAAGCCCAGAAGCGCTTGCTTGACCAAATTCGTGAATCTAAATAACATTTGAGTATTTACGGTCTCTATACATGTACATACATTTTCGTTAAATCTTTGTCTTCTGATTTTACGCTTTATCACTCGCAGCAGGTATGCAGGAGTGAGTTAAGTGTCACAACACTCCGTTCTCCACCATTCTGTGTTGAGAGGCAAAACTCAAAAGATCGCTTTCGCCATCGCATGATAACTAACGTCATGTAAGTATTCGTTTTATCTTTTTTTTTATTTGTAGCTTCACGCTGAATCCCGCACACAGCAGGGTAGGCAGAGGGAACCTAGTGTTAAGACACTCCGTTCCCCACTTTCCAAAATTGGGGGCATTGCATGTTAAGTGGCGGAACTTAACGCCACGCTTTACCTCGATACCTATAGCAAAGAAAATCGAAATATTAAATATTTCCACCCCTCGAGTAGGCATCGAACCCACAACAAATTATTATAGTCTCATTGTAAGTAAATACAATAAGAAAATAATAATTTAGTATCTTACTCTGACTTTTTGTAAACTATATTTTCCACCAAATAAAAACTGTTTTATACATATAAAAATATAAATTATTTGAATGTTCCAGGAATACAATTAATTAGTTGAATCTTGAATCTTTTACAAGTAGCCACAAGGAAAGTATTCAAATTATTTTTTTTGCTTCTTCTACAAAGAGTAAAAGTTGTGTTTACATAAAATTAATTTATTTTCACGGTATATAGAATTTAATTTCAAATACGAACACAGAAACGGTAATATTTATTAGAAATTGTTAAATATATGAAATTGTTAACCATACAAAAATTGAGATATATTTTATATAAAACTTTTATTTAAAGTGTATTTACGTAAATGTTTTAACGTTCCTCTCATAGCCAACTGATCTGTTGATTTTGCTACACCAATGGCAATGCATTTAAATGCTCGCATTAGACACTATATGCTTTAAGCTCTTGGCGTGGAATGTGTTCTTTATAAATACTTCCCTCCATTTAATACTGAGCTGTACATCGTACAAACATAATATGACTTTTATAATACGGTTTCTGTTCTAAACCGACGTTTTTATGTCAAAAATTAAAATCTATTTAAGAACCACAGTTTTTTGCTTTTATATTTTCTTGATTTTTGTGATTTTGAACTTCTTTTGAACTTTTATAGGAGTATAGTTTATGAGACTGGATGAGTTTCTTAATTAGTGGATAGAAGAGACTTTATATTTTCGTTCAATGAATTATCTTACGCTCTTATGGTAATAATGTTAGATTTTTATTGATTATTTTTTATTATTATTTTATATTTTATTTTTTGTTATAGTCTATAGATAATTCTTATATTATTATTCACCTTTTTATGTTGATACATAGCTATGTTTATTATTTAACATAGATAAGTTCTACGAAGGGAAACAAATCTATTACGTACTGCTACTATATTGTATGCAGTTACTACTGGAAAACTCATGTGCTACAATTATACGCAGGTCATCCCTTTTCAACTTCAGTTTTTTTTCTCACAGCAAGATGCACTTAGAGAATCTATAATAAAGACATGCCTTCCCCCGTTTGCATTTCTTTAAAACTCAATGCTCCAATTTGTCTTACCATAGTGACGAAATGAATATATTTGTTTAATTTTTCGTAAATACCTCAGGTGGAAATCGAATCCACAACTGCGATTACAGTGAGGTAGTGTGATTTCGATGAAGTTTCTCAGGAACATAGTCAAT
Source organism: Dryas iulia moderata (assembly GCA_019049465.1). Lineage (NCBI taxonomy): Eukaryota > Metazoa > Arthropoda > Insecta > Lepidoptera > Nymphalidae > Dryas > Dryas iulia. The sequence continues at coordinate 5,706,612 of CM032437.1, forward strand.
GGCATAATTCCAAATAAATGCTACCTATATTTTTAAAACAACAATCACTAAGAGGACGACATAGGGGATATAAACTGATAGATTCACGTGGTCAGAGTTGCGAGCGGGTCGCTAGTTTTAATGTATAAGTAAATAATAATTATATTAAATAATAACCATCCCATTTTGAACTTCCAAGTATAAATAAACCTATACATATAAACGTATATATTTCAATTCCAGTAGCATGTTAGTGAAATAATTGTGATGCTATTGCGGAATTATTTCAAAGCTGCGTCGTATTTCATTGTTTTGTTGTTCAAAAGACTTCCCTCTCACATCCGCCTGTTGAATCACGCTTGTTATTTAAAATGATGGCTGTTTGTACATTGTATGTTATATGCTTGTGTGATAGTATTATATTATAGTTACCTATATAAAGGAGAGGAATTAAATATTATTTATGACTAAGCCTGGATTTATTAAGATAATGGGGCCAGTCGTGGCGCAGTGCCACGAGCATGTGACTGTAAACGACTGGTTGTGTGTTCGATTCCCACACGAGGGATGGAAATATTTAATATTTCCATTTTATTTGCTGCGGTGTCCAGGCAAAGCGCGGCGTTAAGTTCCGCCACTTAAGACGCAATGCTTGCGAATTCGGCGTAAAGTGCCTACCCTGCAGGCGTAAACTGCCTACCCTTCTGTGTGGGGGATACAGCGTGAAGCTAAAGAAAATTATGATTAAATAATCCTTCTTTGGGTTGGTCTGGGTACAAATGCAGTTAGTTGGAGTTCGATTCCCATTCCATTCTCATTGAATGAATGTCTGGTAAAACAAAACGTGGAGTGGATATCCGTCATATAATGCACAATGTCACCGACTGAGACTGAGAGTGGAGAACAGAGTGACACTAGGTCTTTTACAACACGTTTTTTCTGACTACTTTGCTTTATGCGAAAAGCTAGAATAATTAAAAAAAAAAACAATAATTATACTATAACCGGTCTTGTATATTTGTAAATTTTAAAAAATATATATATGAATAACCAACTCTTATATTCGGGGTTTGCACCTACGTATGGTGCATTCCTCTTATGATATATTAATAAGTTATTCAATCAGGGGTTAGTACTACAATTTCTCGATACAGCTACACAATTTCCTGTTAGCACGGATTCTATTTTGTAGTGCATTATTTTCTGGGAATTAAGTTTAGTTTTTAGAAGCAGGTTTTTAAATTACACGGTGTATCTACAAAACTGTCCTGCTTCTACCAGCGTAACGAAATGGTTCACCATTCATTATTTTGAATAATGTAAGCAAGCCATTAAAAAGAAGAAAATATAGGAAAAATCACGATCGTCTCTCACTTGGCTGTATGCAATGAAGTACTGTGGCAGCTACGTACGCAAACAATATTTTTTCCAAACAGTATTTTCTATGGACATCATTTAGTACACATGCTATTATATAAATTAAAAAAATCAACAAGATTTGCGCCTCTATGTGACAAAAATATAATTTTCATAGAAAGTAACTGACCCCGTGAAAATACTTAACGTCATCAAAACACATTTGAAATGTAGAATGGCAGAACTTTCGATTGTTTTATAAACCATCAAGGTGTAAAATGTAAGTTTAACATCGAAGGAAACGGAGGACGTTTTTTCTAGGTTAACACTTTACCCTTAGTTCTTATTCGTCTAACTCGCCCACTGTCATCCATCATGTTTAGTAATCCATTTATATTCCACATAGCTTTGTGTAGCTAAAGACAGCTTAAGCTTCCAGTCTCAACTCTACCGTCTACGACATGGCCTGTTGGGTGGTGGTCTCCAACGCAGCATTCGTCTCCACTCTTCGCCTTTGTCTCAGCGAGGACACATTGGTGCGCGTGGCTTCAGGAGGACGCCCTTGCATTGTGTGCCTTGTGGCGTGGCGAATGAAATGTTGCAGCCTAATAATGTAAATTTTTTTATGTAGGTTTATCAGCCATACAAAATTGTTGTTTTGTGAAAAAAAATCAAAACGGTAATTTAAGTCATCCATAATATGAATAACTACTAGAGTAAATATTTTATTTTATTCTTTAAAACTTAGTTTAAAATGACAAGTACATATATCGTAGTAAAATCAAGTAGTTAGTACTAGTCAATCTTTTAGCTCAGCTTAAGAAGGGATAAAGCAACTTTGTCCTTCCCAAAGCAACATATGTTGTTAAGATACATAATTTCCAAGTAGACTTAGGCTTAACCAACTGACTTATAGAGAAATCTTAGCAACTCGCTAATTACCAACTTCGCCGGTCTTTCGCCTCGATAATTCAGAAGTGAAGGTGAAAATAAGCACTTATTAACATCCGTCGCAAAATTTATTTCGAGACCGCCAAAGGGAATGTTTTAAAACTTCTGGCAATTATTAAATCAGGTTTCGCTCAAAAGTTTACGTTTTGTCTGATCTGAAAGAGAATTAAGTCTGCGACCTGGCGGCCTTTTTTGTTTACAAAGTCTCGGAAAGCATTCCCAGTTGATCAAATGCGGTTATTACTTTCAATTTGTTTAATGATTATTGAGAAACTTGTTGACTGTACCGCGGTGTACAAGCATAATTACGGAAACAAAAAAAAACTTTATTTAATATAAACAAGTTAGAAATCATTTTTCCCATTACAGAACTACTCTGAAAATAACCTAATATGATACTTGAGATACTTAGTCTCAGCTATTTTAAGATTTTGTTAAAATAATATTTTGCGAAATCACTATCTAAGCTAGTCTATAAGCGTCGCTAGTTCACGCGTCATAGTCTAGGTAAATATTAAGATCTATTCTTCATATTTATTATTACTTGAGGTCAGGAACTGAATCTTCAAAATTAACATTTGATGCCTTCTTGTCCCCACAGCAGTGCACTGCCCTATCTACACCATTGGGTCGTAGGATCGCTTCCCACTCGGTGGAATAATATTTTTTTTATTATTTTTATTTCTCCACTTTGGTGAACGAAGTGAAAGGCGGTGTTGAGATTCGTCACTCAACTTGCGATGTGTCTTATTCAGAGGGAAAGTGGAGAACGGAGTGTCTTGACACTAGGTTGTCTATGACTACTCTACTATGCTGTATGCTATGCTGGAAAAGAATGTATCTAATAGAAACGTTCCTAAAATTTTCACGGTCAATAGAAGTGTAAACAATATTCAATTACGCCTAAAGCAATGAAATTTTATACGCCATGTTTTTATAATACAAGCATATATTTTTATGGTATCTCATTATATTACTGAAAAGTTTGAGCATTATTTGATAAAAATTGACTTTTATTAATATTTAGAGAGTTTAGAGATATTACCTATTGTAATGAAACAACGTAAGACGAACGGTCGTAGGTTCGAATTTCACAGAAATGGTATGTTTTTAATATTACAAAATTATGACTTTTGTATTTGAATATTGATTTATCTATGGGGTCAGTCGTGGCGCAGAGGAACAGTATGCCTGTAAAGCGACTGATTGTGGGTTCGATTGCCACTCGAGGAGCGGAAATTTTTATTATTTCTATTTTCTTCGCTCTGGTGTCAAGGCAAAGCGCGGCGTTAAGTTTCGCCTGTTAGCACGCAATGTCTGAAAGTGGGAAAAACGAATATTACAAGAAAAAATACACGTCGTGTTGAGTTGTAATACTTATTCTGTCACTCAACACGCAATTAATTTCTCGGATTCAGCTGTAAGGCGGAGAATGGAGTGTTTTGACACTAGGCTCTCAAAATATATGTACTGACAAAGTGTACTTGTATGTACAATAATATTCTAAACTATTATAAAAACACTTCTTTTCAATATGAATATTAAGTTATTTTTTTTATATAATAGGTCGAATGCTTTATTGTTCCCATGCCATCATATAAATTTGTTAAGTAGTAAAAGTATCGAAATTAAAAAGATGAACTATTAAAAATTGTAATAATTTATAAATTCGCAACAATCTATTGAAAGGCAAGAAATATATATAAAAGAAATGAATGATAAAAGAACGAAGTTTGTTCCATATCTAGTCATTTAACAAACCGTAGTGTTACGTGTAGAAGCTCTTGAGAGGCTCTCAAGGCGGGCTGGAGGGCGCTTTACGCTCTCAGCAGGTCCGCTTCCGACGCTTTGGCGTCACCTTTAATTTTTTCTTTGAATAGTTAAAGCTATTGATGGATGATTTAAATAAAACATAGTAGGTATTAAATTATTTTTTAGAAATAGTTGTGTTTTTTTAAATACACAATGAAAATCTACGCTGGATAACATATTTGCTGTACCCCCAAAATGTCTGATGTTTTGTATATCATATTTGGAATTAGTAAAAACAACCTACCTTGAATAATTTAAGTCTCAGAAAGAATGTTTTTCTTATACCTTGAAAAACAACAAGCAATGATTAAAACTCTGGTGTTAAAAATTAAATTAAATAGCTTCACGCTATATCCCGCACACAGCAGGGTAGGCAGAGGGAACCTAGTGTTAAGACACTCCGTTCCCCACTTTCCGCCGAATTCGGAGGCTTGCGTGTTAAGTGGCGGAACTTAACGCCGCGCTTTACTCGACACCAGAGCGAAGAAAATGGAAATATAATTTCCACTCCTCGAGTGGGAATCGAACCCACAACCAGTCGTTTACAGTCACACTCTTGTGCCACTGGGCCACGACTGGCCACAACTGGCCAACTCTGGTGTAAATTTGTATATTCTTGATTTACAGATAATACGCTTTTCAGCGTCGGTATGCATTTATTTGTTTATTTGTTTTAATTGTATCATTTCAGATATGACAATTAAATAAATGTAATAACGATATTTATTTTTTAGGACCAGTTTTATTTGCCAATTCCAGAAATATACATAGACCAGTATACATATATTGTTTGCATTCAATGTTATATACTATCAAAAATTGCAATTTTTAAGTTAAGTTTATAATCCTCATGCTTTTTACGTGACCTTCCTCCAGTATAGACGATACTGTGCTTTCGATGGTCAACCGAGGTCTCCCCCTTCCTCTCTTACCACTTTTAGTTATTTTTTCGTTTACATTATTTAAGTATAACTGAAACACTTTAAATTGTTGGGTTGTTCAATTTGCTTCATGGTTGTGTTCAATTTCCGTTCCGGGAATGATTATATATTACTTTCATCTGGCTCTGCATTTCAGCTTTTATCGGTCTTGTACCTAAGACAAAGCATGGTGTTATGTGCCGCCACTTAATATACAATGTCTTTACTTCTGACGCAAAACAGATAACGGAGAGTCTTGTCGCCAGGTTCTCTCTGACTATGCGGGATAAGGATAGAGTAAAGCTGATTTTTTTTAAAACACTCAAAATATCGATACAATACGAATAAACTATTCATAATTGTTATAGCAATGTGTCTTAGGGGATTTATCGAACAATGTGTACGGCTGGGCTTCACACTGAATGGGCTCTTAAGACACGCTGGAGGATGCTTTACGCTACGAACAGATCCTGTTACGTTAGGCAGAAGTATTAGTTCAACGGGTGTGTCTTAATATACCACTAGTAGATAGGTATTAAACATAGTTAGTGTTATATAACGCTAAATGGTATGTATGAATAAAATATATATATACGAGTATATATAATTTTTTATTAAATATAATAAATAGGGGCCAGTCGTGGCGCAGGGGCAGAAAGTGTGACTGTAAAGCGACTGGTTGTGGGTTCGATTTTCACTCGAAGGGTGGAAATATTTAATATTTCCATTTTCTTCGCTCTAATGTCGAGCAAGGCAAAGCGTGGCGTTAAGTTCCGCCGCTTAACACGCAATACCTCCCAATTCGAGAAGTGTGAGCTCCAAATTGGGCTATAGTATACGCAATGATAGTGGGTTGGATTTGCACTAGGTGAATATGTTAAAATTATCTTTATTTCTCCGCTCTGAGAAAAATTAAGTGCGGCCTTATGTTCCACCACTCAACACTCAATGACTTGAGTTCAGGTGGAAAGTGGATAAAACCTGTCTTTATACTAAGTTTTGTCTGCCTCCCCTGCTGGACAGGAAATAGTGTGAGGCTAAATACTAATGTATTGCAACGTCCCACTCGTCGATTCCCATGAAACTGTACAATTATCCATACCCTATACCATTGTATTATTTTTACTGTGTGAAACTTGTGTCCTTGCCAGATCATAGTATGGAAATAAATGAAATAAAGTCTATTTTTTTAAAGTATCATCGATCAAAAAGCTTTTAAATCTTGACGCGGAAAGCTCTTGAGGTTTTAGAATGGACTTTGATTTGAAGTTTCTCTTTTAGATTTTAAGTCAGCAGATCGTGTAATTATAGAGAACTCCGTCTTAATTATGTCAGTCTAGTTACTTGTAAAACTTAGGCTATTTTTATCGTAAGAACTAATTAGTGTCTAATTATAATTATTGTGTAACTTAACATGATGGATGCAGATTCAAATCCATGTAAAGAATATATTAACATTTAACATTCTCTTGCATCTACGTTAAATTCTGTCATCGAAGACTTACAAGAAAGGGACTTACTTCTATTAGGTTTCTTGATTTTCTTTGTAACGGGTTGTTAAGGTGTGCTATCTCAATTTCGTAAAAGTATAACTCTCAATTTTTTTATATTTTCTTATAGTACTGGTCAGATACTTAGGACGACAACCCCCTACCAGATATATTATTGTTTTAACTTCAATTTTATTATTTTAAATTTCAGTTAACACTTAGGAAAGCGAAACAAACATTTTGAAAATATATATAAATTTGAACATTAATCTGTAAAATTCTAAACCCAATATGGCGGAACATCCAAGTTGGCGATCTAATTATTACTAATGCACTTTAACAATATCAATATAGTAATAACTCTTATGAGTTATTACTAACTAATAACTCTTACGAGTTACTAACTAATAACTCTTATGAGTTATTACTCTTATCAAAAAATCTTGTCATTATAAAATGATAAGATTTTTATACTTTAAATTGATTTATTTTTAAATGTTTGTTTCAATAAATACAAAATAAACAACAACAATGTCAGCATTCGGTTCAAAGGCAAATATTGACACGTGTGGTTTCGAAAATTATTCAAAATTCCACACATGTAGGTACTACTGTGCTCTCGAGACTGAGAACATAAACACGAAACAGAATAAGATGTTTGGTATACGATGAGCTTCGACACATTGAAAAAACAAGTATTGCTTGGAGTCTTTATACCTAGGTGATATTTTCTTAAATACCCATTTAGACTAAACTATTTATTTACTTAATAAATATTAAGCTTCAGACTTTTTATTATATTTTATAAGTACCAGTTATGTACCAGTTACATGGCTATCAAAGAGAGCTCATTGTAAAAATGCTGCGTTCTCTACTTGCTGCTTGGATTTAAATTAATTTAAACATAATGCTTCCCCGATCAGGGATTGAGTCTATGTCGCTTGTTCCCAATCAGATTCTGCCGCTGCACCACTATATCTCTACTATGTACTAAATATTAAACAAAACTGTGAAACTTTAGCCAAAGAATCATTTTATACCCAGTGTTATAACATTCCGTTCTTCATTTTTCGTCCTAGTTCGAGAGATTACGTTGAGTGGCTGACCTCAATCTCCTACTTTGTCTTACCAGAGCAGTGAAATATAAATAATTTAAACAATAAATCATTTCCCGAACAGCAAATCGAACCCACAAACTTCGTCTATAGGTATCTATCTGACTATTTTTTTTTATAGCTTCACGCTGTATCCCGCACACAACAGGGTAGGTAGAGGGAACCTAGTGTTAAGACACTCCGTTCCACACTTTCCACCGAACTCGGAGGCTTGCGTGTTAAGTGGCGGAACTTAACGCCGCGCTTTACCTCGACACCAGAGCAAAGAAAATGGAAATATAATTTCCACTCCTCGAGTGGGAATCGAACCCACAACCAGTCGCTTACAGTCACACGCTTTTGCCACTGGGCCACGACTGGCCACACTCTGACTATAGATAGTTTATATATCACACGATTCAATTCAAGAAAGTTTTGATACCATTTCGATATAGTGTATAGCAGAATGGTTTGACGTTATCACTAATAGCCCATCTGTTTGCTGCCTCGTGAACCGGAAGGGCTCGGTGTGACCTGATTTTACCTGAAACCCGGTGAAATATCGACAGATCCTTTTTTGTTTTGAAATTATTGTAAATACTCTTAATTAAACGTGCAACTCTAATTTTATAGCTTTTTAATTAGAGTGGTTTTATAATTATTTTATTTTGAAATGTAATTTAATAAAAAAGCAGCTTCATTCCATTAACATAATTAGTGGTACTTACTACTACTAATTAATCTTCGTTAAAAATATAGCTAATATTTTTTTTTTTCACGCTGTATCCCGCACACAGCAGGGTAGGCAGAGGGAACCTAGTGTTAAGACACTCCGTTCCCCACTGCGAAACTATATATAAAATTTATAGCTAATATAAAAAATATAAAGTATATCTATCTAGATTCATAACATAATTATAATAAATTATTTGAATAAATATAAATAAAAGAAAAACAAATGAGTTCCATTGGATCATTCTCAAATGAAAACCAAAAATAAATCATATCGAATAACTTTTTGTTATTTCAGGATAGAAATTTTCAAATTTGACATACATTTGCAAGCGGGATAAAGCGAGTTGGTTTATTTTAAATTACTTTGTATGTTGCATTTGTGAACTTAAGTAATTAGTCTTAATTTTATTGAAAAATCGTGTTTCATAGTATTCGAAGGATTTTAATTATTATATCATTATATCATTCATTAGCCAGTGGCAATTGGCCACTGGCACAGTGGCCCGTGGCACAAGCGTGTGACTGTAAACGACTGGTTGTGGGTTCGATTACCACTCGAAGAGTGGAAATATTTAATATTTCCATTTTCTTCGCTCTGGTGTCGAGGTAAAGCGCGGCGTTAAGTTTCGCCACTTAATACGCAATGCCTCCGAATTCGGCGGTGCGTGGGGAACGAAGTGTCTTAACACTAGGTTCCCTCTGCCTACCCTGCTATGCGCGGGATACAGCGTGAAGCTAAAAAAAAACAAAAAAAAGTCATACATTAATAAATGTATTTTGAGGCTATCGTAGTGCAATGGTACAACGTTTGAGTATAAACACCAATGATTCTCACTGGAAGGAATAATTATATTTAAAATATTTTTGTAATATGTCCAAGTCGAAAGTACGAACGAGAACGGAGCGTTACGAAACAACAGAAAATTAGTAAATTTAAAGGAAAAGAAAATAAGTAAAAAAAATGTGTGGATCATAACTGCAAAATCACATTTATTATTATTCCCGTGGAAGTTTAAAAAAAATCCTGTAAGGATCCTCTAAGAAGAAAGAGGCATAGGCCCCTAAGTTTTGACGATTCTATCAATAAGTTGTCTATCAGTAAGTAGATATATTAAATAATAAATACATTTTTTGAAATATGTTTCGATTTCGGATTGACTTTTTGGAGAACACCGTGTTGAATTACGACGAAAGAAAGTATTAAGTACTCTCTGACTACCCTGCTATGCTGAGTTGAAATAAAAAATATATAAATAAAAATATTTATTGTACAACAAAAAAATAGCATCAGGTAAAGTGACCGCCGGACTACAAATAGAATTTCAAGAATTTTTTCATTTGAACGATTTCATTGAATTTGCTGCGAGGCAAAGGCGCGTGGACATTGAGTCTACACTATTAATCTTATATTATATACGACTACACAAAAGCTGAAAATATATGCTAGATGTACACATACGAGTATAACGTTAATGGTATTTATCGAGGCGTCGTCATGGTACATTGTCTGGAAATGACGAATTCCAGTCGGGGGAATATTTAAAATGATATATAAGTTCAGTGACCATCTTGGTGCAATGGTCTGTAATTGTTAGCTTGATTGGTTGTAGGTTCGATTCCCACTTGAAGCTAAATAAATTATTTTCATTTCTCCGCACTGGTACCTAAGACTAAGCGCGGTGCTAATTTCCACCGAGTCGAGAACAGAATGTTTTATTTAACACTAGGCTCTCTTTGATTATGCGTATAAAGTGTATTGGATTTTGTTCCCAGCTCTTAGTATTTTTAAAATGGACGGAAAACATAGAATGGAGTGTGTCGACATGAGGTACCTTGTGTACCTTGTTAAAGAGCACAGATTTTTTGATTTACCTATTTACCAATTATCCACGAAAAGACGAAAAGAAGAAAGATAATATAATTAACAGTCATTATGAAGTAGATTTGTATGACATAGTTAATCATTTTAAGAATAAAAATGACTCGAAGGAAAATAATATAATAATCTGGTTAACAAATAAGAACAACAAATCGGTAGCAAAATGATAAGAATGTATTTAGCTCTAGTGAACCATTGGCATAGAGAGCTGTGCGTTCGATTTACATTGGCTGAAATTATAATATTTAAATTGTATCGTTTTTCCACTCTGGTGAGGCAAAGAGTTTATTTAGTTCTGTCTCTTAATACGCTATTTTTTATTGAATAAAGGAAGCAAACGAGCTGAAAGACCATCTGATGGTAAGTGGTTATCTCCGCCCATAGATAACCACAGCATTAGAGATGTGGATGCGTTGCCGGCCTTGAAGATGAAGGAGGGACGGAGGGAGGAAGGATTGGGATGGTGGGAATAGGGAGAGCTGGCTTACATGCCATCGAACCGAAACACATAATCAGACGTTTGGCGGTTCGTCTTTGACATGATATCGGAAAGCCAGTTGGAGAACGAATCTCCTACCATCAAGCTACTGTGTTACCCGCCCTTTACGGGACGCTACCAGCTACGGAGGGGAATTGTGTTCTTAACCCGTCCCCACACCGGTAAGATATGCTATATCTTGACGTCGGGAGGAAAGCGGAGCACGGAGTGTCTTGACAATAAAATTTCTCTAACTGACCTGTTGTAGCAAAAATACAATAATACTTGGTGTCAATGTAAGGACTATTCCAATGTAAGGGTAGGATATAAATAAACATCTTAAACATTTTCTTATTCATTCCAAATGGTAAACATTTAAAACGTCTTGGGAAATAATTTACTGGCATTCAATTGAAACAATTCTAAATCTGTAAATACTTAATTTTAATTTATTTTTAAGACAAATAATCCCGCACGCTTTGTTTGTTCCCCTCTATTTTTGTCTGTAGTAGACGCTATTGTAATTATAAAGGTTTCAAAGGGATCTAAAGGATGCCCGTTTACGAATTAAGCTTAATTTCAAAGTTTAAATTGACTTTTTCTCGGTGTTATCTAATTTTGAAGTGACGATTTCTAATTCTTAGCCGAGATAAGGAAGATCAAGTATTATTTATAATTAATTAATGGAGGTTACAATATAATCATAATGTTGTTTACATATTTTTAATATAGAACTACTTATGTATATATGTACTTTTCAAACCCCTTTCTAATTAACCGGTTAGTTAGCTGTCTTTATTTAACGCTAGCTGTGTCCGTGACTTGGTAGGCGTGGAATTTACTAAAAAATGTTTTGATTCCATAATAAAATAGTCTCAAAATTCCAGGAGCCTAAGTTACTCTTTATAAAATCAACTGGCTCCCACTGAAACAGGTCTAGCTATTCCATAGATTTATCAGAACAAACAGACAGGTAGACAAAAAATAGGAAAAAAGGTTATTTTGGTAAATGTACAAAAAATGTGGTTATTTTAATATTATAAACAGACACTCTAATTTTATTTATTTGTTATAGAGAAAACCCTCCAGCAAGACGTGCATGGCTAGTTTAATAACAGTAGAAAAGACAGATGCAGGGACCGTAGCGTTTAGCGTTTCGTTTTCACTATCTACCCCACTAACACTGAGTTTTGAAGTTAAAAAATAAAAATATATAATACTTTTTAATATTAGCTGTACAGAAGCTGGCAGCGCGTCTCAGATAATATAAACTTTATCCATTATAACTTTCTTATCATCATCGAAAGGAGATTATTAGAGATTGGTTTACTCGTCAGGACACTTAGGTTCTCTATACAATTTTGTCATGTCTATAAGATGGTGAGTCCATCGTCGTCCAGTCGAGACCAAGTCCTAATTTGGTAAATATTAATAGTATCTTCTTTCTTTTTTAAGCTTCATAATTTTTCTGCATATACTAAGACATGTCATTCAATATCTTTGTTAAATGTGGTGTACAAATAAAGTTATAAGTAATAATAATAATACAAGAGAGTTTAGGCCCTGTTCTCATCATTCACCTCAATTCGATTTTTTTAAAGAATGCACAATTTAAAGTCACACTTAGTCTTACCAGAGCAAGAATCAAACCTACTTCGATCGGGAATCCGACGCAATTTCATTAGGCCACAACGGCCACAGTTACATATAGCACAGAAGATCAAATGTCAAACATCATCACCTCATTCTGCCATAAAAATTTTAACACAAATTTTTTCACTCTTTTTTAACACTATAATAATTACCTAGTATTGAAAAAAAAATTAAGGAAAACGTATAAACATTACAACCCGGCGTGATTCGAACTCGCACCTCTTGGAAACAGTCCAAACGCTCTGATGGTTAAGCCATGCGTTCTAAATCCGGCTACATAGAAATTCTCATACGCTTATTATAACTTATTTTGATGTTACCATCTCTGTATAGGGACATTTACAAATTTCTACTATCCAACGATAATTCTACGAACAATTTTTTGGCAAGAGAGCCATAATTTTTTTAACATTTAAGAAAAACGTATAATCATTTGTAATGATCGGACGGTTTAAAGAGGTGCGGGTTTGAATCCCGCTGCTTTAATTTTTGTCCGTTTCATTTAGAGACTACATCACATTTTCAATTTCTTCTTTAAAAATGTTAAAAATACCTAGTATTTATACTCCACTGCATATTCATTATATTTCTATTTACAAGCACTCAAGAGCTAACAATTACGTTTCAACAAACTACTTCTTAATAAATATTTCTTACAAGGTACGCCAACAATTTTACAACAGCAAATACAAGTTGTTGCGAAATAACTACGTAATAGAATTATCGAAGTTAAAGTAATGTTCGCGATGTCGTGTCGTGACAACTTCTTACTTAACAGTTTGTGCAAAGTCTTGCAAGCTTTTATTAGTAAAAGAGTTTTTTACTCACTCCTATTTCACAAAGGTATGCAAATTTAAACTTGAACGAGCTGAATTTGCATAACAAATGCTAAATTAGTAGCGATGAAATGTTTTCCACCGTTATTAAGCTTTGATTCGAGTTTATTATTGTATATTTACTATTGTAAACTATAAATATATGTTAAGTGGATGGAGTGTAAATATTATTTTCTTGTAGAATGTTTGATTCTGATTTTTAAGATTATATCAATTATCATGATTATAATTTGGCCAGTGCCCTTCGAATGCTGCATGTAGGCCTTTCCTATAGTCATTAAGCTCTATTTTCTGCCCTAAGAATAATCAACACACAAAGACTAGAATACTTTGAAACCATGACTTCTTTAAATATATTTTTCATCAAATACTTTTTCACTTATCTATTATATTTATTACAAGAAATAATCACTACGACAAAATTATCTTCAAATATCACAAACGCTCGATACTTTAGTCCAATATATATTATTGATTTTCATAATTTAATTACAGATAAAAATACAGAAAATAATTTCATATTTTTTTTCTATATTTTTCTACCTATGAATTACAAAAACGATTGAGGCCATCATGACGCAGTAGAACAGCGTCTGACTATAAGCACGAGTGATTGTAGATTCGCATTCCGATTGGGAGAAATAAATATTTTTAACGTTCCGCTCTGGTGAGGGAAAAAAGCGGCGTAGAGGGCCACCATTTAACACGTAAGGATGAGATGGAAAGTGGAGAGCTTCACCATAGGTTAATCTCTGACTACCCTACTATGTGGGAATAAACGTAAAGCTGCTATTTTAAAACTAGCTGTGCTCGCGACTCCGCGTGGAATTAAACAGAAAGTTATAATGTAAAATGTAAAATAAAAAAGCCTCAGTTGCTCCTCAGTATACTAATTGTCTGCCTGTGAAATTCTTGCCAAAATCGATCTAGCCGTTTCAGAGATTAGTTGGAACAAATAGACTGGCAGAAAGACAAACAGACAGACAAATATTATAAAATATGTTATTTTAGTATATATAAAAAATATCAGTTATTTTAGTATATAGCATATATTAATAAATAGCGCCTGTGGCCAGTCGTGGCGTAATGGCTCAAGCGTGTGACTGAAAACGACTGATTGTGGGTGCGATTCCCACTCGAGAAAAGGAAATATTTAATATTTCCATTTTCTTCGCTCTGGCATCGAGACAAAGCGCGGCGTTAAGTTCCGCCACTTTACACTCAATGCCTCCAAGTTCGGCATGAAAATAAGGAACGGAGTGTCTTAACACTAGGTTCCCTCTGCCTACCCTGCTGTGTGCGGGATAAAGCGTGAAGCTAAAAAAAAATAATAATTAAAAAGCAGCTAATTGCACATTACAAACAAACACTCTAATTTTAATTATTTGTATAGACAATGTGATTATATAACATATTTTGTACAACATTTTAGTACAGAAAGTATTTTTTTACACTCATAAATGCATAATATGTCTATTAATTCCATGTACTTTCATATATTACATCAGATAAATTATTAAACACAAATTCCACTCTAGTTTATATCAAATGAGGCCTGCTGTAAATCGGCTTATGTTTTAGTGGTTTCGAGTTTAAACTAATAGATATGGTATCAGGAATATCAATGTTGGTAGAAATGTAATAGTAATCATATAAAGACCTATTGGACTAAATATCATTACGTTTTCTATTATGATTTGTATTTTGGTCTATTTTCATCTGTATTATTTAAAAGGGTCCTTTTTATTGCATAGAAGAGCAGTCAAAGAGAACTTAGTATTAAGACACACCGTTTTTCCCTTTTCCGCCCGAAATTCAAAAGTTTCGCGTAGTACTAGAGCTTAGCAAATAGAAGTTATTTAAACATATGACTATAAACCACTCATCCGAAATTGTACTCACAACTAATAGAGCTTACAGTCAAACGCTGTCCTACTGTGTCAAGGGCCGATATATAAGATTATTAGTAATAAATAATAAATATATTATTAGCTTATTGCTGCTATTAGTGAAAACAGTATAGGTTATTACTTATATAGCTCTCAAAAGACAACTTGCATTTAAAACTATGCATAGAAACTAGACGCAAAACTTGATATAAGGCTTGATAAGTCATTCGATGTTTTACAGTCGAAATAATATAGTATGATAACACTTCTATAAATAAAAGTGCATATCAATATTCTAATTGTGGTCAGCAAAATCTGTTTGGCTCCCGAAATTATATATATTGTAGAGTGCGAGCAGATGAGATTACTCAATCTCATATTCTATTCATTTGTTGATTTGTTGTGTATGGTGATTACGCTATTGCGAATTAGGGGAAATTACGTTTAATATTAAAATAAACTAAATATATTTTTGTTGGTATTTGTATTTATTAATGTAAAAAAATCTTTCATATGACACTATTAAAAAATACTAATATTAATAAGTCCGTCGTGGTGCAGTTGGTACAGTGTCTGACTGTAAACACGATTGGTTGTGGGTTTGATTCTTAATCGGGGAAATGAAAATAGTTTTAATTATTTTCATTGTACTGTACTGGTACCTAAAATAAATGACTTGAATAAATTACTATTTCGCGCTTAACGCTTCTAGCTTTCTCCCGTACAGCAAGGTAGTTAGAGAGGACCTCGCGACAGGCCACTTCAATCTCCATTTTCCGAAATCGACGTTGTGTGTTAAGTGGCGAAACTCAACGCAGCGCTTTATCTTAGATGCAGAGCGGAAAAATGAAAATAATGTATAAACATTCCCTCGAGTGGAAATCGAATCCACAACCTTCACATTTGCAGCAAGAAACTGTCCCACTGCGCCGCGAAAATCTCATATATTCGAGTATTACAAATAATTGCAATAAGTTTATTTGTATTGCAAAAGCCGCAGACGATAGACCGGATATTTTTCGCCTACCGTCTTATCGAGGATATATCGAGCTCCCCAGTCGATACTGTGCGTCTTATGACGCGGTTTCATATATTTCCATAGTTTACGTTATTTTGTGACAATATTAGTAAATATCATTTGTGTTATATTATATTTTTAGTAGAAATTTTTGTGTTCATGTAAAAAGTTTTTATGCAATTCTGTGTCTGTTTTATGTATATTTATAAAGTGGTGTTGAACCATATATAACATCTAAAACTGAGTTGACTTTTTATCTGGGATAAAAAGTCAACTCAGTTTTCGTCATCAACTTTGCAACATCAGTAGCGAAGAGTGAATTTACTGTAAAGGTAAGGCGATCTTAATTAAAAATTAAAAAAAAAAAAAAAAGAAAAAAACATCTAAAGTAACTAGATAAACAATTTATTTAAAGGAAGCGAGTGGGAATGCGTTGTATGAACACTTCGCCACTACTACACATGCATATACGAGTATATTATAGTATATTTAATCTTTCATATAAAAGGACAATTTACGGCGTTAAGCCAACAGACTTTTTTAACACTAGGTTTTGCCTGTTGCAGTATAAGCTGATATTGAAAAAAATAATACCTAACTATTAAATACTAACGGCCTTAAATAATACCTAAATACCGCTAGTATTTAATAATACCTAATTATTTAATATTACTGTTCCGTTGTTTGTTGTATGTATGCATTCTTCAGGGGTGGATTTTTTTAAATAAAGTAGCCTATGTTTAGGCTTGGATTATTAACTATATTTATACCAAAATTAATTACAATCGGTCAAGTGGTAGTATACTTTTCTTATAAACTTTCATCCCCTATTTCAACCCTTTAGACTTTGATTTTTGAAAAAAATAAGTAGCCTATGATTTATGATAGCCATTTAAAATTTCATCCAAATCGGACCAGCAGATTAGCCGTGAAAGCGTGACAGACAAACCGACAGACCTTCGCATTTATAATACAAGTATGGGATTTCGATATGAAATAAATTTTAATTTATAAATAAAAAAATAAGATTATAATCAACATAAACCACTCTAAATATTTGTGTTTATACTAAAAGTACCAACGCACTTATCTCTTAGCAGAATAAGGATAGCGGGGGTGTTATCAAGCTCACTCTACTTCGAAACTAAAGTACCGTTAGCAAATTGGCAGAGTGTTTTTGTGATATTTTGTAATTTATAACGAGGAAAGTAAACCTTTCTCGAGTAGAGCGAACTTAAACATAATATTTTAAGAGAGGCGCGTGGAACAATTCAATTATTTATACTTAAAATTATAAGAATTACAAAGTTTTATTGGTTTTACAACTTTACCAATATACCAGTTGATCGCGTGTCATCAAGAAACGATTTTGTAAAAACTCAATTCTCTGTTGGACACATTTTAACAAGGTTTTCTTCCTTTAATTCAGTTTTTCTTTTCATTCAAACATATATTTTTTATATATGGTATAGAATAAAAGTATAAAGTAAGTGTTGTTTCGCTTACGTCAAAATCTTTCGCATATCTTCTGTTAAAGGATGTTCTATGTACCAGAGATTGAAAAGTACAAAAAAATGAACATTATAAATTATATTTGTATACAAAAACATATTTTACTAAAAATTTAGGACTTTATTTAATAGACAGACTCACAGGCAGTCTGTAATCGTGATAGTTGTGGATTTTCACTCAGGAATATATGTATATATTTTTATTATTTTCCCCGCTCTGGTACCTAAGCACTATAAGATGAAGTCTGGCGTTACCTTCCACTACTTAACACGCAGCTTCTTGATTTTGGACGGAAATAGGAGGACAAAGTGTCTTGACACGTTCTCTCTAATTAACCCTGCTACACCGAAACAAACGTGAAGCTGTATGTAGTAAACATAATTGTTTTAAAACATTAAACCATTTTTTTACTAATTTGATGTCCTTTTGCTAAATAAATTCTGATATACGAAAATCCAAACATTAAAAGTAAGGAACATCCGTTACAAACAACGTAATATGTGTAAAAACAAAACAAATGTTATACAGGAAATGCTCTACACAGTGTTTGCGATAAACGAATAGCTATTGTATATGTTACTAAGTTATTTCCACGCGCTCTGTTGGGTCCCTTTATTTGTGCCGGAAAATTAGCTGCGTCAGTTGTAGCCCATTTGAAGGGACCGCGTAAAAAGTTGAAGCTCAAATCAATTGAAATAACTTCCCACTAACAACCTCTGTTATTGATCGGCCGTTTTTAGTACTTTTCTGTATGTTTCTTTATACGAGTAGGCATTTTGAAGGGTAAAATGCTCGTTGTCTTAACGTCATTGTCACTCCTTTCATGTTTCTTCGTTTGTCATCGTCTTTAAACAGCAAAAATAAGGTAAACAAATCTACAAATACGCTAAAAGAGAAATTAATTTTAATAAATGCATAAGAATTTTAACTCAGTCGACAATACAACGTATAGTTTAGCGATCAGAATGCTTGAACGGTTCCCAAGAGATGTAGGTTTGATTCCGATCCGTTGAAATTTTTATAGGTTTTCAAAAAATATCTTTGCTACTATCTTTGCTTAATACTGACTGTATTTATTTAAGATAACTTTGATTTATTTTCTTACTTATGTGACCCTATATCAAGTATATTTTTTTACTTATACCAAAAATATTATAAAATTATTTCAAATTTAATTAGGATACTTTCATTAGCACTTTTCTTTTTAGAACATGAACCAACATTAACAATTTTACTAAATTGTATCATTTTTTGTCAAACGAAAAGTCCCTTAATTAAATTAAAAGCAATCCAGGTACTAAATAAAAACATCGGAATACCTGTTTCATTAATATGTAGCAGTTAGGGTGACCTTTGAATTTGAGAGTATAATTTGTACGTCTCTGTCGAATTGCTGTCTAGTGGGTGCTATGAGAGGAATTATGCAAAAATGATAATGATCCGGCTGTAATGATTATGATGTAACTTTTAGTTTACTATATACTAACCAAAGTACAAAAATTTACATCATGTTAAACATCTAATTAGTACTAGTAGTATATATTAGGTAGCTATCCTAATATTACTACTAGGTAATATTAGGACAGCTTTTGTGAGAATTGTAGACTTGATTTAATCAGAAGTTACAGCCGCAAGCTTTTCACTGCGTAGCAGAGAACACGTTTTGTCTTAATTACTAGGGCGGAGAAATGCAAATGATATTTAAAATTATTTCTCTGAAATGGGATCTAACCCACAACTATCGTGTAGACAGTCAGGCGCTGTGTGGCCACTGCGCCACGACGGCCTCAAATTATTACATCAAACTAATAAAGGAAAACTGAGGAAACGAACGAACGAACCTAAAATCACGTGCATCAAACTCAGTCTCAGTGGTTTGGTTTTTTAAATACAGTAGAAATCGCTAGGGACAAAGCGTGAAGCTAAAAAAATAGGACACATTTTCATTACTGCGAGATCATGGTCATGACTTGCGTCAATACCCATATACGTATATAATAATTTTATTTTACAATCACTGCTACGTTTTATTTTATTTGAATTCATTTAACTATAAAAAAATGAAGGCGGTTTAAATTTATATAAAAATATTACTTTCGTTAAAAATATTAAATTTTACTTGACTGATAGATGTCATTTTATTGCAATAACTCCGAACTGAAATAAAGATATTGTTTAACGTTGTTTTAAATAAAATAAGCAAAATAAAATAACTGCGCTTACGGTATAGAAAAAGGAAAGGTTCAAATTCAACCATTTACTAATGTTTATATGCTATTTAGAAGTACAGTTCTAGTTGTTTTTAGCAAATACCAGCTTTACCCTTTTTATAGCACCGTCGATCGATACGATCTCGTGCCAAGACACTCAGTTCTCCACTTTCTGCCTGAAATCGAGACTTTACGATTTTGTCTGCGTATTTACCAAAGTGGAACAATTCATATAATTTAAATCGAATAGAATCAAACCCACAACTAATCGTGCTTACTATAAATATTGTTCTAATGGGCCACAATGGCTTGCAAATAGGACTTTTAATAAGTGCTAAAAATGTTTAATGGCTCATTCTCATATGAATATCGATAAGAAAATAAGTAAGTAATGTATATTAGCTAGCACTAGAATTTTATTTACGTAATATAACTTCAGATAGATGGACAAGGCGTGTATGCTGTCACCAGTTGATAAAGCATCGGCTACGCGATACTGTGGGGGAATAACCGAAATGTCTTAAGTACACGTGAGTATTTATTCATGTTACTTTACTAGTTATTGCCCGCAACTTTGCTTGGGCGCACTTAATGACCTTTGCCACTATATACCATTTTAAGCCCTGACAAGAGAAACTCCTTAGCAATTCATATATTAACATTCATTTTCATTGTCCAAGCTCTTCTGTTTTCTTCTGTTCCAAATGTAAAAAGATCCTAATAATATAAACAAATGTCACTTTTGAAATACGTGTCAGATGTATTTAATTATGTGTGAATATAGTCGTTTTAAAATTGATTTATATTTTTTTTTAGCTTCATCCCACACACAGCAGGGTAGGCAGAGGGAACCTAGTGTTAAGACACTTCGTTCCCCACTTTTCGCCGAGTTCGGAGGCTTGCGTGTTAAGTGGCGGAATTAACGCTGCGCAAATTTATTTATGATTGAACTAATGTAATTAAATTTAAAAAATATTACATTTAAAAAATATAAGGTTATGATATTTAGGAGGACATTAAAAAATAAGCGGACTTGTGGTTTTAAAGTTTCAGTTATATGTTCGATCAGCAAACATTTTTTTCTAACTACTCTAACTACGGTAAACTTGACAACTGTTTCTTCTTTTCCATGAAAAGAAACAGTTGTCAAGTTTACCGTAGTTTGTCAACTTTGGTGACAATTTGACAATTGCCACTTTTTTTAGCTTCACGCTGTATCCTACACACACTGCACACAGCAGGGTAGGCAAAGGAACCCTAGTGTTAAGACACTCCGTTCCCCACTTTCCGCCGAATTTGGTGTGGTAAGAGGAACTTAACGCAACGCTTTACCTCGACACCAGAGCGAAAAAAATGGAAATATTAAATATTTCCACTTCACGAGTGGTAATCGAATCCACAATAGGTGTATGGATTATGCAATCTATTAAGGATTCATAGGAGCAAATAATACACAGTTTTAAGTCTAACATACATCAAATTTGCAATAACAATTATTGGCGTCAATAATTGTAATGAAACTATTTGAAATTTAATCAAAATCGGTTAATTATTTAGAAAAAAAATTGTTAAGCATTTTCGAAATTTACTCAGGATAAATAATAGAATAGTACATTATTGCACACATAGACATAAAACATAGCACACAAGAGAGATACATGAAAAATTTAAAATGTATGCAAAGGCGGTCTTATTGCTTTAGCAGTCTTTTACCTTTGGTGACGAAAGGACTAATTATAATTAATAATGGAAAATAGCGTCGTTCAGTGTATATATTACATAAACGATAATTATAATACATAAATAATATTCTTTTAAAATCAAAATTTTACATATAGACTCATTTTCAAGGAATATATGCATAACAAATATAAATATAACAATTTATACCTTAACATTTCTATCAAGAAATATCAAATATTGAAAGCGTTATTATAATCATTTGCACTACATATTTGAACAAATTGCTCTATTATTTCGCTTAGTTCCTACAAAAAGTAACAAAAGGACAAAATGAGCGGAACGTTACATTTTTTGCGAAGAATCAGTATTTGTTAATGTTAAGATGTCCGACTCGTTTGATCCCGTTGGCCGTAGCGCCTTTTAGTTTGCGATTCATGTTTCTGCTCCATTACATTTGATTACAAAACGTCTTAAGTATTTTCCTTAAATATATTTTAACCTATTTTTTATAAATCTGATAGTTTTTTATAGTGAAAACGATTATATATATGTATATGGTTAAAATTATTTCATGACTACCACTTTCTATAATACCAAAAAGTTGAACACATTAGTAAAAAATGACGCCATTATACACCCACTAGCGGCCCGCTCATTGTAACCTTTTGGGGAGAATATTTTTAAAATAAAGTGGCCTATGATTATCCATTATCTTTATGCCAATATTCATTACAATCGGTTGAGCGGTTTAGATTTTCCGTACAAACTTTCATCATCTATTTCAACCCTTTACGGTTATTACGTACGACGTTGATTTTTGAAAAAAAAGTAACCTATGTTTGGTCCTGAATCTTGAACTATATTCATTCTAAATTTCATTTAAATCGGACCGTTAGATTAGCCTTCAAAGCGTGACAGACAAACAGACAGACTTTTGCATAATATGAGTATGGATAGGTAGGTAGATAACATTCTTTATTGCACACAAAACAGAAAACAAATAAAAGGAACAGAGATATACAAAAATATAGCATGCTAAGGCGACCTTATCACTATGAGAGTGATCTTTCACAGGCAACATTAGCCATTTAGATTTTAAAACAGGACATCTTGGGATGCATAAAAAAGTACAATAATAATTAAGAGGGAAAATGAATACATCCATACTTATATTTTAAATGCGAAAGTCTGTGTGTTTGTCTGTCACGCTTTCACGGCTAATGTACCGGTCCGATTTGGATGAAAGTTAGAATGAAAGTAGTAAAAGTCTAACATAGGGTTAGAGTCTAAAGGGTTGAAATAGGAGATGAAAGTTTATATGCAAAATCTAAATTTTGGCATAAGTATAGTTGATAATCTAAGCTTAAGCATAGGCCAGTCGTGGCCCAGTGGCACAAGCGTGTGACTGTAAAACGACTGGCTGTAGGTTCGATTCCCACTCGAGGAGTGGAAATATTTAATATTTCCATTTTCTTCGCTCTGGTGTCGAGGCAAAGCGCGGCGTTAAGTTCCGCCACTTAACACGCAATGCCTCCGAATTCGGCGGAAAGTGGGGAACGGAGTATCTTAATACTAGGTTCCCTCTGCCTACCCTGCTGTGTGTGGGATACAGCGTGAAGCTGAACTTTGAACTTTGAAACATAGGCTACTTTATTTTTTAAAAAATCGCCCCCGAGGTCTGGAATATCACGCGGCGAAGCCGCGGGCGGGTCGTTAGTATAGAATAAAACTTAGATTGTGTATAATAGATATTCGAGTATTAGTTATAATTAAACTAAAATTTACTTTGTTATTAAAAAAATAATACTATATTCCTAAATAGGCATGTTTCTTTTATGACAATGCAATTAATGAATTGTTATTATTTTATATTTATTTAATTATAATTACTATTTTTGTTTTTCCCTTATGTATTGTATATTAGTGGCATACAGGTTGCTAAGGCAACGCATGTTTTACGCATTTGTACTACTAGTGAATTGTTGTAAGTAAATTCTATCAATATGAAAAAAAATACAGTAAACGCGCGAGAGGGGAAAAAATAGTGAAAATACTAAATTTTTATTATACATATCGTCCCGGTCCATTTCTTTGCTTATTGTTTTGGCACGTGACTATTACACAAATGGTTGTTTAACTAACTTAATGTATTTTAATGTACCAAAAGCGCCTGTAGGTCATTTTTTCTAATAATATGTTATTTGGATCTACTCTAGTAAGTCTTTGCCCTGATATTAGACCCTATTGGTTGTAGGTTCGATTCCCACTCGAGGATTATATACAAATTATGTTCATTTCTCTTCTCTGGTACCAAAGACAAAATGCGGCGTAGAGTTTTGCCACTCATTAGTGAAAGTGGAGAACGGAAACAAACAAAAACAACATATAATCAATAACAATAAATAACATATCTATATATATAATAAAAGAGTAGAAAAGTGAATTCTGTACATGAAAAAATTCAGAAAAAATTTAATTGGGTGCGTTAATATATATATAACAGAGGCCAAAAATCCACTCAGTAGAATTTTTGTCTGTCTGTCTGTCTGTTAATTTGTTCGTCAATCACGCAAAAAGTACTGGATGGAAATGAATGAAATTTAGCATGGTGGTAGCTTATAGTCCCAAGGTACATATAGGATAGTTTTTATCCCGGTTTTCCATGTAGTTTTTTTGTAAAAAATAAAAAACCGATATAAGTAAATCATTTGTATAATAATATCTACCGGGTAGAAATTGATGAATTTTTGTATGGAGTTAGCTTAAAGGGAAGAGCAACATATGGGATAGTTTTCATCCTGATATTCAACAAAACTCTCGCAGAAAAATAAAATTAAAAAAAAAACATTCAAATTATGTTCATAGTTCACGAGTAAAGCTAAATTTGTTTCAATATCACTAATTAAAATAATTATAAAATAAAATAAGCATAACATTTATTAAAAATACATTTGACCGGTCTATAAAACTTTATATAATCTATATGACAGCAGATGTCACTACGTTTTCTAGAACGGGTAGCGCCATTAGTTAACATTGTATTAGATATATCCGCACTCATTAATATTATTATTATAAAAATGCAAAAATCTGTATCTCTTCTATCTGTTATGTTTTGACGGGTAATCTACTGGCCCGATTAAGATGGAATTCGTAAAGAAGATTGTTGAAGACGTAGGGTCAAATATAGGCTAAGAAAGGCTTAAAAAATCAAACCCTATGAGGTTGAAACAGTGGATGAATCTTATGTATGTTTAGTATATAGTGAGAATGAAAGATCTGAACTCCTTGACTGAAATGAATAAATTTTCTCAGGAAAATAGTTAATGAGGCAAGGTCAAACATAGACTACCATCTTTCATAAAAAAAACCAGTCCCAAAGAGGCAATAGAGGATGAAAGTGGTAGTTCATGTGGCGAAGCCGCGAGCGGGTCGCTAGTATTTAATATAATAATAATAATAATAAATAACAAATGAAAAAGTTGTAATAAAGCGTATAAGAATTTCGACGCCGCTGGTAGTAGAACGCACGGCTTACCGGTCAGAACACCTTGGCGGTTTTGCATGGCTTAGCGGTCAGAGCGCGTGGGTGGTACGTTACAGAAGGTGCGGGTTCGAATTCCGCTGTGTTCAAATTCGTATACGTTTTCTATATGTCTTTTTGAATTTTCCTAAGTGTGGAATAACACTTTAAAACTTAAAAAAAACCATTTAATCATTCCTCCTAGTGGGAATCGAACTCATAACCATTGTGTTTACAACCCACTGCTCCACGACGGACTTAATATAATATGTTTGCTTACCTCTGAAATAAATCTGCGACTAACACTTACAGAAGCCATCAAATAAGTTTTAAGTATAAGAACTAAGTTCCATTGTTTGACTGAATTTTAACTTTCTTCGAATGAAAGGAATAGCAAAACGTTGAATAACAAATAGCTAGTTGAAATTCAATGTCTCTATTACATCGTTCATTTTATTTAAAATGTTCTTCATTTATTTTTAAGTTAAATAAAATGGTTTTCAAATATTTTTCATTGTCAAAAATGAAGTTGTATTCACTATTTTTATAACGGAGTGCCGCTTAAAATACAGTGTTTAAATTTTTTTGCGCATACTTTAATACAAAAAGATGATCTTTAATATTTAGCAATATCTAAATTCTTGGGGCCAGTCGTGGCGCAGTGGCATAAAGTGCGACTGTAAAGCGACTGGATGTGGTTTCGATTCCCACTCGAGGAGTGAAAATATTTAATAATTTCATTTCTGGTATCAGAGGCAAAGCGCGGCGTTAAGCTCCGCCACTTAACACGTAATGCCTCCGATTTCGGCGGAAAGTGAGGAACGGAGCATCTTAACACTAGGTTCCCTCTGCCTACCCTACTATGTGCAGGATACAGCGTGAACCTAAAAAAATAATCTAAACCCTTTCCATCACACAATGTGGAATGTTTCAGATTATTTCTGAAACCGGGAAGTCTTTTCCTATCCTGCTATAATAAGATGGAAAAAAGCGTAAAGTTGGAAAACAGCTACGATATCATATGCTTTTACAACCAGAAGTATGTGGGCTTACTTGACCTCTTTATTTATACAGTGGAGAACATTATTATTACTAAACCAAACGATGCTTGATTTCAATTACTAATACTATAAATTAGTTAAAAATGTAATTCTCTCCTATATTAAGCTTAAATAAACATATCAAATGTTAAATTTCAGTTTTTGCTCTGGTTCATAAGACAAAGCACTTCGTTGAGTTCCGTCATTCAACATACATTGTCTCAATTTCCGGCAGACTGTTGAGCGTATTGTCAGTAGGTTCCCTCTGACTAATCAGTATAAAAAGGTCTACTATATCTAAACTTCTAATATATTTCAAAAAATAAATACAAACTTTTTTATATAGCTCATGTACTTGTTGTTATTTTTAAACATACTTCGTTAGCTTACAAGAAAACACATTAGCCGTTTTTATGCTACGCCTCGAAATCGCCACAATCAACTAAATTAAAGGCTAGAGCCTCCAAGCCTCCAAATGACTGTAAAAAAGGGCAACGTAAAGTCGGAAGTGCAATCGTCACAATCTAGAGAAAAAACAACGCTTCGCCTTCTAATCTATTTCTATTTGAAATGGGTAACAAGATTTGAAAAATACATGAAAATGTTAAGAAAACACCATTGGTACAAATACATATACATTTTGTAGATATATCATAAATTTATATTGTAAAGTGGCCAGTCGTGGCGGAGTGGCACAAGCGTGTGACTGTACACGACTGGTTGTGGGTTCGATTCCCACTCGAGGAGTGGAAATTATATTTCCATCTTCTTCGCTCTGGTGTCGAGGTAAAGCGCGGCGTTAAGTTCCGCCACTTAACACGCAAGCCTCCGAATTCGGCGGAAAGTGGGGAACGGAGTGTCTTAACACTAGGTTCCCTCTGCCTACCTTGCTGTGTGCGGGATACAGAGTGAAGCTAAAAAAATATATTGTAAATGCAGAGCTGAAGTCTGTAAAATTATTAATAAAATATAGTCACGCTCGGAATTACTAAAAAATAAGAAGATTTTTTTAGTATGAGGTCATGTTTGACTGAAAACAAGATGATTGTGGGTTCGATCTCATACGGGGGATGATTGATAAATTCACTCTAATAAAATATGGAGTTGAATGTTCTTACTTAACACGCAGTGTGCCGAATTTCTACAGTGAGTAGAGAGCGGAGTGTCTTGGCATTAGGTTAATACCTGGGAAAACCGTAAACATGTATAGAAAAACAAAAATAGTAAAATTTGATCTAATGGTGAAACATTTCAGATTAAATATAAAAATACACTTCTCCCTTAACACGACGCAAAATGCGACATACAGTTTTGCCACACAAGAGGTCGGTAATAAGGACGATGTAAAAGGACCTATACACTAACATATACGTAAGTGACCCATCGCTAAGTGCTTTTTACGCTTCTTAAGTTTTATTATTCACTATGACTACTATTTTTTCAATAACCACGAAGAAATTCTATTATAAAAGTTCGAATTTTTCCCAAGATATTCATGAATCGCGGTTTTCTTGCAACTGTAGTGAATCACAAACATCGCAAGCTTGCATTTATTGTAATTTTGCGGGTAATATCCATATTTTGTGGGAACGAAATACAATTTTCCAGAGTTTAAACTTTACATTTTGAAATGTAAGTTATGCTGAAGCGCTTTCACTGTAAAAACTAAATCATATTTTGTACTTATTGTACTTTGTTATTTCAAAGTTAAAATTTATAATATAAATATATTTAAATAATTTATATGATATTTGAAGAGGGGGCCAAAGAAGTTATATTAATAAAAATAAGAAAGGCGAAAGTATTACGCTTGTACCTATTTCTAATAAAAGCAAGTACGTTTACGTATTCCATTGAAAAACCCTTCTTGTTAGACTGACGCTTTCATATCTAGCTATTGCAAGTTGACTAATAAATTGGCAACTCATCGTGACGTAGCGTAGTATTTGAATGCATGCTATCTTTGTAAGTTGCAATCCAATTTATAAGCATTTTGCTTATGTCTATATCTGTAGATATAGCGTTATCGTGACGCAATAGGACAATATCTGACTAAACGTGATTGGTTCTGGGTACGATTCCTACTTGAGGTATGATCTTTTAATCTTATGTTTCAATTTCAAGCGATTCCTGAATGTCTTGCTAGGTGGGAAAAACGTAAGATGCTAAATGTATTATACAAAGTGCAAGCTTTGCTGTAAAACAAGGAATGTGTTATTGAACGAAATTAGATTATGAATTAGATAAAAAAGAAAACTGACCTTATCTGATTTTCTCTATGCATATGCTTAACATAACATATGTACGACATTATAACAGGCCTAAGACAATCCGTTCTTTATCCGTTTTCGTTCTTTCTCCTTTATTCGTTTCCGTCTGATATTATGTTGAGTGGAGGAACTCAATGCTGCTCCTTGTCTAAGGACCAGAGCGGGCAAAATGAAAATAATTAAAATATCCCCCGATTAAACTCACAACCAATCCCGTTACAGTCTACCATGGCTTCAAAGGAAGAAATTTTATTAAGTATTTTTTTACAGCCATAACTACCGTTTTTATTGTGTTGAATTATTTTACTAGTTACAAAATTACTTCTTACGATGTTTGGTACATAAAGAAAAAAATATGAAAAAAATATTTAAATGAGTTTTTCCATGAGTGCTATAACGAAATTCTCTAGAACTAAAACCTCAAGCCTATTTCACTATAATTTTGATTTATCTGTCTGTTTACTTTTATTTTATTTCACAGTTTATTCCTGCATAACAAGGTATCCAGGGAGAACCTAGTGTCAATCTAGTGTCAAGACACTTCATTTTCTAATTTCCATTCGTAATCTTGTCTCGATCAGGTCGATTTCAGGTTGAGTGGCAAAAATCAACGTTGCAATCGGTTTTCAAATCAGAGTAGAGAAATGAAAATAATTTAAATATGATTCTAATGACTAATTTCTTTGAGTGGAAATCGAACCCACAACCCTCGCGTACCTATACAGCAGATGCTATTACACTGCGCCACGATGGCCTCATTTTATTTTATTCTTCTATTAAACTTTTAACAATTATGTCGCCTTAGCTATTAGTGTCAGACATTTTGAATGTCTTTATACTATTTATCGTACGTCTTGAAGTAATCGCGTTTCAAGCGTCGTTACACGCAATTAATCTTTGCTGACAGCCAACGGCTTTATAGGAACTGTTATCGCATAAATTTCTATAAGAATTTCAGACTATATAATAAAAGGACGTCTTTGATACCATATTTGAGACTTAGGTCCAGGTTTGCTTTTCGAAAATAAACGTAGAAAACAAAAATGCACTAAATACTGTATTAAATACTTGAATTCAATATATTATCCAATTTATAAGCAATTTGCTAGTGTGTATACGTATTGTTTACGTGATGCAATAGGACAGCGTCTGACTCTAAGCGTGATTAGTTTCGGATGTATTTAAAAATATTTATGTTTAAGCAGTTTCTCGCTTTTGCTCACAGGGTAGTTAAAGAGGACTCAGTGTCGAGACACTCCATTTTCCACATTTCGCCTATTATCCCATATATACAGCAGGGTAGACAAAGGGAAGGGGAAAGGAAGAAAAAGAAATATTAAAATATTTTAATTCCTTAAGTGGGAATTGAACCCCTCACCAGTCGCGTATACACTCTGTGCCCCTGCGCCACGACTGGCCTCAACAGACAGACATTCGCATTCGTAATATGGATAATATGTATAGATGTTTTTACAATTGACACTGTATGCGTTTCCAAGTAGGTATATCGCAATACAATAACACAAAAGTGATATTAAGAAGCTAGAAGCTAAACGATATATCAAAGGAATGGCTTACAAAAGCAATAATCGCGTGCCACATAATACTAAATTTATTGGAACGTATACGATGACGTGTGTAATATTTTTTTGCTAATGTACGAAAAACATGATATAGGGACAAAAAATCATTGTACTACTATGTATTGTTTTTTTTATACAAGTATATTTCGAGAAATGATTTATTGAAAAAGGAGTCTTTGTTGAAGTGCTGACGCATGTCATTAGGGACATATATGAGCACTTTATATAAAACGGTATATCAAATTCACTTTTTTGCTAATTTATTGTATACCAGCGACCCGCTTGCGGCTCTGCGGCATGTTCTGCACCTTTTATCCCCTATTTTAATAATCTCTGAACTTTCTGTTCAATTTCTATATCTATATATATAATAAAAGAGTAGAAAAGTCAATTCTGTACATGAAAAATTTCAGAAAAATTTTAATTGGGTATGTTAATATATCGATAACAGAGGCGAAAAAACCACTCAGTAGAATTTTTGTCTGTCTGTCTGTCTGTTAATTTGTTCGTCAATCACGCAAAAACTACTGGACAGAAATGAATGAATTTTGGTATAGTGATAGCTTATAGTCCAAAGGTACATATAGGATAGTTTTTATCCCGGCTTTCCATGTAGTTTTTTTGGAAAAATAAAAAACCGATATAAGTAAATCATTTATATACTGATATCTACCGGGTAGAAATTAATGAATTTTTGTATGGAGTTAGCTTAAAGGTTAGAGCAACATATGGGATAGTTTTCATCCTGGTATTCTATACAACTGCGGCAGAAAAATAAAATAAAAAAAAAAACATTTAATTTGTGTTGATAGTTCACGAGTGAAACTAAATTTGTTTTAATATCACTAATATTACTTAAAATAATTATAAAATAAATTGAGCACAACATTTATTGAAGATAATTTGCTGTTAAAAATACATTTGACCGGTCTACAAAACTTTATATTATCTATATGACAACAAATGTCACTACGTTTTCTGTCACCATCTGTTATTATATAGTTGACATTGTACTAGATATATTCGTACTCATTAATATTATTATAAAAATGCAAAAATCTGTATCTCTTCTATAGGTTTTGTTTTCACGGGTAATCTACTAGCCCGCTTTAGATGAAATTCGAAAAGAAGAAGTCGTAGGGTCAAATATAGGTATACTTTTTAAAAAAATCAAACCCTAGGAGGTTGAAACAGTGGATGAAAGTTATGTATGTTAAGAATATAGTGAGAATGAAAGATCTAAACTCCTTGACTGATTTCGATTAATTTTCTCAGGAAATAGTTGATAAGGCAAAGTCAAATATAGGCTACCTCTCTTTTTTAAAAATAATTCCAGAGGTGCCAAAATAGGGTATGAAAGTAGTAGTTCACCCAGCGACGCCGCGAGCGGGTCGTTAGTTTACCCTGGTATTCAATATAGTTCCCACAGAAAAATAAAAAGTACCAAAGTCAAGTTATATTGATTATTTGCAAGTAAAGGTATTTTTTTTAATACCAGTAAGTAACACAATTGTACAATAAAATAAAAAGTCTAAAATTTATTTAAGATATTATGACCAGTTTATAATACTATATACCTGATGGTATATATGTACGAAATCTGCTATCATATAGATATATGATAGCAGATTTCGTACGTTTTCTTACTAGATCAGTTATCACTATAGGTTATCAAATAGTATAGACATTGTACTAGATGCATCGATGATTTTCGCAAGAATATAATTAGTGACGCAAGGTTAAATTTAGACCATCCCCCTTTTATAAAAAAAAACCAATTCCAAAGCGGCAATAGTGGATGAAAGTGGTAGTTCACGTGGCGAAGCCGCGAGCGGGTCGCTAGTTATAATATATAGGCTTTAGCACTCCTGAATAGTATAGCTTTTTGACTGTGAAAGAATTTGCATGATGAGTTCAGTATTTCCGAAGCCCCTAGAAACAAAGTTATAAACCTAGATAAGGTTTGTAACTTTGTTTAATTATATTAGTATAGGTTTTGTGTATTATTTATAAACAAAATTAAAAATTTTGAAAAAACGCACGACGGTTTAATTGTAATTGTAAAAGGATAAAATAACTATAAATCCCCCGCCTAAAAGAATATATGTAACGAGATGATGGGGACGGCTTCGTCGGGGGCTGTCATTACTTTAAGTTTGCACAAACCTTCTCATAGGTTTTCTTGCTGTTAAAACAGTTTTGGCAAAAAAATTAAATATTAAAATGAATTTACAGTTTTGATAACTGGTATTTTAAAGACTTTAAAACGAAATCTATACTGATAGCTACTATATTTAAAATAGAGGTTGCAACTGGCAGCCCCCGACGAAGTCGTCCCCATCATCTCGTTACATATATTCTTTTAGGCGGGGGATTTATAGTTATTTTATCCTTTTACAATTACAATTAAACCGTCGTGGGTTTTTTCAAAATTTTTAATTTTGTTTTTTATTTTAAACTTTTAAAAGTGAATAGATATACATTATATATTATTACATAATATTGAAATACTTTATATTAATCTTCATGCAAATCCAAAAGAAATTATAAACCCAATGCTTTCTGGTTATCAAATGCTTATTGCAGCGCCTGGTAGATTGTCATCGTAACAAATTGCCACGAAACTTAAATCTAACCAAATCAGTGAAAATCACAAAACCCACTAGTAGTTTTGATTTTGAACAAACTAATTTATACTGGAGCGCCCCGCGGTAGTTCGTGGTAGATATGGCATATAAAAATACGCAGCAATTAAACCAGAACCTATCACAGAAAACCGCATCTAAATAGGTTTCACACAAAAAATAAAAGCAAATGCTTACTGCTGCGCCCCCTGGTGAGGTGTCACCATGACACATATACGAGAACACGCGCTAATTAAGCCTGATCCTATCTTTGATAACTGCATCCAAATCGGACTTGTAGTTTTAGCTTTGCATAATTAAATGTTTAATGCAGCGCCCCCTGATGAGTTCTTGACGTAAAAAAAACCTAAAAACTTACACCAAGTAAAGGTAACTCTAATACTAAAAACTCTGCTTAATCGGACTAGTAGTTGTGGTTTTGCATTAAATATTACAAACAAACGTTTACTGCAGCGCCCCCTGGTGAGTTAACACGATAAAACATTTCCAAGAACATGTACTAATTAAACTTGAGCTTATCATTGAAACTGCATCCAAATCAAATTCGTCATTTTATCTTTGCACAAACAATATTTTACTGCAGCGCCCCCTGGTGACTTGTCACCGTAATATAAATTTAAAAACATGCTTTAAGTAAAGCGGAATCTTATACTGAAAACTCTTGACAATCGTACTAGTCGTTTTGGTTTTACACAAAAAAATAGAAGCAGCTACTTACTGCAGCGCCCCCTAGAGAGTTGACACATACATGAAAATATGCACTAAGTAAACATACATGACACATATATAAAAATATGCACTAAGTAAACTTGAATCTATCATTGAAAACTGAATTCAAATAGGACTCGTAGTTTTAGTTTTACACAAACAAATGTACTTACTACAGCGCCCCCTAGTGAGTGGTCACCGTAACGCATATATGAAAAGAAGCACCAATTAAACCTGAATTTATCGTTGAAAATTTCATCTAAATCGGACTAGTAGTTTTTGCTCTGCATAAACAAATGTTTACTGCAGCGCCCCCTGGTGAATTTTCATCGTAACAAAAAAACAAAAATCTTAAAATATGCAGCAAGCAAAGCTGAATTTAATTCCAAAAACTCTAGCCAATCGAATGAGTAATTTCGGTTTTAGACAAATAAATACAAGAAAAATTTTGGTTTTACACAAAAAAACTCAAACCAATGCTTACTACAGCGCCCCCTGATGAGTGGTCACCATAACGCATATATGAAAAGATGCACCAATTAAGCTTGAACCTATCTTTGAAAGTTTTATCTAAATTGAACTAGTAGTTTTTGCTCTGCATAAACACATGTTTAGTGCAGCGCCCTCTGGTGAATTTTCCCCGTAACAAAAAAAGAAAAATCTTAAAATATGCACCAAGCAAAGTTGTGTCTTTTTCTGAAAATTCTTTCAATCGGATTAGTAGTTTCGGTTTTAGACAAATAAATACAAAAAAAGTACAAACAAACTCTTACTGCAGCGCCCCCTGGTGGTTTGACACAATAAAGCATATTTAAGAACATCCACCAATTAAACCTAAATCTATCACTGAAAATCGTATCGAAATCAGACTACTATTTTTTGAGATAATTGAAAACATTCG
Source organism: Dryas iulia moderata (assembly GCA_019049465.1). Lineage (NCBI taxonomy): Eukaryota > Metazoa > Arthropoda > Insecta > Lepidoptera > Nymphalidae > Dryas > Dryas iulia. Next base: position 5,740,777 of record CM032437.1, read on the forward strand.
TTTTCACGTAAAATGCTTATTGCAGCGCCCCCTGGTGAGTTAAGGCAATAAGACATATCTAAGAACATACGCCAATTGAACCTTAACCTATCATAGAAAACCGTATCAAAATCGGACTTATAGTTTTGGAAATAATTGACATAGTAATTTGCACAAACACACAAACAAACAAACAAACAAACAAACAACCTCTCACCCCAAACACATATACAGTCGCCGTTCCGTCGCGGGTAATAAAAGTATTTGCACTGAGCATTGCTTCTCTACATAAACTACAACAGTGCCACATTTTATACACCTCTGACCGTGTATTTTTTGTAGAAGTTGTTTGCGAAAAAAAAAGTATTGCAATATAAAAAAAAGTGTTTGCAATATAAAAAATATATTGCAAACACATGTTAGCATGGTTAATATTTATTTATTTAATTTGATCATACCCGCATTGTTTACTTTAAAAGGATCGAAGTACGATTATATCGATTTTATTTTTTATACAAATTCTATAATGACAATTTATCACAATAGTACCTATCAAGTTTGCTCTGGCAGGTAAGGCAAAGTGTGGCGTTAAGTTACTGACATGCTGTGTTGATTTCGGGATAACGGAAAACGGAGTGTCTTGACACTAGGTTCTCTCTGCTATGTGGAAAGAGTGAAGCTAAAAAAAAATCCTAATAGCCATCTCATGTCATATTAACATTTATAAGTATTAACACGTTGACTGCCATCGCGATCAGTGCTGACTGACAGCATGCTATCTCTTCAGGCCAAGCAAAAATCACATTTTTATCCTAATTCCACTATTTATGAAGATATTAAACGTTGGTCAGTACTTGAAATTGTCATCTTACTTTATAATATTTTCCATTTTTTAAAAACCAACTTATGTCAGAGTAATTAATGAGCCACGCGGGTCAATAGATATGGTTTTAGTTAGATAGCAATGTCCTACGGCCTGTATTAATCGAATCTATCTATTCGAAGTCGCGGTCAGCACTGACCGACGCGACGCGGCCCAAACGGAAAGTCTTTGTCGACCATCACTCACCGACGCGGCAAGAACGGAAAGATTCATAATTTTTAAATTCTTGGCGCTGAACGTGTTAAGTAGGTACGCTCGAGTATACTTTTCTTCATTCATATTTTCCCTCTCACAGATGGTTTCACAGACTCGTGTCGTAGAAGCAACTTCCATTCATCCACTTTGTCGCTACATTTACTAGAATAATATTTATAATTTTAGTTCTACAAGTAGTGAAATTGTTAAAGCTTTAAAGTTTATCATCTTATAACATAAATATTTATTTTCTTTTATGTGAATATGGTTATTGATTTAAACATTTTTAAAATATTATTCCACCCTTAGGAAAATTAAAAAAGATATTTATAACGTATAATTTTTACGTATAATTTTTATGGACACAGCGTATAATTTTTTTTTGGACACAGCGGAATTCAAACCTACGAATGTGGGCAATTTTCCTAAGTGTGGAATAACATTTTAAAAATGCTTAAAGTGTTTAATAAATAGCATATTCTCTTGCCAAACGATTGTTCGTAGTTCATAATCTTTGGGTAGCAGAAAATAGTAAAAATCTCTCTACAGAGATGCTAACAACAAAAATAAGTTGTAAAAAAGCATATAAGAATTTCGTCACATTGGCGAAGTGACCGATTAAAATTTATTTAATTTTTAAAATTTAATAAAAATAGTACTAAATTTGCTTCAGTATGTGTATATGCATGAAGGAAGTGTTATTACTGTGGTAAGGGGCGAAATTCTCATATGAACTTATAATATATTGTTTCCAGTTCCCTAGCAAAATTTGCGAACATTGAACACTATCTACAAACATAAAATCCTTACGCGTATAACGGTTTGTATATGAACTTGTCGTTGGTTTGATCTTTATTCGGCCATAAGTATAAATAAATTATATTGAAATTTTTATTTTAGTAGTATTTTTATATGGTAAGAATAACTTGAGGCCGGTCGTGGCGCAGAGGCACGAAGGGTGACTGTAAGGCGTCTGGCTGTGGGTTCGATTCCCACTCGAGGAGTGGAAATATTTAATATTTTTATTTTCTTCCTACATATAGTGTGAAGCTAAAAAAAAAGAATAAAGTCAGAATTAGATTTTGGCAATCCACACGTAATTTTGTGAAATTACGAAAGAAGTGGAGAATAGTGTTTTGGCACTGCGTCCTCTCTGTTTTCTCTGCTATATTTAATATTTTTTATATTTTAATCAAAAATTTATTATGTAACATTTTTTAACGTTTGGTATCTACTTCTATCATACGTTCATGAATTTGTCTATCACTATTTCCTTTTAGTAAAAATTTCGTCACGTCTATAAATTTCCACGTTTGAATAAACAAATTATGTAAAAACTCATTTGTATTGGAAGGAATGTTTACCTTTAAACCAATGCGGATGTTCAGATAATATGCTATTTATATTTTTACTCGTTTTCGGCGAAATAAGGCATTAATTTTGATTTTTGTATAAATTTGTATATTGTTTCTTTTTTTTTAGCTTCACGCTGTATCCCGCATATAGCAGGGTAGGCAGAGGGAACCTTGTGTTAAGACACTCCATTCCCCACTTTCCGCCGAATTCGGAGGCTTGCGTGTTAAGTGGCGGAACTTAACGCCGCGCTTTACCTCGACTACTACACCAGGGCGAAAAAATCGAAATATCATTTTCACTTCTCGAGTGGGAATCGAACCCCCAACCAACCGTTTACAGTCACACGCTTGTGTCACTGGGCCACGACTGGCCACTCTGTATTACACTTATATATACACTAGTAGTTAAATATATATTTAGATAAATCGTTTGTTATTGTGAATGAGTGCGATAGTCATGGGTTCAAGTCCCATTCAAGGAATATACGAGTATGTACATTTGCATATTGTGCTTTCTAGTTTGATTAGATATTGCGGTATTTGTTACTTCTTTCCTTTGGTCCTCTTCTACTAAATAATTTACTACTTTGTACTAGTTAGTGGTAGCAATTTCTGTGATTAAAAACGTTTATTACTGTAATTTTAGAAATTCCATTCTTGTAAGATACTGCTCTACACTCTCAAATACCACATTTGGGTATTAAATTTCAGTATTATTCATTAATTTGCATTGGCAATGTTATTATATGTTAGTCATTTAATAAATAATAGGAGTAATTTCAACTTTAAAAAAAAGCAAAAGACCTGCGCAATGTCAGATTTCCGAGTAAAACATTTTTACCCGAAGTAGTACCTAATTAAAAAAAATTGACACTTGATTGCCCCATTTTCAATTGTTTCTAAATTCAGTTTTAATAGTGAAGATGGATAAGGCAAAAAATAAAAAATAAATCATTACAATTCCCGACGTGCAGAAGATAGTGTAAATTTCGACTGAGTAAATTACGAGGGTAAGTTGTTTACATAACTATATTGTAACAAAGAAATAATTCGATTTTTCTATATGAAACGACAATTTCATTTCATCCTTTGAAGTTTAATATAATAGATATTCTTGTACCACACCCCACAGCACAATGCCTTGGGAAAGAAATATATTCGAAGCTATTTCCAGAAGGCGCGTTCATTACTTGTGGGTATAAATTGAAAATGACAGGAAGATTTTCCATACAATATGCGGAAAGCGAGAATTGAACATAAATTGACCTTTTGTCGTATTTTATTTCCGGTGTAATGTTACGTATTGAGGAGGTTATATTTATTTATATTTTTAAGTTTTATAAAATAAATGAGTTACGGCGTTAATTTCCGCAACTCAAGAGAGGTAGAACTCAAACTAGACCGATGAAATGACCATTTAAATATTATCATTTCCCCGAGTAGGAATCGAACCCACAATCATCATGTTTACAGTTAGACACTACAGAACAACGTGTTGTAATGGGCACTGCACTACGTTGGCCTCAATTAGATATTAGCTATGAAAATATTGCATTATCATCAAGACCTAAAAAACGTGTTCAAGTTTTCAAGCCTGAAAGAAGTGGGAAAAGAAGGCAAGAAGTGGGAAAAGAAATAAATAGACATGTACTTGTTACTGTTAAAGTACACAAGAAACCAGATTTTGAAGTTTTTCTAGTTACTGTAATACCACAGTCAGGAGAATATACTTCCTGCCAAAGATATCGTGTTATAAAAATACTGACAGCTATAAAAATATTGTATTGTCATTGGTTCTGGCACGTGTAGTTGAAAGTAGATTATGTAGTAGTAAGCGTTTTAAGATCCAAAACCATTATTAGAATTAATAGATACTTTTAAGTCTCAATAGATACTTTTTTTTAATTTAGACTTTGTACATTTGTATATTCAACAAAATACAATCAAGTTTATATGAATGGATGTATCAATGGATGCGTGCACGTGTAGTTAAAAGTAGATTATGTAGTAGTAAGTAGATTGTAAAAGTAAAGATAATAAAAAGCGTTTTAAGACCCAAAACCATTATTAGAATTAATTGATAATTATGAGTCTCAGTAGATACTTTTTTTTATTTCAACTTTGTATTACTGTATATTCAAAGAAACAATCATGTATATACCTACAAGGAAAAGTCATATTGAAAAAGACTTTTAATAAATGTATTTATCTTATTTATAGAAATTGGAACGCTGCGTGATTCGAACCCATCCCTATTGGTGACGTCCTAACAATCGTTAAGCCATGCGTTCTACTACTAAGAATTTCGACATACGAAATTCTCAAAATCTCTATTAAAACTTATTTTTATTGTTAACCTCTCTGTAGAGAGATACAAAAACATTGTTCACGAAAGTTTCTATCTACTATACTATTAGAAATACATTTGTATTTTGCCTATGTAAAGAAGAATAATACATATTATAATAATTATATAAAGTCAACAAGCAGATGTTTTTCTTGCAAACTTTCCAAATTTTATTAAAATACATAGCCGCGGTAGTCGCCGTAAAATATTTTAAAAGTGTATAACAAAGCCATAAAAAGTCAATATTGTCTCGAAAGTTTGTATGAATTTCTTTACTTTGAAACGTTTCTCTTTAAGTTTTAGTTTATTGCAAGCGCTGTCTCCTTCAGATCGTGGGATAAAAGTAGCAATACGATATCCTTTTATAAGAAATGACTTCAATTTCATAAGCAATATTGAATACAAACAATATTTAAACGTTTAAGATTCATTGCTTCGGTGGTAAGTTTTGTAATATTAGATTCTAGTAGAATACTTTATTTATTTATTTACATTAGCTTCACGCTTTATATAATCAGAGGGAAAGAACGGAGAAGCCATTGTGGCGCAGTGGGACAGCATTTGTCTGTGAACGCCATTGGTCGTGGGTTCGATTCTCACTTGGGGGATTCATTCATATTTTGTTTCCACTCAACACGCAAAGTCTCAAAGAAAGTCTCAAAATTTCGGGGGTAAAGTGGAGTGAAGAATACTTTATAATATCGTAATGGTAATAAAGAATGATAAACATAAGGATAAGAGGAATGTACGTAGGTGATATATAAGTTTTATTATATTTACTTCATATGTATGCAGGCAGAGAAAGAAAAAATACTCTGTTTTACACTAAATTATGTAATAACAAGGTCATATGCTTTCCGCTGTTTTTTTTACGAAAATTATGCGGACCAAAAGGTAATGAATGCATTAAACATGTCTTATATTAGTAAGATAAATATGTATTACACACACACTTCCATTTCTTTTCCTCTACGTGTGTATATCAAACACTTTTGTATAAAGTATTGCATAAAGTAATTTACCATTTGTCGAAGTGTCAGAGGCGCAGTGGGACAGTATTTGGCTGTTGCGATTGGTTGTGAGTTGGATTCATAGTCGAAAGAATGATTATTTTAAATTTTTGTCATTTCCCCGCAGTGATAAGCAAAAAGTGGAGTGTCTTGACACTAGGTTCTTTGTGCGTGAGACAGCGTGAAGCCGAACAAAACAGTGACTGTTAAATACTTTTAAACATTTTTAAAGTGTTATTCCACACTTAGGAAATTTGAAAAAGACATTTAAAGAAAACGTATAAAAAATTGAACGCAGCGTGATCCAAACCCGCCCAAAAATAAGTTGTAATAAAGCGCATAAGAATTTCGACGCAGCGGATAGTAGAAAGCATGGCTCAGTGGTGAGAGCGCCTGAACGGTTCAGGAGGCGCGGGTTCGAATCCCGCTGCGTTCAAATTTTTATACGTTTTCTTTAAGTGACTGTTAAGTTTCTAAGTCGACACTGTTTTCAAATAAACAGAAACAATTGAATAAAAAAATATATTTTATTCTTAAGATCTTTTCAGAGATAAGTCAATAGAATAACAAGTCAAAAACATCTGTTCTAGTCGTGATTTAAATTCAGAATCACATCTGTAATGGAACAAAAATATTTTATGAAGAATTGTAATATAGAAATCGTAATAATAATATTCGTCGTATATTTTTATATTCAACCAGTCGTAGCCCGCAACTTTGCCTTCGTTTGAAAAAATTACAAAAGGAAATTCAGATATTCGTATTAAATTAACTATAGGAAATTCGGAAAGTTTCCTTCCGCCGTTACTTATTCTCTTAGGCCATCTTAGCACAATGGAATAGCGTATTACTAAAAGCGCGATGGTCGTAGGTTTGAGTCCATTTCGAGAGAATAGTTTTAACTTAACTTTATTTTTATTTTTCCGCGCTAGTACCTAGATAAAGTGCGCCGTTGAGATCCAGCAACATGTAATGTCCCGGTTTAGGGCAAAGTAGGAAAAGTAGGAAATGGAGATTGACAATAGGTTCTCTCTGACTACCTTATGACGCGCTCAAACACTTTAAGGAACATAAATGCCAAATTTTAATTTTCTACTCCAAGTATGCTTCTAGCATGCCTTGTACGGGTATGCTTTAGCTGTCAATCAGTCATTCACTAACGCATAAGTTTCATATATTGATGTCAGAAACCGTATTTGCCCCTAAATTTCCACACAATCTACTTTAGGCTATAAGTTTTTTGCTTCGGTGTAAAATTCTATATTATTGTTTAACAGCAAATATGCATTCCAGCGTTAATAAAACATGCACTATGGTACATGCTTGTATTACAAAGAATCATTTGATATTGATTTTTCTAAAATAGACTTATATTGATTTTGCCACAAATATAGACAACATAAATATTCTATTCTACGAAGTAATATATTTGTTGTTTTTTTTAGCTTCACGCTGTATCCCGCACATAGCAGGGTAGGCAGAGGGAACCTAGTGTTAAGACACTCCGTTCCCCACTTTCCGCCGAAGTCGGAGGGTTGTGTGTTAAGTGGCGGAACTTAACGCCGCGCTTTACCTCGACACCCGAGCGAAAAAAAAGGAATTATAATTTCCACTCCTCGAGTGGGAATCGAACCCACAACCAGTCGTTTACAGTCACACGCTTGTGCCACTGGGCCACGACTGGCCACAATTTATTTGTTGCAAGTTTTAATTTTATTTAGCAAGCTGCAAGTTACAATTTAAATGAATATTCCTTCAATATAAATAATGACTATACGTGTTTTACATTTCTTCCGCGTTTTCCGCCTTACAGTAGGCGGAGAATCTAACGATATATGGTTCCTTTCACTACGTACCGCTCTTGTTTAAATATTACTTGATTGATAATGGAACCCAAGGGAGCGCTTTATATGTAGATCAGATCGAAATTCGTATATTTTATACAAATATACTCCTTGCAGTGAAATATTAACCGATTTTCACGTATTTTATAACTATTGTAGCAGAGGAGGTAGTGTGAGCTTTTTAAAATAATGAAAATATTTCAAATATTTTTTGTAAAGTTTTGTTGAACCTGCAACTATCGCGTTTACAGTCAGACATGTCCTCCTGCACTTTTGTAATTTAATTTCTTTATGATATTGCTTATATAACTAAGCAAATGTAATTAATAAATTATTTTAAAGTGAACATTTAGAGTGGCGGAAGTCAACTTCACGCTTTATCTTCTTACAGAAGCCTGAGTAAGAATCGATCTCACAACCAATCGCGTCAACGCATATAAGTCTCAGTTAAAATAGAATACCTTTTAATTATAAGTACTCATACCGAGTATAATAACCTAAAGAAATAGAAAGTACTATAGCAATTTAGTAATTAAAACAAAAGCCTAGCAAAACCAGATTGAGCCACTAATTAACTACAGTCTTAAGTAAAATTTTCTTAGTTGTAAATATTATTTGAAGGTTCTTATAGAACTACGTTTTCGTAAATTTTCTTAGCTTTCATTTATTATTATTATTTCCCTATCAATATGTATAGGAATTTGTAATACAAGTCAATTATATTTTTTATTTTAATTGGCTGCACGTTGTATCCCATTTACAGCAGGGCAGGCAGAGTGAACTTAATGACCCTCCGTTCCTTATTTTCCGCCGAATTCTGGAGATTTTGCGTGTTAAGTGGCAGAACTTAACGCCGTAAGTATTTAATAAGCTTGATAAAAGTAAATAGTGCAAAGTGTAACAGCGTCTGACTGTAAAAGCTATGATTTTGAGTTCAATTACACCCGGAGGAATGATTAGGTATATATTATAATTATTTCTCCGCTCTTATATCTAAACAGATCCAGCGTTGAGTCAGTCACTTAACATACATTATTTCAGACAGAAAATGCAGAACAGAGTGTCTTGACACTAGATTCTCTCTGTTGACCCTGCTCTGTAAGAAAAAGCGTGATGCCGAAAAACAAATAAAAATAATCAATCAAATTATTCAAATGTATATTTCAAGTATATTTCGAGCCTATTTCTAGTAGTAATATTCTATTTCTTCATGTCTTATCGTGCACAGATTATATATACATATAGATGTTCGACTGAAACTGGGACAGCAATCATTTATTAATAGGAACTTCGCCTAAGGGTCTAAAGACGTGTTGGAAATATTTTCACCACTCATCTCAGTTTCAAAATCCTTTGTTCTTGAGAGTTTTTGAAGTAGAACATTTTTTTCGTGCAACGTTCTTGAAGACTCAAGATTGCCGTTATTTGAATCGTACCAATATTATTTTTAGCTTTACTCTTTCTTCTGTCTATTATACTGTAGGCAGAGGAACCTCTTGCTGAGATTCTCCGTTCCTTAGTAACGGTATATAGTTATTTAACTTTATATGGTTAAAAACAGAAAAAAAAACATGGCGTTGAGTTCCGCCATTTAATACGTAATATCACAAGTGTCTTGATAGTAGGTTCTCTAAGGTTTAAATAGTAATAGTATTTTATATTCTTTTAAAATATTTGGTTAAAAAACAATACTAAACTGTAAAATTTTAAGTTTCTTTAGCTTCAGCGTAGTAATCAGAGATAACATAGAACTAAAATACTCTGTTCTTCAATTTCTGCTGGAAATTACGATTTGAGTTCGAACCTCAACTTTGCGATTTATCTTAAGTATTTTAGTTAAATATGCAATATGTTAATTATTATTTTGATTAAAAAAATCTGTCACTTTATGGTATGCGTAAGAAAAATCTACACAATAACGGCGAACAGGAAATAATTCCGATCTTGGAATAGCTTCCGCTTGATCGATGAAATTTAGCCGGCAGTAGAGTAAAATATACTTAGAAATGGTTTAAAGTGGAATAATTATAAGATACCTTCTGTTTTTACTGTGTTCCGCCACTCAACTCGTAATGCCTCTACAGTTGAAGAGGAAAGAGGGGAATCCGTTCCCCACTTTACTGTCTTAACGTTAAATTCCTTCTGCCTACTTTGCTGTGTGTTGTAAATACAGTGTGAACAAAAAAATAACTATAATATATAGAATAATAACGTATCAATTTCTGGTGGAAAGCGCAGAGCGTTTGCCCTAGCTACCTCGCTATGCGGCAAAGAGCGTAAAACTGCTATATAATTCAAAATAACACTTTACATTACATTTCTATATATTCCCTGCTCTATGATTCTACAGTTACTTGTAATATATCAACGGATTCCTTTTCATTCTTCGAAGTTAATACACCAAGTGGTATGTAAGTAACTGAAATATATAGAATTTACGGCCTTATTGTATATAAATTAAAGGTAGTGGGGAACATAGAATACATGAAATACAAGTATTTTTCTCACGGCTTTGTTTGAATTTAATATTTTTTACGAATATTATTAATCTTTGAGGTACTCGTTGTGGGGCACTAATTGTAAACGCTCTAGTTAGACAAATCTCTATTGTTAAAAACCAAAAATCTAGTTATTATATTTTTTAATATTAATATTATTTCTAAGGAACAGATTTTCTTCCGTCAGAACCTACGAATTTCACTGGCGCCAAAATGAAGATCATGCGGAAAAAACAGATATCTCTTTATGACTGCCGTCTACTTTTTATCCTAGACAAAGAATATCCAAAGAAGGTGACATGTTGACAATAAATTAAACTACTAGAGTATGTTATTGATTTTAAAAAAAAAAGTATTTTAAAGATCGAAAATATTTTTTGTTTAATATTTTCACGCATAATAAAGTAGCCAGTGAGAACCGATCGATTCGATCTCCGCTATCCACCCGAAAATAAGATATTACGTGTCGAATAGCGGAACTCCACGTCGCCCTTTGTTTTAGATACCAGAATGGAGTTTTTTTTTAAAATATAATCATTCCCATAGGGTAGGAATTAAACCTACAACCAATCACGTATACAGTCAGACCCATTGGCTTTCCCACTGCGCCACGATTGCCTCCTTAATATAATAAGCTAAAATTAAAATTAATAATATAATATTTCAATAAAAAAATTATATTTGGTCGAACTATTTCGGATGGTATAGTCCATATCGTACTGTCAACCTTCGCACTTTTAGGACCAAACTTCGCACTTTGTTTAAATAAAGTGTTAAAAGAGTGTTTTTGGCTTGGCTTTACTGGCACAAGCTTGGCTTTTATTTATTTTTAGAAATTAAATTATTTTTTTAAACAAAAAAATTGCCCAAATAGATTCGAATCTATGACCATCGCGTCAGACTTAACTATCATACCTTTCAACCTTATCTACTATCACCGAAAAAAGAAATATATGTTAACAATTTACATTTTATTTTTAAAATCCAAGACTGGAAACGTTAAAATTGAACGTCATACGATGAATTATTCATAGCTGGACGTCCGCGTTATGACTATCTATTTATGGTTCGGCCTTGAACTTCTTAGACAGGCTATGTCAGTGACAAATGATTGTTCGCAAGCAAAATATGGGGAAAGACGACGATGTAAACATATTAAAATTGCGTATAGTGTAATGCCGAAAAGATTAATATTCTGTTTCCACGTCATCGCCGCGTTGAAGGGACGATTCATTCATAAATTTAGTATTTTAGATGGTAATACAAGTGTTTTTACCCGATTTTGCCTGTACAGATAATAAAACTTGTTAATGTCCAGTCTCGATTTAGTACTTATTCAAACACTATTTGTGTTTACATACTTTGCTATTTCATATCTATAAAAAATGATTATTTCTATGGCCTTTATTTTTTAAAGCTTCATGCTTTTTTCCTGCATTGCAGTGTAGTCAGATAGACCCTTGAGTCAAAACACTTGAGACAAGAGATATCAAAATTGCACTTACCAATATATTTACCAATATACTTGGAATATATTTATTTTTGCTCCAAGTAGAAATCGAATCCTTAACCACAACGTTTACAGGTAAATGAAGTCCTACTGCGCCAAGTTGCATGGCTTCTTCATTTGTTATATTTAACACTATTTACGTCTATTTACGTATATAATATTTTATAACTTTTGAAATATTTTACTGATTATTCTAAAGTTTTATTTTCATATTTAACAGTGATTTGCTGACCAAACTATATAATAATGATGTACTTTAATGGAAAGTTATATAGGTATAAGACACTTATATAAAACTCATTTTAATATCATTTCCCTTATCCTTTTTAGCGAATCACGGTAATAAAACCGCTTAAGGTAATATCACATAGTCACTGCGTTTTACAACCATTTACAGTCCCTCTTCTTGCGTAGGTCGAAAGTGATGACGTGTTTTTCGCGAAGAAACTTTGACAAATAGAAATTTGTAAATTATATACTTAAGCTGCGTAGAATATGCTAAGTAATCATTTTTTTTATTAAAAACACTATTTTTATGAATTAACCTTTGCAAATTTTTTGATGGAATTAATTATAAATGTTAGTATTAGCAGGCTGTAGTGAAGTATAAAAAATATGGCATTAAAGTAATGCAGTTTCACATTTTGTCTCACATAATATATTTGAATAACGTGCATGATAAATCAATGGAACATAGTGTTAAGACACTCCGTTTCCAATTTCTCGCCCGAAATCAAGGGATTGGGTGTTAAGGTGCTGAATTCATACCACACCTTGACTTTGAAGCCAGAGCGATGAAATGAAAATTTAAATCATTCCCCGAATGAGAATATGCTAAGTAATTTTTAAATAAAACACTATTTTTATGAATTAACCTTTGCAAGTTGTTTGAATTAATTGATTTAAAAATGTTCGTATTCAGTCAGGCTAGATAAAAAAATATGGCATTAAAGTAATGCAGTTTCACATTTTGTCTCACATAATATATTTGAATCGAACTTATAACTAGCAAACATTACATGCTGAATGGCGCAACTCTAAGCCCCGCTTGGTCTTAAGTACAGAGTGAAGAAATGAAAATTTAGATATAATCATTTCTCGAGTGGAAATCGAACCCACATTCATCGCTTTACAGTAGGACGTTGTCCCACTGCGCCACGACGGCCTACTTTTATCAATATAAAAAATCTTTCAGCGCTATTTCTTAACGTCTGATTTGGTTGAAAATTTCCACTTATGTCCGGACCCAATGACAACACAGTATTTTCGTAACCTCATCCCATTCACAAAAACCGAGAAAATAATTTTAAATGGGTTTCTTTTAGATTATCTATTAATTTTATATACAAATTATTTTTTTGCTTTGTCATGAGGCTGACTGTAAACACGATTGGTTGTGGATTCGATTCCTGCTCAAGGAATGATTCTATTTTAAATATTTTCATCTCTCTTTAGTACTTAAAAAAAGCGCTCCGTTGAGTTTCGCCGTTTATCATGCATGTTTTATTTTCGCTTGGAAAGTGAAGAAGAGAGTGCCTTGACTCTAGGTTCGCTATGACTACCTTGCTATACGGGAGAAGGTGTAAAGCTCCTATTTTTCATTGAAATACTCGTTCGTTTTACAACTTTTATTATACGCTACAAATTAATTTCACCTCTTTATAATATAAAAGATTAATATAAGATGTAATTTGCACTGGCACAGAACCTTTTTTCTTTGCCAAAAGAACGAAAGAAAGAGTCAATTACTGTAGCACACAACACATTGCGCCCTCAACCTTCTAAATTACAGGCACTTACGCTGCAGGCTAACGTTACGTAGCTTAATATATAATTAACATTTATAAGGTAGTGTGTGATATTTCTCATTTTAGGAAGCTTCACGACTTTTACAGATTCTGTAAATAAGTCATTAGTTAGAGAGAACTCAGTGCCAAGACACTCCGTTCTCCTTTGGTCCCGAAATACATTGTGCGAGATATTGAGTGTCTGAGCCTTAGCTCAGAAGTCAACGTTGTGCGTTGTCTTAGGGACTGATTTTATACCCAACGATTTTCTTATGCTGTAATAATTTAGCAACTAATTTTGTATATTTTTAAATATTTTTTAAGGTGTTATTCCACACTTAAGAAAATTGAAAAATACATTTAGAAAACGTATAAAAATTTGAACACAGCGGAATTCGAACCCGCTGAGCTCTGCGGTGAGAGCGCCTGGACGGTATTCAGGAGACGCGGGTCCGAATCCCGGTGCATTCAAATTTTTGTACGTTTTCTAAATGTCTTTTTTAATTTTGTATATGTTTATAATAAATGTATATACAGAAACATTATTTAATATTAAATAGACATTAGTTTTAAAATACAAAGTGTTTAAATTGTGTAACAAAGAGAGAGAGATAAAGAGAGAATCACTAGTGCCAAGACACTATACTCCATGTAGCGCATAAATTTGAGGTATAAAGTATTAAATGGCAGAACTCAACGCTGTGAAATTCCATTTCCAATCGCCGTTAAAATATATTAACTAAGGTTGTGATCACTTTTGCTAAGGTAACAAGAATTTAACTCGTTAATGTTACTATATACATTTAATAGAACATTGAGAATTTGACAAAATCTAAATTTCCTCACAGTAACTTAGTTTTTGTCAGTCAGGTTAGAGCCCAGTACATTTGCGACGTAGTCAATTCGACCCTTTTTTCCCTAATTTACGGTCCCTACTATCATCCGTTATGACGTCTCGTTGTCTTACCTCGTTTATCAATGACAATAACCTCACGTTGACCCTTCACGGCTTTTCTTGTTACAAATAGGTAGACTTTTCTAGATGTCTTCATCTTCACACGCATATGAGAACAAAAATGTTAGTGATGAGTATAAGAATAAAATTGTTAGTTACTCATTTTCGACTCATTCCAAGCGTTTCTCTAATATTTCGTAAATATAAGATGTTATTCTTTGTTTTAATTATTAAAGTGTCACTAGATATTTAGCTAAATATTTTGAAAATAAAATATTTTTTGGAAATGTATAAAATTTTAAGCGTAGCGGGACTTATACGGGCCCCTTTGGGAAACAGTCTAAGCTATACGCTCAAGGTTAACGTTGAGATGCGCTTTCAAATCTATTCAAATTGTTATCTCATTTAACTCATATATCATTTCATTAGCAACCAAATTATTTTGTCTTATAAACCACCATACCATATAACCAACTTATAAATAACCTAATTTACTAAATCTTACTGTCGCCCGTATAAAATTGCGAGGACAGATAGGATGACAAAAGTGAAAGTAGGAAAAAATAAAAAATACGTGATATCGATCATATTAAATTCTGTCACATAAAAAATCATATACTCACAACATATTGTAAAAACTTTTTAATTATATCACGTAAAACATAAAATAAAAATACAAAAAATAAATACCGAGCTAAATTTTTCAATAATACACAATCAACAAATTACCATAACTTCGATATTCTGCTTTAATTACTTGGATACTGCCAAAATATATCTGATGGCGTTGTTCCAGCATTTCAAGGGCATTGATATTAATGTTTATCTTTCATGCTTACCAATCTCGTCCTTGACCGATGGCTATTAGCTTCCCTTTTGTCCTTTCGCCTTTGTTACATTTGATATATCATTTTCGGCAACTACATTAGGGGAATGACTAAACTAAAACATATTAAGAATCTGATCGATCTTGGGTCTCTTTGATATTCTAATTCTTTTAAGTGTTTATATGAAAATTTGATCGGATGTGTGATGATCGATTTGGAAAATATTCGTATTTAAAATATACTTAAGTATTTCGTTGTTTATACAATAACGAATAACCGTTTTCTCTGTGGGGACCTCAGGAGAAGATACGCGTGACGCTACGTCCCCTGGCCAGTGGTACATCATTAAATTTTAGCAATGAATGGGGTATACATATTACGTATATGGAAATATATCTATCCCGAATACCCAACTAGAGATAAATTGATAGCAAAAATATTGGCGGTAACTGTTTATAACAATTATTGAACTCGTAACTTGAATAATTGTATAACAAAGAGTAAACATTTTTTTCCTGTTTCCCGCATATACATTACTATTTTATTGAAGGATTCTTCAATGTAATGTAAAATTGAATTTTGGAGTGTGAATGCATTTCTAATCATAAGTTCAGTTCAGGATACTGAGATCACTTTTTGACGGATAAGTATAGTACGCCTTCATACAGCCTCACATTGGCATCATGTTACCATGTTTATTGAAAAAATTGGTGACAGTGTTAATGTAACTAAAAGTGAGTCAGTGTATCCGTACGGAGTCAGCGGAAGTCTGCCTGTTTGTCTTGCTTGACCGATTCTAATGAAATTTGGCATTAATATAGCTAATAATCCAAGGGTAAATGAAAGCTTCTTTATTTTTCATAAATCCACCCCTGAAGGTTGCAATATAACGAAACAGTTAGGTAGTTCATACGGCGAAGCCGCGAGCGGACCGCAAGTAAGGATATATAGCGTTTGACAGTGTAAAGATGTATAAGCGTGTGACACCTGTAATTACGCAAGTGTATAAAAGGGTAAATAATAAATGGTATTAAATATTTACTACCTTTTATTTCCTTCTATCACTTTGACAACATAAACACATGTTTTTTTAAATCAAAAAAGTATTTGGAATCAATGTTAAAAAAAAATCTAAAATACAGGATTCAAACTCAAATTTTATTCTTAAAAAATATAGTAATTTCAAAATGTATATAACGTATAAAGTGACATTACTTCTCAGAGAGAATCTCGTGTCAAGAAACTCCAGTCTATCACTTTTAACCCGAATTCGAGAAATAGCATTTAATTCTTAAAATAAAACATAGGGAACATTTTCTAGTACGAGTTTCTAATGTTGAACCTTTCTTAAGAAAAAATCGAAATTAAATTCGTAATGTCACGTTTTTATTGTATCCATATCGTACGTATCGTAGTATCGTACGTATAGATTATCTCGAAATCACAAGTATGCAATTGTGATTTCATTTTCACGAGTTACAGTTGTACCTTGATGTTCAATTGTGAACTTTAATCGACAAAAACGTTTTAAAAAGTTATCCTTAATACTCTATAGTTCCGGACTTTTAAGAGCATTCATTCATTCAATAAGACGTTTGACTTTTTATGCTAAAGTTACGCACGACGATTGCAATTTAAATTCAAAAGGTATTAAGATATTTTCTGAATCTTACAGACTCTAACACGGAAATACCTCGTTATCTCAAAGTAAGCTAAAGTATAGTATTAGATGCTTAAAACGTGTCCCATATATATCATCTGTCAAAGGTGTCAAAATATTGAAGACACTATGTACTTCATTCTCCTGTCCCAAATTAATTCATCCTCTATATGATGTTCTTGCTCATAACGTCCCTCGTCCCCTTAATGTTCATGTTCGTGTTTAGCCCTCTATGTAAATTTTTATGTAAATAAATTAAATATTATGAGACCATTATGGTAAATGCGATAGTTGTAGGTTCGATTCTCACTCGGGGTGATGTATTTAAATTTTCATTCCTTCGCTATGGTACTATAGACAAAACGCGGCGTTGAGTTCTGCCACTTAACATGCAATGTCTTGAATACCGGCGGAATATGGAGGATGAAGCGTCTTGACACTAACTCCTCTCTGACTACTACTACTGTTTTTTTATAACCATTTTTTTGTTGTAAAATCTTATACTGACTAATACTTACTGTATATATTGTCTACTGTAAATATTTGTCTGTTTTGTTTCAGGTAACAGTTGCTATTCTATTGCTGTATCTCTTTATCACTTATCTAAAATGATGCACCTACATTTACCACTTCTTTACCGATTGATCTTCTTCATGTGTTCTCCATACAAAGTGACATTGACGAAGTGATAAGTACTCAACTAGCACTTTCGAAGCGTCATAACTAAAAAAACTGAACTGAACTGATCCGATATTTTGTTCCATTTTTACTTTTTGTTAACGTAAAAGTATATATTATAGGTACATACATACACATATGAAGGAATGTTGTTACAGTGACAACATTTGGCATGGAATCTTATACTGTTTATTTATTTAAAAGCTCGTAACTTTAAGCTGTAAAGAGCAGTGAAGTTTAATATTACTTTCGGCTCAAGCATCTGTACTGCATATTTTATTCTCTTTGCTCTAAAACTATTTTTGTGTTTAAATAACTAATTGGTATGTAGGACAACTTAAGAAAAATGAAGTTACGGATGTTTTACATATATTATCGTTCATCTGAAGATGGATATGTAAGTTATTTAACTTGCTTTGACACCAGCATGCAGAAAATGGCAATCTTAATATTTCATCTATGCGACTGCGCCAAGATGGGCCTCAACTGTGACGGTTAAGTAACAGTTCGATACAAAAGTTTGCAAGGAATTATAAGAATAATTACTTGAATAGTAGAAAGTGATGACTATAAAAATGACACTAGGGCAACCTCTAAACTCAAAATCATCGGATTCTGAGTTCGATTCCTACTCAGAGCATTATTGAATAAATTTAAGATATATATAGTGGCTAGTCGTGGCCCAGTGGCACAAGAGTGTGACTGTAAACGACTGGTTGTTGTAACAATACATACTATGTATAAATAAACGTAGGAATATAAAAAAAAATATTAAATAATATAATTTAATAATAATAAAAAAATATATACAATTTTATGGAATAGTTTAAACAAATAATAAAAAAATATTTTATTAATATTTTCAGAAAAAGCAACGTTGGCTGTATGAGTTGCTGGCATATTATAGTTTATGATTTTTAAAAATGGAATAGAAAGAGAAAGGGAGCATGGCGGGAGCGTGGCGTCGGTAAAAGTGACGCTCTGAAAATTATTGATATTAAATTGCAAATAATATAAATTAAATACAAGGAAATGGATATTTAATAAATAAATTTAACATATTAAATGCAAAGTGATCGAAATATAATAATTTTATAATAATCAAGTTTGGTAAGATGCATATTTGTTAATTATGAAGAATTGCTTGGTGAGTTCTTATTTTACATTAATAATATAAAAATAACAAAAGCGAATATTGAAATGAATATTTAAATAATAATAACTAAATAATATAATAGTATTAAAGGCAATAAATATTTTAAATATTAGTTGTATGAAAAAGAAAACATATAATTTGCAGTACAAATTATTTAATTAATTTGGCGTATGGCGGCGCCATCTTAAAATAGTGTTCTTACAACACTATTGTTTACATTTTCCTAAATATTATAAATTTATAAATTAATTGAAAGTTGCGAGTGTAAATAATATTTATTAAATAAAAATAAATGATGCATTGAATAATAATTTATAATTTTATGGCAAATATTCTCATACGAATGTATGAAATTTAAAATAATATAAATATGTACTACATGTATAGGGGCGATGCATGTAGTACAAATAATAATAATAAGATATTAATATATAATGCGTTTGATAGCTGGATATTTTATGGCAATAATTGGCACGATCTCATACGAATGTGTAAATCTTAAAAAAAACAAATATAAACTACATGTACAGGGGCGATGCATGTACTGTCTCTCGACTGTCAGGGTTCGGTTATAGCTTATAGCTTACTGATAAGCGATGTCAATGACACAATCAATGTAGCTTTGCAGCACCGAGGCCGACATGTTTGGTAAAGTGATCCGCTATAGCGACGTTGGTTTGTTGTATCCTTTCTGATGCTGTCTTGCGTTGCGTAAGCGATGCTTGTACAAAGTCGGATTGTGGTAAAACGTGTGACATGCGACTGTCGTGGGTTCAGGTAGCTTATAGCTTACTGATAAGCGATGTCGGTGACACAATCAATGTAGCTTTGCAGCACCGAGGCCGACATGTTTGGTAAAGTGATCCGCTATAGCGACGTTGTTGGTTTGTTACCTTTCTGATGCTGTCTTGCGTTGCGTAAGCGATGCTTGTACAAAGTCGGATTGTGGTATAACGTGTGATATGCGACTGTCGTGGGTTCAGGTAGCTTATAGCTTATAGCTTAACCAGTGACATTGGTCTCACAAACCATTAATGTATATCGGCTTAACAACCCGACGAATTCATTGGTCTCACAAACCAGTGACGTATATCGGCTTAACAACCCGACGAATTCATTGGTCTCACAAACCATTGACGTATATCGGCTTCACAACCCGACGAATCCATTGGCCTCACAAACCAGTGGCGTATATCGGCTTAACAACCCGACGAATTTTATTGGTCTCACAAACCAGTAACGTATATCGGCTTCACAACCCGACGAATCCATTGGCCTCACAAACCAGTGACGTATATCGGCTTAACAACCCGACGAATTCATTGGTCTCACAAACCATTGACGTATATCGGCTTCACAACCCGACGAATCCATTGGCCTCACAAACCAGTGACGTATATCGGCTTAACAACCCGACGAATTTTATTGGTCTCACAAACCAGTAACGTATATCGGCTTCACAACCCGACGAATTCATTGGTCTCACAAACCAGTGACGTATATCGGCTTCACAACCCGACGAATTACATTGGCCTCACAAACCAATGTACAACTAATTAAATATATATAATAAGCGTAACAAGTACCTTTGAGAAAGATCACACACAAACTTAAGAAATATGACGTGACAGCTAACTAATAATTGATCGTTTGCTAAGGCATCGTAAGTATCATATACGTGAACTGTTTCGTTGTGTCTCGGAGGGTTCAATATGATCGGTCGGATCCGCCGATCGGACGGAACTCACGGCAAGTGGCGGGGCGGGGCCACACGGCCATTTTTTCTCTTAATATAGCTATCTTGCATAGTTGTAAGTGAGAGATAAATGAGACGATCCTAGGGCTTTTCCTCGGACGAGCTCTGGGTGATTGCAACGGATAGTTTGTGTTAGATACTTGCATGTCTAGAACCCTTCTGATGGCTAATTAATATATAATGAGTCTATACCTTCTGATGGCAAACTAATAATTAAGAAGGAAGACCTTCTGATGGCTAAATAATATATAAAAGAGTCAATACCTTTCTGATGGCAATTATAATTTAAAAAGATTACCTTCTGATGGCTTATTATATGTATTTAATATATTACACGTAGAATTTCCTAACAGTGTTACCTCTGAATCTCAAAAAGAACTTGAGTTACTCACATACATAACAATAAAGGTCCTACCCACAAGACGTATCATGAGCCAAAGCATGAATTGATAAATATATTTTCAAACATTTCAGATCGATGAAGGGATGAGTTCAATGAAGGGGGGGGATACTAGTTACATTGTGGGTTTGATTCCCACTCGAGGAGTGGAAATTATATTTCCATTTTCTTCGCTCTGGTGTCGAGGTAAAGCGCGGCGTTAAGTTCCGCCACTTAACACGCAAGCCTCCGAATTCGGCGGAAAGTGGGGAACGGAGTGTCTTAACACTAGGTTCCCTCTGCCTACCCTGCTGTGTGCGGGATATAGCGTGAAGCTATTTTTAAAATATATCTTAAGTTTATTATATAATGAATGAATAATGACTTTAATTCGGGTAAAAAATGTAGAACGAAATATGGACATTGCGTCCTCTCTGAGTAGCTATACAAAGCGTGAAGCTTATAAAAAATAATGACTCTTTATTGTTTCATAAACAATTAATTTCCAAAACAAATGTTAAATATTTTTCATTATTTGATATCATATTTCCGTCTAAACTGGAATACTGACGTGAAATAATTAATGAAATGCCACGTTTTTTCTTTCCAATTACTGACCGCTGGACCGTGCTATTAAAAGTGAAAAGGTAATCCTTCACTTTGAGATTAGATCACCGCTCCAGTTGGACGTGCCCAATGAATTATTGTGGGCCGAATATTACTTTTTCTTATACAAACATTCTTTTATATTATTATATCGTTATATGTCGTGGTGCATTGGTACACCGTCTGTAACCGCGTTGTTGTAGGTTCGATTCCGAATGGCAAACGGAACGTTTATCATTACGCCGAGGTATTTTTATTTATCCACTCTGGTGCCTAATATGAAGTTCGGCGTTGAGGTTTACTTCTTAACACGCAATGTCTTGGTTTCGGGCGGTAAGTGGAGAGCAGAGTATTTGTCACTAGGTTTTCTTTGACAATTATTGCGAGAAAAAGTTTAAGCGTTATTTTATAGCATTTTTGATATTGTCTATAGTCACGATGAAAGTAACTGAGTTTCGTCTCTTATTTATGTTATAAGCTTTTCCTGCATAAAGGGGTACTCTAGAACTTAGTGTCAATACACTCGATTCGCTATTTTCCTTCCCAATTCGCGCCTGAAATTAAAACAGTTGAGTGGCGGAAATCAAAGTCTTTGCTGCCAAAACTAAGAGAGATGAAAATAGCTTCAATATAATCATTCACTAGAGTGGAAATCGAACTGACAACCATCGCGTTTACAGTCATACTGCGTTCCACTGCGCCACGAGAGTTAACACTAAAGAAAAATGGTATTGTATGTTTACAAAACAAAGTTGTTATACGTTCATATTTTTATAAAAGTATAGAAATTAAAACGTTAATTAAGCGTTTTGTTCGTTTTAAACCAGTTATGGTCTTTGTAATTTATGAAGGGTTTCGTTAGCGCAACAGAAATTGGACTTTATACAAAATGATACATATGGACATACTGAAGTTAGATATATGCATATGAATATGAATAATTAATATACTTTTTAATGATGCCGTTAGCCATTTCAATATTATTTATAACAATATTTATTTGGCCAGTCGTGGCCCAGTGGCACAAGCGTGTGACTATAAACGACTGGTTGTTCCCTCTGGTGTCGAGGTAAAGCGCGGCGTTAAGTTCCGCCACTTAACACGCAATGCCTCCGAATTTAGCGGAAAGTGGGGAACGGAGTGTCTTAACACTAGGTTCCTCTGCCTACCCTACTGTGTGCGGGATACAGCGTGAAGGTAAAAAAAAAAGAAAAAAATATAAATATATTTATTTTTGTGGTTTCAGCCGTATTGCCTACATATCATAAAAGTAGGATTTTGAGGACTTTATTTGAAAATTAATCAAAGTCAAATGTAATATAACATTTCAGAATCAAGGATAAGTGAATTATATAAAAGTTTGAGTAATCTTATCAGTCATATAACTTACCTACATAGTAAATAATCACTATTATAGCACGTGCACTCTTAAACTTAAAACATCGGAACCTAGCTACAATAGGCTTTGCAGAATCGACTTTTAGGTAGTGATTCAAGGTAAAAGATGGTGAGCGAGACGGCCGAAATACAAATATTAGTGACATCCTAACGCTTGGTGTGTTATGTTTCAGTCAATCCTCAATTCTCATTGGGTGGTTGACTGTACGAGGACCTGTGTGAAATGTCGGAAAACGAGTAGTTTCGAAGCCTAGAAAATATGACTGGTCAAGATAAAATGCGCGCACTATACTATTGAGCAGTAAAAAATGACTATTTTAATCACATTTTATGAATATATTTTAGCTTCACGCTATATTCCGTATAGCAGACTAGTCAGTGAGAGCCTAGTGTCGAAACAATCGGTTCGATTCCCATTTAGGGAAATGATTATGTATTATTGGGGCCAGCCGAGGTAAAGCGCGGCGTTAAGTTCCGCCACTTAACACGCAACGCCTCCGAATTTGGCAGAAAGTGGGGAACGGAGTGTCTTAACACTAGGTTCCCTCTGCCTACCCTACTGTGTGCGGGATACAGCGTGAAGCTAAAAAAAATAATTATGTATTATTTTCATTTCTTCGTTCTGATATGTAAGACAAAGCGCCGTATTAAGTTCCATCACTTAACTGGCAATGCCTAACTGGCGTAGAATAGAGTGTCTTGTCTCTCTGACTACTTCGCTTTACCGAAAAAAGGCGTGAAGCTGTTTTTTCAGTCATATGAATTACAAAAAAAATACCACTTTTTCTCTCCAATTTTTTAATATTTTCTAAATACATTTAAGCATTATTTTATTTTGTTAGTATATCCTAACTTTATCGTTCAACGGCAACCCTGCGTATTTTTGGGCTGTCGCAATACCCTAAGTAACAAGGGTCCACGATTTAATCTCTTTTACGCTTTCACGTATTTGAATGGTGAAGATATTATGACGTTCTACGTTCGTCTAATTTAATTTTAGGGAAAATCTAATTTCTGTTTTTGAATACATAATATTATTATCTTCTAACATGTCTGATATAACATGCAAAGTTAATTGTTTTTTTTTAATAAATACACTTTTTGAAACTTAAAAATAACAACCACAAGTTATCATATTGTTTTCGACATTGCGTATTGAGTGGCGGAACACAACGCCGCTTCTTAGGTACGAGAAATTAAAATAATTTAATATTAAATATAATCGTTCCCCCGAGTGGGAATCGAACCCACAACCATCGATTTTTCCGCAAAATGCTGTCCCAAGACGCATAAATATTTCATAACTTCAAACATTTCATAACTTTTATAAAAATAACTCACAATGTTTCCGTCAATATGTGACAAGAACAGTTAATAGAGTAATTACAATACGGGTGAATGTGACAGATGATATCCTGACATCACCGGAAGGTCGTCAAAATTTCAAGTGCTAGAATTTTTGATTGCATTGTATATATAGAGAGGCTGGCGGGACGTCAAGGGCTTAGTTGTAAGCTAAACAGCGAAAAAAACGGGATGGAAATAGTGGGATGGAATGAGAATAGTGTAAGGCTATCGTGGCGAAGGGGAACAACCTCTGGATTGATTCCCGCCTGGGAAAATTATGATATATTATTTTCAATTCTTCGCTCGGTACCAATGACAAGGCTAAGTTCTGCCACTTAGCACAGTATCACGAATTCTGGAGGGGAACGGAGTGTATCAATATTTGACTCTTTATGATTACCCTGCTAAGAAAATTCTATTCTAAAGTTCTATTTTCTGGTAGCTAAATACATCGGTATAGTTAATATATTATATTTTTTTTTGACTCCATCATGTCGGTACAAGAAATATTATATACAGGCATTTTTTTTTCCATAATATTTAAATTTTGTTATCTATGGCGCAGTTGGGCAGCGCCTGGCTCTAAATGGGATGGGTTATGGTTCAATTCCTATTCAGTGAATTATGACGATTTAATTTTCATGTCTTCTCTGTAATGAAAAAGACAAAATTGGAGATATGAGTGCAATGCCAGTACGATTTCGCTGACTACTTTGTTGTGTGGGGAAAGGTGTGAAGCCTACGTATGTATATAGTATCTGCACTAGAAATATTAAATTAGGTAATTTTAGTTTATTTTTAATTAGTTATTTTTTTATAATTTTTAAGATTTTGTGTGTATATATGTTTATATATAAACATATATAGACACACCTATAATGTTTTCCGAAACCGATTACCTTTGCGCTGAAAAACTATTTCTAAACACATTTTCAACGATAGGTTTTTATGGTTCCACATTAAAAATTCCATAGCTTTTTCATTTATTACAAAGTACTCGCAACAATCTGTAAGTATTACTAATAAAATATAAATATAAATACTTATAAATATTCTTGACAAAAGCTTTACTTTGTATGGAGCAAATTATGGTAATTTCGTTCTCACTTCGTCGATTTTCTTATAAACTGTGATAGACGAAGCGAGTGGGTAGATGTCTGTTACTTCAAATTATTTGCGGACTTCAATGATTCCTTTTTTACTGTTCCCAAGGGCTATAGTACCTAGGTAAGCGATCTTTTCTTTATTAGAGGCTATTTGATCGTTTACTATTGGTAAAATGTTTTTAACATTTAAAATGTTATTTGTCAATAAGAGATGTCAAAAGTGTCGAAATGGAATTCAAGATGTCATTTATAGAAAACGTTTTAGAGTTTGAACACAGCGGGATTCGTGTCCAAGAACAATATCAATAAGTTGTGAAAGAATTTACTGTAGCTGGTTGTAGAACGCATGGCTTAGTGGTCAAAACACATGGACGGTTTCCATGAGGCGCACTTTCAAATTCTGTTGCGTTCAAATTTCTATACGTTTCCTAAAAATGTCTTTTTATAATTAAATATTTAACAAAAATACATTTTACAGACATTTTTTTCCTAAGTGTGAAATAACACTTTAAAAATGTTTAGAAGTATATATTTTAAAATCTGACAAAATTAGCTTATGTAATGTTTAAAAACGTTTTATAAATTTGATACAACTTGATTATATTAGATTCATCCACTCATTTACCCACATACAGGAGAGTAGGTAGAGAGAACTTACCAGCACCAAGACACTCCGTTTTCCGTTTACCATCCTAAATGGCAAAACTCAGCATAGCGGTTTTTCAGTGACCAGAGTGGAGAAATGAAAATGATTTAAAAATAACTATTCTGCACATCACACTAACCACGATGGCCTCATTTTTTAATATAACTACTTTTTATCTCACTGCGACGATATTATTTGCTACTAAAATTAAAATGAATAATAAAATTCTGTATACATATAATATACTTCTGATAAGCATTAAGTGCAGATATATAAGCACTCAGATTTTTGTAGCCTCACGTTGTATACCGCACACAGCAGGGTAGGCAAAGGAACCTAGTTTTAAGACACACCGTTCCCCATCTTATGCCGAATTAGAAGGCATTGCGTGTTAAGTGGCGGAACTAAACGCCGCGCTTTGCCTCTGATACCAGAGCGAAGAAATGGAAATATTAAATAGTTCCACTCGTCACAATCAGACGTTTACAGTCACACGCTTGTGCCACTACGCCACGACTGGCTCCAAAGTTTTTTTTTTAATATAACAATTACATATATTTCGTTTACTACTTGTGTGTACTGCGTGTTAGGTTACTGTTAATATGAGGGTAATTAACAAAAAAATAAAGTAATAATACCCACATAACTGTTTTAAAAGAGTGACAGATTTACTATATAAAGGGTACTTTTTGCTCTCAAAAGTTAGTACGCCGTCTTGCTGCCTGACGAAGGCATCGTGTTAAATGTGTAAAGTGTAATAGTTGGTAATCGTGTTATAAAACTAAAAAGTGTTTAAGTGTATAAATTTACGTGTTTTAATAGAGAAGTTGTGTGTGTATTAATAAATAAGTGTAAATTTGTTAAGAGTGCAAAAGTTGCGTAAGTACAAAACTGTACAAGTGAGTATAGAGGTAAGGGTGTATAAACTGAAACAATAAATTGTGTTACCTAAAAGTCACCTTTTACTTTAATCCTGATATCTGGCCAACATGCTTTAAGTTCTGCCACTCAACACATTATGTCTCGCAAACAGGGAAAATGGACAACGGAGTGTGTTAATATTATTTTTTTTTTTTAAGTATGCATACTAACCCCAAATCAAATAGTTAATTTCAATATTTATTTTATATTTAAACATAATACCTCCTTTATAACCCATTTTATTTCACCTAATTTCTGTAATGTGTTGGTTAATATAGATCATAATAAGGTAAATCTGCTGTATTAATTTCCTTTGTTAGCAGCGAGGCGATGAATATTATAAATGGATGAATGCGAGTTTAAATCAAACGCGACTTATCAAATGATTGATTATGTCTAATGTTGTAGCTTTAACACTTTAGGAAATTACCAAATTCAATGGAAATTTCTATACAATGGTGACGTTGTAATTGTAATATAATAAAGTTACTGTTATCACTAATATGTATCATTAATATCATTTAGAGATAATAAAACATGAAGTTATAAAATAGTCTCTAAATAGAGAGAATTTAGTGGCCAGTCGTGGCCCAGTGGCACAAGAGTGTGACTGTAAACGACTGGTTGTGGGTTCGATTCCCACTCGAGGAGTGGAAATGATATTTATATTTTCTTCGCTCTGGTGTCGAGGTAAAGCGCGGCGTTAAGTTCCGCCACTTAACACGCAAGCCTCCGAATTCGGCGGAAAGTGGGGAACGAAGTGTCTTAACACTAGGTTCCCTCTGCCTACCCTGCTGTGTGCGGGATATAGCGTGAAGCTATTTATTATTTATTTAGAGAGAATTTTCAGATTGCTTTTAAAATTTGTAAAATAAACCATCGTTTCATTATTGGGGCCAGTCGTGGCGCAGCGGCACGTAAGTGTGATTGTAAACGCGACTGATTGTGTGTTCGATTGCCACTCGAGGAGTGGAAATATTTAATACTTCCATTTTTTTCACGGAGCACGGAGTGTCTTAACACTAGGTTCCCTCTGTCTACCCTCCTGTGTGCGGGGTACAGCGTGAAGCTAAAAAAATAAACCATCATGCTGTGTGATTTTGAATAGGTATAGTATATCTCCAGCCCAAAACGAAACAATCCTAATCCGAAAACTGCAATCTTATCTAGCAATCATTATTTTAAGAATATCATTTTTTTGATTAAAGTAAAGAAAGTTATAAAAAAAGCACGCACTGCTATATGTAACCTAGCGTCAAAACATAGTGTCCTCTGCTTTCAGCCTGAAATACAGACATTGTATGTTCAATTGCCAAACTCAGTGATGCGCTTTGCCTTACCAGCGAAGAAATCACCATAATCATTAACCTGAGTGGGCATCGAACCCACAACCACTTGTATTTACAGTTAGACGCTATCTGTCTGCACTACGATGCCCTAAACTTTAATTTCAAACAAAACTAAGATTACTTTACTTAATGACTTTTTTTACAGAACCAGAAACACTTTATCTTATATATCTTGCTTTCTAATTATTTATATAATGGATAAATGAAAATAAAAATATATAACTATTTATTTATATAATATTTTATTAGAAATAACAAATGAAACAATAAAAATCAAATGATCCCCAAATCTATTTTTATTTATCACTTAGGGTCTACATAAGAAATAATACACGAATGCCCAATGTTTTGGTCGCTACTGAGTTAACGTTTAGATATACATATATGTATATTATATATTACAGTTTTTACAAGATTTATGAGTTATTGTAACACAAACAGATAAATTATATTTTGTACTATTAGAGCTCTCTTAGAATTTTATATTTTTATAACTATTGGTGTAGAAAGCAATATTGCGTATTTCGTTGGTTTATTAAAAATAACCTAGCAAGGTATTAAAAAAAATGTTTTCAAGGAATATATCTCGAGTAAAAATGTTTAAAACTGATTTCCATTGCTTTACATTTCCTTTCGCATCGGCTTATCCTGCAAGCTAGCAAGAAGAAACTAGTCATTATTCCATCCTATGTACTTCGTATTATTACGACTGTTTTCTTGATTAGTTTCACATTTTTCTCCGTACAGCAGAGTAGTCAGAGAAAATCTAGTGTTAAGACACTCCGTTCTCCACTTTCCGCCCGAAATCAAGACATCGCGTGTTAAGTGGCGGAACGCAATGCCGCGTTTTTTTTAGGTGCCAAAGCGGGAAGATGAAAATAAGTAAAATATAATCCTTTCCCGAATGGGAATCGAACCCATAACCATCGCATTTACGCTGTGAAAATATATCATGACAATCTCACACACATTTTATATAAGAGAATGTAAATATTAATTATATTAGAGGTAAATAAAATCACATTATGGCCAAGTTATTTTTCGTTTAAAAAGTGTTCATCTTCGTTTGACATTTATATCATTTGTACCAAATTTAATATTAAAATGTAACCGAAAGATAAAAAAATGGTTTTTACTTCAAGATTTATTGGAAAAGAAATTGTGAAAGGACGCTTGGGACGAAGTAATACCAAACAAAAAGGACCGTTTGGTTCTGTTTTAGGAAATATTATCTTTACTAATACTTATTCTTTAGAAATGTTTAACTTTTTACAGACAGAAAGTTTTTTAAAATCAATATTATTTAATATTAGTTATTTATAAGATTATATAATAGATAACAATTGATGTCGTCTTCACGCCTTCTCCCGTATAGCAGATTAGTCGGAGAGAACCTAATGTCAAGACACTCCCTTCTCCACTTTCCACCTGAACCTAAGACATTAGGCGGAACTAAACGCCGTGCTTTGTCTTCTTAGCAGAACGGAAATGGAAGTCATTTAAATATTCCTACAAGTCGGGATCAAAACCAAAATAAATCGTAGTTACATTCAGACACTGTCCTTCTGTGCCTGTTTTTCTTTTTAATTAAAGAAAGATACGATATACGCTATATTGCTTTCTATTGCTTATATATTATTATTTTGTTTCTAATCATAGAAATAAATAGGCCTTTTACAATGAATATATTAAAATAAATATTGCACGTAACATTTAATGCTAAGGTCTCACTAAGTATTAAAACTTTGATATATACACACATACCTCAACCTTTTAACTACCGGGGCTAATTTTATTATTAGGCTTTTAGCGCAAAAGTATAAGTAATATAATTAATATAGTTAAATAATAATTTATTTTCGATATTTTTCATTTTTTTTGGTTTTTTGTCCAAAAACGTAGCAGATTTTTTGTAAGTTTACAATTTGTATATTATACTTTCATAGCAGTCGGACAGAACCTAGTGTCAAGACACTCCTGTTAATATTTTGAGGCCGGAAGTCAGTACTTTGAGTGCTCAATGGAGGAACGCAATGTCTAACTTTGTCTTAGCAAACCGGGACAATAAAACATTTACAAATAAATAACTTATACAAATAAGAACTTTTGCGCTTAAAGCCTAATTAAAATTGAATATACACATGTATATAAGTGAAACACTTGTTTGACAATTGTGTACTATGGGTATCTATTTTATATATATAGGTATGTTAACCACCGACCAGGTTAAACTATAATTACAATATATATGATAAATAATATATTATTTACATAACTATATATTATTTACATAACTAAAGTAACGTTTGATTTTTTTTATATATAGCGAATGGTCGAATACTTGAGACCGTTTGGATTGATGTGAATGATTTTGATTGTAATCATTAAATAATATAAGCAGAAATTGTGCATAAGAAGTACATGCAAAAAATTTTTAAAAATTAGGAACTACTCTTTATAGTATTATTAAACAAAACTCTTGAAATTCACTTTTAAACTTTTTTATTTATATTATTTGTTCAGTAAAAACATACTGGAATCAAATCTACGACCACTTTCTATATAAACAGGAGATACATAAAAAATCGCTCGCTGTCAAACGGTGATGACAAGGAAATTAATATGAAAAAGCACTGAATAGATTAAAACTTCACAAATGTAGGTCATTTCTCAACATAAATACTTTGGACTTAGTCCAAATTTTTTAACAAGTAGCTATGAATAAGATGTTATCTTATTAATGAAACATATTTAATATTGAAAAAGACATCTAGAAAACATAAAAAAATTGAACGTAGCGGGATTCGAACCCGTGCCTCTTGAATACCCTCCAGGCGCTATCACCGCTGATCCATGCGTTCTACTACCAGCTGCGTAGAAATTTTTATACGCTTTATTACAACTTATTTTTGTTGTTAGCATCTCTGTAGAGATTAGCACCTGGACGGTATTCAGGAGGCGCGGGTTCGAATCCCGCTGCGTTCAATTCTTTTATACATTTTTTAAATGTCTTTTTCAATTTTCCGTTGATGTTAAAATAACGATCGGTGGTACATTTATTTTCATTTAATGAAAAATATTCATCACATTAACATTGATATCATTCCACTTTGTGGTAACACACTCAGCGGCCGCATATTGGAGATTTTTTCTATTGTTTCATATAATTTTGTCACATTGCTGTAATTAATTTGGCAATTGGATTTGCTTCATGTAACTGGTTTTAAATAATGATTATGCCATATTAATTTGTTTAATCAACATTTTTATTAATAATTTTATAGTAAACTGCATGTCTATTCGTATAGTAAAATTGTACTGATCTTTGGCTGTCCGTGGAAGATATATAAGAAAAATATTATTGTATGTATTTATTAATATAATAGAACCCACAACAATGATTTTATTTTTTTATCTGTTTTTCTTGGTTTTTTGCGCACTGAATCTCTTGAATGGCTTAACCGATATCAATGCAGTTTTCACTTTTGTATTTTGATAATATTGCCTTAACATTTAGTTTATTTTATTTTAATCGGTTCATATTTTTTTAGTTACAACAATTACTTTTGCTTGAAAAAAAAAATCTTTAAAATAGCTGTTTTCTTAACTTGGCTGAAATATCAAATTGCTCAAGCAAAGTGGCAAACTGGTCGCTAGTTAAAACATATGATTCAAAAATTTCATATTATAAACTTTTACAAATAATTCAACTAAAATCTCCAATATGAGGTAGCTCTTATTCTAACTGGTTGTTGATAATAATAAATTAGAAGGTATCTAATTATAATTATTAACATGTTAACCATATTCTATGGAAAGAAACTACATCAAAGAAATGTTTATTATTAATACAACATCAAATTGAAATTTTCAAATAATTTTTATTTCGAAGCGTAGTTTCCCCACACGGTTGCTGCATTACGTTCAACTAACCTTACGTAAAATTATGTACAATTTATAATATTTGGTTTATTCATATATTAATATTTACAAATACTGGATTTTGTTCTATATTCTTTAGATAAGCGACTGACAAGAGGCATTAAAGTATCTTAAATATTAGGCGCCCACTCAGACTTTTTACTACACGCTTATCAGTTAAGTGTTTTTACTGTAATTTAGAGATGCTTCAACTTTTTTAAAGGGAAGTGAATTTAACTGGAAATCATTAGCTATACATAGATATTATTCACAAAAGTGACAGAATCTTAACACTTTTGAAATTTATTACAAAGTTTTAATTATAACATATATTATATTGTTTAGTTATTACTTTATCTGGCAGTGCCAATTATTTCGTACTAATTTTGTGATCGGTTTTTATATTAATTACACTTACATAATAACATCGATATTGGAAAATAACAATAATCGTATACTACATACAGGCAATAACGTATTAAATAATGCAAAAGAAAATTAATTATTTTAAGAAACAAGAAACATGAACCAAACATTTGACTATATCTACTATCACATGTATTAGAATACTGGCTACTATTGATTGTCAGTACACTCACAGTATAATACAAAATAATACAAAGACTAATAAATTCACAACAATTAACTTTATAAATTCATTTATAGTAGACTCTTTGGTCATCTGAAGTCCCTTACATAAATATCTTTGATACGGTAACTGTAATTATTTAACTATTATATATTATATTTATTATGTCACAATTTTATAATTTACCTTATATTTACAAAGTCTTCGGACAGCGTATGTGACAAGAGAGAAAGTCTATAGATAATTTCGACTAGTTCGATCGCTATAACGTTGCAGTACTCGTTTATTACTTCAGCACTAGTTCACGGTATATTAAAGTCTTAATTAAATCACAGTATCTAGGTCTATAGGTTCGACCTTTTGCATTGACGATCATAGAAAACTCTCCGATGCACGTGTCTCTTCCCTATCTACAGCTGAGACTATTTCTACACCCTCCTCGTAATTTGCTGCTTTATTTGACGAGTTATTCACGCAATAATGCTGATCTGGACCACCATATTGGCTGTGGTAGAACTCTTCTCTCATCATGTGATTCAAGTTGGAGCATCTAAAGAAGAGTATTTCTTGGAAAGGTTTTCTGAAGTCCCTGTTAAGGGTAGCGTATATAATTGGGTTCAAAAGGCTATTAATGTAGCCTAACCACAAAAATAGAGCGCTCACTGCATCAGGAATAGTGTCCTCGTTGACAAAAGGCCTAACTATTGCCAATACGAAAAAGGGAAGCCAACATACTATAAACGCTGACATGATTATTCCGAGCGTGGTAGACGCTTTACGTTCTTTAGCCAGTTGAAATCGTAATTTTTTCTGGTGCGGTGAATGAGTTGGATGTAAAAGATCCTTCGCCAAATGACTTTTTTGAGCGAAACTAGATAATGATGATCGAATTCGACTAGTGGTTAATTTGTTACTGCTTTCGGAAGATTGCCTTCGTCTATTTTCCTTAGGAGGGTGCTTAATTTCCGGCACGGGACCCATTTGTGAGTTTGGTCGATTAATTGTATGAATTGGTTTTGTGGGTGTTTTCGGTACTTGTTGCAACATAGGGCACTGTGATTCATTTGATTTCCTTTGCCCTGTAAAACATCTTCCGATCGAGCCCTCGGTTTTGTCTATGCTACACTGTAACAAATATAATTTATATTTAGTTTATACGCACTATATATTTATTTATTAGGGAAAACGTATGTTTATATCAACATACATAGTAACAAACATGTGAAATAAAATTAATTACTACGCTTACGGATGTCAAATCAAATTAATTATTACATTTCACTAAATAAACCACAATAATTAATGTGTATGAAAAGTGTTCATATGAACTCAATTACAAGTAATTAGATATATTTACAATATTTCTATTATATAAAAAAAATATAGTATCATAACTTACCGTTGTGTTAGTACTAGCGGTCGAACCTCGAGTCGGAGGGGGCTGTGTGGGTTGTGCGCCCAAAAGCTTCGCTTCCGCTGCTCCGCCATTTTTGACATTTATTTCTAAATAGCAATGAGTTTCTAAGTGAGACTGCGCCCGTTTCTCATCTTTTACTATTTTCCTCGCGGCACTGAAGATTTTATAATAAACGACCACCATCACTGTGAGTGGCAAGTAAAATGAACCAAATGTTGCATATATTTGATATCCTTGGTTCTGTGACACCGAACACGACGTTTCGGTTTTTTCATTTCCTAAAATTAAAACAGGCGGCAACGATATGAAAGCTGCACTCATCCAAACTATAAAAACGCAAAAAAGCATCCGCTTTGGCGTTCTTTTCACTCCATATTCCAGTGGTTTCGTTATTGCGTAATAGCGATCTACTGATATCATACATAAATTAAGTATACTTGCTGCGCACGATAAAACGTCGCTTGATACCCAAAAATCGCATACTACTGGTCCAAATGGCCATGTGCCCAATAAGTCATACACCATGGCTACAGGCATTACCATGATGGCCACGCACAGGTCGCTCACAGCCAGCGACACTATCAGATAATTACTTGGTCTTCTCAATTTTCGCACCAGGCAGACGGCAACACAAACTAAAATATTGCCAACTATAGTTCCAAAAATCACTACCATAAATATAGCAGCCAGAAGTACTGTAACTATTGTGGAGTATTTAGAATGTTTTATATGAGGAACTCTGTGGACGGTTGTGTTAGGGTCGAAAAGTGTCCAGTTTGATGTAGAATTTAGATTAGTGTTGTTTATTGAGAGAGCTGATTCGTTATAATCGACCGAAAACACCAAATTTGCTTGTAATAATAAAGAGATGAGTATGAGAAGACACGAAGGTAAAGTAACAAAGCTAGGCCGTGAACAGTGTAGGTTATGATTTTGAGCCGCCATACGAGTCCCTGACTTGGGTGACGGTTACTCTCGTTCTTTTATCGTTACCATGCATTGGGTTTAGTATATTCCTTTTATTTTTTCTTGTAATTAATTAGCTGTATTCAAATTAAAATTCAATACAATTCACGAGTCAAGTTTGAAAAACGACTTCGTCGTGAAGCTGTTTCGACTTGGAGTGGCGCAATTGATTACACGC
Source organism: Dryas iulia moderata (assembly GCA_019049465.1). Lineage (NCBI taxonomy): Eukaryota > Metazoa > Arthropoda > Insecta > Lepidoptera > Nymphalidae > Dryas > Dryas iulia. The sequence continues at coordinate 5,776,040 of CM032437.1, forward strand.
GAGTATGGGTTTTAATTGACATATCGCCTGGAATTCCCTTCCAATTCTGAGCAGAGCCATTGGATTGCGTGTTTATGGAAAATAGTTCTTCTTCTTATGGTAATAGAGTTTATTTTATTATTGCTCTCGATCGATTCTCGACGTGTTATTCTTGTGGAAAACGGAGTAGCTGCTAGTTGAATATCTCGCCTTTGGATTGCTTCATTAGTGTCAGTACGAGTTGAATGGTTTTTATCTGAAAAAAAAAGAAAAACGTCATTTTAAAAAACTTATGTAAGTTTAAAAATACTATATTGAATGGAGTGGAGTATTCTTTAGAGATGTTTTTGTAAGGTTTATTTTGTTTCAGAATAGTAAGCCAATGTCACACATGTTCCCCAGTTTTGATATCATAAATATATACCACTGGTGAGAATTTTTCTGTTTAATAAAAAAAACAGGTACAGGTACTATCTTAGCTATATCTCAATTGCGATATAACAATTTTACACACTATTTTTGTCAGCTCTACGCTTCTTATAATTAGAGAGACCATAGAGTCAAGACACTACGTTTTACCCAAAACTTTCTCATTATAAAGTCTTTAAAATTTTAAATAGGTAGCCCTATCATATTTTTCATCTCTTAAATGTAAACATATAAACTAAAGTCAATAAATTTCGTAAATTATTTAAAGTTTTAGCTCTAGTATCTTATTAAAAAGCAAGATAAATAAGAATACAATATAGTATATAATAATACATAGTAACAACAAAACCGCTGACCATAATATTAGTTACCATCATTAAATTTTACTACGACAAAGCCAATCCAGCCAATTTTAATAGGCCATAGATACCATAAGTACCTCATATATTTAATAAACTACAGAAGTCTGACGTGTTTTTAATAGAGACAAACTATAAAACAATCATATAGTGTTACTAACATCCATCCACGTAGTATAACGACGACTTAAAATACTAACTGCCCATTTGATAGCGTATATGGGCAAACGACTGTTAACCTGAATGATAATGTACATTACGAATAGAGCTTCCCCTTAAACGTGTTTTGACGTATGATATTCTAAATTTGCTATTGTTTTAAAAGTTATTTTTAATTAAGTTTATTATTTTAAATTAAAATTGCTAATTTAACTAGCTAAAAAAAAAGTTACGTAAATATAGTAAGTTTTATATGTATTAACAGTGGTCAAGAGGTTTCACTACTCCTTACACAATGTTTAAAATTGACGTTAATGGAAAAGAAAATACAACTATTAACAGATAGAAGTAATTGGTAATGTACAGATTTATACTTTCACTTACGTAACGGCCGCCGTAGTTTGTTGTGGGTTCGATTTCCACTCGAGGGAAAGGTTATATATTATTTTGGTTTCTCCGCTTTGATACGTAAGACAGCACGGGAAGTCTTGATTTCGTGAGGAAAGTCAACAACGGAGTGTTTTGACACTAGGTTTCCTATTATGCAGAATAAGCTAGAAGCTGTTTTTTTTATTAAATATATGACTTTATCGCATTACCATTATCATATTATCGTTTAATTTTAATTTATAATCAAACAAAACTTACAAAAAAATACTATTTTAATCAGAAACCCCGAAAACTTATTAAAATGCGAAACGAATAACACAATAATTCCCTAAGGCGTTCCACGTAATATTTTAATACGTTCAAAGGTAAATAGGATTAAGAGTGACATGGAAGCTTGTTTACCAAAACGTATGTACCAGAAAGTCAGCCCAAGGGATAGTGGGTGGTGTCAAAAACATAATCTGTTATTTTCGACCGCTGACCCCTGTACCGCCATTTTAACTATGGAAGTCTTACCGGATATACTTGGGGTCTCTGTTTCTCTTTAATTAAATATGTGAGTAATTTTTTACTAGTATGTATGAATGTAATATAATATATAGAAAAAAACAACTTCCCACTTGTTCACGCATAGGCCCCAGTGTCAAGACAGTCGTGAGACAAAGTGTTGAGTTTTAGCTTCACGCTGTATCCCGCACACAGCAGGGTAGGCAAACTTTAATGTACTCGTTATTGGCGTATTATTTAGTACTTTTTAAAGTGGTCATTCTAAAAGTGCTTCTAAGTTGTTTTACGTATTTAAATTTATTATTTAATGTGAATTGTTTACAGGATAGTCATAGAGATTTTCGTCTATACTAAAAAATTGGTGTACCACCTGTAGTACTATATCTTTGTTTTACGATTATGATGTCAGAATTTTCAAAGTTATAATTTCTAATATATCCTCATAAATATGAGGTTTTTGGAAACTTTTCATGATTCAGTTAGCTTCGTTAACGACTTCTAACTTTGTACAACGGTTCCGTAAGCAAATTATCAAGCTTACAAGTTTTAATTGTGTGTAACTTCTAAAATTACTGTGTATGAAAAGATGGACATTATTAAACGTAATCAGTAAAATCAAAATAATTCGTTGGTCAGTTATTATGCTGCTAAGGTTCGCTGTGCCTATTTGAGTTTGTAAGGTTTTTTTTACTTTTAAACATTTTTAAAGTGTTATTCCACACTTAGGACAATTGAAAAAGACATTTAAAGAAAACGTATAAAAATTTATGAAAATTTGAACGCAGCGGGATTCGAACCCGCGCCTCCTGAATACCGTTCAGGCGCTCAGTGGTGAGAGCGCCTGAACGGTATTCAGGAGGCGCGGGTTCGAATCCCGCTGCGTTCAAATTTTTATACGTTTTCTTTAAAGGTTTTTTCTAGCTTCACGCTGCATCCTGCACACAGCAGGGTCGGCAGAGATAGCCTAGTGTTAAGATACTCCGTTCCGCACTCTCCGCCAAACTCGGAGGCATTGCGTGTTAAGTGGCGGAACTTAACGCCGCGCTTTGCCTTGACATCAGAGCGAAGAAAATGGAAATTTTAAATATTTCCACTCCTCGAGTGGGAATCGAACCCACAACCAGTCGCTATACAGTCACACTTTGTGCCTCTGCGCCACGACTGGCCCCTTCTAAGTTAATGGACTTAAAAAAATTGAGTTGAATCTTTGTAAATAACTTTTATGCATTACGTTTTTACGATCTACTTACGTATATTTATTGTTTTATTTTTCAAACAACTCGTAATGTTTAAGGGTACCCATATATGTATGTATATAGCGATTAGTTCATTCTACTAGTTTATTTATAAAATAAAGAACCCGCTTAAAAAAGTGTCTTCATTAGATATCCTCCTTCCTTTCATTATTGGGTGTCATTTTGAAAATTTACATAGCCTATCTACCAAACAAACTACCTTTTAGAATTCAACAACTTTTTTTTTGTCTGAGCCTGCTTCTGCAGTGGCTTAAATGTTGTATAGGTTTAAGTATAAATAGTATTCTTAGACTTAAGTCAAAATTGTTATGTTTGTGTATTTTAAATTTGATTTAGGGAAAGACATTTTTGTATATTACTTAAAAAGTCCCTAAATTTAAAGGCAAAACAAAAAAAAATTAATTTCTTTTTTGTTAATCTTTTCTTTGTGTTTTTAATAAATATTTGTTAATAATAAAATATAAAAATATATAAAATAAAGGAATATAAAAAATAAATATCTACCTCCTTTAGGCATTAAACACGCTACATTAAATCATAGATTGTGGGTCACGTTCATCTCACCCGCATTTACACGATTTACCATACAAAACGTTGTGTTAAGGAGCACAAAATTCGATAGCCTTATCCTACAAAGGGAAGGGCATCAAGGTTAAGGAAAATGCCTATATTTAAAATGAAAATAATATAGATATGCATTTTCTCTTTCATTTTTATATTATTTATTTATTTATTTATTCTTTATTGTACACAAAAGAAAGATTGCACAAAAGGCGGGCTTAACGCTAAAAAGCATTCTCTTCCAGCCAACCTCATAATGTAAAATATAATTAATAGTGTTGGTGCACAAAAGAATGAAAATGGTTATAGATACATATACATAAAACATCATACATACATATACAGATATTTAAAAAAAACTATAATAATACTAATATATACGTAAAATATATATAGAGAGAGAAGAGAGAGAGAGATAGAGAGATGAGAGAGAGAGAGATAGAGAGAGATATATATATATATAGATATATATATATATATATATATATATAGATATATATAGATATATACTCTATATATAGATATATATATATATATAATAATATATATATATATATATATATATATATATATATAGATATATATATATATATATAAGTTTTATATGTATTGACAGTGGTCAAGAAGTTTCAATACTCTTTATACACTGTTTTAAAATCGACGTTAATGGACAAAAGCAATCAACTATTAACACATAGAATGATTTGATAATGTACAGATTTAACTTTCACTACGTAACGGCCCGCCGTAGTTTGTTGTGGGTTTCGATTTCCACTCGAGGGAAAGGTTATATATTATTTTGGTTTCTCCGCTTTGATACGTAAGACAACACGGGAAGTCTTGATTTCGGGAGGAAAGTCCAACAATGGAGTGTTTTGACACTAGGTTTCCTATTATGCGGAATAAGTGAGAAGCGGTTTGTTTTATTAAATATATGACTTCATCACATTACCATTATCATATTATCGTTTAATTTTAATTCATAATCAAACAAAACTTACTAAAAATACTATTTTAATCAGAAACCCGAAAACTTATTAAAATGCGAAACGAATAACACAATAATTCCCTAAGGCGTTCCACGTAATATTTTAATACGTTCAAAGGTAAATAGGATTAAGAGTGACATGGAAGCTTGTTTACCAAAACGTATGTACCAGAAAGTCAGCCCAAGGGATAGTGGGTGGTGTCAAAAACATAATCTGTTATTTTCGACCGCTGACCCCCGTACCGCCATTTAACTATAGAAGTCTTACCGGATATACTTGGGGTCTCTGTTTCTCTTTAATTAAATATGTAGGTAATTTTTTGGTAGTATGTATGAATGTAATATAATATATAGAAAAAAATAGCTTTCCACTTATTCACGCATAGTAGGAAACCAATTATCAAGACAATCGTAACACAAAGTTTTGAGTTTTAGCTTCACGCTGTATCCCGCACACAGCAGGGTAGGCAAACTTTAATGTACTCGTATTTTGTTATTGGCATAATATTTAGTACTTTTTAAAGTGGTCATTCTAAAAGTACTTCTAAGTTGTTTTACGTATTTAAACTTATAATTTAATATGACTTGTTTACAGGATAGTCATATAGATTTTCGTCATTACCAAAAAATTGGTGTACCACCTGTAGTACTATATCTTTGTTTTACGATTATGATGTCAGGATTTTCAAATTCTAATATGTCCTCATAAATATGAGGTTTTTGGAAACTTTTCATGATTCAGTTAGCTTCGTTAACGACTTCTAACTTTGTACAACGGTTCCGTAAGCAAATTATCAAGCTTACAAGTTTTAATTGTGTGTAACTTCTAAAATTACTGTGTGTGAAAAGATGGACATTATTTCAACGTAATCAGTAAAATCAAAATAATTCGTTGGTCGGTTATTTTGCTGCTAAGATTCGCTGTGCTTATTTGAGTTTCTAAGGATTCTTTTTTACCTTCACGCTGCATCCCGCACACATCAGAGTCGGCAGAGATAACCTAGTGTTAAGATACTCCGTTCCCCACTCTCCGTCAAATTTGTTGGCATTGCGTGTTAAGTGGCGAAACTTAACGCCGCGCTTTGCCTTGACACTAGAGCGAAGAAAATGGAAATTTTAAAAATTTCCACTCCTCGAGTGGGAATCGAACCCACAACCAGTCGCACACACACTTTGTGCCTCTGCGCCACGACTGGCCCCTTCTAAGTTAATGGACTTAAAAAAATTGAGTTGAATCTTTGTAAATAACTTTTATGCATTACGTTTTTACGATCTACTTACGTATATTTATTGTTTTATTTTTCAAACAACTCGTAATGTTTAAGGGTACCCATATATGTATGAATGTATATAGCGATTAGTTCATTCTACGAGTCTATTTATAAAATAAAGAACCCGCTTAAAAAAGTGTCTTCATTAGATATCCTCCTTCCTTTCATTATTGGGTGTCATTTTGAAAATTTACATAGCCTATCTACCAAAATTTTAAAATTCAACAACTTTATTTTTGTCTGAGCCTGCTTCTGCAGTGGCTAAAATGTTGTATAGGTTTAAGTATAAATAGTATTCTTAGACTTAAGTCAAAATTGTTATGTTTGTGTATTTTAAATTTGATTTAGGGAAAGACATTTTTGTATATTACTTAAAAAGTCCCTAAATCTTAAGGCAAAACAAAAAAATAATTTCTTTTTTGTTAATCTTTTCTTTGTGTTTTTAATAAATATTTGTTAACAATAAAATATATAAATATATAAAATAAAGGAATATAAAAAATAAATATCTACCTCCTTTAGGCATTAAACACGCTACATTAAATCATAGATTGTGGGTCATGATCATCTCACCCGCATTTACACGATTTACCATACAAAACGTTGTGTTAAGGAGCGCAAAATTCGATAGCCTTATCCTACAAAGGGAAGGGGCATCAAAGGTAAAGGAAAATGCCTATATTTAAAATGAAAATAATATGGAAATGCATTTTCTCTTTCATTTTTATATTCTTTATTTTAACTTCATGAATAATTGTTGATAATAAATTTTTATTTGATTTTTCAACAGTTTTTACCGAGTCGGATTAATTTTATATTCCGTAAATTTATTTGTACAGCTTTTAGGAACGTGTGGAAATAACTTTGTATGTTTTTAAATATTTATTTTACGTTAAAAAAAAAACAGCTACACGCTTTTACTTGCTTACAGAAGTCATAGTTAATCTAGTGTCAAAATACTCCGTCCTCTACTTTCCGCTCGTAATTTCACTTTCGATGTATTTTAATTAGTGTGGTTTACATTAGCGGCCCATTTTGGTGCCTAATATACGAGTTGCCTTAATAACATGTATATTATATTAAACTTATGTCTTTAATGTTTATTTTGATCTTTTAATGTAATTGTAATGTTTCTTATGAATAATACTAATTCTATTTATTACTATCTACTCCACATAAATTAGGCCAAAATTCGCGCAAAACGGTCAAAAGATTTTTTTTACTAAAACATGCATCTTGTGGTTTAGAATTAAATTTTGTAACATCAGTATATAAAAAATACATATTACTACATCGGACTAAAAAGAAAACACTTTCAACTAATCACATCCTTATTGTGATAATGGGCGAAGATTAATTATCAGGATTTCACATTTTTACTTTACTTCACCTGATTTTTAAATATGATGCAAATAGTGCATAAAAAATAAGGAGAAACATCTAAACCTAAGTTAAACAGCATCACAGGATGGTCGGCGTTGGTTGGACACGTTTCCTACTTCGTCACGCCCGACGGTGTCAAATTTAATTAAATGTACCAGTATAATAGACTTAGTCCGTGTCATCGTGTGATTATATTATTAGTTAAGACTGTAGTTTCGCATATACAATGTATATAGATGTAGTCTTACCAATCTTTAATCTATATTAATGTTATAAATGGGAAAGTCTGTCTTTTTGTCTGTCTCCTAAGCTTTCACGGCTAATCTACTGGCCCAATTTGGAAGAAATTTGGAATGAAAATAGTAGGAAAACTATTGTCTAATATTGCATATATTTGACACTCATTTTCGCTCTTTTGTTTCAAATATTAACCTTTCAATGGTTGAAATAGAAAGTTCGTATTAAAATCTAAATCGCTTGAATGATTTCGATGAATTTTCTCAAGACGTTTTCCCATTTTTTTTCAAAAACTAACCCCTAGGAGGCTATTACAGGGGATTAAAAATTCTATGAAAAATATAAACCACTTACTTAGTGAGAAGACAGATTACGACCAGCGAGCGTTCTAGAAAAATACGGAGCCATTATAGTTGTGTAAGTTGATAAACCGAAAATAAATACTTTTCAGTGTAGGCAGTTTAAGCTTAACTTTTAACTTAACAACAGATCAGTGTAGAATTGCTTTTAGAAATAACTTATGTAATCAAAAATCAATGAAGTAATTTGTATAGAAAAGTAATATTTTAATTTGACTACTGTAGGTAAAGTTAGATTAACTTATTATTCGATAGATAATCTTGCTATCGTGTTACCAAGTGATTAGAGATAAATTTTGTTATTAAAATCTATAATATTTACCTTTTCCCTAATATATTTCACGAGTATTTTAGGACTTATCCTTATTCAGCTTCATGCATTATATATTATAAACCTATAGCAGGAGAGGCAGAAAAAACGTAGAGACAAAACACATTATTCTCTGTTTTCCTTCTAAATCGGAAAAATTAGGTGTCTAGTGACGGAAATAAACGCCGCGCTGTGTATTACCAGATGTCGAGGAAAAAATAATTGAAACGTAATCCCCAAGTGAGAATCGAACCCAGAACCATCGTGATTACAGTCTAATGCTGACCCACTGAATATGTACGTATACTAACATTATGGGTGGCCAGTCGTGGCGCAGTGGCACAAGCGTGTGACTGTAAACGACTGATTGTGGGTTCGATTCCCACTCGAGGAGTGGAAATATTTAATATTTCCATTTTCTTCGCTCTGGTGTCGAGGTAAAGCGCGGCGTTGAGTTCCGCCACTTCACACACAATGCTTCCGAATTCGGCGGAAAGTGGGGAACGGAGTGTCTTGACACTAGGTTCCCTCTGCCTACCCTACTGTGTGCGGGATACAGCGTGAAGCTAAAAAAATAAAATAAAAATAACATTGTATTACAACTATGTTGACAAATAGTTCCAGAAATGTATATTATATTATAAATCAACTCGCATAAATGATAGCAAGGTCGCTTCCTAGAAACACTCGAGTGACTAATTAAACTCGATTGATAATAAATTGATGAATCCAACCGATAATACTGATTGCTTATCGCGGAGTTGGCACCGCCTACGGCTGTTACGCTTTCGCTTATTAAATCTATATACGTTTTCATTTTTATTAACAATTTTTAGGTAAAATATTGAGATTTTTGGACAGTCAGCTTTTTTCACTTAGCGGGGTAGTTAGAAACGACTTAGTGTTAAAACACTCCGTTCTTCACATTTTCGCCCATAATCGGGACATTGCGTGTTGAGTGGCGCAACTCAACGCCGCGCTTTTATCTTAGATATTAGAGCGAAGAAATGAAAATTTAAATATAATAATTTCCTCAAGTGACAATCGAACTCACAACTATTTCTTTTCAGTCAGATGTACCTTCAGTCAGTAGATAGCCCTATAATGACGTAGTCGAGGAAAAAGTGGTTGCAATTGTCAGTGTGAATAAAGTATATTTCGAATTTGAAATGTTTCCTTTGAGGCATCTAAAAGATCATCTGCATGTACATACGAGTATATGGCTATATATTTATGTCTATATATTTATTTTTCCTTCACGCTGTTCCACTAATAAATATGACAATATATGATATTTAACAGTGTTGCGGGAAACATGGAGAGATATATTACTCAAGGCAGGAACACTATCCTTCTAGTAAGAGAACCTAGTGACAAGACACTCCGTTCTCCATAACTTAACAATTGACAATTATCGTAAGTTAATACAGCATTAGTTCCTAAACAAAAAACCTATTTTCGTTAACGGTCTACTGTCTTTATATTAGGTGTTTACTTTGCCTAGTGTGAAAAAAAAGAAAAAAAAAAAAAAAAAATGTTTTTGATAATGCCACATCCTACCGGCACTGTAAGTTCATATATTCCTGTTGAATATTTTATATCCTTCAAAACCATCACTATGCGCATTGCAGTGGAAAACGTAATAAAGTAATATATCACAGATTTGATTACCGCGGAATAACAAACGCTACGTACTACAACGCTACGATTTTTATTTAATATAGTTACAAGGACAATGCTGTATGAATTTTACAATGAATTGTATTTTTAATATTTTATATAAACAGTAGGGACAGTAGTGGCGCAGTGGCACAAATGTGTAAACGACTGGTTGTGGGTTCGATTTCCACTTGAGGAGTGGAAATATTTAATATGTCAATTTTCTTCGCTCTGGTATCAAGGCAATGCGGGGCGTTAAGTTCCCGCCACTTAACACGCAATGCCTCCAAAAATCAGCGGAAAACGGGGAACGGAGTGTGTCATAACACTAGGTTCCCTCTGATTACCCTGCTGTGTGCGGGTTACAGCGTGACGCTAAAAACTAAATAAACAAAAATCCTTTTTCATTTATGTAATGAAATTTCAATTACGTTTTTAAATCGTTAGTTTAGTTAGAAATATGAATAATGGAATTAGAAAAAAATGTTTGTAAATTAAAGTACAAAGTCATTTTAAGGGGACTTGGACCGTTTATATACAGAAGAATATTAATTTGTTTTTTCAATTATAGTTGAATATTTTTTATAATTTATATTTAACATAACTATTATTTCAATGTCTTCTTGATTAATGATTCTTTTGTGAGATTTTCTTAAAAACTTTTTTAACGAATGGTTTTCAAGTTTAACATTTTTAAGGTCTATATTAAGTTTTGTTTATTTTAGCTTCAAATTTTTTTCTATATGACATGTAGAAAGAGAGAATGAAGCATCAAAATACTCTGTTCTCTTTTTTCCACCCTTATTATATGCATTGTGTGTTAAGCAGCGGAGTTCAACGCCGTGCTTTGTCTTGTCACCAGAGTGAAAATGATAAAAAATTAAATATTCCTCTAAATGGGAATCGAACCAATCGTGTTTATAATTTAATATTAATAGCAATTTAAAATTACTAAAGCATCCTATTATATACTATCTCTACTGAAAATAGACAAAAAATTAGCATATTGGTTATTAACAGGCAGGGCAGGCAATGCGTTATTTGTCTAAATGAGCGAAAAAATGTTTTCTTAGTACCTACTCCTCTTGCATTAACCCTGCATCTTGTAAGTTGCTTAATTTATTGAAAATTAGGCAAAAATATAAAACAATACCAATAAATATAATTGAAGTGTCTGTTTGTAATATTAAAATAACCACTTTTTACTAAATGCATACATGTGTATACACGGTACGGTGCCAAAATAAGATTTTTTATAATTTTTGTCTGTCTGTCTGTTTGTTTCGGCTAATCTCTGAAATGGCTGGCCAAATTTTGACGGGATTTTCACTGACAGATAACTGCTGCATAAGGGTATAACTTAGGCAGCTTTTATTTTCCTTTTTGTTTAACTCCGCGCGGAGGAAGTTGTAATAATAAAATCAATTACAAACTTATATATAATAATTTATTTATAAATCGAAAATTACAATCAACATAAAAACAATGTTTGTTTGATCTAATAGAGCTTAATTGAACAAATCTGTTTTGATGTATTCACTTTACTGACCCCATAATTTACTATTTAGATATCTTAAAGATATAATTTATCACCAATCAAATATCGATAAGGGTCGAGTTTGGAGAACGCTTTAGTTCAAGCTGTTAATGGAGTAAAGTGTAAAGCATATGGGCTTAGCGATCAAGCGTTGGAATTTTACTAAGTGCATGTTCATAATTTTTCATACTTCCAAAATTGATATAAATATATATTTTCTTTAAATAATTTAAATAACATTTGATATATAGATATGATATATCAAATGTTATTTTAATTATTTAAAGAAAAATACGGGCCAGTCGTGGTGCATAGTTGTAATATTTTTTTTTAAACTCCATCACTTATAACTTGCGTAAACGAACCCACTATCTCTGGCGCAGCGCCATATAGGGCGAGATCTAAATTAATTTATCTCAAGTTTTAAAGTCAATCGAATAAAGCAAATCGTCGCTTCTGTTTATTTAGGCTAAATTTCATTATAAGCGTCCTTTTACTAAACGAACGAATTTTGTTGACAGCTTAATGGTATCGGTTTTATACAAATATTGTGATTGGATTGACTGCGGTTTGTTTTTTGTCAGTGAATTGATTGGTATTGCGTTGTGCGTGTATATAATATTTTTTTAGTAGTTATACATTTAAGGGTAGGCAGAGAGAGAGAACCTAGTGTCAAGACTCTCTCTCCTTCCCTTTCAGTGTTCTGTGTTGAAGGGTGGAATTTATTATTTTATTTTAGGTGGTAGAGCCGATAAAAAAAGATAATTTATATAATCATTCCCATGTATGGGAATCGAACCTATAACCAATTGTTTTTACAGTCAGACTGTGTACTGTGGCACGACGCCCTTGATAACCAATACTCATAAGTATATTTTACTATACTTTGTAAATGGTAAGTTTAATTTTTTATTATATAATTATAAACTTGTCATATTGATTCACGAAGTAAAAAAACAACTTCAGGATAAGTCAGAGAGAATCTAGAGTCACGACACTCTGTTCATTAACGTGATAATCTGCTAAATTTTTTTTTTTATATTAAATTTTTTATATTAAAATAAGGAAAAAGGGCTGGTGAAGTTAAGTGATTACTGCTGCCCATGAATATTTACATCACTAGAGGAACTGTCAATGCGCTGCCGGCATTGAAGAAATTTATTTATTTGACCCTTGAATAAAATAAATCTATATTATTCTTCAAGGGACGAGTTCTTATATCTTTATAACATCTTATATTTATATTTTAATATGATAAGCATGAGGGAACTGTCTTGTAAAAGTTGGTTTGGTTGACTGACTTTACTTTTTAAAGTATTCGCTCATTTACTTTCTGAAATAAACAAAAAAAAATAACAATAACACCTGTTAACTGACATATAAAATGAAAATAGAATTATTTACTGAGCACAGAAAATCCATTATTTATACATTGTCATTTAGTATGAGGCTAATCCCTTACGTCAAAGGGAAACTTACGTTACAGGGTAAGCTGACCCTTGGCTTGTATTCAGTTACGTTGCCGCCAGCTAATGGAAGGATTAAAATTGTTTTATTCTTGAGATATGATTCACAAAATATTATCAAGAATATGATATTTTTCCCGTATAGCAGGCTAGGGAAAGAACCTAGTGTTAAGACATTCTTTTGTTCACTTTACGCCACGTTGCTTTTTGAGTTGATTGGTCAAAGTTAACATGAACACAGGCAATTGATATTTGAAATAACTGGACTCTCTTAGGATATATTCTTTAAACCTTAGTTTTAAGTACTGAAATTGTAAAAAAAATGTTATGTATATGAAAAAGGAAGAATAATGTTAAAAAAGCTACAGACCTTATGTCTCGTAGAGTAGTAAAATAGAATTATAAAAAAAATACAAAAAAATACAATACTTTAAGTTCAATCATTATTCCGGGAAAGGTCCAAACCCACAACTATGACGTTTACAGTTAGACACTTTCTAAGCGTAGCCATGTACGTAGGACACTTGTTATTTTGTGATCAAGAAAAATATACTTTTAAGCTTCGCACTGGATCCTACAAAGCGAAGAAAACGAAACATATTAAATATTTCAATACCTCGAATGGGAACAGAACCCACAACCAGTCGCGCTTATTCAACAGACTAACCTTGAAAATATTCTTGAAATATCAAAAATCAATTTTTATAATTATTTCACTACTTTTATACTATCATTAACAGATTCACGCTTATTCGCGCATAGTAAAATTTTCAGAGATACTCTAGTATGAGACTCCGTTGTTCACTTTCTACCTAAAATCGAGTCATTCATTGAGAAAAATACTTGAAATATATCCCCGTATGAAATACTCCCCGTACTTGATATATATTAAATATCCCCGATTTAGGAGTCGAATCCACGATCGATCTTGTTACGACGTCCTCTATATGCTCCTCTATATATATTAAATATACTGTACACCTACGCATATCGCTGTTAAGAGATCTTATAGATCACCAGTTTTAATTAAATCCTTAGTTTCGCGATGACGCGCTGGAATTCCGCAGAAAGCTATAACTGCGTTCTTTGTCGTAAAGTTTAAATGCATAACAATTTTCACATAATTATGTTCTTAATATGTGGGGCAGGAATTATTAGGTTATTTTTTTATATATTTTAATTTATGTATGTCAGTATAGACATAAGGTCTGAAACCTTTTTTGAAAATAATCTTTTTTTATATAAATTCCTTTTTTCTTTCACAATATCAGAGCTTAAAACTAAGTAAGCTTTAACTAGCTAAGTTAATAAAATATACCCAAAGAGAGCCCAGTTTCTTTTAGTTTTTCAATATTAATCTAATCTCTTGAATATTAAATGTAACTTATTCTATTACATATTATTAATACAAGTTACAATTATAACATAGTATTAATATGACTTACTTCTATTACATTTTTTTATATTTGTGTTTAAACACAAAGAAATAATAATCAGCTTCACGGTTTTTCCCTTAGTTCCTATTGTGTACATACTCCGTTCTCCACTTTCCGCCTCAAATCGAAAAATGCGTGTTATATGGCAGAATTTAACACCGTGCTTTGTGTCAGATCCAGAGTAGAGGAATGAAAATAAATATATAATCACCCCCCGATTGGGATTCAAACCCACAACCATCGTTGTTACAGTCAATGCCATTAAACCACGAGGGCCTCGAAATAAATATGCGAAGAATTGAGCTATAATATTATTATATTTTGTGTTTATCTTCCTTATTTATCGCCAAAAGACATTTTTAAGTGGCACTTATGGTATCGATGCACGTTGTCTATACATACTGGGGGAAATACCTTTAATTCTATTTAGAAACACATAAGTACAAAAGAAAAATATAAAAAAAATCTTTTCTAATTTTGCTTACAGAGGAATTCGAACCCGCACCTCTTACAACCCGTTCGACTGATAAGCCATGCGTTCTTATTTTTTAATTTCCTAAGTGCGTAAATAACAATTTAAAAAGTTATAACTATATGGTTATAAGCATAGGTTCGTATTCATACGAACGAGAGGTCCTTATCCATTTTGTTCTCACATACTTAAAATTTTACAGCGATATCGTATATTATTTACATGTATTTTTATTTTTTTTATTTATTTAAATAATTTATTACACCATTTTAGATTCATTATTAGGAGGAGGATTAACAAAAAAATAATAAAAGTAAAAAAAATATGCAATTTTGGTGTAAAGGCAGCCTTATCACCACAGGTGATCGCTTCCAGGCAACCATTACCATATAAAGAAAAGAAAAACAATCAAACATACAATAATTTTGGTTGGTGTACAAACTTGAATTGAAAATAAAATTCCTTAAAATAATAAACATTCTATTTATTTTGTTATCTAGTTAATGAACGAAGAAATTTCACTTTAAGAGCTAAAAAATAGCTTCACGCTTTCTCCCGCATAGCAGGCTAGTAAGAAATAAATTAGTGTTAAGACACTCCGTTTTCAACTCTCCTTCGCTCGGATTAGAGATCCTATATGTTGAGGGGCGTAACTCAACGCGGCGCTATGCCTTAGCTACCAGCATGGAAATCTAAAAATAATTTAAGTATAATCATTCTTCCAAATATCGAACCCACTAACCCACTTACAGTCAGACGGTGCCCCACTGCGCCACGATGCCCTTAAGCTAACCAAAATGGTATTAGATTCAGTGAACAAGGTGATTTAGCTTATCTAACTTTGCCCAGTTGTAAGACTTAGTACTAAGACTTGCTTACTAAGTTAAAAATATGACATTCCGTCATGACATAATATCTGAACATTCCGAAGCGTGAATTAGGCCGTAATTTGATAATAATATTGTATAGAATGTAATTTAATTATGATAATGTTTTTCTTTAGGACAATTGTTTTTAAAGTGGCATTTAATTTTAAGTTATATACACATATATATGTTATTGTATAAAATCATTTAGCAAAGTCACTTTCTTAAAGCTAGAAGTTAGATTCTTCAAAAAATTCTTTAAAAACTTTTTAACTTTGCACTTTTTCCCTCATATTAGAATCAGTAAAGAGAATCTAATATCAAGACTCTCCACTCTCCACTTTCCGTCAGAAAATCAATAAATAGTCTTTTTGATAGCGGAATCAACACCGCACTATGTCTAGGTATAAAACTAACGATACGGCGCTACGATAAACTTGGATGTCTTGCATTACGATTTCAATGTGTAAGACACTTAAAAAAAGCACAAAATCGTACCTCTTGAAGGTAGGAGGTTCTTTAAGAACGGAGTGTCTTGGCACTATGTCTTCTCTGACTACCCTACTAAGCGAGAAACCCCGTGAATATGTAAGAAAGTCTGCCTGTTTGACTGTCACGCTTTTAAGGCTAATCTACCGGATGAAATCTACCGGATGATTTGGATGAAATTTAGAATGAAAGTAAAAAAAAATCCAGAGTCAAACGTAGGCTACTTAGTTTTTCAAAAACTTACCTCTAAAGGGTCGACATAGGGGATGAAAGTTTACATGAAAAATCTAAACCAGTTGACCAATTTGGCCCAAAAAAGTTGATAAACCAAAGTTAAACATAGGTTACTTTATTGTCAAAAATCCACCCCCGAGGGTAAATAACGAAACAGTCATATAGTTTACGAGGTGAAGCCGCGAGCTGGTCGCTAGTTCTTAATATATCAGTACAAAACAATTGTTATACCTATAGCAGAATATTTAATTTGCTTTTCACTATTCCAGGTGGGCCGTAGACTCTTTTGTTGGGGAACGGAAAATATCTTGAAATTGGAAAAGACGATTGCTTTATTCTTTATATGGGGATGGCGTACTGTAGCTTACACGTGCTTCTAATAAGCTTTTGAGACCGTTTCTACAAATACTTTAATAAGATAAAAATAAAATTAAAGTTATGAATGAATTACGTTTGTATGCTATTATTAAAAAAATATCTACAAATCTTTATAAGCGCAATTAATTTATTCTTAAAACATTTAAATTTACAAAATTGCTTTAAAATTTACCGTCAATCTGTTAACATGGTTGGTTGTGGGTTCGATTTCCACTTGGGGGAATAACTATATTGTAATGAATAAGCTCCTAGCTTTGATAAAAGTGCCATTCAACTCGCAGTGTTTCGGTTTTTGACAGAAAGTGTAGTGTATTGACACTAAAATCAGACAAAAATGTGAAGCTATATTTGACGCTTCTATTTTTGGTTAAAAACACTTTTTTTTAGTAAAAACAAAATATAAAAGCGTAGTGGATACTTTTTTGTGTATCTAGTTGGAACAAAATAAATATTTTGTTACGAGAGAATTTTTTTGAAATAATAGAACAAAAAGTATTTATTTTATGTAGAAGAATAATAAAAAAATAGAAATAAAATATACACATACAAAAAACGTAACAAACAAAAGCAAAATATTAGGAATGTTATATTTGATTTCGTAGTATCATAGTTCTTTTTTTTTAACAAAAAAAGCTTTTTTCTTAGCTTCACTCTGTAATCCCGCACACAGCATGGTAGGCAGAGATAACCTAATGTTAAGACACATCATTCCCCACTTTCCGCCGAATTCCGAGTCATTGCGTGTTAAGTGGCGGAACTTAATGCCGCGCTTTGCCTCAATACTAGAGCGAAGAAATTGGAAATAACAAATATTTCCACTCCTCGAATGGGAATCGAACACACAACCAGTCATTTACAGTCACACGCTCGTACTACTGCTTCAACGACATATAAATCATTAAATAAGAAAATACATTTATATAAAAAACTAATAATACAGTTAATTTAAAAAACAGAACAACATTACTTCTTTCTTGTAAACAAATCTCATTTAACAATCTTTTTAAATTGAAACCGCTACAAGTTTCTATTTCAATTGGTAATGCAGGTTTCAGTAAACATCGCTTCGTATTGAACGGAACGCAACCAAAGACTTGGGACTTGGGATTTTATTGGCCATGCAATAAATAAAGAAAAAAGTTAAACGTTTACTTAAAAGAATACTAATTGAAGATGGAATCCATAATCTATTTATATAATAAAAATGTAAATGATTGCCATCTGTACTTAGAGGATATATGAGTAAAATTATTTATTGGGCATTTATTATTGTTCTATTACATTAAGAAATACTATAAACTGTATTATCTTATATTTGTCTGTGCGTTTGTTCTCGCTAATATCAGAAACGACATAATCGATTTAGATGCAGTTTTGACTATCGTATTTTGGTAAACTTCTCTTAACATTTTGTTTGTTTTTTATTTCAGTCGGTTCATGAATATAAAATTTTTAAGGATTAAGATTCGCGGAGGGCTAGAAATAACGAAATAGTTACTGCCGTATCGTTTAGGCAGACAAAGCCATGATCGGGACACTAGTCTATACTGTAATAAATTGTAAAAGCAGAATGTCTATACTTCGCACGTGAATCTTTAAAACTACTGAAAAAATTTAAATGATTCTTACGCTTACGGAAAAATTAAGAGTACAATTAATTTGTGTAGAATCATAATATAAGCTATACTATAAGTTACTATATACATATAATGGAAATTACGCCTTAACAAAAGCCGATCTTTATATGTTTAATATATAACTAGAAAATATATTAGTATTTTCAAATAACAATTTCAACAAAATATACGCGACCAAACTAAAAAAATGGTTCATTTAAAACATAACCAAAGACTTTAAAATGATATACGTATAAAACGTCGATCTTCTAACGTCTGCAGTGCGACCGCATAATACCAATTTAAATATGCAGCATCTTCAAAATCTAAACCGTACTTTAATATGAATACGTAACATATGTAATAAAGCGAGCAATGTAAGCTCTAATCTAATGTATTTACCCAAATATAACCTTTAGAAGGATTTAGAACGACAATACGTAATCCCTCATGAATATTTCCAAGATGTATATAGGTATATATATACGAAACAACGTTAAATCTTGTTAAAATTTAGGCTGGTATACATTTCAATGCCGTATAATCTTCATACAAAGTGTTGGTTGATGAAATTTAAACTGATATGGGGAATTATTGTATTCCATAATTATTGAATTACTGGTTCGTTTAATTTATAATACTTGTTATTTGTAGTCACTCATTTAGATGGTTAGAATCGAGTGACAGTTAATTCAATTATTTATTTTCCACCCAACGATACAACTTCTTTGACAAGTCAAAAAAATAATAAAATCTCTATCTCTATATATAATAAAAGAGTAGAAAAGTCAATTCTGTACATGAAAAATTTCAGAAAAATTTTAATTGGGTGCGTTAATATATCGATAACAGAGCCCAAAAATCCACTCAGTAGAATTTTTGTCTGTCTGTCTGTTAATTTGTTCGCCAATCACGCAAAAAGTACTGGATGGAAATGAATGAAATTTAGCATGGTGGTAGCTTATAGTCCAAAGGTACATATAGGATAGTTTTTATCCCGGTATTACATGTAGTTTTTTTGGAAAAAATAAAAAACCTATATAAGTATTTTCTTCATACACTGATATTTACTGAATAGAAATAAATTATTTTTTGCATGGAATTAGCTTAGAGGCTAGGACATTATATGGGATAGTTTTTATCCTGGTATTCAATACAGTTTCAAGAAAAAAAAAAGAAGCTGACATAGTCAAATTGTGTTAATTATTTTACAAGTGAAGATAAAATACTTCTAATTTCATTTACTAATATAATAATTATAAAACTAAGAAGTACAAAATAAATATGCATATATTTCATATCCATAAAACTTTTTATTTTTTTATAATGGCAGCATTGTCATGTCACTATACGTCATTTTAACTTCTCCCTTAACGCTAAATTGAAATTAATACTTTTATATCGTTAAAAATAGTAATATTTGTGAAAAAAAAAGTTTCCTCATATAGACATTTTACTTTTAATATTATGCTCAGTAGGGGAGAAGTGGCATGAAAGAGCCAGTTTGCTAAACAGAGCAAATTGTACACTTGAAACGAAAGAAATTATAATTTATTTTCTCTCAAACTATTCTTTATTTATTGGAGTTGATATTTTCGTAGGAAAACACCTTAAATATAATATAATAATCAATCAAATTATCATTTTTAAAAAGTATGTAATTTGGCTCTTTCATGACTTTTCAGTATTGAAAGAGCCACTAAAAGTTATGAAAGAGCTAGTTTGTATTATAAAGTTTTGTGGTAAACATAGCGTTTATTGAAAATTATTGCATAATTTAAAAAATATATAGAAAAGTTTTTTAAATCTAGCACTTTTATTATACTAATGAAATTAACTCTATCAGTCATTAATGACAAACTAGGAAACTCTTTAATCTCGATACATTATTCGGTCATACCTATTATTATACCATCTTAAAATATAAGAGGCAGATTATTAATTATTAATAACCATTTTATACAAAATAACAAATGATATCTTCTAAAAAAAACAACATTGTAAAATCTTTAAGAATTTCAAAAATGACTCATTTAAGAGCTTTAAAATCTTTAACTAATCGGCACTCGCAGTTTCATTTTTTTTCCCTTTAAATGGGACATCATTTGCCATGGAATAATCAAATGCCAGCTTTCTTGTTTGTTGTCGTGTTGGCTCATAACACTTTTTAAAAGCAGTCTTCAAGTAGTCCGCAAGTATATTCGCTTGCTCTAAAGTGAAAATTTGCTTGTACCCTTTATTAGGAAAGTGCTTATAAAATGTTTCACCAAAAGCTTTTACTTTCTTAATTATTTTAGCTAAGTTAGTCCTTGATATATCTACGGCGAGAGCAGTTTTGTTTAGAGATTTTCAAAGAGAGGCCTTTTTCCAAAACTTCACTTAGTGCTCCTTCTATTACAGATTTTTCGGGTCTACTTCGATTTTTTTTATACCATGCTTATCCGTAATGCCATATGTAAAATAAGCTATTAAAATATATATTAAAAAGTAAGCGTAATTATTATTATTGCATATTATTTACAACTTTAAATACAAGGTTATGAAAAAGCCAGGCATGAAAGAGCCAGCTCTTTTAAGGCTTATTCACTCGGCTCTTTCATAACCTTTTCTTTAAAAAAATAAAACCTTCGAAATAAGAATAATGTTGAAAGTTTTCGGCTTAGTTTTTACGTATTTACAAAGCCAAATATATGCACAAACTCAATCAATAATCCCTGTATCTATATTTGTTTACAATAATTTACAAAAAAACAACATAAATGAAACGGAATAGTTACTTTTTAGTGGGAAAAACTTTGACTCGACGTACCGGCGTCCAACGGTTTCTGCCAACTGTCAAAAGCTTGTGGCGGATAGGAAATCAGTATTGCTACTTAAAAATATAATTTCCAGCCAGATCTACTCTTAAACTACCGAAATAATGCAAGTGGCTCTTTCAAAACTTGGCTCCTTCATGCCACTTCTCCCCTACATCATACTTCCTGAAGAACTTTAAAGTGTCACTTTATAGGATTATCAGCTGTCATTAGGTCGTGGTCTATCTTGCTTTGAATAAGTCATGAAAAATTATTTATTAATTAAAGGCTATTTATTACCTTTAATGATTGCAAAATTACATTACACCTCAAGCATGAAATGTTCTATTGAGTCTCTGCAAATGTGCCATTGAAAAAATATTTTTTTGGTATGTAAATTCATTAGAAAAGATGAGATCCTTCTTAAGCTCAAAAGTAAAGTTTGTTATTTAAACGTGAACACGGGCAGCTGTAGATACGTAATAGATATAGTAGTGTAGTTTATGCAGGCGAAGCCGCGGCTGGGTCGCTAGTATAGACTATTTTAACTTAGGCCTTTTTTTTCTCATCTACACGCTTTTTCTTACAGAGCAGAGACTAATAGGAAACGAGAACCTAGTGTCAAAACACTCCACATCCAATGTCTATATGTACAAAAAGAGATCCTAGTGTGGGGCTCGATCCCCGTTTGAAGGAATAAATTTTACCAAAAAAAAAAACATGAATTAGAGCCATTTTAATAATTCCCTAAAATCTCATCAAAGTTAATAAAACGTATTTTAATTTAAAATTTAATTATATCTCTCTATCATTAACTTTAATAAAAAAAATTAAAAAAAGTTTATAGTAGCTTAGTAGGCCACGCCGTCGCCGTCGGCTTGACGGACATTTTCCTACGACTCTGATTTAATTTACGCGGACAGATAAAACAGCGCCAAGAAGGTAATTTAAGTGACGTGTTGATGTAACTCTTTGTTACTTAAGAATTAATGTAGTTTGTGTTTAAAATTTAAACACGTTAGAAGTTGTTTAAGTTAAGTACCTTTGAGTTTCACGCTTTTAAGTGAATTAGTTTAAAATAATTCTTTACTTTTAAAGAATTGGAAGAAAATCGTTTAAAAAAGACATATAAAGAAAACGTATAAAAATTTTTGAACGCAGCGGGAAAAAAGTTTTCTTATACGTTTTCTTTTTCAATTTTCCTAAGTGTAAATTAACACTTTAAAAATGTTTAAAAGTAGAAAATCGTTTGTTTTTTCTGGTTAACTATTTTTTTTTGTACAGCAATGTCGGTAGGAGAAGTTAATGTTGCGATACTCGGGTTTCCGCACATATTCAAAATATTTTGGTAAGTTTTTTTGTATAGGTTCTAATCGTTTTGAATGAAATATTTATTATAAACCAGATAGACTAGAATTCGGGCAGAAAGTAGAGAACGGAGTGTTTTGATACTAAGTTCTCTCCGAATATCCCTTTTTGGGGGAAAATGCGTCAAGTTTTTTTCACGTTCAAACATTTTTGTTAAATGTTCAAACAGTATTCATGTATAAGATATGAGAAAAACTGCGCACACCCATAAAAAGGCTATTAAAGGATTTAATATATCCCTCATTTAAATGTGTCTTTTTAATAATATAAAAATATTCTTTTAACATCTCATATCATTATTTCTTTTAAAATAGGTACAAGCTATATTAGATCACTCGAGTGGGAATCGAACCCACACAAGTCGCAACACGTTTGTGCCACTGCGCCACGACTGGCCGTAACATCGAGATAAATCACTATATATTTAGTTATATGTACGCATATAACTAATGGAATGCCCATAGCTCTTGTGAAAGCTTACGTAGTTGGTAGTGTTAGTCAACAAATTAATATTGGCTGACAGCTGCCAACCGCTTGAGTAGCCCTGTGGCTAAGAATAACTAAAATATTCAATATTTGTTGCTAAGGCGTTTCCACTTGAAACTTTCTATTAGAAGACGCTACAGTAATTTGTTGTTATATATTTTTTGTGTAGGCTTAAATATAGGGGGAGAAAATAACTACTAACTTAGTAAATAAATAATTTAAGAACTAACAACATTTATAAGTTAATTTGATAAATAAGACTTTTGAACTAAATCTAGCAACTCAAAAAGATTTTCCATTTAAATTTCAGTACAGTGACCCGACTGCTATAATATTCCATTTACAGCTTCTCACCGACTTTAAATAATGTAAATACTACACTGTAGATTGTGTAATCAAACCGGAAATTCCAAACAAGCATTTTACTCCGTTATATTAGGAACTTCAACTGTGTCCACTATTAAACAAAAATCTATTGTAATGCTCTCCGCATTACACTACGGAGTGAATATTTTCTCTTGGCCAACCTTGTTTTAATAAATAGGTATGACGATGAATAAAAAACTGTCTTGAAAAAATAAAAAATATAATAACAGTATTATAATAATTCATATATGATATCTAATCAGGATATTAAAAGCACTTTTTAGAAAACGTATAAAAAATTGAACATAGGCAACAAAAGAATAAGCTGTGATAAGCGTACGTAGCAGGGCGTAGAACGCGTGACTTAGTTGTTAAAATTGCGAGTGCTTGATCGTTCAAGCTTAAAGGAAGGCACAGGTTCGAGTCCCGCTACGTTAAAATCTTTATACGTTATCTAAAACTGTTTTCTAAAGGCTAAATTTGTCAATAACACTTTAAAAATAACCGCACGATTTCAACGAAAAATAAATTTGAAAAATTCATCCATAACTTTTTAGGTTTCACCGAAGTTCAAAAGCAGTAAACCTAAACCGATCGCTTTGTGAAGAATTTCCCTCACGAACAGCTGTTGCCGACTCTATAAAACGCTACACAATATGGAATACCGGAGAGGGCACAAGTTGAGCGTGACCGATCTATGTTTTATTTTGTTCTAGTGTTTGATGCAGATATTGAGTGTAGTAAAAGTGCAATATTGGTAACTATTTCTTTATTAATTGTTTAGTTTGAAGTTTAAGTTCTCTTCACGCTTCTTCCCGCAGGGTAGTCAAAGAAAGCCATTCTCCTGTTTCCGCTTGAAATTGAGACATTTTGTGTTGAGTGGCAGAACTTATCACTGCTATTTCTATAAGATACTAGAGCAGAGAAATAAATTGAATTTAAATATAATCCTTGACTGGGACCGGGAATCGAACCTCCAACCATCAGATTTACAGTCAGAAGCTGTCACACTGCGCCACGATTTGGAAACTTTAATAAGAAAAAAGAATAATGGCTACAATACGGCAAGTCGTGATTTACCGTTTTGAAGAATTCAAGCACGATCGCTAAAGAATCTATGCAATTTGTATTTATGAGCTCGTATTAGTAACGTCGAATGCAATATAACAGTGCATTTATATTGCCTGCAATTTCCTCGTTTTTCATGTAATGTGCGATTTACTTTGTAACATTTGGTAGCTAAGTTACTGTAATGCTATGTAAATAATGACAGTATATATATTTTTTGTTTAACAACTACTGTGCTTCCGACTTGGTCTGCATGCA
The DNA here is from genome assembly GCA_019049465.1 of Dryas iulia moderata. Classification (NCBI taxonomy): domain Eukaryota; kingdom Metazoa; phylum Arthropoda; class Insecta; order Lepidoptera; family Nymphalidae; genus Dryas; species Dryas iulia. The sequence goes on from CM032437.1 coordinate 5,800,722, forward strand.
AGAAATGATTTGGAGAATTTGGTAAAGATTCTGGTTTTTTCGTCGTAAATGGATTGATTATTCCATCAAGCTTTTCCAAACATTACCCTTGTTTTGATTTTTTACCCTTGTTTTTCTCAATGAGTTTTTTTTTATTTTTAAAATTTCAAAAAAATACAGAATAAACATAAACACATAAAAAACAGATGAAAAAAGAAATAATATAAAAAAGAAACAAAATCTAATAAACAAATGTATCTTAGAAAATAATTGCGGAAAAGAGGAATATTATTTATATTATACACGTTTCCTTAGCATCATCTGTATCACTTTATAGTGTGCACTTTATGTTTTTTTTTAATCTTCATGCTGTATCCCGCACATAGCAGGGTAGGCAGGGGAACCTAGTGTTAAGACACTCTGTTCCCCACTTTCCGCCAAATTTGGAGGCATTGCGTGTTAAGTGGCGGGACTTAACGCCGCGCATTACCTCGACACCAGAGCGAAGAAAATGGAAATATTAAATATTATCACTTCTCGAGTGGGAATCGAACCCACAACTAGTCGCTTTACAGTCACACTTCTTGCCTTTGGGCCACGACTGGCCACAATGCACTTTATGCACTTTCTAATATTTGAAAGTGTTTAGTGGCGTAACTCAACGCTACGTTTTGTCTTACCAGAGAATTGGAATTAGATAAATTATATATAATCATTCTCCTGTTGAAATCGTATACTAGTATTACAGAACATATTTCTACTCTACAAAAATGATATTCAAAATACTACAAACAAATAAAATTTTGCCTAAAATATACGCATCAGCAGAAATAAAATACGAACGAGTAAAACTCGAGTCACCGCAGCGAATAAAATTTATAACGAGCTACGATTTTTGTTGGTACCGACCTACTGATATACTTTAAATATTTGGTCAAAATGTGTGTTTTTTTTAATTTTCTAATTTTTCATATTGTTTTATAGCTTTTGTCCCGCTTAGGAGTATGGGAAGACAGAATGTAGTAAGAAGACACTCCGTTGTCCACTTTTTAGCCCAAGTTCGTATTACTTGTTTAGTGACAGAATTCAATGCTGTATTTTATTTGAATATAATGAAAATAATTTACAAATAAAATCACCTTCGCATTTATGATCACGTTATAACGATATTCCACTTCATCACGTTTTTTTTAATTAATTAAAAAGAATTTAATTTAACAATAATACAAAAATAAATAAATAAATAAAAAATATTTTAAAAAACATTTATTAGGCAAATTTCACTAATTACGGATTAGACGGAGATGAATCAAGGAAAAACCACACCATTTCATTCCTTACTGAGATGATGTGTTCTCGTAATCGTTAATGGATGTATAACTTTAAATAGCTTAAATTATATTTGTATATTGTTGGGCCAGTCGTGGCCCAGTGGCACAAGAGTGTGACTGTAAAACGACTGGTTGTGGGTTCGATTCCCACTCGAGGAGTGGAAATTATATTTCCATTTTCTTCGCTCTGGTGTCGAGGTAAAGCGCGGCGTTAAGTTCCGCCACTTAACACGCAAGCCTCCGAATTCGGCGGAAAGTGGGGAACGGAGTGTCTTAACACTAGGTTCCCTCTGCCTACCCTGCTTTGTGCGGGATATAGCGTGAAGCTATTTAATTTAATTTAATTTAATTTAATTTAATTTAATTTAATTTATATTGTTTACTAAAAGTAGAGAATTAATTCTTATAAAATTCATATTCTTAACAAGCACTGTCATTTATTATAAATATTTTGCTCAGACATGATTTACTATGATTTATCCCGGATTCCACTTGTAAGTTAAGTCTAAATGAATTCCACTTGTAAGCAGTAGCTTCACACTTTTTTCCACATAGCAGAGTTATCAATAATTGTTTAAATAAAATAAAAATAAAATATATTTAAAATGTAATGATTATATTTGTAGGTATTAATCGCTATATTTCAAATTATTTAAATATAATCATTAACCCGAAAGGAAATCGAATCGATAACCAATTTGTTTACAGTCAGATACTGTTACACTGCGCCACAACGACTACGAGTCTAAATAAAGTTTAGTTAATCGTAGTAACAAGCTACAGGCTTACAAGTTTTAGAACGGAATATAATTTACTACCGGTTCACTAGAGATAATACCTCAGAACTGAGAAGAATCGGCACATTACACTTATCCGGAATGTTTTCCTTATGAATATAAGAAATAAGAAGTTTAGAATTATTTATTTGTGACAATACTTTGAATGTTTCATTAAACTATAAAGAACATTCTATTTTTGATTTCATTAATGACCTTTAACATATGTGTATATGTATCATAACAATATTAGCGAAAATCTATCTAATTAAATCACAACCACAATCAATCTTTTTTTTTAGCTTCATACTTTTGTAAACTTATTGTCAAGACTCTCTGTTTGTTCACTTTTCGCCTGAAATGGAGACAAAGCCTGTTGAATATCAGAATAAAACGCAGCACTTTAACTAGAGCGGAGAAAAGAAAAAATATATATTATCATTCCTACCAGAGGGAATTGAACCCACGACCAACCATATTTGCAATCACACACTGCCCCACTACACCACAATGGTCTCAATATTACAAAAAAAACCTATAAAAAACACATAAATATACCCTTGAAAGAGATTTGAACTCACAATTACAGAGTGAAACACATTTCAATTACGTCAAAAAGACGTCAATGAGGAGTCAAGAGGTCATTATCTTAGTATCTATTTTTAAACTAAATAGTGGCCAGTCGTGGCCCATTGGCACAAGTGTGTGACTGTAAACGACTGGTTGTGTGGGTTCGATTCCCACTCGAGGAGTGGAAATATTTAATATTTCCATTTTCTTCGCTGTGGTGTCGAGGTAAAGTGCAGCGTTAAGTTCCGCCACTTAACACGCAATGCCTCTGAATTCGGCGGAAAGTGGGGAACGGAGTGTCTTAATACTAGGTTCCCTCTGCCTACCCTGCTGTGTGCGGGATATAGCGTGAAGCTATTTAATTTAATTTAATTTATACCCTTGGAAGAGATTTGAACTCACAATTACGTGAAACACATTTCAATTACGTCAAAAAAGACGTCAATGAGGAGTCAAGAGGTCATTAGTATCTATTTTTAAACTAAATATGGAAAAAAAGGAATGCGTGAGTCATTCTCTTTGTTTCTTTAAAAAACGTTTGTTATATGTAAGTACATATTCCCAAATATAATAGTGATGACAGCAAGTTTTTTACAAACTACTGTTACTTTGGAGTAACGCCAACCAAAGTTATCTGAGTAATCTTTGAACAGCGATAGACTAAAAATACTAACAAGAAGAAGTAATATATTCAAAAAATGTAGCCGACTTGAAAACAAATCTGTGGATAGACGAATATAATAATGGATTTCTTTTTTGGTTATTGACGTGTTGGGAAATAGTTTGAATCAGCTCAAAAGTTGTACTGTTCCTAGGAACTTCTCAGAACGAAGTAAGGAAAATTGTTAAATGAAAGTTGTTACTTATGAATATTATATTAATATAATATTCATAAGTAACAACTTTCATTTAACAATTTTCTTTACTTCGTTCTGGTACATAAGGCGAAACGCGGCTTTGAGTTCCGTCACTCAACACGCAATGTCACAATTTTAGTCGGAAAATGGAGGGTGGAGTGTCTTGACACTAGGTTCTCTCTGCCTACTAATGCGGGACTCCCGCAATATCCGCATAGCAATAAAAGCAACAACTAGTATTATACTTGTTAATGTTTTCTAAGTAAGAAATGTATTTTTTTATTAATTTAATCCACATGTCAATATTACAAAATAAAATTTCGTAATATATAATTATTTTTCATAATTTTGGCGTATCTTGTAGATATTGTCAATTAGACAAGAATATTTAGTAAAATCAGACGGTAAGAAATGATTCATAATACTGTATCTTTATAAGATACAAGTTAAGCTATTAAAATGACTTAAAAATATATATGATATTAAAATATATATTTGGGGAAAGGAATGTTTGGACATTAGGTCATGTCCGTCAACCTTTCTATACGGAATAAAGAATGAAGTGAAGTTAAAAAAAAAAAGTAATGCTTATTTTTAGATAATTTATATACAAAACAAATGGTAAATATTTTTCATAAATAATATCTACTCCATAGACTTATTTTAATGATAAACTTTGAAATATACAATTAAAAGTAATAAACTGCAGGAAGTTGTAAAAAGATTTAAATCTTTTATGTATTTTAATTATGAAGAAACTAAAATATATCGTAATTATAAATTGTTTTAGTGCCAAATAGTCAAGACGTTTTAACAAGTTTATTTCTTAAACATAATATAAATAAAAAAAAAACTTAAATATAATTTAAAGTATACAAACACAATACAATAAAAGAGTACGAAATTTGGGTAACCAATGTTTGTTTATAATAATATGATAATACTTTTGAAATATATTTAAATAACGGAATAAAATAATACACAAATACTACTACTACCTACTTTGTATTTTACATACATTAATTAGAAAGTGACATATACGTTGCTAGGTAACGCGTGTGAATGTGATGTGATTTTCTGGAAAAGTATACTCCTCTATTTAACAAACTTTTAAGAAAAAATGCATTTTACATTCGAAATAATGGAAGTTAGAAATAAGAACAGTATGGAAAGTATAATAAAGTCTACACAAACGTAATTGCGAGTGACACCTAGTGTGAAATAAAATTGCAAAAATACAATAGTCCGAAATGCATTGCCACTCAGGTTGCATGCAGTGGAAATACATATATCACTGCTGATTTTCAGCTACCTTCAAAGAGGTTTCACGCCTCTTTTGACGTTAAAAGTCCAGTATGAAAAATTGTCGTTAATCTAAATGAAATTAGTTTACTTATAACTTTATTTTTAGCTTCACGCCGTATCCCGCACACAGGGTGACAGAGGGAACCTAGTGTTAAGGCATTCCGTTCCTCACTTTTCGCCGAATTTGGAAGCATTGCGTGTTAAGTGGCGGAACTTAACACCGCGCTTTGCCTCAACGCGAAGTAACTGGAAATATTAAATATTTTCATTACTCGAGTGGGAATACGAACCAACCTAGTCGCTTAATAGCCACACTTTATACTGGCCTCCAAAATTAAAATTAATTAAAGCAATAGTGGTTTAACACTACGTTTTCTCCGATTATCCTGTGATACCAAAAAAACATCAATTCGCCTTTTCTTAAAAGAAGAACGTACATACCGGTCACTTGTTTTTCCATGTACTTACATATATATCTAATTTTGATCGAAAAAGTTCCGTTTACCCAAACGTTAAGACGTTCTATTACCAAGTAATAGGCTTCACTCGAAGCTACCCGCTACGTCCAATAAGGCCGATTGACAGCGAGGCGGGCTTATTAGAAAGGTTTCTATTACACCGCTGATTGATGAAGATAGGTCGAAATGAGATAAATTCTCTGCATCACACATCTCTATTGTGCTACATACATATATACATATGTTTAAAACAAAATCAGTCCGTAATGAAACAGTGGTTTGTTATTTTTTTTTTTATTTCGGGGCCAGTCGTGACGCAGAGGCACAAAGTGTGACTGTAAAGAGAAGTCGTGGGTTCGATTCCCACTCAAGGAGTGGAAATATTTAATATTTCCATTTTCTTCGCTCTGGTGTCGAGGTAAACCGCGGCGTTAAGTTCTGCCACCTAACACACAATGTCCCCGAATTCGACGGAAAGCGGAGAACACAGTGTCTTGACTCTAGGTACCCTCTACCTACACTGATGTGCGTGGGATACAGCGTGAAGCTAAAAAAATACCTCTTTCTTTCTTAGGTGGAATTCATCTAGAAGTCATTTTAGCATAGTCATAGTCGCTACAACAGGATGTGGATTCGATTCCCTCGGTGAAATTATTATAGTAGGTATAAGTAATTTAATTGCTTTATAATGTAATATTCAATGTCTAGAAATCAGGGAGAAATTGCTATATAACAGCTATATACAAAAGAATGAAGCTGAAAAAAAAAATAGATACTAAACGAATAGCATACAGTTTTAGATATAAAAGAATGTTAATAACGAATACAACCAACACATAGCAAATATATTGGACAGATCGAGCTGAAATCTGGCAGCTGGCAGCCAATGTGACGTAGGCAACCGCGTAGAAAACTTTTTCCGAATTTTATTCCATAAGGGAGTGACATGAGATGTCAAAATTTATATGAAAAATGTTATTGTTTAGATTATTTTTTCAAAATGTTGTGTTTATTTAGACAATGATAAAATACTGGGTTAATTTCTCTTTCCTTTTTTTTTTATGGAATAAAGGAGGCAAACGAGCAGAAGGCCCACCTGGTGTTAAGTGGTTACCTTCGCCCATAGACATCCACAACATAAGAGTTATGGATGCGTTGCCAGCCTCGGGGATGTAGGACAAAAGAAGGGAAGAAGGATGGGAATGGTGGGAGTAGGAGGAGCTGGCTTACATGCCATCGAACCGGAACACATCATCAGATGTTTGGCGGTTCGTCTTTGACACGATAGTGGTCGCGAGCCAGTCGGAGAAAGAATCTCCTACCACCAAGCACAATGATTTTTCAAATCATTTCGATTTTTTTGTATGGAATATTGATAGTTCATGTTATTGTGTTATTGGATATTTCTTTATCTCAATACGTGCCTAGGATTGAAAAGTGAATATGTTTTGAAAGCCTACTGATTTAATGTAATATATTTATAATGTATCATGTGGCCAGTCGTGGCCCAGTGGCACAAGAGTGTGACTGTAAACGACTGGTTGTGGGTTCGATTCCCACTCGAGGAGTGGAAATATTTAATATTTCCATTTTCTTCGCTGTGGTGTCGAGGTAAAGCGCGGCGTTAAGTTCCGCCACTTAACACGCAATGCCTCCAAATTCAGCGGAAAGTGGAGAACGGAGTGTCTTAACACTAGGTTCCCTCTGCCTACCCCGCTGTGTGTGCAGAATACGGATACAGCGTAAAGCTAAAAAAAATGTATCTCACTTAAATATATAACATTTACATAATTTTATTTTTGTAGGCTGCACTTCGCCGAATTTATGCGGAGATAGTTACCAAATTTTATACTACTTATAACACCAGCTCTCTGGCATCTGCCAGTAACAAACGGACAAAAAGAAAATTTCAAAATATTATATAGATATTTGCACCTCATACATATACTCGTATATTTTTTTTTTTTAGCTTCGCGCTGTATCCCGCACACATCAGGGTAGGCAGAGGGCACCTAGTGTTAAGACAATCCGTTCCTCACTTTCCGCCGAATTCGGAGGCTTGCGTGTTAAGTAGCGGAACTCCTCGAGTGGGAATCAAACCCACAACCAGTCGTTTACAGTCACACGCTTGTGCCACTGGGCCACGACTGGCCACTACTCGTATATGCATTTAGCAAAAAGCGGTTATTTTAATATTACAAACAGATACTCCAATATTCTCATTTGAATAGATAATCAACGATCAAAGTAATCAACAGTAGCGATATAGCAATAAATACACGACCTCATTAGTTAAGAGTGGGAAAATATTCGGGATCCTCTCATAATAGGTTGTTTCAGCATCAGTGTGTGCGCTGAATAAGAAATTTCTTTTGAGAAGTCCAGGAGTTTGCAAACAACTTTTTGCATTATATAAAGAATTAGGTACTATTTTGGTAGCTTTATATGTTATTATTTATATATGGTTAAATGTCAGCGTCATTTTATATTAGTTTTGTATTCGTAAGTAAGTCTCGATTTCGGAAGTGGAGAACGGAGTGTCTAAATACTACAGTCTTTCTGACTATTGGGTAGTCTTTAGGTACAGTGTTGACTACTTTGCGGGATAAAAAGTTAAGAGCTTTCTTTCCTTTTTTAATAATGTGAAATTAATAATATTTTATTCTTCGTCTAGTAAACACTACTGACGAATTTTATTCGGCATTTTCTTACTTACAGTATTATTTATAAGACAGGTATATATGTTATTTAGTATTAGAACGCTCTATAAAAATTGATCTTTCCCCCATTATTGGATTAAACCATATAGAGTTTTCTCTTGCAGGTTCACATTTCAGTATATTACAATGTTAGCAGATGGAACCTAGTGTTAATATATTCCATTTACCACTTTCCGCTAGGCTCTGACATTAGGTCGTCCTAGCCCACCTTGCTGTGCAGGAAAAAAACGTGATAGCAGTCTGTTTTTGTAACTGATCATTTGATAATATACTTACACATAAGAACCAAATGGGAACTTATCGTGAATTTTTAATATTTTTCTTAAAATAAGTTTATGACTTCTAACTAAGCTGTCTTATACTTTTGATAGTAGCTCAACCTTGACTTTAACCAATATAAATATTTGGACAAAAATTACAGTATTTCTGTCAGGCATTTCATTCTTCTAACGTTTTTAATTATTTTCGAGGGCCGTTGAGGTAAGAGCCTGTAAAATAAACGTATAATGATGTCAGATGGTATTGTAAATGTTTATGTTTGCGTTCTATTCAGATGATTGTATTTATTTAGCTTAAGATTTGAAAATTTTAAAAGGAAATATAATATGAAAGATAATTCCACATGCAATTCTTATTTAGTCAGAACTATAAGTCGTTAGCATTTTCAAATAAATTAGTAGGTATGTACTTTAACAGATATAACAAACAAAACAGATGTTTTAAAACGTAGATAAAGTTATGATAAGTACATATGGAGTATTAGGTACTCGATTGTAATTGATTTCTTGCCATAATCTTTGTTTAGTTTATCAGAATATGTAATGTATTTCAATATACTTATTACTGTTTAATGCCTCCTTAAGTTAGTTTTTACGTTAATTATTATAAAAAAGTTTATGAAAAAGCTATCATGTCTATTGTATGTACCTACACATTTTTTTAGCTTTAAGAATTTTCGAAGACAAGACGAGACATGTCTCATTCAATAACGGAACACAATGCAGCGGTTTCTCGTACTATATAACTACATATTTAAGATAATAACAATAAATTCCTAACCCAAATATGACATATTAAAATATTAAAAGTAATTTAGCCATAAATAAAACAAGTTCACATATTTTCTATAGAAACGAAAACAATCAAGCGTTATCTGTGATTAATTGTGAAAAAATCCTTCCTACCTTTCCTTAAAGGAGCATTCATTTCGCTGTATTCTCGTACCAATAGCAAATAAGTTTTTTTGACGTCTCATTTGTCGAATCACTTGAGACCGAGTAAAATTCTGCTCTATTTCGTCAAGATTCTGTCGGGAAGAAACAAAGAATGTTTTGTTCTTATATATATATATTTTTTCCGGGCAAATGAAAATGGAAGATTTTTGGATATGAAATAATATTTTAGTTATTATTCATGATAGTTAAAGTATTACGTGCTAGTGGCCTGATCGCGACTTTGTTTGCATAAACTATACTACTTCAACTTTTTTTTTCATCCGACAGGGTTCTTAAATAAATCACAAACTTGGGCTAAGTTTTAAATTTATTTTATTTTTTTAATTACGAATCATCTGAAAATAAAGCACTGAAGGAAGTTTACCAAAGTAAAATAGTCAAAACTGCAATTTACGAGTAAATAGGTAAAGTCGTTTTCTGAAACAGCTTTACCTATTTACTCGTAAGTGTGCTGATCTCTTGATCAGCACACACAAATAAACAGACAAACAGAAAATAAATATAACAAAGTCAATGTTTTGGATTCGATTACATTGATAAATCCTCGCAATAATATTCTTACTCATATATCTTCTACGTACAGACAGCGATCAGTTACATTTTTATTATATGTATAGATTTTCTCTATTTTCCAATTTAAAACTTCTTATATTCAGCTTTTTTGTTAAACAGTCTCAGAACAAATGTTTGGGTCAAATAATGCGCGTCCAATTCTACTGTCAAAGACGCAATACTGGGTTTCGGTGAACGAAATAAAACGAACAATTTTGCTGTCAGGTTTTCTTTGTTTACGACAAAAGTTGTGTACGTAAACAAAATTACAAAGTTTGAACGAACAAATTTAATATTTTTTAAATCACATTTGTCAGATGAGAGACTTTCGGTTAAAAATTAAAAAGAACTTGGAGAAAAATCCATTATAAAATATATAAAATATGTTTCTGTAGAATATTATTTAAAAGTAGCACGACAGTAAGTTCAGCGCTAAGTTCCGCCACGTAACACGTAATGCCTCCAAAATTCAGCGGAAAGTGGAAAACGGAGTGACTTATCACTAGGTTCCCTCTACCTACCCTGCTGTTTGAGGGATACAGCGTGAAGCTAAGAGTAAAGCTTAGATCTTAAGCTATAGTGAAATCATTTATTAACAATCATTGCCTATGTATTTCGTCTATTTTTTTATATAAATTCTGTAAATTGAATTTTTGCTACACAGAACTTATAATGTTTTACGACCGTTTTCTAAAAATATTTTTGAAATTTCTACGTACCTGAATAATACTTTTAAAAAAGTGTATTCTATATTTATTAGAATAAATCTATTCAGGTTATTGCTCTTCTACTGCGTATTTCACTTACTTCCACACTGCTCTCATATTGCAAATTCAATATTACTACATACGTATACGTACAAAACCGTAAGCAGAAATGGTTCAGGATTATATTAATCAATAAAAATTCTTGATTCAATAAGACCTTCGTATCCGCCGGTCCCATCTCAGGCGGAGTTCATGTAAATAATACCTCCAATAGACACCCGGCCAAATAATATACCATGTATTTGGTAGACTATTTTAGGAATATTTCGCGCGTCGCTTTATCTTTTCATGGTATTCATTGGTATAAAAATAAATTAAGTACTCGGTATTTGGTGTTTTGTATCGAATATATTAAATATCTTAATAACATATATAATACTAGCGGCCCGCCCGCGGCTTCGCCGCCTGAACTGTTTCGCTATACTGCAACCCTCGGGGGCGCATTTTTAAAAAATAAAGTAGCCTATGTTTATGCTTATATTATCAACTATATTTATGCCAAAATTCATTACAATTGGTCAAGCGGTTTAGATTTTTCATATAAACTTTCATCCCCTATTTCAACCCTATAGAGGTTGATTTTTGAAAAAATAAGTAGCCTATGTTAGACCCAGTCACTTTGACTACTTTCATTCTAAATTTCATCCAAATTGGACCGGTAGATTAGCCGTGAAAGCGTGACAGACAAACACACAGACATTCGCATTTATAATATATATAATATTTTTACTTTTAAAAGTCTTATTCACTTAGCAAATTGGAAAATATATTATTAAACGTTAAGTTTCCAAGACACGTGAGTTGAAATCCTGCGTTGCAATTCTTATACATTTGGAACATTTTTTTGTCCGTAGGGTTAACAATACAATTCCCCTCCGCCGCTGGGTAGCGTCCCGTAAAAGGCGGGTAACCCAGTAGCTTGGTGGTAATAGAATCGTTCTCCCATTAGCTCGCGACCATCATTCCCATCCCTCCTCCCTCCTTTTGTCCTACATCCCCAAGGCTAGCAACGCATCCATAACTCTAATATTCTGGATGTCTATGTGCGAAGGTAATCACTTAATACCAGATGGGCCTTATGCTCGTTTGCCTCCTTTATTCTATAAAAAAATAAAGAAGGCCTTTCAAAATTTACATATTTTTTTAAAAATATGATGAATTAAATTATCATAAACTGAAAAGATGTATATAGAAGACAGAGAACATTTATTTAATTATAGTACACCTACATTACTTATCGTAATACTGACAACGACAGCTAACTTCGAAAACAATTAAAAACTGATTGCGCCGAATTTCTTTTGCCCAGTTCGCTATAGGTAAGTTTTGATACTGTTTGAACATTAAGAAAATCTTATGAATTACACACGCGTTCGCGCTTTTCCACGCTTTGGACGTTAGTCAGACAGAACTTAGTGTCAAGACACTCCACCCATCATCGTCCATCACTTTCCACCCGAAATCAATACATTGCGTGTCGGGTTGCAGTTTTTAACACGCGTTGTGTGTTCGATACCCACTCGGGGAAATTATTATATTTAAATTATTTTAATTTCTCGGTTCTGGCTAATGATCTACACAAGACGTGGCGTTTAGTTCCGCAACTCAACAAGTAATGTTTCGATTTCTGGCAGCAAGAGGAGAAAGGAGTATCCATAACACTATATTCTTCCTGACTACCTTGCTAAGCGAGAAAAAGCGTGAAGCTGTGTAATAATTAGTACAGAAATCAGATTGTAACGTAATTGTAATTAAGTCGCCGTTTGTTCAAGTCTCGGGAAGCATCATTATTGATGCAACGTCAGGTAGACCATAGGGTTGAGGCGTTGTGATTTTTTATTATTTTTTTATATAATTTATGTGTTTTTTAATTTGTATGTTGTAATTTTTTTATATTGAAAAAAGGGGAACATTATTCGGTGGTCTGGAAGACCTGGCTACTAAGCTATAAGACTTTGTATTTTTGTGTGATATCGCTATATCCTATATCCCTATGGCTCATTAATTTGATGTAGTATACAAATAAATATGATATTCATCAAAACTTAGTGAGATCTTTAGTTTTCGCAATTTCTTTAGACTTTGAATTCAAACTATTTTAATCTAATCCATTTAAGGTAGTAAACATTTTCCGTAATTTTTTTGACGACGATTTTAACTTCACTTTACAGTTCATAGATAGACTGACTATTGAATACCAAAAATATGATATTCCATCTCAAAATGTTATCATTATGAAATATTGACATATATTTTATATAATTTACAACCTTTAAGCTTATATCTATCTGTTTATCTTAAAAAATCAGCCAAGCCAATAGTTGAAATGAATAGAAACGTTAAAGTACTGATCAATTATTAAAATATATTTTTCTAAAATCTTGTAACATATATTTTAAAAGATTTTTGATACAAAATATAAATAAATACAAAAAGTTTCTCGTACAATAACGAGATATTACAGCAACCGATCAATTACTATTGAGATTATAAACTGGTGTTTGGTATCAATATTTTCTTTTACTCAGTTTTCCTTCTGAGGGACGGACAAGCGAATGTATTGGCTGCACAAATATTTATTTTTATCTTAGGGTTTGACATTATGATGACGGTCATGAGTCAACTTTTTAGATTGCTTTCGCTATACAAGCTTAAGTGCTTTATAGTTCTATTAAGATAAATATATCAAAATATTAAATAATCTATAGAAGCATTTAGTACTGTAATATACACTTTCTTAGTAGCTTAACGCCTTTTTCTGGATAGTAGGATACTCTATTCTTCTACTTTCCGGAAATCGAGACAATGTAACGACATAAACCTAAATAACCTATGTTAGACCCTGGGTCTTCAACAATTTTAATTCTGAACTTCATCCAAATCGGTCTGGTAGATTAGCCGTAAAAAGCGTCACAGACAGACAGACAAACGTACAGACTTTCGCATTTCATAATATTACTATAGATATTGCATTATATTTTTATTTTTCGTTAACCCTAAATATCAAGTGACGAAGCATGACGGACCATTACATGCCTTGAGCTGTCCAAACAACGGCTGTTATTTTTGGGTTAAGTGGAGATGGGTATAATTAATTCTCGTGCGCTTAAATATATTATAGAAGTGGACTAATTAATTTTAGGGATAATAGTATTGTTTTAATAAACCTGCAACCTTGAAATTTGCCCTACATAATATTAAATACATAAAATACATAATATATTCTTGAAGTACTAAAAATATTCATTTTTATCTAATTGTCAGCCACAATGACGCCGCAATGGCGTTAAGTTTCGTCAATTTCTCGAATTTCAGCAAGAAGTGTAGAGTGACGCATCTTAGCACTGTATTTACTGTCTATATAGGAAAATGCGGGACGTTGTAAAATTATTAGCTTCGGATATTAATGAATACTTTTGTAAAAAAACTTAATATCTCGAGCAAAAGTACAATTTTTTTAAAAAAATAAAAGAAGCAAACGCAATCGAAATTTGTTAATTATTTAATATATCAACTTAAATTACTGTAACGTTTTACATTATATATTAACCAAACATTTCTTTTAATGCAGCATATACATTTTAATTCAGAGTTATATGCCACGAAATGAACTGGCTACCCAATTTCTAGCAAACTTTCATACAATATGCATATTATTTTCCATAGGGTTGATTTCAATTGAATAAAACTTCGAATCTGCCGGTCCGTGAACGGCTTTGATTACTTATGACCCAATTTTATTTACTGAATATACCAACGGATTTTACAGTCGCAGGTACTATTCAGATTTTTACGACGCAGTTAACTTTAGAGCCTTTAGAGCTATTAACTTAAGTTACGATACTAGAAATCTACATGTTATTAATAATAAATGGCATATTATATTATTATATGTATTTTTCTACATGTATAAATTACCAAGACGTTAATAAAAAATAATATTCAGTTAATAATCTTTTTTTTTAATAGTTTCACTCTGTATCCCACACAACAGGGTAGGAAGAGGGAACCTAGTGTTAAGACACTCTGTTCCTCACTTTCCGCCGAATTCAGAGGTATTGCATGTTAGGAGTGGCGGAACTTAATGCCGCGCTTTACTGAGGTAACACCAGAGCGAAGAAATTAGAAATAACTAATATTTCCACTCCTCGAGCGGGAATCGAATTCCCAACCAGTCGCATTACAGTCACACTTTGTGCCTCTGCGTTACGACTGTCTCTTATATATAAATACATTGAAAAATTGAAAAGTAGCACCTGCAAAATCCCTACTATAGTTAATCTATTGGAGAAGAAATTCCCAGTAGTACCACTGTTAAGTCTACTAGGAATAATGCGAACGTTTTAATATTTTAAATTACAAAACCCATCCAATTCCTTTTTTTGTTTTCCCCGCGTTTTGTTTTAATTAGGACAGTTCCAAACAATTAAACACAATGAGTTGTAAAATCCAAAGATAAATGCTCCGAAAACTCGTAGCTTCAACAAATGAAGTTGAAATTTTTGCGTCACGCATTGTACTCGTAAAATACGCACAAAAATATAATAAAACATAATCATTGGTACGTAATAACATTACTTGTAAACAAGTGTATTTCTTTATATAAGCTACAACTTTTTTATGCTTAAAGCAACTGGGCTCTTTTGCCCCTCACAGCGAGGTAGGCAGAGAGAATATATGAGTCAATGTAAGTACTCCGTCTAAATTATTAAATTATTGTATTGGCTGGTGGAACAAAACGCCGGGCTTTGTCTACTAAATAATTGAATTATGAGTATAAGCATTTCCTCGAAAGGAGAATTAATCCACAAATACCTTTGAAGTCAGACGCTCTCATTATGTTACCTACTACTAACGGTCCGCTCGCTGTTTCGCCGCGTGATAGCCTCGTGGGTGGATTTTTGAAAAATAGCTATATTTATGACAAAATTCCTTACAATCGGTCAAGCGGTTTATATTTTTCATATAAATTTTCATCCCCTATTTCATTTTTTGAGAAGATGATTTTTAGAAAAGAAGTAGCTTATAGACTTTCGCATTTATTATATAAGTATGGGAGACCAATGCTTGCTTAAAACATATCAATCTACTTGTTTTTGAAATTTGAACACTAGAAATGGATATGTCTATTCTTCTATTTTTGCAGCGAGATTCGAACCCACGCCTCTTAGAAGCTGTCCAAGAGACATTAGCTCAAATCCTAAAATGCTTAACATTTTTGTACGTTTTCTAAATGTTGTGTTTATATCTTAAGTGTGTGAATATTTAAAAGAAATGATTAAATCTTTTTCTTCAATAAATAAATGTGTACAAGCTTTTATTAAACTAACTAAACGCCTACATATCCTTCAAATATAATTTCATTTCTTTTCAAGGGCAATTCCCCATACACTTGTTAAGTCGCAAAAGAAATTACGTTTGTTTATTCCAATGTAAATCACTTCTTTCATTTCCATAATAAGTACTTAAGAAATATGCGTCATTCGTACGTATTTACTTAACTTCTTACTTGAGATAAGATGTAGATAAGAACAAAGCAATTAGAACAATAGTATTATGAATTTACAGTCACAGCTAGGGTTGTCACTCGTACTTTATAATAAAGCAGTTACGGTTTTCTGCACCGCAGGGTAGTCAGAGAGAAACTAGTGTCAAGACACTCTAACCTCCAATTTCGCCTGAAATCGAGAAATTTCGTGTTGAGTAGTGGAACTCAACGCCGCGCTTTGTCTTAGGTACCAGAGCAAAAAAATGAAAATTTATATATAATCAATCTCCCGAGTGAGATCAAACTAACAACCATCACGTTACAGTCAGACGCTGTCCCACTGCACCATGACGGCTTATAATAAAGTACTAGACGTTATTTTGAGTAATTGCATTTAAATTTTGTTAAAAAATGAAAGTGCATGAAAATACTTTCGTTAATAAAATTTAAGAATGATTCTTCCAGTTTAGAGTTTTTGACTATTAATCTGTTGCATCTCGTCTAAAATTGTGGGATAAAAATGAATTACAAAGAAATTGTAAAGATGCTGTGAAATATTTAACTGTCAACTTGTGGATAGCATTAAAATATGTTTTTAAGTAATTATTTTAAAGAAAAATCTAATGTACTTTATTTTGATACTATGTTCTTTTTTCCTCAACTTTGAAAAATACTTTAAATGAAAAAAAATAAGTTGGTAACCCTAGTCCACAGCTCACGTAAAATGGGAAGTCATATCATAAATGTACCAATTGTTTATGCGTGATGTCGATTATATGAATAGGCTGTTGTTAGGCTACGACAATATGGTCACGTTACCATACTTATGTATGAGTACATATTATGAATATGGAAAAGAAAAAACAAGTCAATTTTTATTTTCAGTTGAACTAAGTTTTTTTCTGTAAGCTTTTTGCTAGCAAGTGTTTACTTTTTAATTAGGTAAAGATATAAGAACCTATTTACTTAAGTATATTTATATAATAATCTATACAAAAGTTATTTGGAGTACCAAATAGTCAATATATTTTTTTATGATTCGGCTAAGTTAAAAAATAAAGCAAGGAATTTTACTATCTTTATATTGATTACTTATAGTCAAAGTCTATTTAGCGGTGATTTTATACTATACAATACATTAGTAGTTGAAACTATAGCACATCAATTTCTCAATTTCGATACAATCATAATGCTACTGTATATTTGCTTAGCTTTAAGCGTGAAGCTGTTTTAAGTGTATTTCAGATTAACCTCCCTTTTTCTCCCGACTTCTGCCCTACAGGCATGCTGAAAGAGCTATTCACACACTAAAAATATATTTTATATGTTTTCTAAAAGTGTTTACTATTTTTTTTATAATACTCGTTTACTTACTAGCTATCTCTGAGGACTTTACATTGGATATGTACAGTAACGTTAATCCAAAAATCCTGATTCAGTAGAATCATTAGGAAAACGTCTAATTTCTACAAGAAATATAACAATCTTGTTAATATATTTCAATAAAACAAACATTATGAGTAAATTATACAAACCATAACATAAAACATAAAACCTGTATATTATACCAGTTGACTGAGCGGAAAGAAATGTATGTAATCAAAATTGTGATACGCTAACAAAATGTCAAGTTATTATTTTCTGCTTTGATTAACATTAAGTTTCGCTATTAAACTGCTTAACGCGGAATATTATCATAAAGAAGTATATTTAATAAGAAATGGGGACGAATTCTAGCGGCTATAGCTTAGGGGTTATGGAGGATTTAATTTTTTTTTTGAATTGAAACAAAAAAAAACAACGGAATTTCGTCTAAACTTTAGACAATTTTTTGATGTTTTATATGATTATGGCCACTGCCTTTATGTTATTATGTTACATTTACCTTAAATACGTTCGGATTCATGCTTTCTCCTACAATACTTAGTGATGAACTCTAGCTGTAGAGCAGTGTCAGTGTGTAGAGGAGTGTCTTAACTCTAGTCAAGACACTCCGTTCTTTACTTTTCGCCCGAAACCAACACATTATATGTTGCGTGGCGGAACTGAGTGTCGTTCTTTATCTTATAAGAGCGGGAGAATGAAGATAATTAAAATAAATACATAATATACTATTTAATACAATATAATAATTCCTCTGTGTGGAGAGCAAACCCGCCTTTGCAGCCAGACGCAGTGCTATCGTTACGTCCACTACGTCTAAGTAAGCTTTAATCTTTGAGGAGATACAAAAATAAAACAATATTATATATGAAAGATTGACGACTACCTGTAGTATGGAATACATGAATTCAACATTTTTTTTATTGGGACTATTTTGAAAATTATTTTAAAAATCCACGTTTAATTTCTTTCTCGACTATAGTTGATCATAGGTCACCAGCCTTTTTTGTACATTAATATTTACTAAATGATGTTACCTAATTTTTCTTCCTTATTTGATACCTCTCCTTATCTCTTGTTACCTCCTATCCTCTGAGGATTTATAAGCAATATTTTTTACTGACGTACGTAGACTACGGTATTTTACTAGACGTAAAGTTCAACAACTTGAATTTGTTACAAAGTGATAAAACCGTACTTAAGGAAATCTAGGTACATAGTACATATTTAACATAGAAGATACGCAAAGACGAAGTAGCGATAAGTCACTATCGTCTATTTAGAGTAATTACCGTACCTAAGTAGAGGCCAGTCGTGGCGCAGGGGCACAAGGTGTGAGTGTAAGCGTGACTGGTTGTGAGTTTGACTCCCATTCAAGAAATGGAAATATTTATTATTTCTATTTTCTTTGCTCTGTTGTGGAGGGAAAGCGTAGTGTTAAGTTCCGCCACTTAATACGCAATGCCACCAGGATGAGGTGGAAAATTAGGAACGTGGAATCTTACACTAGGTTTCCTCTGCCTAGTGTAAGATTCCTCTGCCGCTGCTGTTTCCCGCTTACAGCGTGAAGCTAAAAAAGTCCTAAGTATTAGAAACCATAACCAAAAAACACTTGCGACATACACTTTTTGTATAAAAGTGACTTACACGATTTTAAGTTAACACGTGTTTTTTTTTTAAGTCATTTTTTTTAGCGTCACGCTGTATATCGCACGCAGCAGGGTAGGCAGAGGGAACCTAGTGTTAAGATATTTCGTTCCTCACTTTCCACCAAATTCGGAGGCTTGCGTGTTAAGTGGCGGAACTTAGCGCCGCTTTACCTCGACACCAGACCGAAGAAAATGGAAATATAATTTCCACTCCTCTAGTGGAAAGCGAACCCACAACCAGTCGTTTACAGTCACACGCTTGTGCCACTGGGCTACTGGGCTAGCCACTTTTTTAAGTTAAAACCTATATTTTAATACAGTTTCATATAAAGTGACATGCACATTGCTAAGGCAGCCCGCATTTTACGCGTCAAAGGAATCTATTAGTTAATTACAGTCATTTTTTGCTAATTACATCACGATGCTGGTCGTCTTATAACAGAGATTAGTTTTACAAATAAACAAATAATAGTGAATCATAGATGACATAGCACCAACTGTATGTTATCTACGACGATAATTATGTAGGTACTTATATTAAAATGATAAGAACAAATCCTTTCTAGTATTATCATAGCTATATTTTATGTACCTATAGTGATATTTCATTGACAGTTTCTGGAATATTGTTATTTTATAAGTATATGTATAAATTACATTTTATAAGTATATTACTGACGACTGGCCAGTCGTGGCCTAAGTAGTGACTGTAAATGCGATTGGTTGTGGGTTCGATTCCCACTCGAAGAGTATTGGAAATATTCAGTATTTCTATTTCAATAGGCAAAGGCAAATAAGGCAAAACGCGGCGTTAATTATCTCCAGTATTCGGCGGGAAGTGGGGATGTGAATGTTTTAAAACTAAATACTCTCTGCCTACCCTCTGCTTTATCAATCATTTGAATGGTTTAAATTGCTTTTACGAGGACATCTCAGCTTTGGTACCACTCAATAATGTATTGACTTAAGGCAGAAAGTCAAAACGGCGTAACTTAACAGGTTATTTCTATATGCTGGCAAAAATCTAAAGAAAAAATCTATATTAGTAATATATTTGGTTTACGTTTAAACTTACTTTATATATATTTATGAAATGAGATAATGGGAGCTGAAAAATGGAATAAAGATTTTTTATTATGCTTTAGTCCATGTATATTTCATTAAGAGTCTATTTCAACGTCTCAGACGTGTCAAGAGGTATCGGCGACAATCCTGCTACGTTTGAAAAATTTTATAAAGTACTTCAATGTATTTACAATTTTATTTGCAATAAAATTGTAAATACTGATACACTTTATTTGCGTAATTTATAAAATAAGTCATATATTTTCTCGTCATTTAGTAAAACTATATAGACATTGAGTAGCGTTGAGTTCCACCATTCAACATACAATCTCTCGATTCGAGACGGAAATATAAGAACGGAGTGTCTTGACACTTGGTTCTCTTTTAGTCTTGTATACGGCAAAGTTACCGTAAAGTTATTTAGGGTAACTTTTACTATATCAAAAAAATAATGCAAGCGATTTGATAAATTAATAAACTCAAAGTCATATTATATTAAAATTTTATGACGTTTCTTAATATATATTTTAACGTAAGTACCAAAAAAAAATCATTAAGAATATATAAAATTAAGAATATATAAAATTGAAGGTATTCGGTCATGCAATTAACGCAATTAAAAATTTTATACCACCTGTGGCTCATCAAAACTTTAAAGTTTCAAACTCACCAAGTAATTATACCTTAGACAATAGGTCTTTGTAGAAGAGCCTGAAACAGTTCCTGGATTAACAATGGAATAATTTTAAAGATTCGTATTTTTATAAATTGGCATTAATAATTTATAAAATTTTTGCGGTAGTAATTTTTTTTTTAGCTTTACGATGTATCCCGCACACAACAGTGTTAAGACGAGACTACGTTCCCTATTTTTCGCCGAATCCGGTATTGCGTGTTAAACAAGAAAAAAACTGATAAATAAAGGGAAGTATTTAAATTACTATCTATGCATTTATACAATTGCTGTTATGTATTTTAAATATTTCTACTTCAATACTATGTATTTGAAGTACCTCTCACTAAAACAACAGACGATATAAATACGTAGATATGCTAAAAATGTTGCTGCCGTAAGAATAGAAATTTGGCATACTTAGTTAAATTTTGAAAGTATCTTTTAAAATAAAAAAGTATTGTAATGTTTGAGTACCGCCACTCAACACGCAACGTCTGGATTTCGGGTGTAAGGTGAAAAACGGACAAAAATCATTTTCATGATCTTTCCCGCATAGTAAGGTAGTCAAACAAAACCAAATATAAAGACACTCCGTTTTTCATAATTTTTTTTTTTTTTATATGTTAGTTAGGGATTCGAATGCCACTCGAGGTAATAAATATATTCATATTTTTATTTCTTCGCTCTGGTATTTAATTCGCTCTTAAGACAAAGCGTGCCGTTGAGTTCAGCTACTTAACACGTCTCGATCTTAGACTTAGAAAGTGCAGAACGGAGTGCGTGGACACAAGGCTCTCTCTGACTACCTCACTATGGCAAAAATTGAAGCTACCTTTATATTATTTCAAAGAAAATAAACTATTTTAAAAAAAATTCAAAAGCTGCTGAAATTTACCAACTTGCCGCTTATATTTTTCCAGTAGGTACGCTCCATAACGCTCCATGAAATTCTTTTCCGATCCAATACTGTGTAGCTATTTTACATAATTTATGAAATTTATTCCCGAACGTTCGCTTTTTTACTCTAATGCATGTGTTATGAAAAGAACATGTGAATTATATATTCATCTCAGCGCTCCGTGCTTCGGTAAGGATTTTAAATACGTTTTTGACTTCTATTATCCAAAACAATATACTGGTTATACATGTTTTTATGTCGTATTAAGCGCTGTATTGTGAGCTTGACGCTTTTTCCGCATGTTATGGTAGTCAGGGAAAACCTAGTATTAAGATATTTCAATATTTTATACTGCGTGTTGATTGGCGGAACTCAACGCCGCATTTTGTCTCATCACAACAAAGAAAAAATAATAATTGATATATAAGAATTTCGCGAAATTTTGCGAAGTGAACAGGCTTACTATTTCTCCGTTTATTTTTTTCATTCAGTAGAATAAAGACGTCATTACATTTTAGCTGTCTTTAATTAAGCTGAGTTAAGCTCGACTTCCAAGTTATAGTAATTTTATCCAATCACTGTGAAATCTTATAATTGTTATATATTTTAATTTACTATCAAAAATATTGTGTAATATCTTTATGAGAAAACTGTAGAAAACGATTATAGAATACTAAATGAAACATGTTTTTGACTACGTTGTTGTTCTATTGGATATGGCCCCTCTTCATTAGGATAAAACTTCATAAGTATCAAAGCAGTCAAATTCGTAAACAGTCAAATGTTAGTTTGTCAACAGTTTCTACGACGCGGCTTTGAGCTTGTAGCGATGACAGTTACTTGTGCTTATTAAGTTACATTTTCTTATGATTTTAGTCAAATCGTGTTTTGATTTTACATACTATGATATATAACAAGCTTTCTAGTATGTTTCCAATGCTGGGATGCATAATATTTTTAAAACCCATTATATTATTGGTTGGCTACCGTAAATATTAGATGAAATCACTACTGTTTTTACTTGTTTTCTCGATTTCTTATCGAAACTGGAGAACGGAGTGTCTAGCTACCTACACTAGCTTCTGTCTGATTACCCTATGCCAGAACATGCGTGAAGCCACTATGTATTGTTTTAAAAAGTGACAGTCAAACCCACAGTCAGTCAGCGCAAATTAGATCACGTACTTTAGCTTTAGATAATCGATCATTACTAACTCTCTGTAAGCAAAATCAATTGCTATATACAAAACAGTAAAAGAGAGCAAACCAAAGTGTTTCTGGAATTTTCTTATGCATAATAAATTCTTAGCATTAATAATTCATCCAACACTTGAGCCGAGTTTCAAGTAACTTGACTTCTCCACCGTGTCAGTATGAAATCTGAAGTGTAAATCGAGTTTTCGTTTGATGTTATACACCAATATCCATATCGCAAGAATATTTAAAATATCAAAAATATAAATAATATTTAAGCTCTTTGATTTTGATTTTGAGAAAATTATAAAATTAGTTAATAAATAAATTTTATTATACAATTATAGGGGCTAGTCGTGGCAGAATGCCACGAACGTGTGACTGTAAACGACTGGTTGTGGGTTCCATTTCCACAAGAGGAGTGGAAATATTTAATATTTCCATTTCCTTCGCTCTAGTATCAGAGCGCAGCGTTAAGTTCCGCCACTTAACACGCAATGCCTTGAAATTCGGCGGAAAGTGGGGAACGGAGTGTCTTAACACTACGTTCCCTCTGCCTACCCTGCTGTGTGCGGGATACAGCGTGAAGTTAAAAAATATATATAATTATCATACCATATTATTTGCAGCCGCAATTTTTCCACATCCAGGATAACGAAAGATAAAAAGACGTGTTACTTTTAGTCTATTTTATAATATCGTTACTTTGATTATTTTACACCACTATATTTTTAATGTCATTATATTTTTCTATTGTTTTCTAATATGGCTACATTACACCACCTTTCATCCGAATCTGAGATATTGGCGCGCTCACTCTTTGACGAATTTGAATGAAACGTTTTCTATTGTACTCAGAGTCAGGATAATTGATTTTGAAAAATGGAACTCTTGATGTACCATAAAAGATCTATAGTAAAATTGAAAAAAAAAACAAGAAAATATCGCCATAGCACAAGAAATTTAGGGTAAAAAGAATTTTGGTGGGACGAATCATTAAGTCTACGCAAACAAACTCGCGGGCAGCTTCAAGTGAAAAATAAATATATAAATAAACAACTCAGCCTTTGTTACAATTTTTATTCTCAATAATAAATATATAACTAATTTATAACGTACAATATATCACAACAATGCATAAAATACACCATTCAAAATAAACGAACCGAAATATATGCAAGACGAAGTTTGAGTAAACTTTATGGAAATCAATGAACTATTAAACTTAATAATTCAGCACGAGCTCTCGAAGCCATCTGGAATAGCATTGTCTGTTTTATATCTAATGACTAAGCTAATGTCCGAAAAACTTCCATAGTACTTATGCGTACTTCGGGAAAGGAAGGAAATAGTAGCTTCACGAGGAGTGAAAATATTTATTATTTCCATTTTCTTCGGTCTGGCATCGAGGCAAAGCGCGGCGTTAAGTTCCGCCAATTAACACGCAATGCCTCCGAATTCGGCGGAAAGTGGGGAACGGAGTGTCTTAACACTAGGTTCCCTCTGCTACCCTGCTGTGTGCGGAATGCAGCGTGAAGCTAAAAAAAGAAAATAAAAAAAATTAAACTATTTATGTAGTTATATAAGTCAAGTGGCCAATAATAAACCTAATTTGAAAAACAGCTATCGCTTTATGACGCTAGTTCGATTGACTATTTGAGTAAATTCGACTACCGTTATTCGGTAAAGTAAAACTATTGGTATTATTTGGAATATTACATTAAAAAATATTTCTAATATGATAATACAAAGTACGGTGTAATCGATTCATTGCTCTGCAAAGCGTTAAAGTGGCACTATGACAACGGTCAATGGTCGATGACAGACGCTAACCGCAACAACGTAAAAACTTATCACGTATAAACATATTTTATTATATTGAAAAAAATATCTTGTATGTATGTTTTTGTTATTTATTATAAGTATATAGTGAGAACCAGTAACCTTTTTTTTTAGTTTTCATTTTTTTAAAGTGTTATTCTACACTTAGGAAAATTGATTTTCCTAAGTGTGAGGATTTTCTTTAAATGTATTTTTTATAGTTTTAAATATTTTACTTGGTCAAAGTGGTGCACGGATTTCGGTCTCCGATTGGAGAGGGGTAATAAGACATAGCGCGGCGTTTAATCTCACCCCTTCTCCTTACAACGTGACATTGAGGAAGTATTTTTTCTCTGTTGTCATATTACAAGCGCTATAACTAAATAACTGATTCTGCTTGAGAGGAGGATAGTGACCTACCAACCACCGGATCCTCTTTGAGGGACTGCTAGAGTCTCTCTATTACATAATTAAATGAAATGAGCACTACTAAATACAAAACAAGTGTGACCGAGTGTACACACTCGTTAAATTAAATTCAAAAAAGGCACACACTGTAAAAGAAAAAATGCAGAAAAGTACACTCAACTCTAGTCTGTGGCGTTTGAAAAAATAAAGAGAAAAAAACTTAAATAACTGAACTGAACTGAACTAAATTTTGCCACTCTACATGTAATGTCTTAAATTTGGACGCAAGTAATAAACGTAATGTCTTGACACTACTTATCTACCCTGCTATGTGGAAAAAAGTGAAAACTGATTTTCCCTTTATTCTTATTTAAAAGGTGGCCAATCGTGGCGAATTGGCACGAACGTGTGACGGTAAACGACTGGTTGTGGGATCGATTCCCACTCGAGGAGTGGAAATATTTAATATTTCCATTTTCTTCGCTCTGGTGTCGAGGTAAAGCGCGGCGTTAAGTTCCGCCACTTAACACGCAATGCCTCCGAATTCGGCGGAAAGTGGGGAACGGAGTGTCTTAACACTAGATTCCCTCTGCCTACCCTGCTGTGTGCGGGATATAGCGTGAAGCTATCTTATTTAAAAATTAACGAAAACACTTTTTAAGGAAAACAAAAAAAGTGGTTATTCGTCACTACGTTAATTTTATCTTCACAATAAAAAGGTGACTAGTTCAAGTTCTATTGTTACACAGTAAATTTATCTGCCAATTGCCAGTGTTGGTTAGATATATTGTATTGCCTTTATTTCGTTTGATTGAGGCGAAGTGAGTTATTGGATTTCACACTTTCTCTTTCGCAATTAAAATCTAAAGATAAAATCTCTGCTTTATATTTAGGTACCTTAAATAATTCATTGTTATGTTATTCCTGTTCTTCAATCGTGACTGTAATAGTGATTGGTTGTGAATTCGATTCCTTTTTTTTTTTTATGGAATAAAGGAGGCAAACGAGCAGAAGGCCCACCTGGTGTTATGTGGTTACCTTCGCCCATAGACATCCACAACATTAGAGTTATGGGTGCGTTGCCAGCCTTGGGGATGTAGGGAATAAGGAGAGCTGGCTTACGTGCCATCGAACCGGAACACATCGTCAAATGTTTGGCGGTTCGTCTTTGACACGATAGTGGTCGCGAGCCAGTCGGAGAATGAATCTCCTACCACCAAACTACTGGGTTACCCGCCTTTTACGGGACGCTACCCAGCGGCGGGGGGGAATTGTATTCTTAACCCGTCCCCCCACGGGAAAAAAGTGCTCCTGCTCAGTAAAATGATAATAATTTAATTATTCTCATTTTTACGCTTTAGTATATAAGACAAAGCGCGGCGTTAAGGTGCAAATTTCTCTTAGACTACCCTGCTATGTGCAAAAAAACTAAAAGAGCAAGAAATTCATGTCTTTTACTAATCATAAAATATAGGCTTTCAGGACCTAGTGTTTCTCACTTTTTACTCACTTATTAGGTATATTAGATATACAGCTCCATACATTTAAAAATATTTCCTCAAGAGGTAATCGAACCCACTCTTCGATTCTCTTCGATCTCACACGATAAATTGTAGTACTGACGAATAAACAACCAGATACAGTACATATAAAACAAACCGAATCAAAAATTCAGAAATATTTCATACACAATCTTTGTTTGTATTTATACTGTAAACCAACACGTGAACAGCGGATGCGCCTTATCAAAACATTTTAACAGTTTAATATACACCGGTCGAACATTCTTATACGTCCATAATAATTTGGTGGTATGTATCAATCGATATTGATACTGTAAAAGCGATGGTCTGTCTATCTATTTGTCCGTATGTATGTCCGTTACACTTTTACTGCTAATCTTTGGATGAAATAAATTAATTGAAGACCCAATGTCAAACATAAAGTACCTTTTTTTTTAAATCAACCCTCATAGAGTTACAATATAAGATGAAAGGTTGTATAAAAAGTTGCGCAGGCAAAGCCGCGAGCGGTCACTGGTATGTTATATTTTATATATTGATGCTGAGAGAATATTTGCTTTTTACAACGTATTTTTGGCTCTAGTGCAAAAACTTTATATTCTTACTTTATCAAGCATAAAAAAGAAATATACCAGATTTTTTTACATGGTTGTTGGACCGTATTTACTAATTATTTACCTATTATTTACCTAATATTTGCCTATATGTATATATTTTTGCCATAATCTTTTTTTCGCAAAAAAGTAACGTGTTGGGTGGCGGAATTCCACGCCACGCTTTGTTTAACCAGAACAGAATTGAAAATATATTTTAGATTATAATTTAATAATTCCCTGAGTGAATGTTGAAATTCCACGAAGGCAAAATGCTCAGTCAAAATGTTCAGCGAAAATGTGAGATTGGCGTAACAAAAAGGTACCAGTTACTTTAGCATATTAATATATATTAAATATTGTTTAAAATTTATATAACAAAATAAATTGTTACTACCAATCGATTGCCAGAAGTATATGATTCGCCTTTTTAATACTGGAAAGAGCGAATTTGAATAAAAGTAAAATTATATCTATTATTTTTTTTTTATAAATTTGGGAATCTAGGCGCGGTTAATTCCTAATAACAATTAACAAAAAAAATCAATCATTTTACTGGCATATTTCTATATTTTAAATGGTTAGAATTCTAAGAATGGGACAGCGTCTGACTATTAACGCGATGGTTGTGTGTTCGATTTCCACTCGGCGGAAAGTTTAAATAATTTTCATTTCTGTGCTCTGCTATCTAAGGCAAAGCGCAGCGTTAATTTCCAGCACTCCATGCGCAATATCTCTAATTGTCCACATTGCGAGTGGAAAGTGTATAATGGAGTGTCTTGACACTATGCTCTCTCTGACTACTTTTTATAGCGGGATAAAAATATAATAGTATATATTTTTTTGTTATTCTATATATAATTTTTCTCATAATATTTGCCTAACGTAATGTTCTTAGTAACTGCAGTCACTTTCGATGCTCTTGTTAATGGAAAATAATATGTTTTGCTCGAGAACTCTTTTTTGATCCTCAGTGGGAACAGTCCATTACCTAATAACCACCTTATGGTTCTGGTATTATTAAACGTTAACTTCTTAAGCCACTAATGGATTTGATATGAATAATTTGCAAAAACTGTAAAGTAAAAATCAAAGTCAAACTTAGGAAAATGAAAAACATTTATAGAAAACGTATAAAAAAATGAACGTAGCGGAATTGGAACCCGATTCTCTTGAAAGCCGTCCAAACCATAGCTTAGGCGTCAGGGCTTTCTGCAAATTATATATTTTTTTAATTTTGTTTACTACATATAACATATAGCTTGATTCAATTTTCAAAGTCATATATGTAGTTTATCCCAGTGAATCAGTGGTAAGGCGTTGAACCGGAAAAGAAACTGCGCAAATATGTTATTAAAATAATTGGAATCCGTATTGTTTAAAGATTTGTTAACAATCGGTAATATTCAAAACCTACACTAAATAATGACTAACGGAAGTATATTTTACAATATTGTTATAACTATTTTTAAAATTTATTCCCCAAATTTTAAAAAATGTTTAAAATAAATGAACGTAACAAGACTCGAACCTCTTCTTGGCTTCAGTTCCACGAAGAACATTCGAGTAATTTTTTAATAGATAATTGAGAATTATTTGAAAGATCATTTTAAAACTGCTCTTTTATCTCACAAAATAATCGACTAATCAACGTATTCACTCTAAAAGCAAACTTTCGATAACAGACTGTCGATCTATGTGCCAATTTGTCTTTCAAAGCTATAGGTTCATCTCGGCATAAGCGAGTGGATTCTTGCAAAGCTAAATTTAAACGTTTGATGATAGATAAAACGGCTAGATACGTAAACTGTGGCAGTATTAGTAGTATCATGGGGATACCTATAGCGTTTCATAGCATGACTTTTTTGTTTAACTCGAAATAATATACTAAAATATTTTTTTTTATTTTGTGTGGTTTTACGCACGACGGTTCTAAGTTCGATTTCCACTCGTGAGAATGATTATTTAAGTTTTCATTTCTTCGCTAACATTAGGGTTTCTCTGACTACCCTGCTATACAGGATAAAACGTGAAGTTGTTAAAATAATTTAACAAATGTACGTCTGTTCGTAGATTATGTATTTTTAGTTGGGTAAATAATACAAAATAAATAAAGTTTTAGTACAGTTCTTTAGTCATGACGTTTCGAACGTGTAAATTAAGCACTTATCACTTCGGCAATGTCACGTCATATGGAAAATATACGAAGGAGATTGATCGTTAAAAAAAGAGATAAAATTCCACTATTTTATATTATAAGTTAAATAAGAGATCCAGTAATAGTACAAGAGTAGAAAAGTAACCTTCACTTTTAATACTTCAATCAAATATTTTTTTCTATTATTTTTATTTATTTTAACCCATTTCACACAAATTAATAAGATTTAGTTTCTGTAATATTCATAATAAATTTAATTAATTTATTTTTTATTTTAACTCATGTCACATAATGATAAGTTAAAATTTTGCATTTAAAACCTATTGGTAAGTGTCTCCACTCCTTTATATTTTATTTTGAGACTCATTAAAATATGTTTATATATTTGTTTGCTTTAGTTGTTCGTATCTAAGCTTTGTGCTAACAAAGTAATTTTGTGATAACGTACGTATATGGGATTACGAGATTACTACAGTAAACAATACACATACCAGAAAAGTACAGACACTAAAAATATAACGAACCGGTTCATATTTCCTTCATTTTTTGTAGCTTCACGCTTAAACGTACAACAATTTGAACGCAGCGGGATTAGAACCCATGCCATGCATTCTACGTTCAACTGCGTCGATAATCTTTTACGCTTATTACAACTTATTTTGGTTATTGGTTGATAGTTTCATAGTATGAACCTTGCGAGGATCATCAGAGGAACGGGAAATTTATTTTGTCATTTTTTTTTCTTTTAAATCAATATATAGTATATTTATATATACTAACGACAACTTAAGCCGCTATGTCTCGAAAGAAGAGAAGGGAGTGTCGTAACTCTAGGATATCTCTAACTACTCTGCGATTACTGAAACTGCTTGTTTAGAAACTTATCTGCTGATATATACATAGATAAAAAATACGTCATATCATCAATAGTCAATAGTAATAAAAAATAAAGTAAATTCATTTTTAAACAGAAAACAAACTGACGCAACAAAACTGTTTACAAATCTTTACACAAATAAATTTATTTATTTAAATTTATTAATTAAATATATCTCAATGATAAGATTTGTATAAAAACTTCCACATTGCAGTAAGTTTATTCTATTTTTGTATACCTTATGTAAATAATTTTGATATTCATTTACGTACTTACCATTTTTTTCTTTCACTATATGTTAATTTGTTCACCTGAAACAAATGTAATTGTTATTACTTAGTATTGTTCTTGTATTTATTTAATAAGTTTTGTAGTACTCGTATATAGCATGAACGTGTGACTATAAACGACTGGTTGTGGGTTCGATTCTCACTCGAGGAGTGAAAATATTTAATATTTCCATTTCCTTCGCTCTGATATCAGAGGCAAAGCACGGTTTTAAGTTCCGCCACTTAACACGCAATGCCTCCGAATTCGGCGGAAAGTGGGGAACGGAGTGTCTTAACACTAGGTTCCCTCTGTCTACCCTGCTGCGTGTGGGATACAGCGTGAAGCTAAAAAAAATGTTTATAGTATGCATTTTATATACTAACTGTGCTCTCGATTTGGGTTGCGTAGAGTTATAAGTCTGTAAAAATTCCAATTGAAAATTAACATATGTTACTCCTTATTACGTCAGCTATTGACCAGTGAAAGTCTTGTCGAAATCAGTTCAGCCGTTTCAGAAATTAACCCGCATAAACAGACAGATAAATAGACTAAAATTGTTAAAATTGTTATATATTATGAAAAAGTAGATACAAATCATATTACAGTGACGTCATTAGTATATGTTTTTTTCCGTGGGGGGACGGGATAAGAATACAATTCCCCCCCGCCGCTGGGTAGCGTAACCCAGTAGTTTGGTGGTAGGAGATTCGTTCTCCGACTGGCTCGCGACCACTATCATGTCAAAGACGAACCGCCAAATATCCGGTTAACCGGTTAACCGGTTCGATGGCATGTAAGCCAGCTCTCCCTATTCCCACCATTCCCATCCTTCCTTCCTCCTTCTTTCCTACATTCCCAAGGCTGGCAACGCATCCATAACTTGAATGTTGTGGATGTCTATGGGCGAAGGTAACCACTTAAGACCAGGTGGGCCTTTAGCTCGTTTGCCTCCTTCATTCCATAAAAAAAAAATGTTTATATGTACATGATGTACAGTGTAAGTAACTGCTTAAATATACTGAACTGATTTTTCAAAACTTAATTAACTAATATTTAAAAAAAAAAATAAAACTTTTTGACCTAAACACCTGTACCTTTTATAGCCAGATATGTAAAGCAAATGTGGCTCTTGATTCTACCTTTTAGTTTGTTCTCATAAAGTTGAGTAGTCATTTAGAAACTTGCGGGATGAGGGTTGACCTTTGAAAGGATTTATGCAGTTTTACATAAATTGTCTTGTAATACATATTTGAAATTCTAAATTGTAAAAAAAAGTATTGTTGTATTATTAATTATAATATTAATTCTTTGATATTATTTGTCAGGGCAAGTCGTGGCGCAGAGGCTCAAAGTGTGACTGTAAAGCGACTGGTTGTGGGTTCGATTCCCACTCGAGGAGTGGAAATATTTAATATTTCCCTTACTTTCGCTCTGGAGTTGAGGTAAAGAGCGGAGTTAATTTGCGCCACTTAACGGGGAAAGCGGAGTGTCTTAACACTAGGTTCCTTCTGCCTACCCTGCTGCGTGCGGGAAACATCGTGAAGATAAAAAAAACAATTTATTTTTTTATATTGACTATTTTTAGAAATTTCAGGTATTTTGTATTTAAATACAATATACCTAGTATGAAATATAAATTGAATCACCATCCAACGGTTTTTCCAACTCAGTAAATACTTTTAACACTTTAAAGTGTTATTCATACATTTAGGAACTAGAAAAATACTTTTTTAGAAAATGTATATAAATTTGAACGCAGCTTGATTCAAACCGGCGCCTCTTTCAAACTGTCCAAGAACGCATGGCTTAGCGGTCACACCTTGAACTTTATTTCCAAGAGTAAATAAAGTACATAGTAAAATCACAAGTTTACAATAATTCTTTATGATATTAGAGTTATTTTTGTCACTGTATAATATTAGGTATATCACAAGCCAACTAATTTAACAATTAATTTCATTAAGCATATATGTACATGTAAATATATATGTGCATATCTAATATATGTATGCATGTTTGTCATAATTTAATAGCTTACCCTTACTCTCGTATTTAAATCAGTTTTACTACCGGTCATTTACAAAGTTGAGATAGCTGAGCTTTAATATCTCCCCTTAATGTAGGATATGGTATTATTATACATATAAGTATCCGTAATTAAATTTAAGTGTCTTTATAACGTTTTAACCCAACGCTTTCTCTCTATTCAACCTTACTTAACGCAAAAAAATTCTGTATTCCACTTTCCAGGAACGTGGAACTCAACGCCGCTCTTAATGTCAGCTTATTGACAGAATATGTTTAAAATGTCATTTTTTCTCATTCACCAATCAGGCATTTAAAAAATGGTTATGCATCGTATAAAGGGAGGATTTGTTATGCAATGCATTGCATTAGGTGTATAGTCAGACAATACCTTATCGCAATAAAGCTAACTCTATGATGTCGTCAATATTTTAAGTATTAATTTTTCACAATTTTCTCTGTATAGCAAGCTAGGCAGAGAGAACGTAGTGTCAAAACTCTCTTCTCCACTTTTCGACATTGTGTGTCGTGTGGCGAAAATCCACCCGAGCAGAGAAGGAAATAAATTAAAATATAATATTTTTTCCGTGAATCGAATCTACAACCAATCTTGTTTACAGTCATTCAATTACACTCTGCTGTAATAATCTCAACATTTTTTTTAGCTTCACGCTGTATCCCGCACACAGCAGAGCAGGCAGAAGTGTTAAGACAGTTCCACTTTCCCCACTTTCCGCCGAATTTAGTGGTATTGCGTATTAAGTGCTGGAACTTAACGCCGCGCATTGCCTCGACACCAGAGCGAAGTAAATGGAAATATTAAATTTCCGCTCCTCAAGTGGGAATCAAACCCACAACCAGTCGCTTTGTGTCACACTTTATGCCTCTGCACCACGACTGGCCCCAAATAATATTAACTACTTGACACATTAATTCCTTTATTTTAGACTTAAATAAATATATTTTATAAACTCACTTTTCATGTAAAACATGAATAAACTAGGATTTCAATAGTTTCGTCAAGGTTAAAATCATTTACAATGATGTTATCTGAATTTGAACATTCAAATTCTTTTTTACAATATATACGAAAAATTGATATAATCAAATAAAGTATTTTCAGCCTATTGCGTGAATGTAAACAATATGAAATCAAGAAAACACTTGTTTTGTGGAAGTATGTAATATATTTACTACAAAAATTAAATTTAGAAGCCGACAGTTGGCGTGTTGTTGTTGTTTTCATGTTAAAGTAATAATCATTTTGTCTGACAGTCACAAAACCACGGTTAAAATAAAAAAAATATCATTTTTTTTAGCTTCACGCTATATCCCACACAGCAGGGTAGGCAGAGGGAATCTAGTGATAAGACACTCCGTTCTTCATTTTCCGCCGATGTTTAGAGACATTGGCTCGATACTAGAGCGAAGAAGATGGAAATGTTAAATAATTACACTCCTCGATGGGAATCGAATCTACAATCAGTCGCTTTACAGTCACACGTATTTGCCATTACGCCACGACTGGCCCCAAATGGCCATTATTTATAAATAATGTAAAAAATAATAATCTCTGGCAAAAAAATAAGAAGCCAGTTATGCATAAGGTTTTTTTGGCTGCTAACTGTATGTGGTAGTTATGTGTTCCATTCCCACCTGCTATAATATTTATTATTATTTTATGCTTAAAAATAAATTTTAAAATAGTTAGAAACCATCGTGGTGCAGCAGCAGTATCTGACTGTTAATCGAATAGCCATCTATTCGATTCCTACTCAGGGGAAATATTACATGTAAATTATTTTCTGTTTAGCAGAGTACCACTACTCAATACGGCATGTTTTCGATTTCGCACAAAATGTGGAGAACGGAGTGTCATGACACTAGGCTCTCTTTGACTATCTCGCCATTTAAGGAAAATTAAAAAGCTTAAAAAAAAATGTTCTCTGCGTACAATGTTTATAAAAAATAAGAAATTGCACGCATTATAAATATTGTTCCTCCCGATTGTTTTAAAAAGTGGCTACAATTTTAAATAAATAGTTTAGCCAAAAAATATAATATATAAGCATACATTACTTTAATGTAAAACTCCCTGTTCCGAAAATTTACGAGGAAGCCGGCTGTTTGTATAAAACTAATAACAAAGTAGACGTGTAAACGATAGTGTCGGTACGCAGTAATTTAATGCAATTAAGTGCCTTTGAAATCATGTAAGCGCTGAAATATTAGAGCTAGTTAAAGTTGGTAAAGGAACTTGTATATTTCATAAATGTACGTAATTTGTTGAATATTTTGTAGAAGAATTTATACGGAGCTGTAATTAATAATCTGGTTTTTCGTGATGCAATGTGGGCAGTTTGCGGGGAGATTATTATATTTTATTTTATTTCCTTTCTCTGATGAGACATCGAATCGATTTAAATAAGTAGTAAAGAAGCGGTGAGTTCTGCTTTTCAACTTGCAATTTGTCGAATTCGAATAGAAAAGAAAAGAACTTCTGTTCTTTTCTGCTGAGAGTCATAATGAATGGTCAAGATGATAAATTAATGTTATAAAATGCCTATGATCGTACATGCC
This sequence comes from Dryas iulia moderata, assembly GCA_019049465.1. Lineage (NCBI taxonomy): Eukaryota > Metazoa > Arthropoda > Insecta > Lepidoptera > Nymphalidae > Dryas > Dryas iulia. Next base: position 5,835,880 of record CM032437.1, read on the forward strand.
GTTATGCTAAACGTATGTGTTTTTATGTTAGTTAACAACTAATCAACGTCTTTGAGTGCAAGTAATAGGTATTTTGTAAAATTTAAAATTATTAAATTGAAGTATTACACTTCTTTACTGCAGTAGTAGAGGTGCACCTCTAACCTCTGTTACAGTAAAGAAGTATAATATTTATTTATACATACTTATTCGACTATCCAGAATTTGCTCCGTGAATTTATTATTCCCTGTATACTACTCAGAAACTAACCAATTTTATTCTCATTTATCTAGAACTGTTTTCCCAAATATTTCTGAGACCACTCCAATTAAAATATTCACGCAGCAGTCCTTTGAAAATCTTTAGTAAATTTAACTCTTCTGTCAGAACGTACACGTTACCCTCATTTACCCTTACCACAAAGCCCGGACATCCGGCGCTAGTCCGTTTAACCCAACATTTTTATTCTCATAAATTAAACGTGGTCTAAAATTGAGTTGTAAACGCGAGAGAAATTGGTAGGAAATGAACAACCTTTTTTAATTACTTTACACATAACACATTGTTATTTATTTTGTTACTAGCGACCCGCTTTTGGGTTCACCTGCGTAAATCATTTCAGCCAATTTAATAAAACAGTTGTTTTACAGCTATTTATTACCCAATTGAAAAAAAATAAATATTAAATGTTAAAGGACAGTGATATTATAGTAAATACAAAAGTCAAAACTGCATTGAAAAAGTTAAGCCGTTTCTGAGATAAGCTTGTACAAACAAACAGGCAAACAAAAAAATAACTTATTCATTTTCGATTCTATTACATTGACTAATGTCCCCAATATTTTTTACTCATATATCGTCCATGTAAAGGACAGCCACTAGTTATATAGTTGGTTTTTTTTAGCTTCACGCTCTATCCCGCACACAGCAGGATAGGCAGAGGGAAACTAGTGTTAAGACACTCCGTTCTCCACTTTCCGCCAAATTCGGAGGTATTGCGTGTTAAGTGGCGGAACTAAGTGCCACGCTTTGCCTCGACACCAGAGCGAAGAAAATGGAAATGTTAAATATTTCCAACCCTCGAGTGGGAATCGAACCTACAACCAGTCTCTTTACAGTCACACTTTGTATCTCTGCACGACGACTGACCCCTCATAGTTGTTGTATGTACAACATATTTATATTACGGTTACATTTTGTTTTATCGCAGTAAAAAAGTTAATATTGTAAGAAAAGCTTTGTTTTTCCTTACTTATATATGACGTATAATAAAGGACCGAAGGCATTATGTCCTAATTAGGTCGAAACGAAGGACTAATACCGGTAGAATTAATTGTTCCGTTTGACACAAGAAAAGGCCATCGAAATCTGTAGTTTGTTGGCTTCTCTATATTAGTAACAATAATATATAATTAATAATATTCGGATTTCATATATGTCAAATGAAACTGTATTAATAGAACGCACTATTGTACTTTCTTTTAGCGACTGAAGACAAAGTGCGGCATTGAGTCCCGCCATTTAACACGCAATGTGTAAGTTTCGGGCAACACGTAGAGGACGCAGTGTTCTGACACTACGTTACTCTCTGACTTCTCCTATGAATACGAACTACAAAAAAAGTATAGTGAAATAAGCAAAATTTCGATTTTTCAATATTTCTTCGATTACCAAAATATCCGATTAAATTCGTGTTATAGGTAACAACAATATTATTTTAAATTCGTGTTATAGGTACCTAAAAACAGGAAAAAATAATATAAGCTATAATTTAATTCTTAAAATACTTTTTACGTAGAGGTCGTTTCTAATTAAAGATAAACGAAGTGGCATGTGATAACAAACTAAGACAAGAGAGATAATTAAATTGTTTTATAATTTCATATTTTTACTTATAATATAATAATGACCGTCGTGGCGCAGGGGGACAGCGTTTGACTGTAAACAGACGGTTGTGAGTTCGATTCCCACTTCAGGAATGATTTGCGTGATGACACTGCGTGATGAGTGAATGAAAATTCAAATTTTCATGTGTCGTCTCGATTTCAGACTGAAAGTGGAGGGCAGAGTGTCTTGACACTAGGTTCGCTCTGATTACTCCTGGTATGGGGATAAAAGCGTGAAAATGCCCTCTTATAAAATTTAAATAAAATTGGTTTATTATTTTATAGCTATAATTAGCGGCCCGTCCGCAGCTTTGCCGTGTGAACAAAGCTACAAAAAAAAACATTAACTTCATGCTTTATAACTTCATGCTTTATCCCGTACACAGCAGGGTAGACAGAAGGAACCTAGTGTTAAGACACTCCGTACCCCACTTTCCGCCGAATTCGGAGGCATTGCGTGTTACGTAGTGGAACTGGAATATGGAAATATTAAATATTTCCACCCCTCGAGTGGGAATCGAATCCACAACCAGTCGTTTACAGTTTTACAGTTTTATTTATACAATATAAATCTTCATATATACCACTCTACCATATGACGTTTGTTACGCCTTGTAAGTCCGCCATGCACGTTACGGTCTGCTATACAATACAACTGGGCAGCTTACGCACGTAGAGAAACCGGATGTCATAGCGTATGGCGCTTCAGTACACCGGAAATATTCCAGTTTAGATTGTGACGCAGTCGTTTTGCCGCAAGCCGGTTATGTATCAAATTTAAAGGAATTTTCTTAAAAAAGATATTTAAATAGTATGCTGCTGTGGATGTTTTTAAATTAGCTATAATTGAAGAACAGATTAAAATATTAATTGAACATTTTCGTTTTTAAAATTTTAAAGTGTGATTTTCACTCTTAGGAAATTAAAAATTTTAACTTTTTGAAAACTCTTGGAAACTGCTTAAGTGCTCTGACGGTAAAGTAATGCGTTCTACTACTTGCTACGTCGAAATTCTTATACGCTTTTTTATTACAAGTTATTTTTGTTGTTGGTATTTGTTTTATTATTAATATTATTTGACATGATTTTTTTTAAAAATCATCTCCAATTAATATATGTACGTAGAAACTAAACAAATTTATGACTTACTTTCTACTTTTAATGTCAAATAATATTTTTAGGAAATAGATTTCTGATTTCATTTTTCATTTATGCAATCACAACTAGTATATATTAATATATGCATCGATTTTCCATTACAGAAAAAAACAAATAAATAATATACAAACGTACTCCACGTGTATATCAACTTTATATGCGTACACTGCCTAACATATAACAGGCGAGGCGAAAGAGTGATGGCAGTACATATTTTATGATTTGTACTGAAAGCTAAAACGTATACTATATATACTGAATATACATTACGTCTGCGCACGATAAGCTTTATAGCTCTAACCTTTCATTGAAAATTGAAGTAATTCCAAAATCATGTTCGCATATAGATATGATAATAGGAACGTCTTGGTGCAGTGGACCGTCTTGCAATCACTATATGACCATAAATGAGATTGGTAGTGGGTTCGACTCCCACTGAAGGAATGATTATATTGAAATTATTTTAATTTCTCTGCCCTGGTAAGAATGATAGTGCCTCGAGTTCAAGCAGAAAGCGGAGAATGGAGTATTATGACATTAAGTTCTCTGATTAACCTGCTGTGCGAGAATAAGCGTCAAGGCATAAAAAAATTAAAACAATTGAAAAATATCAATATTTATGATTTCTCCTTTTTTTTTAATGAGGTTATATTGCTTTTAGAAGTGAGAAAACCTAACTTTGCTGTTTTAATGTTAATTATTAGGAATTTATATATTTTACAACGTAAGATGTGAGGCAATGAGGCCATCGTGGCGCAGTGAGAGTGTCAAAATGGAATGATAATAATTTAATCATTTTCATTTTTTTTACAAAGCGCGGCGTTGGGTTCCGCAAGTTAACGCTCATTATCTCCAATTCAGGCGGAAAAGGGCGGAGTGTCTTGACACTTGATTCTCTCTGCCTACCCTACAGTACGAGAAAAAAGTGAAGCTGGTAAGAAAATATTTAAGTTTAAAGTTAACGTTAATTCATTTTACTATCATTTATACTTATTACATTTAAATGATTATAAGTAATTTGTATATAATAATCAAAAAATATATAACAATATTGATCCATGTAATAAATATTGTAAAATTTTAAACAGGCTAAGCATTTCCCTTTACCTCCTTTATAACGAGCATATCTCATCAAAATTAAAACTGTTATGACGCTCTTGCTTTAATTAAAATTAACAAAGGGCCTTTGCCCATTAATATATATATACCTACTTACTTGATTAAAATCATTATTATGAATGTACATTTTGCAAAAGAGGAAAATAAATTAAATTATACGAAACGTTCATCACTTGAAAAGAAATCAATTATAAACGTTATGAAATTAAAGACGGAAATTTGTTAACATAATTATGTACTTACAACTAATGGCTTGTTCGGACCTCTTCTTAACATAAATAAGATTTTGTTGTTTATATTTAAGGTATATTTTGATGAGGGTCATCGTATTAGATTTTTTTTTCTATTAATATTTTTTACGCATTTACCTTATATCGTTTGTCCCTATTTTAAAATTGACATCTTTGATAATACACGTTCAAAATCTTCGTTTTATAAGACATTATGCGGGTACTTTGACATTTTTTTTTTCTAAAACGCAAACAGAATTAAAAATCGTAAATGTAAGATGTCAGTCCATTGGGTGTAATTTGATAACGTAGATATTTTTTATTTTTTTTAGCTTCACGCTGTATCCCGCACACAGCAGGGTAGGCAGAGGGAACCTAATGTTAAGACCCTCCGTTCCCCACTTTTCGCCGAATTCGGAGGCTTGCGTGTTAAGTGGTGGAACTTAACGCCGCGCTTTACCTCGACACCAGAGCGAAGAAAATGGATATATAATTTCCGCTCCTCGAGTGGGAATCGAACCCACAATCAGTCGTTTACAGTCAAACGCTTGATCCACTGGGCCACGAGACTGGCCACTAACTTCAAAATTCAATATTAATTTATTTCTATCTAAATTAAAAAAAAAACATGACTTATGTTTGCTTGAAAGAAAATCGAACCTGTTACCACTGTCATATATTTTTCACTAGATTTTCGGCGTATATTTGATTTCTTAACAATTAAGACCAGTTATATTTAGGTTAGATCCATTACTGAATGGGACAGCTGATTGATTGACGATGACTGTGCTTTTAATGCTAGGGTTGACGAGAATAGGCAGACGGCGACTTGAATTTTGGCTAATGGGATCAATTTCATTATATCATGCCCTTTGAGATGTTATACGTATATTATACACAAAAAATATGGATTTTATAAGAAGGGCCAGTCGTGGCGCAGTGGCAAAAAGTGTGATTGTAAAGCGACTGGTTGTGGGTTCCATTCCCAGTCGAGGGATGGAAATATTCTATATTTCCATTGTCTTCGCTCTGGTGCCGAGGCAAAGCGCGGCGTTAAGTTCCGCCACTTAACACGTAATGCCTCCGAATTCGGCGGAAAGCGGGGAACGGAGGGTCTTAACACTAGGATCCTTCTGCTTACCCTGCTATGTGCGTGATACAACATGAAGCTAAAAGAGTTTTTAAAAGTTAAAAAAACAGTTTTTGGCTTATAGTATCAGAGAGTGCTTAGAGCCAAAACAATGTTCAATGAAATCAAGATATTGAATTTTAAGTGGCGGAACTAAACGCTGAGCTTTATCTTCAATACTTGAGCGGAGAAATTATAAAACATATTTTACGTTATTCCTTCGTAGTGAATCGAACCCAAAAACATCACGTTTACAGTCAGAAGCTGTCCCACTGTGCAATATCGGACACAAATCCAGAAAAAACAATGTAATGCTTCAATAAATAATTTTTTACACCTGAATAAATATACTTTTCATTATTTCTTTTCAAAACAAAGCGCGTCATTGGAGATTGCACATTTTCTCAATAAAAGTCTATAATATAGACTACTACAATAATATAGACTGAACTGCTCTGTTATTTGTACTTATAAAATGAGAACATAATATTTTAAACTTAATGATGCGCTAAAGTTTTTGAATAAGCAATTCTTACTCCTAGGAAATTCAACTTAGTTTATTCTACTATTGTTGCTGTAAATAAAACTGTATACAAATATAAATGTCTAAAATACAAAGAATATATTTTTAGTGATAATCTATTTGATTTAAGATCAATTTAATTGAAGTAGTATAATTTTAAATAATATTTATTTATAAAGATAAGAAAAATGTATTTTTTTTATTATTTAAAAGTATAATTTCAAGCGCTATAAAGCTAAGTTTAAACCAGAAATTGTTCTTGAAAATAAATTTTATAATAAAAGAAGAGAGAGTCTCAGATTTATTTATTTATTGTTTATCTTCTTCTTCTTCCTGGCAACTATCCCAGCTTTAGCCAGGGTCTGCCTTCCTGCTCAACCTCCTCCACTTTGCACGGTCTTTGGCATCCTCGGTGGTAAGTCCATTGGCTCTCATATCCTGCTTCACGGTGTCCAGCCATCGCTTTCTTGGGCGTCCTGGGGGTCTTGCTCCAGGGACAGACATATCAAGGCATATTCTTCCGACATAGTTCTCAGGCCGGCGTGCAACGTGGCCATACCATCTCAGGCGACTCTCTTGAAGCTTATCCGCTACGTCACGGACACCAAGACTACCTCGGATAAATGTGTTGCGTATGCGGTCAGCCCGCGTAACGCCACACATCCACCTCAGCATCTTCATCTCCGTGACGTGAAGCTGCTGAGTGTGCCTGGACAGTGCTGGCCAACATTCGCTGCCATATAAGAGAACCGGTCGGATTATGCTTCTGTATATCAGTCCCTTGAGCTTGGGTGGTATTCTGCGACCGCAGACCACACCTGTGACCTCACGCCATTTCGCCCAAGCAGCGCTGATACGGGCTTGGACATCGTGATCGATGCCTCCGGACTCGTGCAGAATAGATCCAAGGTACCTGAACTTTTCCGACTTAACGGCTGGTTCAGGACCTATTTGGATAGTGCATGAGTCCGGGCTCCCGCAAGCCATGTACTCGGTCTTCGTCACATTTAGCTTAAGACCGCCGTTCTCAAGCGTACCCTTCCAGAGGTTCACTCTCCGCTCCAGCGTCAGCCGGCTCTCGTCAATGAGTGCTATGTCATCGGCATACATCATCAGCCATGGAGGCTGGTCCTGGATGTAAGCCGAGACAGTGTCCAGCACTACATTGAACAAGAACGGGCTAAGAGCCGAGCCTTGGTGAACCCCAACAGAGATCTGAAAGGGCTTCGTGTCGCCAACAGCGGTCCTAACCATTGAAACGGAATCGCGGTACATGTCTCTGATGATGTCAATATAGGCCTCAGGGATCCCCTTGGATCGCAATGCCCACCAGATACATTGACGAGGTATACAGTCAAAGGCCTTCTGCAGGTCTAGAAACGCGACATGCAGAGCTCTCCTTTTTTCCCTGTATGCCTCCATCATAGTTCTGAGGGCAAAAATGGCGTCCAAGGTGCCCGATCCTGGCTGAAATCCATATTGACATTCAGAGACAGTACACTCTCGGCGGAGCCTGAGGTCGATCATGCGCTCAAAGAGCTTCATGGTGTGGCTCATGATCTTAACGCCCCTATAACTACCACAATCCTGAACACTGCCCCTGCCTTTGAAAATAGGGGTAATATAGCTATAACGCCACTGACGTGGCATTGTCCCAGTGTTCAAGATGCGGTTGAAAAGGTCCGTCAGCATAAGCACACCACGAGAGCCCAATGATTTCCACGCTTCGATCGGAATGTCGTCAGGTCCCACCGCTTTCCGATTCTTCATGCGCCGAAGACAATTCCGAGTTTCGTCAGGTGTAATCGGGGCAATAAGTCCAAGATTAGGAGGTGGTTCGGTTGGAAGGCTGCACGGGTGCTGAGTATTCAGCAACTCCTTGAAGTAGCACCTCCATCTCTCCTTCACAGAGGCATGATTACATAGCAGCGTGCCCCGGGAATCTTTGACGCAAAGACATTTGGCGATATCTTGCGTCGCTTTATCCCGAGCTCGTGCCAATTTGTAAATGAGCTTCTGCCCCTCCGCAGTTTCAAGTGTATCATACAGAGGTGATAACCTGTCACTGCGGGCTCTGGCAACAGCCTTTTTACATGCACGCTTCGCTGCTATGTACTCTAGTCTGTCTTCAGGAGAGTTGGATTGCTGCCACTCCTTAAAGGCAGCCTTCTTTCCACGAATCACCTCCTGCACTTTGTCATTCCACCACCATGTCTCCTTGTCGATGACCCGTCCTCCCCTAGAAAGGCCAAGAACTCGTTTACCTGCTGCGATGATTGCTGACTGGGCTCGATCCCAAGCTTCCTGAGCAGTACCGGTGTTAGTCGAAAGATTTCGACTCTCAACCTCTGCCTGGAAGTCGGTTTGCATCGGTCCATTCAGCAACCACCACCTGATCCGAGGCTCACGTTTCTCGGTTACTTTCTTTTTCGGGGTAACGACATAGTCCATGACAAGAAGACGATGTTGGGCCGTCAGGCTTTCACCTGGAATGACTTTACAGTTAGTCACCTTGCCGATATGACACCGTCTGGTCAGCAGATAATCTATTTGAGTTGAGTGAGATCCGCTCTTATACGTGATAAGGTGCTGCGGAGTCTTTTGGAAGAACGTATTCACGACGGCCAAGTCAGACACAATACAGGTTCTGAGAAAATTTTCTCCCTCTGTATTGCGACGACCATAACCAAAACCACCGTGTACACGTTCATACGTATCCGCAGCCTTACCTACGTGACTGTTCAGATCCCCCCCAACTATGATTACTTCAGCAGCTGGTATAGCACGTAGAACCTCTTCAAATTGCTCCCAGAATGTCTCTTTTTCGGACCCGCTACATCCCGCCTGAGGGGCATAGGCACTGATTAAGTTAGTAATTACTCCCTCAATCAGTACCCGCACCCGCATCAGGCGGTCGCAGCGACGGTCGACTTCAAGAAGACCATTCTGAAGCTCTTCAGATAGCACTACCGCTACACCAGCTTTACCTGAAGGCGACCCAGTGTATATCAGCCGGTAACCCTGTCCGATGTTTCGAGACTGCGCGTCGTTTAACGGCGACGCCCTAGCCATACCCAGCTTTGCCTTGTTTCGATCCATTTAAGTGGCGAGAAGTGGTTTTAACGGAGCGACTGCCGTCTGACCTCCAAAACCCCGTTTTATGGGTAAAACCAAAGGGGAGGGTTAAGGTACAGAGAAGGGGAATGAGGTAAGGAACGGGAGTTGGGGGGGTAGATAGGACACCACCTTCATGGATTGGAGATAGAGGTATGAAAGTGGTGGCTCGAGGAACCGGGGGCGCGTACCCGTATGCCCAAGCCCAAGTATCGGAAAAATACTTGGTAGGACACCCTCTGGACAAACATACATGATTTATAAACAATAAAAAGGGGTCGTCATGGCGCAGTGTAACAGCATCTAACTGTAGACGCGGTGATTGTAAGTTCGATTTTCACTCGCAGGAATGATTGTACTTAAATTATTTTTATTTCTGCGCGTAAAAAGATAAAGTGCGGCGTTGAGTTCCGCCACTCAACACGAATCGAATCGAATCGAATCCGATTCGAATTCTCATCATGCTGTCAGGAACGCATAAGGAAATAGAAAATTAAACATTCCTTTCAATATTTGGCCAAATAGATGTGAGACGATAGATTGTGGAATCCAATGCTAACCTTTATATTATCAGATGATAAAACCAGATATTTTTTTAAAAAAAAAATAGTAGAATAGGCAGAGGGGACATAGTGTTAAGACACTCCGTTCCCCACTTCCCCATTAGGTAAATTTCCTTACATTAAAATCGTATCCACAACTATCGCAGTTTAAACGCTCTTGAACTGTGCCACAATAGCTACCTACTCAAATTCCAATATATTAATAGAGCACTTGTAAGGCTTATAAAGAACATAATATTATAACATAAACGTAAATTATTTAAAACAGCCAGTAAACGTATTATTTGTGAGCCAAAAATATATTTCTTAATGAAAAACATGAAGTCTTAGAATTGCTTTACCAAAGTGGGCTTATTTTATTAATCGAGACGCATAACACGCGATCCATTAACTGATAGGCATAGCTTTTTTACTTATACATATAATATGGAAATTTCGTGGCCAGTCGTGGCCCAGTGGCACAAGCGTGTGACTGTAAACGACTGGTTGTGGGTTCGATTCCCACTCGAGGAGTGGAAATATTTAATATTTCCATTTTCTTCGCTCAATGCCTCCGAATTCAGCGGAAAGTGGGGAATGGAGTGTCTTAACACTAGGTTCCCTCTGCCTACCCCGCTGTGTACGGGATACAGCGTGAAGCGAAAAAAAAGGAATAGAAATTTCGTTGTGTAAAATAGAAAGAAATTTAAATAGTGAATATACAGTAAGTGTTAATGAACGCACAAACAAAGCACAGCATTGGATTCCACCAATGAACATGAAGTCTTGATTTTTGACTGAAACTGGAGAACTGAGTTTATTGACACTAATATGTAATTGTATTTAATAAATAGCATTCTCTCTTGCCAAACGATTTTTCGTAGAATAATCTTTGGGTAGCAGAAATTTGTAAAAATCTTATATAGATTTTGAGATGCTAACAACAAAAATAAGTAATAAAACGTATAAGATATGATATGATACGATGCATCGTAGAATGCATGGCTCAGGGTGAGAGCGCTTGGACGGTATTCAGGAGGCGCGGGTTCGAATCTCGCTGCGTTCAAAATGTTTATAACGTATAAATCTATTTCTGAATATATTTTCCAGTTAACAAAATCTCATAGTAATCGGTTGCATAGTTTACAAATGTGTAACAAATTCTCTTTCGCATTTATAATATGCAGAATAAGACAACGAATATTCTAATTCAGTTCAGTTGTTTAATCATGGCATTTCGAACTTACCTGAACAGCACAAGTCACTTCTCCATACTCGTATATCACGTTGTATCCAGAACACACGAAGGAGATTGATCGGTGCGAATATTCTATAACTAGTTGCTAACGTCACACGCAAAATACACGTCACTTATATCACAAGTCGCTTTATGCGAATATGCGTGTCTGTCTATAACAACAATTACGCTTTAACAATTATGCATCGCAAGGTAGTCAGAGAGACCTTAGTGTCAAGGAATTCCGTCGTTCAGTTTTTACCTCAAATCGAATACTGATAATACGTTGCGGTTATTTCTTCCACTCATTGACTGGATTTCTGACAAAGAATGTGTGACAAACAAAGAGTCACAAGACTTGCGGTTATCTTTGACAACCAAAGTAAGAAAAACATAAAGCTTGAAAATAGAACTATTCTAAATTTGGTAAATTACGTTAAATATAATGAAGATTCGTGGATGGTAATGAAGATTGTATATAATATTGTGTAAACAATATGCCTATAATATGTCTATGCTAAGTATATCAGTTAATAATATATTCGTGTGGATATTATTGCTAGCATATAATATGAACTTGAAACAATGATATCAATTTAATAAGTAGACTATCAAATTCAGAGAAATCGTTCGCCTTAAGATTAAAATAAATGGATAAAACATTATTTGTGCAAATTTATTTTAATAATAAAATACATTATTAGACAAAGTGTGGTGTTAAATTTCACCACTTAACCATCAATACCACTTAACCCACACACCACTTAAGCCGCCCGACTTCGGGTGGAGTGTCTTGACACTGTGTTCTCTCCGAAAAAAAAAATTATTTTCTAAAGAGTCAGTTACTCTATAGAACTCGTGTGTTTCTAGTTCGTGTAAAATAAAGAGCGTAAAAGGCAATTCATTTTTTACTAAAATAAACGATAGTGAGAAGCTCGAATAATGGAAGCAAGCGATAATGCACATTATAAAGGAGTCTAACGCCTACCCTTGGGTTACAAGTTCCAGGCACTGATGTGAAATCCTCTTTTTGCAACACAATGGGCACGCCTTGGGAATAAAATGCTCAGTCCAATCTATTCCAAAAGTATCACTAATAATTCTTTAAATTAAAATTGATGTGAAAAAAGGAATTCGGATCCCGCTGAGTTTCTTACGCCGGTTCTTTCCAGGTCTGAGGCATTAACTTAGTGAACCAAAGGTAAACTATTCGACGTTCAAAAGATCAAGCATGTCACTTATTATTTCAAATAATATATTTTGAGTTTGACTTTGAAATGAATGGACTACTCCGCAGTTACTTTTCATAATAGAAAAAATATTTTATTATAATAATTGTTTTACTTATTTACGTGGCTATTTAAAAAAAGTAATTTTAAAAAGTAAATTTATATCAACTACGGTGATAAATAGGCAAATATATTTTACAAAATAAAAAATCTAATTAATATATATTTTTTGACACAACAAAAATATATTACAAGAGTCCATGAAAATAGATTATAATGAAAAACTAATGGAGATAAATTTAACAGATGTCATCGTTTACGTTTCAAAGTGGCAATTAAAGGAGTTTTATTTGCCCTCGTACTAGATTTAAAAACGGTCCACGAATAATAAATTTGGTGAATTATGTAAAAAAATAAATAAAGAAAATTTGTTTTGTGTGGTCAGGTTTAGCGCCACCTATCGATAAGTCTGTAAAATGGACTAAAAGTAAGACTAAGGTAGTATATTAGCAATCTGTTCTATTTCATACCTTAGGATATGTGAAAAACGCCTAAATAAATCTAGTTTACCAACAGTTTTATGAATAATTTAGATATAAATTATTTTATTTAATTTGTGGCCAGTCGTGGCCCAGTGGCACAAGAGTGTGACTGTAAACGACTGGTTGTGGGTTCGATTCCCACTCGAGGAGTGGAAATTATATTTCCATTTTCTTCGCTCTGGTGTCGAGGTAAAGCGCGGCGTTAAGTTCCGCCACTTAACACGCAAGCCTCCGAATTCGGCGGAAAGTGGGGAACCTAGTGTTAAGACACTCCGTTCCCTCTGCCTACCCTGCTTTGTGCGGGATATAGCGTGAAGCTATAGCGTGTTCTACATTATTCATATATTTTAGAATTGTAATTTTTTTATCAGCTTACGCCATCGTAGCACAGTAAATGCAATCATGACTGGGTTCGATGTTCGATTCCCGCTCGGAGGGTGGATAAATAGATAGAAAATCTTGACGGGGAATGAACATAATAAGAACAATATAAATATATTTAAATTATTGTCATTTCTCCACTTTGGTAACAAGAAATGTGACGTAAAGCTTCGCCACTCAACATACATGCAGTGTCTCGAATTCGGACGGAAAGTAAGAAACGGAGTGTTTTGACAGTAGTTTCTACGATAAAAAATAGTGAGTGAGGATCACTAGGTTTTATTATAAAAATTAGAACTCAGAACGATAACATCACGAAAGTCTCTAGCATTTAAAAAAAATATATACATATACCTTCATCATTCAAATTTGATTATTTCGTTCATTCACGAAATTATAATAAAAAATCCATTATATATTTATTTCTCATTTCCATTTTTTTATAAAGCACTCGTTCACATATTTAACATCACAACTATTTATTTAAAAACAAATTATTAAATAAACATAAAAGGAACGTAATATTATAGAAATTATTATACAAAAAAGCCTAGTAAAAATATTTATATAAAGAAATATTTTTTAACACAAATACATACTAACTACGGACTCTAATAGCCTTTTTTGCCCTCGCAATTTACAGCAACACTAATTGTTTATGTTTTAACTAATCGCTTACGCCAGTAGACAATTGCCCATTTTAAATAGCCTATCGTTTATCTTAATTATTTGAACGTCATGACACTTGTGTGATGTTTAACACGTATTTGTTTTGTTACATAGATATAGACACAAAACATGTTTGTCTGTCTATTGTCACGTAACTACTAAATCGTTAAGCCTATTTTGATTATAATAAAGTAAATGAATAATAAGTTTCTCTTGTGAAACAATTCAATTTTTTATCAATTTTGATAGGTTCGATCATTGTTATTTAAATTTTTTGCCAATACCGAGTATTTAGAAATTGAAATCAAAAATATTTAATTTTTCTCTATTATATATTTAACAAGTGTACGCTCTTCATGCAGTGCAGAGTAATTAAAGAGAACCAAGTAGTGTCAAATCTCTCCGTTCTAAAGTTTTCGTCTGCTATCGAGAATGTCGCACAAGAACTATACGTCATGCACCGAAGCAAAGAAATAAAAAGTGGGAATCGAACCCACAACCATTCGGTTTTACAGTTAGATACAGATCACGTCACGACAGCCTCTAGTCTACCATATATTATAATGTCTATTATTATCTTTAAACTAACATTCTCTAAACAAAACACTTGTTACTGTATTCATAAAGAATTACAAATAATAAACTTCTGCTAAAACTTAAATAGGATTATTTAATTTAATTGCAAGTTAAAGTAACTTGCAGCAAAATTAAATACATATTATAAAATTGTATACAGTTTTTCACAAAGACAACCGCAAAAAGTTTACCCTTTTAAATGTTTTTATATTGAGTTTGAATGAGAACGACGTAGGCAGGATTAATGTTTTAGAGAATACTTCGAATAGCCGTTGTGAATTTTTTAACATTCAAAATTACTCTCTGAGACCCTTTGGTGATGATTCGTTCTACAGAAAGCTGTAAATAATACGAAAATATATTTTATTTTAGTAGTAAAGTGCATAGTTTGAGATTCAAATACTAAAGCATTAATTGTTTTTTTAACCGGAATAATCGATAAAAAACAAACAGTTTTTCTGCGAGAGCCAGTTGTGGCGTAGTGGTACAAGCGTGTGACTGTAAACGACTGGTTATGGGTTCGATTCCCATTCGAGGAGTGAAACTATTTAATATTTCCATTTTCTTCGCTCTGGTGTCCAGGGAAAAGCGCGGCGTTAAGTTCCACCACTTAACACGCAAAGCCTCCGAATTCGGCGGAAAGTGGGGAACGGAGCGTAACTTAACACTAGGTGTCTTCTGCCTACGCTGCTGTGAGCGAGACACTGCGTGAAGCTACAAAAAAAAAAAAAATCTGTGATTGCGGCTATATCTATTCTACTTGCTACTAGGTATGTCTACCTACTATATCAAAATATACATACACAATATGTTGAATAACTAAAGAGAACCTAGACACTCCGTTCTCCACTTTACGCTAGAACTCGACACATTTAGTGGTGAGCTGAATGCCACGGTTTCAATGACTTAGGTACAAGAGTGAGGGTATGAAAATAAGTAAAATATAGTCATTCCCCCGAGTGAGAATCGAATCTATAACCAATCGTGTTTACAGCCAGACGCTGTGTGTGTGCGTCACGATAAATTTACGGTGTGCGTTTTATTTGCAATTATAAGTTAATTTCAATTTATAAACGTTCAAGATAATTTTATGTCGCCCAAAAAGAAAATAAGCTTCTTTTAATTAAACCTTCTTCAATTTATTATTTTCCAATTAAGAAGTAGATAATTTATACTATAGTAACTAGATTCTCTCTGAATATAGTGCAATGCGTGAAACTATAAAAAAGATGAAAATAAAACATGCCTACCCGAACAATTTGTATGTTCAATATATCAAATCCATACTTATATTATAAATGCGAAAGTCTGTCTGTTTGTCTGTCACGCTTTCACGGCTAAATCTACCGGACAGATTTGAATGAAATTTAGAATGTAAGTAGCAAAATCGAGGGTCAAACATATGCTACTTATTTTTTCAAAATATACCTAAAGGGTTAGAATAGGGGATGAAAGTTTATATCTTCTAAAAAAACACAATAATCTAAACAGCTTGACCGATTGTAATGTATTTTGGAATAAATATAATTGATAATACAAGGTTAAACATAAGATACCTTATTTTGTCAAAAATCCACACCCGCGGGTTGCAATATATCGTAAGAGGTATATAGTTCACATAGTAAAGCCGCGAGTGGGCCGCTGGTTATTGTGATAAAAGAATAAACAAACCAATTTTATAAGAGAAAATTTCCTCATAGCGGGATAGTCAGAAAGAAAGTAAGTTAAGTGGTGAAACTCAACGCCGCGCTTTTAGATTTTGCCATAAATTTAATCAGCTACTATATTTAGCTATACATTCATACATTCCACTCGTACTTTTGATCTTGAATACCCACACGATTAATTGAACCAAACATGATTAATGATAGCTATAGCTTTCTACGACCCACGCCTTGCCTATTGTCGTATCACTTTACAGAACAAGCATTTTGTCTCAGAGCTAATATACTGCAGACGTATTGAGCTTTTCTATATAGAAGGTTATACTTATAAGGACGCCAGTGACGTGGCGAATTGTCTGAATATATTTGTTTAGTACTGTAGTGGGAGGGGAGATGATTTGGAACTTTGGTTACGGGTTCGATTCCCGACTGAGGGCGTCTGTATGGAAGTTTCGATGACCTATAAGTAAAATGTAGACAATGTATTTTACAAATGTTGCATCCAGATAAGTTAAATTAAATTAACTGTTATTTATGTATAACAGTGTTAAGGTCATTGTGGCGCAGTGGGACAGCGGCTGACAGTATAGGTGATGGTTGTGTGTTTGATTCCCACTCGGGGAAATGATTATATTTAAATTTTCATTTCTTCTCTCTGGTATCAAAGACACGCACTCAACAAGCTATGTATCGATTTCAGTATGAAAGTGGAGGATGGAGTGTCTTAACACGGACTTAGTGTATCTGACTACCCCGCTATGCAGTAAAAAGCGTGAAGCAGCTTTTTATATATATCATGTATATATACATGATATATGTATATATAGCCTACTAGCGGCCCGCTCGCGGCTTTGCCGCGTGAACTATTTCGCTGTATTACAACCCTCGGGGGCGCATTTATAAAAAATAAAGTAGCCTATGTTTAAGCATAAATTATCAACTATATTTATGCCAAAACTCATTACAATTGGTCAAGCGGTTTAGATTTTTCATACAAACTTTCCTCCCCTATTTCAACCCTTTAGAGGTTGATTTTTGAAAAAGTAAGTAGCCTATGTTAGAACCAGTCACTTTTACTACTTTCATTCTAAATTTCATCTAAATCGGACCGGTAGATTAGCCGTGAAAGCGTGACAGACAAACACACAGACTTTCGCATTTATAATATAAGTATGGATGTATATTTAAAATGTGGATACAAATCTTCTTAAAGCTTCCTTATACCTCTGTTAAAATACAACCGTACTTACTTAGACGCCATCGGCTTATCTGTCATCATAATCTTTCTACACTAAGTGCGGTTCTGGATTCTGCCAGAAACGTACTGTCGCCCAAATGGGGCAATATGACAATATTTTCCGTGCAGTAAGTCGTAAAAATTGATTAAAAAAAAAACACCTTCACGTGTTGACTGGCGGAACTCAACTCCGCGCTTTGTTTTAGATACCAGATCGAAGAAATAAAATTTTAACATAACCATTCCTTCGAATGGGAATCAAACCCACAACCATTGTGTCACAGTCAGGCGTACCAATATTTAAAAAACTATACAAAAATAAAAATAACCAACATTATAGAAAACACTGTATGGTATAGTAAAATGCCCTAATATTTTGAATTCCTAAGGGAAACTGGCAAATTAAGATTTTTTGTAGAAATTTACTTTTTCCTTTTGAAGAAGTCTTTATTATAAAGCAAATAATTCCAATTTAATTTAAAAAGGATATTAAAATATATATACACGCATACATATATATATACATATATATATATATATATATATATATATATATATATATATATATATATATATATATATATATATATATATATATATATATATATATATATATATATATATACATACATGCATACATAAAACATGTAGAGAAAAATAAAGAATGTTGAACATATACTTTCTTAAGCTAAAATTTTTTCTTCGACTACAACAAAAAATCTAACGAAAAACACAAATACTTTTTCTGCAAAAGTGTAAACATACACACTTATTCTAATTGTTTATAAAATAATATCCTTTTTCTAAATATATATTAAGACTACTAACCTTACCCCTTTCTAAGTTTTCCTAACAAAATTAAAATGAAACTGCAGTATAAAGGATAGTTGTTATGTTTCTTTTGTGACAAAGCGTCACTTTTTACCGCTGCATAATGGGATATTTTATTCACGTGAAACAAAATGACAGCACTTACAAAGCGAAAGCTCCTTTCTATTTAAAAAAAACTGCCAGCTATTAACACGAGCTGTTTGTTTAATAAAATATAGGGAAATATGTTTTAAAAATTAAAAGAAGAAAATATGGGCCAGTCGTAGCACAGAGGCACAAAATGTGTCTGCGATGCGACTGGCTTTGGGTTCCATTTCCACTGGAGATGGAAATATTTATTGTTTCCATTTTCTTTGCTCTTGTGTCGAAGCAAAGCGCGGCGTTAAGTTCCGCCACTTAACACGCAATGCCTCCGGATTCGGCGGTAAGTGGGGAACGGAGTGTCTTAACACTAGATTCCCTCTGTCTTCCCTGGTGTGTGCGGGATACAGCGTGAAGCAAAAAAATGAAGATAATATTTTATAAAATACCGCTACTTTCTGCGGGTTGAACAGTAGCAGCTTCATACTTTTCCCGCTTGGCAGGGTAGTCAGAAATAATCTAGTAACAAGACTTATATATCTAATTCAATTATTAATAATCGAACCCACAACCAATCGCTTTAACAATTAGACGCTGTCCCACGATGGTTCCGGTAAAGTTCTCACGGTTTTGTTACTACTGAAATTTTAGCCTTTAGTTTGGATCCCGGGTTCAAATCCCGATGCCGAAAATGAGCAATATATACGTAACTTTACAAAATAATATTTGTTTCACCATAAACTACATAGTTCGTGTATCTAAGTTTCAACATAAAACCTGTTTCTTTATTCTCATATACAATATATATCTCCGGTCCAAGGGGACAGTCATTTAAAGCGAGGAAAAAAAACAGTTCAACATTCCCTAAGGCATGTTAGTAAATACTTATAGTTAGAGTTGCGTACTTACTTTTTCTTGAATTTTTAAACACCAGTCGTTTTGTTTCTTTTCGTGCACTTTGCTACCTGAAACAAAAAGAAGGTTATTTGGTGAAAAGGTTTTACAGCAAAAAAAAAATGTTTTTTGCAGATCTGAAATTGCATTTTTTCCTCATGGCAGTAGTACGTATAGAGAATAAGGTCTCTCTATGTCAAGATACACTGTTTGCTTAACGATGACAATACTCAATGCCGCCATTTGTCTTCGAATTGAAGCGTGGATATTTGGATATCTCTTCTTTAGATTCGATTGTTTTAATTAATTAGCAATTATTTAATATAATTTAATATAATATGATAAAAATAACTATTAACAACGCATTTCAGTGTCTGACTGTAAATGCGATTAGTTGTAGGTTCGTTTCCCACGAAGTACATACTAGAAACCGCTCTTTGCTGAAGAGCTGAGCGAAATACATATTTAATGTTATGTTAAAAAAGATTGAAAAGCAAACACTTAACATAACGTTCCACAGCCTAAGTGACCATTTAATTAACATTTAATCAAAAATTACAATTACAATTATCACCAAAAAACTTCACAGCTCACAAGACACTGTGTTCGATATCCCTCACTGTGCAAAATTTTAGAGGTCTACTACAAATAGCCCAGGAAGAGTCAAACTACAACAAAACACAATTTTGACCAGTAAGAGCTTCGCTCAGCTCAATAATTTTCATTTCTCCGCTCTAATACCGAAGACAAAGTTGACGGCGACGTTTGAAAGCGGCGTTGAGTTCTGCCACCTGACACATAAAGTTCATCTTTCAGGCGGAAACTGAAGAACTGAGTGCCTTGATTCTCATTTACTACCCAGCATTGTGAAAAAACGAGAAATTGTTACTTTTATGTAAATCATTGTTATAATAAATAGAGTTAGAATTGTTGAGTTTAATACGCTTTAGATAAAAGAGATTAAACTTATATTGATAACATTTGTTCTGCACAATAAGTTACAAATACAAAACAGTTAATTACCTGCATTTCTAATATGTTATCATATATATGGAATATATTTCTTCTCATTGTTACTTGAGTTTAATCAGAAAATAGAGAATATTATATTACATTCATATTCCCTGTTAGTTGCACAGCTAAATAAATAAGATCAATATGAAAAAAAAGGGGCCAGTCGGGGCGCAGTGGCACAAGAGTGTGACTGTAAACGACTGGTTGTGGCTTCGATTCCCACTCGAGGAGTGGGAATTAATATTTCCATTTTCTTCGCTCTGGTGTCGAGGCAAAGCGCGGCGTTAAGTTCCGCCACTTAACACACAATGCCTCCGAATTTGGCGGAAAGTGGGGAACGGAGTTTCTTAACACTCAGTTCCCTCTGCCTACCCTGCTGTATGCGGGATACAGCGTGAAGCTAAAAAAAATGAAAAAAGAATCATACCACCCATCATTGCTATTTTAAAAAATGTTGATACAATTAAAAATTCATTCATTCCAATTAAAAAATCATTACTAACTAAAATGAAATCCTTTTAATAAACATCTAAATAACGTAACACTTTTTACTCTTAATTTTGCTATACAAAAGTTAATCTAAACATGTTAACTAAGCGTTGGTAGACCGAACCTACTCAATGACGTTAACTTTTTTAAAACATATTAGCTTTAAGCTTTTTCTCGTACAGCAGAGTAGTTAGAGAGAACCTAGCATAACATACTCCATGCATGTTCTCTATTTTTCATCCGAAACGAGTCAATGCACGTTAAGTTAAGCAGCGGAACTCAACGCCGCGTTTTATCTTAGGCATAAATAAAGATTGAACTATAATTATTCACCCGAGAAGGAATCAAACCCACAACTATCACGTTTACAGTCAGACGCTATCCAACTGTACCACGACAACAAACAAAATTCTCTAACAAAATTATTTATAAAAAAATATTTATTTACTTAAATTACGCTAAACATCTGTCATTCTCTTTTGATTTGGACGTTTTGGCTAACGCCCCTAAAGCCGGTTCTTTTAAAAATAATATCCTCTTCCATACAATTTTAGACTCATGGCTATGTCATATTGGCACAGCGTGGGGTGTCAATGATAAGTCATTTTGGGAGAAAGCCAACAATGAATAATGGATAAATCTGCGAAGGTCTCCTGAAAACTACATATATTAAATATAATAGCTGTTAAAGCTAAGGATATTTTCTAAATGATAATCGCTCACTTCGTTGAATATTGTAATGTAAAAACAGCACTTGATGTAAAATAAATTTGATTTTTTATTTATTTTATGGTAGTAATTTATTTTGTTTTTTAGCTTCACGCTATATCCCGCACACAGCAGGGTAGGCAGAGGGAACCTAGTGATAAGATACTCCGTTCCCACTTTCCGCTGAATTCGGAGGCGTTGCGTGTTACATGGCGGAACTTAATGCCGCGCTTTACCTCTGATATTATAGAGGAATCGAACCGACGACCATTCGTTTACAGCCACACGATCGTGCCACTGCGCCACGACTGGCCTGGTTATAATTTCTATTTATATTTTTACAGTATTTTTTGTGTTAAAATTACTATCAATATTTAAACTTCTAACCATATTACGGTGACGTCTAAAATAAGGACAATTTACAAAATCGGAATTATAAGTCTTTGTGATATCTCAATTTCGGACGGAAAGTGGAGAACGGAGTGTCTTAACACTAGCATTTAGGATAGTCAAAGAAAACCTTCTCTCTCTTCTCCTATGCGGGAAAAAGCTTGAAGTTGTTGTTTTGTAGCCCTTTACGAATATAATAATAAAGGATGCTTGAGATATAACATTTATTATGAAAACATGTATAACATGAACCTTTCATACCGGACTAACGAACACTTCTTTTGTTATATTATTCTGACCCTTCTCTAGAACGATTATTGTTATTATTTAGATTTTCAGGAGTTGTTCGTGAATATATGAAATACATATTTGTATTTTTTATTTATTTAGTTTAAAAGTCGCAAGCTTCTACACAAGTTTAGCTTCTACATAAAATAAAAATGGAATTTGAAAAGATTTATTTTTTATTTTTTTAGCTTCACGCTGTATCCCTTCCGAGGTAGTCGGAGAGAATGGAGCGCCAAACGATATGGTCCCTGCATACTTCTTTCGCCGTCCACTGTCATCATACACGCCCTCCGGGGGGTCGTGGTCGGGAAGAATTGGAAGATAATGTATTAATTCTATTCTATTTGATCTTATATATAAGTATTTCTAACAACAATTAATTATATTGTGTAATTTGGATTCATTGTGGTGCAATTTGATAGGGTCTGGCTGTAAATACGGTGGTTGTGGGTTCGCGGAAATAATTATACTTAAATTATGATTATTTTTTCACTTTGGTACCTAAAACAAAGCTTGAGTTCTACCACTCAACAGGCAATGACTAAATTTCTGGATACACTAGTTAGTATCTATCTGATTATGCAACAAAAAACATTTTTTTTTTAATTAAATTTTTAAGCGCCACCCTTTACCTCTACAACAAAGCGAAGAAAATAATAATATTAAATATTTACACTCCCCGAGTAGGAATCGAACCCATAACCAGTGGCTTTACAGTCACACTTTTTGCCCCTGCGCCACGAAGGGCCCCAAAGAAAAAACATGAAGCTGAAAAAACAAATAATTCATATATATAAATATTTGGTAATTTAATAAAAAATACTATCATATTAAAATCATATCATACTATCGGAGTACGCGTTGGCATATGTAATAGATCGGTCGCAGCAACTTTGTTATCAAATTAGAACTGAAACTTGGCCCCAAAGTTAAGCAAAGTTTCTAAACAATATACGTAGTTGTACACTGGCTGAGGAATTCCCATGGTTGTTATGGGAATTTATATATTGCATTTCAGCCAATTAAGGAGGGCTTTAATGCTATTAGCTGTATAGACTGGTGGCTCCCTGCGGCATTGTCAGCTTGTGTAATTTATTGTTTTGTACTTTTAAACATTTTTAAAGTGTTATTCCACACTTAGGAAAATTGAAAAGGACATTTAGAAAACGTATAAAAATTTGAACGCAGCGGGATTCGAACCTGCGCCTCCTGAATACCGTTCAGTCGCTCTCACCACTGAGCATTTCTGAGCAATGCTCAGTGGTGAGAGCGCCTTTTTTTCTAAATATTGTTTTGTAGCTTGTCGCTTTTTACCGCATAGCAGTCAAAAAGAATGTTAAAGTGTTTAGACACTCCGTTATTTATTCCGGTAATCCTATTTGTACTATAAATGCGAAAATTTGTAAGGATGTTTGTTACTCTTTTACGTAAAAACTACTAACTACTTTAAATGAATTTAGCATAGGATAAAATATAGGCTACAATTTATAAAGATATTTTGTGAATTGTCCAAAATAGTAGGCCCCTGTGATTATAACTGCTTTTGTAAATTTCACGTGGACGAAGTCGCAGGCGTAGCTATTAATTAATAAAGTTAAAGTTTAATATCTAAATGTGTAAAAATTGCAAAAATAATAAATCTTAATAATAAGATTTACCAGAGAACAATACTGAGAAATACAATAACATAATAAAATAGAACATTCAAATGAAGATTGTATTTAGAAAACAAACTTAATTAAGTACGGTATTTTGTGGAGCTTTCTTTACTTACAAGACTAAAAAAAGCTTTACGATTTTCCATATTAATATACGAAAAGAGAATGTCGCGTTTAAACATTCCTTCCTCCGTATTGAAGAACTCATTAACAGAGTTTAACGTCACACTTTCTTTACTAGAACGGGAACCAAAATAATTTAAATACCTATTATAGTCATTAATCAAAAATTGGAAGACAGTCGTGGCACAAAGGGTGACTGTAAATGCAACAGGTTGTGGGTTCAATACTCATTTGGGGAATTGAAATATTTAATATATCATTTTCATCGTCCTGATATCAGTAAAGTGCGGCATCGAGCTACGCCACTTAACACGCCTACAGAATTCGGAGAAAATGGGGAACGTAGTGTCTTAACACTAGATACTCTCTGCCTACCCTGCTGTGTGAAAGATACAGCGTGAAGCCAAAAAAAAAGGAAAAATAAAAAAAGTGTGTGTTAGAATCAACAGCCAACCAACGTTTATATTTCATTATTGTTCCACTTTTCCACAAAGATCTTAATATATGGTAGTATGGTCTTAATACAACTATATTTATGTTAAGTTCTTATACATTCAGCTCTTTTTCTTGGGAATCGAACCCACAACCAGTCGTTTACAGTCTCACGCTTGTGCCACTGCGCCACGACTGGCCCCTGTATACTAAAGTAATTGAAATAAAATATGTTAAAAATAGCGACAAGTTCTTCTAGTAGTAAAAAAATATTATAATATACAATACAACAAAAGCTTCTAAACGGAGCGGTTTATACAGTCTTTCAGCCGATGTATTTCATCATGAATCATGATGGATCGACACCGCAGTGCTCAAGTTTTATTGGAGTTATGCGGATATTTGCGTACATTTTTATTGCGAAGTAAAATTGATTTTTTTATATATTCTTTTATACATATTTTAGTAATGGAATTTACTATAAGTTCTTGGAAACTTTGTATATAATAAGTCACTTTGAATATAATGTTATAATATAAAAAAGTCTTTTTATATTATGACTAGTGACCCACTCGCTACTTCGTCTGCATGAATTACATAGATATTTCGTAATTCGGGGGCCCACATTGGCGCTTAAATTAAGCGGCTTATATTTTTTATACTTTATACCCATTTTCATCCCTTCAGCATTTGGTTTTTAAGAAAATTAGCTCATTTACGTCATTAACCATGCTAAGAAAATTCATAGACATTGGTCAAGCGGATTAATTTTTAAATTTTAATTAGATTTTTGAAAAATAACATTTATGTTTGACACTGGGTCTTCGACTATTTTCAGTACTCGGGCCCGTAGATAAGCCGTAAAAACATAATAGACAGACAGATTTTCACATTTATAATGGCTTAACTGCCGTACTTAAAAAGTTTATAATATAGATATATATAATACATAGTTTTACAGTAAACTATAAACAAGACGACTTATACAATATTTTTATATAATATTTTTTACTGACATATTATACAATATTTTTCATACTCACATATTTCCTTTGAAAGTGCTTCTTGCTACTACAAAATTTTCAAAGTTCCTGCCCACCGGACTGAAACTACTTAAATATTCAACATAGGTTTGACCAAGTACCTACTTGTTGAATAAAACAGCAGTTAAGGGCGTATACAAGATGCTAAAATATGTTTGCGACAAGAAAGTCTAGTAAATAAATATTGACTTGCTTAGATATATGTTCCATTGGAAGGCCATGAAAGGCCATGGCGTAGTAGGATAGGGTCTCACTATAACCGCGATGGTTATGGGTTCGCTCCCAACTCGGGGGAATGATCGTATATTGTTTTCATTTCTCTGCACTGATACATAAGATAAATCGTGGCATTGAGTAACGACATTTAACACCCAATGTCTTGAGTTTATGGCACCAGGTTCTCTCTGACTACCCTACTGCAAGTTATTATAACTAAATACCTCCTCGACGCTTTAAACATATGTTATGCTCTCTAACGTTTATTTATTAGTTCAATGTATTTTAATGGATTATTATAAAAAAAAATGTAGATCTTTTGCACTTCTTCTACTTATCTCCTCTATTCTTTTATTATTCCTATCTTGTGGCAAATTATTTACTACGTTCCTATAATTTTCGTAAAAAGAGATGAATAAATTTTCCTTTAAATTCAATAATGTGCATTAGAAATATTTTTTTCGAAATTTAAAATGTAATGCCTCCATTTTTTAAATGTTTTTACATTTAATACAATTAGTTCACAAAAACATAAACACAAACAAAAATGTACTTTAAAAAACCAAAATATTATTAATACCGAGTTGATTGATTACTTCCATATTAATCCTTTAATTGAGCGCTTTTTATTAGATTATCAAAAACAATGTGTACCTAACGATAAGGTATTGGGATTACCATGTGCATTTATAAAATACTTGCGGTCCGCTCATGACTTCGCCGCATTGTTACAACACTTTTGGCCAGGATTTTGAAAAATAAAGTAGCTTATATGAAACATTTTGCTATGACATATATTTATGCTAAAGTTAATTATATTCTTTCAAGCCCTATTTCGACCGTTAAGGTGTACGAGTATATGTATATGTAGTATTTTGAAAAAAATATCCTATGTTTGACCCTGGATCTTCAACTATATTCATTCTGAAGTTCGTCCTAATTGAACCGGTGGTTCTAACGTGAAAGAATAACAGACGGAGAGACAGACAGACTTTTGCATTTGTATTATTACTATGATTATGGATAATAATAATTATTTTGAAATAAAATCAATTTAACCGTCTGTGGTCACGGCCTACTGAAAAGTGTTCGAAACGTCGGGTTTTCTAAAAATGTATTTTCGAATACCAAAAATATACGCGATTAATTCGGTTAAAAATAGTTTTATTTCAAAATGTGTAATAATCGCGAAAACAAAAGATAATCATAATTAATTTGTTTGTTTTGTTTGAAACGTTTTGTGTAACTGGGGAAATACCTTTGTTATAGATAACAGGACTTAGTGATAAGAGGTCAAATTTGCAACTATTTAGAAACTTTGTATGTTGGTTAGAGGGTCACTTAGCCATACTTGCTACAACAAAAATAGTTTTACACTTTTTGTGACGGTTCTAAATTATATTTATTTCTTAAAAACAGCATATTTTTTGTAAACGTATAAAAATGATTTTTAATTATCTTTAAAATACCCACGACGGTTTAATTGTAATTGAAAAAGGATAAAATAACTAGAAATCCCCCGCCTAAAAGAATATATGTAACGAGATGATGGGGACGACTTCGTCGGAGCTGCCATTACTTTAAGTTTGCTAACTTCTCCTAGGTTTTCATGCTATTAAAACAGGTTTGGGAAAAAATTAAAATATTAATATGAATTTACAGTTTTGATAACTGGTATTCCTTTTAAAAACTTTAAGAACGAAACGAAACGAAACTTCCTGTTTTAACAGCATGAAAACCTAGGAGAAGTTAGCAAACTTAAAGTAATGGCAGCTCCGACGAAGTTGTCCCCATCATCTCGTTACATATATTCTTTTAGGCGGGGGATTTCTAGTTATTTTATCCTTTTTCAATTACAATTAAACCGTCGTGGGTTTTTTGAAAATTTTTAATTTTGTTTTTTATTTTAAACTTTTTAAAGTGAATAGATACACATTATATATTATTACATAATTTCGAAATACTTTATATTAATCTTCATGCAAATCCAAAAGAAATTATAAACCCAATGCTTTCTGGTTATCAAATGCTTGTCGCCTAGCAGATTGTCACCGTAACATTTTTAGGAAACTTAAGTTTAACCAAATCAGTGAAAATCACAAAACCCACTAGTAGTTTTGATTTGGAACAAATTAATTTATACTGGAGCGCCCCGTGGTAGTTTGTGATATGGCATATAAAAACACGCAACAATTAAACCTGAACCTATCACAGAAAACCGCATCTAAATAGGTTTCACACAAAAATACAAGCAAATGCTTACAGCGCCCCCTGGTGAGGTGTCACCACGACACATATACGAGAACACGCGCTAATTGAGTCTGATCCTATCGTTGAAAACTGCATCAAATTCAGACTCGTAGTTTTAACTTTGCACCATCAAATGTTTAATGAAGCGCCCCCTGGTGAGTTCTTAACGTAAAAAAAAACTAAAAACATACACCAAGTAAAGGTAAATTTTTACTGAAAACTCTGTCCAATCGGACTAGTAGTTGTGGTTTTACATTAAATATTACAAACAAATGTTTACTGCAGCGCCCCCTGGTGAGTTAACACGATAAAACATATCCAAGAACATGCACTAATTAAACTTGAGCTTATCACTGAAACTGCATCCAAATCGAATTCGTCATTTTAGCTTTGCACAAATAATATTTTACTGCAGCGCCCCCTGGTGACTTGTCACCGTAATATAAATTTAAAAACATGTACTAAACAAAGCGGAATCTAATACTGAAAACTCTTTCCAATCGTACTAGTCGTTTTTGTTATACACAAAAAATGGAAGCAGCTACTTACTGCAGCGCCCCCTAGAGAGTTGACACATACTTGAAAATATGCACTAAGTAAACATACATGACACATATATGAAAATATGCACTAAGTAAACTTGAATCTATCATTGAAAACTGCATTCAAATCGGACTCGTAGTTTTAGTTTTGCACAAACAAATGTACTTACTGCAGCGCCCCCTGGTGAGTGATCACCGTAACACATATATGAAAAGATGCACCAATTAAACCTGAACCTATCGTTGAAAGTTTGATCTAAATCGGACTAGTAGTTTTTACTCTACATAAACAAATGTTTACTGCAGCGCCCCCTGGTGAATTTTCACCGTAACGTAAAAACAAAAATTTTAAAATATGTACGAAGTAAAGCTTAATCTAGTTCTGAAAACTCTAGCCAATCGGATAAGTAATTTCGGTTTTAGACAAATAAATATAAGAAAAATTTTGGTTTTACACAAAAAAACTCAAACAAATGCTTATTACAGCGCCCCCTGATGAGTGGTCACCATAACACATATATGGAAAGACGCACCAATTAAGCCTAAACCCATTCTTGAAAGTTTCATCTCAATTGAACTTGTAGTTTTTGCTCTGCATAAACAAATGTTTAGTGCAGCGCCCCCTGGTGAGTTTTCCCCGTAACAAAAAAAGAAAAATCTTAAAATATGAACCAAGCAAAGATAAATCTTTTTATGAAAACTCTTTTTAATCGGAGCAGTAGTTTCGGTTTTAGACAAATAAATACAAAAAAAGTACAAACAAATGCTTACTGCAGCGCCCCCTGGTGGTTTGACACGATAAAACATATTCAAGAACATCCACCAATTAAACTTGAATCTACCACTGAAAATCTATTGAAATCAGACTATTATTTTTTGAGATAATTGAAAACATTCGTTTTCACGTAAAATGCTTACTGCAGCGCCCCCTGGTGAGTTAAGGCAATAAGACATATCTAAGAACATACGCCAATTGAACCTTAACCTATCATAGAAAACCATATCAAAATCGGACTTATAGTTTTGGAAATAATTGACATAGTAATTTGCACAAACACACAAACAAACAAACAAACAAACAAACAAACAAACAAACAAACAAACAAACAAACAAACAAACAAACAAACAAACAAACAAACAAACAAACAAACAAACAAACAAACAAACAAACAAACAAACAAACAAACAAACACACAAACAAACAAACAAACAAACAAACAAACAAACAAACAAACAAACAAACAAACAACCTCTCACCCCAAACACATATACAGTCGCCGTTCCGTCGCGGGTAATAAAAATGATTTTTAATTATCTTAGTGAATATTGTGAATAATACTTTAAAATGTTTACTTTTTTTTATTGAGTAAAGGGGACAATGAGCAGAAAGTAAGTGATGATGGTAAGTGGTTACCTTCGCCCATGAACATCCACAACATTAGACTTGTGGATGCGTTGCCGGCCTTGGAGGTGAAGGAGGGTAGGAGGGAGGAAGGATGAAAATGGTGGGAATAAGGAGAGCATGCCATCGAACCAGAACACAGCATAAGATGTTCAGCGGTTCGTCTTTGATGATAGTGGTCGCGAGCCAGTCGAAGAACAAACCTACCAAACTACTGGGTTACCCGCCTTTTACGGGACGCCCAGCTTTGGAAGGGAATTTTATATATAGTTATTTATCGAAATAAGAATTGAACCCGCAATCAATCGCGTTCACACTATAACACTGAATCACGATGGCCTCAACATGTATATTTTTAGTTTTAATATAAGTTTAAAATATATAATATCTTATAAAATATATACAAGTTTTCAATAAAAGAGTATTGTAGTAATTTTGACAATTTCACAAACGACGCAGATTATATTTCAATTTCATTTGTAATAATCGGTTTATCGTATTTTGAAATGGTATTTTATTAATTCTACGTTTTCAGAAACAAATCGTTGTCATTTTGTGAAGATAATATAAATATACGAGTATAGAAACAGTTAAGTTTTTATTAAAAATATTTATTACTTTCTTTTGTATGAATTCAACACCTTTTTAATAAATATTTTATCGAAAATAACTTTATATGAATTCATATTATAGTAAAATGAAATTGGATATTACTTAAAACATTTTTAAAAATCGCCTAAAAAGTTGAACGCTAGGGATTCGAATCCACTGCTCTCGGAAACCGTCCAAATGCTTTGTATGATCAATGTATAGCAAGACATCAGATCAGACAAGCGATCAGGTCGCTTGGATGGTGTACGTCTCAACGTCTTAAATTACTGAACGATGCTATGCGGAGAAAAAAATAAAGATAAAAAAAAAGACAAAAAAAAAAGAATTTGCTAATGTATTTATATTATTAGATATTCTTCTTAATTAAGAAGCCTTTCTTTCTTTTCTCCTTTCTCCGCCTTTACATTATGTGGAAGAGGCCACTGACCACATTTTTTGTTCTTTATATCTATAGTTTATTACTTCGGATTAAAAGAAAATATAGATTTACTAAATACTAAAACAAAAATAGGTTTCATATTTCAAATCAATTTTGCATGTCCGGTAATACGACTAATTAGTAGCAACGACTGATAACAAACTAATTAGTAATATATTTATCTCATATTCAAAAATTTATTATTTTACCAAATAGTTATAACTTGAAGTTAAATAAAAAGTGTGTTTTTCCTCGTTTCGTTGTTTTTTAGCAATGGTTGAAAACTTAATGTCGAAACACTTTAATAAAATTATTATAATCATTCGCCCGAGTATTAAACCTATTGGGCTGGTTGTTACGGCTAAGCTCTGATACGGCTGGACCGATTTTGATGGAACTTCTACTGGCACGTAGTTGATGTAATAAAGAATAACTTAAAGTAATAACTTTTTATAAAATCTCATGCAGAAGACATCACGAGCGTATGTAGTATAACATAAAAATCTATATAGTTTCGAGAACATTTCAACGTTAATCTTTATATTTTTCTTTGAAACTAATAGAATAGAATAGAAGCATTAGCAATACCTAATGGATGAACTATTAACGGGTGCCATGTCTTATACTATGACATAATAGCTATGTTAAAGTGCGAGTTCTTGTATCGTCCAGTAAACAATACATATATGTATGTATATATATAGAAAGTGTACGGCATTATGTAATCTATATAATGTATCTGATGCCGTTATGGCACTTGTCGTTTAGGTCTTAATATTATGAATGTAGCTTTCACTGCTAACATTTAAATATTAACAATCGATTATTTGTTTGTACAAAAATCACAATAAACAATTAATTCATTGTTAATTATAGTTTAAAAATTAAGAACAAATTAATTTTCGGCTACTTGAGATTTTTTTGTGATTTACTCACAAACAAATAATGAACTGTTAATATTTAATTGTTAATTGCAATTGAATTTGCCCAACACTACCTAAAATCAAGTGTGGCGTTGAGCTCTGACACTTACGCAAGACTTACGACGCAATGTCTTGATTTCAGGCCAAAACTGGAGAACGGAGTGTCTTAAAACTATGTTCTCTGTGGCTCTACCTTGCTATACGGAATAAAACATAAAGCAGAAAAAAAATAAACGTAATGGTAATAACGTCAACTATGCCATGATAGCGTCAGTTATTGATAAGATAGGTGCTTATATCTATATCGAGTTTCAATAACCAATCATAACGACAGAAGAGGACGTAGGACGTCGAACTAACAAGTAACAAAGTGAGTGCGAACAAACGAAGCTGATGTTAACAGTGAGCCATCAATCAATATTCGTTTTGTATTCGAACCCAAAAATATTGAAACGGTTTAAAATAAAAATAATAATATTTTAGAAAGAGCTTTCTTGAAACATTATTAATTGTACAATTTTTTTTTTAAAGTACGAATATTAAATGGTTTAAAAAAATCAGTTCTTAAATATTTTTAATTTGGGTATTTTAAGACTCATTTTATAGTAAAAGAATGTGCTAAACAGCTACAGCCTTTGATTCATTCCATGATAAAATAAAGATGGAAAATAGAAAAGACACAAATAGTATTTGAACTCAATTAATGTAATTAAACCAAATCTAAATTAATCAGTCACTTTCGACTTCAAAAATTAAACTTAGCATTATTTGAAACTTGAGTGGTACTTAAAAACGCTTAAACTAATTAAGTTAAACATTATATTCTTTTTTTTTATCTTTATTTTTATCTTCACGCTGTATTTCGCAGGGTTGGCAGAGGGAATCTAGTGTTAAGACACTCCGTTCCCCACTTTCCGCTAAATTCTGGAGGCATTGCGTGTTAAGTGGCGGAACTTAACGCCGCGCTTTGCCTCGACATTGGACACTAAAAAATCTAAATTATATAGTCTTAAATGACACTAAAAGAATAATTCATCGACTAGATGTAAATATAAAAAAAAAAATATAAAAAATTGGTTAAACTTCTTGGGGACTCTTTGATAAATGAAGTATGATTCCTTTACTACTAATTAAATGACACTAAACAATTTAACAAACGACAATTCTAAAATGAAGCTTTAAATGCTTTATTTTAGTCAAATAACCTTTCCACATATGAAATGGTCTTTCTATAGGTTTTCAATGAAATTTGTGTTTTGTAAATACATTTATTTATTTAGGACATCCGTTTGTTAACTTTGTGGCTGAAATTGAAAGGTTAATTCTAAATAACGTACATATTGTTAAAAACCATTATATTATATTCTGTGAAGGTAACAATGCCTTTGGGAAACGGTGATGGAAAACAGTTTCTTATATACCATACCATTTAAGAAAATTTTAAGTTGTTTGCTGGCATAATACTGTATTTTAGAGGAGGCCCTAAAACCTACTCCGAGCTGATCTCTCTGCAAATTCTGGATGGGTTCTAGCAAGGTGAATTCAGGGAATCGTAAGTAGTTTTTTCTTAAATATTTCTAAATATTTCTAAATATTTAAGGCATTCGAATGTAACAGTATATATAATGTTAGCGTACTATATGAAAATATGTATTTTAGTAAAAATTTCTCTCAGTAAAGCTGCTTAGGCCAGGTCATTTTTCGCCTCATTAATGCTCTGAGCATGCCAGTTGATAAGCTGTAGACTTTTTAAAACGTATCCATTTTTTTAAGTCATCATTTACCACGAAATATCAAGACATATCTTCTATAATCGGCAGAAACTGAAGATTGTACTCGTCTAAATTGTTAAAACGAATTACATCAAAAATAATATTCTATCTAGAATATTTTTTCAATCTCATTTAGGTTTCTTGTATTGGCACATTGTATTTTCTCTTTGATTTCTTAGAAGGGAAAGAATTTATTTAACTTAATATTAAACGTAAAAATTCTACCTTTTCAACGTAAGTTTTGTCAAGGCCTTTAGTGAAATAAATGTCAAAAGAAAATTAGCTAGATTATTTGAAAAGAGGTTTTTCATCTTCTAAATTAAGTAAAGTAGATTTTACCTGGAATAATAATGGGGTAAAAGCGACTTCATATACTTAGAACTTATATAAAATAGATATACCTATGTACTGTCTTAAAGGTATATAAGAGTAATTCATGTAGTTCATAAAATTGCATTTTGTAAGTGTATCGGACCAAAGTTCCACTAGGTTCCATGGAACTATAGAAAAAAAAGAATAGCAAAAACAATTAGTATAGAACATCCAGTATCCAGTACTCATACAGTCCAGTATACAGTCCATTTCAGTAGTTAAAAAAAATATATATTAATCTAACTAAGTCAGCCGGTGGTTAGTTAATTACAGACGTGTATATACAATATTTCAGTACAGTTCAGTACAGTCCAGTGTAA
The DNA here is from genome assembly GCA_019049465.1 of Dryas iulia moderata. Taxonomy (NCBI): domain Eukaryota; kingdom Metazoa; phylum Arthropoda; class Insecta; order Lepidoptera; family Nymphalidae; genus Dryas; species Dryas iulia. The sequence goes on from CM032437.1 coordinate 5,869,875, forward strand.
TAATACATGTTGTTTTTTACTATAGTAATATGAAAGGTAAGGTAAGTCGTGAATAAACTAAAACTAAAAAAAATCAAAAGAAACCCCGTCATGTATCCCTTAACAGATTAAACACTAAGTTAATAAATATAATCTCTACTTTAATAAAATTATACTATTTATTAAAATACTAATTTTCTTATTGACTGATTATTCAAAAATTTCAAGCCATTATCAAAATTCTTAAGCTTTTCCAATTATTATCGTAATTCGTCGTTCAAACTTTTAATGATGGCGAACCATCTACTTTATTGGTTATGCGATAACCCGCAAGCCCCATCGAGAGTTATAACAAAGAAGATTTAAAATGTATCTACCTATAGAACCTATAGAACTTGACTTACAACACATTATTACATATTTTTTTTAAACAAAATTTGTTTTTAAATTAGTTAAAATAAGTAACGTTTAAATTAATTAAAATAAGTGATACGTCTCTCCATTCTACTTTCTTCACATTTGCAAATAGAAAAAAAAATGTTGCATTTATGATGCTTTTTATATTTATTTGGAGTTTATAAGCCCTAGTTAGGTACTCCCTATGTATGTACTATACAATCAGTAGAGACGTTTTACAGTACATAAACAGCAAAGCTTGTGTTACAAGAGCACAGAAATGAATTAAAGAAAGAAAATATATTTTTTTTTTTTTTTTTTAGCTTCACGCTGTATCCCGCACACAGCAGGGTAGGCAGAGCGAACCTAGTATTAAGATACTCCGTTTCCGTTAATTCGGAGGCATTGCGTGTTAAGTGGCGGAACTTAACGCCGCGCTTTACCTCGATACCAGAGCGAAGAAAATGGAAATATTAAATATTACCACTTCTTGAGTGGGAATCGAACCCACAACCAGTCGTTTACAGTCACACGCTTGTGCCACTGGGCCACGACTGGCCACAATATTCTCCGAATAAGAATCGAACCCACAACCAATCGCGTTTACAGTTAAACCCTGTCCCACTACGCTACGATGGCCTCAGAGTATTAATATTAGTGGTTTTAAACAATACAATTTGAAATATTTCCTACACGTGTTATAAAGTTGTAAATTACACGAGCACATGCGAGTATGGTCTAACTATATTGGGTTTAAATGTTTATAGTTTCTGGTGTTATTTGATCAAAATTAACTTTAAGAGTTAATTAGAGTATATGAAGAAATTTTTTTTTTTAAATATAGTATTTTTAGAAGTAAATGTCTTTTACTGTAAACGTATTTTGTACTTATATGAAGCCACTGTACGTACACTAGGATAGGAGTCTGTTTGTAGGTTCAATTTCTGTTCCTGAAAATGATTTTATTGAAATTCTTTTTTTTTTGGAAGGTCCCAGTCATGGCACAGAGGCACAAAGTGTCACTGTAAAACGACTGGTTGTAGGTTCGATTCCCACTCGAGAAGTGGACATTTTTATTTTTTCTATTTTCTTCGCTCTGGTGTCGAGGTAAAGCGCGGCATTAACTTCCACCACTTAACACACAACGCTCAGATTTGGAGGAAAGTGGGGAACGGAGTGTCTAAAACCTTAAGCAGAGGAAACCTCCTCTGCCTACCCTTCTGTGTACGGGATACAGCGTGAAGCTTTTCATTTTTCCACCTTGGTAAGAAAAAGCGTGGCGTTGAATTACGCCACTAACCACCTAGTTTAAGCGGAAAATAGACAGAACATAGTATCTTAACACTAGGTGCTCTCTGCCTGCATCAAATTAGCTTTAGATTTGAATATAGGTTTTTTTAGTTATACAACCTTAGAGTCCTAAAGTATAAGATCTTTACCTATTATTTCTTTGAGTTTTATTCTGATAACTTCCTAAATTGATTAGGTATGAGTAACAAAAAATATAATCTTAAAATAATAACAAATAATTTCAATCTTTGTAATATAGGTAATATAGCTTTTGTGTTAAAAAATCGTTATTTTCCTCATCATATCAATCATAAAAATGATTTTTGCTTGGATGATATCTTTGTGCGTCACTTAGACAGGGCATTGATTTTTGTAACTACATTTTTTATTAACGTAAAACTAAATAAGTTTTGGTATCAATAAAACAATAATTTAACTATTCGTATTATATATATCCTTTAACAGTTTCGTGGCGTTAAGTTCCCCCACTTAACACGCAATGCCTCTTTCCCCTACCTACCCTGCTGTACGGGATACAGCGAGAAGCTAAAAACAACAGCTTACGTATAGCAAAGTAATCAGAGAGAACCTGGTGACAAGACACTCCATTCTTCACTTTCGCGAAAACGAAACATAGAAGTTTGAATTTCAAGTGAAACTATTTCAACCGAATTATATGCGTATATTTTTTGTATTACATTTAGACCACCTACCTGTGCCCACAAACCTACCGCAGTACGTTTGAAACGTCGGGTTTTCTAAAATATATTTTCGAATACCAAAAATATACATGATAACTTTTGAATATTTTTAAATTGTGATTCCACACTTAGGAAAATTGAAAAAAACATTTCGAAAACGTATAAAAATTTGAACGCAGCGGGATTTCAACCTGCGCCTCCTGGAAACCGCCCAGGCGCACTGACCGCTAAGCCATGCGTTCAAGAACTCTTACTATTTCATATTATCACGCTTCAGGCCATCTTGGCATCGTGACGCGAGACAACATCTGACTGCAAGCATGATTTAAGGTTGTGGGTTCGACTGCCACACGTGAAATAATATAGTTATATTATTGTCATTTCTCGGTATGTTGAGTTCCACCACTCACAATCGAATTTAGGGCGGTAAGTGAAGGATGGAGTGTCTTAACACTTCACACTGCCCACACTTCTCTCTGACTACCCTGCTATACGCAAATTATCCAATTAGAATAATTGTATTTCGTAAAGTTTATTTTATTCAATAATAATCAATTGACTAATATAATCTATACGTACATATGAATAAATATACATCTACTGTGAATATAATAGTCAGTAGTATCTATCAATTCGCTCCATCAATCAAAACGATCGCTAATCCCGTAATTGTCACCACATTTGAATATGAATTTCACACGAATTATTCTATTATGTTTACTGTAATACAATATGTTATAGGTATAAATAATATTTATTAAATATATATAATGTAAAATTGTGTAAGACCATAGTGACACAGTGGTATGGCGTTCGACTCGTAAAGTTAGTAGACGTAGCTTTTTTTTATTTCTCCGCTTTATTCTCAAATTCGGGCGGAAAGTGTAGAAGAAGTGGAGTGTTTTGACACTAGGTTTTCTCTGCACTAAAAATATATTTAAGCAAACAAAGAAAACTATATTATACACATATATATTGTGTGTTCAAGTACAACATTATTGCCTTAAATCTTGCTATTCGTTTAGTGCTAAATATCCCAGTCACATAGTGGGCGTCTATATGCGAAGTCGATTCATTGTGGGGTTGATCCCCACTCGGAATATTCAAATAATGTTTATTTCTCTGTTTTAGTAAGACAAAGTGCATTGTTGAGTTCCGCAACCGAACACACAATGTCTATATTTCGGTTAGAAAGTAGAGAACGGAGTGTCTTGCCACTAAGTTACCTCTAAAAACAGTGTCAAACCGACGAAGTATCCATATTACTTTATCCTATAAAATATAAATCAGTTATTCGCGATAGATTGAACAGAATTATAGCGAATAGTTTGGACGGCTATACGTGGTTAGCTAAGTGATATTAATCTAAATATAGTATGGCGAGCTCCAAAAGCTTATTTATGTCATTAAAATGTTGTGAAATGATGTATTTCGACATATTAGGTAATGTAAGCCTTGACTTATAAGGGTACACAATAGTAGTTGTTCTTTTTATATGTATGTTACTGTAATAGCCCGAATTTAGGTTTTTTTTACCAGCTTTAATGATTAGAGTCTGAACTGCTCTTTGGAAATTTGGTATATTTTTGGTATTACTACTACAAGTCGTGGTAAATGTTGACACATTAAGTTAGTTGTGTACAAACTGTTTGTTTGTACATTTACCGTTAAAGTTAGTAAATCTTGAGTATTACTCGGGAAATCTTAGAAATTACTTTTTTCGTAATATATTTACTGTTTTCTATACTAAAAAGAAAATACTAAAAACTTGCTATACAAAAATATACTATAGGTATATACAAAAAATATATTATTTAAACATATAGCCTTCCTTCCTTAACTAAGTGAAGCAGAACAAAAGGTAACCAGCCATGAATAAAAAATGATTTGGAAAAAAACACCGCTTAAGCCTTTTTATTTATATGAAATACACTCCACTTTCCGTACCATGTGTGTGAAAATAATGGAAACCCAAAAGCAATCATCACTCGATTGGCCGATTTAACGAGTTCGTCCAATCATGAAATGAAATGCTCTGTATGGTTCGGAAATATGAGTTTTTGTTATGTATTTCGTCTAATATACGTCTAAGTCTATATATTTATCTCTATACTTTATTTTTATAGCTTTTTGCTTGTGGCAAAGTGGGCAGAGAGAATCTTCTATTATGAATCTCGTTTGTTCTTCCCTTTCTTATGTTTTCAACAAAATATTTTCGTTTTCGAAATAAAGAAGAGAAAAAGTGTTAGTGTTATATTTGTACATTTGACTCTTATATAAGATATTTTATTTTTAAGGTATAACGCCTCCTCCCGAAGGGGTAGTCAGAGGTAATATAATGTCAATACACTGGTCGAGTTTCCGCTTTTTGACTAAATGTTTTTGTTTTTTTTTTTTATGAAAGAATAAAAATTATCTGTTCACTTTTCAAAACGAAAATTATATTTAAAAATAGACAGTGGTTGTTTAAATAGCCTACATATAAGTAACTTATTAGTACCCACTATATATAAGATACTTATTAGTAACTCCTATATATGAGATATTTATCAGTAATCCCTAAAATAAGTTGCTTATTAGTAACGTACAACTATTTATCCAAAGAGGTCATAAAATACAGTGTCCTGATGCTTCGTTCTTCACTTTTCTAGCTAAGTTTCATACATTAGTGGCAGAACTCAACGCTGCATAATAAATTAAATATCATCGTTCCTTCGAGTGGGGATCGAACTAACAACGACTGTCGCGTTTACTGTCAGACGCAGCCCCACTGCGCCACAATCTCTAACAAGCCTTATTATAGTATGAAAACATTTTTACAACTTCAAATATTATGAAATATGATAAACATGACGTGTCACATTTGGCCCATATAAATGATTCTATCGAGAAAGCCATATACTTCGACCGTTACGTAAACACTCTTTCAAAGTGTAGGACATTTTTTTTTTAATAAAGTACTTTATATTTAGGTTGAAATGATTTATGAAGTATGAAATAAGATATATTATGAGTTATGGCCACGCATTTTTAATATTAGAATTTTAATACATGTACCAGTCAGTAGGGTTCAGTCGTGGCGCACTGGCACAAGCGTGTGACTGTAAACGACTGGTCGTGGGTTCGTTTCCCATTCGAGGAGTGGAAAAATTTCATATTTCCCTTTTCTTCGTTCTAGTGTCGAGGCAAAGCGCGGCGGTTAGTGCCTCCACATAACACGCAATGCCTCCAAATTTGGCGGATACTGGGGAACGAAATGTGTTGACACTAGGTTCCCTCTGCCTACCCTGTTGTGTGCGGGATACAGCGTGAAGCTAAAAAAAATAATAAAACCTCACGTACTATATAGGTTGCTACCTCCCTGCCTACCTAGCTATACGGGAGAAAGTGTAAAGCTGTTTTTTTATAGTTCTTTTTACATTATAAAACATTCTGTTCTCCGTTTACTTAAAAAATGCCCCCGAGTGTGAATCGAACCGACAGCCATCATAATTACAATCTGCGCAACGACTCTCTTTACTATTTACTTTTAATTTTGTTGAAAAAGATATTTTAAAGAATCCGTATTTAAAATAGCAACAAATCGAATGTATATAAAATATTCATATCATTAATTATATTTTTCCATTTTCTTCGCTCTGGTGTCGAGGTAAATCGCGGCGTTGAGTTCCGCCACTTAACACGCAAGCCTCCGAATTCGGCGGAAAGTGGGGAACGGAGTGTCTTAACACTAGGTTCCCTCTGCCTACCCTGCTGTGTGCGGGATATAGCGTGAAGCTATTTAATTTAATTTTAATTAATTCCACACTGTAGGCTACATAAAGTCAATAATCTTATTATACTTTAATCTGTAATTATATTGAAAAGAACGGAATTTAATGAAGCCCCTCACAACGTGTTATTTATATTTGTATCTAATTATGTATTACAGATATACCTACCTTGTGGCCAGTCGTGGCCCAGTGGCACAAGCGTGTGACTGTAAACGACTGGTTGTGGGTTTGGTTCCCACTCGAGGGGTGGAAATTATATTTCCATTTTCTTCGCTCTGGTGTCGAGGTAAAGCGCGGCGTTAAGTTCCGCCACTTAACACGCAAGCCTCCGAATTCGGCGGAAAGTGGGGAACGGAGTGTCTTGACACTAGGTTCCCTCTGCCTACCCTGCTGTATGCGGGATACAGCGTGAAGCTTAAAAAACAAAAAAAAAAAAAGATATACCTAGTGGAGGAGTGTAGGACTGTAATTCGCGATTAGTTGTGGGTTCGATTCGCTCTTAGGGAAATGATTATAGGTATATTGTTAGATATATCGCGATGATAAATTCCACCACTTATTACACAATATCTCGATGTCACGCGGAAAGTGGAGAACGCAGTGTTTTGGCACTAGATTCTCTCTCATCTGCTATGCGTAGAAAAGCATGAATCTAAAATAAATATGTTTCATACATAAGTACACAATCATTCATATATTCAAAATTTATTTTCATCATAGCTTTATCATCTCCGCATTCAGTACTTAGTACTTTCTCCAATAGTCTTATTTTCTCGAATGGGAAGTGAACTTTTAACCATGATGATGACACTCAGACGCTGTCCTAATACGCCACAATGGCCTCAGCCTATTGCCAAATTATTATTAATGATAGTTTTAATATTCGAAAACATAAATCATACTTATATATGCCCAATTATAAATTAACTTACATTTGTGGCCAGTCGTGGCCCAGTGGCACAAGCGTGTGACTGTAAAACGACTGGTTGTGGGTTCGATTCCCATTGACGATACAAAGCGCGATTGAGGGGTGAAAATTATATTTCCATTTCCTTTGCTCTGGTGTCGAGGTAAAGCGCGGCGTTAAGTTACGCCACTTAACACGCAAGCCTCCGAATTCGGCGGAAAGTGGGGAACGGAGTGTCTTAACACTAGGTTCCCTCTGCCTACCGCGGGATATAGCGTGAAGCAGTCAGACTCTATCGCACTGTGCTCCAACGGCTCGTATTATTTTATTTCACAGCTTAAAATATAATATTTCCGTTCCTAGAATATAGAAACACGTAAAAATAAAGCTCAGCTCGAAATATCCAGTAGTCGATTGGCGTTAAACTTAATTTCTTTCGCAAATGGCCCTTTGACCTAGTTTGTAGGTCACACTAGTAGCAACGACCGCACTCTTTGTGCGTCAAAAACGGCGTTAAGACAGTATTCCTTAACAAATAAAAACGTTTTTCTCTTTTAAAAGGTTAAGAAATGTATACAAAAGAGTCTTGCCTTTTCATAGATTAATATCTTTTAGGTTTTAGCCAGTAATTGTTCAGCTAGAATATTTTGGTACTTTCAAAAGGTATTGTTCCACCAGGACTTTTACTAAGGTTTCGACCGCGATCCGTCATTCAGATCATTTAAACAGCTTCAGTGGGCCTTACTAGGCAGATTTTGAGTCAAAATATTTTTCTAAGCAATATAAAAATAAGTTTCGTTAATTTTCTTTTTTACTCTTCACACTTTATCCATATAGTGGGTACTCAGAAGGAACCTATTGGTAAGACACTCCGTCATCCTCGTAATCGAATAATAAACCATCATGTTGACAGTCAGATAATGTGTCACAAAGCTATAAGGTGTTGTAACCTTTATATACATATATATATTTAAAAGAAAATATTTTCAGCATTTAATTATACATAGTGCAACGTCTCTGATAGAGCAGAAAGTGAAATTATTTATATCTATCTAATCTTAAAAATATTAGGGATACATAAAAAAGAAGTACACAAAAATATTTAATTTACAATAAAGTTGTATAATATAATAATAACGTGTGGGTAGTAACATAATAAAGTAAAATATATAATAAAGTAAAATATCTTGGAATCTTTTAGGAATTACTTATTTCTAACTAGTTATGTCTTAGTTCTTAGCCTAATTAAGTAAAAGAAAAAGAAATATTATAGTTCAGAGTTTGTTAACCAAAAGTATTAAGATCACGTGTCGTAGTGTTAAAAAAGTTATAATAAAAACATCAACAAGTTAAATGGAGGATTGATTATATATTATTCTTATTTCTTTGTTTTTTTTAGCTTCACGCTGTATCCCGTACACAGCAGGGTAGGCAAAGGGAACCTAGTGTTAAGACACTCCGTTCCCCACTTTCCGCCGAATTCGGAGGCATTGCGTGTTAAGTGGCGGAACTTAACGCCGCGCTTTACCTCCACACCAGAGCGAAGAAGATGGAAACATAAAATATTTCTCCTCGTGTGGGAATCGAACCCACAACCAGTCGTTTACAGTCACACGCTTGTGCCGTTGTGGCGTTGACTTTCTCCTACACACAACATCTCGATTCGGGCGAAAAATGAAAAACGGAGTGTCCTGACATAAAGTTCTCTTTAACTACCCTGAAGCTAAAAATGTTATACAAGGTGTTTATTTACACTTACCCACACTAATCATCAAGGCCTATTATTAACAGCAATATTACACAATTCTATTCTTACTTCTATAAAATGGACACGAATAACTTAAAACCTGTCGTTTTACTATATTCAACGAAAGTGTTACCTAAATAAATATTTTACCTCAAATTTGTTGTTTAAATATTCATGCACACGTTAAGCCGTCAGGCGCCGCTATCGTCACAAGGTAATTTAATTATGAAAGTAGAAAAATGAACCGTTTCAGTTCAATAGAGTTATGATATTTTAAAGTGGCTAAGTTTATTATAGCTGTTGGTCGAATTAATATTAGAATACTCTTGCTAAAGTGATAAATGACGTTACTCAATATAATTGTTTATATAGGTTTTATATCTTATAAATACAAATGAAAATTTAATACTTTTTTTTCAGATTCACTCTTTTTTATACTTATCTAGAGGAGAACTTAGTGTCAAGACACTCCAATCGTCACCTTTCACCCAAAATCAATACATTGCGTGTTGACTGACTGAGTTGAGATATTTTGGTTTAAAATTTATTGTCACGTTTGCTTCAATAAAAAATACGTACGTACTTTTTACATAAAGTGTTATTCCACACTTGGAAAAATTGAAAAAGACATTTAGAAAATATACAAAACAAGACATTTCGGACCCACACCTCTTGGCAACCGCCCATGCGCTCTGACCGCTATGTCATGCGTTCTACTACGAACTGCGTCGAAATTCTAACGCTTATTAAAATTATGAAGAAATGTAAGGGTGGTGGAACACAAATCCACCCTTTGTCTGGTTCCCCAGAGTAATAGATGATATAATCACCGAGTAGGAATCGAACCCATAACTATCACGTATACAATCTCCTCAATAAATAAATAATTTATCATTAAACCTACAAAATTTCTCTTACGTTATTCTTAAACAAATAGTATGATGACGTGGCTACATTATTACCAGATGTTATGATAGCATCGTCAGTTAGTAACAAATTGATAAGTGACGTCAAACTCAAATGTACATGATTAATGCGCAAAGAAAATATATTAGAAACCTATTTTGAGCGTAGATAAATAAAATATGTTTATTTTTTTATTGTTAATTTCTAAACTGCGAAATCCAATCCCAAAACTACGAAAGGATCGTAGACGGAGAGAACTTAGTGTGAAGACACTCCATCCACGAATTTGTTAGTTCTTTCAAGTTGTTTTTTTTTTATTTTTATAATTTTATTACTCTAGTAAGTAAGTACAAATATTATTATATATATATATATATATATATATATATATATATATATATATATATATATATATATATATATATATATATATATATATATATATATATATATATATATATATATATATATATATATATATATATATATATATATTTGTATGTGTGTGTGTGTGAGTGCGAGTGTGTGTGTGTGTGTTATATATAACTAGTACATAGTATAAATTTATGTTATCTCACTAAATGTAAGTTGTATAAATGTACATGTAAGTTTGCAAGAAATAAAAGGCTTTATTTTTATAATTTTATTTTATAACTCTGTGGACATACGGTCTGGGCCTTATTCTTATTCAAGTTGGTTTAAAATATAGTTGATAATTCGTAATTGCTAATATTAAATTATAAATAGCTGGCTTTTACTTATTTATATGGTGATAAAATAAATAAAACAGTAAATAACTTTTGACCTAATTTCTAAATTAGATTGTATGTAATGAATTTGATTTGTTCAAATCTTATTAATGGTTTGCTTTTTATTAACTTTTTATGAATTTTATTTTAATTTTTCTATATTATTTTAATGTGGTATGTACTAACATTAGATACATAAGTTTGAAAATGTTAGTAACACATATGGATATATTTATCTGAAATAAACTTTTATTATTATTATTATATTATTAATAAATATACTTTTTAAATGTGATACACAAATTCTTTTAAAAAAGCACCTCCACGCTTTACCCGCATAGCTTTGTATTGAGACATTGCGGGTTAAGAGCCGGAACTCAACGCCGTGATTGAGCAAGAAATATATTCGTGTAGTGTGACATTATCGTTTGTGTAAACAATTCATTAGAAACCAATATTTATTGTCTAGTTTGTTCACGCCTACACAATATAAGCAAATAAGTACCTTTTAACTTTATATTTCCTGCTTCATGTTTTTTGCATAGCAGAGTACGCGGATACAAAATTAGCGTAAAATTCCGTCTGTTCTCCATCATCCGATCGAGTTTAAGACATTGCTTGTTAAGTGGCGGAACTCAACGCCACGATTCGTGTTATCACTGTAAACGACTGGTTGTGTATTGGGTTTTCACTCGAGGAATGGTAATATTTAATATTTCTATTTTATTCGCTCTGATGTCCCGCCATACATGACGTGTTGTAGCAATGCTTCCTTAGGAAAGACGCCCCGCCTGAGACCAAAGTTGTAATTCCACATGATGTAGCCAAATTACATTGTTACCAAAAGGTATAAGAAATTTGTTATTCTAGATATTGTGAGGCCAGTCGTGGCGCAGAGGCACAAAGTGTGACTGTAAACGAGACTAGTTGTGGGTTCGATTCCCACACGAGGAGTGGAAATATTTAATATTTCACATTTCTTCGTTCTGTTGTCAAGGCAAGTGCGGCGTTAAGTTCCGCCACTTAACACACAATGCTTCCAGAATTTAGCTGAAAATGGGTAACTAAGTGTTCTAGGTTCCCTCATTTTACCCTGCCGTGTGCGGAATACAGCATGAAGCTAAAAAAGAATTATTTGTTTTATGAATGTTATTTCCATTTTCTTCACTCTGGTGTCGAGGCAAAGCGCGGCGTTAAGTTCCACCACTTAACACGCAGTGCCTCTGAATTCGGCGGAAAGTGGGGAACGGACTGTCATAACACTAGGTTCCCTATACCTACCCTGCTGTGTGCGGGATGCGGCAGCGTGAAGCTAAAAAAAAATGCTATCGTTTCCCCTAGCATTAATCGAACCCACAACTAAATCTTTCTACTGCGTCACCATGGCCTCGAATCTTATGATTAATTTAAAATTTAACTCAAAGTATTCAAGTTGCTTTAGAAATCCAGTGAAGAGTGCGACACTGCTAAGAAACCTTTGGCGGTGGTTTGACAAAATAGTTATAACAAGCGACCCGTGAATTAGTAACGCAAAACTATGTTCTAACTTCGAGAATGACAAAGATAAACAAGAAAACACAGTTTGTACTGTATTTTTTATAATTATATATTTTTAATCATGCCTTTGCATTATTTATCCCATAAAATAATTTTAAAATCAGTTTAAAAATGTAAAGATAAACAAAAACATAAAATAATAAACAAAAAATATAATGTAATTAAAATAAAAAAAAAAAAAATGCTGTCTAGACTAGACTATAGTTGCCACGAATAGTGCTTTATTTAGCCGAATATGGGGTCTAAGCCGAAGCATTAATTTTTCCTTGGAATTTTTCAATAACGAATACCGAATAGTGGGCTGTACTGAAAGTTGAAGCTCTAATTATTCCTTAAAGAACTTAAACGAATATGCAATACAAAAATTTAATTTAAAAACACTGAATATTAGGTAGTTGTAAAAACTGTAGTACGTAATGATGGTTCTTCTCCACCTCGTACAGTTGGTGAATATATAATATTTTCTAGAGCTGTTTCAAGCAGTCCCTAGAAATAATTGATATTGGGTGTTCAGCATTAAAAAAAAACAGATTCTTGCTTTTTCCCGCCAAGTAGTTATCAAAGAAAATCTAGTGTCGAGACACTCCGTTCTACATTTTCTGCCCAATTCGACACATAGCATGTTAAGTGACGGAACTCAACGCCGCGCTTTGTATCAGATATTAGGGCGCAATAATTTATAATCGTACCCTCGAGTAGGAATCAAACCTATAACCATTGTGTCAAAGTCAAAGGCTGCCCCACGCCGACCACTAAGACGGCCCCTCTAGTCTTTACTTATTTTCATTTACTTTAATAATTATCATTCAAGTCTAAATATTTTACATAATAGACTGCGAGAATTAATTTAATATAAGCGAAAAGATTGATTACAGCGAAATAAACAAAAGTTTAAACTGAACTATGTAGCTCTGATAAATGGCAGTGACAAGTTCCATTTGATTAATTACGCCAAGATTTCTGTCTGTCTGCGAATTTTATAATATAAGAAACATTACGATAATTTGTCATTTTATCTTCGTTTTGTCAAATGTATTAAATATCTATAAATCATCATTGTCTTGACATTGGCGTGTCAGTGGGAACTGTTTCCTTTATTTACAAGGAAAACGCTACTGTGTCCCATTTGGGACATCATTTGATAGAAATAAACGAGTTTTTTTTTGGTTTATATAAAATAATAATTTTTTTTTGAGTTCGTCGTGGCCCAGTGGGACTGGGTATGATTGTAAGCGCGATTTTGGGTGTAATTTCCACTCGAGGGAATGGTAATATTTTTTCATTTCTCTGCTCTGGAGCCTAAATCAAATGCAATAATAAGTTACGCCATTTAACAAGAAACGTCCAAATTTTGAGTGGTAACTGAAGAACAGAGTGACCTGAGACTAAATCCTGTTTACTGAACTGTAATTCTGTTTTTTTAGTTTTATTTTGTATGCTATGCATAGTTTGGTGAGCTGCGGCGCTACTAGGTTTTACCCAAAAAACTTTTAAATAGACGAAAACTTTTAAGCGTAGTCATATGTACCTTTTTCAACTCCAAAATTATATTTTACGCATCATATGTTGAATCAGCTTTTGAATTTTAAATTGATGCATTTGATTTTTACAATAAATTTAGTCATATTTATCATCCTTCCAAAATAAAACAATTTACAAATCAATACAAATAATTTAAAATTTAAAACAGCAAATGTATAAATATCATTTTAATGTGTACAAGAATGATTTTGGAGTCCATTTTTTTGATAAACCTCTAAAAGCCCTTACTTGTTTCGACTCCTATATTATTAGGTTTGTCTGTATTTACGCCACAAAATGAAAAATGCATAAAGTCATGGGACAAGCAATTATATAAGTATATATGTATGGTGATGAACTCATATATCCACTATAGATGGTGTAGCAAACAAACGAGTTACAATGAACATGCGTGCCTTCTAACACTAAGAGGGCTCTTAAAGAACCTTTTGTAAATAACACTACAAAAATATCTGTTTTTTAAACTCCAGGCTTTTTCAACGCATAGGAGGGTAGTCATAAAGGAGACCTAGTGTCAAAACACTCAGTCCTCCACTTTCCGCCCGACATTGGGGACGTTGTGTGTAGTCGGAACTGAACGCCGTGCTATGTTTAAATACCAGAGTGAAGAAATAGAAATTTCAATATAACGAATCCGAGTAGGATCCAACCCATACCTATCGTGCTTACAGTCAGACGCTGTCTCACTGCGACACTACGGCCTCATAAAAGTGTAATTTCTTACCATCTGCCAGAATTAACTGAGCGAAGCGAGTGAAGCACCCTACTGGAGACTTTTTTGCACTCTTTGTGTAGAATAGACCCGAAAATTACACGTCAGAAATTTATGATATTTTGCACGCTCACGTCAAAAAAAATTGAAAAAATTTGATGTCCTTAAAGAATTATCACCAAAATGATTTTTCATTGAATTTTAATGAATGATTTTCTGGCTTCGCTCAATATGTAAACGGCACCCGAGATTTCGCGAGCACAGCGAGTAAAAATATAGAATCTGGTTACGCCCCTAGTTTAAAATAGCAAATTAAAAAATAAAGATTTAATTTGATGTATAGAGGCATGTTTTTAGAGTTCAAAACACTTTTGACAAAACCACTGATAATTTTTTTATAACTGATACTATTTCGTCTCTTCTGTAATTTAATTTATTAAACGTAACCCAAAACCACCAATACCAGTAGTAGTGACGAAGTTTAAGGGGTGTTTAATGTACATGCGGTAGCTATGAGTTCGAAACCCTATCGAGGGAATTTATATACCTATTCAATTTCAAACAGAAATTGGAAGACGAAGTGTCAAGACAGACACTAGACCCTCTTTGACCACCTCGTTACGCGGAAGCGTGAAGCTGTAAAAAAATATACATTGAATTCCTTCTAAGTTTCCTAACACAAAGAGGATAGATAAGTTTTTATGTATTATTCAAAACAAGATAGTATCAAGTAACTATAGTAATAAGTATAGTTATAATTATCCGTAGTACGTCATCGGCTATACTTTGATTCATTGCAAGGATGTTGATACTCATCAAGACGCGTTAATTTAAAATAACACAGACAGGTGACTTGCAACTTTACTATGAAGTTTAATTAATGAACGTTATACCTACAACGAGTTACAAAAATTGTATAAATTTGTGGGGATATCATTAAAATCATAAATCACTATGAAAAATTACAAAAATCTATTGTTTTAGCTACCATCGTGACAACAATACAGAGAAACACCTGTTATAATACGAAGTTTAATATTATAATGACAAAAAAATATAAATCATAATGATAAAAAAAACGTTTGTCAGTTTGCATGTTTCATAAAGCAATCTCCGAAACTACAGAACCGATTTCAAAAATTCTTTCATTCTTAAAACTCGACATTTTCTCTGGTTTCTGTGGGCATATATGTGGGCATATATGTATTTGTCTTGAAATAGTTCCATTTAGGCAAGATTAATTAACACATATAAAGTAATCCGGCAAAAAGCGCTATAGACTTTTTTCGTGAGTACGCTAGTATTCATAAAATTTTGTAAAATATATGGAAAATTCGATAAAATTATAAATTTCAGTAGTTTCTTATTTAAGCGAGAAAACTTTTTGCCGTAATTTAAGCGATCGAAACTGCGGTCAGGTCGCTAGTATGAAATACTTACAGGTAGATCACAAGTGTATTTCTAAATAAAAAATACATATTACTAGAACGAAATATGTACTGATATAAGAAAATTGTTCAACGTTATTTTGAACTACTATTTTTGTTTTAATTTGCTTGAAAATTTTCACACCTGTTCGGATCCTATGCCAACATAATTTTCGTAGACTGAAAAAATAACATTAAATGGATTACTAGTATCACTTAATGTTATTTTTTAACTACATACTTCTTAAAATTATTAATTTATATAAAAAAAAAATAAATTCATTACCCCGGAATGCTTAGCGTAACGGTGAAATACGGAAAAGTGAAGAGCGAAGTGTCTTGACACTACGTCGTTCCTTTTTTTACATATATGCATATAAAATACTTTGCTTATATCAAAACTGGAAATAGCATTGCAACGAAATAAGATATCAATAAACTCTCTTTCCCAGCTTTATATAGAGATTTAAAAAAACACGTCACCTATCATTATATTGATGAGTACAATTTTTTCCCATACACTTAAAAATAACATAAAAAACTGAACTAACATAACTTTTTGTGCGAAAGGTAATTTTTTACAACTTGATCTTGACTTGGTGTTATTATGAACATAATTATATAATAAAAAACTACTACATGGGCCGTCGTGGCGTAGTGAGACAGCATATGATTATAAAGCAATGGTTGTGAGTTCAACTCCCACTTGGTATTATTGTGTATTATTTTCATTTCTTCGCTCTGGTACCTAAGACGAAGAGTGGCGTTGATTTCTCGCCACTTTATTTCAAACGGAAAACGGAGAAAGGAGTGTCTTGACACTGATTCCCGTGCTATGCGGAGAAAAGCGTGAAGCCGCCTAAAAATCATACTATTATAATGTTATATTTAACACTACAAGTTATTTAAACAATATATATATTACCATAGTCGATAGATTAATTGAAGATGACACTTGAAGTAATGACTATAATTTCTGTATGAAAAAGTGTTATGCAATACTTTAATATGCCTATTATCGTAAGTATGGAATAAAACTTTATTTTTTATAGTAAACGAATTTATGTCTTTCTGAATTAAATAATTTAGCGACAATTCAGACGCGTATTCCGTCTTAGTTTACTATTAAAACTGCGGCTTAACGTTTTTTAATATAAATATGGTAATTCCCTTGAATGAGAATCGAACCTACGACCAATCACACTTCCATCAGATACAGTTACACTATACCACGATGACCCCTTTTTAAAACTAATTAATACAAAACAATACGTAACCAGGATACCAATCTATATCCAAATTAATAAATAAAATGAGAGTGTCTGCTTATAACATAACCGCTTTTTACTAAATGCATATGTATGTATACACGACGCATATACCGAAATAACATTTTTTACAATTTTTGTCTGTCTGTCTATCTGTTTGTTCTGGCTAAGCTCTGGAACAGCTAAACCAATTTTGATGGCACTTTCACTGGCAGCTAGCTGATTTAATAAGGAGTAAGAAAACTACTTTTAATTTAGAATTATAACTTATTAGTAAAGTCGCGGACAAAGTCTCGAGAACAACTAGTCTATATATAAACAAATAAACACGCAGATAAAACTACTTGCAAGTAACTGCGACAGACATTGAACACAACAAAACGCAGAAACTTCAAGATCTATTCGAAATGAAAAGCAAAATCATAACAATTTCTCGACTCCAACCATTGCACAATATATAATTATAATAACTTATTATTGTCAATTTCCATGTAAAACGCATCCAGGAAGCACTCTCCATAATGCACCACTACCACCTCCAGCACTTCATATACAAATGACGTCGTAAGAAGGCATCACGACTCAAAGAAAACTTAAGCTACTTTTAATTTAGAATTATAACTTATTAGTAAATTCGCGGACAAAGTCTCGAGAACAGCTAGTCTATATATAAAAAAATAAACACGCAAATAAAACTACTTGCAACTAACTGCGACACATATTGAACACAACAAAAAGCAGAAACTTCAAGATCTATTCGATATGAAAAGCAAAATCATAACAATTTCTCGACTCTAACCATTACACAATATATAATTATAATAACTTATTATTGTCAATTTCCATGTAAAACGCATCCAGGAAGCACTCTCCATAATGCACCACCACTACCACCTCCAGCACTTCATATGCAAATGACGTCGTAAGAAGGCATCATGACTCAAAGAAAACTTAAGCTACTTTTAATTTAGAATTATAACTTAGTAAAGTCGTGGACAAAGTTTCGAGAACAGTCTATATATAAAAAAATAAACACGCAAATAAAACTACTTGTAACTAACTGCGACAGACATTGAACACAACAAAACGCAGAAACTTCAAGATCTATTCGATTTGAAAAGCAAAATCATAACAATTTCTCGACTCCAACCATTGCACAATATATAATTATAATAACTTATTATTGTCAATTTCCATGTAAAACGCATCCAGGAAGCACTCTCCATAATGCTGGCACTTCATATGCAAATGACGTCGTGAGAAGGCATCATGACTCAAGAAAACACAAAGCTTGTTGTAATGGTTACATAGTGCAAATTGTCCTTAGCGTGTGTAAATTATTATAGAATATTGTGGAAAAATCTTTAATAAATTTGTTTTATGATTTTTTGTAATATTATTTATTTTAATTAAACAATATATATTTTTTTATTTTAGTAATAATAAAAACCAGTCTGAAATATATATTTCGATTTTCTAGCTCTGGTGTCGACGCAAAGTACAGCGTTGAGTTCCGCCACTTAACACGCAATGCCTCCAAAATTTAGCGGAAAATGGGGCATTGAGCGTCTTAACTTTAGATTTATTTGCCTACCGTGCTGTGAGCGGAATGCAGCACAAAAAAGCAAAAATAAGAAAAAAAATATAATAATAAAACCTTCCTTTCAGTAGTAATTGCAATAAAATATTTTTCCATTCGAACCCGTGCCTTTTGGCCATCCGAGCTTTGACCACTACACCATCCGATCTACATCCGGTTACGTCGAAATTCTTAGACGCTTATTACCACTTATACTTGTTGCCAATACGTTAATATAAATAAAAACATGTGTTTCATTTAAATTCATTATACGTAAACTAGCAATAATCGTGCAATACCATATAGGTACACGTAAGTACTAAAATGGTTTAGTTAATTGTGTCTGTCATTAAGGATTCCATTTGAGAAGAATGCTGTTTGCATAATTAATGTTAGAATTAAAATTTGACTACTACAATCAATATTAATTGAAAATATAATGGTTGAACAATACAAACATTATACTTTCGAAAATCTCTTATGGTTCGCGCGACTCTTACGGTTCTATTTCCGTTCAGCAATTAATAATAATGTCCGTCCTAGTTATGCCGACAAGAAGTCCTAGTTCTTTCTAGAATTTTTAGAAGTTCCTAGACGTTTCTACAAGTCCTAGAAATTTCTAGAAGTTCCTTAGAAGTCCTAGTAGTACAGTGTCAAAATCCCTTGCCTAGTGGAAATTAAATAGCGAACTATTTCAACAATAAATATTTAACAAGATAACTTAAAATAAAAAAAAATATAGCAAATATGTATACAGAAAATAAAGAAAAATATTGTCATAGTAAAGGTGAAGGAAAACAATCATAACATTTTGTATACGACGGCCTTGTTGTGTTCTTAACAGGATGGGTGCTTCAAACTTAGTACGCAGAACTCAAGGAATTTGCTCTACTGCTTTTGTAAGCGGTGAAATTTTGACGTGAAAGTATGTTTTAGTATTTTATTAAATATTGTTATATAATTTATTTGTATGATAATATTATAAAATTAATTTTTGGTTGCCTGGAAGAGACCTGTGGCGAAAATTGCTTTTTTTTGCTCTTATTATTTTGTTTTGTTAATCCACCCGGTATAATAAATAAATAAATGGTACCTAAGACAAAGCGGTGCGTCGAGCTCCGTCATATAACACGCAATGTCTCGATGGCATAACATCCAATGTCTCGATTTCAGAAAGTAAATGGAGAACGGAGTGTCTTGTACTAGGTTCTTTCTGACTATAAAAAATTAAATTAAAATAATGGAACATAAGAATAAGATGTAGAATAAGAATAAGATTTTTTTTCATCACAAATATTTCAAAGAATAATAATTAATATTATATATACATTTATTGCTTATGAAGTAAATGTAATTCGATAGAACATAAGTTAACCAATTCCATTATCTTAAACGTAAGCTTTGCTCAAGCAAACGATCCGTCAAAATGCGAAACCATAAAAGGATGGATTACTATAACAAACTAATCTGACAGATTTGATTTTTTCCACGTCCCGAGATAGTGTAAATATGCTTATAGATTTATACTCCTATGACAGTAAAAAATTGAAATAAATCTATATTTTTATTAAATATATGTAAACGCAATGGTAGTAGGTTCAATTCTCATCTGGGGTAATAATTAGGTATATAACATTTTCAGTCTCAAAATCTAGCGGAAAGTAGAGAACGGAGGGTCATGACACTAGGTTCTCTCTGGGGTTTTTTGAGTAAAAGAAACAGTCCTTGTAATATATTTCTTTCTGAGTAAAATTGCTTAAAAGATGACCTTACAGTAACATAATTTTTTTACCAACCTTAGTTTTTTTGTAGCTATACGCTGTATCCTGCATACAGCAGGGAGGCATTACGTGTTAAGTGCCGGAGCTTAACGCTGCGCTTTGCCTCCGTGCCAGAGCGAAGAAAATGGAAATATTTAATATTCCCGCTCATCGAGTGGGAATCGATCCCACGACTAGACACTTTGCAGTCATACTTTGTGCCTCTGCGCCACAACTGGTCTCTTAGATTAATCGATTAAATACAACCAACAGGCAACTGGGTATCGATAGACGCTTATCGATAAAATCTCTCGATACAGATATAGATATCGATATTATCTGTCGATTTCAGTAGCTTATCATCGTTTGACACGGCGTCTAATTTATTAAATCTGTCATGACGTAAGTGTCAAAGTTATCGGTTAAATCGGTTTTTCCTTCGAAATGCATATGATTGATATGTTTTCTTTTGCGATATTCTTGCAATGATTTTTGTCGGTGTAAAATATTCTTTTTGATATAGACAGTATCTCAAGTGTATTTTCTATTATTGTATTAAAATCTCATTTCTGAATTATTTGTATTGCACCGTCTTAGATTTTAATCTGCTAATAATGTAATATGACTTACCATTTTTTGGGTTAAGGAAGTCGTAAATATTTTTTGTGTTGTTGGTGTTATAAATAATTTATTGCAAAAGCAAAAATGTTAATAGAAATTATAAAAATACGAACGAATAGCTTTATTGGCTTATTTTATTTTTTTTTGGTAAAGATTTTTAAATAATTGAAAAATATACATATTTTTTATATTTAACGTAAAAATTATTATAAAAAAAATTAAAGAGTTTGCATAGACGATCGCAACAGTTGAAACTGATATTATTCAACAAAAATGAACAATTTCAATTTCTTCTTGTTATATTCTGATTCAGTCTGTCTTTTACAAGCATGTCAGTACTGTCAGTCCAGAGGGACTTTTTAACTGGCCTCAGTAAGAAATTTTGCTATCATGAATACTCAAGAAAAGTATAAATAAATGAAGATTTTTAATAAAAAAGAAGCAGTTTCACGCTTCTTCCCACATAGCGGCGTAGTCAGAGAGGATTTAGTGTGAAAACGTTACGTATTTTGCGTTTGAAATGTAAAATTTATAAGCTAATTGCACAATAATATTATTAGATATAATAATATTCTTGGAATAATAATATGTTTCCAACTTGAACTTTGAGGTTAACCTTATACCTGCCTGTTAACTTCAAATAGACTTAGGTATTAAACATACACTGACATGAGTCAAAAGCAAAGCAATATCTTAGGTATTTACTTTACCTTATATTCGTAGCAGTAAGCAATTTCGTTTTCAAAGACTTTCCACGTAGTTTCAAGTGTAAATCGTAAAATTCCATATTCTTATGTTAACATAATTTTTTTTCTTCTTTTATAATTTACGCTATTTATATAGCTTTAAGCTGTTTTACACGCTTAGATAAATAAGCTTAGAAAACGTATTAAATCTGTATGTAGCAGGAATCGAACCTGCACCTCTTAGAAATCGTCTAAGAGACGTCTCTATCACTACCCAAGGATCACATACAAACTTAAAGGACCAACAGCTTTGGCTACAGCTTCGGTCAATCAGTGAATCAAGAATATAATATTTTTAAATTAAGCTTTGTATGTAGGCATACTATAAATAGTAAATGTTAAATTTTAAGATAAAAAAATCATAAAAAAATAGAAGTATGTGAGCGGTATTGTAGTAGCAAAAACATCGAGTTCCGCGATCGTTAAATAGAGGAAGCGTCAATTGATCTGTTAAGATGTGGATAAACTGTAATAGGGCTACGACGATGTAAATGTTCTTAGGATCAATGTCTAGGCCATACGTTTTTGCCTAGAAATGTAGCAAAGTGATGAAGAACGTTGAACATAGACTATATTATGCAAAAATATAGCTTTTCTTTCGAAAATACGAAAACAATCGTCATGTTGTGACTTATATTGTTAAGATATTTATTTCAAATTATGTTAGCTTCATAAATTTAATAAGGTAATAGCCGGCATAGCAGGATAAAACACTCCGTTCTCCATTTTCCGGCTTAGTCCGACACGTTACGTGTTGTGCGGAAATCAACTCCGCCCTTTGTTTAGTATGTGGTGTGTGTTTTAGCACTGAATAAATAATTCACTGAAACACAGCAGGTCTTCTCTCTAACCGCTTGGGAGAGGGGAAACGGTTTCAGGGCCTTGCCCTCTGACCGTTGCAATCTTCTACACCCATGACTATAGATGGGTCACGGGGTAAGGCTTATGAGGCCTTTTGAAACGAATTTCAATCGTGGGTGATGGATAAGTATAGTATAAGATAGGGGTTAGGAAAGAGAGAATGAGCTTATGGCTGCCCGGGTGATCAACCCAGCCTGGTGAAACCCATGACGAGGGAAGCCCAGCTTACTACACTGATTTGAAATTCACATAAATGTAGGAATATTATAATGTATGTACATTTTGTATATTTTTTATTTATTTAGAAAGTGTTGTATTTTTTTAAAACTTCCGCATGGCTTGAAAACAAGGAAAAATATAGTATATTTATTGATAAAAGTTACACAATGAACAAAATGTTACTATAAACATATATCGTAAGATACGGTCATATGTACAGCAAATATTAGTAAACACACACTATTGGTTAACATCGGGCTAGCAATTGCTAGTGTAAACAATATTGGGACGTCATATAGAGTTATAGTTTAATTATTTTATCGGAATAGCATGAAAAAATCCCAGCCATCATTGCTATCCAAAAAAATTGTCAACTTCGACTTAGCTTCATGCTTTTTTCAGTATAGCGGAGTAGTCAGAGGGCTTAGTGTCAAAACATTCTCATTTTTTTTTTTTATAGGGTAAAGGAGGCAAACGAGCTGAAGGCCCACCTGGTGTTAAGTGGCTACCTTCGCCTATAGACATCCACAACATTAAAGTTATAGATGCGTTGCCAGCCTTGGGAATGTAGGACAGAAGGAGGGAGGAAGGATGGGAATGGTTGGAACAGGGAAATTACCTGTTGAGTGGCGAAACTCAACGCCGCGCCTTGTTTTGTTTATCAGAGCAGAGAAAAGATAATAATTAAATTACAATCATTCACAATAAGGATCACTGAGTTGGAATCGAACCCTCAATCTATCACGGGTTTAATAAGATGCTGTGCCATTGCGCGATGGCCTCGGATAATGTAGAAAATGTACTACAGAGGTTTATTTAGAAGACGTCACTGTTTAATAAAACCATACATGATTTATTCCTTTACCAAAATATGATTAAAATTTTTATCTGAGGTCATATACCGTAGTCAAAATTATTGTAAATACGAATCATTATAGAGCTAAGCTTCACAGTGTATCCTGCACATAGCGGGGTGGGCAGAGGGAACGTAGTATTAAGACACTCCATTCCCTATTTTCCACCGAATTTTGAAGACACTGCGTGTTAAGTAGCGGAAATTAACGCCGCGCCTTGCCTCGATACCAGAGCTAAAAAAATGTAAATATTAAAATTTCCATCTCTCGAGAGGGAATCGGTTTAGAGTACCCAGAGCCTTTAATCTGAATGTCTCTAAAGTAATGAAAAGTAAAAAATCTACAGATTAATAAAAATAAAAAAACAAAATTTTGTTATATAGTAAAAATACGTTTAAATAGGTTATTACAACACTGTTAAAGTGTCAATTAACATAGAAACGTCAGTATTCAGTCTTACAGGAAGCTAACACCGGCTCGGAAGGCAGTTCCGCTCAGAAAAGCCGGCGAGAAACTCAACAGTGGCTCTATTAAAATATCATTTTACAACTATCACTTGATAATATTTTTATTTCTTAAATCAGATATCTTTATTAGTTAGACATTTAAAAATCAACTAATGAATGTATTAAATAATAAATAATAATCGTAATAAAAAAATAAATGTAAAAGTAAGACTTTACTCTTAAATGTGCTTTCAATTATCTAAAAATGCGAATTTTTACTTTAATATATCGAACCCACTACTGTTTCATTCAGTTAAATATTACTACAGGCCTGGTGGATACTACAATTTCCTAGTATTCATTAGTATTATATATTTTTTTATTCTACTAATGAAACCAAATTTGGTTGCACGGTAACTTCAATTTAACACTGTACTGTAATTTACTCGTAATTGATTTAGTGCTATAAATTAGCTAAACAATCTATTGTAGCGGTTGTAACACACATGCTTTTCGCCACATAACGGCCAATTTATGCTCATATGTATAAAGATGAGCAAAACCGAGAATAAATAAGTAAATAGCCTTAAGCAATATATCGTTATGTGTTACACTTTTTTTTGGCTTCACACTGTATCCCGCATACAGCAGGGTAGGCAGAGGGATTCTAGTATTAAGACACTCCGTTCCCCACTTTCCGCCGAATCCTGAGGCATTGCGTGTTAAGTGGCGGAACTTAACTCCGCGCTTTACCTCGACAGAGGTATCAGAGCGAAGAAAATGGAAATAACAAATATATCCACACCTCGAGTGGGAATCGAACCCACAACCAGTTATTTACAGTCACACGCTGGTACCACTGCGCCATGATTGGTCCCCAATGTGCAACTGTATGTGTTACATCTTATATTTATTTTACAAAATTAAAAGAAGACAGTTCACTTAATGAAACACAACGGAATATTATCATTTTTCTTATTAGCCAATATGGAAATATAGTCATTTTTCGATAGGGACATATTCTTAACAAGAGACCCGTTCGCAGTTTCGCCTGCGAGAACTCCACAACTATAGCTGCTTGTTTCCAAGGGCCCACGTTCTTGCTTAAGTTAAGCGAGAACGTTTATCTTCTTATAGCCTTCTAGAGGTTGGTTCTTAAAATAGTGGTAGCCAATGTTTGTTCAACATATGATTGGATATCTTCTTGAGAAAATTCATCAAAATCGGCCTAACGATTTATATTTTTCATTCATACTTTCACCCTTAGTTTTAAAGGGATATCTTCTGATAAAGTTATATGTATTGAGTGAGATACATTATTATTTAGTTCACCATAATATAGTACTATATTTTTTCACATAGGTATTCTAAAGGTTGACTGACACAAAGATGCTAACAATAAAAGCTATAAAAATTGTCGTTATAAAAATGTCGACGTGACGTGAAAAGAACGTATAGAATAATAGGCTTGAAAGAATTCTAAAGGCGCAGATTAGTATCTTACTACGTTGAATTTTTTATACGAAATTTTATAAATAATCAACACTAATATTATAAATGCGAAAATCTGTGTGTCTGTCTGTCTTTTTGTCTGTTATCGGCCCGATTTGTATGTAATTCAAAATACATAATATTTGAAGAGCTAGAGACAAACATAGACTACTTTTTTCCAAGATCTACCTCTAAAGGAATGAAATAGAGAACAAGTTTATATAAAAAATCTAAACTGCTTGACCGATTTCGATGACTTTTCTCAGGAAGATTATCGATGAAGGAAGATTATCAAAAATAGCTAATCTGTTAAAAAAAACCATCCCCTGAAGGAAATATAATAGGGGATGAAAATTTATGTGATAAATATAAACTGCGACAAAGCGATCAGTCGAAAATATGCAGTAGATATATTTGTGTAGTTCAAGTGAAGCCGTGAACAGTTCGCTAATATTACTAAAATAAAAAAAAAGTTACCAGCAAATTAACTGGTCTTAAAAACATGTGTAACAAAGCCTTAACTATTTATTACGTCGTCATGTCAAACATTCATTTATTAACAAAGGCAGTAAAATAACTGCTGTCAACATCATTGGTCGCAGAGCTACAAATTTGTGTCTATTACACGAAATAAACGTAAATACAACGGTTAATATGCGAATAACTATACAATTCTATTTGAATAATTAATTTATTCACAGTTCTCGGACTTTCGAATGCATTTTAATTATAAAGACCATTACTGGGCGAAGTAGTTTGATTGTGATGTAATTAATAGTTTATATGTAACGACTATTCAATATTATATTGTTTTATTCGAATTCGAATTGGCTGCAGGTACTGGAAATCGGATTTTACTTTCTATTAGTAAATTAATGAAGTAGGATGTCAAAAATCGTGCAATATGGAGTAGTTTAAGTCGGAAGGCAGACCCTGGCTAGACCGGGATAAATGCCAAGTAGAAGAAGACACAAGTAAATGAATCCGTCATAAGTCCATCAGTCTGCGACCAGCCTAGGTGGGTTGAAGTTTCAGACCACTTAATAAAACATTTAACAGTTATTTTATATCCATTTTGATGCACAAGATTTAAATTAAAAACATTTAAGTAAAATGTTTCTTGTTCAAATATAGAATTATATAAATACTAGATGTTAACAGAAGATGACCAAAATATATCAGGTACAACTGCATTTAAATCACCTGAGCCGTTTCTGAGATTAGCATACACGAACGTACGGATAAAGATGTCCCCTAATATAATATTATTTTCAACATTTTTTCCTTAATAATATATATATATTTTTTAAATATCTTCCATATAGAGATCAGATCGATTGCTATCCGCACATGAAAGTCAGCCTCATTTTATTTTCATCAGCTACATTTTAATAATATGTATAAATTTTGTTGCATAGATGTTAATATGACAGAGTGGACCAGTTGATAAGAATCTTACACGTGTTTGCTGATTTATTTATGTATAGTTGTTATAAAATGATCTTTTAAGAAAGTAATAATTATTACTAATCAATCAAGTTGCAGAATCACATCATTCTCTGTCTAAATCAACTATTTGGGACCAGCCATGTCGCAGAGGCACGTAAGTGTGACTGTGGGTTCGATTCCGGCTCGAGGAGTGGAAATATTTAATGTCTCCATTTCCTTCGTCTGGTGTCGAGGCAACAGCGCGGCGTTAAGTTTCGCCACTTAACACACAACGCTACCAAATTCGGCGGTGCGACGGAAACGCAGTGTCTTAACACTAGGTTCCCTCTTTCTATCCTGCTGTAAGCGGGATACAGCGTGAAGTTAAAAAAATCAACTATACCTACGAAATAACGTAAAAAAATATACAAAATAAAAAAAAATATCCAATATTAAAATATACCATAGAGTTAGTAAAGTATAATCGACTTTCTGTTATTCGTATAGATAAAAACACCCTCGTGTTCGAATAAAAAGGCAAAATCCGAGATCCATAAAAACGACATCCACCTAAAAACAGTCTAGGAATTTTCACATCAAGGACACATACAATTTCGTTCAGTCCGATCAGACTAAACGATTTTCCTTTCAACGTCGGAAAGAGATTTGTGGTCCAATAAGTACGAAAATCTTGCAATTTAATAATATTTTTTTTACCTATACCTAAACATTTAGAAAACGATGTATGTAGAATGCAGCTCTCAGCATGGCTCAGTGGTGAAACCGTCTGGACGGTATTCAGGAGGCGCGGTTTTGAATCCTGCTGCGTTCAAATTTCTATACGTTTTCTAAATGTCTTTTTGCATTTTCCTAAGTTTGGAATAACACTTTAAAAATGTTTAAAACAAATACCTTTTTATATGACTGTAAACACGATTGGTTGTAGGTTGGATTCTCATTTGTGGTAATTATTATATTTAATTGATTTTTATCTCTTCGCTATGGTACCTAAAAGCAGGAGTAAAGCGCGGTGTTGAGCGGCCACTTAATATACAACGTATCAATTCAGGCGGAAAGTGAAGAACAGAGTAATTTAACACTAGGTTCTTTCTACCTACCTTGCTATGCAGGACAATGCGTGAAGCTGCGAAAACAAAAGTAAAATAAGATTAATTAAAATCAAAATCGTAATAGCTTTTATAATATCGAAATATGTTTCCAATCGCAAGGGTTCACACAATATAGTAAGTAACGTAACGATAAATCGCAGGCTGGCAACGTTCCAACTTAACTCCCAGCTCCCATAAAAACAAGGAAAGCTCACAAAATTGATATTAATATCAGTCCCAAACACGGAAGTTAAACCAATTCAGCGATAAAACAAATCTCAAGTGGAATTCTCTTGGAAATAAGATAAAATTATTCAAATACCGCTCGCTACAAGTTACGTCTAATACAAATATTCTTATAAGTTTTCTTTTTCTTTCGTCTGAAAGGGGTGTGTGTGCTTTTACAGCCTTATTCTAAGGAAACTTTCTAGTGCTTTACGTAATATTGCTAGATTATATATAGCTGTGTCCACAACTTTGCCCGCGTGGTTTCGACAAAATATTGAAATTGTAAAATAAAAGACGTCTTTATTACATCAGCTATCTACATTTGAAAGTACCGACGTTCTAAAGATTAGCCGGAACAAACGAATTGACAGATAAATATTCAATTAAAAATTGTATAGACAACAAATTAAAAATTAGTTTTAACTTCATAATAATGTATTTTAAAATATTAATAAATTCTGCTTCGTATACATAATTTCGCTGACTATGCCAGTATGTAAAGTATTAAAAAAATATCCAAATGAATGATTTACCAAAAATAATTTTATTTACAGAAAAAAAGGCATGTCAGAATCCAGCTACGTTGAAAATTTTTGTACATTTTTTCAAAAAGGTTTTACATATCCTAAATGCATGAATAATATTTTAAAAATATTAGAATATTAAATTTAAATTTTGATAAACCTGATAGTGTGAAAATATTAGTAATTCCTTTCTACAGATCGAGTCGTGTCGATTATGAGTAAATCAATCTTAATTTTATCAGTGATAAATGGGCGAGGCTAATATGATTATATTACTTTTTTATTGTATTGTTATATGCTATCCCTAATGACATTACTTTTTATATCTTTTATATTTATTTATGTAATACATTTTATATATTATGTAATACAAAAAAACACTGTACAATCAGACGTTGTCCAATTCTGCCTTGTTGTCATATATGTTTTTTTTTCTTTTTTTAAACAATATGAATTTTTGTGTAAAAGTCACCGTCATGTTAGCGGGAGATGGAGGGTAACACTTCTAACACACCAGAAAAAATATAATCTATTAAAAAGTCGAACCGTTTGAAATAATAAATACATTATAGATCGAGACTAAATAAAACTAAACTTATGACCATTTTATAAAATCTCACAGTCTATAAATTATAGAAAATGTAATAGTCAATTTGACCCATAGCCATTTAAATTAATTAAGTAGATATTAAAACAGATATTAATCACCTACTTTAATTAAGTCTCAAGAAACTCTGTTCTCTACTTTCTATCCAAACGTAAGGGAGCACGAATAAGAGCCATTCTATCGTGAGAAGCGGAAGTCAACGCCGTGACCTGTCTTGTCAAGGCTGACAAATAAAAATAATTTAAATATAATAATTTCCCCGGAATGTGAATTGAACCAGCAACCATCGCACATACAATCACACTGAGTCAAGATGGCTCACATTATTATTTTGCATATAAAAGTAAACAAAATATGGACATTTACCGCCTGTCTGCTACATTATTGTGGTCGGCACGTTCTCGTATAGAATATAGAAGTACATATACATATATACGTATTACATGTATGCCATGAAAAGATCGATGAGCGATATTTCCGCTACCTAAGCCCGGTGATATATGACGTTGGATTCTACACCATAGAACGGATTTTTAAAAGGTAAGAAGATATGGTATAATAACTTTGTGTAATGTTTACTTTTTTATTTTATACAAAATAGTCTTGCTCTTTTTTCTTCACAGTAAGGAAGTCAGGGAGAACACAGTGTTAAGACACTCCATTCTTCACTTTCCGCTCGAAATCGAGAGAGAGTTGCTGGAAATTGAGAGGGGAACTTAACCTCACTCTTTATTTAACCCAGAGCGGAGAAATTAATATACATTCAATATCGTTATTTTTCTAAATGGATATCGAACCCATAATCAATCGTATTTACAGTCAGTTACTGTACTACTGCGCCACGATGGGTAGTAGCTTCTTTTGTTATTTTATACAAAACTCAAAAATATTGTTATTAGAAAAATGATAAAATTTTATCTTTGCACTTCAAGTTAGTATAACTAAATATCAGTCTAGGTAATCTCTAGGTACTTGAATATTTGCTCAAAATCATTGGAAGCCCCAACGACGCAGTCTATTCGAGTACAGCGGAGAGTCTACCTTTTTCAAATTGTATAAAAAAGTTTAAGTACACATGTTGTTTTTTCTTAAATAAAGCAAAGAAAAACGTGCATATTCAAAATGTTGTTTTTCAACATTTTTTCGTAATATTATATAATAAATAAATAATTATTCTTTTTTTTTAGCTTCACGCTGCATCCTGCACACAGCAGGGTAGGCAGAGGGAACCTAGTGCTAAGACACTCCGTTCCCCACTTTCCGCCGAATTCAGAGGCATTGCGTGTTAAATGGCGTAACTTAACGCCGCGCTTTGCCTCGACACTAGAGCGAAGGAAATGGAAATATTAAATATTTCCACTCCTCGATTGGGAATCGAGCCCACAACCAGTCGCGTTTACAGTCACACTTACGTGCCCCTGCGCCACGACTGGCCCCATATTATATTTATATAATAATAAATAAATAAGTATTCTTTATACAGATAATAGATAAAGCCTAGAGCAAAACTAAAAATGTAAAGTCGTCTAAGGTCTAGATATTGTGTGTTGG
Organism: Dryas iulia moderata; assembly: GCA_019049465.1. Lineage (NCBI taxonomy): Eukaryota > Metazoa > Arthropoda > Insecta > Lepidoptera > Nymphalidae > Dryas > Dryas iulia. Next base: position 5,900,853 of record CM032437.1, read on the forward strand.
CGGAATCTAACGTCGTATCTGGGTCTTGTCATATTAAGGAAATTATTTCTTAAATCTTTAAGCATCTCTCCCATAGTTAGCTGGATAGGCTCAGAGAGCCACTTATTTCTATTTTTTTGACTATGCTTAAATGGGCAGTACCCAACATCAAAATAATTAAAACAAGATCGTGCATCGTGCGTACAGACATAGACTATAGACTTATGGTAATCAGTATTAAAATATACCCATGGTATTTCTAAAAATCTATACAAATATTATATTTTACCGTAGTAATAATTTATATTTCATTGAAATACTATTTTTAACCATACTTGATGTTATTTATTGTCCTTGGTCCACGAACCTTGAATGATATATGGGGCTATTTTAATTTGTATCAACAAAAACTTTTTAATTGTTAACGAGTTGCTGTCAACAAATGGAAACCGTAAAAAATCATGTTTTTTTCGTTCCTGTAGGAATTTCTGGAAGTCCTTTAGTGCTCCCTACACTCCTTAGGAATATTTCTACGCACAGTAGTTTAGATTCTACGTTGTCTGTCTGTCACTCAGTAACGGAGTTACTAAAAATATATTGATCTTTTTGAATGAATTGAGTAAAAAATAAGAAAAAAAAGTACAATTTGTTTGCAATATTACTGCAATAATAATAATGGTAACTATTTTTATTCTTTTGTACGTTTTTTAAGTAACATTTCATTGATTTTTTCTATAAAAGGTATATAAATTTGAACTCTAACAGCCTAGCCAAGGCAAGCGTTCTTACAAGCCAAGCCAAGCGTTCTTCTACTGCTTGCGTCGTAATATAACTTATTTCTGTTGTCAGCATCTCTGTACAGAGATATCAAAAATTTCTGCTACCCAAAAATTATTCAACGAGTAATCGATCGGCAAGAGAGAATACTTTTTATTATTCTAATATATTTAAATGTCAATCATTTCACTCAGTGGACTTTGAATTCATGACCGCATGTAACGAAATGCCAAATAGATATTTAACATTGTCGTTTACATAAATATATGCACATATAGAACAAAAGCAAAAGACTAGAATAAAAATTGTATGTAACTCGAAGTACCCATTTAAGATTTACATTATGCTAATACTACAGACTCGTACAAAGACTTTAAAATAATATACTTTTTTGTGGAGGTTAATGTTAAAGTAAGGAATGCTAATATAATGTTAATATAGTCATAGTTGTGGCCAGCCGTGGCCCAGTGGCACAAGAGTGTGACTGTAAACGACTGGTTGTGGGTTCGATTCCCACTCGAGGAGTGGAAATTATATTTTCATTTTATTCGCTCTGGTGTCGAGGTAAAGCGCGGCGTTAAGTTCCGCCACTTAACACGCAAAGCCTCCGAATTCGGCGGAAAGTGGGGAACGGAGTGTCTTAACACTAGGTTCCCTCTGCCTACCCTGCTGTGTGCGGGATACAGCGTAAAGCTATTTTTTTTTATGTTAATACAATATGTTTTATTTTTTTACCTTTACGTTTGTAGAAGACAGGGAACTTTTAGTATTTTTTTTATTTGAATGTTGTAGGTATTATTACACTAAATACACTTGGTCCATACCTTTTTTCCTTATTCTTATTTCTTTTTTAAATCTTAGCTTAATATTGGTATAAAGGTTCACAACTAAGGTTATATATAAGTTATGTTAAATGTTTTTATTTTCATTTGCAGTTAGGGCACTCGTTTTTCTTCTAAAAAATCATGTTACAACCTAACGTTTTATTACTATAAAATGTGACGGAAGAGAACCTAAGTAGACCTAGTGTCACACTCAGTCCACACCTTCCGCTCAATTTTGAAACAGTGTGTGTTAATTCAACCGCGAAGCTTAACGTCGCAATTTGTCATTTACTTATTACTCTTTTTTTAGCTTCACGCTGTTTCCCGCACACAGCACGGTAGGCAGAGGGAACCTAGTTTTATGACACTCCGTTCACCATTTTCTGCAGAATTTTGAAGGCTGCGTGGTTAGTGGCGGAACTTAACGCCGCGCTTTGCCTCGGTACCAGAGCGAAGAAAATAGAAATATTAAACATTTCCACTTCTCGAGTGGAAATCGAACCTACAACCAGTCGTTTACAGTCCCACGTTCGTGCCATTGCGCCACGACTGGCCCCTATTTACTACTTATTCTATACAAATTTCTACACATTTTCCAATATAGAAAAAAATACTAATTCAATTCTTACTTTTAATAAACACAATATATTCGGTTGTGTTTAAAAAATAAAATATCAATATGTCCTTCAACTTTTAACGTTATTAGAGTCAATATTTAAACATGTAAAAGCCGTCTCGTGTTCTATAAATAATCAATGAATTGGTATGTAAATATTAAATAATCATTTTACTCTATGTCAAATGATTTTATAATGTGATAATAATATAAAGTTAATAGAATATGACGAGTTTCAGTTAGAGACTTCAATAAAATAATTAAAATAATTCGTCGTATTTAAAAACACTATAAGAATAAAGTTGGCTATTAATCAGTCAATTATATATTAAGGAAGAAAATAATGTAAATATTAAAATTATTAATTTATTCGAATCCTCACGTTTTCTATAGCAGGGTTCAACTCACAGAGGACCTAGTGTCAATATTCCCTTCTCCATTTTCAATCCGAAACAGATCAAAGATTTTAGATGTTGAGAACCAGAACTTAACTCAGGCTTTGTCTTCTTACCGGAAGCAATGAAAATAATTTAAATCTTATCATTGCCCCAAGTATATGTTAGCTCGTGGGGGAACGGGTAAGAATACAATTCCCGCCCGCCGCTGGGTAGCGTCCCGTAAAAGGCGGATAACCCAGTAGCTTGGTGGTAGGAGATTTGTTGTCCGACTGGCTCGCGACCACTATCGTGTCAAAGACGAACCGCCAAACATCTGATGATGTGTTCCGGTTCGATGACCTGTAAGCCAGCTCTCCCTATTCCCACCATTCCCATCCTTCCTCCCTCCTTCTATCCTACATCCCAGAGGCTGGCAACGCATCGTAACTCTTGTTGTGGATGTCTATGGGCGAAGGTAACCACTTAACACCAGGTGGACCTTCTGCTCGTTTGCCTCCTTTATTCCATAAAAAAAAGGGAGAATCGAATCCCCAACCAAAATTGCTATAGCTCAGGTCCCACCTGAAATCCGGCGGGCAATTACAGAAGCAGAAATCCCCAACTCCAATCCAGACGGGTTTTTTTTTGTTTACTTTTTATTTATTTTTTAATTTTTTTTTATTATATTTTTTAATGATTATATATTTTTTTTATTTAAATTTTAATTTCGAAATCACATTTTATTATTAAGAAATATCGAACGGAGCTCGGTCATATTTTACTTAATAATAATTAAAATACATATATTTGCTCTTAAATAGAAGACGGACTAACGATCTCTAACTACTAGTTATAAAAACTGTCCCTGGTGGTTAATTAACCAACAGATGATGAGACAGTATATAAATTCTACACAGTAATCTAAAATATTCCTAGTTAATACTGATCAAACATTGCGGTATTTTTTAATTAATTATTTTTAATTTTATTTTGTAATTTAAATATTTAAAGTTAAAATAGGTATAGTTTCTAACATAAAAAATTAAAATATTGTTACTAATTTGTGTTTTATGTTTAGTTTTTAAAAAGGGGATAAATATATAAGTGTATACAGAGAACCACTTGTATCCTTATATTATAAATGCGAAAGTAAGTTTGTTTGATAAGCTATTAGGTAAGCTATTTAAGCAATTAAGTTAACAGCTTTAGATAATTAAAAAATAGTTATAAAATAATACCAAAAACTTCTTGTATGTATGTCTAAAAATGTCAACGACTTCTTTAAATTGAACATTTATCGAATTGAAATGACGACGCCATCTGCCATTTTAGAAATCGTTATTTCATTTACTTTTGAATGATCATTTAAGTCTATAAACTATAAAATTGGTTTATCTAATACTACCAACACATATTTGTATACAATTTTATTTATTTGTATAGACAAGCATTTCCAAATTAGTACTAAAACCAATAAGTATTTCGTGACAGACAATGTTGCTTAATTTTGCACCATGATAAATTTAGTAGTCATTTTTACAACTGTCAATTTAAGCTAACAGCCTTTTCAAATCATCATTTGTACGAAAATAGAATTTGTATTTCCAGTAAATTAAATAATTGTTCGTAAATACATACTGACATTACGTGTAAAATGGCGTGAGAAATATTTATTACATTAAATGAACCGAACCTACAATGTACCCTATGTCTAAAAATGTACCCAATTATTCCGGTTAAAATAATTTTATTTCATAACGTGTAAAAATCCCCAATACCAACGATATTATTATCTCCAATTTTAATGACATATTTCAAATAAAAAAAATCCTATATACAAACAGTACAAAGTGTCCCCATCTTCCCCTATAATAAAATTTCATATACATTTTCAACTGCGTCACCGCTTCGAGTAAGTCGATCAACTTTACAACGTACTTATAGTTAACATATATTGTCACGATAACAGAACATGAGGATAGCATAATCGACAAAATCTAAGATACACGGTATCTATCATGACCACTGTAGGGAACGATAGCCGATAGGGTATTTCCGTTGGTTAAGTGGCGATTAGATTTTTAATATGATAATATTATGTGAAACATTTAAGGTCGATTTTTTATTATATCCTTGTAACAATAAGGTGAATAATTCATAGTTTAACGGATATCATCGAAGTAAATTAGCTTCACGCTTTTTAGCAGAGAAGTAAGAAATAATCTAGTGTCAAGACCCTCCGTTCGAAATCGAGACATTGCGTATTAAGTGGCGGTTCTCAACGTCCCGTTTTGTCTAGATCACCAGAACGGAGAATTGAAAATAATTGATATATGATTATTGTACCATCAGGTAATCGAATCCGTGGGCTTAATCGTTGACTTACGTAGAACAACATTTGAATGTAGACGCGATTGGTCGTGGGTTCGATTCATTTCTTTTCTCTACCTGTTAAAGCGGAGCGTTTCTACCACCAGTGATTTCCAACATTCAATGCGATTTATGGAAACGGATAGTTAAATATGATAATTGATACTCTCTAAATATATGTTGTTCATCTTGCGGAAAAAGTATAAAATTGACACAAAAAAAAAATATATCTAATTCCTAATAATTTTATTATTAGTGGACTATATGTATGTCTTTAATTAGTTAAAGACATACATAAAGTCCACTAACGCTAAAATCATAAAGCCGAAACAATAATTTATTAATAACATATGTTGTTTGTTTTATTGGTGCTTACAATATTTGAATATTCATCATTTATAATTCGTAAAAACTATTTGCTAAGCAAAAAACGTGCGAGGTAGTTGCCATACGCTGAGAACGAATAAATTTAGTGATGACGTTAAATCTTGCGTATATGTATTTGTACAAGTGTAGCCCGCAACTACGCTTGCGTGGACTACCAAACTTGAAGCCTCCATTACCTTTGACTAACGTTTGATTAGTATTTCTTAAAAAAATACAAAATCCTTTCTGAATATTCCCTTACACTCCTCAAGGAATCTATATGGTTAAGTTTTAATCTTCTACGCCCAGTATTACCAGCTAGGCTTTGTCTGTCAGTCAGGCAGTAACACATATTTTTTATATACTATGAATATACATATATATGTATGTAAGTTATTTTGACGTATATAAAATTTACGTTTTAATAAAAAAAACGACTAATTTAAGCATTTTTTTAACATATTTATCTATCCGTATAAAAAATTTGCAATGTTATTTCGTCGTCTTCTTTTTTACATTGTGGCATTGTCATTCGACAGTGACATTAAATATGACAAAGCATTATTATCTCTGCCAAGATCATTTAAAATTATAAGAAAATACTACTTCCTAATAGAAAAATACTTTAAACCTTAATTTTTAATAAATTATCAAGTACATGCATATTATTTGTATTAAATTGCTACCGTGGCGCAGTGGCACAAAGTGTGACTGTAAAGCGACTGGTTGTGGGTTCGGACCCACTCGAGGAGTGGAAATATTTAATATTTCCATTTTCTTCGCTCTGGTGTCGAGGCAAAGCGCAGCATGAAGTTCCGCCACTTAACACCCAAATTTGGCGGAAAGTGGAGAACGAAGTGTCTTAACACTAGGTTATAAGCTCTAATTAAAATAATTTAAATATTTTCCTCCCATCCAACCGATAACTTATAGAATTTACGGTCAGATGCTGGTCCACTGCGCCACGATGAACTTTAGAAGAAAAAAGTAACAAGTAGTACGCAAAAAGTTAAATTATAATATTTTATAATTATAATGAAAAGTACAAATTCTTAAAATAATAAAATAAATTTATTCTCAAAACTAAAAGAACATTTAAAATAACAGTAGTACGCAAAAAGTTATATTATAATATTTTATAATTATAATTAAGAGTACAAATTCTTAAAATATTAAAATAAATTAATTCTCAAAACTAAGAAACATTTTTAATTAACACTTAAATTAAAATATAAATCAAATCAAGAAAAAATCACGTTAAAACATTTGTTCAAAATGAACGATTATTACACTATATCGTCTTGAAACATACATATAACGTGCTTGTAGACGTATCCACTAATGCCTTCCCGCAGGCGACCTAGTATTTAGGATTAATCTGTCTTGTACTCTCTGTACTATATGTCGTTCAAAGCAATTAAACGGGAGATTGTAAAAGGATTTACTTGGAACTATTAAAATTTAACAATTGAAAATTACCTGTGTGGAATACACGTAATTGCTGTATAGGTAACGTTAGTTTTGGCTATGTGCTAGGTATAAGCTGTATAAAATGGGCAGAAAACTAAAGAAATCTAGTCAAATGGAATCAATTAACAGTAATCGGCGAACTAAGAAATGAACAAAAATTATATATTATGACGCTCCGGTTGCCACTTTCCGCGTGTGTGCCAGAACTCAACGTACGTTTTGTCTTGTTGACTACGAGCCGAGAGATGAAAATAATTTATTTAAAATTATTCAACCCATTGAGAATCGAATCCACAATCAATCGTATTTAAATTATTTAGGTTACACCTAAACAAACTACAAGCAGTTTAAACCAGTAAGGATAGAAATATATGTACATAATATATAACAAGAAAAAATACTTTTATTATACATATACATATGTACATACACCTCAGCAAATATATTTCAAAAAATTAAGCATGAAAAATTATTTTAATTTCTCTGCTAAAGCAGCAAGTTAGATATAAACTAACTAAGACAAAGTACAGCGTTGAGTTCCGGCTTTTACTAGCTTCTCTCTGATTACTTTATTATGCGTTCTATTTCCATTATTATTTCTTTTGTTTTTTTTAGCTTCGCGTTGTATCCCGTACACAGCAGGATAGGCAGAGGGATAGTGTTAAGATACTCCCATACCAACTTATATTATAAATTTCTATTAATTAAATTAATAATATTTAAAGAAAATTAATATTAATCGCACCAAATGGCAGGAGAGAAGCTTTATTGTGAAACGTAATTAGTCAGGTGTACGTTACTCTTTGGCCCTTTCGTTTTCGTATTTCCTAATAAATCAAGTTAATTATTGCGATTCAAACGTAAAATAAAATCTTCCGGGAATAAAGTAATTATTGTTCGTATTAATTAAAGTCCTTGATAAGTCCGTGTTCTGGGAAATTTTGGTATTTACATACATATATTATGATAGATTTAACTAAGAATAGAATTATTATGTATTATTGTTAACTTTAGTAGTACGGCGGTCATTCATAATATGGATACGCTAAAAATACACTGACGGTATAGTAAAAAAAATCTTAAGCAATTAATTTTAAAATTTAATAACATTTTTAGTCATAAAAATGAATCTAAAAAAGCAGAATAAAATATGAATTAAAATCAACATACATTCGTATGTAATATAATTTTGGTAAGATTTTTATTAATGAAAGTATTTAATCGATGTCGTCGTAGCGAACGTAGCGAACGTCGTAGTGGAACAGCGTCAGACTGTAAACGCGATGGTTATGGGTTCGATTCCTCTCGGAGGAATGATTATATATATTTTTTTCATTCCTCCTCATACATACATCATAGGTGCTAGACCTAAGACAAAACGGAGCGTTCCGGCGGCGATCCGACTAAGTTACACCACATAACACACAACGTCTCGATTTTGGTCGAAATATGGAGAACATAAAATATACTATTTTAAAAATAAATGTTCCAGAAGAAGGGATTTAAAGCTGAGGACTACCATCAATAGTACGTCGATAATGCAGTTCAACATCATCATATAATATACCTACTTGCCAAAATAAATAATCACTATAAATGCTAATATAACCGTATTATAAGAAATATAATAATTACAGTTGACTATTATCTTGCAAAAGATAATTGCGCGTGACTTAATATGATATTTAATATTAAAACCTCGCACGTATATTATTACATAATTTAAAATTAAATTAAATGCTTACAAATACATTTTAAATTTTAATGGAGGTTAATTGAATCTCGTAAATGATTTAATTTTCCTATAAAAAAAGAAACAGATATGAAAGAAATAATAATAATTAATAGATATAATTTCTGCGTGATTAAAGACTATGTACAGTAGTATACATTGGTTATAGGTTCGATTCCCGCCCAAGGCAACATTTACATACAAAATGTTCCATTTTATATACCGAAATAACGGCAAAACCGAATAATCTTTATAAATTACCGTAATGTACTCTTGGTTTTAGTAAAAAGCATTAAGAAAATATCTAGAAAGACGAAATCCGACTGACGTTGACTAATTAAAAAAGTGTTGGCATTGGATGAAAATAAATCTTTTCTACAACTCAAGATTCGTGCGTGTCGATAGGAAACTCATTTCCAATAGCTTTTTGGTGGGACTAGTGAAAATATTTTTTGAAAGTACGAGAAAATCGTGATGACTCAGTGGCAGGACAGAGTACATCATACAATAGTATAGGTGTTGAATACGATTTTGTTATTTTAAAGATTTTGTTACTAACATAAACATGTCTACTTTTACTTATACAATGTTCTTCATTTTTATTCTATTTTAAATATATTTTGTATTACTGATGGACCCAACGCCCCGTTTTGCCTTACGTAGAACACGGATATCGCGAGTTCGGATCGGATTCTCAATCGCAGCATATACAAAAACATTTTAACAACATAATTAATTTATAATAACTCTTTAAAGTGTTAAAAAATCGCATAGAATCGCTACGCAGCCGGATGTAGAATATGGCTTAACCGTTTCAGGTGTAGGTTCGAATCCCGCTGAATTCCAATATCTATTACGTTATACGTTTAGGTAATACGTTTTCTATAAAATGTTCTTCACTACGGATGTAATGGGTAAATAATACTTTAAAATTGTTAAAAATTGCATATACAGTTAAATACTGACTATTACTCACTATTACATAATATCCTTCAATTTTAAAAACTTTAAATAGCTTAACGCTTTTTCTAGCATAACAGGGTCAGAGATTACCTAGAGTGAAGACACTCTCTTCACTACTATCTGCCCCAAAATCAAGACATTACGTGTTATGCGGCGGAACTCAACGCCGCGCTTAGACGTAGGTAAATAGTTAATTTAAAATAAACTTTAAACAAATTTAATAATTTATATTCTAAATAACCTTTACCTCGGTATATAAAAGACATTGTTATTTACAATAGTTGAATAACCTTTAATATGGTTAGAAGTTACTTAGTAAACAATAGGAATATGTTTAACCAAACTTAGCGAATCTGTAAATATTTAGAGTCAAACAATATTTTTTTACTTATAACTTGTAATCATTCTATGGGGCCAGTCGTGGCGCAGTGGCACAAAGTGTGACTATAAAGCGACTGGTTGTGGGTTCACAGCAGGGTAGGCAAAGGGAACCTAGTGTTAAGACACTCTGTTCTCCACTTTTCGCCGAATTCGGAGGCATTGAGTGTTAAGTGGCGGAACTTAACGCCGCGCTTTACCTCGACACCAGAGCGAAGAAAATGGAAATATTAAATATTTCCACTCCTCAAGAGGGAATTGAACCCACAACCAGTCGTTTACAGTCTCACGCTTGTGCCACTGGGCCATGACTGGCCACCATATAAATAAAAATAATATAAAAATAAAATTAACCAATAAGATAATAATAGAAATATTTTAAAATTATAAACTTTACATTTAATTTAAATACACAATACACAACATATGTAATACTATGTACGTCAACAAATACAGAAGCTGAAATCGTAATAATAAAACATAACCAACAATGCTATGGAATTGAATTTCCTAATTACGTTCAGTATTCTGCAAATCACTGTGACGTGCGTCCGTGTATTTTGGCATGGCCACTAGTTAGTGGCAATTATTACTGTTATTGTAAGGAATATTTACTATTCTATGTTTCTTTTTTACACTTTAGCTTCATGCTGTATTCCGCATTTAGCAGGTTAGGCGGGAGGAACCTAGTGTTAAGATGGGAGTTCATTTTCTAATAATTCTATGTTATTAAGAAAATTCTTACATCCCATTGTACCGCGGTGGGATAGCGTTTGATTGTAAACGCGATTGCTTGCGTGTCCGATTTTTACTCAGGGAAATGACTACACTTAATTATTTTCATTTCTCCGCTGTCGTCACAAGACAAAGGACAGGTATTAAATTACGTTTTGAATTTAGTCAGAAGTTAGGGTTCTCAGGGTTAGGGATCACTAAGGTTAGGGATCACTAGGGTTGACCAACTTGTTACGCGTGAAAAAACGGTAATAGTTTAAAAACGTAAAAACGGTAAAAAACGGTTTTCGGTAATAATTATATGAAAATATGTTCTTTTCACACATTCACACTTTTTCCATATAGCATGTTAGTCAGAAAGAACCAAACCGCCCAAATTCAAGACGTTCGTTGTTAAGTGACGGAACTCAAGCACATGCTTTGTCCTACCAAAGCGGATACATGGAAAAAATTTCAATACAAATTTCCCCAAGTAGGGATCGAACCCACAACAATTATGTTAACAGTCAGATTCTAACCACTTAAGATCTAAGAACTTATTCTAAAAAATACATAAGTTTAGTAGAATATATATGGGCCTACAGATTTATGTTAGTTAATACAAATCCAGTGAACTAGAAGTAGGGTCAGTTCGCCTTATATTCCATTTGATTGGTTTAAAGTCTATAGCTATAAACGCTATTTCTCATTCGTTTATAAATTACTTAAATATGTTTATTAGTATGTCGAATTTTTATTATATAGCGAATATGTGGTATTATATATTATATATTTACCAGGTAAATATACGGCTCATTTAAAAAAATCAAGAATCAAACAGTTTTTACTCAACAAAAAAAATATTGAAACCGAATTAAATTAAATTAAATTAAACTAAAATGCTTTCTCTAAAAACCAACTTAACCACGGATATACCTAAAAGTGCTTAGTGAATTGTATAGAAATATTTAAAAGAAGACTACGGCCCAATTTAGAAGAGCAATATTAAAAATAAATATTAGACAACGACAGTGGGATGGTAGTCAAAAACACATTATTAGGTTACTACCCATAAAACACTTCGAATAATTTGACGAAAAAGCAAAATTCAAACTTGTAAGTATATAAATAATCAATTTCAGTAATCATTTTTAGCAGGTCTCTGCGTTTTCTTTCATAGGAGGGTGGTCAAAGGGAATTTATTGACAATACACTTCGCTTTCCACTTTCTGCTCGAATTTGAAAAATTGCGTGTCTAGTGGCGGAACTCAAAATGACGATTTGCCTTAGATGCACAGCGGAATAGAAGATATTTAAAATAAAATTCCGCCTAGTATGAATTAGATTTGTAACCATCGCGATTACAGTTATCGCTGTCCCACTGCGCCACGACGGCTTCGATATTCATAGTAAAAATATTTCAGTAAAATTACAATATTATGCAAAAACGATATTTTTTTTCTAACACGAATCAAAATCAACAAACGAACGAAAAAGTTAAAATTATTTCCATCCCACACCGTTCAGATACTCTATATTTTGACACTTCCGTCACGAATGTCATCTTGCCTTATACCGAAACGTGATATTTTCTTCTAATTTTGAATAACCTTACTTATTTTTAACGCATTTTTCTTATTTTACGGGTTCTTATATGTCAAAAAACCTACCAAAGTCTACGCTTTAGCTAAAAGAAACGCTTTACATCATTAGAAACACTGCATGCTCGTCAAGAAATCGGAATCGTACTTTTGTTTGAACTAAATGTGAAGACATAAAGCATACTACGGTATGCTAACATATAATATGTATTTGAGCTTCATTCTTTCTGCATAACAGTGCAGTCGGAGAAAATCTGGTCTTCATTCACTCTCCATTTTTTACCCGAAATCGAGATATTGTGAGTTGAAAGACGAAACATCACACTATGGTTACCAGAATCATTTAATTCATTTATGTAATAAATATTTCAAATTTTATTGTACAAGCAAACGATGTTCTTATTTAAAATATTATAATGACGCAAGTAGTATTCTAAGGCATAAATCAACAACAGTTTTTTTTTGCAGCACTTGGTTTTTTCCCGTATATTAGGGTAGTCAGATTGAAGCAAGTGTTAAACCTTTTGGTTCTCTAATTTTCTTTCGAATTAGAAACATTATTTTTTGAGTGGCGATACTCAATGCGATTCTTGGTCTCAAGTACCAGAACGGAGAAATGGCAATGTAGAGCCAGTCGTGGCGCAGTGGCACAGACGTGTGACTTCAAATGACTGGTTGTGGGTTCGATTCTCACTCGAGGAGCGGAATATATTTAATATTTTCATTTTCTTCGCTCTAGTACTGAGGCAAAGCGCGGCGTTAAGTTCCGCTACTTAACGCCTCCAAAACTCGGCGGAAAGTGGGAAAAGGAGTGTCTTAACACTAGGTTTCCTCTGCCTATCCTGCTGTAGGATATAACGTGAAGCTAAAAAAAGTAATATAAAGTCCAAGTCCAAGATTTTTACTTAAAAAATAATTATTTTCACGTATATTAAAATGAAGAAAACATATGTTAAACAAATATTATAACAAACACAAACATCGAACAAGTAACGTTATCAGAGATTAAAATAAAAATATAATTTAAATACTTTGGTACTTTTTATCTTTTCGAAACATAACAAATGAATAATATATCACTAACGTGACCATTTTTTTCTTGACTCAAAACGGGATATCGATTCCAGAATGTTACGTTACACTATTTCGCATTATTTCGCAAATAATCAAAGGAATATTTTGATTTTCGTTGTTTTTTTATTTTTGGCTTAGATTTTTCTTACAACAATGACAAGCATCATAAAACGACAGATCTTTTTTTTTTTTAGTCACGCTGTATCCCGCTCACAGCAGGGTAGGCAGAGGGAACCTAGTGTTAAGACACTCCGTTCCCCACTTTCCGCCGAATTCGGGGGCTTGCGTGTTAAGTGGCGGAAACACCAGACCACCAGAGCGAAGCAAATGGAAATATAATTTCCACTCCTCGAGTGGGAATCGAACCCACAACCAGTCGTTTACAGTCACACGCTTGTGCCACTGGGCCACGACTGGCCACACGACAGATGATCACTACTTATTAATGTAATGATTTCATACAGAGGGGAGTGAATTTGAAATAACAATTTGTAAAAAATTGAGTTACCAAATTTGTAAAAATTTGACCAAAAAATTTATAAAAATTTGACTAAAAAACTTTCGCATCTTTTAAAAAAACAGAATATTTTTTCGTTCCAGGGTGCAGAAAAACAGGACAGTCCCGTTCAAATCGGGACGTCTGGTCAACGTGACCAGTGATATATCACTATGACGGCGTACTTAATCAACATTTAAAGCGCCTAATGCTTCTTCGACTGCTCCCGTATAGTATCAGATTGTGTCTATCATAGAATTTACACGATAAATAATTAAAATAATAATGTAATTTGTAATCTTGTTTCTACTACGAATATGTAATTTATAAAAAAAAAAAAAAAAATAGCTTCACGCTATATCCCGCACACAGCAGGGAAGGCAGAGGTAACCTAGTGTTAAGATACTCCGTTCCCCACTTTCCGCCGAATTCGAAGGCTTGCGTGTTAAGTGGCGGAACTTAACGCCGCACTTTACCTCGACACCAGAGCGAAGAAAATGGAAATATAATTTCCACTCCTCGAGTGGGAATCGAACCCACAACCAGTCGTTTACAGTCACACACTTGTGCTACTGGGCCACGACTGGCCACGGACTGAATATTTTATATTTTTTGTAAATATATTGGAGAACAGAGTGTTAACACTAGGTTTTCTCTAACTACTCTGCTATGCGTTAAGCTAAATAATGTTTTAAATACATACAAGATTTTATGTATAAGATAATTTTACCTATTCATTGCAAGAAATAATTTGATTAAAAGTCTACATTGACGAAAAAAAATATTTTTATAAAATGCTATCATTATAAATATTTAATTACCATTAATCAATTATACTTTAAAACCACTTAAAAAACAACAAATCCTATTTCGTTAAACACAAAAAATACATAAATTCACAAAATACAAACATCCGGCTTGCAAAAACAATGGTTTTTCCGTACTTTTCCATAGACAAGTGTTTTTTTTTTTCTACAATTTTATGCATTACATTAATATTACCTAAACTTATGTGGCCAGTTGTGGCCCAGTGGCACAAGCGTGTGACTGTAAACGACTGGTTGTGGGTTCGATTCCCACTCGAGGAGTGGAAATATTTAGTATTTCCATTTTCTTCGCTCTGGTGTCGAGTTAAGTTCCGCCACTTAACACTCAATACCTCCGGATTCGGCGGAAAGTGGGGAACGGAGTGTCTTAACACTAGGTTCCCTCTGCCTACCCTACTGTGTGCTGGATATAGCGTGAAGCTAAAAAAAAACAAATTTATGCAAGATTTGGCAGTAACAACACGTACCTACATATTGGTATAATAAATAAGTTTTTATTTACTAAAAAGCAGTAGGTATACTATTTTTATTAAAACCAGACTACATTTTGATACTGGTACAGGTGTGTTTAAAATAAAATCAAACATTAACCTTCGGTTAACCTGATAGATGGAGATGATTTACGACGCTGTTCCCGTGCAGATCAACGTACGATATATGAAAAATAGTTCGGACCAAGGGCAAGACTTTGGCATCTCACCCATAGTATGCCATTGTATTTTTTTCAGTTATGTCAGGTTTAAATTCATGCATGATAAGGTAAACTGAGAATCTAGTGTCCGTACACTCTGTTCTCCAAATTCGGCCGGAATTCGAGACATTAAGTGTTTAATAGCGGATCTCAACGCTGTATAATTTTACAATAAATTGACCAGATTCCGGAATTCGAATTCAAATATATTGAAAACTAGCGGCCCGCTCCTAACTACGACATTATAGCTTTTTCGTTATTATACAACCCCCGGGGTTGGACTTTTAAAAAATAAACTAGCCTATATTTAGTATTGGATTATCAACTATATTAATGCCAAAATTCATTACAATCGATCAAGTGGTTTAGATTTTTCATATAAGCTTTCATCTCCTATTTCAAACCTTTAGAGGTAGATTTTAGGAAATATAAGTAGACTATGTTTGGCCCCGGATTTTTTACTACTTTTATTCTAAATTTCATCCAAATCGCACCGGTAGATTAGCTGTGAAAGCGTGACGGATAAACAGACATACTTTCGCATTTATCATGTAAGTATGGATACATTAGTCAGTTTTCAATTAGTATAGAAAATATACTACTTATGTACAAATAAATACATGTAATTTTTTTTATTAACGCCATTAAGATTTTATTTCTAATTTTTATCACATATAATTAATTCCTAAATAGTTAACAAATTGACTGTTTATTGTAGACTAATTGAATTTCATTCTATTTTTATCACAGCACCAAATTTGAAATCGGTTAATTATGCAAATGACTGCCGTATAAGAAATTCTTAACACTTCCTATATGTATGCAAGTGTGAATTAACCTTTTAAAATTATTCTTTTCAAAAAAGATAAATTTAGGTAAATTGCTTCTATATTATTAATCTTAAAATAAAGTTCTTAGCAATTATAAATTGTATTAAATATCGTATAAATGTTCTAGACATTAGTCGTAATATTGTTGCTTCTATCAATTTAATGTTAACTGGCTTTGAATTAAATATTTCTTATCATATAATTTATATATTTTTACATATACACCTATTCCCGCATAGCAGGTCATGCTATTGCTAGTTAAAGAAATCATAGTGGTAAGACACTCCGTTTTTTTAATTTCTACCCGAAAAACAGATATTACGTATTAAGTGGCGGAACATAATGTCGCGCTGTATCTTGTCATGAGGGCGAGAAACATTTTAAATACAATAATTCCCCCAAACGGGAACCGAATCTACAACCAGCGTTTACAATAACGACGACGACATCCAACTGTGCCACGATGACCCTTAACAATATTCATTATCACATAATCTACACTACAATCGCACTTAAAAATTTCATATTAGGTATATTGTTTAAAAAAACACATTATAAAACGTAAGAAATTTAAAAATAATTATTAAATGAGTAATACATTTATAAACTAGTCAATTTAAATAACTAATTGTAATCTTATAATAAATTTTAATACCAATAAAAAAAAACTTACATTGTTATCAAACGATGATTCCCATTATATTATCCAAAATCACAAATTAGTTTGTACACTCAAAAATACAACTAAGTGAATCGACACTACGTTTATAAAGTTAAGGAGATTTAAGTCACTACGTATATTTTACGAACACTACACTTCACTTTTAATATTGTATTTATAAAGGCCATTTTAAAAGTAAGGTCGGCATATTTCGGGGCACAGCGGCACAGACGTCTGTCGAGTGGAATTCTCGCGAAGCAACTGCCGGCTGTCGGCGCGCACCTGTAGCTCTAACTTTGCTATTTTCCAAAAATTATTGCATTATATGTAATAATATAATATATTATTATCTTTATGCAAAGTCATATTTTTATATAATTAGGTTATTTTTGTAAATTGTTATTATTGTAAATTTTGTTTGTGATAAATTCGATTCCCACTCGGGGGTATGATTATATTAGAGCAATTATTACTTTAATTTCTCTGCTCTGGTTCCTGAGATAAAGCGCGGCGTTAAGTTCCGTCAATAATATGTAATAAGGGGAAAACGGAGTATAAACGGAGTATAAACACTAAGTTTTGTCTGCCTATGCGGAAAAAGCATGAAGTTGTTATTTTAAACTTAATGTTTATTCGTATAAGGAAAGTTATGGATTGACTTTTATTTATTTTTTGTAGTTTACGACGATATAAAACTAAAACTATTTATTGCCGTGTAAAAATTATTTTTTTCTTATTTTTACTATCATTGAAACATAAAGATAATTCCGGTCTAGTTACGAGTATTATCCCAAATTAATATTTGTATATGTTCCCTGTTATAATTACTTTGGTTTAAAACTCTGAAATGTTGATCTTGCCAATGTTGACCTTTCTAATTCTGAAATGGTTTAATTAACATATATTATGATATATGTTAAATCATTTAAATGTTATTGAAAATTATTTAATGCATTCTCTATAGACATTTTATATAAATATTTTTCTTAATAATATTATTAAGTATAACTAGCTAAGTATAACTTGGGGCCAGTCGTCGCGCAGAGGCACAAAGTGTGACTGCAAAGCGACTGGTTTTGGGTTCGATTCCCAGTCGGGGAGTGAGAATATTTAATATTTCTATTTTTTTCGCTCTGGTGTCGAGGCAAAGCGCGGCGTTAAGTTCCGCCACTTAACACACAATGCTTCCTAATTCGGCGGAAAGTGGGGAACGTTGTGTCTTAACACTAGGTTCCATCTGCATACCCTGCTGTGTGCGGGATACAGCGTGATGCTTAAAAATACAGCGTGATGCTTAAAATAACTAAGATTACATAATGAAATACTTACACATATTTAGATTTCGGTTACTTAACAGGCAATGTCTTGATTTCGGGCGGGAGGTAAGCAAATTCCTTGACACTAGATTCTCTTTGACTATCCAGCTATATTGAAAGGAAAAATTAATAAGAATCAAATGCATGAAACTCATAAAAAATCATTCCAAATCGCCTATCTACTAGATAAGGCCCAGCCAGTTATCTTTAATTAAACGGTAAGATAAAATTTATTACATACTATACTGAATATTTAGTTATTATACAAACAATTAATTTTATTATGTCTTTCTACATAGTGTTTCGGTGATAAGATTGTGGTATGTGCGTTTTAATAATATTTTTCATCGAGGCTATCCTGGCATAGTAGTTTTGATTAACTAAAGTGTTTCTGTTAATGCAATTGGTTGCGGGTTCAATCCCAATTCGGGGGAATCATTTGTATTAAAATTATTTTTATGGTCTCGCTTTGTAGAACAATGCGTGTTAATCCTCATTTCGTGGAGGAAGTGGAGACCGGAGTGTTTTACATTCTTTCTGCGAAGTGAACTTTAGATTCTCTCTGACTATTTTGCTGTGGAAGGAAAAGTGTGTAATTGTCTTTTTTATTATTTTTTTAATAAATTATTTTTTATAATAAATTGATTATGTTCTTTCTTTTCTTTCTACCACCTGGGACCCAATTCTAAAAACTTTGAAGTCTCAAAATCACACCAGAGGGCATGATACAGTCAGCTCATTCTGCAAGAATCCAGGGCAGTACGCGAGGCAACTAAGAAATCGTTGGCGGTAGTTTGATATAATAATGTATCAACTGACAGACGAATGCCACCTCAGTCTACCTGTGACCACGGACTACTGTAAAGTGTTCGAAACGTCGGGTTTCTAAAAATGTATTTTCGAATACCAATAATATAAGCGATTAATCCGGTTAAACATAGTTTCATTTCAAAATTCATTATCGTTTTCTTGTATTATACACAAAGTACTAAGTTATTATTAATTTTGTAAATTTTTGTAATATATGTTAATAATTAATACATATAAGGAGGAGCATGAACATGTTTTCTATACCAAAAAAAACAAATAATCTTTTTAGAATGAAGCTGAAGTCTTAATATTCACTAAAATTCATGTTTTAGACTAAGCGTGAGAAACTCTTGTTATGAGTATTATATTATAACTTCAGTTATATAATAATTATTTTGAATAACTTAAAGACGGTTTTGAATAAAAGTTATAAAAATACCATTTATTGATAGCTACATTTATTGTAATGCGCGTTTAATAAGGTCATTAAATATACCAACATCTCGAATTTAGACGGAAAGTGGAGAACATAATGTTTTAACTCTACGACTAGCTTTATGTAAGGGAAGAAGCGTGAAGTTTTAAAAACGCATTGTCTCATTCCATATAATTTTAAATATAATGGCATATAAATAAACCATTAACCATCAAATAATATGAATAACATTATGGATAAGATTTTCAAAAAATATGGCATGTATTTTTAAATAATATACGTGGTGCGATAACGTCTAACTGTAAACTTGTGGGTTCATATCCCCTCCAGAGACTGTTTTCATTACTTCGCCGTATCACATAAAGTATTAAATTCCGACAGTAGTCACAGTCTTGTTCCTACGTTGTCAATTTTTTCTATTATACTACGATAGTCGTCGACATAATCGTTCTTCTATCTCGTTTCGCCTGCAAAGGCTTTTTAGCTTTTTAGCTTTTATACATACATATATAGGTACAATTCTTAAGAACAATAAACTAAAGTACGAAAAAGAAACACTCGTTAGTAATTACCAAGCCCAAGAAAATAGCTCTTATTGTTTCTCAATGGAATAGGGCTTTTATTAGGGTTATTTCATGTACTGGAATGGGGCGTTGTTAAAATTTGTATAGCTGAGCGCAAATTACGTGATTTCAATCAAGGCTTTCGTTTCAAACATTGTATTGTACTTATTGAGTTCACTTGAATATGGACTAAAAGCAAGGATGGTTGGTAAAAATTGTATTACCAGTTGTCATTTTGAAATATAATGTAGTATATAATATGTGGGGCCCCCTGACGCAATTCGACAAGGTTCGAAAAAATGATGCTTATGGGTTCGATTCCCACTCGTGGAATGATTATATTAAAATGTTCATTTCCTAGCTCTTGTACCCAAGTCTTGATTTCGGGCGGAAAGTGTAGGATGGACTGTCTTGACACTAGATTCTCTCTGACTACCCAGACAAAAAGCGTGAAGCTTTTTATGTAATATATTAATATGTAAAAGAAAATATTGTGTGTGTTTTTTCTGCATTCCAGAAAAAAGTTAGTGGAAAAGCATTCTTTCGCCATTTGTCATTATAAAAAACAACTGGGGCATATATAAATTTGTTATATGCAGGCGTATCTATTTTTTTTTATAGATAATATTTTTTTATTAATACTATTAGACAGTACAATTTAAAATATCGTTCAATAAGTTCTCTATGATAGAGATATATCGGAATATTAACATATGTCGACATTGTATATAAACATGGCGTATGGACTTCTGTCACTCAACACGTAATGTCCATTTGGGGAGAAGTATGGAAAACGGAGTGACTTCACACTGGGTTTCTCTGACTACCTTCTTATACAGAAAAAACTGTCTTAATAAATATAAAAAATATATTAACTGAATGATATATGCATAATGTAATAAATTTATCATCAACCAACGTGTTTGATTGCAAACAAAACAATTCATAGAAGTCGACCAATTTCCAGGGCCTTTAATAAAAGGTCCGTCAAGTGTTCACAAAACATGCGATATCGATATTAGTATAGCTTTATCAAACAATCAAAGGCGTTTGACAAACAACAATTCGTTATAAATTATTGAGAAAAAAATATATAAAGTCATAAGTAATATTACTTTTACTTAAGAATTATTTATGCATCTTAATGGGATTTTGTATCGTAATTATAATTACTCGAAAATGTTAATGTTCAGGCATTGGGGCGCAGCGGTAGAGCGATTCATTGTATTTCCTATTGGATATGGGTCTCCTATTCGATGGAATGATCATAATTTCATTATTTTCATTTCTCTGCTCTGATGAACAATACAAAGCTCCGTCACTCGACTCGTAATGTTTCAAATTCGGGTGGAACATGGAAAACGAAGTGTTTTAACACTAGATTCTCTGAGTACATTGCTATGTGGGAATATTATGCATGAAGCAAAAAAAATATGAATGTTATTTTTTTGTCTAGGTTTGGGTATTAGTCTGGGTTTAAACGTAGTGGTTGTTAATTCAATATCTTAGAGTAAATATTCTGTTAAGGCAAAGTTCAGCAATGAATTCCACCACTCAACCAACGGCAATGTCTTGAATTCAACAATGCCGTGTCTTGTTATATAAACTCTAGCCAAACAACATTTTTTGTAAAATTTTGTAAATTTTCAATATGACATAATTACAAAGATTCGAATCTGCACCTCTTGGAACCCGTCGAAGCGTTCTAAAAATATATTTCCGTTGTAGCTTCACATATCTACCGTATACATGTCCTACACGCATGAAAGACTTAGTGATATTTTGTCACTTTTTAACCTATTTTAAGCTTATTCCTACCAGACTTCAATAATAAAAATATTTTTCAATGGCAATCCCTGAGTGAGAATTGAACCTACTTACCGCATGAGTATAAGACATATCTCTGATAATCTAATCTACGCCAAAATAGCGTCTATACAATATTTTAATACAAACATTAAACAAATTAGGATTACTTAGTGACCCATGCCCATAGCCATGAGCCAGACGCTGATTATATATAATAGTAATAAGAATTAATGAGAGGCACTATTATAATATTCGTATTCGTATACCACGATTTGGTCTCGTGACATTTTTATGACAACCTTGACATTGTCAAGCGTATAGGAACATCGCATAAATTAATAATACAAATTAATACAATTTATTTTATTTTTTTGTGATTTTAAAATCTTAAAAGATATCTAATATACTTATCTAATATTTATTAATTCAACTTAGAGAGAATAGTCAATGGCAAGGTACTTGGTTTGTTTTTTGCTCAATAATAAAAAAAATCATTCAACTGTGAAATGTACTTTGGTAGCTCCGTAAGAATGTTTTTTTGATGCCAATTCATGCATGAATCTTATAGTAAGAGTTAAATATAAATATATTATTTTTAGCTTCACGCTGTATCCCGCACGCAGGGTAGGCAGATGGAACCTAGTGTTCAAACACTCCGTTCCCCACTTTCCGCCGAATTCGGAGGCATTGCGTGTTAAGCGGCGGAACTTAACGCCGCGCTTTACCTCGGCACCAGAGCGAAGAAAATGGAAATATTAAATATTTCCACTCCTCGAGTGGGAATCGAACCCACACCCAGTCGCTTACAGTCACACGCTTGTGCCACTGGACCACGAGTGGCCGCTAGTATAAATATATTAATAAGTATTAATGAATACAGCTTCAGCATAGCAGGGTAGTCAGAGAGGGCCTTGGGTCAAGACACTTCGTTCTCCACTTTCCAACCAAAATTCGAGACGTTGTGTATTGAATGACCCAATACAACATGTTGCTTTGGATACTAGAACGAAGAAATAAAAATAATACATAATCATTATCCTGAGTGAGAATCGAACCCACAACCAGCGCTTTTAAAAGCAGATGCTTTCCCACTGCGCCACGACGACCTCAATTAATAATTACAAGTTGAACCATTGATGCGTAAAATACGTGTTGCCTTAGCGCGTATGACGCGGTTGACATGTATGACACTTTATAAAAAAGTGTACATCAAAAACACTTTCCGCGTGAAGTCAAGATATTGCGTTTTAAATGGCGGGGCCGAAAAGTGGGGAATGGAGTGTCTTAACATTAGGTTCCCTTTGCCTACCCTGCTGTGAGCGGGATACAGTGAGAAGCTGAAAAAAAATATATAAAATATATAATATATGGTGTTAATATATTGTGTTAATATATTGTGTAAATATATTTTATAGTACGTATTGTTCACGCCCCCATCCATTTCCTTTTCTTTTCTTCCAATACCTTAAGATTCCCTAGAAGAGATGGCTGTTTTAGCGGTAAGGTCACCTCTTGTAGAACTTCAATGCTTTTTGTATTTTTTTATGTATGTATATTTTTCAGAAGCTGAAAAAGTAAGTGGCGGGCCTCATTCTGGAAATGGAAGAAGGGAGTTTTGGGACTAGATTTTCTATGATTACCCCACTATTGAATAAAAAAGTGTGAAGCTTTAGCTTGTAAGTCTAAGTAATAATAATATTACTGTATTACTGTATTTCTAAGATATTATTATGAAAAATACTATTTATTTTCTATACTTTTTACTTCACATACAAATAAATTCTATACTATTATACAATAGCTAATATATGAATTCTATCTAATTCTATATAACCTACATCTAGAGAACTTCCGTAAACAGGGGTCGAAAGTTTTCTTTCACCCACTAATACATATAAGCTTATAGATTATAGATTGTCTAAAGAAATAAAGGTGTAGTTTGTCACAAGTAAATAAGACTTCTGTTATTCATACAAATAAATATATACCTAGCAATGTACGTCGTGGCACAGTGGGACAGCGTTTGACTGTAACCATCATGATTTTGGGTTCGATTCCCACTTATATTATTTTTACTATATTACTTTGACTGCTTTAATATGTGGGAAAGAACGTGAAGTTGTTTTTTTTTTCTTTTATTTTCAATTCAGTCATTAGCGGCATTAAGTTTCTTAACATACAATATCTTCATTTGCATAAAGTGGAAAAGTCAAGGTTCTCGGTAACCCTGCAGGAAAAGACCTAAATAATATTTTTCCTAGTTAATCATATTTATAATGACACAATTTTAATAGTGGCCAGTCATAGCCCAGTGGCACAAGCGTGTGACTGTAAAAGTCTGGTTGTGGGTTCGATTCCACTTCGAGGAGTGGAAATATTTAATATTTCCATTTTCTTCGCTCTGGTGTCGAGGTAAAGCGCGGCGTTAAGTTCCGCCACTTAACACGCAAGCCTCCGAATTCGGCGGAAAGTGGGGAACGGAGTGTCTTAACACTAGGTTCCCTCTGCCTACCCTGCTGTGTGCGGGATGCAGCGTGAAGCTAAAAAAAAAGAAAATATAAGCTCCTTGTGAACACACAAAAAGCGATTATATAGCTCTTATATATAACAATATATAAACATAATCGATGAATAAACATTACTATGCGTTATCTACCGTCCTTAATCTATGACCCGTCATGTAAGTAGTTACGGACGCTTGTTAAATAAATGGACACTATAATTAATATGTACATAATGTTCTGTATGAAAAAAAGCATAAGAATTTTTTGTATGCGTAATATATAATTAGTTATTTTATGACGCAATAGAAAATGTAAGAATTAACACTTTCAAATAAATAGGTATAATTATTTAAACAATCATAGATTTATAGTTGTCAGTTGTATGTTTGCTAAATCGTTTCTAAAATTTTCAAGTTTTTGTTTTTAATTTCCTATGGTATCTAAGACCACTCAACACGCAATGTCTCGATTTCGGGCAGAATGTGAAGAATGGAGTGTTTTGACACTAGTTTTTTTATGCTTACTCTAAAAAAATGCCCAAATACATATTTAAGCACAATAATCGACGTTCTAATGAATTATCGAATACCATAAATATACTCGATCCAGTTAAAAGTAGTTTTATTCCAAATTGTGTAATAACCGAGAAATTCAAAAGATTTTATTACAATGTATATAAGTTCAAAAATCACTCGTCCGTAATCAAAGAAGTTTTGCACTTATGAATATTATTATAGACGAATCCAGCCGTCTGGCTGGTAATAGTATTGAGTGGACCACTTAACTCTGCCACCTAGTGTTGCCCTAAATGAACATAAAGTTGTTAAACTTAGTAAACTAACATTAGGTCTTAAATCTTATGAAATATAAAGTAAGTTTATGCTCTATTTATCTATCTACGTGTAACTGGACGTATTCAGCTGAAATATAATACATAAGTTTCTAGAACAGCGAAAGAGAATTTAAATAGGAAGGTATTTCTCTAAATTTTTAAAGTGTTATTCCACACTTAGGAAAATTGAAAAATACATTTAGGAAACATATAAAAATTTGAACGCAGCGGGATTTGAACCCGCGCCTTCTAAATACCTTATTTTTGTTGTTAGCATCTCTGTATAAGTTGTAATAAAACGTATAAGAATTTCAACGCAGCTAGTAGAACGCATGGCTCAGCGGTGAGAGCGCCTGGAGTATTCAGGAGGCGCGGGTACGAATCTCGCTGCGTTCAAATTTTTATACGTTTTCTAAATGTCTTTTTAAGAAAGTATTTCTCTAACTTCTCACGATTACCGAAAAAAAGAAATTTTACGTTTTAAGGTATATGCAAGTGTATTCGCGGACTACAACTAGTAAACAATATTTTATACTAAATAAAAAATAGTATAATCAAATATATTGTGTCTGTTTGATATATTAAAATCCATTTTTACTAAATGCATATATACCAAACACATATACCAAAATTCCGATTTTGACGGAACTTTCGCTGATAGATAGCTAGTGTAATAAGAAGTAACTCATTTTAATCTTGAGATATATTTTTGTTAAATTCCTTGGGGACGAAGTCACAGGCATAGCTAGATAAAGCTTCAAAAATTTAATTTACTTACAGTTCTACTTTCTTACTTTGACACTATGCACTTATAATTATTGTACTTCACAGGTCGCAAGTAACATTTATGTTGTTATTAGGTCATTGATCTTATAATGAGATAGCAACCGATAATTTAAATATACTTTAAATATAAATAGCATAAACGAAATAATTTATTATCTAGAAATGATAAGTTTTTCATGTTTTGACAAAATTTTAATAATTTTATATTTTATATTAAAGATTCTCTTCGCATTCTTTTATCCGCAACTTTCTGACTGGTGAAATTCAACACTGCCCTTTATACGTTACTAAAAAGGAGGAATGTAAAATAATATATACCACCAGTGGGAATCGAACCCACAGCAATTGCCACGACGGTGTCTTCTTATATTCTCTTCAAATTTTTAGGACTATGAAAAATACATTAAAATATACCAACTTTCTATTCGTAAATCCTGCTAGAAAGTTAACAGGCTGGTCTGGTGGTTAGTCATTCCAAACGCTGAATTGATAGCTGTGGATTGAAATACCACCCAGGGTTGATATTTATTTAAATAACATGAATCAATTGAATCTACAATAGATATCATTCGCTTTTGTCAGACGATTGTTCGTAGAATAACCTTGGGTAAAGTCTCTCTTCAGAGACTCTAACGACAAAAATAAGTTGTAATAAAGCGTATAAGAATTTCGACGCAGTTGGTAGTAGAACGCATAGCTTAACAGTCAAAGCGCTTAGACAAGCTTCCAAAAGGCGGTGTTTCAAATCCCGGTGCGTTCCAATTTTTATGCTTTACTAAAAAATTTTTTTTATGAATCAATAGCGTCCATTGTGGCAAAATGGGTCAGTGTCTGGTAGTATTATGGTATAGCGCGATGGTAGCAGGCCTAATACTTAGTCCGAAATAATGAAACATTTATTTTTAACTATATGATCAGATATATGAATCATTTTCGTTTCTCTGCTTTGATAAGAAAAAACTTCCTTACATAGAAGGGAAGAATGGAAGTTGGAAGAGAATTTTCTTTTCTAATCCTTCATATAACGAAATCCATAAACCTACATGAATCAGTCACAGAACAGGTATTCTATGATTCGACAATGATCAATTAAGACGTATTTAAATATGAACAGTAATTGCAAATACATATGTTACAACAAATAGATCTAGAGATCTGACTTTTTAGAAAAAGTCGAAAGAGGTTTTTATTATATTGTTTTATATGCAAAGATAAATAAAGCACCCATGCATTCATATATTTGTACTTGATCAATTATTTGATATATATGTGCATTTTTTGGTTTTACTTATCTTCCTCACTTACCGTACTAAAGGCAAAGAGAAAGTAGTGTGACAACACTCCGTTATGCAGTCTGTTCTCTATTTTCACCTTTAAAGAAATTGCGTGTGCCATACTAGAAACCTATGGGGCTTTGTAAGGCAAACATGACATAATCCAGATCATTCAACAAATTAGTAATTTTTAACAACAATAATTATGATATCTTATGTAAGATCTTATGTAATATCAGAGAATAAAAAAAATGTATCTATTTAAAAAATCTGTCAGTGCTAATACTGTTTAAGTTGTTTACATTTTCGTGTAAACGTTCTTTTAACGTGCACTATGAAAGTAACAAGTACTTAAAGTGTTTCACGATGAGAAGAATTAATGCTGCACTTAAGAGATCCGATAATAAACGGACCACGATGATGCTGTAAACACAACTCATTGTTTTTGTAATAAATTTTTTATTTATAACCCATTATTGCATGTTGTGTAAATCTTTATATATTTAAAAATACATCTAGATCCTCTAATTTGTTGGTTTCTTACAAGTAAACAATGCTTCGTGAGATATATATGACTCATATTAAAAAGAATGATGTAAGAGTGATTATATTTAGTTATTAATGTAAAGAATCGGAAAGAGGAGGATTATAAATTCTATGGATTCAAGCATATGGAGCAACGGACGCTGTACAGAGGAACCGCGCGAAGAACTTGTCACCCAAGTGTGGACTAAGAGGCCCGAGCTCGTCTCTTAATTAAATTTAGAAAAAACGCCGCTCTTCGCTTTAAAAAAAATACTATATACCTACACCTTATATATCTTAACACACACAACAATTTTATAATATAAAATTTATCAAAGATAAACTATTTCATGATTCTAGACATAGCGACTGTTGATGAAGCCGATCTGTAGAGCCCCCGCAGTATATATAGGATGACCAGTTCAAGAAGTGACTCGTAGACGATGAAAGCGAATTGTCCAATTTCGGTATGATTGCATTTCTATAAGGCATTTTTAAATTCAAAAGAAAATGGCGAGTCGCAAAAAAATCGCTATGGGTAAGCTAAGACATATTTAAATATGAACAGTAATTGCAAATACATATGTTACAACAATAAGATCTCTAAAAGTCGACAGAGGTTTTTATTATACTCTTTTATATGCAAAGATAAATAAAGCACCCATGCAATCATATATTCGTACAATAATTTGCAGTTACATATTTAAAAAGATTTAATTAAAATATTTTAAATCAGTAAATCTTATGTACAAGCACTTAAATGTATTTTGTTGTAGCTCGCCATTTCTCGGGCCATATATTTTCTGCAACGTCGGAAGTTTTCGAATCCGGTGATACTTACGTTTATTAACCTGGACGGCTTCAATTTATATCCCCGACCGTGCCGATATTGAGTGCGATGGGCGCTAGAGATACACGAAAGGAGAAACCACTGTACAGTTTGGAAATGAATGAGGAAAAACGTAAATAATGCCTGAGGGAGCTATTATTCTTAGATCGACAAATCTAAAAGAATGTGAGATGAAATTTTTACGTGCCTAGAAACGTGTGTGACCGATAAAATAATATATATATGTATAAACGTATTTGCAGTGCAATAGTTTTAGTAGGGTTATAAGTTATATCTTTAGTTATAACCAGAGGTATCTATAGAGTGATATACTATAGAATTGAGGTAGGATACTTTCTATAACTTATAATAATTTAAATATTATTCTTACATCAATTGTAATATTCATATTTTAAATTTGAATTAAGTTGAAAGTGTCTATCTATATCTCATGTGGCACGCATAAATCTATTGACTAAAGAAATCTAACAATTTAAACAGAGTAAAAAATATTTACATGGAATAAGATTACATTAAGCAATAATCTTTCTATAGAGACGCTAACGACAAAAATACGCTGTAACAAATGTAAAACATTTCGACATAGCTAGGCAGCACGTATGGCTTTGTGGTGAAAGCAGTCAAACGATTTTCAAGACAGTTCGAATCCCGAGACTTCAAAATGTTTACATGCTTTCTAAAAATATTTTTCTAATACTATATGCGTGAATAAAGGTTTAAGAAATATGAGAAATTATTCAGTCGTGGCGCAGTGGCACAAAGTGTGACTGTAAAGCGATTGGTTGTGGGTTCGATTTCCACTCGAGGAGAGAAAATATTTAATATTTCCATTTTCTTCGCTCTGGTGTCGAGGTAAAGCGCAACGTTAAGTTCCACCGCTTGATACGCAATGCCTCCAAATTGGGCGGAAAGTGGGGAACGGAGTGTTTTAACACTAAGTTCCCTCTGCCTACCCTGTGGAATACAGCGCAAAGCTAAAAAAGAAAAAAAGGAAATTATACAGCATGTGCAAATATTTATCGTCATAGGTATTCCCGAAGTTGAATCTATAATCTACCTCTTAAGTAAATTTTAACAATCAATGAGCCAGACGTCCAAGTAATACATTAATTTAAACATTCTATTCATATCTATTTGATTTAGCGTGTTTGATTAAATTAGAATTATTTATATTAATAACCTCGATCATGACCTTTTATAGAAGCATCGAAATGATTTAAATAGCTTAACATATGTATATTCGTATCAGGCGTGAATACGTTGTTAAGTCAATTAAGACTTATTTTTTTTTCACTTACTACCAATCCTTACTTTTATTTATAGAATTAATAAATATGTAAATAGGAAAATTTTAGCAAATAAAATACTTTGAAGCAAAAAAATAATAATAAATATATTTATATAAATATTAAACAAAAATCTACACGCATAATAAAAATGTAACTGATATGTGGACACTTATGGCTATATATGTAAGTAAAAATATTATTGGGGGCAATTATAAATATTATAGTATCCCAAAATAATCTTTCTAAATTTCTTTTCTGTTTCTACGTTCGTTTCTGCACACTAATTTCTGAAACGGTTAATCGATTTAAGTTCAGTATTGACTGTATTCTAATAAACTTTCTTTTACGTTTAGTATCTATTTTATTTTAATCACTTATAAATAAAAAACAGCAATTTAAATGATACTCAAAAACAAAATTTGTGATTTAGTTCAAATTGCAAGCGAATAAAAAACAAAATGCTTATAAGAGTATGATTCATTTGAAGGAATCGGTATATTAATTTGTTGAGTTCCTAGACTAAAAATGCAATATCTCTATTTTGATTGAAGTACGCAGTGTTTTAGCACTGAGTTCTCTGTGAAAACCCTGCTATGCGGTAGAAATGGAAATGATGATTGTTGACCTTATTTAATTACATAACATAACATAACATAAAAATCTTTATTTTACACTAAAATTAGTTATACATAGTATGCAGATCTTAAATAGAACCTAAATAGTATGAAAAGGCGGCCTTATCACTAGCAGAGATCGATCCGGCAACCGATCCTTATTGGAATCAAAGTACAAGAGCGGGCAAAGTGCGTTCTGAGCTAGATATAGTGTATTAATATTAATTTTAAACCTACATATATGTATATACTATCACGTAGAGTATATATAGAATATATGAACATACATACACATACTTATAAGCAGCCATAAAATATACTACATAGACTATATTGTGAGATAGTAGTTTTTGACCTTTTTCTTAAATACACTTAAATACTTAGATTGTCTTATGGATCGTGGTAGCTTATTCCTTATTTAATCACACATTTAAACCATCTAAAATGACAAAAAAGAACTTTAAATTAGACCTATAATTAGAAAAATACTATGAAATCATTGAAAATTAAAGCACGGCCATAAAGTTACTAGTTAAAAGAAGTAGACCAATCATAAGGAAATAGTTTAATATAAAAACTTATTTAGCAGTTAACCTTTGTGTGGCTGACATAATGCCTTGAGGTGTTCATTCGTAAATTATTGATGTCAAAAAATATGACTGGTCGATTATACTTCCTATAACTTCAGCTTTACTCGGAATTGTCAATGTTTCGTTAGCTACTTACCTGTTTTTTTTACAGGATAATTTTTTAAGATGTTAGACTATTCAAACTTTAAGTAGATTTATTTCGAAGTGAGTGGGTTAGTAACTGGTGATACAAGAATTGGCTTGCTATAATTATTTTAGGAATATTACTCATCGTGACAGAGAGCACCCACTACCTACCTACCTACCTACGGGAGAGAATTCTTTTCAGCATTTTCTACCCGAAATCGAGGCATTTCAATAGGCGATGATGGAATTCGAAGCCCCAATCATTAAGTAACAGAACTCAACAATGCATTACAAATAATTTATTTAAAAAGAAAAACAACTGAAATATAAACATTTCTTGAAGTGAATAATAAAATAATAACCTAAGCCTCCATCATATATATAGGGGAAAAAATATTTATGAAACGACTAAGTTGGGTTACGCTTTTTCCTATAAATGTATATTTAAATAGATACTAAATATTTAGAGGCTGCTGTGGCGCTGTAGGACAGAGTCTGACTGTAGACTGTAAACACGATTGGTTGTGGGTTCGACTTCCTCTTGGTATTATGATTATATTTAAATTATTCTCATTTTTCCGCTTTGGTAAGCCAAAACATGGCACTGAATTTAACCGCTCGATGTTTCTATGTCAGATATAAAATGTAGAACGGAGTGTTTTGACACCAGGTTCTGACTGACTACCCTGTTGGAAAAAGCGTGATGTTGAAAAACACAGCAAATACTCAAAGCATGATTGCTTACTGAATTGTTATTTGAAAGTAGAGATTTGACAAATTGAATCTTAAGGTAACAAGCTCAGGTCACCAAGTGCTATTGTATACATACTGAATAACTTTATATATTTTATTTAATTCGAGTTAAACGTTTATTGACATCTCTGAGTTCTATGATTGCTGAAGTGACATTTCTATCTCTGGTGTGATACGTGGAGTAGATTTTAAAAAGAGCGAGTACTTATTATGGATAAAAATACAGCCTTATTCAGGGCTGACAAAGGTCATATTGTTTTCTGTTTATATTCACCCACGACATGTCATTTGCAATGTTTAGAATAAACATCTTACATTAATTTCATTCATTATTGAGAAAAGAAATCAAATGTCAAGTATGTCCCTTTTCCATTTTTTGAATTTGAAACGTCCCGTGTTGAGTGGCGCAATTCAACGCCGCGCTATATCTTAGGTACCAGAACGGAAAATGAAAATAATATGTAAAATCGAACCCACTACCATCGCTTTTGCAGACTCTGTCGTGCTTAAAATCAGACCCTGTCCCCACTGCGTCACGTCTGCCTAATATAATAAAAAATTGCAAAGCCTTTTATAAGCATTTCAAATTACAAATTATACTTGTACACTTTATCTCCTATTCGCTTAAAGCTACTATAAATATGAACCCCTTCGTAGGAAAACATTCTCCGGTAGCCCTTTAAAACTTTTCCTTTAAGATCCATTATTTATGAAGCGAACTACCTAACTAAGCCAGTTTCATGGGCATAAGAAACTTCATTTTATGACTTATTTGCTTATTTGCCTGTGTCAATCTATACAAATAAATAAATATGGAATGTTTGCTTGTAATATAAGAAAAACCGTTTTTTACTAAATATGTATATGTACATATGTATACAAAGTACATATGTATATTTCGACCGTATACTAATTTTGATGGTAACATAGGCTACTTTTATTTTATAATTATAACTACTTTGTTAAATTCAACACGGGCAAAGTCACGGGCATAGCTAGTTTAAACCTAAGTATTTTATTATACTTCGGTATATTAGGTGTTATATGGTGAGAATATTTACACATGAAGTTTTTTTCGACAAGATATTAGCCATTATTAAATCAGATAATTCAATATTTGGTTATAGAATTGAATACAACGACTAAATATTTTATACATATAAGTTATACGAATAATTCCTAATTTGTGGCGTTAAGTTCCGCCACTTAACACCCCTCCGAATTCGGCGGAAAGGGGAGAACGGAGTGTCTTAACACTAGGTTCCCTCTGACTATCCTGCTGTGTGCGAGATACAGCGTGACGCTAAAAAAATAATAAAATTATTACTACATCGTATTAGGACTTTAACTACAATTACTCATAACATTTTACTCTTAATAATTAAACCAGTCCCACACTTAACACCGCAGGTGAAAAAGTTTCAGGTATCAGAAAGTATCTAATGTCAAAAAACTCCATTCTCTACTTTTCCTAAATTTTCTCCTTATTTAAATCAAGATATTGTCAGACAGACAGACAGTGTAAAAAGGCGGAACTCAACTCCGAAAACGAATTCACAGTACCTTAAATATTGTTACGTCAGATTTAAATCAAAAATACACTAAATATTACGTTAAGTATATTCCACTAACAAAGAGCAAGCCGGTAAATTTAAATTAACACGTTGTTAGACAATTAAAATTGTAATGTGTTTATGTACGGCAACCCAACTCCAGCTACCTCCTATTTAATGTCTCATTTACGATATAATTTACATAGAATTAGGCTCATCTGTATGTTATTTAACTAAAATTGGCTGAATTCGCCTGTGGTAATATTTAACTACTGTTAAATATTTTTGCTTTGAATAAAAATTGTATTGAATTTTCTTTTTTTGATTTAATGAACAAAAACGTAATAAATGTTAAAAAAAACAGCTTTTTTAACATTTATTACGTTCTGAATGTGCATAAATACGTACGTACGTAAATATGTACAATTCATAACAAGCTCCAAACAAAAATGTGCAAACGACCGAAATATTTTCATTGAAACCTCTGAGTTTCAATTTTTTTTGTGTATTTTGTCAACTAAATATTTATTTTTTTTGTCTGTGCAAATATAAAAATATATAGTTATTTTTAATACAGTAGTCTTTTTATGTAAACACTTTTATATGTTAACTTTTCTAATAAAATAAAAACATCAAAAATAAAATAATTATATTATTTGAATATATGACTTTTAAAGTTTTAGAAAGCTTCTTGCTCTACGCTTTTTATTGCGTAAAAGAGAGAGAATTTGTTGTCAACACTGCGTTCTCACCTTTTGGATATAAGCTCTTCCCGTGGGGGGACGGGTTAAGAATACAATTCCCCCTCGCCGCTGGGTAGCGTCCCGTAAAAGGCGGGTAACCCAGTAGTTTGGTGGTAGGAGATTCGTTCTCCGACTCGCTCGCGACCACTATCATTTCAAAGACGAACCGCCAAATGTCTTATGATGTGTTCCGGTTCGATGGCATGTAAGCCAGCTCTCCCTATTCCCACCATTCCCATCCTTCCTCCCTCCTTCTGTCCTACATTCCCAAGGCTGGCAACGCATCCATAACTTGAATGTTGTGGATGTCTATGGGCGAAGGTAACCACTTAACACCAGGTGGGCCTTAAGCTCGTTTGCCTCCTTTATTCCATAAAAAAAAAAAAAAAAAAAATAAAATAAAAATGATAGTATAATTGAATAAAGTAAAAATATTTTTCAGCTGCGTATAGCCGACTTGACAGAGAGAACTTGGTGTTAAGACATTTATCCAGTTTGTAGATCTTATGCGTTGATCTTATACAGAGAAAAAAATAAATAAATAGGAAACGTTTTATGCCACAAATATAAAGGAAATTAAAGCTAATTAAATAATTAATTTGTTTGAAAATGAAAGTATTTTTTTTAAAATAGAAACGTTCCCCGCAATGGAAATCAAACCTAAAACTAACGCATTTAGAGGTAAACTTAGTTCGACTGCGATGCAATATAGTCAGTTTACCTCTATTATGTGGAAAATAATATTGTCACAATTCCACTTTTGAACAAAAATTAGTTATAACTGTTCTCGTTGTTATATAGGACATTTCATATACCACGTATAAGACATCGTAGGCACGTATAACTGAGTTCACATATGTACCAAACTTGCAAGATACAAGTGAAAAAAACAAAAAAAAACAAAATAAAAAGAAAAACAGCCATAATACTTTGATTCTTTTAGAAGAGTAGATTGTAATGTAACGAGAAAAAGGAAAATGTAGTAATGTGATAATATAATAATAATATAATTTTTAACAAAAGTTACAGACACATGTGCGTATAGCAAAAAAAAAACATATAATAAAAAATACTAGATTTTTTGCTTAAATCTCAACATAATACCTCATAAAAATTGTATACATACTCGTAGATTTAACATAACTAACAGATTAAACATAACTAAAGTAAGCAACAATCACTAATATATGCGAATATGAAAATCAAACTTCAAATACATTCAAAGTTGCTTCATTTCGTACCGCTTATAAGTGGGCAAAAGCGTGGAAAGTATTTTACATACATTAAACGTTAGAGTAAACAAAATTTCCTAAACTAACATATACGTAGGTTGACAATATTATTCTATTCCCACAAGACAGATTGTCTTTGTTGAAATTATTTTAACAAAAGTAGCTGTTTGGTTAGTTTAGTCGTTAGACCAACTATTTTGGTGAATATTGAAGTGAATATACGTATAATAATATCAGTACATTCAGTCTATGGGTTCGATTCTCACTCGGGGTGATGAGTCGGAGGAAAAAATATTTTCATTTTTCCGGTCTGGTATCTAAGATAACGATGTTTAATTTCACCACTCGATATGCAATGTCTCGATGTGTAATGGAAGTATAAACAGCCTAGTATATATTGATACTAGGCTGTTTTTGACTACTATGCTTTGGGGTAAAAAGCGTGAAGCTGCTTTTATTATGTTCTCCCTATCTATGACCACAAACTATTGTAAACTGTTTTCTAAAATATATTTTCGAATACCAAAACACAAGCGATTAATTTAGTAAAATACTTTTAAGGTAACGTACTTTTAAAGTTAATGAAAGACCTAAACTTAGATAAATCCTAAGATTTCTCAGTGAATATTAATGGCGCCTTTTTTTGTTTTACTATGTATCCCTAGCGCGAAATGCTACTGTTCCTGCGTATTTCTATCACCTCGTCCACTGTTATTAACCTCTTCTTACACGCTCTCCGGAGGGTCCTCATGCTTTCTACGTGACCTTCCACCAGTATCTTCAATACCATATTCAAAAGTAAATGTGCCTTAATAATTTTTTTCAGCGTGATGGATATTTCGGTGGATTGTGTGAAAAATCAATTAAGTCCACGTAAACAAAGTTGTGGGCAAGTATTAGTTTAAAAAAAAATATACATATATCGATATAATTAGAATGAAAAGGCAGTGTACTATGGTCTGTCATACAGTGGTCACATAGATTAAAGTGTGTTTGAGATGACAGACGCCTCGAGCTATGCTACCAAATGTCAATACGTTTGCCAATAACGTGTGACTGTTCGATATTTTTTGCTACAATATCTTTGCTATGTAAATATGTTTTGTTTTTGTTTGTACGGACTGTGAATAATTTATATCACTTCTATCTTTCCTTTCTTCCATCTTTTTTTTTAGCTTCACACTGTATCTCACACCCAGCACGGTAGGCAGGGAACTTAGTATTGAGACACTCCGTTCCCCACTTTTCGCCGAAACCTAGAGGCATTACGTGTTATGTGGTGGATCTTAACGCCGCGCTGTGCCTCGATACCAGAGCGACGAAAATGGGAATATTAAATATTTCCACGCTTCGAGTAGGAATTGAACCCACAACCATTTTGCGTTTACGTACATTACCCTGCGCCACGGCTGGCCCCAATCTATGTTTAATATCACAATTAAATATCTGATCTCATCAATTTCTCCTGTGGATATAGAAAATAAAACTTCAATTAGTTAAAAATACCAATGTTGCATTCGTGCTTTTTATTTTACAATACGGCGATACATGCATATGTATGTACGAGTATATGTCTGTAATACGATGTTAAATCCCGCCGTTCAAAAGAAAATATCTCATATTTGTATAAAAAATTACATGGCTGCAAATAAATTACTAACAAATTAAATGACCTTTATAAATAATACTCTGAGGCCATCGTGGCGCAGTGTGACAACGCCTGACTGTAAAGGTGGCGGTAGTGAAACCACTCGGGGAAATGATTATATTTAAATGTTAATTTCTTCGCTCTGCTACCTAAGACAAAGTTCGGTGTTGAGCCCCAATACTTAAAAAGCAATGTCTCGATCTCGAGTGAAAAGTGGAGAACAAACTGGCTTGACACTAGGTTCACTCTGACTGCCTTGCTGTGCGAGAAAAGGCGTGAAGATGAAAAAAATATATAAAAAAAAATAAAATTAAATAGCTTCACGCTATATCCCGCACACAGCAGGGTAGGCAGAGGGAACCTAGTGTTAAGACACTCCGTTCCCCACTTTCCGCCGAATTCGGAGGCTTGCGTGTTAAGTGGCGGAACTTAACGCCGCGCTTCACCTCGACACCAGAGCGAAGAAAATAGAAATATAATTTCCACTCCTCGAGTGGGAATCGAACCCACAACCAGTCGTTTACAGTCACACTCTTGTACCACTGGGCCACGACTGGCCACTTCATATAATATATAATATAATATAATATACATATAGACATATTACAAATGGATCTATATATCCATCAAAATACGTACTTTACGTAACCGTAACAGGCCGAGAACCGTCGCGTCGCCTAAATGAAGTTGTACAAATTTCAGCATATCGCTGTAAAAGCGAGTCAATTAACTTTGAGTGTCTAGGGAACAATTCGTTTATTTAACATCGACAAGTCATCCGCTAGGTAATGTTTGACATTTTGTGTGAAGCTACTGAAAATGTAAGAGCTATTTACAAGAGTATTCAGTTTTGTTTTACTTAATTTTTGTTGTAGTGATTATATTTGGTATAAATTGTACGAGTTGTATTATTTAAATTCATTGTAAGATGTATTTACTATTAACCAAATATACCTATTGTATATTACTCAAGTTTGTAGGGGCTACAATTAAGTATTTTTTTATAACTACTTTGAGTATTGCGCAGAAGGTAAAAGTACCCAGTGTTTATTTTTTCTTTTTTTTACATTTATATTGTATTCCGCACATAGCAGGGTAGGCAGAGGGAACCTAATATTAAGTTCGTAAGACACTTTCGTTCGTTAAGACCCTCCGTTCCTCACTTTCCGCTAAATTCTAGAGGCATTACGTGTTAAGTGGCAGATCTCAACGCTGCTGCTTTGCTTCGACACCAGAACGAAGAAAAAAAAATATTAAATATTTCATTTCCTGATGTGATAGTCGCGTTTGTGCCCCTGGGCCCGGAGAGTTATATATTTATAATTTATTAAATATATAAAAAAACGCTTAACTTTGTATCTACCTTATTAAATTAAATAATTATTAAAAAGTCATTTTATTTTATAGTAATACTCGTAAAGGTAAAGGACGCTTAAAATATGCGTTTCCTTAGCAACGTGTAACAGGTACTGTGTGTAATACTTTTCTAATGTAGGTACATCTAATATATTATTATAATAAATATTGGCTTTATGCGTTCTTCTACATAAACCTAAACTTTATCCGTTACGGATAGTAGGAATCAATGCCGGGTTTGATTTTTCATTCCGAGAAACAATAATATTAAAATAATAATATTTATTCCAATATCCAAATTTATTATAATATTCAGTTTATAGTAATACATGTAGAACTATAGTCACCCTACACAATAACCGAACTGTCGCATGCATTTGGCATGCAATGTGAGTCTTCTCACATAATTATCTAATTATACAAACTCGCCCGTTGCAGACAAGTTTCTCCATAGCTACTTTAGTATTCTGTGTACTTCTTAATAAGCGTAATTTAATTTTTAACTTAAATGTCCTTAGACACGCTTAAACTACTTTTTCTTCGAGTTTCATTCTATTAAAATGTAGCTTTAAATAGATCTTAAATTAATAAATTATGAAAATGCAGCAAATACTTTGTAAATTTTTGATTCTAACATGAAACAGTGCTATAAATTATTAACTTCACGCTTTTAACTGCATATAATGATAATCTAAGAGAACCTGACTTTTCACCCGAAATCGAGAGGTTGTGTGTTGACGGAACTCGAGACCGGAAAATGAAAAATTTAAACATAATCATTCTTCCGCGAAAGAATCGAATCCCCGACCACGACGCTTACAGACCAATGCTGCCTAACTATTCCACGACGGCTACGAATAAAATAATTTAGTTTATTAAAATTTTAACAACTAAATATGGTAACAAGTAAACAAAAAAAACGTGTATCAAAATTATCAAATACAAAAAATACAAAAATATAAACGTTTATATTATACCATAGAATAAACAACATTAAACATAATTCATTTTATGCTCCCCTGAGTCTATAACTACTAGATGAAATCCGAAATCTCGAGTTCAGCCTAATAGTCAGACTCAAAGTGATCCAGATAACATGCCAGATGCGCGTAACGGCTTGATCTAAATAAATAATACGGCATTATGAACTAACTCCAGATGTATTTACAGTAGGTATAAAAGAGAAATTATAAAGAAATATTTTTAGAAAACGTAGAACTATTTGAGGAATAACCGAGGAGTGGAAATATTTAATACTAGCTGTTACCCGCGACTTCGTCCGCGTGAACCCAGAAACATCTTCATTGAGTTCCGATCCGGTTTTCCCATCTTCGAATAATCTGAGGAACATATGTATTAAGAACCTCCTCCTTTTTTGCAGTCGGTTCATAAAATGAGATGATAGTCAGATACAGAACGCCCAATTGCGTTATTATACGAAAAAACCGCATCTATGCCTTTCGAATTTGAGGGTTGCCCTCGATTTCTCCAGGCTTCCATCATCAGATCCTGATCTTACCACGGGACCAATTGTAAAATATACCCTCTCGAACAAAAAAATAATTTTGAAAATCGGTCCACCCATCTTCGAGCAATCGGGGAACAAATGTACATAAAAGAACCTCCTTTTTTATGTCGGTTAAAAATCCTTAACTTATTATGTTATTCTGATATCAAAGCTATATTACTGCAAAGTTTCATGAAAATCCGGTAAGTAGTTTTTGCGTGAAAGAGTATGAAACATACAAACACCCGTACAAACTTTCGCATTTATAATATTAGTAAGATTTCCATTTCCTTCGCTCTGGTATCGATTCAAAGCGCTATGTTAAGCGTTAACTTCCGCCTTAACACGCAATGCCCCCAAAAATTAGCGGAAATGAGGAACGGAGAAATGTCATAACGCTAGGGTCCCTCTGCCTATCCTGCTGTATGCGGCATACAGCGTGAAGCTAAAAAAAACTATTTGAACGCAGCTAGACTCGAACTCTTGGAAACCGTCCTACCGCTGTGCTATGTGACCTACATCCGGTTACACTGAATTTCTTGAATTATTTCCAGTTTTCCATTTTTATACGTTTATTATTTTTTTATATATCCTAAGTGACGAAATAACAATTCAAAAATATTAAAATATTTTTAAAAAACCGAAGTAATTTTTACGTGTTTCTTTATGCATCAATATACACGCATTATTTGAAGTGTACGTTGAACTGCAAACTATGGTTTCTGTCTGTCTAGTCTACCAGCCTACTTCTCTCTTTTACTTACACGAGGATTATTTTATCTTACACAGATTATCGTGGCGTGGTGGGGCAACGCCTGACTGTAAACGTAAAACTAGTTTTGGGTTCGATTCCAACTCATATCTATTTTTATATCTCTATTATTATACACCTAAAACAAAGTGCGGCGTTAAGTTCCACCACTAAACACGCAATATGTCAATTTTGTTCAAAAGTGGAGAACTAAGTGTCTTAAGGTTCTCTCTGACTACCCTATTATGCGGGAAGATCGTGAAGCTACTAACAAAAATTATTTATTTTATTTTATTTAAGCTCATTATTACACCAAGAACAAAGAAGAAAAATCATAACAAGTAATATACAAGGCATTTAGAATTGCTCAGTGGTGAGAGCGCCTGAACGGTTCAGGAGG
Source organism: Dryas iulia moderata (assembly GCA_019049465.1). Lineage (NCBI taxonomy): Eukaryota > Metazoa > Arthropoda > Insecta > Lepidoptera > Nymphalidae > Dryas > Dryas iulia. Next base: position 5,941,866 of record CM032437.1, read on the forward strand.
CGCGGGTTCGAATCCCGCTGCGTTCAAATTTTAATACGTTTTCTAAATGCCTTTTTCAATTTTCTTAAGTGTGGAATAACACTTTAAAAATGTTGAAAAGTAAGTAATATACACATAGAAAAAAAATACATTATGTAAAGGTGATTTCTTCCACACAGCCCACACCATGAAAAAAATAAAAAAATAAAAAGAATTAGGTATAAAAAATATGTATAAAATTTAATTATACGAGTATATTGAGATTTCGTAAAGTTCACTTTTAAACTAGACGTGGATTATTTTCACGTCAACGACTCTAACGATGCAACTTGTAGCTCCAAGTAATTTCCGCTGGAAAAATTTCTTTCTTGAGACGCGATCGTCGATAATAATTAGTGCAGGAAAGTGAAAACGGATTTTGTTCTGGTTCCCATTGTTTTTCTTTTCAAATCCTTGTTCTTAGTGAAGATGGTTTTTTTTCTTTCGTTCAGTATAATCAGTTCTGTTGGATTGTTTAATCCTACGTTTTTGTTCTCGAGTTTTTATTTGTTATGGAAAATTATTATTTTCATTTTGCATATTAAATGTCACCGTGGCGTGGTATGATAGCAACTGACTGTAAACATCCCTGGTTGTGTGGCCAGTCATGTCCCAGTGGCACAAGCGTGTGAATGTAAACGACCTGTTGTGTGTTCGATTCCCACTCGAGGAGTGGAATTTATATTTCCATTTCCTCGCTCTGGTGTCGAGGTAAAGCGCGGCGTTAAGTTCCACCACTTAACACGCAAGCCTCCGAATTCAGTGGAAAGTGGGGAATAGAGTGTCTTAACACTAGGTTTTCTCTCTGCATACCCTGCTGTGTGCGGGATACGAACTCACAACCAGGCATGTTTACAGCAACTGACTGTAAACACGCCTGGTTGTGAGTTCGATGTCCATATAAAGGAGTGATTATATTTAAATTCTTTTCAATCCTCACTTTAATAAGACGAAGTGCAGCGTTAAGATCCCCCGAAATATCACGACCCTCTGATATGCTATGCCGGAAATGGCAATTTTAAATGCTTTTATATCCGAGAATATGAGATATAGTGCCTAGTGTATTAGCGTATTTAGCACATCGTAATAGGCGACTATTGTGGGTTTGATCTCAAGTTGGCGGATATTTTTATTGTAATCACATTTTCCAGCTTTACAAAAAAGCGTGACGTTGAGTTTTGTGATACAATTGGTAATATCTTGAATTCAAGAGTAATTTTTAAAACGGAATGTCTTGACGTTTCTTTCTGCTTCACGCTTTTTCCAGCATAGGTGTATTCAGAGAGGACTTAGTGTCAAGACACTCCGTCCTCCTCCTTCTGCCCGAAATGGAGACATTTTTGCGTAAAGAGTGGTGGAATTCAACGTCTAAAGTCTTGGGTACCAGAGCCAAAGAATGAAAATTTAATTATAATCATTTCCCGAGTGGAAATCGAACCCACAACGGTCCACAATGATCTCTCATATTATCCTGCTGTATGAAAAAAAAGTTAAGCTACTTTCTTAAGTAATAAAAGATAACTAGAATCCCTCTCATCTTTAAACACGATGTACTCAAAGAAATACTAGAATACCTTTTCTTACTACAAAAACCTGTAACGTGAAAAGCTGAAATGCCACATTTTTCAAGCTTTACAAAAACTTAAAATATATTTATAGCTGTTAATGCATGAGTAACATATAAAATAGTACAAGAATAAAAATGTTGTTTATTTATTCCTAAGTTATACATGAATTATGTAATTTAATTCAGCGGGACTTAACACTGGACTGGATATTTACAAATTTTATTTTGATCTGTTTGTTCTATAAATATATAAAACTCCATGTTAGTAATCCGATTACACAATTATTTTTTCAGAATTCAAAGCACTCCGTTTAATACATGTTAAGATATGGCTTAGATTTGTAAAAAAAATATTAACTAATCAAGAGGGTTTGAGAAAGAAGGCTCAAACTATAATCCACACAAAAGCATTACTGCCACCAACCTTTCCCCCCTCTCCCCATTTCCACCCTCCCTTCTCCCTCCTTAACCTCCAAGGCTGGCAACGCATCCACAACGACTCTAATATTATACATGTTCAAAGACGAACTACTGTGTGGACCTACTGAGCGTTTCCCCCCCTTTTTGAAATAAAAAAAACCCAAAGCAGTGGTAAAACTTAATACTGTAATTTGTCGTTTCAGTGCTAACAAATGGAGAAAATTAAGATTCAATATTTATAAATATTTCAATAATTAAATGTATTTCACCCAATTGGGAATCGAATCTATGACCAATTGCGTTTACAGTCAGACGTTTTCCCACTACAGCCAATAGCCTCGATAGTAAATCTTTTTTTTAGGCTGAGGGAACCTAATCTTAAATACACTCCGTTCCCACTTTCTACTAACACCAGAGCGAAGAAAATGGAAATATGAAATATTTCCACTCCTCGAGTGGGAATCGAACCCACAACTAGTCGTTTACAGTCACACTTTGTGCCACTTCGCCTCGACTGGTCCCATAATAAATTTAAACATTATTTTTTCTAATAATCTACTATATCAGTTTTTTATTATTACAAAACAGTGTTACATAACAAAGTATATAATTATTTCTGTCTATCTAATACGAGTTATGAATACAACCAACGTTATGGGAACGTTGCTATATAATATTATACATATGTATATGTTAAAATGTTCGCTTGCTGCGAGCAGTTTAGACTGTCTGACAAGATGCTTGTACAGCCACAAGATTTAAGCTTATAATGTTAACATTATATAGATTTAAATCTATTTAGTTGTTCCATATTTAATGATAAATGTATTATTTATCATTAAATATCAATTATTATTATAATGATTAATTAATTAAATATTATAATGATAAAAGCCTGACTAATTGCTGACTGTACATGGAAGATATATAAGAAAAATGATTTTTGCAGGTAATAGAACCCAATACAATACTTTTTAATTGCTTTTCTATTTGACTTAATGCTTAAATTTATAAACAATTTATTTTTAAATTTTTTAAAGAATCTATTTTATTACTAACTAGCGAACAGCTCGTAGCTTCACTTTCGTAGGCTATACGACTATAAATATTTTATTTTTTCGTCTCCTGCGATATAATTTAAGTTCTTTTAATTTTTTTCTTTATAAACCGATAAAAATTGCGTACTAAGTGTTAAGGGAGGTTTTCAAAAAACAATAAACAAAACTGCATTAAAATCGGTTAAACTGCTAAAAAAAAAGAAAACAAAAAAAAACCTAGGTTCAACATTTTTGAATTAAATATAACATGCACACGTTTTATGCGTTAACGAGACTACAGTGGTAAATAATATTTACGACTATTTTGTATATTTTAAACAGATTTTCAAGTTAACTTTTATACTATTTTAGTTCACAACAAAAACATCAAGTCCAAAGAAACACGTGTACCGGCACGTTGCAGTTAGTAGATAGTAATCTGACTTATAAACTTATGCGTTGAGGTTTTTCCATTGTTTTATCATTTATACAAATTTATTTTTAATATTTTTATTTTTAATATTTTATTATATTTATTAAGTTTCATCTATAGTTCGACCGTTAGATATATGTATGTATCTATGTAAATATATTTTTATTAGAATTTGCAATTCAAACATATACGTTATAAGAAAAAGGTCGATGACGTATATAAAGTCTATTGTTATATCTAAGTTATTTTCGTATTATTTTTCTAGTTTTTATTAAAACTCTCTAAAATTACTCCAAAACTGAATTTAATAATTCTTTTATCAATGACTGTGATCAAAAAAGTTAATATACAATTATACATACATATTTATATTAAGATAACATGCGCACTGTTTATAGATACATACATATATAAACGTGACTGGTCTTTACTTTTTGACGTTAGTTATCACGTTTAGTAAGTTAGAAATCAGGCATACCACTTATCTATAATTGTAAAAAATCTTTTTACGTATGGTTTCTGCGATTTTTTTAAAGTTTTCTAGAGTTTTTTATGTAGTTATTATACAATATTTTTATAGTAAAGTAGCATATATACTTAATATAAGATTCATCACAATTATTCAAGGTACATTTATTTATATAACAATGCATATTTGTTTGTATGTCCTTTATTGTGCATGAGCCGACGTAGATTTCTAAGTTGGTACGACTAATTTCGGATTGCGAAAGGTTACACTTTTTTTCAAAAAGACAAAATTAATAAAATTACTCAACATTAATTGAAAAGTTGTGTTATTTCCTTCCTCCAGCTGTACTATACAGCTGGTTAATAAATATTTTTAAATTCAAACATTTAAAAAGTTCTTCCCAATATAGCTAAAACCCGATGACGTCATCATTCTGTTAGTTGATACGTTTCACAGTCAGCATCTGTCATGAACGCAAAGTAGAATGCACCGCATGGGACTTTGGAATGTGCAGTCGAAATTCATCGAGAAACCACTTATTGGGCTTTCAACTGCTTTTGCTAGTCGAGTAGTTTTAGTTGTTCAGTAAATGAAAGATAGTAAGAATGGCATCATAATAGAAAGATATGTTTATTACAATGTAAAAGATTTTATCAAATTAATGTAACGAAATATAGATTTTTATAGAAAATATTCAAATAATTATTATGCTATTACTAATTATTAAGGGTAAAAGGATCACAAAATGGACAATGATGATAACTATAACCTATCTTAAAAAAATATAAATATCACCATTAGGTTTCTAAGTCCTTTTTTATTTTGTTCGTTATATTATGAATATCTTCAATCTAAGTGCAACGATCGCCAGTCATTATGGTATTTTTTTCTATGTAACTTGCACAATAACAATATTCAATAGTTTTTACATACGGACGGCAAATGTTTTATACCTATGCTATACTCGTATATTTCATGAAGTCTAAGCACTATAATTCTAATTCTAGTCCAAAAACTATTAATAACTTTTTAATAAAGTTATCGGTTATAAGTACTATATATAGGATAGAATAATGACAAATATCCAATTATTCCGGGCCGCTGCATTTTCCATCTCGATATTAAGCTCTTGTTACATCTCAGTTATTCCACTTAATAGATTATATTAATATTTCAGAGCTGCATATAATATATAAGTATTATCCATACTTATATTATAAATGCAAAAGTCTGTGTGTTTGTCTGTCATGCTTTCACGGCTAACTTACCGGTCCGATTTGGATGAAATTTAGAATAGTAGTAAAAGTTACTGGGTCTAACATAGGCTACCTATTTTTCAAAAATCAACCGCTAAAGGTTTGAAATAAAGGATGAAAGTTTATATGAAAAATCTAAAAAGGCTTGATTATAATCAGTATAATGAATTTTGGCATAAAAGCTAGTATAAGGCCGCTAGTATAAAATAAACTACCTATTAATGGCTTCACGTCGTATCCTGCACACACAGTGGGGTAGGCAAAGTGAACCTAGTGTTAAAACACTCCGTTCATTATTTTCTGAGGAACTTAACAGCGCGATATGCCTGGGCATCAGAGCGATGAAAATGAATAAATAAGGATGAAGGAAACAATAAATATTTCCACTTCTCGAGTGGGAATCGAACCCACAATCATTCGAGTTCACAGTCACATTTTGCGCCCCTGCACTACGGCTGGCCTTTGAACTCTAATCTATTTATAAATTGAAAAAAAATATATATTTTAGTCATTTTGCAGCATCCCGGTTTTTACCATGTAGCACGGTAATCAGGCAGAATGAGAAACTACTTTTAATTACACCCCGTTCTCCATTTTCCACCTTAAATCGAGACACATCATATTAAGTGGCGTATCTCAACGTCGGAATTTGTCTTAGGTAGCAGCGGAGAAAAATATTTTAAATATAATCATTTCCCACAGTGGGAATCGAACCCACAGCCATCGCATTTACATTCAGATGCTGTTCCACTGCACTACGACGGCCCCTACATCATAGACTTCACAGTATTTCGTTTCCTTATTTAAATATACCCAAGTGGAGTTCGTTAAATTCGTCATGGTTGGAAAGAACAATTTACTTATGTACCTTAGTCTATTGAAATTCGTGTGAGCATAAAAAATATGTCACTTTGATGATGTAAATATTTGTTATAAAGTAGATAATAAATATACAAATATATATTAAAAAACAGTTGGAGCCAGTCGTGGCGCAGTGGCACAAGCGTGTGACTGTAGACGACTGGTTGTGGGTTCGATTCCCACTCGAGGAGTGGAAATGTTTAATGTTCTCATTTTCTTGGCTCTGGTGTCGAGGCGTTAAGTTCTGCCACTTAACACACAATGCCTCCGAATTTGGCTGAAAGTGGGGAGCAGAGTGTCTTAACACTAGGTCCCCTTTGCCTACCCTGCTGTGTGCGGGATATACACGTGCCTACCCTGCTGTGTGCGGGATATATAAAAGAACAGCGTGAAACTAAAATGTATAAAGATTTGATTGCAGGAGGATTAGAATCCACACCTCTTGGGAATCAAATGCATCTTGATTCTAACTCATACCTATACATAATAACCTAACCTATACGTTCTACATACATTTGGCTACGTCAAAATTCTTATACGTTTATTATAACTTATTTTTGTTGTTAGCTACTCTATAATAAAAATTTTACTTATTACTGCTACACAAAGATAATTTCTAATGAGAATCATTTGGCAAAAGGATAAAACTTTAAAAACGTTAAAATGTAAATTACATTACTTCAATCAATCAATGTTTAATGTCCCTCCTACAAGAAAATCTTAAGAGTCATACTAGTGTCGCTGAAGTTTTATGTATATCGATGACACATGATTTCCAATTCTAATGAAATTAAAAAAAAACGCTAACATTGAGGTCACCTATGTTATTATATTCTATTTAATGTTAACATAATATATAGTAGTAAGAGAGGCAGGGGGAGACCTCGATTGACCTTCAAAAACACAGTACCGAGGATACTGGAGGAAGGTCACATAAGAAGCATGAGGACCTCCCGGAGGGCGTGTATGAAGAGGTTGATGACAGTGGACGAAGCGAAAGAAGTATGCAGGGACCGTAGCGTTTGGCGCCCCGTTCTCTCTGACTACACCGCAAGGGATACAGCATGAAGTTAAATAAATAATAATAATAGTATATACGTCACGCAACATGGAATCTCTCAATTTCAGGCAGAAAGTGGAGTACGGAGTGTCTTGACACTAGATTTTCTGACTAATCCGTAAACATAAATCTCGAAATCGAACCAAAAACCAAAACAAGTTATAAAAATAACAATATATCAAAATAATATTGTTTTCCTCAAAACACACCAGAGTATTCTCAGTTATAAACCACAAGTAAATCCAAGATTACGTTCGCATCACTTGTACCTACTTTTATTACAATGGGAATGAAATTGAAATCTCCGCAGATCTTCTTCACATTATTACAATGTGAGAACATAAGTGGAAGTAGGGTTCTACGAGTGAGCACACTTCTGAATAGAATATATTGTATAGAATATCAAATATATTTTCTTTGTTCACTATCAGGTCTTTTTAAAAATACAATTATATTTAGATAAAACTTACGCTTAATGAAATAAAAATAATATTTTTTGTAAAAGACATTTAAAGAAAACGTATAAAAATCTGAACGCAGCGAGATTCGAACACGCGCCTCCTGAATACCGTTCAGGTGCTCTCACCACTGAGTCATGTGTTCTACTATCCGCTGCGTCGACATTTTTATATGCTTTATTACAACTTATTTGTGTTGTTAGCATCTCTGTAGAGGGATTTTTACAAATGTCTGCTACCCAAAGATTATTCTACGAACAAATGTCTTTTTCAATTTTCCTAAGTGTAGAATAACACTTTAAAAATGTTTAAAAATATTTTTTGCAGTTTATTTTAAGCTGTTTGCGTAATCAATTGAGGTCGTCGTGGCACAGCGGGTGAGCGTCTTACTGTAATCTCAAATGGCTGTGAGTTCGATTTTCAACATATTTTAAACAATGCTTTAAATATTTTTATTGTGTTACCTTGGTAATGATTGTATGTCTTTATGATGATGATGATATTAGAAAATGTATTTGACAAAGGTCATCGTGGCCTAATGGGACATTATCGGACTGTAAACGCCATTGTTTTTTGGGTTCTATATTTGTGTAATTTTAATTAATGTAATAATTCATTATTATAATTGTAATGTAATTATTTTCATTGTTCCGCTCTAGTGAATGACAGACAAAATGCAGCGTTTACCTCCGCCATATAACGTAATGATTACATTTCGGGCGAAATGTGAAGAACTGAGTATCTTGACACGAGGCTCTTTCTGAGTATCTCGTCATCCAAGAAAAAACGTGGAAGGAAATGTGTTTATTATGTATAAGCAATAAAATTACAATACCAATTTTAGTAGATTGGTATTGTAATTTTATTGCTTATACATATAAACAATAACTAATTAGACATGATAACTGTGGGTTCGAATACCACTTAAAAAGCATTTAAATAAACTCTTCGGTTAGAACAATGCATATATATGTTTTACTTATTGTAATTTAGGGACTTTTAATTAAATATACAAAAAACTATAACGCACAAAGATGTAATTTCTCTAGACACTATTTATACTTAAGACAAGACATAGATGTTTAAATGTTATTTAACATATAAATCGTTTATTTATAGTTTAACCGGATGGCAATATGTAGGAGAGTGGTATCAAGTTTAATTTCAATTTATTTTATATTTTTTAGCTTCACGTTGAATCAATTTCACTCCGTTCCCCACTTTCGCCTAATTCTGGAGGCATTGTGTTTTAAGTGGCGGACCTTAACGCCGCGTTTTGTCTCGATACCAGAGCGAAAAAAATGAAAATATTAAATATTTCCACTCCTTGAGCGGAAATCGAACCCACTACCAGTCACACTTTGTGCTTCTGCACCACGACTGGCTAGAAGTAGAAGCACTTCTAACATGTCTTGAGCAAAAAAACAGTTTTACTTGCTTAAAAACTGTTTTTATATCTTTTTTATACACTTGTTTTTTATTTCTTTAGCCAAAATTTGTTAGAATTTCGTTTATAAACATGTTAATGTTTTATTTATTTAATCTTCATGCATTAAAGCCGCCGCCGTGGTGCAGTACAGCGTCTGACTGTAAACGCGATGGTTGTGTTTTCGATTACCACTAAGGAAAATGGCTATATTTTATTCTCCGCTTTAATACATGACACAAAGCTCACTTCTAAATTTTTGACGAAAAGTTGAAAAAGGAGTGCCCTGACTGGTTCTCCTTCATTATCTCTCTCACTCTTTTTCTTATTCACGCCTCTTCCCACATATAGGGAATAAAGAGAGAACTTTATCAAAATTCTCCTTTTTTCTCTACTTTCCTCCCGAATGGAGACATGAGTGGCGGAACTCAGTGTAGTGTTTTGTCTTATCAGAGCGGAGAGATGTAAAAAAACATTATTATAATTATTCCCATCCATAATTCTTTAAAATATAACATTTTGCATGTTCCAAATACCATTGCATGCAAAGGTGCTGTAGTTAGTCCATACATTTACATATGTAATCCGAGTCTCTATGTACATTGTCCAATCCTCTCACAATATGCTTCTTTGACAGATTTATCCCCTGCTAGAAACGGGATGTTGAGTATTAGGATAAAGAAGAATTAAAAGTTCAAGGTGAACAACACTGACAAATATTACAGTTAAATGCTAAACGATACACACGGATGACTGACGACACTAAGAATTTTAACTCCAGATATTAAAAAAAAAGGCATTACTATTTCCGCTTAGGACTAAAATCCGTAAAATACTGATATTTATTACCGTTCTATTAAATCACAAGTTATTTATGCCACTATAAATGTGTTTTGAAATGGTTCAAAACTCGGAATAACATTTATCGAGTATGATTTAAATTTTAATTAATTAAAACGTACAATACTATAACATGTAAGTAGATAATAAAATATATATAATGACTATTCTATACAATTTATAGCACAATTAAAGGCAGCTTAAATTACACATAAAAAAATTACCTACCATCTTATTTTTAAAAGTTAAGGAGATTATTACTCCATTAATTGATCTTAACTGTGCTACAGTTTTCAATTGAACTGTAAAGTAACCATCACAAAAATATATTTATAAATATTATGCTTAAATAACTTTATGTTTTTCACATTGCAGCCATACATTATTATTTATGGCAAGTATTCTTGTAGTCATAAATAGCGATGAATAAATAATAAGAATTATTTATTCATCAATATTTTTAAAAAAGCTATAAAATAATTTAAGATGATAATCATTTCCAAAATTATGTAATTTTATCGTGTCGGCAAGAGTCATTCAACTCTGTCATCCATCGTCATCGTACGACGGCCATCTTTCTTTTTCGCGCCATTGTCGTGAAAATTAAAGTAATTATGCCTAGTTGGTCAAATGAGTAAATAATAAGTTTCACGTTTATAGTTTTTATCGTTGATACTCGTCACATTAAATTTTAAAATACAAAAAAATATTTAACGAAATATTAGAGCTTATCGAAGTAAACAATTTCAATTTAAAAAAAATATTATGGCCACCGCCGTTCGTATACTCACTTTACTATACTCACTTATCTAGATAAATGTTTCAAAATTTGACTTTAATATCCCATTGATTATTATATGTTTTAGTATTGAATATATTAATAAAATATTTGTTATACAAATTTTTAATTTTTAATAATTATTTAAATTATTGTAGAAAAATAAATAATATTAAATTCGTGACGAAAAATCATCGACGTGTATATTTTTATTTATCTGTATAATATATTTTTACTTGTCAAAATCAAAACGCGGCTATATTTTTTGTGTTTATTTTTGCACGTTCGAAGCGCCATATCGAACTGAATTTGATTTTTGTGTAATTTGTACGTAAGTGTTAATCTAAATTATCATTACTATTTGTTTTTTTCATGTGTATGAATTTAAGCACATATTTTTATATCGACCATGATTATGCTAATTATGAGTTAGAATTATAGAGCCTGTTTTGGATGAAAGTATTGTAAAATTAGTGGTAAAAAGCAAAAGGACATTTTAAAAAAAGTTAATGGATAATTTATGAGAAAAATAATAATAGACTAGAATAATTATGGTAAAAAGCATAATGCTTTTATATCTAGTATTAGTATTCAAATATCAATACATATTTAAAAATAATATGCGTAATACAGAACGTTTTAATATCGTCAATTACACATACTAATCTTGAACTTGAACTATATATAAAATTAGATGAAATGTGGCGTGAGTTTTCGTCACTCAATAGCTAGCTTATTTTTCAGGATCACGTTTTTTCCCACGTAGTAGGTTAGTTAAAGAGAATCCGGTGTCAAGACACTTCATTCTTAGCTTTCTGCGCGAAATCGAGATATTTCATGTTTAATACCGAAACTCAACGCCGCGCGTTGTCTAATATACCAGAACAGAGAAATGTATCGAATTTAAATATAAAAAAAATTAAATTAAATAGCTTCACGCTATATCCCGCACACAGCAGGGTAGGCAGAGGGAACCTAGTGTCAAGACACTCCGTTCCCCACTTTCCGCCGAATTCGGAGGCTTGCGTGTTAAGTGGCGGAACTTAACGCCGCGCTTTACCTCGACACCAGAGCGAAGAAAATGGAAATATAATTTCCACTCCTCGAGTGGGAATCGAACCCACAAACAGTCGCTTACAGTCACACTCTTGTGCCACTGGGCCACGACTGGCTCAATTTAAATATAATCACAATATTTACATATTTACATAACTACATTCTTCGCGTTACGTAAAAAAAACATGAAACTACATACATTCAATTCATTTTATAAAAGATATTAAAATACTTTGCTATTAAAAGCTTGTTAAAATAAACTTTGATTACTTCATCTTAAAATATTTCGCATACAAAAAACATATCAGCTGTCTTACTCTATCACCAGTGGTTTGTTTTGACACTAAGAAATCGACTTACGCCACCGCGATTTACGTTCACACCCGAAAATAATCTGGAATACATTATTAGATATTACCATCGACATAAACAAAGCTAAACTTCTTGATGTGAAAATGCGCAAATATAATTTAATACTAATTCATTGTGTTGAAAATGTTTAATAGATTTTTTCCGCTATTTAACCGTATATCATAGTTTAAATCCGCTTTCAGTTAATATATTACGTTTTAGACGTTCAAATATATAAAACAATCTAAAGATTTGTCTTTTGTTGTTTTCAGGGAGACAGTAGCAGAGAGAGAGTCCATAATAGCAGGTTAGACAGAGAGATCCTAGTGTTAAGACACTCCACTTCATGCACTAAATCGAGAAAATTGAATGTTGAGTATAAATATATGTAAGTAAACAGATTGAAGCCATAGTTACAAGTTCAGGCTTTTAGGACTTCATTCCATTTAATTCAATTTCATGATTGATCTATTTTTTTTATTTTAATAATTTCTTTATTTAAGGAAGGCCGAAACAAAGTGAAATTATAAAACACAATGTTATGTTAAAAACAAAATATTGCTTATAGTAAAAGTATTTCGTTATGAAATGTAATATTAAATTACTCTTAATTTAATTACTCTTCTGTTATTAACATATTATGTTTATTATAAATTTGGATTTGTAATGCTAAAACCTAACTATTTTAGCTTCACGCTTTTCTCGCGTAGCAAGAGAGAGAACCTAGTGTCAACATACTCCATTTTCCACTTCCCACTTGAGACTTTGTGTATTAAGTGGCAAATCTCAAAGCCGCGCCTTGTCCTGTTTACTATAGCGGAGAAATGAAAATAACTAAATTATAATCATTCCGCTTTGTGGGACTCAACTCCTGACCAATCGCGAAGACAGTCAAGAACTGTATCCACCATCATATCACCACGCCGATGGCTTCTATCAATTCAAATATTCAAATACCATACCTATTTAGAATTACAAATATACTAGCTACTCGCTTGCGGATTCGCACGCGTGAACTACACGACCTTAACATATATATTTTATACTTTTTCATTCAAAATTTCTTGCTGTATTTTAGACGATTAGGAGTTACAGGTTTTTAAAGAAATAAATAGCCTACGTATGATCTACCGTTATCACCTATCTTCTTGAGAAAATTTATCAAATTCGGTCAAGTCGTTGAGATTTTTAATACTCAACTTTTATTCCAAATGCATGAAAAGTGTAAGTAGCTCTGAAAATATAAATTCAGTTCGCCAAACTTTGCAAGTCATTGATGCTTATATATAAGTCATATCTTTCACCTATCTATACAATTGATGGTTTAGTCATCAATCAATGCTAAATTCTGGCTACTGACACTACACAGCTATTATTCCTTTACTAACGTTCTAAGTTATAATTATCGTGTTCATTATCATATATGGCTATATGATAATAAACTTAATTGATTAATTAATTAATATATTGATATCAAAATAATTGTCGTTGAATACGTTGTCTATAATAATTAAAGTCTCAATCGAAAAAAGTGCAAAGTCAATATTTGTATTATTTTTAATTTAATAGAATATAAGTTATTAATATACACAGTATTAATATTTATTTGATTCACACTTTTGTATATCAAACGACCACTTTACGCGTTAACTGTTCTTATATTCGGTAGTTTATTTATATTACGTTAATGCATAAAAATAAAGCAAAAATATAAAAGAAAAATCCTACATTTATACGGCAACAATGACAGATAGTAAAAAAAGTGTGTAATTTACCATAAAATTTCACTGCACTCCACACAAATGCTAGAGAAACATGACAATAATATTATCAACAAGAATCAGGCCGTGATTTAGTAATATTTGTAATATTCTTAACCATCGTGGCACAGTGTCAATAAAGGTAATAACAAAAATAAACTGAAATTCGATTGCCACTTATGGGGACGATTATATTTAAATTCATTAAATTTCTTCGTTCAAGTACCTAAGATAAAGAACGCCATTGAGTTCCGCCACTCAACACGTAATTCCTGATTGTAGGACGGAAAGTGGAGAAAATGGAGAATCTTGACACTAGGTTATTTAGCCAGTTCTAATTACCCATTATGCGGTAAAACATAAAGCTGTATTTATAATATACCAAATCTTGTAAGTTAACTTAAACATTAATTACATTATCGTTTTCTACCTCAGTTTACCAGCAGCTTATCATATTCCAAAATATACTAACTATATTCCCAACTAACTCATTAAGGAATTTAAACCTTAAAGTTTAAACTTAAAGTTGCATTCGCTAAAACGATGAAATTTGGTAACCCTTATTTTATGTATCATGGTATGACAAAGGGTCTTGATTTAATATGATTAATGAAACAAGGCTGGTATACCTTTATTATAAACTAATAGCGGCCTATTACTTTGGTTGTGTATAATTTTTTGTATGAACATACGCAAAAAAAAAAGAAAATTTAGGCCATCTTGGTGCAGTGGTACAGCATCTAACTGTGACGAGGTTAATTCTGGGTTCGATTTCTGTTCAGGGGAACGATTTTATTTATAATTAAATTAGTCCTGTTACTCTCGCTCTGGTATAAGATACACAATGTCTGTAAGAACACTCCCCGTTCTTTCAGACATTGTGTGGTTTCGTTCTTGAGAACCTAAAAAGGTTGTCTTTCACGTAGTTTCTCTGAAAAAGCTTAAAAAAATAACATGTTGTTTCGTTTGTTTTTTTTTAGTATAATATTTATCTTTTCAATAAGTAAACAAAAAATATTAATCCGTATCCTAGGCATAACTAAACAATATGTAATGTTAATTGGTTTATTTAGTTCCACAATAAATATTATTTTTTTAAATTTCTAGTTATATTAACATTATTTCAATACTTCAGCGCAATTTTAATAAATATTCATCTATTTCAAATCATAACCTACTTTTGTAACCTTCATCACAATGGGTCCGAAAATGTGACACTTTTTCCCTGAAGCCGGATATAAATATACTCCGCTATCAACAACATATAAATATGTAATAATAAATTCTATTCAATTATATATCCCATACAATTTTGTTGTATATATAGATTTCGTATCGTATGAATACTTACTCGTAATATATTTGACCTGGTTACACACTTCTGCTATATGCTTTCAGGTCAGGATAGCTGAAATGTTGGCAAAATATAAAGTATTAGATTAAAAATATACGTTAATATGAAAACATTAACAAATAAATAGTAAAAAGCTAACATATTGTAAATTAACTTAATTGTTACGCTTTTCCCCGCATGCCTTGCCATTCAGTCCTTGCCTAGTCATACACTCTCTTCTCGACTTTGTGTCCAGAATTAAAACATTGCTGGTGCTGTAACGGAACTCATCGCCGCGCTTTGTAATAAAATATAATAGAGCGCAGAGGCACAGTGTGTACCTACCTGTTAAGCGACTGGTTGTGGGTTCAATTCCCACTCGAGGGGTGCAAATATTTAATATTTCCATTTTCGTCGCTCTAGTGTCGTGGCAGAGCGCGGCGTTAAGTACCGCCACATAGCACGCAATGCCTCCGAATTATGCGGCAAGTGGGGAACGGGGTATCTTAACACTAGGTTCCCTCTGCCCTACTGTATGCGGGATACAGCGTGAAGCTAAAAAAAAAAACATAATAAGAAACAACTTGTTTTGCTTAAAAAATAATAAAAACAAAACATCTGCTGTGGTTTTTATGAATTAATATTTTTGATAGATAGTATATTACATATATTAAGTACTAACACATGTTTTCTTTATTAACTTACATTTTCGGTAGCGGGAATAGGGTCACTCCTGTTTTCTCAGATTATGTACTTTAATACTTAATTTATTTATCTATAATAAAATTCCACAGGCTGTTTCAGATTTGTCACTTCCGAAATATAAAATCACTATAAAAACAATATTAATAAAGTAAGGCTTATAAGCTCCGTAGAAAAATATTTAAGGGATAAAAATGCGTGTTTGCGCTTAATTAGCGATCATAGTATTAAAAAATAAAATATTTACTTCTATATTTGAAATGAGCAACCGTATTATTATATCCATTCGACGACCCAAGACTGCTAACAACAGTATATTTGAATAAAGTATATTTTGAATTTGACTTTAAGTGTATGAATTTCAATACTATTCTTATCATTTTCTTAGGTTAAGGGACCCAAGGTTTAGACACTCTGTTTCCCACTTTTGCTAACTGCTGAACTCTGAAGTTATTACGTATTAAGTGGCGGTACTCAACGCCGTACTTTGCCTCAGCGAAGAAAATTAAATATTAAATATTTCTTTTCATCGAGAGGGAATCAAACCCACAACCAGTTGCGTTTATACTCACACCTTACCCCTGCGTCTCGACTAGCCAGGACTTCATTTGCATGTACTATACAAAAACAATCTGGCTTTTTCAGGTCCCTCAGGAACTCTCTTAATGCTTCTCTGCACTCCCCGAGGACTCTATTTATTTTCAGTTTTTACGTCCAGCAGTTTCCACTCTGTATATATTTAAATAGAAATGGACCACGGAATGACGTAACTTCTGGTTTTGATCTAACCTGGAAACCAAGGAAGGTAAAAATAATGATATTTACCTTTTCATTTCAAATTAAATTATTTTTTTTATCTAATGAATTAGCATTTAGTAAGTTTTAAAATTATTTTCATTTTTTATTGTTAAACTTTGATTTGATAAAAGTTTTATAAGTCACAGGTACTCCTATTATTTTTATTTAAACGCGATTGATTGTGGGTTCGATACTCGTTCCGGAAAATTATGATATTTCAGTTACTTTCAATGGCACTCTGGTTAGACAAAGCGCGACGTTGAGTTACTATCGCCAGTTATAAAAAATTGAAAACGAAATGTCTTAATACAAGATTTTTTTTAAAACGAAAAAACATGTTACGTGTTTTCATTTATCTCAGCTTCACGCTCTGTCCAGCACATAGCAGAGCAGGGAGAGAATCTAGTGTTAAGATACGCCTGAATCCGCCTATTCCGCCTGAATCTCAGACATTGCGCGTTCAGTAATCGAACACAATGCCGAGCTTTGCGATGTCACCATTTCCGCGAGTGAAAATCGAACCTGCAACTTCTGCAAGCCACTCACTGTATATTAATACAAAAAAAAATCACTTTTTAAAGTAAACAAACCCAGTTATTTTTCATTTCAAATAATATACAGTTAATACATTTTTAAAACTACATCTATCAATTATATTTGAAACTAGCCTCGAGTCAAACATTTGTTCCAAACAAAACTTTTATTCGAGATCCTGTTTACTTTAAAATTTAAACAATGAGTTATGTACCTACCTAATATTTAGAGGATGTTTTTCCATAATTTCCAGTTAAAGGAACATGATAAATTTTCAATGACTTTAATAGCTGTATCAACATAACCTTTATCCCAAACAAACCGGCTAATGAGGTACAAACTCTTGTATAACTTACGTTTTATATTTACTTGGAGCTGTCCTTTGTGATGAAATTTTAATTATTTTTTGCGAGAGTACTTATTGACACAAATTTCGCTAAATATTCTGTTTACTTTAGTTAATTAAACACGACAGTTCTGCGTTTGCCGTGTACCGTGTTTTGGAATAGTAATTCGTGTGTGTTATTTTTGTTAATGTTCGTAATGAAATTTTAATGGGTGATAATTAATTTAGAAAAATATGAAAAATGTATAATTATTTTTGCAGTATGAAAATGGGTATATAGGCGACAGAATTTATTTTACAATAGTGTATTCAATGAAAATTACTATAACTAATTATTGAGCTTGTCAGAATGCGGTGGGAAAGCGTTTGACTCCAATCGCGATGGTTATGGGTTCGTGTCCCTATCGTTTATTTAACCGCTGTCGTACCCGATGCAATGCGCAGCGTTGAGTTCTGCCACTCAATACTAATACGACGGGGAATGGGGGTGCATGATACTAAATTCTCTTTGACTTTAAACATTCCTTTTCAAACGAAATTAATACTACATGTTTAATAAACACAATTCACAAAATATTAAATCTACATGAATGACAAACAAGAAAATTGAAAATTGAAATTGGACAAAGTCCACACAGTCGAAGTTGTTGACAGCATCTAGTTTTAATAAATGTTATTACATGTATTTATAACGCCGTAAATTAATTTTGAATTACGTAACTCAACGCCGTGATTTATCTTGTCACCAGTGCGGAGAAATAAAAATAATTTAAATACTTTCGCTGGTGGGATACGAACCCACAACCCTTTGCAGTCAAATACTGTGCCTCAGTGGTCTCTTATTTTTTTTAACAGATAAAACGATCAATTTTTGTTCGATATAGAAAAATATAAGAAAAAAATAATCAATATTCATATTAAACAAAAGACCTGAAAATAGTTTATAATATTTTTCCTTAAAAGACTTAAGTAATAACCAACACTTGCTACCCAATTTATAAAGCAAGAAGCAATATGGTGAAAATCCTAGAACGTGTCTAGAATTGATTAAGCTTCATTTTAAATACATAATACTGGGGACTAACTTTTTGAAACTATTCTTGAGATTATCATTGCTGCCAAGTTAAATTAATTTTAGTTGTGTTTTTATAAGGAAAAGCTTTTCAATATTTTTATTATATTCTAAATATAATAAAAATATTATAGTAGAAACCTTGACGTGTAAAATACGCCTTTTCTTAGAAACGGGTTATTTCATTTTGTTTTAAAGCTTGGTTTTATTATTTAAAGCATGTCATATTTATTTTATTAATTTAATATATTTTTTATTGATGATATCATAATTAATTAATTAAAATAATTTAATTAAATTTTTAATTATTATAAAAATATGAACTCTATATCTTTTTCATATTTGTTTATTATTTCAAACAAAGCAGAACGAGTCCTACCGTAGTCTCCTGACTTGGGTAGTAACAAAGATGAGTAACTTTTTAACACATTTTCCACCTGTATCAGCAAAAATAATCGAATGGTAATGCGTAGCATTCTTTACTTTTACCAAATTTCGAGATATTGCGAGCTGAATACTGAAACCCAACCTCTTATTTTATCTTACTAAGGCTTTTTGGCTAGTTTTTGGGGGGAATGAACCAAATACTCCAGTCAGGTCAAACTTCCGGCAAGATGCGCGTAGGCACATGAACACATGTGTGTGAATGTAGATGCGACTGGCTGTGGGTTCAATTCCCACTTGAGGAGTTGGAGTATTAAATAATTACAATTTCTTCAAAGGGCGGCGTTAAGTTCCACCACTTAACACACAATGCCTCAATGAAGCTAATAATAAGAAAAAAAATCAAAACCAGCGCTAAAATCATTATCATGCTTATAATGCAGGATTATCACAAAGAATTTAATATGAATCACACAACGTGACGTTTTATTAACGTTTAATAGTTTTTTTATACTTCCTAAACAATTCTGAAATAGACACGCTGAAAGCAATAACGACGATCGATATATGTTTGCGCGGTCGTGTAAAATTAGCCTTACATTATGGCTTTTCGCCAACATAAATTAGAAAAATGACAAGTTAGAACTGACTTTCAAAAATATTGATTTACGAGTATAATGCATTTTTTTATTATATTTTTTTCAACTTTATACTTTTTCTCCGCATAGTGAGATAATGCGAAAGAATCTTATGTCAAGACACTTCGCTTTCCGTCCGAAATCAAGACATTTGTGATGAGTAATGGAACACAATGCAATGCATTGTCTTGTTAAATTAGTACTCAGATTTTTTTTTTATTGAACAAAGGAGGCAAACGAGCTGAAGGACCACCTGATGGTAAGTGTTTGCCTTCGCCCATAGACATCCATCCAGACAACACTATAGGGGCTGTGAATGCGTTGCCTACCTTGACGATGAAGGAGCGAAGGAGAGAGATAGGATATAAATGGTGGTAATAGAGAGAGAGCTGGCTTACTTGCCATGGAACCGGAACACATCAACAGATCTCCTACCACCAAGCTATGCTATGATGAAAGCAATCAAATTATGTTTATTACCTGGAATGGGAGTTAAACCCAAAACTAAACCCGATTACAGTAAGACGATATCTCTCTGCGCCACGATGGCCTCGTTATATTTATGAGCAGAAAATTAAATTATAGTTTGTTATGGAAATTTAGTTACATATAGACATTAATTGTATTATGTATTGACGATTTTTTTGTGATGCTGTAAACACGATAGTTGTGGATTTGAGTCCCACTCGGAAGTATAGTAACACACAATAGTTTGAATTCCTGTGGAAAGCGGAGAATGGAGAGTTTTGCCACTAAGTCCTCACTGACTACCCATCACATCACTGACTATCTTGCATAGCATGCAAGAAAAAACGAGAATAGTTAATAACTGAATTAAAGGTTATTATACTTTAAAACATTTTTTAAAGTTTAAAGTGTTATCCCACACTTAAGAAAATTGAAATAGACATTTAGAAAACGTGAGCTCATGAACGCATAATTTAGTGGTCAGAGAGGCGCAGGTTCGAATCCCACCGCTTTCAAATTTTTATAAGTTTTCTAAATGCCTTTTTCAAAGGTTATTATAATTAATTGCTTTAACGTAGTAGCGTACCTCGATAACAAAGTAAAGATTCATGCGCGCTTGAATGGCTTCCAAGAGGCATGGTTTCGAGCCCCACTAACAAACAATTATTTAATCTTATTTTTTAATCTAAGAATTTTCTTATCATAAATGCAATAAATCTTTCAATATTCACGAATAAAACGTAATTTACAGTATTAAGGCGGAACAAATCATAAATGACATGTATATTACATCCGTTGTTTTTAAATATTTTGGTTTCTTCTATTATTAACGTTATTATTGTTTTGTTTTTAGATGACTAGGGAATATCAGGAACTGACTGCCAACAAACAATTATTAGAGAGGCGCTGACAAATAAATTGGAGGGTCCTATGGAGACTGTGAAAACACATATTTTTGCAGAGTTTAAAGCATTCTAAAGTTGTAATTTCGCCATTATTCAAAAGTAAGCTTTACCCTTCTTCCTACGTAGCATGGTAGTGACAGAGAACATAGTGTTAAGACACTCTGTTCTCCACTTTCCGCCTGAAATCGAGACATTGAGTTCTGACTGCATTATTTAAAGCTAAATGACTAAAATTTTAAGCTAAATTGCATGTATTGGAATGTTATTCTAAAGTTGTAAAAATTAATTATAAACATGTTTCGCCTTCGTTAACGCTAAGGTAGCATATCCCTAATGAGCTTTCGCCCTTCCCTTTCTGTGTTTCGCAATTTCGACTGCAAAATGTAAAATCAAGCTACTTTTAATTACCGTAGGACTTTCAGGAAATCTTACCTTAGTTCCCATCCCTTGTTGCCTTATATCCATAAAGAATCTATATTATGCTATACCAAATCAACATTTACAATGAGTTATGAATGGCTTTATATGCATTGAACAATATTTTTAATTAATAATTAATTTATTTATATACTAGTGTATATATGAATCCTTCGTACTGATTTTACTGTATGATAAATGTAAATAGAAATATTGTATGACATACATTATAATATCGAACATTATTTTATTACACTTAACACGCAATGCCTCCGAATTCGGCGGAAAGTGGGGAACGGAGTGTCTTAACACTAGGTTCCCTCTGCCTACCCTGCTGTGTGCGGGATACAGCTTGAAGTAAATAAAATAAATAAAAATAAAAAATAATATATAAAAATGGTTATAATGCATACTAATACTTTGCATGATAAAGGCAAAGACACATACATTATAGAAAGTAAAGCAATGCGAATAACTCATACTGCATGAATAGAGCGAAATCGTTTCCATTTCCCGTAGAGGAATCAAAGGCAACCTCGAATCCGCTACGAAGTTAAGATTCTTATGCACTACAAAGTATAAAATTTATATTATTTATTTTAAGTTTCTCTCATACGATAAATGTACAGTATTCTTCAATAAAGATTTACCTTAAAAACATATATATGCATACTACATTTATAATATTTTTTTATTAAACTAAAACTGATTGATGTCTGTAAAAAGAGGATATTAAATTAATTGTTATAAATAATATTATATTTTTGCACTTGTCATTTTTACTGTTTTAATACGAGTATAACAATAAAACTTGTTGACGCGTTTTAAATTAAGCCGTGTAAGAAATACATTGAACCTTTTTTTTTAAATATACGTGGACTGAGAAGAATAAAAATATTACACACTCTACAATGTGTTTCACATACACTTTTTCATGTAAATAACATGCGTTGCTAAGGCAACGCCTTTATTTCTTTTTTATTGAACTAGCATCACGCTGTATCCCGCACACAGCAGGGTAGGCAGAGGGAACCTAGTATTAAGATACTCCGTTCCCCACTTTCCGCCGAATTCGGAGGCATTACGTGTTAAGTGGCGGAACTTAACACCGCGCTTTACCTCGACACCAGAGCGAAGAAAATGGAAAGCTTAAATATTTCCACTCCTTGAGTGGGAATCGAACCCACAACCAGTCGTTTACAGTCACACGCTTCTGCCACTGGTCCACAACTGGCCACTGTACTGTACTATACTATACTGTCACTGGAAATAATAATTTATTGTTTTATATATGTATACTTTTGCAAGCATGTTTGAGTAATATTAAAATAATATAATGTAAAAGGCCCTTTTCATAAGTTCCCTTAATATTACCCATAGAGAGTGCAACGAAGGCAATGCAGCTTGAAATAGGCACGTACATTGACACACATAAATTTATTCAGAAGTAGTTGAAACACAATGTATTGAGTACAATTTCCAAACATTTTTTTATTGTATGGTCACAAAAGGTTACCTTGTTAGGTGGTGGTTAGGTTAGTAGGTAGAATATTAAAATGAATTCTAAAATAAATACTACGTTTCATTGTCTTTTGAAAAGAAAAGATTAACTAGATAATTTATTTTTAAAAAAATGTTTTAAAAAAAAACCCTCTCCTAACGCATTTATGTAGATTTTATTATATACATATTTAAATAATTGGGCTGTTTGCTAAGAAGACATTTTTTTTTTCAATTCATGGCCTTTCCTATACCTATTGTTAAGACACACTGTTCTTCACGTCTCTCGTCACGTCTTCACGTCACTAATATCATTATCATAAAAATATTATCCTACAGACTACAGACTATAAAAAATCTGCATATTTAACTTAAATATTTTTAAAAGTTTGTTTGAATTACTAAAGAAAATGAAATAAAAAATCAAACAAATAGTTATATTATGATATTATAGAAACTAAAAAGGAACTTCATGAGTCACTGTAAACCGATTCAGGTCAACATCGCTTAATCAGTGCAATCCATTGAAATGCATTAACGTAACTGAACCTCTAGCAGTGCACTTAATCTTCACCGATAACTGTTACGAAAATACCTATAAATAACCATTATGGGTTTCGGAGAAGTCATATTTTACTTTGTAATAAGGTTGGTTGGCAGGAAAACTTTCAACTTTTAAAGCAGTTATTGTATTATTATTCATGTAGATTAACTGGCAATTGACGTTGTTATTTTTGTGATATTCGTTGAATAGATTTGAAGTTGTACTTTTTATAGCAGACTTAGTGAGGCGGAAAACAATCGACAAATGCATACCTAGGCATTTGTCGAGGCACTTTTAAATTACTTTATATAGTTAGGTATATATTTCATTTTTTTTTAGTTGCACGCTTTTTCATACATGATAAGGTAGAAAGAGGGAACCGAGTGTTAAGACACGCTATGCTCAATTTCCCCTGTATTCAAGACTTTGCATATATGATTGGCGGAAGTCTGCGGCACACTTTGTTTTATCGCCACAAAGGAGAAATGAAAATAATTATAATTTCTTCGAGTAGGAATCAAATCCAAAACCGATTATATTTAAAGTCTTCCCGCTATGTTATCACAATCCTCTTTCTAATATCTTTTTATTAAAATATTGAACCTTAATTTCTTGCTAACATGGGGCATTATTTTTGTAGAAATGTGATTCGTAGTTATTCATCTCTTAATATAAAAATAATAACACATTATAAATCTTCCTTTTTAATAGAAAGGCAGATAAATCTTCAACTTTTTTGTTTACATTCAATCATTTCATGCATTTAGCAAGACGGCCAAAGGAAGTAATAAGTCACTCAGTGTTTCGCTATTCAAAAACATTCGTATATAAAAAAGCAGTTTCACGTCTTTTTCCGCAAAGCAGTAATCAGATAATCGAAGAGAACCTAGTGTCAAGGCATTTCATTTTCCTTTCGTATTTTAATTAACTAAATTACAGATATACTATACTCCAACGATATCACAATAGTTCAGATGTTCATAAATTTTGCAATCTCTACTAGATTTCGTACAGTTTAGATTACTCATAAAAACGTTCATCCTGTTAAATTTCAACACTGTAGAGGTTAATTTAGAAAAAAAAAGGTAAATTAAAGCAGGGTCTTCAACTATTTTAGTTACGAATTCCATCCAAATCAGGCCGTGAAAGCATAATAGATAGACAGACTCTCTCACTTATTATATTAGTACGAAATCTATTTTTTTAACGAAATACGAAAAGTCCTAAGTTATACTATATACTATATAAGCATTTCATACAAACTCTGCTATATAATACATGCAAATGCTATTACATAACAAAATTCATTTCGTGAGCATACTAAATGACAGTCTCCATTCGATCAAAACGTTCGTTCAATGTTCACATCACTTATAACCCTGTTAACACGATTAAGCTACTCTAACGTGTGTGAACGGGGCTTCAATATTCGTACTTAATTACTCGACTGCTATATCGTGTTCACTTCGTTAATAAGGAAGGATTTATGTTTTTTGGTATTCATTCTAAAATTATAATTTTATGTTCGTCCGTTGGGGCCAGTCGTCGCGCAGTGGCACAAAGTGTGACTGTAAAGCGACTCGTTGTGAGTTCGATTTCCACTCGAGGAGTAGAAATATTTAATATTTCTTCGCTCTGGTGTCGAGGCAAAGCGCGGCGTTAAGCTCCACCACTTAACACGCAATGCCTCCGAATTAGGCGGAAAGTGGGAAACGAAGTGTCTTAACACTAGGTTCCCTATAACTACCCTGCTGTGTGCGGGATACAGCGTGAAACTAAAAGCAATGAAGAAAAGACTTCATATTTCAGTCATAATTTACACCGTTTATTTGACTTGCTATATATGTATATACTTTATACGAGGATGAATAAAAAACATATCCTACCGATTGAGATGACTTTGAATAACAATGCATGGATAGCTATCTGACGTCATTCTAAGTCTATCGTCTAAGATGGCGGACTAGTTATTTTTAATGCACTCCAACAATATGATATTGAATGAAAGAGCTTGCTGTGAATAATCGGAAAAAGCTTATTTTAAAAAAACTTTTTTTTTCTCTTATTATACTAAAAGAGAAAATTAATTGACATCTTTATAACACAAAGGAATAGTGTTTCAATTTACATGTAGTATATATATATAATTCTGGGTTCGAAGGAATGAATGAATAAATTTAAATATTTACTTCTCCGGTCTGTTTGTAAGCGTGGCGTTTGATTCCGTTATTGAATACCGGCCGGAAATTTAAAGTGGCCGCAAAATGAAAAAGGATTGTCTTAATAATAGGTTTTCTCGACTTCTTTTAAATGTGAAAAATACTTCAGGCTTAAAATAAAAATAATATTTTAGTCAATATGGAGCTTCATCTTTGTTCTCAAGGCTATTTTTTTAACATTTTCATGTTGTCTGTATTCATACTAGTCTATACTAATTTTGTAAATGTTTAAAATTCTGTCTGTCTGCCTGTCTCTCTGTCTGTTAAGCTATCACGATTAATCTATCAGTCCGATTTTGTTAAAATTCAGAATAAAACTAGTTGGAGGGGTTAAGCATCGGCTGCTTTTTATTCTAAAACCAACCCCTAAGGGGCCAAATTAGGGGATGAAAACTTATGTAACAGATCACGCGGGTGTAGTCTCAACCAAATCGATAGTAAGAAATATATCATTATATAGGTAAATGGACAATAATAAGCAACTGATCCATTAATCAATTACACCTAAAACCACTGTTTAGATGGAACTGGAATTTGAAATGCAAATAGCAATTATGTAGATCTAGACTACTAAGGCGGTAAAATAGATTTCTGCACTTGAAGTACTATTGGAAATGTCCTTCCTAGTAGATTTACTGATAGTAGGACTTTGTAAGTATTATTTCGGTTTTTTAATTTTTCGGGGCATTAATTAATATAAAAAACACCTGCACGCTTTTTCTCGCATAGCGGGGTAGTCAGAAAGAATCTATTATCATTAGAAGTATTAAGACACTCCGTCCTCCACTTTCACTTACCGTGCAGCGATTTGTCTAAGGTATCAGAGTGAAGAAATAAATAAATAAATATAATATTTCCCCTGAGTGAGAATTGAACCCGGGTTAAGAATGCAATTCCCCCTCGCTGGATAACGTCCCGTAAAAAGCGTGTAACCCAGTAGCTTGGTGGTAGGAGATTCGTCCTCCGACTGGCTCGCAACCACTGTCGTGTCAAAGACGAACGGCCAAACATCTGATGATGTGCTCCGGTTTGACGACATGTAAGCGAGCTCTCCCTATTCCCACCGAGGCTGGCAACGCATCCATAACTTTAATGTTATGGATGTCTATGGGCAAAGGTAACCACTTAACACCAGGTGGGCCTTCCTGCTCGTTTGCCGTTTGTTTCTTTATTTCATTAAAAAAAAAAACAAGAAAATTTCCAATAGTACTACTGGTAAGACTACTGGAAATAGTCCAATTATCTCAATTAATAAGATGGCTCTCAAACAATTAAGAAAATGAATATTTAAAAATTATTTTTAAGATCGGTATTTATATTAATTTTATTTATTTATTAGTGTGCATTTTTGAAGTGTGTATTTTTTATTTATTTATTAGTGTGTATTTTTTTAGTGTGTATTTGCCAAAAGAGGCGGTTCCTATAATTAAAAATATGATAACTGTACTTAAATAAATAACGAACAACTAAGTATCATTTTCAACATTCAATATGTATTTTTTTTATTCTTTAGCGGAAATGAAAGCTAAAAGTAAAAAATGATAAACTTTCAGATAATTTTCTTCAGGTTTCTTGTAAAAAAGTTACAGAGTTTTACCTTGTTTGACTTTTTACTTTTAAAAAAGAAATTCCGTAGACAGCCAAGATTCTATAAGCATAAATATTTGTGGGTTGGGGAAATAAAAAATATACTTTTTTTTAATTTTTTACATACACAAAAGCCATTGTAAGGCCGTGTGATAGCATCTGACTGTATTCGCGATGGCTGTGGATTCGATTCCCACTTTGGGAAATAATTATATGTATATTATTATCATTTCTCCACTAAAGTACCAAAGACGAAACATGGCTTAAAGTTCACTTACCCCAGGACGTACGGATGTCCCGATAACCGGAAACGAAGAACAGAGTGTTTTGACACCCTGCCATGCGGAAACAGCGTAAAGCTAAAAAAAAATATAGATAAATTTAAGCCCGTGTGAAGTGAGTCGTTAGACAGACGGTAATTGTAATGGTTGTGGGTTTGATTCTCAATCGGAACAATGTAAATATTATGTAATAATATTTAAGTATTTTTCGTTACCTACGATGTTAAATTCAAATGCGGTGTTGAATTCCGCCACTTAGTGAGGAATTCGAAGAACGAAATGTCAAAAAAAAAAACAAAAAAGCTGAAAAAAGAATATAAAATTAAATAAACATTAATACTTAGCAACCAATTTGTTAACACATAATGCGTCATAAATGCTATTTAATAAATCTGACGGAATTGAGCTTCCGCTACATGCGCTCATATTGTGGAACCATTCCAAATGTATGACACGAGAAATAAATATTAACTGTGATGTGATTTATTATAAATAAACATTATTCAGTATTAGCTTTTATATCTTAATATTTTTTGTCAATTAGTTAAACAAGTTTATTATCTATATTTTTTCACGGCTTCACGCTTTTTCCCGTAGTCTTTGTAGAGAGATAGTCAGAGAGAAGCTAGTGTTAAGACACTTGACCATTTTCCGCCCGAAATTTAAATAATGTGTGTTATGTGGCAGAACTCAACGGTATTTTGTTTCATCATACATGAGTACGATGAAACAAAATAACGAAAATAAATAATTTCATTATTTATGGGGACGAAATCATCTATAGTACGAGGGCAGTGGATCTGTGCAAATTGTAAAACAAAGTCACCTCCTATATTATAAGAATCGAATCCAATCTCGACTAAAACAATCGACGAAACACTAGGTACTGATGGTAATTGGCTTTCGGCAATAAGAAACGAGGTGCAGAAAGTTATTTCTCAAACCGTAAGTGTCGAATTGGTAAAAATTCGCGAGGAGTTAAGCGGCTTACAAGAAATTCAATCGTCTATAGAATACTTGTCGAGTATTTTTGACAGTGTTAAAGAAGAATTGGAAGAAGCGAAAAAAGAGATATCATTATTAAAAAAAGAAAATAGTGAACTAAGGGATATTGTGAATAATCACACGAATACTTTAAATAATATTGAGAGGGAAGCTAGAGCTAGCAATATTGAAGTACATTGTATTCCAGAGCATAAAAGTGAAAATTTACTCAAAACTGTGGAACAAATTGGAAAAGTTATAAATACTCCTATAACTGAAGGAAGTGTAGTTAAGTGCACTCGCGTGGCAAAATTGGATAGGACTTCCACGCGCCCAAGATCTGTAATTGTTAAATTTAGCTCTACCATACAAAAAGATAGATTTTTGGCAGGTGTGATAAAATTTAATAGATCTAATAAGGACGACAAATTAAACACGGCGCACCTCGGCTTAGCAGGGGAGAAGAAGCCGGTGTACATTTCAGAGCATTTATCTCCAACAGCTAAAGACATCTACGCCGCAGCTCGCATTTTTGCCAAAGAAAAAAACTATCGCTTCGTCTGGTCACGTAACGGCAACGTATTTTTGCGAAAAACGATATCTAGTGACGTAATACTTGTGAAATCCAAGGACCGTTTGTGTTCTTTGACATAAAGACTTTTTTTATATATATTTAATTTTTATATTGTATTATTGTAACATTTTAAACAAACTGTAAATTCATGGTTAATCACTTAAATATATTTTATCAAAATGTTAGAGGAATGAGGACCAAAACATGTGATATATACCTTGCTATTCTAAATTCTAACTTTGATGTAATAGTCCTAGACATGGCTTAATAGCGGTGTATCAAGCAACGAATTTATTGATGACAGATATAATGTATTTCGTCGGGATCGCGAGTCTAGTCATTCTGATAAATGCGATGGTGGAGGAGTCCTAATAGCGGTGTTAAAGAAATTAAAGTGTTACAGGGTTAATTCGTGGGAAACAAATGGTGAAGATATCTGGGTTAATATAATATTAAATGAAATAACTTACTGTATTTGTGCTGTATACATACCATCTCCGCTTAATCACAACACACTGACACAGTTTACGCAGAATGTTGAACAAATAATAATTAGCGAGCAATTACCCACTGTTATTGTTGGCGACTTCAATATTTCATCGTCAAAGTGGAAGTCAGATGACATTAAAATTGGCAATTTGATTCCATGTAGCAGTGGTGCGGCAGTGTCTATTATTAATGATTTTATTGCATTAACAAATTTATATCAATTTAATCACGTAAATAATGTTTATGGTAAGATACTAGATCTTGTTTTCAGTACTACTAAAAATGTTACAGTCAAGCAAAGTGATTTCTCCGCGTGCTCAGTAGACAATTTTCACCCTCCGCTAGAAATTTTCCTTCGAATTGAACAGAGAGAATCAACATTAGTTCCAAACACGATAGTAAAATATAACTTTAGAAACGCCGACTATGAATCGAGTAAAAAATATCTCACAGATTTAAATTGGGAGTCTATATTTAGTAAATGCGATAACGTGAATGACATGACCGAAATTTTTTACACACAATTACATCATATAATAAAAAATGTATTGCAAAAACTGTAGTTAAACAAAACACACCTTCCAGTCTGGTATTCAAAAAAGTTAAAGAAAAGACTCACAGAAAAGAATAAATATAGAATACGATTTAAAAAATATCATAACCCAATGGATGAAATTCAATTCAAATTATTAAGAGACAGATGTGAAATCCTTATTAACGAAGACTATAAAAAATATTTAAATAGAGTAGAGAATAATATTAAAATAAATCCGAGATATTTTTACTCATATCTAAAAAAAAAGCGCTCCAATCAAAGTGAATTTCCTGCCCTAATGACCCTAAACGGAATTTCATCTACTAATGGAAGTGACATCTGTAACCAATTTGCAACGCATTTTTCTAAAGTATATAGTCCACCAACATTACATCAATCATTTGGGACCACAATGCCGTTTCATTATTCAGAATCTGCTAGTATTAAGATTCTTGAGGATGACATTATTGCTAAATTAAAAAGTCTCGACGTAAACAAAGGAGCTGGACCAGATGATATACCTCCTATATTTGTTAAACAATGTGCTGTGTATTTGTCTACGCCTTTATACTTGATATTCAATAAATCGCTATGTATTGGTGAATTTCCACATTTATGGAAGAAGGCAAAGGTAGTGCCTATCTTCAAATCCGGAGATAGAAAAGATATATCAAAATATAGGCCAATTTGTATATTATCGGTATTCTCTAAAATATTTGAATCTCTTATCTGTCCGGTGCTTGAGTGGAATATGAAGTCAACAATGATGGAAAATCAACA
Source organism: Dryas iulia moderata (assembly GCA_019049465.1). Classification (NCBI taxonomy): domain Eukaryota; kingdom Metazoa; phylum Arthropoda; class Insecta; order Lepidoptera; family Nymphalidae; genus Dryas; species Dryas iulia. The sequence continues at coordinate 5,972,746 of CM032437.1, forward strand.
TGGTTTTGTCAAAAAGAGGTCCACCATGTCGAATCTGGCGATAGTTGTTGATGATCTATCGATGGCATTAGATAATTCAGAACAAATAGACTGTATTTATACCGATTTCACTAAAGCGTTTGACGTTGTTGATCACAATAGGCTATTGACAAAGCTTATTGGTTACGGCATCAGTGGCTATCTTATTAAATGGTTAAAAACCTACTTGACAAATCGAGAAATGAATGTTGTTATCGGAGGATACAAATCACGCTCGTTCACATCGACATCCGGTGTACCGCAGGGCTCTATTTTAGGCCCGATATTGTTTGGGATTTTTATAAACGATATACAGGAGTGTTTCAATCATTGTCAATTCCAACTGTATGCTGATGACCTCAAAATTTATAGAAAGGTAGAAACCATCAATGACTCTATATATATTCAAGAAGACTTAGATAAACTCTCGGAATGGTGTGATCATAACTCTTTAAAATTAAATCATTTGAAGTGTTTTGTTGTAACATTCACAAGAAAAGTAAAAAAACATCAATTTTAATTACAATATTAACGGCAAGGTACTAGAAAAGGTGGACTAAATAAGAGACCTTGGGATCTTATTAGACAGCAAATTGAGTTTTATACCTCATTTAGATGACATGATCAGCAAAGCACTGAAATTATTAGGTTTTATAATGAGAGCTACGAAGGTTTGCCTTTGCCTTTTTCCATAAATGTGGAAATTCATCAATACATAGTGATTTATTGAATATCAAGTATAAAGTCTTAGACAAATACACAGCACATTGTTTAACAAATATAGGAGGTATATCATCTGGTCCAGCTCCTTTGTTTACGTCGAGACTTTTTAATTTAGCAATAATGTCATCCTCAAAAATCTTAATACTAGCAGATTCTGAATAATGAAACGGCATTGTGGTCCCAAATGATTGATGTAATGTTGGTGGACTATATACTTTAGAAAAATGCGTTGCAAATTGGTTACAGATGTCACTTCCATTAGTAGATGAAATTCCGTTTAGGGTTATTAGGGCAGGAAATTCGCTTTGATTGGAGCGCTTTTTTTTAGATATGAGTAAAAATATCTCGGATTTATTTTAATATTATTCTCTACTCTATTTAAATATTTTTTGTAGTCTGCGTTAATAAGGATTTCACATCTGTCTCTTAATAATTTGAATTGAATTTCATCCATTGGGTTATGATATTTTTTAAATCGTATTCTATATTTATTCTTTTCTGTGAGTCTTTTCTTTAACTTTTTTGAATACCAGACTGGATAAGGTGTGTTTTGTTTAACTACAGTTTTTGCAATGCATTTTTTTATTATATGATGTAATTGTGTGTAAAAAATTTCGGTCATGTCATTCACGTTATCGCATTTACTAAATATAGACTCCCAATTTAAATCTGCGAGATATTTATTTATTGATTCATAGTCGGCGTTTCTAAAGTTATATTTTACTATCGTGTTTGGAACTAATGTTGATTCTCTCTGTTCAATTCGAAGGAAAATTTCTAGCGGAGGGTGAAAATTGTCTACTGAGCACGCGGAGAAATCACTTTGCTTGACTGTAACATTTTTAGTAGTACTGAAAACAAGATCTAGTATCTTACCATAAACATTATTTACGTGATTAAATTGATATAAATTTGTTAATGCAATAAAATCATTAATAATAGACACTGCCGCACCACTGCTACATGGAATCAAATTGCCAATTTTAATGTCATCTGACTTCCACTTTGACGATGAAATATTGAAGTCGCCAACAATTACAGTGGGTAATTGCTCGATAATTATTATTTGTTCAACATTCTGCGTAATCTGTGTCAGTGTGTTGTGATTAAGCGGAGATGGTATGTATACAGCACAAATACAGTAAGTTATTTCATTTAATATTATATTAACCCAGATATCTTCACCATTTGTTTCCCACGAAATAACCCTGTAACACTTTAATTTCTTTAACACCGCTATTAGGACTCCTCCACCATCGCATTTATCAGAATGACTAGACTCGCGATCCCGACGAAATACATTATATCTGTCATCAATAAATTCGTTGCTTGATACACCGCTATTAAGCCATGTCTCTGTAAGGACTATTACATCAAAGTTAGAATTTAGAATAGCAAGGTATATATCACATGTTTTGGTCCTCATTCCTCTAACATTTTGATAAAATATATTTAAGTGATTAACCATGAATTTACAGTTTGTTTAAAATATTACAATAATATTATATAAAAATTAAATATATATAAAAAAAGTCTTTATGTCAAAGAACACAAACGGTCCTTGGATTTCACAAGTATTACGTCACTAGATATCGTTTTTCGCAAAAATACGTTGCCGTTACGTGACCAGACGAAGCGATAGTTTTTTTCTTTGGCAAAAATGCGAGCTGCGGCGTAGATGTCTTTAGCTGTTGGAGACAAATGCTCTGAAATGTACACCGGCTTCTTCTCCCCTGCTAAGCCGAGGTGCGCCGTGTTTAATTTGTCGTCCTTATTAGATCTATTAAATTTTATCACACCTGCCAAAAATCTATCTCTTTGTATGGTAGAGCTAAATTTAACAATTACAGATCTTGGGCGCGTGGAAGTCCTATCTAATTTTGCCACGCGAGTGCACTTAACTACACTTCCTTCAGTTATAGGAGTATTTATAACTTTTCCAATTTGTTCCACAGTTTTGAGTAAATTTTCACTTTTATGCTCTGGAATACAATGTACTTCAATATTGCTAGCTCTAGCTTCCCTCTCAATATTATTTAAAGTATTCGTGTGATTATTCACAATATCCCTTAGTTCACTATTTTCTTTTTTTAATAATGATATCTCTTTTTTCGCTTCTTCCAATTCTTCTTTAACACTGTCAAAAATACTCGACAAGTATTCTATAGACGATTGAATTTCTTGTAAGCCGCTTAACTCCTCGCGAATTTTTACCAATTCGACACTTACGGTTTGAGAAATAACTTTCTGCACCTCGTTTCTTATTGCCGAAAGCCAATTACCATCAGTACCTAGTGTTTCGTCGATTGTTTTAGTCGAGATTGGATTCGATTCTTATAATATAGGAGGTGACTTTGTTTTACAATTTGCACAAATCCACTGCCCTCGTACTATAGATGATTTCGTCCCCATAAATAATGAAATTATTTATTTTCGTTATTTTGTTTCATCGTACTCATGTATGATGAAACAAAATACCGTTGAGTTCTGCCACATAACACACATTATTTCAATTTAGGGTGAAAAATGGAGAAGTGCCTTAACACTAGCTTCTCTCTGACTATCTCTCTACAAAGACTACGGGAAAAAGCGTGAAGCCGTGAAAAAATATAGATAATAAACTTGTTTAACTAATTGACAAAAAATATTAAGATATAAAAGCTAATACTGAATAATGTTTATTTATAATAAATCACATCACAGTTAATATTTATTTCTCGTGTCATACATTTGGAATGGTTCCACAATATGAGCGCATGTAGCGGAAGCTCAATTCCGTCAGATTTATTAAATAGCATTTATGACGCATTATGTGTTAACAAATTGGTTGCTAAGTATTAATGTTTATTTAATTTTATATTCTTTTTTCAGCTTTTTTGTTTTTTTTTTTGGACATTCGTTCTTCGAATTCCTCACTAAGTGGCGGAATTCAACACCGCATTTGAATTTAACATCGTAGGTAACGAAAAGTACTTAAATATTATTACATAATATTTACATTGTTCTGATTGAGAATCAAACCTACATCATTAGAATTATCGTCTGTCTAACGACTCACTTCACACGGGCTTAAATTTATCTATATTTTTTTTTAGCTTTACGCTGTTTCCGCATGGCAGGGTGTCAAAACACTCTGTTCTTCGTTTCCGGTTATCGGGACATCCGTACGTCCTGGGGTAAGTGAACTTTAAGCCATGTTTCGTCTTTGGTACTTTAGTGGAGAAATGATAATAATATACATATAATTATTTCCCAAAGTGGGAATCGAATCCACAGCCATCGCGAATACAGTCAGATGCTATCACACGGCCTTACAATGGCTTTTGTGTATGTAAAAAAATTAAAAAAAAGTATATTTTTTATTTCCCCAACCCACAAATATTTATGCTTATAGAATCTTGGCTGTCTACGGAATTTCTTTTTTAAAAGTAAAAAGTCAAACAAGGTAAAACTCTGTAACTTTTTTTACAAGAAACCTGAAGAAAATTATCTGAAAGTTTATCATTTTATATTCTTAGCTTTCATTTCCGCTAAAGAATAAAAAAATATATATTGAATGTTGAAAATGATACTTAGATGTTCATTATTTATTTAAGTACAGTTATCATATTTTTAATTATAGGAACCGCCTCTTTTGGCAAATACACACTAAAAAAATACACACTAATAAATAAATAAAAAATACACACTTCAAAAATGCACACTAATAAATAAATAAAATTAATATAAATACCAATTTTAAAAATTAATTTTAAATATTCATTTTCTTAATTGTTTGAGAGTCATCTTATTAATTGAGATAATTGGACTATTTCCAGTAATTTTACCAGTAGTACTTATTAGCAATTTTTTGTTTTTTTTTTAATGAAATAAAGAAACAAACGGCAAACGAGCAGGAAGCCAGGAAGCAGGAAACCACCTGGTGTTAAGTGGTTATCTTCGCCCATAGACATCCACAACATTCAAGTTATGGATGCGTTGCCAGCATCGATGGGAATAGGGAGAGCTCGCTTACATGTCGTCGAACCGGAGCACATCATCAGATGTTTCGCCGTTCGTCTTTGACACGACAGTGGTTGCGAGTCAGTCGGAGGACGAATCTCCTACCACCAAGCTACTGGGTTACACGCTTTTTACGGGATGTTACCCAGCGGCGAGGGGAAATTGTATTCTTAACCCGGATTCAATTCTCACTCAGGGGCAAGATTTTATTTATTTTTTCTTCACTCTGATACCTTAGACAAATCGCTGCACGGTAAGTGAAAGTGGAGGACGGAGTGTCTTAATACTTCTAATGATAATAGATTCTTTCTGACTACCCCGCTATGCGAGAAAAAGCGTGCAGGTGTTTTTTATTTATATTAATTAATGCCCCGAAAAATTAAAAACCAAAATAATACTTGAAAAGTGCTTTTATCAGTAAATCTACTGGAAAGGACATTTTCAATAGTACTTCAAGTGCAGACATTCTATTTTACCGCCTTAGTAGTCTAGATCTACATAATTGCTATTTGCATTTCAAATTCCAGTTCCATCTAAACAGTGGTTTTAGGTGTAATTGATTAATGGATCAGTTGCTTATTATTGTCCAATTACCTATACAATAATATATTTCTTACTATCGATCACATCGAGACTACACCCGCGCGATTTTTTACACAAATTTTCATCCCCTAATTTGGCCCCTTAGGGATTGGTTTTAGAATAAAAAGCAGCCGATGCTTAACCCCTGATCTCCAACTAGTTTTATACTGAATTTTAACAAAATCGGACTGATAGATTAATCGTGATAGCTTAACAGACAGAGAGACAGGCAGACAGACAGAATTTTAAACATTTACAAAATTAGTATGGACTAGTATGAATACAGATATACAGACAATATGAAAATGTTCTGAAAAAAATAGCCTTAAGAACAAAGATGAAGTTCCATATTGACTAAAACATTATTTTTATTTTAAGCCTGAAGTATTTTTCATATTTAAAAGAAGCCGAGAAAACTTATTATTAAGACAATCCTTTCTTCATTTTGCGGCCACTTTAAATTTCCGGCCGGTATTCAATAACGGAATCAAACGCCACGCTTACAAACAGACCGGAGAAGTAAATATTTAAATTTATTCATTCATTCCTTCGAACCCATAATTATATATATACTACATGTACATTGAAACACTATTCCTTTGTGTTATAAAGATGTCAATTAATTTTCTCTTTTAGTATAATAAGAGAAAAAAAAAGTTTTTTAAAAACAAGCTTTTTCCGATTATTCACAGCAAGCTCTTTCATTCAATATCATATTGTTGGAGTGCATTAAAAATAACTAGTCCGCCATCTTAGATGATAGACTTAGAATCCATGCATTGTTAACCAAAGTCATCTCAATCTGTAGGATATATGTTTTGTTTATCCCCGTATAAAGTATGTACTTATATAGCAAGTTAAATAAACTTTAAACGGTGTAAATTATGGCTAAAATATGAGGAAAAGACGAACATTGCTTTTAGTTTCACGCTGTATCCCGCACACAGCAGGATAGTTAGAGGGAATCTGGTGTTAAGACACTCCGTTCCCCACTTTCCGCCTAATTCAGAAGCATTGCGTGTTAAGTGGCGGAACTCAACGCCGCGCTTTGTCTCGACACCAGAGCGAAGAAAATGGAAATATTAAATATTTCTACTCCTCGAGTGGAAATCGAACTCACAACGAGTCGCTTTACAGTCACACTTTGTGCCACTGCGCGACGACTGGCCCCAACGGACGAACATAAAATTATAATTTTAGAATGAATACCAAAAAACATAAAACCTTCCTTATTAACGAAGTGAACACGATATAGCAGTCGAGTAATTAAGTACGAATATTGAAGCCCCGTTCACACACGTTAGAGTAGCTTAATCGTGTTAACAGGGTTATAAGTGATGTGAACATTGAACGAACGTTTTGATCGAATGGAGACTGTCATTTAGTATGCTCACGAAATGAATTTTGTTATGTAATAGCATTTGCATGTATTATATAGCAGAGTTTGTATGAAATGCTTATATAGTATATAGTATAACTTAGGACTTTTCGTATTTCGTTAAAAAATAGATTTCGTACTAATATAATAAGTGAGAGAGTCTGTCTATCTGTTATGCTTTTGCCCGATTTGGATGGAATTCGTAACTAAAATAGTTGAAGACCCTGCTTTAATTTACCTTTTTTTTTCTAAATCAACCCCAACCTACAGTGTTGAAAATTAACAGGATGAACGTTTGTATGAGTAATCTAAACTGTATGAAATCTAGTAAAGATTGCAAAATTTATGAACATCTGAACTATTGTGAGATCGTTGAAGTGCAGTATATCTGTAATTTAGTTAATTAAAATATGAAAGGAAAATGGAATGCCTTGACACTAGGTTCTCTTCGATTATCTGATTACTGCTTTGCGGAAAAAGACGTAAAACTGCTTTTTTATATACGAATGTTTTGGAATAGCGAAACACTGAGTGACTTATTACTTCCTTTGGCCGTCTTGCTAAATGCATGAAATTATTGAATGTAAACAAAAAAGTTGAAGATTTATTTGCCTTTCTATTAAAAAGGAAGATTTATATTGTTTTATTATTTTTATATTAGGAGATGAATAACTACGAATCACATTTCTACAAAAATAATGCCCCATGTCAGCAAGAAATGAAGGTTCAATATTTAAAAAAAAATATTATGAGAAAGAGGATTGTGATAACATAGCGGGAAGACTTTAAATATAATCGGTTTTGGATTTGATTCCTACTCGAAGAAATTATAATTATCTTCAGTTCTCCTTTGTGGCGATAAAACAAAGTGTGCCGCAGACTTCCGCCAATCATATATGCAAAGTCTTGAATACAGGGGAAATTGAGCATAGCGTGTCTTAACACTCGGTTCCCTCTTTCTACCTTATCATGTATGAAAAAGCGTGCAGCTCAAAAAAAATGAAATAGCACGATTATTTTAAAGAAAAATTTTAATAACTAAGTTTTGTTTTTACCAAACTGTCCTGTAGGAAAATTCTCCAGCACATTCATTTGTACGCTAAACCAATATGTGCTATAAATATTGCAATATGCAATTGGAACGTATCCCAAAAGCATAGCAATATACAATACAAAAACAAGAATAAACTTATTTTTTATTTTATACTAAAATGCCTCTTTTTACACTACAATGCCTGTATTTAAAACAAATTGTCTCTTGGCAGAAAGTCGTAATGAGTTCTTTCTAAACTTTCCTGCTAAATGCGACATAAAGCATGAAATCGTATTCACGCTTTTCTTGCAGAGCTAGGTAGTCAGATGTCAGATATAACCTAGTGTTGATACACTCGATTTTCCCCTTTCCATCCGAAGTCGAAATATTGTGTGTTAAGTAGAGGAATTCGAAGGCGCTCTTTATAATAGATTATAGAGTGTAGAAATGAAAATAATATATAAAAATTCCCCTGAGTAAGAATCAAACCTACAGCGTTTTACAAACCCAATGTCAATGTTTATGCCATGACATGAAAAAAAAAAGTTCTTCGTCTTCTTTTTCATTATCGTAAAGTAAAGTAACACTATGTAAGTAAGTGTGGTGGTTCAAATGTAAATTCAAATAACTATTGTAACTTAATAGTTAAGAAAAGAAGTTTAGAAAACAGTTTTCATATACACTATAATTCGTTATCCGGTGTGGAAAGGTAAGAATTCCCTCACCAACCCTGGTTGGCTTTGGATGGAAACTGAAAAATCACAAATTATTATTTCAACGTAAAAAATGGTTTATGAAAATAAAATTGAAAAAAAAATACAAATATATCAGTACAAAATCTACACATATAATAAAAATATAACTGATGGCTTAGTGTACATGGAAGATATATGAGTAAAATTATTATTGCGGGCATTTATCAATGTAATGGAGCCCAAAACAACGTTTTTAACTGTTTTTCTATCTCAACAATACAATAACAATTGTTTGTCTGTGCGCTTGTGCCTGTTAATGTTAGAGTCAGCTGTACCAATTTAAATGCTTCACGCTGTATCCCGCACACAGCAGGGTAGCCAGAGGGAACCTAGTGTTAAGACACTCCGTTCCCCTCTTTCCGCCGAATTCGGATTCATTACGTGTTAAGTGGCGGAACTTAACGCCGCGCTTTTGCCTCGACACCAGAGCGTAGAAAATGGAAATATTAAATATTTCCACTCCTCGATTGGGGATCGAACCAACAACCAGTCGTTTACAGTCACACGCTTGTACCACTGAGCCACGACTGGCAATTTAAATGCAGTTTTGACTATTTATTACATTTTGGTAAAAACTTTTTGGTTGGAAAAAACGAAATAATTATAGTCATATAGTTTAAACAGGCAAAACCATGAGCAGGTCGCTAGTAAGCAATACATATCACGAATAATACTTTTTTTTTAGTTTCACGCTGTATCCCGCACACAGCAGGGTAGACAGAGGGAACCTAGTGTTAAGACACTCCTAATATTACATTTCACACGTAATAAATACCTGTATAGTGTATACATACATACATATATCGATGTTGTGTCAATTCAATTAATCACGTCGTATTCGTTATGTTTCTGAGTTTGCAACTTTCATTTTATAAAATCGCAAAACGGTAAAATTTGTATGATTGATAACGTACGCTACTCTACGTTTCGTAAATGGAACATTCGTGAAATTAATAACCGTCCCCTTGACGTGACGTATTAGTGGTTGCTTTTTTATACCTAGCATATACTTTCTATTCTATTATATATAAGGGGGTAAATGCTTTCATCTATACAAATAAAGAAAATTGGAGTGTCTATGTGTCATTTTAAAATAATAGTTTTTTTTATTATATGAATATGTACGTATACATTGTATATTTATTGTGTGCCAAATTTAACATTTTTACAATTTATGTCTATCTGTATTGTCTGTCGGTTGATCTCTGGAATAGCTGGACCGATTTTGACGGGACTTTCACAGGCAGATAGCTGAAGTATTGTTAATATTTTTAAAAGTGTTATTCCCACACTTAAACAATTTTAAAACATTTTCTATTTTTTTTAACTTTAATTTATTTTTAACTTTATTTAACTTTAATTTTATAAAAAAAATAATTTTATTGCCAAAATCCACGCGGAGGAGCTTGCGGACACAACTGGTATACAATAAAAGTCAAAATCAGACTAATGAGTATTTATATAGTAAGAACAGTTATATGCTACATTCTTTTTCTTTCTTTAAACATCTTCGTCACAGATAAAACCTATTGTTAATACACTGATCCGATTTATTTTATTGAAATGAATCCCTAATACAGAATAAAATTATTTATAGAATCGTTCATCTTAGTAGGAGGTGTACCATTGTGTGGTAAATAAAAACTCACGCTCTAGGGCATTATTTACTCTAGAGCATTATCTTTTTTAACAGTCGTCAAAAAACCTAGTGTAAGACACTTCGCTCTCCACAAATGAGATAATATTTGTGGAAAGGTAGAACTCAACGCCTTTTGTCTTACTAAGGTAGGAAAATGGAAGTCGCCTTGAGAGAGAGTCGAACCCACAACCAACGCGTTTACAGTCGAATAACATTTTAAATTCATCGTAATATTGTATCCTCAACACTCATACAAGCTGTTAACAAAACTATAGTATATGATCGTCAATTAAATGTAAGCCCTGAGGCATGTCCATAATCAATTTATTGGCATCCCGGGGTAGGCGGAAATAACCTAGTGGCAATACTACATCGTTCTGGATTTTCCAGTGAACAGAACGTTGCATGTTAATATGCAAAATGCATTGCAACGCTTTGTCAGCATAATATTAAGTGAAATAGTACCATTATTACTAGTATCTAGTATTTGATGTTACAAATACTGTACTTAATATAACACATGTCCCAATTTTCCTATGAAATTGATTATTATTAAATATATTTTTTCATATTAAGATTGGCACTTTTATTTTATTCTTACATAATATACAGCATAATATATGTTCAAAACGCAAATCTAAAAAATCAACAATACTTCAATAAATACATCAATTTTCTTCAAATTTGTGATGCGTATAAATTATATATGGAATGTGTCAGTGTCTGAAATTTAATGGTTGTAGGTTCGATTCTTACTCATATAATTATTAAATTTAAATTATTTAATTTCTCCGCTATGGTACCGTTGCGATACAAGCGTTGAGATCAGCTACTCAACCCACAATGTCTCTATATCCGACGAATACTGAAGAAAGGAGTATCACGACACTAGATTCTCTCTGACTACTCTGCAATGTGAAGAAAAAAATTAAGCTGCTCATATATAATAGAAATTATATTTACTAAACTAAACTAGTGACTGACGTAGTTACAATTTAATATCACATGCATTTACATGCAAATGCTTTAAGCCTAACAGTAATAATGTAATAGATATTGCGCATTTCGTACGAAGCATCCCTATAATTACAATACCGATACCGTTATTCAAATTCAATAAAACGAAATGTCAATCAAAATCACATGTGTGATTTACGTCATTAATAATAGGAATAACATTTTAAATGTAATAATCAAATATGATCTTTATTACTAAATATTAAAGCTTGATTTACCAAATACAAGTTCAAGATGCATTAGATAGATATAGTTTATTGGAACTTAAGTCTTATTGCCTGTGTTTAAAGTTTATTTTTGAATGTTAGTAAATAATTGATAGTATTAGAATACATCCTTGTAATCCGATGCAGTAGATAGTAGGTTCGACAACTTTGATGTTGTTGCCAATAGGAATATTCATTTGAGTTTCATTTATGTTGTATTTTTAGTGCGTCCTTGGTGTAAATGGGAATTATTTAATTGAGGTTTTGGTTTATTGTTATTTCTATGAAAGTTTCTTATTATAGTGCTTGTACGTGTTATGAATAAAAATATTGAAAATTGGGCAGCAATTTCTCTCTCTGACTCTTCAGCTTATATGTAGAGAATGTAGTGTTGAACACTCTGCTCTCCTTTTTTTGTACATTATTGACACATTATTGGTACGTCAACCCAACAATAAATGCACAATTATTACCTACCTACTACAATATTATGACGTTTTTGTTATTCTGTTGACTTATTATTAAATTCAAATAGCTTCATGCTATATCCCGCACACAGCAGGGTAGGCAGAGGGAACCTAGTGTTAAGACACTCCCTTCCCCACTTTCCGCCGAATTCGGAGGCTTGCGTGTTAAGTGGCGGAACTTAACGCCGCGCTTTACCTCGACACCAGAGCGAAGAAAATGGAAATATAATTTCCACTCCTCGAGTGGAAATTGAACCCACAACCAGTCGTTTACAGTCACACTCTTGTGCCACTGGGCCACGACTGGCCACAATTAAGTAATAATGATTAATGAAATGTATTTCAAAGAAATCTTATTTAAATTAAATAAGTTATTGTTTTACGACACATTTTATACAATAAAACAAATCCAACGCACGTGTTTTCATTATATTAATACGTAGATAAAAATCTTTGCACCGCTTTTTATTACCCGCGACGGAACGGCGACTGTATATGTGTTTGGGGTGAGAGGTTGTTTGTTTGTTTGTTTGTTTGTTTGTTTGTTTGTTTGTTTGTTTGTTTGTTTGTTTGTTTGTTTGTTTGTTTGTGTGTTTGTGCAAATTACTATGTCAATTATTTCCAAAACTATAAGTCCGATTTTGATACGGTTTTCTATGATATGTTAAGGCTCAATTGGCGTATGTTCTTAGATATGTCTTATTGCCTTAACTCACCAGGGGGCGCTGCAGTAAGCATTTAACGTGAAAACGAATGTTTTCAATTATCTCAAAAAATAGTAGTCTGATTTCGATAGATTTTCAGTGATAGATTCAGATTTAATTGGTGGATGTTCTTGGATATGTTTTATCGTGTCAAACCACCAGGGGGCGCTGCAGTAAGCATTTGTTTGTACTTTTTTTGTATTTATTTATCTAAAACCGAAACTACTGATCCGATTGAAAAGAGTTTTCGGGAAAAGATTCAACTTTGCTTGATGCATATTTTAAGATTTTTCTTTTTTTGTTACGGGGAAAACTCACTAGGGGGCGCTGCAGTAAACATTTGTTTATGCAGAGCAAAAACTACTAGTCCGAATTAGATGAAACTTTCAACGATAGATTCAGGTTTAATTGGAGCTTCTTTTCATATATACGTTATGGTGACCACTCATCAGGGGGCGCTGTAGTAAGCATATGCTTATATTTTTTTGTGTTAAACCAAAATTTTTCTTGTATTTATTTGTCTAAAACCGAAATTACTTATCCGATTGGCTAGAGTTTTCAGAATTAGATTCAACTTTGCTTGCTGCATATTTTAAGATTTTGTTTTTTTGTTACGATGAAAATTCACCAGGGGGCGCTGCAGTAAACATTTGTTTATGCAGAGCAAAAACTACTAGTCCGAATTAGATGAAACTTTCAACGATAGATTCAAGTTTAATTGGTGCTTCTTTTCATATATACGTTACGGTGACCACTCACCAGGGGGCGCTGCAGTAATTACATTTGTTTGTGTAAAACTAAAACTACGAGTCCGATTTGAATTCAGTTTTCAATGATAGATTCAAGTTTACTTAGTGCATATATTCATATATGTGTCATGTATGTTTACTTAGTGCATATTTTCATGTATGTGTCAACTCTCTAGGGGGCGCTGCAGTAAGTAGCTGCTTCTATTTTTTTGTGTAAAACCAAAACGACTAGTACGATTGTCAAGAGTTTTCAGTATTAGATTCCGCTTTACTTAAAGCATGTTTTTAAATTTATATTACGGTGACAAGTCACCAGGGGGCGCTGCAGTAAAATATTGTTTGTGCAAAGATAAAATGACGAATTTGATTTGGATGCAGTTTCAATAATAAGCTCAAGTTTAATTAGTGCATGTTCTTGGATATGTTTTATCGTGTTAACTCACCAGGGGGCGCTGCAGTTAACATTTGTTTGTAATATTTAATGCAAAACCACAACTACTAGTCCGATTGGGCAGAGTTTTTAGTATTAGTACCTTTACTTGGTGTAAGTTTTTAGGTTTTTTTACGTCAAGAACTCACCAGGGGGCGCTGCATTAAACATTTAATTATGCAAAGCTAAAACTACAAGTCCGATTTGGATGCAGTTATCAAAGATAGGATCAGGCTTAATTAGCGCGTGTTCTCGTATGTGTCTAGATGACACCTCACCAGGGGGCGCTGCAGTAAGCATTTGCTCGTATTTTTTGTGTGAAACCTATTTAGATGCGGTTTTCTGTGATAGGTTCTGGTTTAATTGCTGCGTGTTTTTATATGCCATATCACGAACTACCACGGGGCGCTCCAGTATATATTAGTTTGTTCAAATTCAAAACTACTAGTGGGTTTTGTAATTTTCACTGATTTGGTTAGACTTAAGTTTCGTGAAAATGTTACGGTGACAATCTCCCAGGCGCTGCAATAAGCATTTGATAACCAGAAAGCTTTGGATTTATAATTTCTTTTGGGTTTACATGAACATTAATATAAAGTATTTCGATATTATGTAATAATATATAATGTGTATCTATTCACTTTAAAAAGTTTAAAATAAAAAGCAAAATTAAAAATTTTGAAAAAACTCACGACGGTTTAATTGTAATTGTAAAAGGATAAAATAACTATAAATCCCCCGCCTAAAAGAATATATGTAACGAGATGATAGGGACGACTTCGTCGGGGGCTGCCAGTTGCAACCTCTATTTTAAATATAGTAGCTAACAGTATAGATTTCGTTTTAAAGTCTTTAAAATACCAGTTATCAAAACTGTAAATGCATATTAATGTTTTATTTTTTTGCCAAACCTGTTTTAAAAGCAAGAAAACCTATGAGAACGTTTTTGCAAACTTAAAGTAATGGCAGCCCCGACGAAGCCGTCCCCATCATCTCGTTACATATATTCTTTTAGGCGGGGGATTTATAGTTATTTTATCCTTTTACAATTACAATTAAACCGTCGTGGGTTTTTTCAAAATTTTTAATTTTGTTTTTTATAAATAATACGGACGGAATTGAATATATGAAATTTGGAATTATTAAAGTTGTAGTTATATGGAGAAGAAGTAAGAGGCGTGTCAAAGAGGATTCTTTACCTTGTTACCTGTTAAGATGTTAAGATAGCTTGATCGTTTTGACAGATGTAAATTTTTCTGATCGACATAACTTTGCAATGACGAACATATTATTTTCTTAATTTATTAATTTTAAAAATTGTAAAAATATTAAAAAATATATATAAACCAAAAGTCACACGGTTTACATAGTGAATTATTTTTGGACCTGCAATAGGTGGTTCAGACGATGGGACCAAAGAAAGAAACGTGGGTCGAAAATTGCAAATCTCGTCACAGTTAAAAGTATTTTAAACCGTTATTTTTCGGGCTACTAGATATTTTATATTTCCCATACCAGTCCGTCTGTCAAAAAGACCAAGCTATCTTGTACAGGATATAGTAAGAATAATTACAAAATACGATTTCAATAAAACCTTTGTTTTTTCATTTATTCATAAAAGTGAACCGGTTTCGTATTGGTCTATTTTTAAGAAGTAGACATGTATGTAACTCTTACTTTTTTCTTTAGAATAGTAATAATACATTACGTCACCATCAAATTAAAAAACACACATAATCCGATTCCCGCTTGACTAAAATACCAAAAAGCATGGAAAATTTTCGAAGACATTCATTCTATTATTGTCTATTTTGACATTGCTTTTATTTGTGGCAAAGTGTCATACGATATGTTTCACTTCGTTAAAGCTTTTAAGAGATTTCACAATGTGTTACGTATCTATGAAATGGATATCTTTTAAATTTGGCAAGAAGTCATTTCTCATGCTTGGACGAAGAAAATTTGGTTTGTAATAAAAATTCTTGTGTTACCGTTGAATATACAATTAACCACTCGTGGCCTAGTGGAAGAGTGTCTGATTGTAACATGATCGTTGTGGGTTCGATTCCCATTCGGGGGAATGATTATATTTAAATGTTCAATTCTTATACTCTGGTACCCAAGACAAAACGTGACGTGAGCTCGGGTACTAAACAAGAATGTCTCGTTTTCAAGTGGAAAGTAGAGGACAGAGTGTCTTGACTTAGTCCTCTCTAACTACCCCGCTATAAGCGAAAAAAAGCGTGGAGCTGAAAAAATATATATTTAACAGTCAATATTAGAAATTCTTCATACGATCAATGAAAGGAGCTCTTATGAATCAAAATATAAAAACAGCTGTCCTTCTTATTTTATATTTTATATAACCTCTCTCTTGAAAAATCTTAACCTTTTTTATAAAATAACTTTAATTATTGTACGCGATTGTACCAGTAAATACGCTCCTCAAAGCTAATAACGAGACCAAAGAGAAAACAGAATTTTACATAACTGTACCATTAATACTAACGTACTCAACCATTGTTCTCAGAAACTATATCAATTCTGCCTAATAACCATAAATGCTATATGTATTCCATTACCGAATATCGGAGGAAGTATCAGTAGTGCTTGAAATCTAAGAGCAGTTTCTCCCTGAAGTGCAATTTCTGAGAATTATATGGCAGATGATTTTCAAGTGCACATTTAAAGCAGATGGCAAATGCAGACTTACTTTACCTAGTTTTGTATTCATAAGTTCAACCCGTAAGAGTTAGTTAGATTGCATAGAGGGAACAGGTACAGAGGCTTCTTTTATCATTTATTTTGTGTTTTGGTATTTTAGTAGAAGATATAAAGTTATAATGTATATTAAAGTTATAATGTGAATTATTTAATCTATGATACTCATGTGTCTCCAATTTTTTCCTCAAGCTCTATATCTATTAATATAGATTAAGTAAGAAGAATTTGTTAAAGATTGAAATATCAAATTGCTTTAGCTAAAAATAATTGTTATAATTTATATACATATATTAAAATATTAAATATCTCATGGGCGTGAACGTTGGGTTATCGAGTAAAACAATAGCGGGCACAATTATCTTCCTTTTTGTTTGCTAGTATCGTCTGCAAACGTCAACTTTAGAATCTCACAGGAAAAGAAGCAAAAGAATATGTTGGCTTTGTTTTTATACGAAAAGTCAATCTATTGACATTTCGATTTCCAAGCGTGAGAAAACGTTCTTCTTTAATTCGGCCAGCCTTCATCGCAATTTGAACTTCTTTGAGTGTTGACATACTCGTCGCGGTGTGGCCATCGCTCTGGAACGTGTTCAGCTTCGTTTCACCATCATCTTCATGACTGTCTCCGACATACATATATACATATATATAAAATATTAAATAAAAATCCTACGTAGCATTGCCCATTTGTTTCATCTTAACTAAAAACTGAGGATATTTCTCACACTTTTCCCTGCCTCTTATTATAGTGACAAAGCTGTACCTGTAATAAAATAAATTACTAGCGGCCCGCTCGCGACTTCGCCGCGTGAACTACATAACTATTTCTTTATAATGCAACACTCGGGAGTGGATTTTTAAAAATAAAGTAGCCTTATTTAAGTAGCGTGTTTAACCGTGGATTATCAACTATATTTATGGCAAAATTCATTACAATCGTTCAAGTGGCTTAGATTTTTCATATAAACTTTCATACCCTATTTCAACTGTTTAAAGTTAGATTTTTGAAAAAATAAGTAGCCTATACTTGACCCTGGGTTTTTACTACTTTTATTCTAAATCTCATCCTAATCGGACCGGTAGATTAGCCGTGAAAGCGTGACAGACAAACAGACAGACATTTATAATGTAAGTTTAATAATCCATTTATTAAAAAAGTTATATTATACTACGAATAATCCAAAGGAAAATAAAATATCAAAAAAAAACAAAATTCACTAACAAAGATTAACTGCTTATTACGAAGGTACTTGCAAATTTTGTACACCATTATTACGCACTGAAGCCTACTTTGCCTTACGCCTCAAAAGGTTAATAAGGTCATTTCAAAAACTTCTTAATATTAATCATCACTTAAAATAAAACTTGGTATGCTTAAAAGTCCTCGTTTTATCTCATGCTTTTAGAAATGCTTCAAATAGAAATATTTTACATAATAAAATCTATATTTAGAAAAGAGTTAGTATTTATTTTGGTTATTAGTTTACTAACTTTAAGAAGTTAATGTCGTCATATCGAAGTGAGATAACATCTGGCTGTAAACAGGGTCGGTTGTGAGTTTGATCCTCAATCAGAAAAATTATAATATTTAATTTATGATTTTTCCGCCCAGGTTTTTTTTTATTGATGAAAGCGGGGCAAGCGAGCAGAAGGACCTGATGGTAAGTAGTTACCTTCCCTCGTGGACATCCACAACATTAGAAACGTTGTGGATGCGGTGCCGACCTTAAGAGGGGAGGAGGAAAGGGAAGGATGGGGGTGGTGGGAATAGAGAGAGCTGGCTTACATGCCATCGAACCGGAACTTATCATTAGATGTTTGGCGGTTCGTCTTTGACATGATAGTGGTCGCGAGCCAGTCGGAGAACGAATGTCCTACCACCAAGCTACTGGGTTAACCTCCTTTACGGGACGCTGCCCACGGAGGGGAATAGTATTCTAACTCATCCCCCTACGGGTGAAAAAAGTAAAGTAAGATAAAGCGTGGTGGAAAATAGAGTTCCTCGATATATCGAAAAAATATCGTTTAGTATATAAAAGAATAGAGAGAAATACATTTTGTTCCCAAATTCTTATAAGAATAGATACATATTCCATGTGTGGAGTAGCGGAATACAACGATGTCTTTAGTTTCAACCAAAGGAAATGAAAATAATTCAAACGATTAATTTATAAAAATATAGTATAAACTAAAATAAAACAATACTTTTGTGTAATTGTAAGTATAATAAGGCATAATACTTGGACTCTTTTAGAAAAGTGGATTGTAATCTAAGGAGAAAAGTAAATCGTAGTAATTTAATAATAATATACTTGTTAACAAAAGGTATATATAGGTACAGACACATATCCGTAGAGCATAAAAATAAACAGTAAAAATAAATAAAATAAAACAATACATAACGGATTAGAAATCGTTATAACCGAGTCCTTACCATCATCACCGATGAGCAATATTAGTCAAAATGTATGTAAATACATCAAAGGCGTTAAAAGCTGAAAGGTTTATATGTAAACTACTACTCCAAATTCACAGGTAAATATTAGAACTAGACAGCAGTTGAAGCTATGAACAAATGTTTGCCGTCCAACTATTTGTATTCGGTGTCAGTGTTTGGTAACTATCACATGCATATAGAATGCCTATTGAATTTTCACGCTGTTTTCGTATTTATATAACGAAATTTTGTCATTTCACGCTTTTTTCTCGTATGACCAGTTAGTAAGAGGGAATCTAGTGTCTAAACACTCTACTTTCCATCTGAATTTTAGACATTGCGTGTGGAGTGGCGGAACTCAACGCCACGCTTACTTTTTTTAAAGCGGAGAACGATTATATTAAAATAATTTAAATATAATCGTTCCACTGAGTAGGTATCGAACCTACAGCGGTCAGACACTGTCCTACTACTTTTACGCAATATATCTACGTAAAAATAATAATAATAACATAGTAAATATACTATATAAATACTGTTGAGACCAGTCGTGGGGTAGAGGCACATAAGCGTGACTGGAAACGAGACTGGTTGTGGGTTCGATTCCCACTCGAGGAGTGGAAATATTTAATATTGCTATTTTCTTAACTCTGGTATCGAGGCAAAGCGCGGCGTTAAGTTCTGTCACTTGCACACGCAATGCCTCCAGAATTCAGAGGGACTACGATCCCTTTGCCTACTCTGCTGTGTGCGGGATACAGTGTAAAGCTAACAAAATATATAAATACTATGTATATTTAAGAAAAAAATTCAAATCTATGAAAATAGGTGAAATTTTCAAGTAAAACAAACACAACGTGTTGAAAAACAAATAAAATTTTACATACACACGTACAAACGAGCATGTAGGAGTGAGTGCCTACGTCGAAATAGACTGAAAATTTTTATCGCTAAATTCTATCCAGCGCTAAAACACAGAACCGGCAAATATTTACTCGCAGCTTGTGATCATACATATTTGTTTAATTTTAATTCAAAACTTTCAGTTCATACATTTCATTCATGCTTTGTAAATATTAGAGAATGTTAAAATATTTTTTTGAAACATTTTTTTTAATGTTGACAGGTTTATTGAGAATGAACTGGAGTAGAATAAAATTGCTATTAAGTAATATTATATAGTATTTTGAATTAACTGGTATAGTAATATTTTTAATATATTTTGAAACTGTCGTCACGTAATGTATATCTGTCTATCACGAAATAATCTTTTGTGCATTAACACTTTTAATTATATCTTACATGATGAGGTTGGCTGGAAGAGAATGCTTTTTAGCGTTAAGCCCGCCTTTTGTGCAATTTTTCTTTTGTGTACAATAAAGAATAAATAAATAAATAAATAAACAAAATGGAGGTTTATAGGCAATTTTTTTTATTATATGTAACCGTTGTTTACATAAAAACTGAATGTGGTTAGCGTAATTTCTTGCAGTAGGTTAGCTCTATCCTGCCCAATTAACACAGGAAACTATGGTTAAAAAGTGTAATATATATATTTTTTAACACTGACTTTATTTCTTTTTTTAGCTTCACGCATCATCCCCTATAGCATGGTTGTCAGAGAAAAATGAATGTCAAGATAATCCAAGACTTTCCGTTCTAAATTGAGAGAGTCGAGGCAAGGATTAAGAGATATTAAGCTCGAGGCATAAGAATTCTTGAATCGGAATTAGGTGGTGTCTCGAATCATACATGGCCATAGAATGTTACCAAGTAACGTCGATTATAAAAAAAGAAACATTAATTTCTTAATTCTAAGAAAGTCGGCCCAGTTACATGTAAGTTTTCAACAACCCTACAATTCTAATACACAGTTTTGAAGTATTTCGAAATAATTTTAAACTTTTTTTTTACACAATAAGTCAACTGATTTAAAATATAAAACAGGAAAAGTACGTAGACGAGCAACAAGGAAGAGGACTTTATTTCCGTAAATAACAAAATAAAAATACATCAGCTTACTGGTCCTAATGTTAAATATGTTATAGAAAAATAACATTTGAAGGAAGAAAATATGTCTTATAGTCTTACATGCAAAAAGCCTTAGGGAAATTATACGTGGAGTGATATTTAAATATCCTGTAAACAAACGGGTCAAGTTCGAATATTAGGGGAAATCGGTCAAGGGGAAGTGTAATGGAATCCTTTTTCTCAAGGGGCGGCTGTCAAATATTCCTACTCCTTTGTTAGAGAAATTCTATTAAGTGTGATAGTACTTTGTTTTTTTCTGATATCAAAATAAAAGATAAATAAAGGTATCCTTTAGTAAATGCCCCTTTTTTATTTAAATCTGATTGCTGATTTATTTTGAATGGCTTTGCTGTTAGCGTTATTGAAATGAGATATCTTTTTATTTTCTTATTTCGGCTGATTTTCTTTTTGAATCTCAATGCATCTGATTAAAACAACATTAAAAGTTTATATATAAAAATATAGTGTACGTTATTTCATAATATTATAATAGCTCCAAATACTTACTGAAGAAAGACAAAGAGTGATTTTACTTCTCATTTTTCGACTTACTTTTTTTTCTTATTTATTAATTATACATAACCGCAAGAAATAAATTTTAATAATCGATAGAAGAAAAGCATGACGTTCTCATACTGCGATCGAAGGTGCCCGGCAGTGATTGTAAGCGAATCGGGTGACCCAGATCTGACCCACGCTTATTTAAGCCGGTACAGTTTGGTGAGTTATAAATCATGGTACGCTTTTTAAATGAAAACGATCGATTGGACATATTTTCGTTCATAAAAAATATTTTATTATAACAACGTCTAATTGTAAACGTGGTTAGTTGTAGGTTCAATTCCCGCTCTGGTACTTAAAATACAATTTCATTCAACAAGCAATGTTCTGATTTCGGGCTGAATGTAGACGACAGAGTGTCTTGTCACTAGATTCTGTCCCTCTACATTACTATGCGGGAATGAAAAGAATATGCTTTCAGGCCTAATAAAATTTTCTTACTTACAAAATAAGAAGAATCGTATCAGAAACAAAGTGAGGCGACAGAGAGAAAAAGTCATCGATGTATCTCAAAGGGTTAGTCAGCTGAAGTTATCATATTTGTCACAGAACCTATTGTTTTATTATTTTCAGTTATTTTTTATTTTCCCCTACTGGTGTATCCAAACGCAACAAACATAGTGCATAGCGCGAAGTGTCTAACTATTAGATTGTTTCTTCCAGGAAAAAGTATTGATCTGAAAAATTGTATGTATATATTCATCTCATAAATATATTGCATTCTCGCTGTATTACCATAAGACGATCACTATTGTTATTTTAATGTATTGGCAATATATGTATATTTGTATATTTAAGTGTCGTGAATAAATAATATAACAATATTTTATATAAAAAATATACGTTATATTTTCATGTTATAAAAAGTTAATATTTTGTTTAAAAATAACATTTCAAAATAGAGATTCTATTCAGTGAAAAAGTTGTAAATGAAAAGTTAAAACGACAACAAACAAAATTTAAAATAAAAAAATGGAATAGACGAAACTGGTAACATTTGGAATTTGGACGCAACTTTATTAAATAACCTTTTTTTACTTAATTGAATTTCAGTTTTCACACAATGTAAAGTAAATTACGAAAGAACTATTTTTATCATTCTATTATTATTAGCTACATCTGTGTAAGTAATTTTTCTATATTTATTACATCTACTTCCTACAGTGAAAATTGTTTAAATGTGTATGTGTGACTTAATCCGGTGATACTATAATATTCGCAAAGCATGAAACTGGTATCCAAGAAATATAATTCTAAAGCCTCGACCTCGTCTCATTGTAAACGCGATAGTTGTGGCTTCGATTCCCACTCAGTGATAATAACTCGAAGTTCAACATGCAATGTCTGGACTTTAGATAAAAATGAAGCAAATTTCTTGACACTAGATTCTCTCTCTTCTTTGCTATAGGGGAAAGATCGTCAGGAAAAATCATGTGATGTATCCGAAGGACTAATTATTGCAACCGAAATTACTTCGAGTAGGGGTTTTGCATTATCGAAAAACAAAATTTCACGACCACCTACCAATACCAACCAATACTTGAATCCAAAACCGCAACATTCTCATCACGTACTAAGTTTTACAATCTTTTCAACAATGTATGAAACATTTGAAACAATGTAGAATGTCAAATTATAATAAAAGCGCCATGATAAGGCGTAATAAAGAAAAATAACAATCTCTATAAAACCATTACTTTGTATGTAATCGCCCTCACAATGTAATGGCTTGTAAAGCCTTGAGCGCTGAAATTTTTAGAATTTTTCATTCCATTACCCGTAACTACATTTCTAAGAAATTAGTTTTATAAATTAAATTTTAATAAAGAACGCTTCGGCTTCAGATTCTTGAAGACGTTCGTTATAGCGACATTATGTCATAATAAATATAAAATCGAGGTCATCGCAGTGACACAGCGTTTATCTGATAACGTAGGAAATACAGGTTCGATCCCCAGTTGGTTGAATTATTATACGTTTTTGTATTGTTTTAATACAAGCAGTGTTGAGGATACAATATCTCGAATTTTGACGGAACGGACAACACAAAGTCTTGCTCTGTCGGTACCCGTTTATCTTTGCCTTGGGTCTGCGGAATAACCTATGATATTATAGTAACATAAACATAT
Source organism: Dryas iulia moderata (assembly GCA_019049465.1). Lineage (NCBI taxonomy): Eukaryota > Metazoa > Arthropoda > Insecta > Lepidoptera > Nymphalidae > Dryas > Dryas iulia. Next base: position 5,996,331 of record CM032437.1, read on the forward strand.
TATAGTAAAAACATATTAAAATAAAATAAACCTGCATCAATCTGAAAATCATAGGAAGAACATTCTTGAGAGTTAAACGTCCTGAGACTAAGAGAAGATGCAAGAAATATTTCCTTGTTACTTCGGTATATATAGAGTGGTCGAAACTAAATAACACATAAGTATTTCACAAATATGATATAATAATATTGCAAAGCTGTATCCAAAAAATGAACCAAGTCTGGACAGTAATTTAGACGCAGGATTGTTATTTCCACATCACGATTTTTACCTACTACATAATACTTACTATATAATTTTATTCAATATAAGAAGTTACTTGCTATATTTTTTGAATTTGAGAAGTCAAATAGTTTACCACCAGTTCACTAAAGTTAATGCCTGACACCGGAGAAGAACCGCCGCAAGGACTCAACAGGACTCTTTTTTAAACTAATTTGTATGTGAATAATTATTTTATGTGTATTTGAATAATTATTTTTTACAGATTTATTGCTGACAGTGATACTTTTGAAATAGACTGGAGTGAGCATTTCATTCCCAAGGCGCGTTCATCATTTATAAAATCTTTATTTCATTTATAAAATCTTTAACTAGGTAAATAACCTTTAACACACAAACATATTTTCTCAACTTTTTAAAAGTGTGATATAGAACACTCTTGCACGTTTTCTGGGATCATAATAACAACTACTACTCTATCTACTAACCTATTCTAACTTTTTCTATCTAATAAATCATTTTTAAGGAACCATTCCGAAGCCATATTTCAGCTAGTATCTCTTACTCTTTTACATAGATATAACCATATTTTTGTTTTAAATAAGTAAGCTTAAATAAACTCAAGTATTAAACCTATAATAATAAGTAACTAATAAATATTGGTGTATTAAGTGTGAATAATAGTATGTAATGTAAACAACATTCCATACATGCTTATGTAGACATTAAAAAATCATAAACAGGAAGATTGTGCATAAATGTAAAATTATTTCATTGTTTACTTCAAACTTTATTTTTTGTTTTATTATTGCTTTGTGAGTTGATATTTAGGTACTTATTACGTATCAGTGCCATCAGCAAATGGACAAAATCTTAATTGTGACTATGTTTCAAACTAAAACAAGTGTTATCCATACTTATATTATAAATGGGAAAGTCTATGTGTTTGCCTGTCACGCTTTCACGGCTAATCTACCGGTCCGATTTGGACAAAATTTAGAATGAAAATAGTAAAAGTGACTGCGTCTAACATAGGCTACTTACTTTTTCAAAAATGAACCTCTATAGGGTTAAAATAAGGGATGAAAGTTTATATGAAAAATTTAAACCGCTTGACCAATTGTAATGAATTTTGGCATAAATGTAGTTGATAATCTCAGCTTAAACATTTTGTACTTTATTTTTTTTAAATGTGCTCCCGAGGGTTGCAATATAACGAAATAAGTCACGCGGCGAAGCCGCGAGCGGGCCGCTAGTGTTAATATAACTTACTTCGCCGCCATTACCCACTAGTCGATGCCTTCAAGGAGATGGTGTGCGACAGTGCCGCTCTGATAGGCTAGTGTTTGCCTTCACCATTTATAGCAAATTACTTTGATTTTGTAAGAATTATTTAATTATTTATTTTATTCGTGAAAATCACTTTTTTTACCCGCGACGGAACGGCGACTGTTGTGAAAATGGGGAACGGAATGACATGACACTAGGTTCCCTCTGCCTACCCTGCTGTTTGCGGGATACAGCGTGAAGCTAAAATCTCGTGTCTTATAATTGTTTGGCATTTATAAGTGGTACCTAAAACGGTATTTCATTTTGAGTAGCTTTATCAATACCCAGTATAATTTTTTACTAATGTGTATACCATAACACCCACCTTAAACCCATAGCGACCGCAAGATCGACTTCTCTTACTTCGAATACGATATGTATTGAAGACTGGCAAGCTTAAATGCTTAAACTTAGCTGTTTAAGTATCCCTATCGGGTTCTTTAATAGTTAAAATTGACGAATAGACAATAAAAGACGAGAAAAACATGAATTTGTTTTTTTCCTATTGTACATTCGGTGGTATAGCGGATAAATGTTGTTCATAGTATTAAATAACTCTTAAGATACATATAACTATCCAATAAGAATTACTATTCTTAAAATCGTACTGCTAAAGAATAAATAGATAGTGTCGATTGTTACTTGCTCCATTTCTTTTCACTTCACATGAGATTGTCTCTAATGGACGCTATAAAAATCTATCTCACTTAAGACATTTATGTAAAATGCTTTAGAATAAATGTTTCAATGCATTTATCCGACCAGGCAATTGTGATGGTGAACAACGTTTAGCTTTAAGCGCAATCGGTCATGGGTTCGATTTTTATTCGAGGAAATTATTATATATTTTTTTCAATTGCATGTCTAGAAAGAGAAAGCCCAGCGTTAAGTTTTACCACCCAACAAGTAAGGTCCCGGTTTTGATCTAGCTCATTATACGAGAAAAAACATGAAGCTGTGGAGATATTATTGGGTTTGTTACTTAAAACGGGGAACAAAGTTGAGCAAAACACTAATAGCCTTGAAATCTAACTATGACATTGCTGCTGTGTGTAAACATAATTTTAAACCTATACTTATATTTCGTCTTAAGACTATTTTAACTAATTGCTTTAGAACAATGTATAACAAATAATTTATTTCTAATCTTTCATAAACTATGCTAAAGATATACGTTTATTTAGTTAGTTTATATCTAGATTCCCGGTCCAAAACAAAAAAAATATACAATGATTCCGCCTAGTAAATAACGAACCTACTACAACCACCGTGTGAACAGTCTGATAATACCACTGCGCCACGCCGTCTCTTTTTAAAATTACTTTTTTGTCGTAATTCATTCATTCAAACAAATTTTCATTTCTGATATATTAAAATTGAAAATGGACTCAAACCCACAACCATCACATTAACAAATATATATATATGAAAACTGTTCGGCATTCATTAAACAATATAATTTATATCACTGTATTAATTATATTTTATTAGTACCACGAATCGAGCTCAATCGCTTTCATGGCGAGATTTAACTACTAAGTGAATCCATTTATAAATCATTCCTTTATTCTAATTTCGTACTAAAATGTTGGTTAGCATTTACTATTCGATATATTTTAATTATAGATATATGTATTATATTCATGATGGCATAGTGGTTAAGTGACTGACTGTAAACCCGAGTTGCGGCTTGAAGTCTCCGTCAGGCAAATGACTGCATTTCGAATATTATCATTATCTTCGCTCTGGTAATACAAAGCTTTGCCACTTAACATATTGTGTTTCAAATCCGGAAAAAAGTGGAAAACGGAGTGTCTTGACACTAAGTTCTCTGTGCCTACCCTACTATGTATGTGAAAACGTGAAGCTGACAAAATAGTTTTACGAAAACCTTTAGTATGTGAGATCGATATATGTATATTTGAGAATCTACAGTAAATAGTACCGGTAATGAAAAGTGAAATGCAACTGATATGAAATATAACACTCATTTTATGAATTTAACAGTTATATTGAATAAAATACACTATTACTGTAACACATAAAACATACAACTAATGAAATTGATTAATCATTGGCTCACTAATTGGATTACATTTACTTTTGTTTCTATATTTTCATAATTTTATATGTACATTCAATTAAAATTATGTAACTTTATTATGATGATCATTACTACCACAATTTGCGTTAGTAAAAGTAAAAGGAGTTAAGTATATCAATTTACTTCATACGAGTTGGCGCTTGCAACTTCGCTTAAGCGATCTTTATGACCTTGGACATGCTTTGTCTATTTATATATTCAGTACTTTTACCTTTGAAATGATAATTTCTATTTCCACAACTTTCTCTGAGAATGCTCCCCTCTAAATCTTTATACAACAATAGTTGATTAGTTATATTAATAGTTATCAAAAATTATAGCTAGTTTAACAGTAGTGACCGCTAGTAAGCGGGAAATCACCTGGAGCGATTAAATATTTTTTCATATTAATAATGCAAAACCTTTAAATTCAAATTACTTCTCGCTACGCTACGACGTGTTCGCTACTTAACTCTAACTAATAAAGATACCGTTCCAAACAAAAAGTAAAGAAAAAAGTTCACACTAGATTCTCTCAAAAAGGTTCTTTTCTTAAATGTTAATGTAATATAATGGTAATATAAAAATAAGTACTAATATTTGCTTATAACTTTAAAGTTTGGAGCCATTCTACACAAAGCCATCAGTACAGGCTTCAACTCGTTCAGGATCATCAATCATAATGTATAGCGATAACGCGAAGTTTTCAGCGCATCGTATTTCAACTATCTCAAAAGTTTGACACACATTTATTACTTTAAAGAATATTAAGCTTTTGATATCTGCCCTAGAAACGTTTGAATATGAATATTAACAGAATAATGAATGTATTTTTATAGAAAATTCCTTTTGAATTATACTTTTTGAATACATTTTAGAAATCTTTTTGAAAGGAGGCCATCGTGGAAGTTATTATGACGTAGTGAGAAATTGGAGTGGTTCTATAGGGTATAGAAGCCACCACCAATTTCTTTCTTTCCACTCTGAGGGATGATATTTAAATTTTTTTAACTTTCTTGCTTTGGTTAGACTAAAGGCGGTGGACGGACATTAATTTATATCGGACATTAATTTATATCTGACTATCGCGCTATGTGCGTGAAGATGAAGAAAATATATAAATTTCGTGTATATCGACGTAAGTACTCGCGACACAATTCTGTTCCACTTCTCATCCTGGGAATCGCTAAATAATAACACTTGTATCCTATCTTTTTTTTTACTTTTTATCTAAGATAAATTCATAAATACACGAAGAACGAAACAAAATATGTGTTTTTATTAAGTAATAAATATTACTAACAATATTGTTATATAATCATACACATAAATAGGTACATGTTTTTTTGTACCTATTTATATATATAGTGCATTCAATAAAAAATAAGTTGTTTAATAAGCACTGTTTTGTAGTCTTGATTTCAGTTTAAATATTCACTTATAAGTACTTTTCATAACGACGTACAGAGAATCGTTGAAATCCCTATAGTAAATATTTAATGAAACGATTTCTTTAATTACACGTTAGACGCCAGTGTTGATTCCGGTATACAGGGCGTTCTTTCCGTTCTTCTAAGATTCTTTGTAAATAGTAAATACTTTGTAGTAGTAAATTTTTAATATTTATTAATCTAAAAATGACTGAAAATATCGATTTATTAACAAATTTGTATTTTTGAAAAAACATCTTTTTACCCGCGACGGAACGGCGACTGTATATGTGTTTGGGGTGAGAGGTTGTTTGTTTGTTTGTTTGTTTGTTTGTTTGTTTGTTTGTTTGTTTGTTTGTGTGTTTGTGCAAATTACTATGTCAATTATTTCCAAAACTATAAGTCCGATTTTGATACGGTTTTCTATGATAGGTTAAGGTTCAATTGGCGTATGTTCTTAGATATGTCTTATTGCCTTAACTCACCAGGGGGCGCTGCAGTAAGCATTTAACGTGAAATCGAATGTTTTCAATTATCTCAAAAAATAGTAGTCTGATTTCGATAGATTTCAGTGATAGATTCAGATTTAATTGGTGAATGTTCTTGGATATGTTTTATCGTGTCAAACCACCAGGGGGCGCTGCAGTAAGCATATGTTTGTACTTTTTTTGTATTTATTTATCTAAAACCGAAACTACTGATCCGATTAAAAAGAGTTTTCGGGAAAAGATTCAACTTTGCTTGATGCATATTTTAAGATTTTTCTTTTTTTGTTACGGGGAAAACTCACTAGGGGGCGCTGCAGTAAACATTTGTTTATGCAAATCAAAAACTACTAGTCCAATTTAGATGTAACCTTCAAGGGTAGGTTCAGGCTAAATTGGTGCGTCTTTTCATATATATGATATGGTAACCACTCATCAGGGGGCGCTGTAGTAAGCATTTGCTTGTATATTTTTGTGCAAAACCAAAATTTTTCTTGTATTTATTTGTCTAAAACCGAAATTACTTATCCGATTGGGTAGAGTTTTCAGAACTAGATTCAACTTTGCTTTATGCATATTTTAAGATTTTAGTTTTTTTGTTACGGTGAAAATTCACCAGGGGGCGCTGCAGTAAACATTTGCTTATGCAGAGCAAAAACTACTAATCCGATTTAGATGAAACTTCCAACGATAGGTTCAAGTTTAATTGGTGCTTCTTTTCATATATGCATTACGGTGACCACTCACCAGGGAGCGCTGCAGTAAGTACATTTGTTTGTGTAAAACTAAAACTACGAGTCCGATTTGAATTCAGTTTTCAATGATAGATTTAAGTTAACTTAGTGCATATTTTCATATATGTGTCATGTATGTTTACTTAGTGCATATTTTCATGTATGTGTCAATTCTCTAGGGGGCGCTGCAGTAAGTAGCTGCTTCTATTTTTTTGTGTAAAACCAAAACGACTAGTACGATTGGAAAGAGTTTTCAGTATTAGATTCCGCTTTGCTTATAGCATGTTTTTAAATTTATATTACGATGACAAGTCACCAGGGGGCGCTGCAGTAAAATATTGTTTGTGCAAAGATAAAATGACGAATTTGATTTGGATGCAGTTTCAACGATAAGCTCAATTTTAATTAGTGCATGTTCTTGGATAAGTTTTATCGTGTTAACTCACCAGGGGGCGCTGCAGTAAACATTTGTTTGTAATATTTAATGCTAAACCACAACTACTAGTCCGATTGGGCAGAGTTTTTAGTGTTAGAGTTGCTTTTACTTGGTGTAAGTTTTTAGGTCTTTTTTCACGTCAAGAACTCACCAGGGGGCGCTGCATTAAACATTTAATTATGCAAAGCTAAAACTACAAGTCCGATTTGGATGCAGTTATCAAAGATAGGATCAGGCTTAATTAGCGCGTGTTCTCGTATATGTGTCATGGTGACACCTCAACAAGGGGCGCTGCAGTAAGCATTTGCTCGTATTTTTTGTGTGAAACCTATTTAGATGCGGTTTTCTGTGATAGGTTCTGGTTTAATTGCTGCGTGTTTTTATATGCCATATCACGAACTACCACGGGGTGCTCCAGTATATATATTAGTTTGTTCAAAATCAAAACTACTAGTGGGTTTTGTGATTTTCACTGATTTGGTTAGACTTAAGTTTCGTGAAAATGTTACGGTGACAATCTCCCAGGCGCTGCAATAAGCATTTGATAACCAGAAAGCTTTGGATTTATAATTTCTTTTGGGTTTACATGAACATTAATATAAAGTATTTCGATATTATGTAATAATATATAATGTGTATCTATTCACTTTAAAAAGTTTAAAATAAAAAGCAAAATTAAAAATTTTGAAAAAACCCACGACGGTTTAATTGTAATTGTAAAAGGATAAAATAACTATAAATCCCCCGCCTAAAAGAATATATGTAACGAGATGATGGGGACGGCTTCGTCGGGGGCTGATATAATTTTGATTTTCCGAACTTCCTGTCCATAGTCCCGATCTGGTAAGGCGTCCAATTAGAGACTCAGCACACAATGTCCCAAATTAAACCGGAAAATGGAAAACGAGATATCTTAACTATATTCTATCTGCCTACCTTGCTTTGCTGGAAAAGTGTAGTCTTTTTGCGTGGTTTTGTCACTTCATACTATAAAATAATCTATAAAAAGCTTTGCGTTAATAAGCGTATAAGAATTTTAATGCAGCTAGTAGTAGAAAATATGATTTAACGGTCAGTGCGCTTGGCAGTGCCGTACGTTCGAATCCCGCTGCGTTCAAATTTTTATACGTTTTTCAAAAATCTCTTTTCCTATATGTGTGAAGAACAATTTAAATCGTTAAAAGGTTAAAATAACCCTTCGATTAGGCATATATAAGTTTGAAAGGTCAAAAGTTTCTATTGAAAAAGTTGTCAAACCGTTGCTTTGTACAGTTTATCAAATGTCAGATGTGTACGTTGCACGCTGGCTACGGAAATAGCCTCGCCTCACTTACATGAATTGTTTTAAAAAATATTTATATATAGAAGCGAAAATTTATTTTGAAGCTAAATAATAACAAGAAATAAGTATATATATAGTATAGTATTAAAAAAATAATAAGCTTTAAATTATATACAAATAGCTTATGTTTTCCAGCATCAAAAGCTGATTTAACTAATTCTGTTACTATGGAAGCATAATAGACATTGATTACCGTGTTGATTGACCACCGTGGTGCAGTAGGCCAGTATCTGACTGTTAACGCGGTTGTTTTAGGTTTAATACTCATTAATTGAAATAATTCTAAAATAAATTATTTTCATTTTCCAGCCCTTATCAGTCGAGAAGCAGCGTTAGGACTCCTTACTCTACTTACGGAATTTAGGAAAAATCGATAAGTTTTTTTTAACTTTACGTAACAGAGTAACTTTTATTTTTTATTATTAATAAAATACATCTGAAAAACAAGAAATAAATAATAAATTACGTAAAGGCTCAAAAAGCTAACTTTCCTTAACTTAAAACTTACGGATAAGCATGGAAGTAGTCAGTGTAACCTTGTGACGAAAATTGTCGCCGGACGGATTTATGACCCACGTCGTTCCTTTCGACTCTCTAATCTGATATGATATTGAATTTTTTAAAAGGACTAGGTAATGGCTGGAAAAGATTTAAATGTATTTTTAATGTTTTAAAACCATTTTACACAGTTTTTCCCACATTGAAAGAACTTAGTGTGAAGACACTTTGCTTTCAACTTTTCGTCGGCAAACGATACATTACGAGTTGTGTGGTGGAACTTAACGCCGTGTTTTGTCTTAGGTACTTGAATGAAAATATACCATTTCCCCCAATCGAACCCAGAACCTTCGGCGGAGTTGGACACTGTCCTACTCCGCCACGATAGCCAATGGTAAAGTTTTTACTGTGATCTATTTTATGTGTTATTGTATTTTCTGTATATAACTCATATAGAGTTATATACAGTTCAGATATTTTTGTATATTTAACTACAGTTATTATGTAAATTAAAATAAATTGAATAACTTCAGAATCAAATTCACAACCAATCTGCTTATGTAAGCGGAATCCATTATCATGATTACCTTATAATATTTAACTAACAAGGTTTTACTAGCAACATAAAATAATTACATAACATAACATTACATTACATTGAATTGGAATTTACTTTGCTGATAAACAATATGAAAGTGATTTTAAATGAAATACTAAAATACTATAACAACTTAACTTACAGTAACAATTACTGAAAATTTGAACAGAACTCAACGTGTGACCGCAATGGTTGTGGGTTCAATTTTCACTCAAGAGTAATGTTTATATAATATCGTTATTTAACTACCTAACTTAGACAAAGCGTGCCGCCGTAAATTTTGCCACTTAATAGGCTAAGTCTCGATTTCAGGCGGAAAGTGGAGAACAGGGAGAGTGTCTTGACACTTGGTTCTTTACGACTCTCGGGAAAAAGCGTGAAGCTCATTTAAAACAGACATTGATTTTAAAATATTTGTAATATAAGAAGAACGTAATTTAAAATAAAACGTATAACAAATAATTATACCAATACTTCATTAATTGAAATTAATAGAAAGGAGAATAGAATATTAATTAGTTATTTCCACGAAGACCACTTATTACCCGCGACGGAACGGCGACTGTATATGTGTTTGGGGTGAGAGGTTGTTTGTTTGTTTGTTTGTTTGTTTGTGTGTTTGTGCAAATTACTATGTCAATTATTTACAAAACTATAAGTCCGATTTTGATACGGTTTTCTATGATAGGTTAAGGTTCAATTGGCGTATGTTCTTAGATATGTCTTATTGCCTTAACTCACCAGGGGGCGCTGCAGTAAGCATTTTACGTGGAAACGAATGTTTTCAATTATCTCAAAAAATAATAGTCTGATTTCAATAGATTTTCAGTGGTAGATTCAGGTTTAATTGGTGGATGTTCTTAGATATGTTTTATCGTGTCAAGCCACCAGGGGGCGCTGCAGTAAGCATTTGTTTGTACTTTTTTTGTATTTATTTGTCTAAAACCGAAACTACTGCTCCGATTGAAAAGAGTTTTCATAAAAAGATTCATCTTTGCTTGATGCATATTTTAAGATTTTTCTTTTTTTGTTACGGGGAAAACTCACCAGGGGGCGCAGCAGTAAACATTTGTTTATGCAAATCAAAAACTACTAGTCTAATTTCGATGTAACTTTTAAGGGTAGGTTCAGGCTTAATTGGTGCGTCTTTTCATATACATGTTATAGTGACCACTCATCAGGGGGCGCTGTAGTAAGCATTTGTTTGTATTTTTTTGTGTAAAACCAAAAATTTTCTTGTATTTATTTGTCTAAAACCGAAATTACTTATCCGATTGGCTAGAGTTTTCAGACCTAGATTCAGCTTTGCTTTGTGCATATTTTAAAATTTTTGTTTTTTTGTTACGGTGAAAATTCACCAGGGGGCGCTGCAGTAAACATTTGCTTATGCAGAGCAAAAACTACTAGTCCGATTTAGATGAAACTTCCAACGATAGGTTCAGGTTTAATTGGTGCTTCTTTTCATATATGCGTTACGGTGACCACTCACCAGGGGGCGCTGCAGTAAGTACACTTGTTTGTGCAAAACTAAAACTACGAGTCCGATTTGAATGTAGTTTTCAATGATAGATTCAAGTTTACTTAGTGCATATTTTCATATATGTGTCATGTATGTTTACTTAGTGCATATTTTCATGTTTTTTTTTTTTTTTTTTTTTTTTTTTTTTTTTTTTTTTTTTTTTTTTTTTTTTTATGTTTGAAATACCAGGCAAACGAGCTAGCGGGTCACCTGATGTTAAGCGACTACCGCTGCCCATGAACATTTTCAGCACCAGAGGAACCGTTAATGCGTTGCCGGCTTTTTAGGAATTTGTTGATCCGCCCCTTAAATAGACCAACATTAAAGCTGTGTGGGACACATAACGTGGGACATTAAAGCATGTATGTGTTAACACTCTAGGGGGCGCTGCAGTAAGTAGCTGCTTCTATTTTTTTACCAAAACGACTAGTACGATTGGAAAGAGTTTTCAGTATTAGACAAGTCAGCAGAGGACGCTGCAGTGAAATATTGTTTGTGCAAAGATAAAATGACGAATTTGATTTGGATGCAGTGTCAATGATAAGTTCAAGTTTAATTAGTGCATGTTCTTGGATATGTTTTATCGTGTTAACTCACCAGGGGGCGCTGCAGTTAACATTTGTTTGTAATATTTAATGCAAAGCTACAACTACTAGTCCGATTGCGCAGAGTTTTTAGTATTAGAGTTACCTTTACTTGGTGTAAGTTTTTAGGTTTTTTTTTACGTTATGAACACGCCAGGGGGTGCTGCATTAAACATTTAATTATGCAAAGCTAAAACTACAAGTCAAATTTGGATGCAGTTATCAAAGATAGGATCAGGCTTAATTAGTGCGTGTTCTCGTATATGTATCATGGTGACACCTCACCAGGGGGCGCTGCAGTAAGCATTTGCTTTTATTTTTTGTGTGAAACCCAGTTTTCTGTGATAGGTTCTGGTTAATTGTTGCGTGTTTTTATATGCCATATCTCCTATATATCACGGGGCGCTCCAGTATAAATTAGTTTGTTCAAAATCAAAACTACTAGTGGGTTTTGTGATTTTCACTGATTTGGTTAAACTTAAGTTTCGTGGAAATGTTACGGTGACAATCTGCCAGGCGCTGCAATAAGCATTTGATAACCAGAAAGCTTTGGGTTTATAATTTCTTTTGGATTTGCATGAAGATTAATATAAAGTATTTCGATATTATGTAATAACATATAATATGTGTATCTATTCACTTTAAAAAGTTTAAAATAAAAAGCAAAATTAACAATTTTTGAAAAAACCCACGACGGTTTAATTGTAATTGAAAAAGGATAAAATAACTGTAAATCCCCCGCCTAAAAGAATATATGTAACGAGATGATGGGGACGACTTCGTCGGGGGCTGCCAGTTGCAATCCCTATTTTAAATATAGTAGCTAACAGTATAGATTTCGTTTTAAAGTTTTTAAATTACCAGTTATCAAAACTGTAAATTCATATTAATATTTTAATTTTTTGCTGTTTTAACAGCAAGAAAATCTATGAGAAGGTTTGTGCAAACTTAAAGTAATGACAGCCCCCGACGGAGTCGTCCCCATCATCTCGTTACATATATTCTTTTAGGCGGGGGATTTACAGTTATTTTATCCTTTTTCAATTACAATTAAACCGTCGTGGGTTTTTTCAAAATTTTTAATTTTGCTTTTTATTACTTGAGATTTTTTGTTTGACTTGTATACTTGCAATGTACATAATCATGTATGTTTGTTCGGGTGGAATCTTTTAAGCCTAGTTTCAAACGTATATCCTTAATCGATTTAGTTAATTTTTTTATTCACGTTTAGTTTGAATGACAATCCATTGTATGATATTTTGCATTGCATGTGTTATATAGTTCTACACCCAAAATTGCGGAACATCGAAGATAGTGGATAAGTTATTTTTAATGCACTCCCCCAATATAGGAAAATTAGAAAAAAGAAAATTAGAAATTTTTTTAAATTAAAAATTACTTTTAATTTATAATTTGGAAATAGATAAGAACTTTTAAAAATGTCTATATGTGCCTTATCATTACCGGCTATCATATTTTCTTGTCAACATAACATTATGAAATAATAAGAAAGTCTATAAGTTTTAGACGCCCTTATCTCTTAATATATTTCTCGAACATGGACTCAAAAATAATAACAGCTCTCCCGCATCGTTAAATACAAGTGAATATATATGTAGTAGAGCGCCCTCCGGCTCGATGGACCGACAATCTGAAGAAGGCTGCTGGGTCTGGCTGGATGCGGAAAGCGGAGGACCGGTACCTCTGGCACACCCTGGGGGAGGCCTACGTCCAGCAGTGGACAACGAAAGGCTGATTTGATATGTAGTAATGATGGTAATCAGTTTAATTTTCTTATTTTAAACTATTACTTATACGCATGCAACAAATATTTTTCTAAGTCTTGATACAAATAGTTCTATAATTCTAGGTACCGACTTCAAACATATTTTGATAATCGTTATTTTCCTAGACCCAGCTCAGGTATATAGTATAAAGCTATGAAACCGTGCCTTTGTTTATCCATAAAGTAAATTCCATTTCATACACAAGTATTAGAAAATGCTATATGAAAAATTGACATATATTAAGCGAAGAGTATTCGAAGGACGAATATCTCTAAAAGTCACGTAAACCGCCCACATAGCTTACCTGAGTCGCATTTTTCAAATAAATCGCCTTGACGTGTACAGAAATCCTTTATTATTCATTATTATACTCCCTGTTTTGGAAGACAAATATGGAGCGGGATTACCTTTGAAAGTTTTTTCAAGTACGGTTAAGACATATTAATGAACATTTCAATCTACGCTTATATTTTTTTAAAGGTTTAGAATTGAAGTTATGTAGAAATAAAATTCCTATAAATAATGTTAATTAAGTAACAATTAAGCCAAATAGATTATTTAAATATTAATTTAAACAGCACAAAGCTTTTTAAAATAATTAAATTAATATATGTATGTAGCTATCAGATTGATAATCACGTATTGAAATATCAAATATTACCCTAATAGAGACATAGCACGATGAGTTGTAAATTAATAATAATTGAATATACATTGCATCCACATACGTGGGTATTGTATGTACGAGTATACCTATTACAAATACGAAAAGCTAGTAGTATCTTATCCAAGCTTAAATCAATAAATATCAATCAATAAAAATAAAGTAAGAATAAGTTTCTAGACAGAGAAAGAACTGTAATCGATTTTTTTAATCTATATTTTTTTTCTTGCTCTTCATGTCCTTTACATGTTAATTAGATAATGTTTAAGAAAAGATAGTAAATTAGCCTTAAGCTAACATAGATTCTGTACAAAATTATTTTTAGAAAACTTGTAAAAAATTTAACATAGCGCAATTCGAAGCAGTAGATTAGCTGTGATCGCGTGATAGATATTTGTAGACAGCCAGACTCACTTATAATGTTGTGTAGTATGGATTCTTTTTATTATCATACTCCGGTATTATCAAAAGCGTTGACATTCGCCACTTAACGCTAATGTCTTCAAGTCTTATGTAGATAATTAAACATCGGTTCACATTCACCCTTATACTGTGCCGACTTTCGTATATAACTCAGCTTTTAAATCATATAATGGAACAAATTAACAATAGCTCTTTGATTCACGCCTCCTATAAGATAATAAATGGTACACCCCTTAAAAGAGATTTAATTAAACGGATTGCTGCTTACAGCAATTGCTAAAACAATCCTCGAGTTCATTCCATCTCAGAATACAGTTTAATTATTAACTGGTATACCTATTTTATTATACTTAATAATTTTAATGAGAATTTGATTGTTTTTTTTTGTAGCTTCACGCTGTATCCCGCACACTACAGGGTAGGCAGAGGGAACCTAGTGTTAAGACACTCCGTTCCCCACTTTCCGCTGAATTCGGAGGCATTGCGTGTTAAGTGGCGGAACTTAACGCCGCGCTTTACCTCGACACCAGAGCGAAGAAAATGGAAATATTAAATAGTTCCACTCTTCGAGTGGGAATCGAACCCACAACCAGTCGTTTACAGTCACACGCTTGTGCCACGGGGCCACGACTGGCCACCTGAGAATTTGATCAAAATTAAAATTTAAGTTATGTAAAACATTGCTGGGCTGAGGCCGGTTTGGCTCAGAGGGACACCGTTTGATATACTTCGACGAACTTCGATCCCCACTCGGGGGAATGGTTATATTTAAAATATTACTATTTCCTATCTCTGATAAGATAGAGAGTTAATTTCGACTACCACATTCTTATTTTTTACTAATCACCGTATAGCTATAGTCCTATTGATTTTTTTATATTTTATTTTTAAGTACATTTTAAGATTACGTGGAAAGCAAAAAAAAGAAGGAATAGTGTCTATGTGTATATGTTACTACATCTGTTTATTTTTTCCCTTACGAGATATAGAAATTTCTTAAACATGAAAATATATAATAGACATTTAGAAAACGTATAAAAATTTAACGCAGCGGGAATCAAACTCGCGACTCCCGATACCATCCAGGCGTTCTCACCACTGAGCCATTCTACATAAGTAGAAGTTAAAATTTTTATACGTTTTCTTAATATATTTTTCAATTTTCCTAAATGTGGGATGACACTTTAAAAATGTTTAGAAATATATAATATTTTTGCCAGAGAAGAGGAAATGGAAAAAAAAATTATAAGCATTACCCCAATTTGTAGTGGGTTCGAATCCACAACCAATCGCGTTCAAAGACACAAATAGACAAAAATAATTTAAATTTTATTATTTTTGTAAAAATAAAAAAATTATAACAATCATAACAATAGAAAAATATAAAACATAAAGAACTTTACAAGAACGGAAATAGCACCCTTTTTAGAAAATGAAAAGTAATGTATCTACAGTATATTAAATCCCGCTCCACAAATCTCTAATGGCCTGTGAATTTACTGTTAGCTAACTTACAAATGCATTGTAAATGATTGTATACGTAATGTCAAATGAAAAGTTATATTTGACTTGTATTGGTAAAAAAGTTGTCGACACGACTGGCCAGTCGTGGCCCAGTGGCCAAGCGTGTGACTGTAAACGATTGGTTGTGGGATCGATTCCCACTCGAGGAGTGGAAATATTTAATATTTTCATTTTCTTCGCTCTGGTGCCGAGGTAAAGCGCGGCGTTAAGTTCCGCCACTTAACACGCAATGCCTCCGAATTCGGCGGAAAGTGGGGAACGGAGTGTCTTAATACTAGATTCCCTCTGCCAGCCCAGGGATACAGCGTGAAGATGAAAAAAAAAGACTATGTTAAAATATAATCGTTTTAAAGAAAAATCTTTCGGGCGATTTTATTAACATTATGCGATCAATTCAGATAACACACCTAAAATCTGTTATGAGAACTTATTATAAGATGAACAGAAAACAAATATTCTCCGTCTGTCTTTTACGGCTAAACCACCGACCGGCCTAATTTCGATTAAATACCGATTGAAAATAGTTGAAGATCCAGGGTCGAACGTAGACTAATTTGTTTTTCAAAAAAAAAACCTCTTGACACCTTTAAGGAGTTAAAATTGAGGATAAAATTTTTATGAAAAATATAAACCGGCTACTT
Source organism: Dryas iulia moderata (assembly GCA_019049465.1). NCBI lineage: Eukaryota > Metazoa > Arthropoda > Insecta > Lepidoptera > Nymphalidae > Dryas > Dryas iulia. The sequence goes on from CM032437.1 coordinate 6,012,630, forward strand.
AGGTTGACAATACAACGTAGCTAAAATTGTTTAGTCCACGTCGGGTGAAGCCGCGAGCCGATCATATCCACTATCTCATTCACACACCCGCGACGATGGCCTTAACTTGTACATACAGTAAAAACGTAACTGAGAGAAAAAATATTATAATTTATCAATATTTTGCCATTGCAGTTACCGTACTCTAATATTTTGCGTTTCATTTATTCGAATTGGGTAACGAATAAAAATGTTACAACAATTCATTTTTTTATAGTAGAAGTATTTATATTTTATACATAAATATATAAAAATATTAAATAAATCTCTATATATAATAAAAGAGTAGAAAAGTCAATTCTGTACATGAAAAATTTCAGAAAAATTTTAATTGGGTATGTTAATATATCGATAACAGAGGCGAAAAAACCACTCAGTAGAATTTTTGTCTGTCTGTCTGTCTGTCTGTCTGTCTGTCTGTCTGTCTGTCTGTCTGTCTGTCTGTCTGTCTGTCTGTTAATTTGTTCGCCAATCACGCAAAAACTACTGGACAGAAATGAATGAATTTTGGTATAGTGATAGTTTATAGTCCAAAGGTACATATAGGATAGTTTTTATCCCGGTTTTCCATGTAGTTTTTTTGGAAAAAATAAAAAACCGATATAAGTAAATCATTTATATACTGATATCTACCGGGTAGAAATTAATGAATTTTTGTATGGAGTTAGCTTAAAGATTAGAGCAACATATGGGATAGTTTTCATCCTGGTATTCTATACAACTGCGGGAGAAAAATAAAATAAAAAAAAAACATTTAAATTGTGTTGATAGTTCACGAGTGAAACTAAATTTGTTTTAATATCACTAATATTACTTAAAATAATTATAAAATAAATTGAGCACAACATTTATTGAAGATAATTTGCTATTAAAAATACATTTGACCGGTCTACAAAACTTTATATTATCTATATGACAACAAATGTCACTACGTTTTCTGTCACCATCTGTTATTATATAGTTGACATTGTACTAGATATATTCGTACTCATTAATATTATTATAAAAATGCAATAATCTGTATCTCTTCTATAGGTTTTGTTTTCACGGGTAATCTACTAGCCCGCTTTAGAAAATTCAAAAAGAAGAAGTCGTAGGGTCAAATATAGGCTACTTTTTAAAAAAAATCAAACCCTAGGAGGTTGAAACAGTGGATGAAACTTATGTATGTTAAGAATATAGTGAGAATGAAAGATCTAAACTCCTTGACTGATTTCGATTAATTTTCTCAGGAAATAGTTGATAAGGCAAAGTCAAATATAGGCTACCTCTCTTTTTTAAAAATAATTCCAGAGGTGCTAAAATAGGGTATGAAAGTAGTAGTTCACCCAGCGACGTTAGTTTACCCTGGTATTTAATATAGTTCCCGCAGAAAAATAAAAAGTACCAAAGTCAGTTATATTGATTATTTGCAAGTAAAGGTATTTTTTTTAATACCAGTAAGTAACACAATTGTAAAATAAAATAAAGTCTAAAATTTATTTAAGATATTATGACCAGTTTATAATACTATATACCTGATGGTATATATGTACGAAACTATATACCTGATGGAATATTTTTAACAGTTATCGCTATATGTTATCAAACAGTATAGACATTGTACTAGATGTATCGATGATTTTTTCAAGAACATAATTAGTGACGCAAGGTCAAATATAGACTACCCCCTTTTATAAAAAAAAACAATCCCAAAGAGGCAATAGAGGATGAAAGTGGTAGTTCACGTGGCGAAGCCGCGAGCGGGTCGCTAGTATATAATAAAAGAGTAGAAAAGTCAATTCTGTACATTAAAAATTTCTGAAAAATTTTAATGGGATGCGTTAATATATCGATAACAGAGGCCAAAAATCCACTCAGTAGAATTTTTGTCTGTCTGTCTGTCTGTCTGTCTGTCTGTTAATTTGTTCGTCAATCACGCAAAAACTACTGGATAGAAATGAATGAATTTTGGAATGGTGATAGCTTATAGTCCAAAGGTACATATAGGATAGTTTTTATCCTGGTTTTCCATGTAGTTTTTTTGGAAAAAATAAAAATGATTTGTATACTGATATCTACCGGGTAGAATTTAATAAATTTTTGCATGGAGTTAGCTTAGAGGTTAGCGTAACATATGGGATAGTTTACATCCTGACATTCAATAAAACTCTCGCAGAAAAAAAAAACATTCAAATTATGTTGATAGTTCGCGAGTGGAGCTAAATTTGTTTTAATATCACTAAGTAAAATAATTACAAGCATAAAATCTATTGGAGATAATTTGCAAAACATTTATTAAACATAAATTTAATCGGTTTATCATCTATATGACAACAGATGTCACTACGTTTTCTAGAACGGATAGCCCCATCTGTTACCATATAGTTGATATTGTACTAGACATATCCTTACTCATTAATATTATTATTTTAAAAATGCAAAAATCACTACATCTTCTATCTGATTATGTTTTCACAGGTAATCTACTAGCCATATTTAGATGGAATTAGTAATGAAGATTGTTGAAGACCCAGGGTCAAATTTAAGCTACTTTTTAAAAAAATCTAATCTTAGGAGATAAACCAATGGATAAAACTTATGTATGTTTAGTATAAAGTTAGAATGAAAGATTTCAAATGGCAAATGACTGCATTTCGAATATTATCATTATCTTCGCTCTGGTAATACAAAGCTTTGAATGCCACTTAACATATTGTGTTTCGAATCCGAAAAAAAGTAGGAAACGGAGTGTCTTGACACTAGGTTCTCTGTGCCTACCCTACTATGTATGTGAAAACGTGAAGCTGACAAAATAGTTTTACGAAAACCTTTAGTATGTGAGATCGATATATGTATATTTGAGAATCTGCAGATAATAGTACCGGTAATGACAAGTGAAATGCAATTCAATGATATAAAGCTCATTTTATGAATTTAATAGTTGATATTGAATAAAATACACCACTACTGTACATGACACATACATGAAACATACAACTAATGAAATTGATTAATCATTGGCTCACTAATTGGATTACATTTACTTTTGTTCCTATATTTTCATAATATTATATGTACTCGTACATTCAATTAAAATTATGTAACTTTATTATGATGATGATTACTACCACAATTTGCGTTAGCATTTAAAAAGAGCTTAGTATATCAATTTATTACACACTAGTTGGCGCTTGCAATTTTGCTTACGCGATCTTTATGACCTTTGGACATGCTTTGTCTATTTATATATCCAGTACTTGAAATGATAATTTATATTTTCACAAATTTCTCTAAGAATGCTCTCCTCTAAATCCTAATAAAACAATAACTGATTAGTTATATTAATAGTTATCAAAAATTATAGCTAGTTCACAGTAGTGACCGCTAGTAAGCGGGGAATCAGCTGGAGCGATTAAATATTTTTTCATATTAATCATGTACAACCTTTAAATTCATATTGTTACTTATCGCTACGCTACGACGTGTTAGCTACTTAACTCTAACAAATAAAGATACTGTTTCAGACATAAGGTAAAGAAAGAAGTTGACACTAGATTCTCTTTAAAAAGCTGCTTCTTTTACATGTAAATATAATATAATAGTAATATAAAAATAAGTACTAATATTTGCTTATAACTTTAAAGTTTGGAGCCATTCTTCACAAAGCCATCAGTACAGGCTTCAACTCGTTCAGGATCATCAATCATAATGTATAGCGATAACGCGAAGTTTTCAGCGCATCGCATTTCAACTATCTCAAAAGTTTGACACACATTTATTACTTTAAAGAATATTAAGCTTTTGATATCTGCCCTAGAAACGTTTGAATATGAATATTAACAGAATAATGAATGTATTTTTATAGAAAATTCCTTTTGAATTATACTTTTTGAATACATTTTAGAAATCTTTTTGAAAGGAGGCCATCGTAGAAGTTATCATGACGTAGTGAGAAATTGGAGTTGTTCTATAGGGTATAGAACCCACCACCAATTTCTTTCTTTCTACTCTGAGGGATGTTATTTAAATTATTTTAACTTTCTTGCTTTGGTTAGACTAAAGGCGGCCGGACTAAGTACCGCCTCTCAACACGGAGTGTCTTGGCATTATTTATCTCTGACTATCATCGTGCTATGTGCGTGAAGTTGAAGAAAATATATAGATTTCGTGTACATCGATGTAAGTACTGACGACACTATTTTGATCCACTTCTCATACTGAGAATCGCTAAAATATGACACTTATGACCGATGAGCCTGTCGACCATTGCATATTTTAGCAAAGATGTCAATATTGTTTCTTTTTTTATTATTTATCTGAGATAAATTCACAGCTGTAGTTCTTTCTCCCTATTGGAAGAAAGAAATGAAAGATGTGTTTTTATTATTTATTAGCGGCCCGCCCGCAGCTTCGCCGCGTTAACTATTTCGTTATATTACAGCCCTCGGGGGCGCATTTTTAAAAATAAAGTAACCTATGTTTAAGCTTAATTATCAACTATATTTGTGCCAAAAATCATTACAATTGGTCAAGCGGTTTAGATTTTTCATATAAACTTTCATCCCCTATTTCAACCCTTTAGAGGTTCATTTTTGAAAAACTAAGTAGCCTATGTTAGACCCAGTCACTTTTACTACTTTCATTCTAAATTCCATCCAAATCGGACCGGTAGATTAGCCGTGAAAGCGTGACAGACAAACACACAGACATTCGCATTTATAATATAAGTATTTATTACTGAAAATATAAGCACATACTTATATATGTACCCGTATAATAAAGAAAAATAATAGCTTGTTTAATAAGCACTTGTTTTGTAGTCTTGATTTCAGTTTAAATATTCACTTATAAGTACTTTTCATAACGACGTACAGAGAATCGTTGAAATCCCTATAGTAAATATTTAATGAAACGATTTCTTTAATTACACGTTAGACGCCAGTGTTGATTCCGGTATTCAGGACGTTGTTTCCGTTCTTCTAAGATTCTTTGTAAATAGTAAATACAGTAGTAAAAGTTTAATATTTATTAATCTAAAAGTGACTGAAAATATCGATTTATTAACAAATTTGTATTTTTGAAAAGGCCTCTTTTTAAGATACGGTTTAAAAGTAAAGATGAAAAAAGAACCTTCTTCCCGTGGGGGGACGGGTTAAGAATACAATTCTCCCCTGCCGCTGGGTAGTGTCCCGTAAAAGGCGGGTAACCCAGTAGTTTGGTGGTAGGAGATTCGTTCTCCGTCTGGCTCGCGACCACTATCATGTCAAAGACGAACCGCCAAATATCTTATGATGTGTTCCGGTTCGATGGCATGTAAGCCAGCTCTCCCTATTTCCACCATTCCCATCCTTCCTCCCTCCTTCTGTCCTACATTCCCAAGGCTGGCAACGCATCCATAACTTTAATGTTATGGATGTCTATGGGCGAAGGTAACCACTTAACACCAGGTGGGCCTTCAGGCCCACCGCAAGAATACAGGAGGCAAACGAGCTTAAGCTCGTCGTTTTGAGAGTTTAGAAATAAATTATTTCTTGTACATTGGTCAATGGCAATTACTGAAAGTCTTTAGATTGTATTCTTTAATGAAATATAAGTATAGGTTTAAATTATGTTAACACACAGCAGCAACGTCATAGTTACATTATAACGCTATTATCGTTTAACTAATCTTTTTCTTAGTTTTAAATATCATACTCAATAATATCACCATAATTTCTTCTTATAATACGAGGTACAAGGGTCGTGTTGGGCGGCGGAACATAATGCTGTGCTTTGTCTTACTAGACTTGGAAAGGGATAAAAATAAATATAAACATTGTCCTGAGTAGAAATCGAAACACATAACCGAAAATTTTTAAAGTTAGACGTTGTATCACGATTGCATAGATGGTTAAATTCTTTGTAGCATTTATTTTTAAGAATTTTACATAAATAACTTAAGGGAGATAAATTTTTAGTGTCCATTAGAGACAATCTCATGTGAAGTGGATAAGAAATGGAGCAAGTAACAACCGACACTATTAATTATTCTTCAGAAGTAGCATAGAAATTCCTATTGAATACTTTAAATGCAAGTAACGTAAAGTAGTAAATGAAACGATTTCTTTAATTACACGTTAGACGCCAGTGTTGATTCCGGTATTCAGGACGTTGTTTCCGTTCTTCTAAGATTCTTTGTAAATAGTAAATACAGTTGTAAAAGTTTAATATTTATTAATGTAAAAGTGACTGAAAATATCGATTTCTTAACAAATTTGTATTTTTGAAAAGGCATCTTTTTAAGATACGGTTTAAAAGTAAAGATGAAAAAAGAACCTTCTTCCCGTGGGGGGACGGGTTAAGAATACAATTCTTCCCCGCCGCTGGGTAGCGTCCCGTAAAAGGCGGGTAACCCAGTAGTTTGGTGGTAGGAGATTCGTTCTCCGACTGGCTCGCGACCACTATCATATCAAGGACGAACCGCCAAACATCTTATGATGTGTTCTGGTTCGATGGCATGTAAGCCAGCTCTCCCTATTCCCACCATTCCCATCCTTCCTCCCTCCTTCTGTCCTACATTCCCAAGGCTGGCAACGCTCCATAATTTGAATGCTGTGGATGTCTATGGGCGAAGGTAACCACTTAACACCAGGTGGGCCTTAAGGCCCACCACAAGAATACAGGAGGCAAACGAGCTTAAGCTCGTTTGCCTCCTGTATTCTATATAAAAAAAAAAGAAGAATATCATAAAATTATCTTTTAATAGATAATGTTGTCTTAAAAATAATTATTAAGGGAAAAGTTTTTACATTATGTTCTAATTTAAATTATAAAAATACATATATAGTTTTTGTTTTGACTTTCCGAACTTCCTGTATTGAATGAACGTTTTCCCGATCTGGTAAGGCGTCCAATTAGAGACTCAGCACACAAAATTAAACCGGAAAATGGAAAACGAGATATCTTAACTATATTCTATCTGCCTACATTGCTTTGCTGGAAAAGCGTAGTATTATTACGTGGTTTTTCACTTCATTCTATAAAAGAATCTATAAAAGGCCTTGCGTTAATAGGCGTATAAGAATTTTGACGCAGACAGTAGCAGAAAACATGATTTAAGGTCAGAGCTCTTGGACGGTTTCCGAGAGTCGTACGTTCGAATCCCGCTGCGTTCAAATTTTTACGTGTTTTCAAAAAGTCATTTTCAATTTCCTAGCTGTGTGATTCACTTTAAAACATTTAAAGTATTAAAAAGTCCTTCGATTAGGCAAATATAAATTTGAAAGGTCAAAAGTTTCTATTGAAAAAGTTGTCAAACCGTTGCTTTGTACAGTTTATCAAATGTCAGATGTGTACGTTGCACGCTTGCTACGGAAATAGCCTCGCCTCACTTACATGAATTGTTTTTTAAAAAAAATAAAAATATATATATAGAAGCGAAAAATTATTTTTAAGCTAACAAAAAACAACGAATAAGTATATATATATAGTATAGTATTAACAACATAATTAGCTTTAAATTATAAACAAATAGCATCAAAAGCAGCAGCAGCAGCAGCATCAGAAGCTGATTTGACTAATTCTGTTATTATGGAAGCATAATGGACATAAGCCCTTGACCACCGTGGTGCAGTAGGCCAGTATCTGACTGTTAACGCGGTTGTTTTAGGTTTAATACTCATTAATTGAAATAATTATAAAATAAATTATTTTCATTTTCCAGCCCTTATCAGTCGAGAGCAGCTCGATCGAGCAGCGTTTAGACTCCTCACTCTACTTACAAAATTCAGGAAAAATTGTTTTTTTTTTTCATTTTACGTAACAGAGTATCTTTAATTTTTTTGTTATTATTCAAATACAGCTTAAAAACAAGTAATAAATAGTAGATTAAGTAAAGCTCAAAAAGCTAACTTCTCTTAACTTAAAACTTACGGATAAGCATGGAAGTAGTCAGTGTAACCTTGTGACGAAAATTGTCGCCGGACGGATTTATGACCCACGTCGTTCCTTTCGACTCTCTAATCTGATATGATATTGAATTTCTTAAAAGGACTAATGGCTGGAAACAACATTTAACATAGTTTTTCCCACTTAGAAAGTTAGTCAGAGAGAACTTAGTGCGAATACACTTTGCTTTCCACTTTTCGTCTGCAAACGACACATTACGAGTTGAATGGTGGGACTTAACGCCGTGTTTTGTCTTAGGTACTTGAATGAAAATGTATCATTTCTCCCAATCGAACCCAGAACCTTCGGCGGAGTAAGACACTGTCTCACTACGCCACGATAGCCAAAGGTAAACTTTTTAGAATTATTTATTTTATGTGTTATTGTATTTTCTGTATATAACTCATATAGAGTTATATACAGTTCAGATATTTTTGTATATTTAACTACAGTTATTATGTAAATTAAAATAAATTGAATAACTTCAGAATCAAATTCACAACCAATCTGTTTATGTAAGCGGAATCCATTATCGTGATGAACTTATAATATTTAATTAACAAGGTTTTCCTAGTAATATAAAATAATTACGTAACATAACATTACATTACATTGAATTGAAATTTGCTTTGCTGATAAACTATATGAAATTGATTTTAAATGAAATACTAAAATACTATAACAACTTTAACTTACAGTAACAATTACTGAAAATTTGAACAGAACTCAACGTGTGACCGCAATGGTTGTGGGTTCAATTTTCACTCAAGAGTAATGTTTATATAATATCGTTATTTAGAATAACTTAGAGAAAGCGTGCCGCCGTTAATACCACCACTTAATACGCTAAATCTCAATTTCAGCCGGAAAGTGGAGAACAGGGAGACTGTCTTGACATTTGGTTTTTTACGACTCTCGGGAAAAAGAGTTACGCTGCATTTAAAACAGAATTCTTAAACTCTTATATTGATTTTAAAATATTTGTAACATAAGAAGAACGTAATTTAAAATAAAACGTATAACAAATAATTACACCGATACTGTTTCTAATTGAAATGAATAGAAAGAAGAATAGAATAATAGTAAATTACTTCCACAAATACAACTTTTTATTAAAAGCTTTTATTTGACTTGTATTCTTGCAATGTACATAATCATGTATGTTTGTTCGGATGGAATCGTTTAACCCTAGTTTCAAAGATATATCCTTAATCTATTAAGTTGATTTTTTATTCACGTTTAGTTTTGAATGACAAACCATTGTATGATATTGCATTGCATATGCAACATAATTCTACATCCAACATTGCGGAACATCGAAGATAGTGGATAAGTTATTTTTAATGCACTCCCATTATGTAGGACAATTCGAAAAAAGCTATTTTTTAAATTAAAAATTACTTTTAATTTATAATTTGGAATGAGATAAGGACTTTTATGAAGTACTTTTACTCTAAAATGTCTATATATGCCTTATCATTACCGGCTATCATATTTTCTTGTCAACATAACATTATAAAATAATAAGAAAGAAAAAATAAGAATGATATGAGACACCCTTATCTCTTAATATTATTTCTCGAGCTTGGACTCAAAAATAATAACAGATCTCCCTCGTCGTTAAAAAATAAGTGAATATGTGGAATGATGAAGATCAGTTTAATTTTCTTATTTTAAATTATTACTTATACGCCACTTAACACGTAATGCCTCCGAATTCGGCGGAAAGTGGGGAACGGAGTATCTTAACACTAGGTTCCCTCTGCCTACCCTGCTGTGTGCGGGATACAGCGTGAAGCTAAAGCAAAGCAACTTATACGCATGCAACAAATATTTTTCTAAGTCTTGATACAAATAGTTCTATAATTCTAGGTACCGACTTCAAATATATCTGATAATCGTTATTTTCCTAGACCCAGCTCAGGTATAAAGCTACGAAACCTCGCCTTTGTTTATCCATAAAGTAAATTCCATTACATATAGGAGTATTAGAAAATGCTATATGAAAAATTGACATATATTAAGCGAAGAGTATTCGAAGGACGAATATCTCTAAAAGTCACGTAAACCGCCCACATAGCTTACCTGAGTCGCATTTTTCAAATAAATCGCCTTGACGTGTACAGAAATCCTTTATTATTCATTATTATACTCCCTGTTTTGGAAGACAAATATGGAGCGGGATTACCTTTGAAAGTTTTTTCAAGTACGGTTAAGACATATTAATGAACATTTCAATCTACGCTTATATTTTTTTTTTATTATCGCTTATAATTTAATTATATAGATGTTAATTCAAATATAATCAGCACAAAGCTTTTTGAAATAATTAATTTAATTGACGTACGTAACTATCACATTCATATTCACATATTGAAATATCAAATATTACCCTAATAGGGACATAGCACGATGAGTTCCAAATTAATAATTATTGAATATATAATTAAATATATATATTGCATCCACATACGTAGGTATATTGTATCTACGAATATATAGATACCTGTTAGAAAATACGAAACGCTGATAATAAGTTGTCCAAGCTTAACTCAGTAAATATCAATCAATAAAAATAAGTTTCTAGATAGAGAAAGAACTTTAATGTAAACATTTTTTTAAATTACATCTTTTTCCTTGCTCGCTGTGTCATGTCGTTACGTGTCAAAATAACATTTAAGAAAAGACAGTATCTTAGCCTCAATATTTCAAATTCGCTATAGATTTTATAGAAAAATATTTTTAGTAAAATGTGTATAGTAATTGGATTTGAACGGGTAGATTAACCATGATAGTGTAACAGACTGATAGATAGACATTTAGTATTTATAATATTAGTATAGGCCTTGTCCTTTACCACTGTCACTCATCGTAAAGTGAAGCACTGACACTCGTCACTTATTTGTAATGTACTTAAGTCGTGTAATGTATTTAATGTAGATAATTAAACATCGGTTCACATTCACCCTTATACTGTGCCGACTTTCGTATATAAGTCAGCTTTTAAATCATATAATGGAACAAATTAACAATAGCTCTTTGATTCACGCCTCCTATAAGATAATAAATCGTACACCCCTTAAAAGAGATTTAATTAAACGGATTGCTGCTTACAGCAATTGCCAAAACAATCCTCGAGTTCATTCCATCTCAGAATACAGTTTAATTATTAACTGGTATACCTATTTTATTATACTTAATAATTTTAATGAGAATTTGATTGTTTTTTTTTTAGCTTCACGCTGTATCCCGCACACAGCAGGGTAGGCAGAGGGAACCTAGTGTTAAGACACTCCGTTCCCCACTTTCCGCTGAATTCGGAGGCATTGCGTGTTAAGTGGCGAAACTTAACGCCGCGCTTTACCTCGACACCAGAGCGAAGAAAATGGAAATATTAAATAGTTCCACTCTTCGAGTGGGAATCGAACCCACAACCAGTCGTTTACAGTCACACGCTTGTGCCACGGGGCCATGACTCTTTCGATTTTATTAACATTATGCGGTCAATTCCGATAACACGGTAAAAGTTTATTATGAGAACTTATTATAAGATGAACAGAAAACAAATATTCTCCGTCTGTCTTTTACGGCTAAACCACCGACCGGCCTAATTTCGATTAAATACCGATTGAAAATAGTTAAAGGTCAAGCGTAGACTAATTTGTAGACTAAATTGTTTTTAAAAAAAAACACTTCTTTACACCTTTAAGGAGTTAAAATTGAGGATAAAATTTTTATGAAAAATATAAACCGGCTACTTAGGTTGACAATACAACGTAGCTAAAATTGTTTAGTCCACGCATGTAAAGCCGCGAGCCGATCATATCCACTAACTATCTTATTCACAGTCACACGACGACGGCCTTAACTTGTACATACAGTAAAAACGTAATTGAGAGAAAAAATATTATAATGATTCAATATTTTGCCATTGCGTTTAACGTCTCCTAATATTTAGCGTTTAATTTATTTCATTTGGGTAATAATTAAAAATGTTACAACAATTCATTTTTTTATAATTCTAAATTTAAGAAAAGTTCGTGATGTAAATAGGAACGCGGATGGACAAAAAATAAGGAAATGTATAGTTAAAGTCATGTGGTTACGCAGGCGACTAGTGGTCAAATATATAGCATAAGCTTACATTAATAAGTTATATTAATAACCATTAAATAATTACAGCCTCATCAGCTTTGTACAGGAAGTTTGAAACACTTAGCTGCAGCGAACTGACTAAAGTGGACTAACAACAATTAGAATTATGCACGAATAACTTTGCATATAAACGTTTGCCTTTTAACTACTGAGTTTTGGTGTTGACACAAATTCATTTTAGCTTGAAGTTTTGTTTCAAGATTTAATCATATATATAGTTTAACTAGTTCTTATAATAGTTTCAGTTTACTTAAACTTAAATGTGAAATAATGACTATGACTTTCAGTTATATCTTTAAAATAGATAATATATTTAAATAACTAAGAAAATGATAATTATAATTAAATCAAGGCCGTCATAGTGTCACAGCACCTGACTGTAACAGCGATGGTTGTAAGTTCGATTTCCACTCGAGGGAATAATTATAAATAATTTTCTTTTCCTACTCTGCTAAGTAGTACGAAACACGGCGTTAAGTTCCGCCACTTAACACGCAACGTTTTGATTTCGGATGCAAAGTCTGTCTTGACACCAGCTTCTCACTGTCTATCATGGTCAGAAGCGTGAGCTAGTACAATTAAAAAAAAGAATCTGCCAAATGTATTTTCAAATTTGTAGTTTCGATATACTCACATATTCATAAATTGACGTAATGTGTAGAAAAGAGTGACTTATCACAACTTCTCCACACTGAAAAAATTCTCCACGTTTTTTTAACGTAGGTTTAAAAATGGCTATCTAGAACAGTACTTGTAATCATACCTTGTTATGTTTACTGTATTTTACAGTATTTGTATATTTGTATTTATGTACAGATATATTTGTATTTGTGTATTACGAATTGCGATTTAAATGGCAGAACTTAACACCGCGCTTTGTCTCAATAACAAAGCGAAGAAAACGGAAATATTCAATATTTCCACTCCTCGAGTGGGAATCGATCCCACAACCACTCGTTTACAGTCACACGTATGTGCCACTGCACCACGACTGGTCCCAATATGTATGTATTTATGTATCATGTATGTATGGATGTAGGTATGCATAGTACCCGGCAATAAATAATGCACATCGATGCTTAGAATGAAACAGTCGGTTAGCTTCGACTTCGTAGAGCGTTGTCTCGGTCGCTTAAAATAATAACAATGAGAAACGTCACATATCAACTGAGTGACAAAGACAGCGCTCTACGAAACCGAAACTGACCGACTGTTTCATTCTAAGCACGATGTGCATTATTTATTGCCGGGTACTCTGTGTAGGTATGTATGTATGTATATATTTATGTATACGTAAATTTATTATACTAAACATTCGTTTTAATACTTGCGCCTCTCTGCGATTTCTTACTTTTAGTCCTATAACTAAATAGTTGCCTGTAAAAGACCACTTGTACTAATAAGATTGCCATTGCACATAACATTAACGATTATTCTTTTTTGTATCAGGAGACATAAAAGAATAAGCTTTTATGTGCAATAAAGTATTTATTATTTTCATTATTATCCTTTTTAAGTATTAATAAGGTTCCTTATAGCCTACCTACTAGAAAAATAAAAATCTCACGAAAAATAGAGTTAATTCTTATTATATACACTGATCTATCCATTTATTAAAGTAAAATTAAGTTGTCGTATAAAATTACTTTATAATATTATATCAATATCTAATACTTCGGTCTACAGAGAGAACTTGTTGACACAACAACCGAATTGCAGAGAACGTTCAGAGAAGTATCGTTAAATAAACTAGGTATATTAGAGTGTTTACCAGATAGCTTCAAATTTCCGCAATATTTACAAACAGAATTGCAACTGCTGAAAGCTAACCGCTTTAGTTATATCAAAATATTTTCGTTATTACTTTAGAAATGCTATTGAAATTGAACATAAATATCAAATTTTCAAGCAGCTTCGTTTTCCGCGTCTGAGAAGTCAAGATATAATCCATATGTATATTATAAATGCGAAAGTCTGTGTGTTTGTCTGTCACGCTTTCACGGCCTACCGGTCCGATTTGGATCAAATTTAGAATGAAAGTAGTAAATAACCATGGGTCTAACATAGGCTACTTATTTTTTCAAAAATTAACCGTTAAAGGGTTGAAATAGGGGATGAAAATTTATATGAAAAAACTAAGCCGCTTGACCGATTGTAATGGATTTCGGAATAAATATAATTGACAATCGAAGGTCAAACTTAGGTTATTTTATTTTTAAAAAATCCACCCCCGATGGTTACCAAATAACTAAACAATTGGGCAGTCCACGCGACGAAGCCGTGAGCGGACCGCTAGTATGAGATATATTCAATATATTTTGAATCAAGTTGTCGTTACTTCAAATGGGGTTACATTTATCTAAAACGCATCGACTGCCTAATTTTTACCTAACATGGGCAAATACTATTTCGAAAGACAAGTCTTTGGCTATATAAGAATACAATTTAATTGTTTCAAGTAGTCGTTGCTACAAATAAGTTAGTAATAGACACATCAAATTTTATACACTAGGACGGTCTACGATGATTTTTTTATTTAAAGATTGTATATTGTACATTTCTTTATTTAAGGTTTCAAAATAAATTGTAAATTTTCTACATTTTTATCTCTTTAAAATCTCTTATACTATAAATGACATTAACATAAAAAGATAAATGCCGTTTAGAGAACATAAATTTAGCAATTTAACAAAAAAGTTTTTAATGTCAAAAGTTTACATTAAAAAATATACGACTGGTTCAATTTAATACCTTTCTTTTTATGAATTTCGTTTGAAAGCACAACCTTTTTAATATTAGCCATTTGAATAGACTGTGCATAAAAATTTTGGATCCCTATAAAAAATCCTTACATTAACTGCGTATCATTATCTGTCTCAACAGGCGTCTGCTCCTCAAAGGACCATTAAAATCTTCAGAATGTAAATGCTAAATCATCCAGCAAAAAAGGCAAACTTTAATGACAAATATTCAGAAAGGCTGAGAAATTCGAGAACCTCTTAAAGCCTCTAAATGGAGGTCGATGTCAAAGTGCCAAGTTGTGAGGGACATCGGAACTTAAGTCACGTCATAATTTAATAAGCTTCGAATTATTCAGCTCATTCAAGAGTTTACTGAACGAAGTTGAAATGAACGAACAGCTTATGAATTTCTGATGTCGGATTTGGCAAATTACTTATTATTTCAAAATAATATTACCACCCATAATTGTTACCGGTAGCTGAGGGATCATTTATATTTTGAATTAGAATAGAAATATTATTTCGGCGTTAAGTTCCGCTTAACACGCAATATCTTCGGAAACGCAATGATTTCGAGTGGAAAATGGAGAAAGAAGCAATTGTGACACTAAGGCCTTTCTGATTACCCTGTTATGCGGGAAACAGCGTTTTTAGCAGAAATATGAACTGTACAATGCGTGTAAAATTAAACCGAAGACGAAAAAATCAATGGCGTGTAAAATCAAATTTTGAAATTTACATAATTTACAATATTTTTTCAGTAGAGCGCCCATGTGCTGTGCTTACCCTAAGATGGGACCATTTGAATTATTCATTACTTGAATATTTAAGTTCACATTATTATTTCTTTTTACAGATATACTGGTTTCTCAGAAATCCTGTAAGGAAAAATACGTACGTAGTTTATTTTATTGTGAAACTTTTAAATTTGATTTAGACACCATCGTGGCGCATTGTGAAAGCATCTGACTTTAAATTCTAGTTTTGGTTTTTGGGTTCGATTCCTGTCGGTTAAATTGACATTATTTAAATTATTTTCCGGTTTGATGCCTAAAACAAAGCACGGAATTCTACTCAACAAGATTTGGCAAGTGGAGAATGGAGTGTCTAGCTAAGCGGAAAAAAGTGTAAAGATTTTCTTGAGATAGATACAAAAATTAAATTTTAACATAATAATATGCATAGATATGCAGTGTAGTAATTTAGAAATTTAAATGAATATGTTAAATAGACTTGCGTATTCATGTCATCTGCAATCTACATGGTCGTGCATGTCGTTGACGCGACATCTCTTACAAGTCGCTTTGACATTTAGATCTTATATTAATGTTTCATTGTGGTTAAGAATTTCAAAATTGAATTGAAGCGTTGAGTTTTACTACTATTAAGTCAAATTTGAGAAGGAAACGGAGAACAGAGTGATTTACAATAGATATTGTCGAAAAAATATCTTAAAATACCATTTTTATAAAATATATTAATTGGGCCAGTCGTGGCGCAGTGGCACAAGCGTGTGACCGTAAATGACTGGTTGTGGGTTCGATTCCCACTCGAGGAGTGAAAATATTGAATATTTCCAAATTTCCTCGCCTGGTGTCAAGGCTAAGCGCGGCTTAAGTTCCACTACTTAACACGCAATGACTCCGAATTTGGCGGAAAGTGGGGAACGGAGTGTCTTAACACTAGGTTCCCTCTGGGATATAGCGTGAAGCTAAAAAAAAAAATTAAATGACAAATTTTAAATAACGAGCAATCAAATAAACCAAATTTATATAGCATTGGAGATTATCTATAGAAATTTTCTTCCGAATAGGTACGATTCATTCTTTTTTATTATCCCCGTAAGCCGGAATATGGGAATATAATGCCGTCCATAAATATATTCTTCAGATATATTACAGCAGGATTCCACTTATATTCAATTGAATCATTTTTTATTAGATAAGCAATGATTTTGTTCAATGATTGATATATTGAATTATTGAATCTAATATAATACTCAAAAGAACAAGTGAGCAAGTATTTTTTTTTCTTAACTTCACGCCTTTGTAATAGCAGTAAACAGAGAGAAATTGGTGTCAAAGCACTCCATTCACCATTTTCGCGCAGTAGAGTCTCGGAACTCAATGCCGCACTCTGTCTTGTCACCAGAGCAGAAAGTATATTTTAGAATTAAAGAACAAGTATATTTTAAATTCCAAAACTTACACTAGGCTTGGAAAATATCTTACTTTGGGTCAGTCTTTGACGATTTAAATTTAAAAATATATAAAATCTCATGTAAACAAAACGTTTTAATTAAAAATTATTAATAAAAGACTTTACATTCCGGATGGATAAGATGTAATTAAATATCCATTAATTTCCAACACTGCGGATTCCAATACTGTCAACTTTTCACAAGAGCACAAAAAGCTATTGCCGCATATTTGGCTGCTCCAATATAGGTACTATTATGTTCTCTTTTATTGAACAACTAACAGTAGTTTACTTAAAGTTTTAATTTAAATGGTCAAACAATGGATCTTTTAATTCCTTATCAATTGATATGTGCAGTTAGTTTAAAATTGCAATCTTCTGAGTTACTAGGTGTTAGAACTTAAACGGCGAAAAATTTTACTCAAGAATATACACAGGGTAAATTTCCTACTATTGGCCTTTTTAAATATGAAAGAGATAACTTTTTATACATATTTCTGTCTGTATTTATGAACATGAACAGAAATGAAGTTTTTTGTAAACAAAAACTTAATCGTTGTTATAAATGTATAAGTTAGGATCCATACGAAATATAACTAAATATCCATACTAAATATAATCAGAAATTCAAAAACAAGAAAAATGCAAAATGTATCAAATAGCAATCATAACGCGAAGTCTTTACAGTTAGACTTAACTAAATTACAGTGAGACACTGTGTCATATGACATAAATTCTGGTATAGGTGTAGTAGATGTACTAGTAAGAATAATCTCTACCTTGATATAAAAAAATAGACAATTAACAACTAGAAATACAAAAAATGTATTAAAACAGCTTGTAATAGAACGCACGGCTCAGTGGTGAGAGCGCCTGGGCGGTATTCAGGAGGCGCGGGTTGGAATCCCATTGCGTTCAAATTTTTATACGTTTTCTAAATGTCTTTTTTACATTAAAACATACTTTAAATACCATTATTAAACCAATACTTAACCCCAATGGCAATATGAAGTCTTACAGCTAGACTTAACTAAATTACATAGTGTCTCTCATATGACATAAGTGCTGGTATAGGTGTAGTAGATGTACTCGTAAGTATAACCTCTGCCTTGATATGCAAATTAAATTTAGAGCTCGCGGCGGACGACGCCATTAATCCGAATCTGCCTCTAATCTCGGCAGCTAGATGACAACTTAAGGTATAGTACATTTTTTAAATTAAAAACGTTTTTATATTTTAAAATTATAATTGAAATTTTTTTTTTTTAATTCTTATTTGGTGTTTTAAGTCGTGATTATAACTTTTTATTACGGTTAATAAATGGTTAGAGAAGTAAGTAAGGGCATAAAATACGAGAGATCAATTTAAAAGTAACACATTTTACTTATAAATGGAATGAAATCTGACCTTTACCTACTTATAAATTAAAGCAATATGTCCTATTTCAATAATTATATACTTAATTATATTTTATCTGGATAAAGATTATACATACGTAACATTATCGAATACCAGTAGCTCTATTATTGGTTAAGGTTAATAGTAATTTTTAAAAAAAGTTCCTAATTCCCATTTCCGAATTTGACGGTTCACTATGATCCATGTGTTCTTGCATCTTCTCGCATTCTTATTTTAAATGTAAAATATATTCTTAAAAATAAAATATAAAATATGTACACTATAATTTTATTTAAAACCTTTCATTTCTCATAAAAATATATAATAAAAACAAACTATTTCACTTTTCGCAGCAAAGTGTGGAGCCTTAATTTAATACAGCCGGGGTCGCCGTGACCATTGCCACTCAGCTTCAGTTAGTGCTACTTACTGTAATTCCGCACTAACGTCGTTTCTATGCGCATATTTAGTTTTCATATCACAAAGTTATATTGGCTGGCGAGTGTTATTAACATTTACGCTTTTAACTAAGCGAGAAGCTCTTTACACTCTATTAATGTACGAGTGAATAACATGTTTAATGTAACAATGCATGTATTTTATTTTGATTGTATTTGTTATAAATGTTTATGTAACTATATTTTTGTTTTTGTTTTTTTTTGTTTTTATGTTCTTTCACTATTTTTGCCACTCTTTATAAGAACGTCTGATAATAAACCAGTGAAGTAAATCGCTCGCGTTTTCTATTATTTTAATTGTCATTTTTAATTATGCTATAAATCATTCGTAATACTATTTTTTTTAGCTTCACGCTGTATCCCGCGCACAGCAGGGTAGGCAGAGGGAACCTAGTATTAAGACACTCCGTTCCCCACTTTCCGCCGAATTCGGAGGCATTGCGTGTTAAGTGGCGGAACATAACCCCGCGCTTTGCCTCGACACCAGAGCGAAGAAAATGGAAATATTAAATATTTTCACTCCTCGAGTGGAAATCGAACCCACAACCAGTCGTTTACAGTCACACGCTTGTGCCACACACACAGCACGACTGGCCCCACTATTATTATGAAACTAGTAATTTAGTTTTATTTGTATTAACACATTACATTTTCTCAGTATCAAAATGATTGCGATTTTTTGTGGATTACATACTCACTCAGCGCATAATTATAATTTAATTATTTTGGTTTCTCTTATATGGACATTTTACATGCCAAGACACGGCGTTAAGTTCCACCACTCAACGCACAATCGATAACAGTCTCGAATTGAGACGGAAATAGAGAACGACGTGTCTTTATAGTAATTATTTTTTATTATTAATCTTCTATACTGTTAAAAGCTTAAAACTGAATAAAAAAACAGATTTGACACATAAACTATATAGTAAATTATTAATAATTTACTTCTAAATTTGTACAATATACTAATCTTAAGATTAGTATATTGTACAAATTTATTTTCTTCTTAAGGAACAGCATGGTATTACTCCCTTAATAGAATTTGAACTCATAACTACATATAAGAGACAAAGCAAACGTTTAAATAAAGTCACAACAGCTTAATAAATATTTCCAATTTAATATATACTCTTCCACAATTTTAACGAAATTAAAATTTCAATTTTCATTTTGTGCCACTGTTTTAGAAGTAAAATTAAAAAACATTTTCTTAGTAGATGGTATGATAACAATCTGCATGACACTTATTTTTGTTCATCTTTTTCTTTTAATGGGAAAATAAATTAGAAATTGTTTTTTTTTTATTTATTATTATCATATTACAGATGGGTATGCGCATTGATATAGAACATATATAAACCAAAATGGTTTGAGCCGATGTTACAATTATATTATGCTCGTATGTTATATGTAATCATTATGTAAACTTATTATTATTAGTATTTAGACAATACAATTTCAACTTTATATAAATTTAAAAAGCAGATATTATCCGGGGAGACCTTCGTGGCGCAGTGGAAGAGTGCCTGACTGTAAACGCGATTGATTGTGGATTCTTTTCGCATTATGGGATATGAATATATAGTATTTTCATTTCTTCGCTCTGGTATCTAAGACAAAGCGCGGCGTTAAGTTCCGTCACTCAACACTCAATGTCTCGATTTCGGGCAGAAAATAAAGAATAGACTGTCTTGATATTACTACTATGCTATGCGAGAAAAAGCTTGAAGCTGCAAGGTATTTTCTATATATGCTCGGAATTGGACGACAATGTTCGCTACATTGTTTCGTTGAGTCGCAATCTGAAATTCTTTGAACTTCAATAGGCCTATTCTCTTGTCGCAGTGGCCGTACAGAGTGGCTTTTATGATTTTTCAGTATTAGGAGTCGTAAGACAAAGAATTCCTACTTTAAAAAGTAAACTTTACATATTGCAGATGCTTTGATTGAAAGTAAATCCGTGGTACTATAGCATAACAAAGTCTGACTGTAAACACGATTGGTTGCAGGCTTGATTCCTACTCGGGGGAACATAATATATGAAAATTTAGGGGGAATATATTGAAATTATTGCAGTTGCTTGTTTTAGAAAGTAAGAGTAATAAACTGAAAAACGATAAATGACTTTATCCATTCATGCACTTAATTATATACTCTCACTCTTTAACAATATCTATAATCTAGTAGCTTTTAATGCTTAACAGCTACTCTATATCCTCAAGTCAATCAAAAACGTGATTGAACCTTATTTTCTCGCACAATTAACCCTAGTAAGTTCAAACTCAATTTGTTTAGAAATAGACATAAAATATATAGTAGTGTGGTTTTAAGGTGGCTTTTTTTATTATATTTACTAAAAATATTTGCCCGTTATCTTAGTCCGATCAAAAATATCGGGTACATTTAGTGTCTGAATATTACCATCGTGTGCATTGACAAAGTGTTCAAATTTTGAAGCAAATGAGACGATTACATCTGATTTTCCACACAGATTGATTGATTATTTGCTTAAGACAGTGTAACAATTGCTTGTATTTTATAGTTCATTTAACACAAAATAACACTTCAATTTATTTAATATAATTATGTTTCTCTTTAAAATTCTCGGGTTCTTAGGAACCCGGTCCTTTGGAAGGCTGGCATGGGGACACAGGTCCAACACGTAGAGGCCCCTTAGAGAATAATAAAATGTTTTACTGTGACGCATAAGCCGGGATCCATCTCTGAGTAACCAAAGTAAATTTCCCAGAGATGGTCACCGGATAATGCGTAGGAACTATAGAAAATGTGGAAAACTAAACTAGAACTATGGAATGGAGTTTGGATGGACTGGGTACTGGGCTATTGAGTGAGACTACCGGACGTCCGCCATTTCAACAGTCTCAAATTGAGTGGTTGACGGACGGTGACTCGCCTCTCACTAGATGGGCCCCCACAAAGTGGCATAGTGCCTCGGGCGCAACATCGGCGTGGTCGGCTAAGGGTGTCGAGAGGTGTGCACCGGTTTCACCATCACGAGCGAGCTCGAGAGCGGGTTTCCCCGCTATTACGCAGATTGAGCACTTCCACCCTTCCGAGCATATAGCTCTTGCGCTCCACTCTGCCAGCCAACGAAGGCAAGCCAGAGGCGGGAGATAAATGTCAATTCCCCTCTGGAGGTCTCAGGTCCGTGGGGTCGCCACTCCCCAACAGCTCGCCACAAGCTGCCCTGCGGGTTTATTATTATTATTATTATTATAGCTTCATGCAGTATCCCGCACACAGCAGGGTAGACAGAGGGAACCTAGTATTAAGATACTCCGTTCCCCACTTTCCGCCGAATTCGGAGGCTTGCGTGTTAAGTGGCGGAACTTAACGCCGCGCTTTACCTCGACACCAGAGCGAAGAAAATGGAAATATTAAATATTTCCACTCCTCGATTGGGAATCGAACCAACAACCAGTCGTTTACAGTCACACGTTCGTACCACTGCGCCACGACTGGCGCCTACTGGAAATAGAAATTATCATTATTTTTATACTACTACTTTGACCAATTTATTTAATATAATATAATTTATAGGGGGCAATCGTGGCGCAGTGGCACAGACATGTGACTGTAAAAAACTGGTTGTGGGTGCGATTCCCGATCGAGGAGCGGAAATATTTAATATTTCCATTTTCTTCGCTCTGCTATCGAGGGAAAGCGCGGCGTTAAGTTCCGACACTTAACATGCAATGCCTCCAAAAATCGGCAGAAAATGGGGAACGGAGTGTCTTAACACTAAATTCTCTTTGCCTACCCTACTTTGTGCGGGATACAGTGTGAAGCTAAAAAAAAAAGCTATAATTTATACTATAACACTACGAATTCTAATGTCAAGAGAAATCAGGCATAAGAACTAGTCCAGAAACATAATCTACGTAATTGTATCACTAAATAAAGTTATTCAAATTAATGCCGCTGTTTCAGAAAATAATAAAAGGGACTTTATTATATAATTTACGTTTTAATGTTCAGTATTAAAAGTTATATTACGGCATTTCTTTACTCTGAGGTCAACAAAGTTTCCTTTTTACGTTTATCTTTTATCGACGAGAATTATTAAACTTTTGCTCCATTTTACTGTGGTTGGTTTTGATTTTCATTATAACATTTATGTAAATATATGCTACGCATATCCTATGTGTCTTCTATCCTGAAATAACACAAATTCTTATTGAAAACGTGAATTTTATTAAAACGTGTACTATTTTGTTAAAAATTAAAATTATTAAAATGATAGAAGTGACTGAGACACTACACATCATGCGTAATGGAGTCACTTATATTTGTTTCTTGCAACCAATCACTCTCTAAAAGTCGTTTCTGCAACGTTTATTGTAGCTAGGTTCCGAATTTTCAACTTAGAACGCCCGCACTATATAAAAACCTTAGTTGATTTAAATGGTGAATCAAATTTGTATATTATGTTTTATTAGTAAGCTTCCTTCCTAAGCCCAAACATATAATATTATCATTAAAAAAACCTACCTCCCAAGTAATGTACATATAAGGGCAAAATATTATCATGTCGATATTGATTTAAGCACATTTCACATATTAGCTGTCCATGTTTTTTGTCGTTATCTCGGAATTATTTCACGGCAACTGGTAAAAGCTTCGATTTAACTGTAAAAATAAAAATAAAGTTCATTAAGCAGCAGTACAAGTGTAAGTGTCGAGTTCAATTCCCATTCGGATGACACATTATATATAAAATATTTTCATTTCTCCGTTTTGAAAGGCAAAACGAGATGTTCACTTTCGCCACTAAACATCCTCTGGCGTATTTCATTCTCTGGCGTATTCAAAATAAATATATTTTAACAGACAACATTAATCAACAAAAATCGTTTAGTCAACTGTAAAGCAATTTTAAATTAATGTCTGCTAGCGAAAAATTAATAAATAATTAAAATAATGTTTCAACAATAGATAGTATGGACGACAACATAAGAGATACACTCATGTATTTAATGTTATAAAGGAATCCAAGAGGTGCAATTCTAGTTTAAAATACAAAACATTGTTTTTATCCAATATTTTTTTTTTAAGTACAGATTCAAAAAAATTTAATCATCTTTATATTTTTCCCTCACAATAAGACGGAGAGAGCATAACGTCAGAACACTCCGTTCTTCGCTTCTCACACAATTTTGAGATATCACATGGACAGAGGCGAAACGAAAAGAAAAAAGGGAAATGATAAAAATGTTTATATAATCAATATCCTAAATGGGGATCGACTACCATCGCATGTACGTATCACTTACAGTAATATAAATAAATAGTAAATAAGTTAAGAAGTTCAAGAAGCCTGATTTAAGGAGCTTCGCTAAAAATATCCTTGAATATTATAATCCATAGAAGCCTCACATACTCATATAAGTATTCAAAGAACTCAATAAACGGCAAATCGTACACAAACGACTCAAAATGAAATGCGATAACCTTAAATAACGAAAAAGGTTCCCAGAATCCACTTCTTATTGGAAGACATCATTATAAGAAATATCAATAATTTGCTCATACTCTTCGAGATTTTGAATTTTATTCTTTGCTAGTACGGTGCAAGTTTGTTTATCATAGCAAATAGGCGAGAAAATTGGAAAATTGAAGGCAATCTTCCCGCCGATGAAAATGTAAATTTCATCCATTACATTTGTATGTTGCCGTCAGTACATTACTTTCAAGCAATTAATTTTCAATTTGATCGTTATGAAATATACTCGATGCTCTTTTGAATCTGTTGCTCAATGATTAAAATCTTTTGTGCCTGTTAATTTACTCTGGCCTGGCTTTTATGTGATGGTTTTTGGTGAAATCATTCGCTTTTTTCGTCTTTTTATAATATTTTGATGAACGACCATGTGAAATGCAAAATAATTTTAGAAAATACTGCTAAAAATCTTTTTACACTAGGTCTATTGCAAAGTAATAACATATTATTACTTTAAATTTAAAGTGTAGAATTAAATGTTATAGAATAAAGATAGGAGATAAGAGCATGTAAAGCTCGTAGTCAATTCTACATTTTCCAACCGAATTGAGTGAATTCAGTGATGAAACTCAACGCCGTGCCTTGTTTTATGTAAAAAGCAATATTATAATATTATATAGGACTTCACACAAGTATTGTGATAAAAGTGTTTTATAACTTTAAAAATGGTACCTAAAGAATACTTTCTTTATAAAAATTTAATACATATTTTTCGTATTGTATTGTAGAACCTTGATCATGACGGCTTTGTTATGTAACAGTTTTCCGTTACATTAAACATACATACTTCACACTTTGGTAGTATATTAGTATCTTATTCGTGTAAATATTTATCCGCATAAGCTCATTCGAGTAGAAAATGAAACGCAAGTTACTTAGATGATAAAAGCAATGCCCTAGATGCAAAACTATCAATGGACGGAATATAATAAACAGATTTATAGGTACTTTTAAATATTTTTTAAAGTGTTATTCCACACTTAGAAATATTGAAAAAGGCATTTAGAAAATGTATAAAAATTTGAACGCAGCCGTATTCGAACCCCCACCTCCTGAATGCTATCCAGGCGCTCTTACCACTGAGCCATGCGTTCTACAGTAGAACGCATGGCGCGGGTTCGAATCCCGCTGCGTTCAAATTTTTATACGTTTTCGAAATGCCTTTTTCAGATTTATAGATATTTCACTACGCACCTGAAAAGATAAACCTAAAAGTGTTACCGTATAAACTTTACTCGTTCTGCCTGACTACTCTGCTATGCTGAATTAAACGTTTTTAACATGCTTGTTTGCCTTCACCTGTGTCCCTCTCTGGCTATCGATGTTAAAGATTTTTTTCTTATCTGCTTGAAGATTTGCAAATGTTTACGAATACAACAAGATAGATACATTTTCTTAATATTATCCTCCTTCCTATAATTTAAATTAAAAAAAAAATAGTTCTTTTCACTTTAAAAAAACTATTAGTATATTGAACAATTATTTAAAAAAATCCGTTTCGCCTTACATCAAAATTAATAATATTTTAAAAGAGAATATGTAAAAGTCTTAACGAAGCAAAAGTTTCAGTTTCCAAATTGGCCGTTCTCTTCGAAATAATAATTACCATCTGACCCGTGCCCCAACCAGCCCTGTTTATTACGTGAGTAAATTGCCTCTCAATATTTTGGATATTATTCCCTCTGTGAACATAACGATATACAGCGTACTTATAATAATAATAATTAAAATGTATGTTGTTGTTCCGCATTTTACGTATTATCTTTACATTGTTTAAAGCATAGTCGCTTCCGGCGTCTGTCTATCTGTATGCATGTATGCTTAAATCTTCAATATAACGCAACGGATTTTGATGCGGTTTCTTTTAATAAAATAAAAATAAATAAAATAGGAATATTCTTTTTATTGTCAAGCAACATAGGCTCATAGTTGGTAAGTACAATAGAATTACTTAAGAACTATGTTAGTAAAACAAAATATATAAAAATAAAAACACAAACGAAAACTACATTTCAAACAAAATAAATAGATAGAATGATTCAAAAAGAAATTATATATGTGTAATACATGCATAATATAGTAGAGAAACACTGATAATCTTAGAGGTTTTTAATGTGATGTAGTGAAATATAGTGAAATAGTCGGATAGTTCAAGCAGGCGAAGCCGCGAGCGGGCCACTAGTTGCTACAGTGGTATGTCACTCACGCTGTGGTGTAATTCACGCTTTTGTTTGCCTTGAAAAAAGTTGTCAGTAATTTTCTTTTATATTCTTATAGTTTCTTTCAATTGTGAAAACTAAAAAATTCGCTTTAACCCGTTTCCGTACGAATTTACAAAAAATATATTTCTATTTTATATAGTGTGTAATATACAGTATCACTATTGACTATTTGCGGAGTATTGTTATAATCAATTACTACTACTTATGAAAACTATTGACTCCCTGCACTTTTTCATATAAACTGTATGATACGATATTTCATATTCGTCCGTCCGCGAAATTGGTAAAAATGGATTGAAAGTTTTTTCTTAACTGAATTCGTTTACAATTCTAAAATCTTCCACAATTAATGAAATACAGTTAACAACTTCATTCTTTTTACCGCACGGCAAGGTAGTCAGAGAGAAGTGTCAAAACACTCTGCTCTGCACTTTCCGCCTCGATTGAGATATTGCGTGCTCACTGACTCAAGGTCTCGTCGGTCTCTTCGTCTTAGATACCAAAGCGGATAAATTAATATAATTAATTATATCATAACTCCCCTAAGCAGAAATGGACCCCGCTGTCATTCATTTTCTGTCAGACCTCACTTTTCCCTATGTCACGAAGGCCTCAATAAATAAATATGTAGTATTAGTTTTTTTTAGCTTCACGCTGTATCCCACACACAGCAGGGTAGGCAGAGGGAACCTAGTGTTAAGACACTCCGTTCCCCACTTTCCGCCGGATTCGGAGGCTTGCGTGTTAAGTGGCGGAACTTAACGCCGCGCTTTACCTCGACACCAGAGCGAAGAAAATGGAAATATAATTTCCACTCCTCGAGTGGGAATCGAACCCACATCCAGTCGTTTACAGTCACACGCTTGTGCCACTGGGCCACGACTGGCCACTGTAATATTAGTGTAGTAGTAAAATCAGATTAATTTCGATGTCATAATAATTAATACCAGAAACTGCGAAAACAATGGTTGAGATCGTTTAGATAGTCCCGCCCTTACCCTACTAAGTTATAGAGGCATTGTTATAATTTTTGTTGTCAGCCGGAAGCGGTTGCAAACTAGAAGCTCCCTTGTTTATATTTCCTAAACTTTTACAATATCTATAGGAATGAAATATTATTATTGAAAGTTGTTTTTTTGGTTCAATTAAATATATGTATAGAAAGTATATATCTTTATAAAATATAACCATTGTACTACATGGGGGAGCGTCTGACTGTAACCGCAATTGGATGTGGGTTCGATTCCTACTAGGACGCATGCTTATATTAAACCAGCGGCCCGCTTGCGGCTTCGCCGCGTGAACTATTTCGTTATATTGCAACCCTCGGGGGCGCATTTTTTAAAAATAAAGTAGCCTATGTTAGACCCAGTCACTTTTACTACTTTCATTCTAAATTTCATCCAAATCGGACCTGTAGGTTAGCCGTGAAAGCGTGACAGACAAACATTTATAATATAAGTATGGATTATTTACAAGTCTGTGCTTTGGTATCTAAGAATAAGCGCAGCGTTGAGTTCCGCCATTCAGTACACAATTTCCTCATTTTAGACGAAAGCAGTATGTATTGATAGAATTTTTTTTCTTTGTACTAGAGTACCTATTATGACTGCTATCTATCAGCTAGCCTGGTATGCAAGACAAATCAGATTCTGTATACAAATACATTGTTAAAATGTTTATTTAAAAATATTGTCGCAACTCTCTTTAAGTGGTAATGATCAGACAGACAGCACGAAATTTATTTAATTCTCTCAACTAATTTGCAAGATGGGGGATATACATTTAGATTTACGTCTTTACGGCTCATAAGTATTGCGTCTCATTACGAACGCAATGGTTATCTGTTCGATTGCCATTCAGGGGAAAATGTATTACAAATTTAAATCATTTTAATTTTCCATTATCTATTGAAATAAGAACCGCCATTAAATTCCGCCAATCAACACAAAATACTTTGAAAGTAAAATAAAATGTTCTTATACTAAGTTCAAATTACTACGACTGCCTAGGAATAGCGATAAAAGCTCTAAAAAAATAATATTTAAGTTCTCCTACGTGAGTAAAGTCACGACTCAATAGCGATAAAAAAACTATTTAGAATAACATACGATATCCTCATAGGTATAATGGCAAATATTTTCCTGATACGTATAATCTAATGGATAAAATCAAAGGGGTCAGGTAAGGGTTCGCTTCGCAAGGTAATGTTTTAGATATGACCGACAGCTATTATTTCCCGCAATGCAGACAACGCTGCAACTATACTATGGTGGTACAAGGATTATATGTAAATTATGTTAAATATTTTTTATTTCTTTTTAGGCGCATTATTTTTTATGTTTTTTTTTTTTACTTCGCTTACTACGGACCTATTACGTACTTTTTGATAGTTAAATATTGTATTTATTTATTATATTCATTGCCTTTGAAATTAGAACTCACTTATATATAAGAATTTAAATAGTTTTTAAAATTTTCTTTAAACATATGAAGCTCGTTATTTGGAAGATTAACAAAGGAAACGCAGTAACATATTGACTCACTTCTTCGCATCTTCTTTAAATAATAGATCTCTACGATTTCATTGTAATACAAATACGTAGTGAAGGTTGAAGTAGTATAAAAAAATAGAGTCCAATTTTAATATTTTTATAGAATATAATCTTCACAATATTTTTATTATGAATTTAAAGACATACGTATAGTTAAAACCTAATAAAAATAGAAAAAAATATAAAAATATGAAACATACTACAGCTTGTGACTTACGCTGGTCCCAAGAGGATCGAATACCCGCGCTTTGATTACTGTTTTCCGTGTACGGACATCGACTAGCATAATTTGCCTGGTATCATAAAACCGCCCATGCTTGTTTCGACACGTTAGTAACATGCAACGAATGGTAACATATAATATATAAAATCCTTTTAAACTAAAAGTAGTATTTTTTAGATATAAATCAGTGAGTTCAAGAAGTAATCTTACTTCTTTCTACAGTTCACAGTTCACTTTTCGTCAAAACATGTCAATATACAAGAGACGTAACTCAACCTGACACCCTGTTTTTACCTCAAAAGTAAATAAGCACCATTACTTAAGCTTTTTTATGTTTAATAGCTTACTATATGGTAATAGAGGTTTTTGACACGCATTAGAAGGGCATCTGACTATAAATTTATATTAAGATGTAATACCTACAGACGAAGCACGAATGAATGTAAATTCGATCTACGCCACAGAGAGCTAAGCCATACGCTCTATCCAGCTACATTGAAGTTCTTATATGCTTGTTACGACCTATTTTTGTTGCTAGCATAGCTGGATAAAACGTATTACTTTGTGGTCCGAGTGCTTCGACGTTTTCAAAGATACGGGAGTTCAAGTCCCACTCCGTTCAATATTTTATGTGCTCTAAAAGTCTCTGTTTGTTCATATTCTAAGAAAAGCAGTTTGAACAAATTGAAATAAATATTGGTATTTAAAATGAAACTATTGTAACAGAATTTATGGAGTACATTTTTGATATACGAAATTAATTAGAGAAATCCGAATTTCGGACCCTTTACAGCCCATGGTCGCAGGTAGCAGTCTACTTGCGACCTGCGACTCTACTAAATAGGTATAAAGCACGAAAACTAAAGATCTTATTAAAAGTAAACAGGCATATCAAAAAAAGTTCTACATATTGAAAGTAAAAAAAAAGTATTATTTATCAACCTTTTTTCAACTCCACGTTTTATTCCACACAGACAGATAGTTAGAGAGAACCTAGTATTAAGACACTCCGCCCTAAACTTTTCGCCCAAATCGAGACATTTTGCATCTTAACTGATGGATTTCAACACCACGCTTTGTCTTAAGTACCAGAGCGAAGAAATTAAAATTAAATATTTCGAGTAGGAATCGAACTCACAGCCATTGATTTTACAGTCAGAAGTTGCCACAACGCGCCACGTCGGCTTCAAATTTGAGGACAGTAAGTACACTTAAGACAACATGAAATTTTATCCTTGCACAGCGCTATGTCAACATAAATGAAGCTTCGACTGTGACGTACTACAGAAGCTTGATTGATTTAAAAATCCGGCTTTCAGTTCGTTCTAGCCACTCTGCATTTTAATACCCTCGTACCCCCTAGTTACTATTTGGTACTGTTTTGTTACATTTCACTAAAAGATAGTAAGAATTTGCTAGTCGCATAAGCTATATTATTTTTGTTAGAATGTCAATGGATTTTATAGTTAGTCAAACAACTTGTAAGTTATTATGTTATGTAATATACTGGTGTACGTCATTTATTTTTCGTATTAAAGTTTTGCCGCCAATTTTTATGTATTCTCAATAAGTGTTCTTCGTTTTTGGTGATTTTTTTTAAATAATATAAAACCGAAAAGCGGCTTTATTTAACTTAATATTATACAATTTTAAAAACATTTATTACACTTGCAATGTATGTATACTCGTGTTCGGGTAGATCTTGCAATTCTATTTTGAAGCTATTCGAAAGATTAGATTTCTGCCGTCGGTAAAGATATGTTCTTTACCGACATAACAGAAATCTAAAGCGAACAGGATTGTGCATCCAGAATGACGGATTAATTATTTTTAATTACTCCAACTATATACTCGTATATAAAAAACTTATAAAATGTTAGGTTTTATGATATTAAAATTTATGGCTAACGAATTAAAAAATCATTTTCAGTTTAGTTAAGCATTAAGTTCCGCCACTTAACACGCAACGTCTTAAATTCTCGAAACAAATTGAAAACACGCAAATTCTCTAAGAGCAGAGAAGGAAAGTAGAGAAAAAGGGGTCGTGGCACTAGATTGTCTCTAACTACCCTTATATATCCGTAAACAACCTGAATTAGATTTTTTTAAGCAGTAAATTGTACGGACGTACATAGATTGTGAAATCTCTGCGATTTGAGGATTACGGAGTCAAAACGCTTTGGAGAGGATTTTAATCTACACCGTTATTGAATTTTTTCGTGATTGTAAACTAGTTCACGATTCTTTGACGGTTTTTCAGCCGTTTAAAGTTTAAAGTTAGCTGGAAATAAAAAGCTTTATAGAAATAAATCACAAAGCAAAAAGCCTATTACCTACCTTATCACTTAATTCTCTGTGCTAGTAGATGTGGCAGACATTGAAAGATAATATACAGATAAACATGTGCTTTTACATTACTTATTAACATGTGTTTATCTCTGGTACCTAAGGTAAAAGGCGGCGTTGAAATCCGCTAATCAACACGCAATGTCTCTATTTCGAGTGAAAAGTGGAGAACGAAGTGGTTTGATATTAAATTTTATAAAACCCCCCAATGTCAATAGTATCAAGGTAAGATGTTTAGAGAACTACGTTGCATTGAGAAAAGCATGAAGCTTATTATGTATTTAGAAGTAGAACCTTAAAAAGTAGACCTTTTAAGACTAATACGATGAATGACTATAGCCTTTTACTTATTTAAAATATTATCTTCAAGTTTGTAAATTACACTCTTTCAACTAAAACTTCTTATATCCGACAATTACTATGCTTAGACTATATATAAAAATATGGGTCCCTCAGCTGTACTCAAACTGTAAAGACTCAAGACTTCAAGTTTCAACAATGAAGTAAAACGTAATTCATACACGAAACTTTCATCATAAATGATCACAGTAAGCCCGTTTACTTTTTGGGCAAAAAAAAATAATTTAAAAGTTTTAATGAGTTACTCTGACACTCTTTATCTTTAGACAACGTGGAGCGACCCCTCCAGCTTTGTTTATTTGTTGAAATTGACAAGTACTTTACCATAATGAAGTGCAAATACTAGTCCACTTTGTATTTCAGAGAATTAGACATAATTGCTTAAACTTATATAACGTACACATGTCTTATTTAATTATCAACATGTTAACGGCATTGTGGCGCAGTAGTCTAAGTATAAAGGCAGTCTTCAGTTCGATTCCTCAGTGAGAATGATGATACATTCAAATTATTTTTAATATTCTTTATATGCTGTATCCCGCACACAGCAGGGTAGGCAGAGGGAACCTAGTGTTACGACACTCCGTTCTCCACTTTTCGCCGAATTCGGAGGCATTGTGTGTTAAGTGGCGGAACTTAATGCCGCGCTTTGTATCTGATACCAGAGCGAAGGAAATGGATATATTAAATATTTCCACTCCGTAAGTGGGAATCGAACCCACAACCAGTCGTTTACAGTCACACGCTCGTGCCACTGCGCCACGACTGGCTCTTTATATATTAGACAAAGCGCGGTGTCGAGTTCCGCTACTCTCTAAACAAAATGGGCAGAAAGTGAAAAACTTATATACTAACTCTCCCCACTACATGGAACATATCTTCATGCAAAGATTCATGCTAGAAGAGCTAAAAACCAAACCTAAGAAATAGAAATAACTTTTAAATATACGAGTATATGCTAAACGACTGTCGGCACTTGTAACTGCATTTCATTGCTATATGTAGCCTTCTATTAGGTTATTAATATTTTTTATAACACTTGAATTTTTATTTGTATTCACAATGAAACTTACGTTTTTAATATAATTGAACTATTTCCATACTCAGTGTGGTAAGTCGATTTTTTATATAAAAATTCATAAATATTTATTAGTATTAGGTTTTGTTTTATTTATAGAGCATATAAAAAATACGTTCAATAGCAAATAAAACAGTTTAATGTAAAAAAGTGTTCACATTATGTAGAACTGAATTTACTAATAGAAATTAAATTTAAAAATGCCTGCTTAAATGCATTTTCGACTTACCAACTCATTCATGCTTTGATTTTTCGTAATCAATTATTTTAGGTCATTCGTTGATTATTATTTTTTTCGCAGGTTCGCGATTTTTCCCGCATAATTTTGACAACACATTCCATTCTCCACTCTGTCGAAATCGAGACATTGCCTGTTAATCGGCGGAATTCAAAGCCGCGCTTTGACTAGTTAACAGAGCGGAAAAATAAAAATATTATATAATTATTCCCCCGAACTGAAAATTGAACTAACAACCAACAATCATTTACAGTTAGACGCCGTCACACTGTGCCACGACGGCCTCAAAGTTATTATTTTTGTTTATTATTTCATTATTTTATATAACTTTTAGAAAATTACGAAGTTTAATGTACATATATTCATTATACTAACACGTATTGGTATATCTTGAACTTTTACTAATATCAGCTGATTGCTAATTGCAATCTGTTACACACGAACGAGGCAAAACAAATTACATGAATTACTAAGTAGAGGAAATTTGGCCACTTTTATACACTTTTATAAGAATAAGTTAGAAGTGATTTAGGTAAAATAAATTATATTTCATAGTAGGTTTACAAAAGTAGTTTTGCGATGTTTTTCTTATATTAGAGGCGGTCTAACTACGAATACTACTACTAACACTCAAAAGAATGATTACATTTTTTTTTTTAGCTTCACGCTGTATTCCTGTGTAGGCAGAGGGAACCTAGTATTAAGATACTCCGTTAACCACTTTCCACCGAATTCGGAGGCATTGCGTGTTAAGTGGCGGAACTTAACGCCGCGCTTTACCTCGACACCAGAGCGAAGAAAATGGAAATATTAAATATTTCCACTCCTCGAGTGGGAATCGAACCCACAACCAGTCGTTTACAGTCACACGCTTGTGCCACTGGGCCACGACTGTCCACATCAAATGATAGTTATTTAAATGATTACATTTAAATAATTATCATTTCACGTTGCCTTGGAGCCCCCCAGTCAGTCTCAAATACTGGTAGAAAGTCGAGAAGTCTGAAGTATGTCTTGATAGTAGGTTTTCCTGACTACCCTGCTACGCGGGAATGAGCGTAAGGTTAGCTTTTTATTAAATGACATGAAAAAAAAACAATTAAGCTTTCTTTTTGTGACTACAAAGATTCAAAGATTAATATATCTATATATAAACTGAGTTTTTTATTTGGTAAATAAAAAAATAAATCAGTTTACTCGTCGTAACGCAATAGGACGACGCCTAAATGTCAATGGTTGTGGATTCGCTTCCCACTCGGAGAAATAAATATATATTATTTTAATTTCTTCGCTCTGGTACCTAAGACAAAGAGCAGCGTTAAGTTTCGCGATTTAAATCGCAACGTCTCGATTTCGAGGAAAGTAGAGAACGGAGTATCTTAACAACTAGGTATACTCTAACACCCCTACGGAAAAAGTATGAAGATTTTCCTTTAATTTAATATAAATTATATCATAAAATATTTAAGAGTTAATCAAGCAATTAACCAATATATAAAAACTTTCATTACAAAATTAGCGACTGATAGACAATGCACAGCCGTATGCATAGTGTAGAATATTTGCACTAAATATCTACACTATCTAAGGTTATCTAACTTATTTTGGTAGTCAAAAGAATTCCCGATATTCCTACAGTAGCGAGGAAAAATAGAAGTTTACGTTTTACAGTTCATATTATGAATGGTACAAACGGAAGTAGTATTAAGAATCACAAAATACCTCACCATAAATTTAGTATTACATTCTTGCTAGTAAAACTATTAAGACGGATATTCTATGACATGCAGAGAAAAAATAATGTTTTATACATTTTTAAAGTGTTATTCACATCACATAAGAAAGTAAAAAAAAATTTAGAAAATGTGTAAATTTAAAGGCAGCAGGATTTGAACCTACGCTTTTTGAAAACTGTCTTAGCGCTCTAATCGCTACGCACTGCATTTTACATCCAGCTGCGGCGAAATTCTTATATGCTAAATTACATTAAATTTTTATTTGCATCTCTGTAGAAAACAAATCACGAATTTCTGCTGTCGAAAGATTATTTGAACAATCTTTTAGCATCAGATAATGTTATTATTTAAATATTTAAACATTTTTAAAGATAGTGAAAAGAGATAGTATTTTTCAATTGAAGTATATCATTAAAGCTGCTAAAGCTAAATATATTAAAATTTACAAAAAATATTTTTTAAATTTATTATAATTAAAACAAGGAGAAGTCGAACGAAGTTAAAAATAATTTATTCTCAATAGTTACGTTATGCACAATCACGCGCCTGGCACGGCAATATCCGTCTTCAGCGGAAAAGTGCCACGTACGCAAGTTAACGAAACGAGGTCATAATATTGTTGTTTTAATTTAAATATACAGTTTAGAAAGGATAAAGGGATTGATAGAGTTCATAAGTTCGATTCCTGGTAGGATACTTAAAGCATTGTTTTAAAGTCGATCTAATAATTATATTCATATGGCTTGCTCCATTTTTTTACGTAATAAAATTAGTAGTCTTCATCAGTAATTAGGTCTTTTATTTTCGCGATTATTACAGATTTTGAAACTCATTCAGAAACTCCTTTTAGCCGGATTAATCGCGTATATTTTTGGTATTCGAAAAATCATTTTTTCAGTAGCCCGAGGTCATAAGTAGACTGAGGTGGCATTCGTCTGTCAGTTGGTAATGGCGGAAATATATCGAATATCTATCTAAATCATTCTTTTTTATTTTATTATCTTTGTGCATGTGCCTTAAAACAACAGTTTCACACTTTATCCTGCATGGCAGGATGCTGTGGAACTCGCCGTGCTATGTCATACGAGAGCTCTGACTCCCTAAGTAAAGTTTAAAAAAATAAAATAAAAATAAATCCTTCGAATATGATCGAATCCAAAGACATTATAATAACAATCAAAAGCTGTTCAACTTCGCCTTTATGGCTTCTACGTTATAAATAAAAGCCAAAATGTATAAATAATACACATTTTTTCCTTCTCATTCACTACAAATAACGATTGTCGGTAAACCTAACAAATTAAAGGTAATAAAACAAAGATACCATTACTTTGACTATTCTGTTAAGTATAGGGGTCACGAAAAGTGGGCTTGAATAATTTAGCTACATTTAACAAAAGATGAAAGCAGCAAAACGAATGTACAGGATAAATATAAAGTATGAATATTAATTGTGGTAATTATTTGAATATGTATTAATAGCTACTTCACTCTTCAACAGGCAAAGTCAATAAATAATACCTATTTAAAAAAAGGCAGCCTTTGACAACATGTCAAAACATTCCGTTCTCCACTTTTCACCTGAAATCGTGACTTTGTGCGTTGAGTGGTGAAACTCAACGCCCCACTTCGTCTCAGGTACAAAAGCGGAAATGTTTAAATAATTTAAATATCATTCCCCAGAAGGGAATCGAACCCACAAACAATTAAATGTACAGTCCTATTGCGCTATGAAAACCTTTATTTTATAATATGTATAGCTTCATTTTAATTTCCTAATATGTATAGTTTCTTTTTAATTTTCTATACAAAAATAAATGAAAATAATGACAAAAAATACAAACACTCAAAACACGTTTAAAATCGTGATTTTTAACTTTAGCCTTTTAAGGAAATAATATGCTACCATTTAACTAAATTCCTGCTGGAAACTAAATTGAGCTCGATTCAAGAGATATTAGTTTGAGGTCCCCATTGTTACCCATGAAGAAGGACAAAGGGTACATAATCATGGTTGATGAGGGTATTAATCCAGAATAGATTTTCTAAGACCGAGCTCGGTTAGATAATATGCTTTGTTAAAATGGAACTTAAAGGTATTGCTGAAAAACTTTTGAATCTGATGATTCTTATATGAATGGAGTATTTGCATATAACACTTTTTTTAGTGTGCAAAGAGAATTTAGTATCTAACGTAGTGTACGTTCCCCGTTTTCTTTCTGAATTTGTATAGTAAGCGGTATTAACATAACGTAGTACTTTTACTTACTAAGAGAAGTGAAAATAAACTAAATATAATTATTCCTCCGTGCAGGCCGTATACAAATAAGCACGTTTAACCCAATGCCAAGATACACATTCAAATAACAGGACCAGCCGTTAGTTGCTAACGGCTGGTCCTGTTATTTGTCTTAAAATAATTTAAAAATAAGTTTTCGGCGTTTATCTCGCCATTCAATAAGTAATGTGTGAGATTCGAGAAAAAATGGAGAATGGGTATCTTGGTATTGGGTTACCCGATATCTGACTACCCCGCTACGCAGTACTAAAACTTCTTGGTGATAAAAATGAAAATATATTATATATTACATGATTAATATATTTGAACCAAAAGCAAATAAATGAGCGTTGGTTGAAGTGTTGAGTATTTCAACTTGTGGAAGTCCAACTAATTCTCAGTCTTGAAGTGAAATAAATGAATCCAGCCAAAGAAAATTATAAGAGTTAAATAATATCCGATGAAGTTTTAAAACTTAGCCGTCTGAAGTCAGAAAAAGTATGTAAAGTAGGTGCAACTAAATTCCGCAAAGTAATGTAAAGTTTATGTCGTTGAAAAAAATCTTCCATATCAAGTAAATGATATGTTACTAATTTATGAACATAGTTAAAAGTACTGTTTGTTTAATTTCCTAACCCACTTCATTGAAAGTAAAGCTTCAAATTGAAAAAAAATCCATGTGACATTATTTCTATGCATAATTGTCATGGGTTCGATTCCCACCTGGTGCAATTATTACAATTAATTTATTATCGCTTCTCGAGTCTGATAAAACGAAGCGCGGTGTTAGATTCTGCCACGCAAAATGTTGTGTATGTAATAAAGGTGGATATTGAAGTTTTTATCGATTTACTAAAGAACTGTTTATCAATTTATTTAAATGATAGTAGCTGTTCGCTACTTTGTTTGGGTTTATAATTATTCCTTACAAAATATTCCTAAAAAAATCTATATTTCTTGTATTTCAACTAGCCTTACGATTCTATATTAGCAGTGTCACTCTGTGAAACTCTATAAAACAAAAAATATATTAATATTTTTTGTCTAAAAATAAAGTATTTGTTGTATCTTGGCAAAACTGTAGAGCAACACTATACGTAGAAACTAAACTACCTATTTGAAATATATTAAAGGAAAAAAACTCAGCTAAATATGCAAATACAGGCAGACAAAGACAACCACAATAGCGAGAAAAACTACTTCAATAGTCTTACTTGCCGCCGGCTTACTATTCCACACCCTACGCTAAGCGTAGTGAAGCTCCCCTTGAAGGATGTAACAATATTCATGATATTGTTTTTGTATCCCATGTGGTTATATACGACTTTGTGAGTATAACCTTCGTATGGGGCATCTTAGAAAAGTGAATTTTAAATTATTATTACTATAGTGTTAACTATGTAAAAATAAAAAATATATAGATAGATAATTTACAGTAATTTGGAAAAACTGGATATGTTTTTGAGCAAAATTGTTTAAATTGTATGTTTCCTGGAAATATAAAATAGGTACCTACATCTTTATTTTGCTTAAGATTTATTTCTTTATACAATAATTAAACAAAATATGTTATTTTAATCATTTTTTAAGAATGTTATTCACACACTTAGTAAAATTGAAAAACATTTCTAAAAGTCATATAAAACTGGGAAAGCAGCAGAATTCGAACCTGCGCCTAATAGATATCCTCCAAGAGGTCTGATCGCGTGCACCATGCGTTCGACATCTGGCTACGTAGAAATTCTTAGTACGACTTATTTTTATTGTTGATTTTATTATTGTTTTTTTTTATTATTATTGTGATTTTCTTACATCTTCATAATACCTCTCACATAGCAGAGTAAGTCAAAAGAACATGGAGTCAAAATATTTCGTTTTCCGCTTTCCGCCTAAATTCGCCATATTAAGTGTTAGTGGCGACGGTAACCCGAGCGGGAATGAAAATATATATTTTTTTAAATTGTAACTAATTATTAGTAAAGTATAAGAAAAAC
Organism: Dryas iulia moderata; assembly: GCA_019049465.1. Taxonomy (NCBI): domain Eukaryota; kingdom Metazoa; phylum Arthropoda; class Insecta; order Lepidoptera; family Nymphalidae; genus Dryas; species Dryas iulia. Next base: position 6,052,083 of record CM032437.1, read on the forward strand.
TTGAATACGGTGTAGGTACACTTAATTTGGCAGTTTATACATAAGGAGCCTTAATTTGCTCGCGTCTAGTACTCTTCATAAAGAGATTATACTTCATATCCATACTTATAAATGCGAAAGTCTGTGTGTTTGTCTGTCACGCTTTCACGGCCAATCTACCGGTCCGATTTGAATGAAATTTAGAATGAAAGTAGTAAAAATGACTGGGTCTAACATAGGCTACTTATTTTTTCAAAAATCAACCTCTAAAGGGTTGAAATAGGGGATGAAAGTTTATATGGCAAATCTAAACCGCTTGACCAATTGTAACGAATTTTGGCATAAATGCAGTTCATAATCTAAGCTTAAATATAGGCTACTTTATTTTTTAAAAATGCGCCCTCGAGTGTTGCAATATAACGAAATAGTTCACGCGGCGAAGCCGGGAGCGGGCCGCTAGTATTTTATAAACCACTTCTCCTATAATGAAATAATAAACACATTTATATTCTTATTTAATTTAATTTCATATATATTAACTAAAGAAAAATGAAATATTTTTACTCTGCGACCGCAGTGATATACCCATACTAATGTTATAAATGAAAAATTCTGTCTACCTATTATGCTTTCACGGCTAATCTACCGATTTGGATTGGCCCAATTTGGATGGGATTCGTAATGAAAATAGTTAAAGACCCTGGGTGAAACAAAACCAACCCTTAAGGGGCTGAAATAGTGGATGACGTTTCTAGTTACATATAAATGGCACAAAAGACATACCAAAAAAAAAATTGATAAAAAATGCTGTTTTTAAAGGAAGCATGTAAAGTAAAATGTTTTTAAAAATATATTTATTTCCCTGGCTAGCTAGAATCAAGTTTTAAGGCATTTAATTCACTTTCTACGTTCTTAAAGCGATTGTGTGATATTGTATGTAGGTATACCAAACTAAACTATTGTACCCTTGTGCTCGCTACTTTCTAAAACTATAAAGTCAAAGCTTAAGTAAGTCCTTTTTGCAACAACTATCTACCAGTAAAAGTTTTGTAAAAATCGATCCAGCTTTGCCAAAGATTAGCAACAAACAGATAGGTAAAATTATTTGACATTTCCTTGACACAATCGGATAGGCACTACCTATATTTTCTTAAATGCTACTTATTTTGTTAGTAACATTGAAAGAAAGCATTGAATATATTTTCTTCGTGTTACAACAACATACGTACGTAGATCGTTACAACATTATCATAGTAATAATATTTCGCTAGCTCCTTTCTGGTATTTTCCTAGCGTGATATTAAGCCATTTGACGGGATGATTTTTATTAAAACAACGCCATGTCGTGAATTTATGACCCATTCACGGTGACAATATATGTACATAATACATTTTATTACATTCGCAAGCCATAAACTTAGCAAGTGTTTGCTACTCATAAATTATATGTGACATATCTCGTTCGTTTTTGAAATTCAATAGTAATAAAATTTACATATTAAAATAGAAAAATCGTGTAAGGATATTTTAATACACTAGTAATATTTTAAGTTAAGAAATTATTATTGGAAACTATATTTTGTATAAAAGCGTGAAGTTGTATATTTAAAAACAATCACATACGAGTACATAGTATCGGTGTAAATTGTACTACGTTTATGATATTAGTGGGTAGACAGGGTAGACAATAAACATGTATCAAATATATACAATAAATAAAAAATATACAGGATAAAACTGTATTAGTAATCACAACAATCAACGAAAAAATAAGAATACGATATTTTTGCAGAGAAATAGTAAAATTAAAGGTTAAGGCAGAGAAACAGCCTCGGATAGGTCAACGTGATAGGTCGAGGGAAATGTCAATTCCCATTTGGGAAACTTATTAATTTTAAATAAATTTCATTTCTCTACACAACAGTGAACAGTTCGTCCTGTTCACGCGAAATTGAGTTCCGCCATTCAATAGGCAATATCTCGATTTCGAACGGAAAGATGACAAAGGAGTGTGTTGACGTTAGATTCTCTCTCACTACCCTGTTAAGCGGAAATGTTGCACAGGTGTATATCCTATACACGAAAGATTTGTTATTTTATATAGAAAAATATTCATCTCACTTAGATAGTCAGTATGACAGAATAGTCAGTTCCAACGAATACATATGATCAGTTCATTCTAGCACGTATTTCGAAAGCAGCAGTAGTAGGATATTTTCAAAATTGATAAATTAAACAGAGGAGTAGAGTTCAAAGAAGGTGTGTGTTAATGCGCTATATACTATAGGCATCTTAAACTTACACTTGTTTCGCAAATCGAAAGTACTACCTGGAGCTTTTTGTCTGCAACGTAATAAGGTGCCCGTGCACCTCTTTTCTTCACTCAGAAAATTAAAATAATAAAAAAAATAGATGATAAAAATATAAATTGAAAGATAAAACAGGAATGAATTCTTACAATGGGCACTTAAATAAAGCTCAAACCAACTACAGTTTAACGACAGTTTTACGGTCAGAAACAAAGTTTCCTTATGTACAACTTACTCCTTATGTCCAATTATTCAACTGCTGAACGACCCAATTTGATAAAGTATTGTCAATCAACTCAACTAGTCGTATTTGTTCCAATTGAAAGCTAGTGCTTTGTTTTACAGGTACCCTAAAATTTGAATGAGAATAGTTTAAACTCAAGATTTAATTATAAATAGGACCACTATCAATTATGAAGTATTCAAGCAGTTTCCATAAAGTACCTCGTATTTCAAACAGTTATATACATATGTACAAAAACAAAAATTATACAATTGTAATATTCATTTAAGATTAAGTATATAATAATTTCATTATTATAAGTAGTTTTATTAAAAACTTTGAATTCAACAGAATTTCAAGCTCAGCTCATATATTTACATTACAAACATGGACAATCAATAAAGATAATTATTATTACATTTATTTATATATATTCTTTATTGTATTTATATTTATATTTTTTTTAAATAACTAATTTCTTTGACAAATTATAAATTATCTATTAGATTAACTTTGCTGACTATATATAACTTTATAAATTTCTTAAATAGCAAAGACTTATTGGTCTGATAATATTTCCTTTTGTTCTGGTGATTACCTTGAACTTACCAATAACTTTTTAGTCGTATTTTCTCTTCTCCACATTTCCTTAACCCTCTAATAACATCTAGTATATAAAATACTTGGCTTACCTACTAGTCCATGCCGTTGCGTTTTCTCTTGGGCACAATCGCATAAACGACTTATATCTTTCGACTTATTAACTATGCCAGTGGCCAGTCGTAGCACAGTGGCACAAACGTGTGACTGTAAACGACTGGTTGTGGGCTTGATTTCCGCTCGAGGAGTGGAAATATTTAATATTTCCATTTTCTTCGGTCAGGGTTACCTCGACGGTAAAGCACGGCATTAAGTTTCGCCACTTAACACGCAATGCCTTCAAATTCGGTGGAAAGTGGGGAACCAAGTGTCTTAACACTAGGTCTGAAGCTAGCCTGAAGCAGGTGAAGCTAAAAAAATCTCTTAAGTATGACATATCATAATTACTATAAATATTATATTAAAAGTTGTCACTATTTTATCTAATTTTTCAACGAGTAATCCATCGGAGGTAGCCGATATTTAATTTATTTAAAAATATTTAACTTCTCCAATCTGCTAAAACAATGGTTCTGTCAACGTATAATGTCTTTAATGAAGAACAGAATATCATAACCCAAGCTCTCTTCTAAGTCTTTTGTAGGATACTCTAATATTAACAAAATAATCAACATTTTTATTAAGTTCCATTAAATTAATATAATTTCATAAGTCAAGAAGCATAAAACGCTAAGCTTTAAAAACCCTCATTCATCCACACTACGTCACTTAACTACCTACTAACTTTGAAGTGCTAGAGAAATTAAAATGCTAGAAAGAAACGTTTCAATTAAATACTTCGTTCTTAGTTGAAAATTACTAATTCAATATAATTATACATTATTTCACGTACTTTATATAATAATTTTAAAGAGATTATACGTTAATTTAAACCTAATTTATTCCATATAAAACTATCACACAAACTCAGTAGAAGAATAAATAATAACATCATTTGTATTTTACTTTATTTAATACTATTATTATTAATAAGATTTTTATATATATCGACGGTTCTGTTAAATAGTTTTCAATTATCTGTTTTTATAAAACAAAGTGCGGCGTAGAAAAAAAAACTAAATTTTAAATATCAAATATTTCTTATGTATTTTTGGGTTAGCCAAAAGTTACTATACCTCATACCTCAAAAATCGTTTATTAGGTCACTTTACACATTTACTTTCCACAATTAGGTATTTCACAGTTTATACAGTACATGGATCTTCAGAACTCTTATAGATAACTCGTTAACACTCGGCGATCTACGTAACGTTCGATTTTGACATTTATGTCAAAGATCGAAATAGGATTTTTGTGTGGTAATTAATTATGAAAAATCTTAATAATATACTACAACTTAACAATATATTCTAAAAATCCTTAAATATTAGAAATATAATTTTCAATTTACTAGTTAGTCATTATTTATCGAAGAAAGTTAGACAAATTAGCTATAGTTATACAATGTATAAATAGATAACCCTAACAGTACATGCATTAAGTAATCAATAGTTCATACATGTGTCTACTACATTTTTCTACTGCGTCATAATGGCATTACTTACCCACTTATTCTATACTAAATCCTTATATTACACGTGCGAAAGTCTATCTGTTTGTCTGTCACGCTTTCACGGTTAATCTACCGGTCCAGTTTGGGTGAAATTTATGATGAAAATAGTAAGTAATGCAAGGTCAAATATAAGCTGCTTATTTTATTAAAAATCAACCTCTAAAGGGTTGAAACAGGGGATGAAAGTTTATATGAAAAATATAAACCACTAGATCGATTGTAATGAATTTTAAAATATATAGGTATACTAGCGGCCCGCTCGCGGCTTCGCCGCTTGTACTATTTCGTTATATTGCAAGACTCGGAGGCTCATTTTTTAAAAATAAAGTAGCGTATGTTTAAGCTTAGATTATCAAATATATTTATATCAAAATTCATTACAATTGATCAAGCGGTTTAGATTTTTCATCTAAACTTTCATCCCCTAATTTAACCCTTTAGAGGTTGATTTTTGAAAAAATAATTAGCCTATGTTACACTCAGTTATTGTTACTACTTTCATTCTAAATTTCATCCAAATCGGACCGGTAGATTAGCCGTGAAAGCATGACAGACAAACACACAGACATTCCCATTTATAATATAAGTATGGATAGTTGATAATCCAAGATTAAACATAGGCTACTTAATTTTTCAAAAACCCACCCCCGAGGATTGCAGTATAACAAGACAGTTATGTAATTGACGCGGCGAAGCCGCGAGCGAGCCGCTAGTAAAATATAAAAGGAGAAAGTTTAAAACTTTGCAGCTATGTAATCTTTCTTAATTCTATTTTACTTGTTGTAGCGTAAGACTTTATGCGTTCAGCTATCGGCATTAATATTGTTTTAAACTATCGACTTCAAAGTTTTGAAAATTTTACGTCTTTTACTTACTGTTATCGATACTATTTCATTGGTAACTCCTACTTTTATTTTTGACTTTTGTGACTATGAGTTACGACCAAAGGTCATAAAATATATGAAAAGCTAAAAACTCGACATGAATTTTTATTTTAATCTTTGAAACTCATCACGTGTCAGATACAAAAATTAACACCTTCACGCTTTTTTCCTGCTAAGCGGGGTAATCAGAGATAACCTAGTATTAAGACACCCTGTTCTCTACCTTCCGCCCGAAATTGAGACATTGCGTGTTGAGTGGATGAACTCAACGCCAAGCTTGACCTTTCGTACCAGAGAGGGAAAATTTTTATTTATTTATTTATTTATTTATTTACTCACACACACATAGAAACAACTTAAATACTATGATTACAATTTATAACTTACAAGCTAACAAAATAATCTAAAAATCCGTTGGAAAGGAGACTGACGCCTGAACTAGGATACCCTGTATTTCAGGTCACCAGGTCCTTCTCCCTTGAGATATAATAATGTAAACACTACTTTACAACAAAAAAAAAATCATAAACAATTGTAATATATACATGAGTGGCAATTTTATATGTGTGTGCGTGTGTGGTTGTGTGTGTGAGTGTAGGTTTTTGTATGTGTGTAACTGTGTGTATGCGTGTGTGTAAGTGTGTGTGTATATGTGTGTATGTGTCTTATGAGATAGGTCATTAGGGATAGGTTATATTATAACGTTCTTTAGATATCTGTATGGAGCAGTTTTTCAGTTTGGTCGTGATTATAATTCACCAACCAGTCATGTACTATTTTTTTAGCGCGATACTTATTTAAATGGTATATGCTTTGATTTTCGTTGCATTTATTATATAAAAATGGACCAAGGAAACAGGGGAACCTCATACTAAATTTTGTATTAAAAAAGTTATTGCTGCAAACTGCGTAGTTTCTTCTTTTATTAATAAATTTAGAGGGAACATACTCCAGAGAAGTATGCTGCTTTAGAATTATATATAAGATAAACAGCTGTCTGATTGTTAACAGTCCGCATGATTTGAATAGTTTATCTGTAGGGAAAAGGTATGGTCGGAAGGTTGCCACCTTGAGAATAGCACGTTGGGCTACTTCTAGCTTAATTAGGTGTGATTTAGCAGCTCCACCCCAACATGTAATGCAGTATATAAATAAAGACTGACAGAGAGCGTAGTACACAGTTTTTATTATATCAAAATCAGCAATATTACGGAGGGTTTTAAATATATAAATTAGTTTTCTAGTTCTAGAAGTTAATAATCGGATATGCTCTTGGAAGGTTAAATTTCTGTCAATAGTAACGCCCAGGTATTTTATATAAGAAACTGATTCTAGACATGGACAGATACAGGTATTATATTCAGGACTCCGGCAATGATGGATAAAAAGATTGTATCTCTCGGGGAGTATATGCGTGTTATGGATGGAGAAAGTAACAAATTTTGTTTTAGAGCAATTAACCGTCAAAAGATTAGAATTAAGCCAATTGGTGACATTATTTATTCCTATTTGTGCATTATGAAAAGTTTGTTCCCAGTTTTCACTTTTTATCAATAAAACAGTGTCATCAGCAAAAGACAAAATCCTACCCGAGCTTATAGATAAGTTACAAAGATCGTTTATAAATACTAAAAATAGCGTTGGTCCCAGTATACTTCCCTGAGGTATGCCAAATTTAATAGGAAGATTTTTACTGGTGTATTCCCCAATCTTAGTACATTGCATTCTGCCTGTAAGGTAACTTTCAAATAAATTAAGTGGTTTTCCCCTTACACCAATTTTCTCCAATTTCTTTAATAACAACGGAACCGCCACAGTATCAAAGGCTTTCGCTAGGTCCAGGAATACTCCAAGGCACTTATTGCCGCCATCTAGAGATTTGACTACGAAATCCGTTAAGTCGTTGACAGCGTCAGATGTGGATTTTTTGGCACGAAAGCCATATTGGTGTTGAGATAACAAGTTATTATTTTCCAAATAGTTTATGAGTCGCGAGTTAATGATACGCTCTAATATTTTAGACAGAGCTGGTAGTATTGCAATTGGTCTATAATTGGTCAGTTGGTCCTTTTCACCACTTTTATAAATAGGATGAATGATAGTTTTTTTAAAGGTGTTTGGAAAAATTGACTCGGAGATACTCAAGTTACAGATATGGGTGATTGGGGAGATAAGTGAATTAGCAAAACGCTTAATGAAGGCCGTGGAAATATTGTCATAACCAGCTGCACAGTCTGTTTTTAATGAGTTGATAATTGAAGCTACTTCACTTTCATCCGTTTCGAGTAATACAAAAGAAGATTGGGTATTGCTTATTAGAGGTGAACCGTTGTTATTAGATGAGCTCCTTATCTTTTCGGCAAGATTCTGACCTATACCAACGAAATATTCATTAACTAAGTCGATTGATTCATGAGGGGACTTTCTTATTAGATTGGAAGCGTTAGTTTTATTATCACAAATATTTAGAGTCCTTTTTAATACTTTCCACAATTTTTTATTACTAGTTTTCGCTTTCATAATCTCTGATTTATCATATTCTCTCTTGACTTTTTTTAAAATATTATTACAGAAATTCCTATACCGACGATACGTGATATTTAAGATTACGTTATTAGGTTCTTTTCTTAGTCTTAAATGCATATTGTCACGGTTACGAATACATCGTAACAATCCAGTAGTAATCCATGGTTTTATTGGTCTAGACCTATTAGAAAAGCGCAATATTTTACTATTAGAAGTTAAGGCTTGCGATAACATATTAATGAGCAGAGTACTGGCTCGGTTAGGGTCGTTACATTTTAAGATGATAGAAAAGTCTAAGGCTTTCATAGATCTGTCAAGACCATCAGAATCGACTTTCATTACACTACGATTGATGTGCCTTTTTCCATCATTTAGAGTTAAGGAAATCATTATTGCATTATGATCAGTTACTGATGAATTTATTACGTAAGATGTTGCAGACATTGAGGATTTTAGCATAATGTGATCCAGACAGGCACTGCCTCTCGTAGGTAGATTATGTGAAGGTAATAGTGCATGTGAAGCCATTAAATTTAAGTAGTCTTGAGATTGTTGGTCGTTAGTACAGTCAGTAATGTTAATGTTAATATCGCCAATTATTAATATATTTTTGAAAGATCTTAAGGATGTAAGGATAGAATTAAGAGAGAATAAGAAATTTTTCGCGTTGTTTTTAAAACAGTGAGGACGATATATGCCAACAATAACTGTGTAGATGTTAAGTTTAATTACTAAACAATTCGCTTCAATTAATTCTGGCTCACTAACATCACAGACGATACTATTTTTGACGTAGACTACTACACCATCACTTTGGTTATAAAAGTCGTTTGTTGAGTGACAGTGGTAGCCATCTAGGATAGGTATTACGGGGGCACAGGAAAGCCAACATTCTGTAAGTATTATCACATCAATATCGACTGCCATTTGAGTGAGAAGTACATTAAAATTATCAAAATTACATGTAATGCTACGTATATTTTGTGACAAAATATTCAAAGAATTATTCATTATTTGAGATCGTATATCATCGGGATTACAATATTTACATTCAGACATCGTGATGTTATCCAAATTATTTAATATATCATTTATATCTGCCATAGGAAAACAAAAGCGTAATACCACAATAACAAGGCAAGCCGAATATTAGTACTAGATATAATAGATTATGTAATAAGATTTGAAAAATCGACCATGACATAAAATTATTATTAATTATTTTTAAAGAAAATATGTTATGTAACATCCCCGAAATATATACCCGTGTAAAAAACGTAAAAGTTACGATTAGTATGAAATGTAGTACGAATTTAGTATGAGAAATAAATATACAATATAATATGTAGCAAGAAATAAAAATAAAAAAATGGGATAATATGTGTAACAATGATTCGAGAGTGTTTTTTATAATTTTCATATGCGGCAGCACAGTGCAATAACACGCCTTAAATAGAATATTTACATAAGTTTTAAGCTTAGCATCTAAAAGCAAGAATAAAGTAATCAATTGTACATTTAAACAGATATAGTAATAGACACAAAAGAAGTTGAACAGTATTGCATAGAAAGATATCGCTAAAATTTCACAAAGTAAAATATTAAAATTTACATTTTTCAAATAGATGAATTCCCAAAAAACTTATTTATATCTTCTAATGAGCGGATACGGCGTATTTCCGATAAATGCGTTTGTCTAACATATATACGCCCGTATTTAGTCCAAGCATATTTCCACCCAACGCGACGGCACTCTTCCCGCGTCTTATAAAACAAGTGACGGTTTGCTTGTGTCAGCCGCTCGTTTACGTAGACGCGTCTAGGCTCCGTGGTAGTGATGCCGGCCGAGTCGGTGCCGCGCCGCACGCGCGCCGCCCGCAGCAGGTTGTCGCGCACCGCGCGCCGCGCCAGACGCACCGCGACGGGGCGCGAGCGCGGCTGAGCGCCGGTGTCCGCTATGATGCGTCGCGGTCCCGATCGCTCGGCGCTGACAATATCTTGTTCTGCCAATTCAGTGCCGAGTTTCTTTGCCAATAATATGACCATATGAGTGACGTTTTCTCCGCTTTTTTCATCTAGTCCAGAGATTTCTATATCATTTAATAAGCTCTCCTGGTCGCGATCGTTAAGCTCAGAACGTAACTGTGTAATAATAACAGCAGGGTCGTCTTTTTCCGTCAATGCGGGTTGACGGTTACTCAATAATTCCAAGCTAGCTAAGCGTTCCTCAAAATTGTCAACTCTTTTGTGTACCTCTGCAACAACCGAATTTAAGCGAGATAGTTCCTGTCGAAAACAGGCCATCTCTTTACTGACGGATGCAAGTTCGATTCGCAACAATCTCATCTCTTGAACCAGAGTCTTATTCTCACTAGCATCTTCAAATGCTTCCTCCATATTATCTGGGCTACTTGGAGGATTATTTGTGGTTCCCTTGTCCGAAGCAGGGGTTGATTTACAACCCCGACACAGCCATTTGTGAGGCGGGCGGCTTGCTGGGCTTATATTAGCGCATGTCTTATGATAAAGTATAGCACATTTAGTACACTTCACGCCCTCTGTTGTTGCCAGGAACTTACCACAATAGTTGCATTTATTTGCCATGGTAATTGAGAATCAATAAATTACTCGTAGCGGCGTATAGATGGCACCTCGTCAGCAAAATTTAAACTATATTTATACTGACACTGTTTTTTTTATTTAAAAAGAGGCTCAATTACACTTTACTAACATCGTAGTATTTATCTATTTAATTTTGCGAAAATAATGTAATAAATAACAATATTCACATTTTTTTATTTCGATGTCGGTAGTCAGATGTTCCGGGTTCCGCACACTGTTGTGATTTTGGCGATATTTTGAACTTGAAACCTCGTTTTAAAGTACAATAACACTATATGTCCACTAGCACAGGAAGCACTACGAATCACGGCACTTTATGTAGACTTATACGCAATATACATATTTATTTAAACCATAAAACGTAAGACTTATGCATGTCGTCCGGAGGCAGCGACCTCTCTCTTCAAAGTCCAAAAATAATAGAAAAAGACACATCAAAAAATGGAAATAAGATATTATTATATCCCCAAAAGAAAATCAAACCCACAATCTTCGTGGTTACAACCGGACACTATCCCACTGAGCCATCACGACCTCAAGACGAGCGGACGTGTCAGGTACAAAGTTTTCGTTAAGGCGCGTAAGTGGAAGCACATCTGTAACACGTTATTTTATGACCAAGGATATAAGGAAATAAAGTAATAAATATTTTATAGTAAAATTGTTCTATGTTTTCAGTTGCAAATTGTATTATATTCCATACAAAGAATATATTGCTTCGATATTCGTATATAGAAGTACGAATGGGCAATATATTTTCGAAAATGACATTGACATTTATGATAAATATTCAATTTCAAATTAAATGAACATGTGAATTCACAAACAGTATATCCAATATCACTATTAATAACAATTTATAAAATAATACAAAAGGTATAAATTTTTATACATTTGAAATGATAATATTGTTTTAACCGGATTAACAGAGTATCTTTTTGATATTCGACAATACATTTTAGTATACATGAAGTTTCCAACACTTTATAACAGTCTGTAGTTACAGGTGGACTATGATCGAAAAAAGACACATCAAAAAATTATCCAGTTGTAAATTTGTGGCCAGTCGTGGCCCAGTGGGTGTTGGTTGTGGGTTCGATTCCCACTCGAGGAGTGGAAATATTTAACATTTCCATTTTCTTCACTCTGGTGCCGAGGTAAAGCGCAGCGTTAAGTTCCGCCACTTAACACGCAATGCCTCATTCGGCGGAAAGTGGGGAACGGAGTGTCTTAACACTAGGTTTCCTCTGCCTACCCTGCTGTGTGCGGGATAAAGCGTGAAGCTAAAAAAAAAAAAAACAATATCCGATACAATTAAATTACTCTGAAATTACATTTGAAAATTATATCTACACCAATATTAATAAGCATTTTTGAGTTTGTATGTTTAAGGAGAAGGTAATCTCCGAAACCACAGAACCGATTTCAAAAATTATCTTACTATTAAAAAGCTGCATTACCCTTAATTATATATATTTGTTATAAAATCATTACTTTTCAATCAGAATAATTAGCACTTATAAAGTAATCCAGGAGAAAACCGCTAACGAAAATTCATTCGTGCAATCACTGGTATTTACATAATTCTATAAAACTTTTAATTTAATAAAATTATATATTTGACCAATTTCATTCATTAAAGCGAGAAAACCGGCTGCGGGAAATAAAAAGTACAAGTAGTAGTCACTAGTAATTCATGAAAGCATAACTTACAACACATTTTATCAATTAAAACAATTACAGTTTTAGCTAAGCTAATCCATTATGACTTGCGGAAGTTTGCGGCGAACGTGGATCTAAGACGTGTAGTTAGCAGTACTAAGTACTGCCAAGAGCAGACCGACGTCAACTCCCTTTTGTCTCGAAATGTATATCACGACATTTGCTCCTTATATTTGTACAGTGTTTCTAACTTCTCATATTGTTCATGTACTCGTAGCTTGCAATTTCGTCTTGAATGTAGATTTTCATATTTATTTTATATTATGTTTTTGTCAACTTTATGTATTTTCATTAAGTTTTTCATTATCTTAGCGACGTTTTTTTTTTTCAAAAGTAAATTGTTAGAACTTTTACACGTCATAGGTTTTCGCGTGCCTATTTTTGATTTTTTATTAGTTTAAAGAAAAAGCACGACGTTGAGTTCCGCTACTTAACACGCAAAGTCTCAATTTCGGGTGGAAAGTGGAGAAGAGAGTATCACTCTAAGTTCTCTCTGACTACCCTGCTATGCATGAAGCGACTTTTTTCTTTTTTATATCCGTTAATTGTATTATTCTTTGTTTTAATTGTTAGGCATACTACATAGTATACCTACTTTCTTATTACTACTTATTTGTGACTTCACAAAGCATTATTTTTTCACCTTAGTGGATTTGAAGATGCTATCAGACCGGTAAGTCCCTGCCGTCGTAATCTACTACTCGCACTCTCCTGCTTTGTGTAAATGCAGTTACTGTGACCCAATCTTGCTAGCTAAAGTGGACTCATTTCTTAATATCCAATTGTGATAAAATTTTTTTTTAATCTATTTCTATTTAGGGACTTTTTAAGTAATATATAAAAATGTCAGCCCCATCGTTCCCTAAACCAAATTTAAAACACACAAACATAACAATTCTAGAATACTATTTGTACTTAAATCTATACAGCATCATAGCCGCTACAGAAGCAGGCTCAGACAATAAACTATAAAAAACACCAATGATGTGGTGAAATTTAAAATACAGTTCATTAGGTTTAATCTACATATATTCGATCGGACAATTCGATCGATCTATGTATATATGTAAGATTCTAGCGTTACTGAGTGACGGGCAAATTGACGGGTCGCGATTGGCTAATACGTGACATTTTGTAAATATATGTTCCTTGAGGAATGTAAGGGCGCGTTAGGAAAATCTGTCTTGGTATTCCTACGAAACGGTATATAAATAGAATTTTACATTTTTTAAGTCCACGAGTAAACGAAGTTGAGGGCTGCAACTGGTTATATATAAAACCTTTTATTGTTTATTTGAAGCGGCACTCATAAACTATGACAAAAATTAAAAACTTATTTTAAAGAACGTTTAACATAGATCAAGTACATAATCGGAGAACAAACTATATGAATAAGCTATAAATCATCCATTGTTACTTACTTCATGGATAGATAGAATGGCACAATTTGCATCCTCCTTCCGCTCAATTCATAGTAAGGGCTAATCTGGCTTACAAGAATAAATTTGTTGCTTGTGTCTTAAGTGACGGAACTTAACGCCGCGCTTTACCTCGACACCAGAGCGAAGAAAATGGAAATATAAATAATTTCCACTCTTCGAGTGGGAATCAAACCCACAACCAGTCGTTTACAGTCACACGCTTGTGCCACTGGGCCACGACTGGCCACAAACAAGCATCATATTCTTTTTAAATTAAAATTTAAATTAAAAAACTTTTCCACAGACATAATCATCAGTAAAGTTCTATATTTATTTTTTATCGCTATTTCATTGTTTCACATAAATCTAAACAAAAATATTAAATACAAGATTCACAATGTAGCGTATCTAAGAGCCTAAATTTGTATGACAAAATAAAGCACTATTGTAAATGTAATTTTAATTGTTCATTTCATATTTTTGTAAAAGTAATAAAAGTGCGCATATACATCCTTTTTTTCCGTAAAACATAAAGAATAGTCTTTGTCATATATAGATATTTTATTAATGTATATAAAACAAAAATGCAAGTTATTGCCATCAGAAACAATGATTTTTCTCCGTTAGTTAATTTGTGTCTATTATATATTATTTTTTTAATTTAAGTATAGTGTGTGATTTAAGTGAGAACGTGAGAAAGTAGAAGATGAAATACCTAGATACAGTCGTGTGCTTCACGCAAGCGAAGTCACAAAGGGTCGCTACTATACAATTAAATTGGCCAATATAAATAATATAAAAATATATTTAAAACAATGGCTTCATTAGTTAATTATTTCAGTTCAAACACATATTCTTAAGTACAAGAATATCAGAAAGGAGTTTATTAAAACTGAAACGTGTATTTTGCTTATAACTTTGTTTGTTCTGGTGTGCCCCGAGGGCTTTTCAAAATAAAGGGCCTAACAAGATTTACATTCTTCGAGGTTGTTATGTTAACATTCTTTTACGTATAAGAAGATTTTCTTGATTATGTTTTGATTTAATTTTCTGACTTTCTTTACATGGCGTTTTTTTTAAATTATGAGCTGTGTTAGTTAACGGAAGTTAATCTGTAAATCTAAAAGGTAAAGAAATAAAATTATGTAAAGTGTATTTCGTACATTTTAAGGTAATAAGACATATTATTACTGGTAACAAACTCAACTCAGCTGACTGTGGTGAAATAGAGATCGGTTCACTTTTTACGTTAAAGATTAAAACTCGAAGTTCACGTCATAGTCAGTATCAGAATTTGCAATCAACAAACATTAATATTTTTAAAAAATAATTTATCAATCTATCTATAATATATATCCACTCAACACGCAACACCTCGTATTCGGGCGAAATTGAAGAACAGAGTGTCTTAAGTTCTCTTAGACTGGGTTCTGGGACTCAGGGATCTGTGGAAAAAACACTGAATTAAAAAAAATAGGTAGTTACATCTATTCTTATATTCATCCAAAATAATATTCTTATATTAATCTAAAATGTATTACTTTATTTCTAAATGGCATTGGGTTCTTAATAAAGAAATTAAAATCGCGACTCCAGTTTAGCAGATTTTGTTAATTCTATTGAAACACAAAAGAAGATTAGTATACATTTTGGATTATTGAAATTAAAACATTTTTTACTTAGGTTATTATTCTTTGAGCCATCGTCGCTCAATGAGACGGTATCTGACTGTAAGCATGTTTAGTTATGGGTTTGATTTCGAGTCATACATGATTATATTTAAAGTAAATTCATTTCTCCGCTCCGGTAAGACAAAGCGCAGCGTGACGTTCCGAGAGTCAACATGCAAAAGTGAGGAACAGAATGTTTTTTACGGACGTTTTACGGTCATTAAGTTGTCCCTGATTACCTTGCAATAGGTGAAAAAGCGGAAAGCTATTTAGTATAAAATCCTCAACTAAAACCATTTAGATTGATTATTATAATAAATCATATTTGAATGTTTTATTACGTAACACCACGTATTAATCCGGGGCCAGTCGCGGCGCGACAGCGACACAAAGTGTGACTGTAAAGCGACTGGTTGTGAATTCGATTCCCACTCGAGAAGTGAGAAAAAATAGTATTTCCACTTTCTTCTCTCTGGTGTCGAGGCAGAGCGGGGATTTAAGCTCCGCCACTTAACGCGCAATGCTTTCAGAATTCGGTGGCAAGTAGGAAACGGATTGTCTTAACACCAAGTTAAAAAATAATATAATCTATGCTTATATTATAAATGCGAAAATCTATCTGTGTGTCTCTCCATCTGTCCGTCTGTTACGCTGTTACGGCTAATTTAGAATGGAAATAGTTGAATATTCAAGATCAAACATAGGACCTTATTTTAAAAAATCAACATCTAAAGGGTTGAAATAGGTGATGAAAAATGGTTAATGCTGGACCTCTAGCATTTTGGATATTTTTTCAAAGAGACAGTTGATGACGCGAGACCTATGTTTGATTCATAGGCTACCTATTTTTTCAAAAATCAACTAAGGGACTGGAATAGGCGAATAGGCGAAGCCACAAACGCGTCCGCAGTAATATAATATGTTTAATGGCAAATGTTACAATTATGCAAGCAATTAGTAAGGTAACAGAAAAAAAACAATTAAAATAATAAATAAACAATTAAAAGTATTATTTGAAAGAAGCCGTATTATAATATATAAACACTAACAATTTACTTTAAACTACCAATTTCAATTATTTGTCAATTGTCGAATTCCTAAAAGATTTTCCCTATAGAGTGAGCAAAACGAACTATATTAGGTCAAATTCTTACGCTACAACAATGTAATTTGGAATCAAATTTCTAAAAGCTTTTTTAGCATAATTTTACCAGTATCATAAAGCCACGAACATACTGTTTTGTTTTATTTTTTTCACCCTATATTTTACGCTCCGCTTGCATTTACAGCACTATTTTTTTATTTTTGCTTTTAGCAATACTTCCGTACGGGAAATGAATAAATAAATATAATAGTGGCCAGTCGTCGGCCCAGTGGCACAAGCGAGTGACTGTAAACGACTGGTTGTGGGTTCGATTCCCACTCGAGGGGTGGAAACTATATTTCCATTTTCTTCGCTCTTGTGTCGAGGTAAAGCGCGGCGTTAAGTTCCGCCACTTAACACGCAAGCCTCCGAATTCGGCGGAAAGTGGGGAACGGAGTGTCTTAACACTAGGTTCCCTCTGCCTACCCTGCTGTGTGTAAAATATAATAAGTTTTTTGAGGCTGTCGTTGCGCAGTGGGATAACGTCTGACTATAAGCGAGATGGTTGTGAGCTCGATTTACTTTCGGGGTAGAGATTATATATTAACTTCATATCTCTACTCTGATACCTAAGATAAAGCGCGGCATTGAGTTCCGCCTCTCAACACGCAATGTCTGGAATCTGGATTTAGGACAGAAACTTGAGAACCAAAAGTGTCATGACACTAGGTTCTCTTTGATTACCTTGATAGGAGTGAAAAAGCATGAAGTTTAAAAAATGTAGTAGGATTGCTTAGAAGAAACAATTAAATAAAAAATCAAGAAAATTAATCACTTGGAGTTAAAAAGAATATATGTCGTGGTCATATCGTTTAATTGACGATTTCATGAAATCGTTGACTATATCATGAAATCGTCGCAGTTCATGAAATGACCAATTATCGTTTGGCCAGATCATGATGTCGTTTGACGAAATCAATGACAGCCTAACGTTTAACGATATGGTCAACTAAACGCTTGGCTACTTCATGAAATCATCGATCTTCTTTGACCAAATCATCAAATAATTACTTTAACATCCGATAGAGGCGCTAGGAGCGCTTTTTGTATATCAGCTGTTGGTAACAAAGTCAACATTTTAGTTTTAAATATGTTTTTTTATTAAAAGCAGAATTAATTATTCGTTTATTTTAAGTAACGAAATGTAATAAAATATTCTTATTTAAATAAAATCATTGTAATTTTTTTCAAGTCGATGTGCAATATAATAATAATAAATTTCAGAAATTTTATAGTAAAAACTACTTTTATATACAAAAAAATCTGTTAAATAGAAAAAGTTTAACCTAACCTAGGTTAGGTTAGGTTAAACTTTTTCTTCTTGATTGATTTTAAGTATCTTCACACAAAATAAATTTAATTACGTAAAATATTTTTTAGGTTAGGTTAGGTTAAACTTTTTTAAATAAATTGATTCTCTAGAGACTGAAAGTGTTTTTGTCTAAGAACATCGTCATTATATATAATGAGATCGTTTTACGAGCATATTCTAAATTTATATTAAACATATTATAAGGACACAATATTTTACGATATGACCAAACGTCAATGACGAAATCGTTAAACGTTGACGAATCAACGATATCGTCAAATTCAGTTGGTCATTTCATGAACTGCAACCATTTCATGATATTGTCAACGATATCATGAAGTCGTCGATTCTACGATATGGCCACGACATATACATAATAAAATAAATAAACATTTCCATTTGTTTACGCCTGGTGCGTATATAACAACTTACTTTAGTATTAATTTAAAGTAAATAAAAATTATATGCACCTTAGAGCATTTTTCTAATATTATTATTTGTAAACATGAAGTCATTAAAATGTTAGTAATCTGGCTACATCGTCTAGTACTAATAAATCATTTACAATGAAATTACAAATTTTTTACTTATATTATATTTTCTAATGTAATATTCATATGATGAACATCATGCGGCGTTGAGTTCCACCACTCAGCACATAGTGTGCTGTCAGGCATGATAGGGAGAACGAAGTATCTTGAATATAGATTCCCTTTATCTACCCAGCTATACGAGAATAAGCAGTAAAAGCATGAAGCTACCATGAATAAAAAATATTCAAAACAGTAACAAATGTTAGTAAACCCAAAAGTTTTGGCCCCATAAAAATTTCACATATTTTATCTATCCTAAGGACCGTAAATATGTTGTAGAAATTTCGGAAACATTGTAACAATCTCGTATCGCATTAAAAACTAACAGAACGGCGGGACGCTTGTATCAGCCAGACGATCAGGGAGGTTTACAACCCCAAACTTTGTACAGTGTCCATACTGTTAAATTAAGTATTTTTTTTACTATTATGTGTAATAAAGTGTTTCTTATATGATAAAAACTACCGATTTTTTATATACGGCTTTACGCCTACTTCCCCATAGCAGAGTAGATCAGAGGTATCTCCTTTCTCCACTTTCTACCCGAAATCGATACATTGTGTTGAGTAGCGGAACAGAAATCGCGTTTTTTCTTAGGTATTAGAATTTTTTTATATGAGATAATTAAGCTTCAACAATCAAGAGCTGTTTTTTTTTTTTTAGCTTCACGCTGTATCCCGCACACAGCAGGATAGGTAGGTAAGTGCTGATTTTATAGTGTAATTTATAATTTAATTTGTCGTTGACAAAATGTAAAATTCCTATATTCTCTGGTTTAAAATAGCGTTACACTGTATCCTATCACAAGGTCATTAGTAAAAATAAATGTTTAGCCCTCAATATAAATATTTTCAAAGAATAGTGCTGTAATTATTAAAAATATCTAATATAAAACCTAGTAAGATTTTGATTTTGTGTTCAGCTCATGCCTCACAGAGGATCGTGGCACTAGATTCTGTGTGACTACTCAATACTGCTAAATATTCTCGCTATGACAAAAAAGAGTGTACCTAATACCGTAATAAGCTTCATAATTAAAATATTTTTTAATATCAAAATAGCTATTTAAAATATAAAATCTTAATAAAACCTAAAAAATATATTCTATAAGTACAAACGCACCCTAAAGTCCGGCCGTAAAGTGGATTTACATCAACTTCGCTACAAAATATTCGAGGAATATTAGCCATTACTGCAATAATTTCGAGCCACGAGCAAACTTTATTAGGCCCCAGCTACTTTCATATTCCGTTTATCTTTAGTTCAAATGAAATATTAAATTTACGGCCACAACTTAAAAGTTATGAATAAATAATCGTTTTTCGATTGGATTATGGTCTAAGATTAAACAGGCGGTCGTCACTTGGCGTGTGTCGTTCTGGTGCTCAACGAACTTGTCACCTTGTATTTTAAATATCGTATCTTACTAGCTGTTACCCGCGGCTTCACTGACATGGTCTATGGGAGTTAGGGACAACCTTTGTAATACTACAACTTCCTAAATGTTAAATTTAATAGTTTTTGTTAATTTTCCTTAGAGTGATTCATTATATGCAACCTTTCGGATCTCGATATGAGAATGAGCAGTTTTCGTCACTCTCTCCACTTTTCCACTCTCACTTCACGATATCCACTTTCCGCCCGAAATCGATAAATCTCGTTTTTACAATTTTCATTTTTACAAACCGCTGCGAAGCAGATTAGTTCTTGAAATTCAAACAAAAATGATAAAGACAATATTTACTCTTTGTAAAGTCAAAACTGCTTTATATCTTTTTAGAATTTAATTAAATTTGAATGTGTGTATATAAATAGATGTCATTTTTAATTAAATTAAAGTATGTAAATATTTCATTTTTGTAAGCTTCTTTTTTGTAAAAAAAAATCAAATAAAAGTCTGCATGCAAAGAATTGAATTGTAATTTTATCAGAGTGTATTTTGTCAAAGTGGGGAACGGAGTATCTTAATACTAGGTTCCCTCTGCCTACCCTGCTGTGTGCGGGATACAGCTTGAAGCTAAAAAAAAAATATCTAGTAGTACACAACACACACATATGTATACAGCATATATACACAATAAACGACAATTAGTATATAATAAATGTTTCATCTCAGCAAAGGCTATTGAGGGCATAATCTCTTAAGAACACCACAGAGGAATCCACCTCAAAGTCAAATTTAAATCCAACCAACATAGGCAAAGTATAAAATCTGATGAATTTTCTTTGATATGTCCAGAATAAGATTTTCTTAAGAAGCTTTAGTACTTTACGCTTATCGGATTACGAGAAGATGCTGTTAGATGACGGATTAAGGTATTATATCGGATTCACGTACCTACATATATGTCACGGCTTAAACAAATGGACAGATGAAAGTATGTTTGCTTGTTTTTTTTAAATGATACCCCTATTGGTAATTCCACCACTGCACTACTTCGGGAAGAAAAGGGAAGAATGTTTTGACTCTAGGTACAGAAAAATATTTTAACACGTTAGTATGGATAAGTACGAACTGGATTATGAATGTCAAAGTCTGTCTACCTGTATGTGACGCTTTCATGACTAAAGTATCGGACCAAATTAAATGACGTTGGGTCTTAAAATAGTAAACCCAACGTAAAACATAATAACCTATGAATGAGAAAATAATAACCTATGAATAAGAAAAAAATAAGTAACCTTATTTTTAAAAAAATATGTAACCTTATTTTTAAAAAAATAAGTAACCTTATTTTTTCTAAAACAAATTTTAGTTAGTTTATAGAGGATGTTTCATCCTTCCCAATCCATCCAGGGGATAAAAATTAATATGAAAAATAAAACAAAATATAACTAAAGCGAGAACGCCGACTGTCGAAAACACGAAACACTCAGATGATGATGATATCTAATCACATGGGCGAAGTTACAAGCAGGTCCCTAGTATTAATGTTGTTGTAAGAATACCAAAGACAACCTATGAGCAAACTAATTGTAACTGAATAACTTGACAATTATAAGAGAGGAGGGAAAAAGAATTAAGCTTGTTAACACGAACCTAATAAGCTAGGCAGGTCAAGAGTAATTCACTGAGACAAAACATTTAAGTCCTCAGTTAAGCATTTTAATAAAAAATCTACAGGGCAAAGTTTCTTGAACATTTTGTTCGTGGCTAACTGAATTTCGAATGGTAAATTGTTTTCATTTAAACATTCTACTAGCAATATCTCTCGGTAGAAAAGTAAATTTTAACTTTATATTCTTTACATAGTGTTTCTTTTTTCATTAGAAGCTTTTATATTATAAAAATACTGTATTATTTTTTAAAGACATATATAAAAACATTACGTTCCGCTGTCTCGTTATATTGTCTTCTTTTATATAGTAAAACAGTCTTTTGTTAGTATATGTCAAATATTGTCAATATAAAAATGGCCCCGATCAGGATTTGTACTCCAATCTTTTGATGTTTTAAAATTGTTGACGAAAATATTAATTTAATCTAGGCATGTCTTTTAAACACAGCTAAATAGTTAATTGTACAATCCTAAATAGTTAATTGTGCTCTCTTTAACTCAATTTAATTGGCTTAATCCAATTTGCATTAAGCGTAATATTTAAAATGTCATTTAATATGTATATTTTCTAGTGTACACAGCATCACGTTATTTTCCGGCTGTCGTACATAGGCAGAGAAATTCTACGGTCAAGAAGGAAAATAATTTATTAAGGAAATGACAATAATTTATTATAAATTATTTGCATTAGTTGGACCCAGTTTGGGGATTGAACCTACATATTTATATTGTACGATGTATCCAAATTATTATTATTTGATGCACCTAGTAAATATATACATTGGCTGTCTTAGGATAAGAAAATCCTAAAAAATATTATTCACTTCTTCTTAAGCTTATGAAGCAAATGATATTATAAAAATTAGATAAATGTTCTCGAAAAAAAATTAAATAAAATGTAAATAAATATTCAAGCTAAGTTCAACCATTTTATTTTTTAACCATTTCAAGTCATTAACTTAATGTATACATTATACTAATAAAAAGCTACTAGGTCTTTGTCTGTACATTCAAGATGTATGAGAAAAAATATTACCAATGGGAATTGGGCAATATAATAGAAAATAATGATTTTTAATTGTCTCTTTTGTTTGTTTCTGTGATAGTACACGCTGATGTCAGAGACGGCTTACCCGATTTATATGCAACTTTCAAGATTGTTCTTTTGGTAAACCTCGCTTACTATTTTTTTTTAGCTTCACGCTGTATCCAGCACACAGCAGGGTAGGCAGAGGGAACCCAGTGCTAAGACACTCCGTTCCCCACTTTCCGTCGAATTCGGAGATATTGCGTGTTAAGTGACGGAACTCCACGTCGCGCTTTGCCTTGACACCAGAACGTAGAAAATGGAAATATTTCCACTCCTGGAGTGGGAATCGAACCCACAACCAGTCGGTTTAGCGACACACTTTGTGCCAATGCGCCACGATTGGTATTTAGTGTGTATTTTATTTTAAAATGCCCATATATAAAACAGTTACAATATAAACTATATCGCGGGCATGCGAAATACCGAAATAGTTATAGTCGTGCAGTTTACACAGGCGAAGCTGCGAGCGGGTCGCTAGTCCTTAAATATATTAGCTTAACTTCTTTCCCAGAAGCGATAAAAGTAATATTTGAATGCAATGGAAAACGTTCTCGGAAATTAAACTCCAAGTCTCAATTATCGTTAGGAGTTACCTGATCTAAATTTTAAATTATTGAATAATTTATGCCTATCCTGGCTTCGTGATGGTATAAACATAATTATTAACCTTTTAACTACCTTAGAAAACGTTTGTAATTTTGAAAAAATGTTTTAAAATTATCTTTTCTATAAGTATGTATGGCGAAGCCATTGCGGCACAGTGAAACAGCGTCTGACTGTAACGCGATTAAAAGTGGGTTTGATTCCCACTCGGGGCAATGATTATGTTTCATTTATTTCCTATTTCTACATTCTGGTACAAAGCGTGGTATTGAGTTCTCGATTTTGGATGGAAAGCGGAAAACTCAATGTCTTGACATGTTCTGTATGACATGATTATCCGATAAAGCTTGGTTAAAGATGATTATCCAGAAAAGCTTTAATTCTTATTTTCAGCCATTTAACCTCTTAATTAGATGAAATCTATTAAAAATACCTGCTATATATACGGTATAAAATACAGATTTTTCTGAGTAGCTATAGAATTTCATATAAAGTTTTGAAAATAAACGCCAATAAAATTTTTAAAACGGAAGAATAATTTCAACCTAAACCTTTTGAAAACAAAATATACCTTTAGAAATCTATTCATTTGAATTTCAGAAAATCGTTTTATTGAATTGAAGAAACTTCTACATGCATTAGCATAAATTCAGTACGTACGCATCTATTAATTCCGCGAAGGTTATGTAAATTACTTTTAAACGTGTTCAGAGATCTCGCCTTAACTTTTTAACCATATTTAATATAGCTTATAATTAATATTATTTTAATCTTTGATGAATTCTACTAAAATTATAAATTAAGGACGACTAACGCAGTTGAACAACGTCAGACTGGAAATGACACGATTGTGAATTCGATTCCCATTCGAGGATATTAGATATTTTTTATTTCACCGTTCTGGTAAGAGAAAGCGCGGCGTTAAGTTCAGCTATTTAATATACAATATCTCAGTTTCGATACTTTGCGAGAAAGAGTGTGAAGCTGCGTAAAATATATATTACTAAAAGTTCTCACATCTCCATATATATAATATGGTAAAAAGTTATCATCTGCTATTTTAATTCCATGGACTTTATGACCCATTCCAAACTATTTCTGCCTGAATCTCCATAAATGCATAAAATCTTGTCGTTTTCCGTTTCAGGTTCGTTCGAAGTGAAAGAATGTCGGAAACCCTCTCTTAGCACTTACAAGTCTATAGAGATTTCGAGGAGTGGCGACGGAGTGTCTTAACACTAGGTTCCCTCTGCCTACCCTGCTGTGTGAGGGATACAGCTTGAAGCTAAAAAAAAAGAAAAAACAAATGCTAATACAATTTGAAATACGCATTTTTTGGAGTTATGACAACGTTGCTTTTTTACGTATATATGCGAAGAATGTAATATATGTTTATTATTTTAAAATAAAACATAACAATAGATATAAGTACATAGCTCAATAATAAAATTAATGTAACTGTTCTGTATAACATTTTAGATACAAAGTTTCTTAAAATACCTTGTGATACAAAGTATCCAGCTATCTCTTTACTAACAAAACACTTGAAACAAAGTGAAATTGGTTCCTTCCGGCAAATCGTAAATGTTAAATCGCTACTATAAGTTTGAAGTATCTAGACAGAAATTTATGGGCGAGCTGAAAGAATAGCGGAAGAATCTATCTTTCCTTTTCGTTCAACTTCATCTTATTCTCTCTGTCTGTTCTCTCTGTCTACGGGGATGGAGAGAACTTAGTGTTAAGACACTCTTCTACACTTCGACATTCACTTTGTCTTCTCAGAGTGAAAATTAAAATAATTAAATTATAAAGATTATTGCGAATAAATGTCGGCACCACATTATATCAATAAGAATAAAAAGAAATAATTTAACAGTCTACTTAAGTTATACTGTATAAACATTATTGAACTTTTTTAGGTTTACGCTTGGCGCTTCCAAAGTCTTTTCTTAAAAATGTCAAGCCTTTAGCAATATATACAAAGATAACATATTATTAAAACATTTCACGACTTCCTGAAGATTATTTTAAAAATTTTGCATTGAGTAAGGGAATCCAATGTCGCGTCTCATTTTACTTCACAAAGGAATAAATAACACAGAAATAAAAACATAAACTATATTGTCATATAAAGAAGGCGAGCCATAAAGTGAGAGCCGATAGTAGAAGTTTTCCTCTAAAGCCACAACTTAAAATAGCACGAGCACGGTTTTCCAATATTTTAAAAATACTTTGGGTCTAAAATGGTAAATTTTATCGATGGAAACTACGTTTTTAGTCTAGTGGTAGAATTTCTTCAAAGAATTTTTTTTATTTATTTAAGTTACTCATCAGTGGAGAATGTAGTGTCTTGACTCTTAAGTTCTTTGTCTTCTGTGTTACGTGGGAAGAGAGTGTTTATTAATAAACTAATTTATAGATTTATAAATTAAGAGTCATATGAACTCTTGATTTTCTTACAAACAAATTGATCAATTTTTAATATTTAAGTTGAGTATAGGATTTTTAGAAACACATAAGTATCAGTTGTATATGTAATATACTTATTATATTTTTAGACTGCTAAAACTAAATGATAGTTTTTTAATTTAACATTAATATTAGAAAAACCTTGCTTGTCGTGATCTGGGTGTCTGTTGGGGCTCACGGAAGACTTGAGCGTTCCGGAGTCCTCATCTAGGGGTGGTCGAGAACGAACATCGTGAGGTTTTAGTGAGTGGTTATACTCCAGTACTGGGTAAACTTTTATTGCAATTAACAGTTATTATTATAATTTATTATTTTGTTTGTACGAAAATCAAAATTACCTATTAATAGTAGTAAATAAAGAACTAATTAATTTTCAGCTAATTGGGATTCTTATATGACCAAATAAATATTTGAATTTTGCCCAACACTAGTATACGGATACCCATATCTACCAATCAAACTAAAGAAATGAAACGAATTTTCATCACGTTAATAAAGAGTCCAGGTGATCAGTGGCTAGGACTCCAGGTCGTAGAAACCCCTTCCAATGTACACTGTCTCAAGTAATACTGCATTCTCTTTACAGGTTAATAGCGAGTGGAAGATTCACTCGGAATTAAACTGTCAACATGAACAGGAAGTTTTCTTTGAGTAATATCTTAACCAACTTAACCAATTTATTTTTACCCTTTAAGTTTCGTAATACTTTGTTGAAAGTTCTTACGGAAGAAAAATAGAATAATACATACTCGTATAATCTTAAAAAATATTAAACATTATTATGAAGGTTATAATTCATTAAGTTTCACATTAATTATTCAGAGCTGAGGCAGGACACCTTTTGTCGAGTTGGCTAGTATAATAACCTCTATATAATACCTCTATATAATGTTTTATTACCTTCACGTTTATATCCTGCATACAGTAGGATAGGCAGAGAAAATCTAATGCTAAAACAATCCGTTCTCCACTTTCCTCCGAATTGTGGAGACATTACGTGTGGCATTAAGTAGCGGAAATAAATACCGTGCTTTGTAACTACACCAGAGTGACGAAAATGAAACATTAAATATTTAATTTCCTCGTGGAATCGAACCGACAACCAGTCGCGTTTACATTCACGCTTTGTACCTCTGCGCCACGACTGACCTCAAATGCAAATGTATGTGCTATAATATATTCCACTTTTTATACGAGCAATAAAGGAAAGACATGAGCAGAAAATTCGCTTTGCGGTTATGATAGCTCTCTTCCCCAAGTTCAAAACTATAAAATTCTAATATATGCACGTAGTCTTGATATATGATTTTACATTTCACCGCTCTCGTGAGACTTGAGGTATTACTTATATTGGTCCAGTAACTTCATTATCTGTTTTTATTTCTTCGGCTTTTTATATTTTTTAACTTTGTGGTACATATGGTATAACTTAAGCGTTGTGCAGGAGTGTCTACTCTGATCTTACTTTTCGAAATCCGAATTCGAAACATTTCCTGCTGAGTGGCGTAACTCAACGCCGAGCTTTATATCACTAAGAGCCAAGAAACTAAAATATTTTACATATGACCGTTCCGTTTGCCGAATTGCGTGTGTGTTTATAAAATTATGGCATTTATGCTTTGCAAAATATGACTAAAACACGTCTTAATGAGAGTCCATGAATTTAATTGATCCGATATCAACTTATCTCTTTATCCCGACCTGAGGTGATTACAGATATTCAAATTTCCAAAGGGACCAACCATTAAGAAGCTTAAAATTTGGAAGTAAAATAAAAGGAAAACTTGGGCACCTTGAGAGGACAAATTGCAAAATACTTTTATCTTGAAATAGACCTAACGCCTTAATTACTTTAAATGGTAATAGTGAGTACGCTCGGTGAATAGTAAAATTACTTTGAACTTTAAAAAATACTAGTTTCAATTTGTTTACATTGTCAGTTTGGAAACCCTACGTCCAACTAGGCTAGGAGAAAATACTTTGGTCAGCATTTCAAATGAAGCACAATAAAGTCATAAATTTTAACATTTTTTTTTGTGGTTGAGATAACTTCTAGTGGAATATTTATCAGGAAATTTTGTCAGATTCACACTTATAATATTTAATCTATAATGACCCCTAACCTAGTTCAGCTCAGTCCTTGATATATGGTGTTTGTCATGAATTCATATAATATACTTACTCTCTACTCTTTATGTTAGGGGTGTCATTGTATTCACGGTAAATGTCATTAAGAAAACTACAATTTAACATTTTTAAACCGTTATTCACGCACTTAAGATATTGAAAAACATATTTATAGGAGACGTATAACAATTGGACCCAGCTGGATTCGAACCCACGCCTCTTGGAAATCGTCCAAGGACTCGGATCGCTAATCCAAACTTTCTGAATTGTTCTATTTTTTTTTGTTTAACGGTTCTAAAAACGTTATTTAAAGCGTAGCTTACGCTTTTAATGCAAACCAATTTCTTATACATCAATATAATAAAGGCCAGTTGTGGCGGTACAAATGTGATTGTAACGCGACTGGCTGTGGGTTCGATTCCCACTCGAGGAGAGGAAATATTTATTATATATTTTTTTGCTCTGGTGTCGAGACAAAGCGCGGCGTTAAGTTACGCCACTTCACTTCGGAATTCGACGTAAAATGGGGAACGGAGTGCCTTACAATAGGTTTTCTCTGCCTACTCTGCTGAGTGCGGGATACAGCGTGAAGATAAAAAATATGGACTTAATCCTTATACTCGTGAAGTAGCGGACTACACTGACTGTATTAGTCACGTCTTTTCTTTAAGAGCTATGAACTATTTCTAACCGACATATACAATTTTACATTTAAGGAAAGTAAACTATCGAGTGCCCGCTATACAAAATAACTATTTATGAAACATAATGCGCAGTACTATCATAGTATGAAGTGAAGTACTTACTATTAACATTAAATATAAAACCTAATTATAACCATTTAACAACATTAAAAGTTATTACTTAAATCCCACATAAGAATTATATATTAATTTTTAGAAATATCTTTATTTTGTTTATATTCAAATTATTTTCTTTATTAATATTATTCTACTATTAATATTGATTGACTATATTAATCTTGATTACATTAAAAATATTTACATTTCCCTTTTTCGTACCTTAAATAAAGCGCGTCATTGGGTATCGTCATCCAACTAATTCAAATGGAAAGTGAAGAACGGAGTGTGCTATATGGGAAAAAGCAAGAAGGTGTTGTTTTTTTTAATGACAATATTTTTTTTAGCTTCATGCTTCTCGTACACCGCAGGGTAGGCAGAGGAAACCTAGTGTTATGATACTCCTTAACGCACTTTCCGCCGAATTCGGAGGCATTACGTATTAAGTGGCGGAACATAACCCCGCGCTTTGCCTCGACACCAGAGCGAAGAAAATGGAAATATTAAATATTTTCACCCCTCGAGTGGGAATCGAACCCACAAGCAGTCGCTTTACAGACGCACGCTATACCTCTGCGCCACGACCGGCCCTAATGAAAATATAAACACAATTTTAATGTCTTTTTCATTTTTTAAATGTGAGAATAAAATGTTAAAAGTAATATATAACCATTTAAAACTTGGTTTCCAAACATTTTCAATTCGATTTGCCAATGCAATATCTCCAAAGAAATAAAATCGAAAACGTATTGATATAAAACGTCGTGTAAAAATATAGATTCGCTAAGAATCGTATATTCTGAAAAATCCATTTCCACCATTTGTTGAAAGCTATCTTCACTATCTACATGTGCTTTATACAGGAAATAATTTAACAAACATACATAAAAGTGTCATCTCAAACACTCGTATTTTAACGTTACGGCGCATTCACGCCCCAGTAGTTTTACAGTTGTTTCAATTTTAGTACTATGGCAGTCTTGTACTGCTTTTAGTGGCTAATTCGTTTTTAGAGTTCATTCTATTATAATATTATACAGTTTTTGTGTGGGGTAATTAGATATATGATATTTTTCAAGTGTGAAATTGTTTTACTTACAATTTATTTATTTATTTTATTTCTAGCAATATAAAATTTTTCATTGCAATATAAATATTTTTTATATAGTGCAATATGAAAGTGGGGAATGGAGTGTCTTAACACTCGGTTCCCTCTGCCTACCCTGCTGTGTGCGGGATACAGCGTGAAGCTATAAAAAAAATTGACGGGTTTAGTCTAAGACAGTTTTGGATACCAACCACACAATATTTTTCACATGTGTATCAATAGACGAAATAACAAATTCTCATCAGATTCATATACACTTGTTACTACTTATTTTTGTTATTAGACGTAAAATGTATATTTTCTAAAAATGTTACTCTTATCATAACTGTGTGAATAAAACATTATAAATATTGAAAGTTACTGTTGGATTTAGCCAAATTATTATTTTTAAAAAAATATGCGTATTCGTACGATATATACGGTACCTTATAGTTTATATCAATTCTATTAAAAAGACAGTTCTATTTATAATTTTAAATCAAAAATACTTGTTATATTGCAATTTTCTTAAAAAATAATGTATTCAGATATTCTATTCTCATAAGGGTGTTAGCGTCTAGACGTCGTACATTTATCCTCTCTACTAAATTATAAATTTAAAAAGGCCGAGACACTTTTTTAAACGAAACGTCGGCCATAAAGATACACCTGCTCTTTTTCTTTCTTTGCAAAGAAAATTTTGTATATTTTGACTGCTTTATTTGAACTGTATGGTGATTCTTGATTAAACTGTTATATAAACTTTTCTTAAATTTACTTACCTTTTCTAATGATATCTCTTTTCTTAAAAAAACCTTTTTCTTATATTGATATATCACCTGATAGGGGCCAGTCGTGTTGACTTGTGACTGTACAAACATGAGACTAAACGATTGGTTGGGGCTTCGATTCCCACTCAAGGAGTGGAAATATTTAATATTTCCATTTTCTTCGCTCTGATATTGAGGGGTCAAGTTCCTCCACTTAATACGCAATGCGCTCGAAATTTGACGGAAAATGGGGAAAGGAGTGCCTTAACACAAGGTTCCCTCTGCCTACCCTACTATGTGCGAGATACAGCGTGAAGCTAAAAAAAAGACGATAATTACAATATTTTCGTTTATCCGCTCTGGCAACAAGACAAATGGGCGTTGAGGTCTGCCACTCAACATGCGTAGGTTCGAATCCCGGCGGAAAATGAAGAACGGAGTATGTTGACACTAGGTGTATTCTCTCTGACTAGGCTAAAACGTGGGAAAAATGTCAAGTTAATATTTTAGGTACTACTTGATACCGATGACATACGCCTTATGAACTATTTTTACTACCTATTGATATTAAATTTTTTACCCAAATTAAAAAAAAATCTTACCATTAATTTCCCCTATCCATCTATCCCCTCAACCGGGATAGAATCTAAAACTAGCGCGTTTTAGTCATTGCACCACGTAGATCTTTAAATGTATTAACCTTTACAAGTCAAAGTAGGTATCTAATACAACAACAAAACATTATAACAGAGATAACATGCAATGCTCATTCATTTATATTTGATTGATATAAACCTAAATTGATCACGGCCATTATCATACTTAATGAGCACGTCCTTAAGTGTAAACAAACATGCCTAGCGTCTTGATTGATTATGCCAACACTGGTTAAGTGCTTTTGACTTAATTATTTAACTAAAATATGTTATATATATTTATGACTAGTTTTCACTCCCAACTTTGTATGCAGGGACTGTAAAATAAAGTTCAAAAAATCGTCTCTTACATTTGCCAAGGAACTTATACTCGTATACTAAATTTCAGCTTCCTACGACCATAATTTTCAGTTGTGTCTTTATCAGGCAGTCATTGATTTTTTCTTTTGTTGATTTTATTATTATTATTAATTTTTTCAACAATAAAAACTTACTTTTATATATACTTGAAGACGACGGCAACGTACTCGTATTTAGATTTCTAAAAACGATATTTGTAGCTTCGAATCAATTTATAGTAATGTGATTTCACACTATACTACAGATGTAACAGATATAGTACCAAATAAATTTATTAATTTAGATAATAACGAAGTAATACTAGATTAAAAAAAAACTAGTACATAAAGTTTTGAACAAGGGCTTAATACCTTCCTATGAATGTCATCTTTTACCTCTACCATCGAATAATTACGTAAACATATAATACGTATAAAAATCCGTCGACCGACTTATAAATAGACAATGTAAATATTTTTTTATTTTGTGATGAAATGAAAACGAATCTGGCTCAAATGCTTAGAAAAAAAGGATTCCCCTTTCAAAAGTACTTTAATTAATTTTGACAATCGATTAAGGAAGTATTGAAGCACGATTCTACTCAATGAGGGATGTAAAGGGGTCGACCATCACCGTCAGAGAGCATCATGAATATTAATGCAAACATAAATGATGTTTCCGGACCTTTATTAAAGTCTAAACGAAGTTAAGTAAAAAAGTTCTCTTGAAACCAAAATTTGCATTCTGTTTTTATTATTCCCATTGTACGAATGAAAAGAGCTTGATTACTTTTCTTATCCGAATATAGAAACGGAACGTATAACTTTTACAGTTTACGTCCGTTTTTAACGTTTTAAAGTATTTTTACACACTTAAAAAATTGATAGACATTTTAAAAAAACGTATAAAAATTTGAGCGCAACAGGATTAGAACCCACTCTTGGAAACCGTCAAAGCACTCTGACCGTGCGTGAGGCTGTGTCGAAATTCTTATACGCTTATTACAATGTATCGTTATTGTTTGCAAGAGATACTAACAAAGTAAAGATATGCTAAACTAAAAAGGGTTTTAGAATTTGGTAAACTGATTTATTAACTGATTTACAAATATTTGCTACCCAAAGACTCTTCTAGAAACAATCGCCTGGCTAAAAAGAAGGCTATTTATTATTTATTTTACTATTTTCAATTATTTCAATTTCTCGAGTGGGAATCAAACCCAAAACCAATAGGGTTTGCAGTCACATTTTGTGCCACTTCGCTACCCTTAACGACTGGAATCTATATTTCTGTATTAAATTTCACACAAATGGCTCATTACCGGTGAAATATACATTTACAAACATAAACGGACCGACAGAAGTAGATTACTTCACGCTCACAGTTACAGTCAATGCTTCAACTTCAGGAAAGAGTTTTAAGCGTTTTGCTGATATTGTTAAAATGATTAAATACTAAAGATATCTGTTTTGTTTGGTATCACTTTCACGTACATAGAAAAATTCATAGTAGAATTTTATAAGCACATTTTCAAATGTCAACCTTAGTGTGATCAAGTTGTAAATACATCGTTTCAGTAAATAGCACAGTTTAGTATAAGTAATCTAGCTGCAAACGCCTTGCTGCTTGGTCGTAGGTTCGATTCCCACACGAAAAAGTAGGAAGACGAATTATACTCAAAATATTTTTATTTATCCGCTAATAGTTGTCTCCACTTAAGCTTTTTCCTGTCACTTCAAGACATTTCGCACTCCATTTCCTGCCCGAAATTGATACACTACGACTTGAGTGACGGAATCCAACACCGCGCTTTGAATGGGAATCGAACCAGTAACCATCACGTACAGAAGCCGTTCCACTGCGTTACGACGGCCAATCAGAATGTAATTAATCTCAAAAATATGATATCAAAACAAAACAACACCAATGTGTAACTTTAACGAAGCCGCAACGTTTAATATCTTTAACTTCCCTAAACTTCCTAATTCAAAGTTATATAATGTGTAATGAATAATAATTAACTCCGCTTAAAGGTTTGTAATTAAATAATGAACCAAGAACTCGCATTTGCCTTTATTGTATAACTTAATATGTCGGTGCTTATGTACACGTAAATATAATATTTTAAGAAACAAAAGCCAGTTGGGGCCAGTCGTGGAGAAGTAGCACAAGCGTGTAATTGTAAACGACTGGTTGTGGGTTCGATTCCTACTCGAGGAACGAAAATATTTAATATTTTCGTTTTCTTCGCTATGGTGTCGAGGCAAAGCGCGGCGTTAAGTTCCGCCACTTAACACACGCGATGCCTCCGAACTCAGCGGAAAGTGAAGAACAGAGTGTCTTAACACTAGGTTCCCTCTACCTACCCTGATGAGTGCGGGATACAATGTGAATCTAAAAAAGAAACAAAATAAGTAATCTATCGGTTAATTATACAGTTTTTAAGTTTTAAGTCTTTGATTTAGTTTTTTGATTTAGTTTTTTTGCAGCTTCACGCTTTTCCCCGCATAGCGGGGTAGTCAGAGAGAACTTAGTGTCAAGACACTCCGTTCTCCACTTTTCACCGTAACCGACATATTACGTGTTAAATGGCGGTAACCAATGCCGCGCTTTGCCTTAGGTATTAGAGCGGAGAAATGAAAATAATATATAATCATTACCTCTAGTATAAAGCCAGGAATAGTGCAGAATGGAGGAATATTCTGGACCAGGCCAAGGCCCACCCGCGGCTGCAGTGCCTTTGGTGATGATGGTGATGATGATGATGATGATTACCTCTAGTATAAAGATACTATGATGAGTGATCATACTCTAGTATAAATGTACCGCGTTGAGTGGCGGACCTCAACGTCGCTCTTTGTCTTGGTAGTAATTATAGTGTTAGGAATTAGTAAAATTCAAATAAATGATAACCATTTAAATAGAATCATTACTACGAGGAGAAATCTAAGCTAAGCTATAGTTAGCAATAATATACATTTATAATACCTACAACAAAATACTTATTGAGTATGAAAAATCAAAGCGTCAATTTGTATATAATTTCCCAAAATAGAACCTGCAATCCTCAGCTTAGGAATTAATCAATTATTTGTATAAACTTAACAAGAGAGTGCCGGAAATCGGATTACATCAATAAACAAAACACTTTAATTAAATTGCTATAAATATCTTATCGAAGCTTATTTTACTCTGTCAAGATTTTTGTTTATCCAGCTTACGCAAATATGGTCTTTATATAATATTTTTTTTTACAATTTCCCGCATTTTAGAACCTAGAAAAATATCAAAACATTTCATGTTCCACTGTTCAGTGGAACTCAACGCCGCGCTTCGTCCTACTACAAGCTTGTACCTAATACAAGTTAGGAGAAATAATATTTAAGCCTAGTCCTAGTGGGAATGGGACTCGCGTTTACAGTCAGTCGCTGTCGCACTGCGCTACTAGTTCTATAATCATTAATTACAGATCGTATTGAGATCAAATTGTAAACACATTCTTATCGACTACTGCATAATATTGAAATGTCGTGTTCCAAATGTAAACAAAATATGCAGAGAAAAATAGCTTTCTCATACATTGGCCCTAAAGACACGTTCATATTGCCTTATTGCGATGACAACGTAACTTCTCGATGAAATCGTTTTTTTTTTAATTCTGGGGGCATTGGGATATATTTTTTACTTAAAGGAGATATTTTTTTATTCATTTATTTAAAAAAAAACGTCTTTGTAGAAAATAAAATTTATTACCGCAGTTTTGAATATCAAGTAAACAGGGAAACGATTTTGCCGATATATCATACTAGCTGTGCCAGCGACTTCGACTGCGCGGAATTTACGAAATCAAAGGAGCTTAAGTTACTCCGTATTACATCAGCTCTTTACCAGCGAATATTATATTTATGGTTCACTATTTTGGCTATAATAATATATGTGAGCTTGCTTGTAGGACTATTTAAGATAAACATTTCCATCATACATTACATTTATGTATTTGTATCACTTTAGCGGTATTGGCAGCGTACAATAGGTTGCAGATAGTTTTTTTTCACTTACGACAATTCACACAATACCTTATAAATTGTGCCCTATATTTTAATCTGGTGTATAAGTTATACTATTATAAAGTCTCATTGAAATCCATTCAATAGTTTTTACGTGAAAGAGTAACAAACATCTTTACAACCGTTAGCAATTATTATATTAATAGGCATTTTATATCGCTAAAGAACTCACAAACACACTCGCTAAACGAGACATGACTGACGAAATTAAAAATTCTAGCCTATTCTATTCTAAAAATTGGCATTACTGTTTTTGCTAATGGTAAATTAGTAAAATAGTTATGAAAAGATGACACTTCGTATGATTTTTAGATTTGATTTTTTTTCATCTCAAATATATTAGGAGTTGCAAAATTAAACTGTATCTGGAATTCTTACGAATAAGTGAGATGATGATGAGTTCGTTTCGTCACGCGAGGATTTATTATTTTCCTTTATTTATATACTAAAATATTTACGAAACAAGATTAAATGACATCTCAACTTTTTTGAAAATATAAATTATTTATTCGTTCTTAAACACTACTCATTACATTTAAGAACGCATAAATATATTAATACATGGTTGTCCTAGTATTTCAAATTAGTAAATAACAAAATATACATAAACACATCTTCATGTACGATTATACCCTACGTCGTTCTACTGAAGTGCCCCATTACATATTTTTTTCGTAACTTTATGCTATGGTAGGTTAGTTAAGAGATTTAATTCCCCACTTGCGGTCTAAAAATCAAGATAAAAAAATTATGATGATACTTATCACTTGGCTCTTACCGGCGCACATGGCATTAAACCATGATGGCTCCATGGCAACTAATCTATCCTTCAAAACAAATGCAAAAAGAATTAAATAAAAAGCATATGTATGTCCCGTAAACATTATCCCGACCTTTCCCTTGTATTTAAATTACTTACTCATACAATACTAGTATATATATTTTTAGCTTCACGCTGTATCCCGCACACAGCAGGGTAGGCAGAGGGAACCTAGTGTTAAGACACTGCATTCCCCACTTACAGCCGAATTCGGAGGCATTGCGTGTTAGTTATGTGGCGGAACTTAACGCCACGCTTTCCGTCTGATACCAGAGCGAAGGAAATGGAAATATTAAATATTTCCACTCCTCGAGTGGGAATCGAACCCATAACCAGTCGTTTACAGTCACACGTTCGTGCCACTGTGCCACGCCTGGCCCGTACTTGTATATTCTTTTTCATTATTTATCCACCTTTGAGAATTTGTATTTATAAACTTTCTATACACAATTTGTATTTACATTCACAAACATATACCTATTACACTTGAAAACGCTTATTTGCTTTGAATATGCTAAAAATGCGAAAATTTATTTCAAAAGATATGTCTTGAAAATATCCTGTAAAGAAGCTTACTCCGAATTCTTAGGATAAACCGCGTGGATTTCATTTCTTACAGCCTCCTATTTATAAAGATTATAGACGGTCTGAAATATATTGACTTTGAGACAGACGTTGAAAGGGATTTAAATTGTAACATTTAAATGAAAAACTTTTTTGGGACTTTTATGAAGATTAAGCTTTATTTAGTCACTTATTATAATTCTGGCCACCGATCCCGTCTTCGTTTGGGATAATTACTTTTACTTAAACTTTTACATGAGATCTCGAATCAACTATAGAAAAATAATTGAAATTTGCTTACAATGACCTACATATGTTGTTTTAATTTACATTAAACGTTTTTAACGTAGACTTTTTCTATGTAGATTCCTTTAGTTAACAATTCAATAATATAACAAATAGTATAGAGGTCAGTAGTGGCACAGAGGCTGAAAGTGTGACTGTTAAGCGATTGGTTGTGAGTTTGATTCCCTGGACTGAAAATATTTAATATTTCTATTTTCTTCGTAAACTGGGGAACGCAGTATCTTAACACTAAGTTAGTTCCGTTTGCCTACACTGCTGTATGCGAGATACAGTGTGAAGCTAAAAAAATATTGTAATCCATTTCATATTTCATATAATCAACTTATTACAGCAGGAAAAATGCAGCATTTAGCATGTATATACAAATTATAAAATAAATATTACCACCAAGTTAAAATAAATATTGTCCATAATACCACGTTTTTGTTAACACTTTTGTATAAAGTGACATGTACTTCGCTAAGGCAACGCTTATTTTATATATCAACAAGTCAAGTTAGTACAGCATAAGTATAAGCATGTATGAAAGTTCTCTACTTTATCTTACTTAAATACATTTCTTACTAAAATATAATAATATCCGTAATTCATTTTTTTTAATTAGACAGTTTCAATTAATTTATGAACATTTATAAAAAACATAAATGTAACAAAATACTGTACAAGAATTCCAATTATTCTATCTCACAAAAAGTATATATGCAAAGAGTAAATGAAAAATGAATAACCTGAAAGTTCTCATCGCTCACATAAAAGCTTAATACCTTTCAATTTAGTATCCGAAGGAGATTAAAAATAAAAGTGCCTTGCCGTTCAATACAAACTCTTACAATAGCTGTTTACCTTTACAGTACATTTTAATACTATTACTGTTACTTCAATTTAACATCGATTTATATTACTAACAAAAATGGAATTCTTTTTGTTAAGTATAGAGGATTTCGTAGTAATAGGACAATAGTCTGGCTGTGATCGCGATTAGTTGTGGGTTTGATTTCCAGTCAGTTGTAGATTATTTTCATTTCTCCGCTCTGGTCCCTAAGACAGAGTGCGGCGTTAAGGTCCGACCCAACACGAAATATGGGAAGAAAAGTGGAAATTCGACTGTTTTAGTTAACTACACTAGGTTGACTCTACTTTACTATGTTGAAATATGCCTGAACTATTAAAACAATAGCTTTTTTATACTTTCAATAATATTAAATAATAATAGGAACTTCTAGTATTATCAGTGTATTAAAGCAACATTGAACATTTATTTATCATTATACGATGATCAATGAATAACAACAAACCCTTTTTTGCACACGGTGAAAACGGTTATTGTAAATTTAACCCCAATTAAGAATATTCATATTAAAATTCATATAAATATTATAATAGTAATTTTTAAGTTTACGCCTTTTCCCGCGAAGCAAGCCAACAGCATGTCTACTTACCCTAAGCAGAGAGAGCCTAGTTTTAAGACATTTTGTTCCTCATGTGTCGCCTTTTTTTTACGTGAGGAAATCCTTTACGGATACCTGCTCCTCCTCGACCGCCACAATCCGGGGCCACAGGTACCCGAATCTTCTGCGTACCCCGGAGGTCTCGTGTGTCGCCTAAGCTTGATTGCGCTTTATACTCTTTACCAAAACGGAAAAGGAAAATAATTAAACTTCGATTATTCTACGTAGCGTGGCGTAGACGCGTCGCGTTTGACACTCGAAACGCTGGTCCACTTCACCACTATTACTTTAATAATATATGTACATATGTAGTAGACTTTGCTAGGTTTATTGTTGCATCGTGTTTCATTATAAATGCAATAGTCTGTTTGTCTGTCTGTTTATCAGTTACGTTTTCACGGGTAATCTCCCAGCCTCCGATGTATATAAAATTCCAAGAAGTTCCCGACTTAAATGAAAATAGGTAAAGGCCCAGGGTCAAACTTAGGCTTTTGTTGCAAAGTAGTAGTGTACTTTTAAGCGTTGAAATAGAGGATGAGTTTGAAAAACAATGTTACACAGTAGAAGCTGAGAGTGGTTGCTAGTTAAAAAAGTAAATAAATAGCTCAAATATCTATTTTAAACTTTACAACAATACGTCCAAAGAGAAAATGAAGCTGTAAATGGAGATGACGTGATCCATCCCGACCTTGCGTTGAGAAAAATGTGAAACGTAACACCGCACCTAATAGAGTGAGTAACTAATAGCTTTGAGACATGTACCTACGCGCTTAAAAATTGTTCTTTTTATTTATTACTACAAAAGATAGAAAGACAGGTTCTAGATATAAATAAGTATATCATATTGGGGAGAGTCGTGGCGCAGTGGTACAAGCGTGTAACTGTAAACGACTGGATGTTGGTTCGATTCCCATTCGAGGATTGGAAATATTTAATATTTCTAAATTTCTAATAAACTAAAAAAAATATTTATCATAATAAAATAATATAAATGAGCGAGATTATTTATAAATAAATATATAATTGCGAAATGAGGGCATTGTGGCGCAATGAGACAGAATCTGACTATGTGTGATTGGTTGTGAGTTCAATTTTCACTTTTAAAAATGTTTAAAAGTTAACTATTTCCATTTCTCCATTAGTACCTAAGATAAAGCGTGGTATTGTGCTCCACCACTTTAAACGTAATGTACAAATTTCGGAATGTCTTAATACTCTCTCAGGTTCTTTCTGTCTCTATGCAGGAAACGGTATGTAGCTGCAAGTATATGGTATACGAGTATAGTATGCACCGAAGCAGAAAATGAAAATAATTAAATTAGGATCTTCCTGCCGGCTGTCATATCCTATTTTCCTACGCCACGATCACCTCAATAATGTATGTGATTTCTAATATTCTCGTATATATGCAGATATTTTAATGGTTATATGCCGTATCGTGTTTTATATAGTTTTGTGTATTAAATGTATGCGTAAAAATTATAATATTTCTTGCTGGTCTAAGTATCAGTGTTTTCGAGTTTAAAAAACGTTAGGTTATGATTAACGGAAAAATAGTAAGTTATAAATGTATATACAAATTCCGATAAATGTCATCAAAGAGCCATACAAATTTTAATTCCTCTTGGAGAAATTAAAATTTGTATGGCTCTTTGATGACGCGACCTTCAGAATTGTAGTGACCTAATCGAAAATTAATATTTTTGGTAAACGCCAAAAGTGTATGAAAAACTGACCATTTTTTTAGTTATTGGGTTAGGATATTTTTAGATAAGCACTTAATTGTAGAAAAGGCCAAACATCTCAGGCCTAAAAGAGTCAGTTTACTTTAAATAAACTGATAGAATACGTGTCCACAAATCGTTCGATGTATATATATATCAATAATTATATTTTTTAACGATTTTCCGAATAAAATTCGTAAAATCTTAAGGTAAGCCACTTCAATTCTAAAGATGCGGTATATATCTAAATTACTTTCATTTACCCTGTTTTGTAAGACAAAGAGCGACGTTGAGTGCCACTCTAAACGAAACATTCCGACACTGAATTAAAATTCGAGTACGGATCTCGGATATGTACAAAAAAGTGAAAGATTTGAGTTCGAGTCTGACTTGAGAGAATGATAATCCATTATTTTAATTTCTCCGCTCTGGTATCTAATAAATAGGACAATGAGTTCCGCCACTTAACGTGCCCCTTGAAATTTAGACATTCTAGATTAGACATGTGGAAAACGGAGTGTCTTGACACTACGTTCTCTGACTAACCTGTTGTGTAAGAAAATGCATGAAGCTATTAATCCAAAAAGAAAAATATTAAAACGACACATGTTTATCTCAAATTTATTTTTATTGCTCTTTCCAGTAAACTACTATGAATAATTTATGTAAAACACACATTTCGCCTTACAAAAATAACAGTTCTCACTGAAAAATCGACAGTAATAGGGCATAGGTATAATATTCACATTTAAATTGATACGAAAGTAATTTATGACTACTGAAAGAGGAGGCGAAGCCGGAGTAGATAGGAACTAATGACACGATCCGTCTCGGCACGGAGCGTGAAAAAATGAAATGTAATCCTGCACGTAATATTATAGCACTTAAAGAATGTTTTTAAAGTAAAATTCGGAGTCTTTTTTTCTTTTGCTCGTGAATTATTAGATATTGAATATTTATATAAAAAACTCAAATGTTTCCGAATAGCTCTTTTCAAAATATGATGTTTTTGAACAAAATACAACATTATGAACTTGCAAAA
Organism: Dryas iulia moderata; assembly: GCA_019049465.1. Lineage (NCBI taxonomy): Eukaryota > Metazoa > Arthropoda > Insecta > Lepidoptera > Nymphalidae > Dryas > Dryas iulia. The sequence continues at coordinate 6,093,671 of CM032437.1, forward strand.
TTAGGAAAATTCGTAGCTCTAAAAAAGCTGTTTAATTTGTTGTGTAAACCCTTTTTTATAGCTAAACAGCAATAAAAAAGATAAACTAATTAAATTATTAATATTGCATGGCCAGTCGTGGCCCAGTGGCACTAGCGTGTGACTGTAAACGACTGGTTGTGCGTTCCATTCCCACTCGAGGAGTGGAAATTATATTTCCATTTTCTTCGCTCTGGTGTCGGGGTAAAGCGCGGCGTTAAGTTCCGCCACTTAATACGCAAGCCTCCGAATTCGGCGGAAAGTGGGGAACGGAGTGTTTTAACACTAGGTTTCCTCTGCCTACCCTACTGTGTGCGGGATACAGCGTAAAGCTATTAATATTTTTCACGTCATATTTTATATACACAGCAAGTTATACGCACTTAGCTTTTCAGGAGATAATATACGGGCGTATTGAAACAAAGATATGAATCAATATGTATTAATATAATAATATACTGGCTAGCAAATGATTTTAATTTAAATTCATTTTAATACAATGAAAACAGAAATTAATAAAACCATGCACATATCGTATGATAAATGTGTTGTAAAAGTTATATTACAGCAACTATTAAACTATTAAACGTCATTAGTAATTTTCGATACTAATTACTATGGGGATGTAACACATTAATTATTTGAGGCTATCGTAACGCAGTATGCTGTCCGAATGTGAATGTTAATGTAATGTGGGTATGGGTTCGATTATCACTTAGTGAAATGATAAGTAGTTTCATTTCTCTACTCTGGTGAACAAGACAAAGTTTCGACTTTTAGCGGAACGTGGATGGATAACAGTGTCTTGACACTGGGGCACTCGTTGACTAGGCAGTCATAAATATGAGAGGAAAGGCAAGAAGCTGAAAAAAATAATATATGGTACAGGGTTTCTCATGCTTACCTTCGTACTACTGTGCGTGAAAAAACGTGAAGCTTTATTAGATTTAACAATGGCAAGGAATAATAAATTTACGGAGTCCAAAATATTTTGCCAGCCTATTTAGAATATTTTTAAATTGAAAAATACCTGTCTTATAATACTTTATTTGCACTTTAATGTTCTGATAAACCAAAAACTTTCATGAGCGTTGGGCTGTTTGGCGCTATTAGGCGGTGTAGGCCTTTCCTTCTACACGGGATAGTGTCAAACTAAAAATAACATTAAATATATAACTCCATCTAAATTTGCATAAAAACACTAATAAAACAGGATGTCTCCTGAATTCTATGCAAATACTAGAACCTTTCTTTCGTATTCATACAATATAAAACGTATTAATGAATGAATGACTTTAATTTTGAAAAAGACATTTAAAGAAAACGTAAAAATTTTTTTATACGTTTTCTTTAAATGTCTTTTTCAATTTTCCTAAGTGTGGAATAACACTTTAAAAATGTTTAAAAGACTTTAATTTTGTATAACAGTGAAAGTCAGAAAAAAGCATTTGGTACCGTATTTTAAGATAATTTAAAGCTATATATAAATACTTATAGATATAAGATAACAAAATCACTTCCAGAGAGCTAGACAAATATATTGAACGTCTCAGTAAATTAATTAAACAAAAAAGATGAAGAAGGTCAATCCGTATATATAGTAGCTATTGTAGTACAACTTCTAACATGGTGTAAATTAATAGCACCAGTTAACGCAAACCAAATAAGCAAACGAAATCAAAAAATGAATATTAAAAGTAAATAAAATATAACCAGTTTTTTGGTCCGTTTTTACTAATTTGTCATGCTATTTAGATTATATTTTTATTCAAAATATATTTCACTCTGATTAACTTTCGAATACAACGGTCATCATCAATCATTTTCATTTTTCCATTAGGTATAAAGTAAAAGGTTTTAATAAACTGGTATAATACATATAAATCGTTATTAATAATAAAAAATCAACAAGAGTCACATTTTTTTTTTTTCAAATGTCTAGTATGCTGTAGGCCAGAGTGGACTCGACAGCGTCACCGGACTTTGGGGGAGTTCGAGCTATATGAGCTCTGACCTTGGCTTGGAATCCTCGCTTGTGAGGGAAGCCATCAAAGACGACGACAGTTTGGCAAGGGCACCTCAGTTGATACTCGAACTTTAGCTTAAGACACCGTTGTAGTGGGCTACAGTCACATAAAAAAAATCGCGAAATATATCAAAATTAATTTTCACTCGCGAAAACGTCGTAGTCAGTAAGTAAATACATGTCAATTATTGTATTTGTTTGTTAAGATTACCAACGTTTGTTACATTATAGCTAGTAAATTTATCTTATAACTAATACAACTAATGTAATACCACTTAACAAGGTAATATTGGTACAAAACATATACAACCATATGTGTCATAAATATTAAGGATCTTATATGTATACTAAAAAATGTATATGTGGCCAGTCGTGGCGCAGTGACACAAAATGTGACTATGAAGCATCTGGTTGTGGATACGATTACCACTCGAGGAGTGGAAATATTTAATATTTACATTTCCTTCGCTCTGGTGTCGAGGCAAAGCGCGGCGTTCCGACACTTAACACGCAATGCCTCCGAACTCGGCGGAAAGTGGGGAACGGAATGTCTTAACTTTGGTTACCCCGCCTACTGCTATGTGCGGGATACAGCGCGAAGCTAAAAAAATGTGTACTTTCTGATAACAAAATAATAATATTAACGTCAAAAAAGTATAGAAAGCCATATTTTTTATATTAATAGTGATTTTTTATATAACACAAAGTTTTGCGCACACCACTATGTGTTTGACTTATACGTTCATACGAAGTTACATACATGTTTGTTTACGCGTCAACTAGACATTTATATATGTAAATATTATTCAGTGTACGTCGCTGAAATTTCAAATCTGATCAATGCCTTTTTTTATTTAGTCTATTTCTAGTTATTATAATCTAAATGTATACTAATAATGTAGCTAATCGCTATCTATACGTGGAAGATTTATGGGGAAAATTTATCAATGTTTATCAATAAAACTTAACAATGATTTTGTGTATTTGTCTGTTTGCTTGTGCGTATGTGTACATCAAAAATTAAATTAAATAGCTTCACGCTATATCCCGCACACAGCAGGGTAGGCAGAGGGAACCTAGTGTTAAGACACTCCGTTCCCCACTTTCCGCCGAATTCGGAGGCGTGCGTGTTAAGTGGCGGGACTTAACGCCGCGCTTTACCTCGACACCAGAGCGAAGAAAATGGAAATATAATATGTGGAATCGAACCCACAACCAGTCGTTTACAGTCACACTCTTGTGCCACTGGGCCACGACTGGCCACATTATGTGTACATTAATCTCAGAAAAGACTTAACCGCTGTGAATGAAGTTTTAACTATTGTATTTTGGTAAGCTACCCTTCTTAACATTTGTGTTTATTTTATTTCAATATATTTATAAACAAAACAGACAATTTAGACAATTACGTTTAAATTGAACCGAACCTACAATCTTCGCGTTTACAGATGCTGTCCTATTGCGCTTCCATGGTATCTGTATAGTAATATTAACAATATTACAATATTCGATAACTGCGAGAATTTGAAGCATCATAACAAAGGGTTAGTTGGCATATTTAAAGCATTTAGCCGTTATATTGAAGTTAATACACACAATATAAGGCATGTACGGAAAGTAATTACCGCGCTCAGTTGTTATGGATGTAATACGTGTATCGACAAAATGTAACGTTACGTTGTAAACTATATTAAATTTAAGCCTAATTTAATATTGCTTATAGGCCGCCGTGGCGCAGTGCGACGGTTTCCGACTGAAAACGAGTTGCCTATGGGTTCGATTCCCACTCAGGGGAATAATTGTGTAATGTTTTCATTTCTCTGCCTTGGTATCTGAGAGAAATCGCGACGCTGTGGTGTGCCTCTCAACACGTAATGTCTTGATTTCGGCTGAAAAGTAGAGAATGAGTGTCATGGTACTACGTTCTCCCTGATAAAACTGGAACGAGAAAAAGCCTGAAAGTTCCTTATTTCGCCTTTACCATATTTTTCCAATGAAAAAGATAGATTCTTTCATTCTAATATTTAACATTTGCTATTCAAAGGTTCATTTGTCAAACAAGTACAACTCATAATTTGTATGTTTGATAACAATCCAAACGGACATTTTTACATGAAACAGACACATCTATCACTATTTATTATAGACAAATAAATTCAACAATTACTTTTTTCGATCGCATTAAAATAAAAAGTTTAATGTATATTACAAAAAATGACCGAAACTCTAACTCTATACAAAAAAGGATTTTTAATAACTTATAACTGTTTTTTTGTTTCAGTTATTTTTGACTAAAAATAATCATTACAACAAAAAAATGAAAAAGTAAATATATTTTATACGAAAAAACAAATTATAACCATTAATATAATGTAATTAACAAAAGAAATTTCTTAAATATAAACAAAAGAAGCTAAAATGTTAGTTCGAAGTTTGGGCTTAACTCTAATTAATTACAGTCTATTCACCACCGAAAAAGTTCTTTGATAAATGTGGACATTCATTTATTCTTTCTTTATTTAATTTCCTGTGACAACTTAACGCGAGTGTATTGTGATTTACGAAATATATTGAAACAGACAAAAGAAACAGTTTCTATTTCGCAGACGAGAGCTCTTCAAGTAACTTCAAAGACGAAAAAAGTGATTTCAGATTTTTACCCTCAATTTCATATGTCGTACTTCTTAGTACTGCAATATTAGATTTTGTAATATAATGTAAAATCAACTGTTATATTATGAAATTTGTTTTTAAAGATATATTAATATTTTAAAATGAATAATAGAATGGACACCATCGTGACGCAGTAAAAGAGTGTCTAAATGTAAACGCAATTCGTCGTTCCTTGAATCCCTACTTGAAGAAATAATTTCATTTTAATTATTTTTTGTATCTCTTATCTGTTTCTGTATATTTTGTATATCTTCACATTGATAGGAACTCACTCACTCCCTCAAGTGGGAATCGAATCCACAATCAATGCGTTTACCGTCACACGCTGTCTCCTTGCGCCAAGGTGGCTAAAATTAATAAGTTTGTCTAATAAATTAGAATATATTTAGTATTTGCACAAACAAACATATATTTGGCATTTATACGTACATTTTTTCCTTTACTAAACAAGAATATACCTTATGTACTTGTCTTTTAGTTATCACCATATGCATATAGTATAGGCTATTTTCTTTATCTGATACGAAACACTAAGAAAACTTTTCCATTACTAAATTACAGTACTAATTGACAACACATATCAAAAACTACTGTGTTTAGACTTTAGATTTATTATGATGTATGAAGCAATACGAGAGGATTTTCCAAAATTAAAATCAACAAACAGGAAAGAAAAAGAGGTAGTGTAGGCAACGAGTAGTTAAACAAGAAAGATGATAGAGGGAAGATGCCGCAAAAAGTACTAATTTAGCGCACAAGTAAATGATACTGTGAGTTTATAACGCAGCGCAGCCTTTAAATATAATTTCACGAATTGAAGCAAAATCGCAAATGAACGTCGAAATAAGTAAAAAATAAGAATGAGCTTTATTTTCTTCTCGTTTCTCATTTAACTTTAAAGTGTGGCTTTCCACTTGGTTTTATAACAGAATGCATTAAGTTTTACGTGTTAAATGTGGGAGAAAAAATTCTACAACGGTCAAAGTGGGTGGCACATTTCTCATCAAATTCTTTGCTTGAATGCTTTTTAGTAACATGTTCTTTTGCCGTTTTACATATCTTTTGCTTCATTTATACTTATTTATCATTGGAAACTATGGAATTTTTTCTGAATAACATTGATCTTAGATCTAATTGTCTAAAGCTCTATAGTATATACTAACAATATATACTAAAAATTTATAGTATATACTGATTTATAGTATATAATGATTAAATAACAACTTCACTTAGGAGAAAATATTCTATATAACTGATAAAAAGTTTACTTTTTTGTAGCCTCACAATCTCGTGTCTCAATTTTTAACAAAAAATTAATAATGGACAGTCGCATTTACAGTGAAACTCAGACTACTCCACTACGCCACGATAGTCGAACACTAATATAAGAGAAAACATTTAATCTTTAGAAAAGAAGATTAATTAATATTTTTATCTGTTAACTCATGACTGAGTAACCACGATAACTGTAACTTTATATGAATTCATCAACCAAGCTAGTTACATTTATTTTAATACGAACAAGTGACTAAGATAAGGACCTTTTAGCTGACTACACGCAACTTACAATAATGGGCGACTTTAACACTTGTCTCCTACGAGACGATTTCCGTGCGAGAAAACTTAAGTCCGTTTTGCTATCACTTAATCTACATGTCCTACCTCTAAACCCTACTCACCACACTAATAACAATGACACATTTTTAGACCTAATTATCACGACAAATTCTAATGCAATTGTCAAATTCGGTCAGTTTTCTGCATCGGGTTTTTCATTACATGACCTTATTTTTGCGTCGTTGAGAGCCAGATATCCCAAGCCGAAACCAAAAACTATCACAGTTAGAAGCTTTCAGAATATAAATATTGAAAATCTCCATTATGATGCTTCTAGCATTGACTGGTCACGGGTAGAGGCTTTGCGTACTGTTGACGAAAAAGTCAGTTTTATTCATGCCAGTGTCATCGATTTGTTTGACAAGCATGCGCCACTCCGAGTTGTTAAAATTAAAAACCACCCTGCTTTGTGGTTTAACGATGACTTCCGCAAAGCTAGGGCTAAAAGGGATAAGGCTTTCTTAAGATACAAAAAAGATCGTAATGCTCTCAATTGGTCGATTTATAAGGTGGCTAGGAATCAGTGCAATCAGATGGGTCGAAAATTGAAACGCCAATATATCTTTAATAAAATTCGCGATTCTTCTCCTGCAGGGACTTTAAAATTTTTAAAGTCTCTCGGTATTGGCAAGCTTTCTGCTTCCCCCTTTAATTCCAATATTAATTTAAACTATCTTAATCAACATTTTTCATCTTCTTCCCCGGTTGACATGTGTACTAAGACAACAACTCTTTCTGAAATTCATAGCTTGCCGAAATCTCAGCTACCATCTTTTAACTTCTCTTCTATCACTAATATTGATACTAAGAAGGCCATTCTTGCTATCTCTTCCAAAGCCGTGGGTGCTGACGATATTAGTCGCGCTATGATTACCTTAATTCTTGATTTCCTTGTTCCTGCTATTACTCACATCATTAATTTTTCTCTTACCTCAAGCCAGTTTCCTGAGATGTGGCGAAAGGCGTTTGTTCTCCCACTAGCTAAAATATCAAACCCTACACTTCCGTCTCATTTTCGTCCCATATCAATCCTCCCTTTTCTATCTAAAGTTGTTGAATCCATTGTGTACCATCAAATTTCAAGCTATTTTTCTAAATGCGACATTTTAAATCCATTACAGTCCGGTTTTAGAATTGGACACAGCACTACCACGGCTTTGTTAAGAGTCACTGAAGACATTAGACTAGCTATGGAAAATAAAAATCTTACAGTACTTATTTTAATTGATTTTAGTAACGCGTTCAATGCAGTAGATCATGATCTTCTTCTTGCTCTCTTATCACATGCTAATGTCTCCAATTCAGCGTTGGAATGGTTTTCTTCCTATCTTCAGGGACGTCAGCAGTCGGTGCGTATCGGTGAGACTAATTCTGACTGGTGCAAAGTGACGGCTGGCGTGCCTCAAGGCGGTATTTTATCTCCCCTTCTATTTTCTATATTTATTAATTCTATTACATCCATTTTAACCTCTCGATACCATCTGTATGCCGATGACTTGCAGCTTTATGAACATGCAGGAGTAGATAATATCGTGGAGGCTATCGAAAATTTAAATGCCAACTTGCGACAAATATTTACGTGGTCTTCGAAATACGGCATTGATGTGAATGCTAGTAAATGTCAAGCCATAATTATTGGAAGTAATCGACAACTCGCTAAACTTAATTTGAATAATCTGCCCAATCTTATTTACAACGGCACGGCAATAAATTTCACCAGCACTGTGAAAGATCTAGGTCTCGTTATAGATAATAAATTGGCTTGGAGTGGTTATGTTGCTGAAATTTCCCGCAAAATCTACTCTTCCCTGCATTCCGTGATGCGACTTAAAAATTTTTTGCCTGTGCACACTAAAATTCAACTGGTTAACACCTTGCTGCTTCCTATAATTGATTACGGTGATGCTTGCTGTTTAGATATAAATAAAGATCTTATAAACAAGCTCGAACGGATACTTAATACCTGTATACGATTTATTTATAACTTACGCAAGTATGACCGAGTGTCGTCTTATAGGAAGCAACTTGGTTGGCTCACGGTGGCTGATCGTAGAAAGACCAGGATCCTTTCTTTAGTTTTCTCTATTCTGTTCGATCCTAATTCTCCCACTTATTTATCTTCAGACTTCTCCTTCCTTTCTTCTTTCCACGATAGGTCCTTGCGCTCCCAGGGAAATTTCACGCTCTCTATTCCGAGTCATACCTCGGGCTTCATGTCGGACTCGTTTGCTGTCACTGGTGTCAGGCTTTGGAACGAATTACCCGAGTCCATTAGAAGGGCTCCCTCTCGTGAAACTTTTAAGCGTCGGGTGAGAGAGTTCTTTTTAAAAAAATCATCCGTATAGCACATATATCTACCAATATATTATTTATGTATGTATGTATGTATGTATTTATGTATGTTTGTAATTATGTATGTATTTAACTATTTTATATTTGTTTAGGTATATATATATATATATATATATTTTACGTATATATTAGTATTATTATAGTTTTTTTTAAATATATGTATAAGTATGTATGATGTTTTATGTATATGTATCTATAACCATTTTCATTCTTTTGTGCACCAACACTATTAATTATATTTTACATGATGAGGTTGGCTGGAAGAGAATGCTTTTTAGCGTTAAGCCCGCCTTTTGTGCAATCTTTCTTTTGTGTACAATAAAGAATAAATAAAAATAGAGATTATGGATAGTACAATAACCATATATTTCTAAATTTCTTAAATTTTATGAAAATTTTCTTTTAGGTTTTCTTTCTCAAGTTTCACTCAAATGATAAATGACTGCTATAAGTTTTATTAATTAGTAGTACGAAGAATGAGATAAATCTCACCAATTATTTAAACTTACAAAAAATTCTAAATAATAATTAATAATATTACAATATAAATCTTAACTTACTTAAGATTACACTTTCCAACTTAACCCTTAACTACCATTACTATTTTTTCCATCTGTCTACTGTTATTGTTTGTTCACGCATCTTCTGCATTTTGCGGGGGAGATAGAAAATCTAAAGATACATTAATTGATAACAATAGGGTAATCTATTTCTCTTGTTTTACCAATATCGATGTCAATGTGTGCGAAGTGGGGGGACGCAACTGCGTTTTTATTACACTAAATATATAAACAATTCCGTAATTGAAATTTGAACTTAAAACATTAAATTCAGTGCGAAAAATTCTGTACACGCCACGATTATGTATTTCTTTTTACCTATGATCATCATTAAATGGTTCCACTCCTACCTATATAATATATACCACGGCTGACCTCGAATACTTCATGTGTATTATATATTTAATACAATATAGGTATTCGTTATTACCCCTCACTTTGCACTGGTGTAGTTAGATGTACTGAAGTATAGTCGCTATATATATACATAGAAAACTATCATTCCAACAGTTTAGGTAGTGACACTTCTGTTATCAGTTGCGCAACAATGGGTTGAATAGTTCGCTATCGTGTACGAAGATTTACTATAATCTGTTGAGACATACAGCTGTCTCAAACGTTAAATAAATTATAATATTAAATGTATAACACCTATATTATCTAATATGCTATTCGTGAATATTTTTGTCAATTGCTTTATAAAGTAAATTTCTAATATAATATTTAATAAGTAATAAAATTCTATATAAAATTTGAGACGTCAAGGTTGTAGGTTCGATTTCCACTTGGGGGAATGAATATATTTAAAATGTTTTCATTGCTTCACTCTGGTATCGAAGAAAAACACATAGTTGAGTTCTGCCACTTAAGACGCTATGTCTCGAAGTCGGGCGAAAAGTGTCTGGGTTCTGTTACACTAGGTTCTGTCTACTTTGCGATATAAAGCATGGAACTAATATTTAAAATTTAAACAATCAATAATTTTTAATTATACGGTCAATTTCGCGTAATTTGAATTTTTTATAAAATATTTTGTTCTTGAAACTTTTGTTGTCGTTACTTCTATGTAAATATTTTTACATTAGGAAAATAAGGCAGAGATAATTTACTTTTATGAAAGTGGTTTAATTTTTAAATGAGTTTAGTTAACCAATTTGGTAATACGTACGTACGTGAGTGAATTAGGCATGCAAGGCATTTCAGTTGAATCAAGTTACTGTTACTATTGTGCCAATTATGTTTGACCAAATTTATTATAGCTACAACTTTAGCCTGTTCTCTGCACTAAATAATATATTAATAAAATAATATGTTAATATTTAATCTATTTTTCGACAGTAACCTTTTTATCGTTCTTTAAAATGACACAAATTTAAAATGTTAAAATATTTTAGAACTCTTCGCCGCCATTTATTCTATTTAAGGATTTTTTTCTATTTATTATATACAACATTAAGTTGCACGCCCCAACTACCATATACGTTTAAAATTAGTGACAGATAAATTCAGTATTGGCTCGTGTAAAGGTAAACATATTTTGCCTATTAATATCCCGTCTTATTTATAAGTAACCTAACCTAACTATTCTTTAGCAACAAAATATGAAATTCAATACTCCATTGAACGGAACCTGTGGTGAGCCTCGTGGGGTCAAGGGCTCGAGAAGGCAACCTTATAGATATTAAGTTGTGAGTGCTTCAAACAATCTACTATTATACTAACTGTGCTTCAGTATTAACCGCACCCGGCGCAGGCAGTAATGTGGTCATAAATTATTTTAATGTGGATTGTAGATTTGATCGCATTAAATGATATTCATTTAAAATTACATATATAATTATTTTGTTATAACAGAAAGAAAGATTTAGTTATTACATGGATTTACTGTGCCGATATTGTGCTCGTCGTGATGCAGTGAAATAGCTTGGGACAGTGCCCGGGAATTGCAACCCAATTGTGGGATTCACAGGCCCTTTTTAATATGCGCGCTAAATTGGACTAATAGTAAACTTTTAAGCTCTTCTTTCTACGTAACGAAATTTGAAATACTGCTTTCAATATCTATTGTTACTAATAATCTTTTTGTTACTTCTCGCTTTTACCTTTACTATGCAAAAATTACCTCTGTATTGTCGATTGATTTGAATTTGGCCAAGTAACATGAGATAGTTATTGGCTTCGGCTTTTAGCTTCACGCTGTATCTCGCACATATCAGGGTGGGCAGAGGGAACCTAATGTTAGGATATTCCGTTCCCCACATTCCGCCAACGACGCACTTTGCCTCGACTCGGCTAGATCGAGAGAAAATGGAAATATTAAATATTGCCAGTCCTCAAGGGGTAATCGAACCCACAACCAGTCGTTTACAGTCACACGCCTGTGGTATTGTGCGGTTTCTTAGACATTTGAAATTAGCTGAGATTTTACATCAGTCAGCGCCTATATAAAGACTTCAACATCTTAACAATAGTTTTACCAACATCTATTATGAATGTAATTCTAAATAATCTATATGAATACAAAGAAACAAATTGCATACTTTAATAATAAATGTATTTCGAATTATTAAGAGTTCTAAAATAATTCCAATTGGCTTTAACTTGACTTGACACGCTACTACGTGACATGATCGAACATAAACATTGGCTGTTTTGCTTTCACTACTCGAAATACGTAGCTAAAATACTCTGCTCTACGGAGCTTTCTAGTAGGTAGTCGATGATATATAATTTCATATTATTAAGAGATTAATATTGTACATATACATATATTTTTTCAGTACGTTACGTCATGTTAGTAGTTATAATAGCCATGAAAAATATAAATACGTAACATTTTATTAGACTACCCTACATAGGTACATATTAAACAACATTTATTGAGAGTTTTATAAAAATATAAAACTTATCAACTTTTAACTTAAATATTGCAAATATTTCCATTTCATATTCCATATATATATGAACGACTTTATCTATGAACGAACACCGTAATCCCTAAGATTGTAAGCGTCAGTTTGGCAAATCCCTCACGCTGTGTTCCTTGTATTGATTATGCAAGTGTTTGTCTCAGTTTGGTTCAGATAAATCGAGGGGATGGACTCGAGTAAACTTTAGTGGCATCACAATGTAGATTTAGAAAGTCTATTGATGCACGCTTCGAATTTGTCATTGGCAAATATATATAAATCAGTACAAATTATATAACAACCTGAACTATAAATGGTTGTATATATGAGTATTCATGATTCTTAATGGAAATCGAACCCACACATACCATTGCCATTGCATGTACAGACAGACATCTTTTACTGCGACATTACGGTCTGAAAGATTCAGTTATAACGTACATATAGCAAAACACAATTCTTGATATTGAGTAAAATCATCGTCAAGCGTGAATCGCTTAAAAGAAGAGCAAAATACTCAAAATGATGAGAGATTAACAACTTGATACGTTAAAATCTTTCTTACAACTCCCCTGCTGGTATATTCCCTAAGGCTTTCTTTAGACTTTTAAACAAAGGGACTCGCAAATTCATCTTCATCTTGTATATTTCCATATATTTTTCCTTGTAAATGAAATTAATTTAATGATTTTGATCTAATTTTTGTAAATATTGTAGAGGACTTGCATTATCCTGTTAAGTGGCCTTTTGATGTAAGCGAATCAAATGGATTGCTCTTATTTTCATACATTAGCATAATATGAAATGAATTTCGCTTCGGGCGTATCTTATAATTCTTTGTAAGTGGACAATATCATTATTAAATTTTATTCACTCAAGAGTAATTTTACTTAGCAATTCTTTTGCCACGTAACTATTTAATAGTTAAATTATATAAATATATGCGAAAATAGATGGCTATTATTTTTAATAAAATTTGATAACGATGGTCGTACAAACTTTCGTCCCCTGTTTTAACTCTTTACCTGTTCGTTTTGACAAAATACATAGTTCACCTTGCGTCATAAACTATCTTCCTGATAAAATTCTATCAAGAGGTTTAGCATAGTTTCATAGAAACTTTTACTCTTTATTTCAACACTTCGGGGATTGATTTTTAAAAAAAATTAACTATTGACATTCCAAATTGAGCCGATAGATTAGCCGTAAAAGCGTAATATATAAGTTTCTTGATAAATCACAGAATTGAATAGGATTAAGAAGTACAAATAAACATGATTTCCAACGATATTTGTACACTATTTCTTCATATAAGGAACAAGTGCTCCGGAAAATACGAGATGCAATAAAAATGGTCGTCAAATAAAGGGAAGAATAAATCTCCAGATGCAATAACCTTCCCTCGAAAGCTCTCGATCTTCAGTAACACCTTTTATGACCGTATTTCAGATGAAACGAAGTAAATTAGCTTATTTTTGTTTAATAACTTATAATAATAATGAATTTGATTATTTTTTATTTTCTCCCTATTATTTCTGTATAGGATAGAGACATAGAGACCTTAGTGTCATAACACTCCGCCAGAAACCGAGATGTTGCGTGTTGACTGAAATGACAAATCTTGATAATTTTTATTCTACTCTCACTGGTTTTATTTAAGTAGGTAGTTACATATATTGAATTGAGTAAGCTTGATAATTTGCTCTGAATTAAATAATAAGCGTGTGTTTAAATACTGTATATATTAATAAATTTACGTTTTCAAAGAAAAAAATCTATATATTAAAAAACTTATGGGTAGGTGCGAAGACAAGAAATGTATGTTATTTATATCTGAATATACATTCAGAATATTTAAATGCTGTTAAGACAATAAATTTATGGTCTTAACAGCTTTTAAATGGTCAAGTCAGAGAGATTGTGAATAGGAATCGAACCCACAGCCATATTTTTATAGTTAAATATGACTTTCTAATATTTAACCTAGTTATATAAGATTAAATTAATATAATAGATATCAACAATCCTTAAACAGTAAAGCTACGCATTTAGGATGTTCTAAGTCCTAAAGCGACGTAGTAATTGTTGCCTAAAATCAAATTATGACCGCGCCATTACATAAATTTTCCCAACAACAGAATTTCGGGAACACGAAGCACTAAGTGTTTATTAACGTTACAGGTTTATCAGTTTATTATGGTTTGCGGAATACTTCGAGGGAAAGTCAAGATGGATCTTCCTGATATTTTTATATATTACAATATTCTAAAATGATACACTTAGAAAAATATTTGACCAAAATGTTACAGAAAAATACATATAACACTAGATCCTCTCTGCTTTTTCAACTATGCGGAAGATCTTAAAAGCTAAAAAATATAAAATTAACATTCATGTTTTTATTTCATATATTATGTAAAAAAAAACAAAAAGTGAAGTCTACAAAGTTAGACAGACAGTTGTAGGTATTTGAACCGAAAAATGAATCAACAATTGTGTGAATTTGAAACGAAAAACGAATCAACAAATTTCATTGAATCTATTACTCACCTAGTGGAATAGGCAGAGAGATGTAGCGTCTGGACACTCCGTTTATTATTATGGTTTATATATAAACTTAAAATTAATTTAATATCTGTAAAACAAACAGCCGTAGCAGCGTAATTAGAAAAAAAAATTAAAAATTTGTATGAGGCATAACCATCTATAACATTTCGTAATATATTTATTAGAAAATTTTAATGATATATAAAGTAGTAGTAGCTGCCTGCAACTTTCTTTGTGTACAACCCTTACCACATTCATTTTATTTAACAATGCTTTCCATCGAAAAATTTGATCAAAAAACTATATCAACTTGTAGAGCGTATGTATGTTGTTATAGTTACGCATCATGGCGTAAGATATTCTTCATTCACAGTTTAGCAATTATAAGTTTATTTTTCTGGTACGCTAACATTAGACTAAAAAACCTTTCGTTAAAGTCCTAGTTTCTTTTATGTTAGAGTATCTATATTTGGTCTTTTAGAGCGCTGTCTGTCTATTTGCGTATTCATTATAGTTTAACTGCATTATAATGCTTCTTTATTAGATGTTGGTATACCCTGGTAAAATTGGTTGACTGGTTGATTTATAAAAATCTTTAATTTTTAAAATCAGTGAAAAATGCGCATTACCCTAATTACTTTTTATTATGGAGGTAATGCCTCAATTCCTATAGGAAATAAGGCATTAACTCCATAATAAATGAGTAAATACCATTATTTGCCACTCAAAGCGAATATTGAACAAGAAAAGTTTGAATTAGCTGAAAACAGATCGCTGCAAGCTGCAGTTTGCAATAAAAGCATACAACCCAACCGATGCGGTTACAGGATAACTCGATAAACAGTTTGTATCGGATTTTCGGACCATAAATTGTGGATCGGACGGGTTTCCCCAAACATTTTCATTAAAAAGTTCTGTGTTGTACTGTATTTTATTCCTTACGAAATAATATACATGCGTTTTTCGTTTTTCCTTTAAATAAGTTTTAGATTATATAATAATAGCGACTCGCTTCGCTAGTTGAATTGAAATTTCAGCCAATTAATTAAAACAGTTATTTTATAGCAATTTTATAGAACAAAATTAAAATTGTCGAAACCCGTTTACTTTTAAGCTGATTGAAATAAAATAAATACTGATTATTAAGGGAAGATTACTAAGACACAATACTGCATTTAAATAGGCTAAGCTGTTTTTTAAGATAAACATGCACTAACAGACAAACAAAAAAGAAATTAAAAAGTAATTGTTTTGGTTTCTACTACATTGATAAATGCCCCCAATAATATTTTTTTTTATATATCTTCCATGGAGAGATAGCGATGAGTTACATTTTTATTGTATGTATTATACTCTACTCTACTGTAAGGGTTACAGGGATGATAATGCACACCGCAGTGAGTCTAAACAGAATAAACGTCCGAATGCAATACATTTCAGAACATTGGATGTTACCAACACATAAGCTTCTTGTGATTTAACAACCAGCTAACGGGTTGGTGATATTTAAATTACATTAAAGTAAAAATCATTTCAACCATTTAACACACAAATGAATAGAGGAATACAATGTTAATTAAATGAAATTCTTACATTTCTTTTTAGCTCCACGCTGTATCCCAGCACACAGCACTGCACACAGCAGGGTAGGCAGAGAGAACCTAGTGTTAAGACACGCCGTTCCCCACTTTCCGCCGAATTCGGAGGCTTGCGTGTTAAGTGGCGGAACTTAACGCCGCGCTTTACCTCGACACCAGAGCGAAGAAAATGGAAATATAATTTCCACTCCTCGAGTGGGAATCGAACCCACAAGCAGTCGTTTTACAGTCACACGCTTGTGCCACTACATTTAGCAAGGTTTTTAAATTCGTGAAAAAGAATACATAACTTATAAGTGAATATTCACTAATAAGTCCTGCATTCTGTTAAATGTGGGCACGCTCATAGTGCCTCTAACGGTGTATCCATGCTTGGCACAAGTAATGTAGTAAAAAGTTCATCCTTTCTCGCATTATTACTGTTTCTGCGCGACTGCACAGAAACTAATACCGTGCTTTGCCTCATGTGTGAATACATTTTGTATTGAATAATGTCTTATGATAAGCAATCTATTTTAATAATAACCGATTGTTACAATGTGTATAGTAATTTTTAACATATAATATTTTAATATTGTTCATCAAGTCTTAAAGCGCTTTTATATTATTGTTTAAAAGTACAAAACAATACCGGATATAAACGTTGATGAATTTTGAATTCACCAATTAGGAAATCCCTTCCTAAATCTTTGATCAGAATTTCATTTCAAAGTTAACAACGTTTCAATTTTCTCAAATGTTTATTTTATCGTTAATATTAAATTTTAGAACCGCGTAAAGTTACTTCGACCGTCGTCATGATGAATTTTGAAGCATTTGAATAATTGACACTCTTACAATAATAAATTTCAAATAGAGAAATCGTCCTCTCTGAACGCAAAACCATGCGTTCTTCAACCGTCTGCGTCGAAATTCTGATATACCTTCACTTACTACAACTTATATTTGTTGTTAGCAGCTCTGTACAGAGTTTTTCAAGTTTCTTCTACCCATAGATATTACACTACGAACAATCATTTAACAAAAGTGAATGCTATTTATTAAATACTTTTAGCAGTTTTGAAGTGATATTTACACACTTAGAAAATTGAAAAACATTTTTAGCAAACATACTCGTAAAATGTTATATACTGCTGCTATAGTACGTTTTCTGATTTTTTTTTCAATTTCCTAAGTGTATGAATGCGTTGGAAAGTCGAACTTTAAATTTGTTATATTATATATACAGTTCAGTTGTGTGATATATTGAACTCTGAAATGAATTGACGTACAGGATCACAAAAACACTATATAGGCTATAAGTCCTAGAACCAGCTTAAAATCCGAAGAATTAGTTGCTTTTAGAGTATTTTCTGGAATTTCCAATAAAATATGGTATAGAATTTGTATTGTAAAAAATCGTATTTCGAATTTTTGAAACTTTATTATTAAACAATGCCTTATTTAACTGTTCATAAAATATAATTAAATTTTATTAAAATATAATGAGAAAAATAGATTTTATCTCAATTAATTGAAAAAAAATCAAAACTTCACTTTACCTGAATAATGTGTTGAAAATAATTATTTATTCCTGAAATATACGGCTACTTTTTTCGCTCTTGACCATCATAAGCCAAGCACTACAGCAAAAACATCCTAACCACTAGACGTATCATGAGCATGATGTAATTAATATGTTTTCAAACATAACAAGGCAGGTATTAGTTACAATATGTACAAAATTTAATCAAAAATACTAAGCTTTACCCACTTAATAAATCGAAAATTTTGTAAATGTAAGTTTTCATTGGCCGTGTGCGTGAGTGCATGTGGTCGGAGATTTTGGTTCTGCCGCTAACTTGGATAATTTGCGGTTACCCTATGCACGGATTAGCTGATCTAAAATTTAGACGACAATATATCCTGGTTAATTCTTCCTGATTCTCTTAATTTATAAAAGGAATCTCTTAATATTAAAAGTATAGGGCCAATTGTAACGCGCCTTCAGTTGTAAAGTGGGAGTCAAATCTCTATTAAAGAGGCAATTTATATTTCTTGCGTAAATTAACGTTGTTATAAGTATGCTTAGCTTAATTACTTTCACTTTTTTTAATTTTACAAATTCTTTTGGTTATTGAAACAGCCTGGGAACTGGTTTTAATGTCAGTTGTGTTTAAAATTAAAAAAGTTAAATGTTATGTGTTTTTACTTAAAAACAATGTACGATCAATTTCCGCTCAATTCTATACATTAAAAACGGGCTATTATAAATGAAATTTATCAAGCCATGTGTCAACTGAAGATTCTGACGTAAAGATAAACTTAATATATACACGCTTAATATAATGACCTCTGGGACACATGTGTTGTAGCTTACACTCGTAACTTATTCATGGCTTAGTGCGTCAGATCCCTTTACGCAAACCAAATTTATGGAGATACCTAACGAAATGCATGAGTTACTATTGCCTGTCCAATTTTAGTGCTGACTTTGTAATGTACAATTATTAAACAATTTTTAGTCATGAAACACTTTTATATAAAATTTACGAATTTACCTTCATTAAATCCATACTACTTATATTAATGCTGGTTTACTTATACGACTATATCTTTCCTTAGCTCGTCAAGCTGGGATTTTTTCTCTCGCATATCAGGATACGAGAAATAACCTAGTGAAAAGACACTCCACACTCCCTGTTGTCCCGAATTCGAGGCATTGCTAATTGAGTGGCCGAACTCAACGCTACAGTAGATAAAACATATCCAGAGACTAGAGCAGTGAAATAAAAATAATTTAAAAACATTAACCCCCTAAAGCGGAAATCAAATCACAACCATCAAGTTTATAGCCTGTACTGCCATGCTCTCTTAAAATTATACTATTTTTATATGTTTAATATAGTATATAAATATTTTTAAATGCGGCGTTAAGTTCCGCCACTTAACACGCAATGCCACCGAATTTAGAGGAAAGTGGGGAACGGAGTGTCTTAACACTAGGTTTCCTCTGCCTTCCCTGCTATGTGCGGGATACAGCGTGAAGCTATAAAAAAATAAAAAATCTGCTTAATAGCTTTTTACATGTATCGTAAAGTAGCAGATAAATGTGACATTACGGACAAGTCGTCATCGGTATATGGCGTATGACACCATAAACATGACTAAATCGCCTCGTCAGGTTGAAGGAATCATAAACTCAACGAGAGGTATTTCTATAGAGAAGTTAAGTAAACGGTTATATTATCATTTATTTAATAATAAGCTAAGATAAATATTTTGAAGAAAAATTGGGTTACAAATCTAGGACAAATTGGCTTTTGTGAAACTAAATTATTACTGTTACCAATTTAACGTTTAATATTTTTTTAAATTTTATTTTACAATGTGCCATAATTGCTTTGTTTTTATACATTTTTTTTAAATGTATAAAGTCTAAGTACTTGTACTTACCTGAAAGAGTTCCTCGAGATCTAATTTTAATAGATAAGTACGATGGCCGCTCTGTAAATCTAGTTAAAAGTTATGAAAGTTAATTAAGTATTTTTAGCTTCACGCTTTACCTGTGAGAGGTAGGAGGGTGAGGGAGAATCATGTATCAAGACATTTTGTTCACTACTTTAGGCCCTATTTCGAGGCGTTTTAGGTTATAGGTATTGTTAGGTTGAGAGCCTCAACCCCGCGTTTTGTCTCGTTCTTTAGAGCGGAGAAATGGAAAAAACGTGTCTCCAAGTGGGAATCGAATCCACAACCAATGGTAATTATAGTTAGACGCTGATGGTGGCACTATCGCGGCGCAGTGGGCGTCTGTCTTCTGCACATAACGTACAAACATTTAATCTTGCATACATTGCATACATCACTCCACTAGCATCATTGTTTTAAAGCGTGTTTACTCAATAGCAGCGCAAAGGTACGATTTGTTTCTCTAAACTTTGCTTTCTAAATATATCAAACAATCTTAAACGAAATGAAGTTGCATATACGAACAAAGTCGCAGATCAACTAGTAAATAAATAAAAAATTGCAGCTTCATGCTTTTCCCCGCATGCCGCGGTAGTCAGAGAGAGTGTAAAGTCACTCGGTCCTCCACTTTCTGTCCGAAATTGAGACATTTTGCATGTGAGTGGCTCAACGCAATGCTTTTTCTTAGCTACCAGAGCGAAGAAATGAAAATTTGAAATGATTATACCCCGAGTGGGAGTCGAACTCACAACCAGCGCTTTACAATAAGACGCTGTCCAACTGCGTCACGACGATAAATAAATAACAAATAACTGTTATACACGTAAAAAATATCCTTCCATTTTAAATTACAAAACACCAAGTAAGTATTCCAGTTTAACAGCAACCAAGGTACGGGGAAATCTACAGTAGGCTTAAATAAGTTTAATTAAGAGGCTATCGGAGAACCTTGTGCTTCCGTCGCAGAACAAAGCCGCTTCGACTAATTAAAGACTTGTTTTGTCCAATTGTTTTACATTCGTACTGCAAGAGAAATTTACCAAATATTTGACAACTTTTAACATTTTAAAGTGTTGTTTTTACACTCTTAGGACATTTAAAAGGCCATTTTTAAATTTCCTGAAAACCTTATGTGTTCATATGTGTTCTAGAAATGTATTTTTCCATTGAAAAAGAATATGACTTTCTTTATCAAAATAAATTATAGTACCTAGTTAATATTTATAAATATTTAGTTATTATAAAACAATTATAAGTCCTTCATGACAGTATAAATTGACTTATAATTATTTGCCCAATTATATAAAGACCTACTCTTTTGTAATTGGTGTAAGTATATTTTGGAAAAATGTGATGAATGTACGTAATTCGTGTTGAATTTCATTTATTTTTATATATGACTACTACTTGTAAAGTACTTCTAAAAAAACCGATCTAATTTAATTTTTTATTGCAATATATATTTATACGTATAATATATAATCTTAAAATCACAAACTTATCTGTACTATACGAAGTGAACAATTCACATTAATGTTAGAAAGCAGCTTCTATTTTTTTCTAATACAAAGTCATCAGAACAAATATTGTGTCGTGACACTCCGTTTTCCACGTTCTTAAACGATATATAAAATAAATCGTTTTTATAAATACAAAACACAAAGACATACAAACAAAATGTTCAATAAAATATTAGATTGAAGAATAGATTGATTCTTATGTCTAAAACACACCGAGCATATTAACCTGCATTATATTTCCTACTTCATAATTATTTTTGTCATTTTCTCATTACTTTTTATTTTCAGCGCCACCTTTTTTCACCGCACAATAAAATAAGCAAAGCAAACCTCGTGTCAAGAAAAATGACACTCTGTTCTCCACTTTTCGGTTGAATTCAGGGCATTTTGTATTACCTTCATAGTAGTGAAATTCACTGCCTATGCCCCAATAACCCCAAAAAATTGTTGAAAAATATTTCTTTAAAATAATATTGTTTATATATAAAATAGCTATAGTATAACTTAATAAATAAGAGGTTCATATTATTTTTCATATATAAGTCGTCCCATTCACTAAAAGCAACGTTTCCAGTGAAACTAAATATTCCTACTTTGAGCGTCCATTAAGCTGACTCGCTGAGCCCGAGTCAAAGTCTACACATAAACTGTTATGGCACCGGCGTTGAAAACTAATTTTGTGCATGTCACTATACAAAAAGGCGCTTTGTATCGTCTCTGCAAAAGCTATTATGTTTTCATTTTTTAAGTTTTCTTAGGTGCAAGCGAAAATTTATTTAGAAAAACGAGCTAACTGTAAAAGGTGTTGCATTTTCTTGAAATAAGGCTATTTATGGATTTAAGAAAAGTTATTATAACCCTGTTATTAACTTTTAAAAAAGAAACACAGCTAGTATTTGAATTCTCGCCACACTCTCCACACGCAATAATTTATTTGTTTATACATGCACACTTTTGGACTTTTATTGAAATCTGTCTAGTAGTAGTAGGTCCAAACTAGACACATTTCAATAAAGATTTTTGGTTAGTAAATGAGAAATAAGGAATGCACACTTGGAATTGACAAGGACTTCAAAATGACCGTCATTGACGTACGTAACAATTAAAGATCGGGAAAATGCAGATGGCAGATAACGGAAGTAGTACGCACACAGAGATAAAAGCACAAATAATAATCAATATAACCATCAGTTTTCTCTCTTCTCTCTATGCATTTAGAATATCAACAAACTACTTGAGGAAGGTATTTATAATTCTAGACAAGACTCGCTAACAACACAGCATATGAAATTCTGGAAATTATGTAAATCTACGAACAGTACGAGAGTACTTGAGGCTCGAATTAATTTGCGATGCTTAGTTAATTTTCCTTCATTATTAATATTATTCGAAATTCCATAATACGTTCAGAATTCTAATAAAGCGAATAATCTGTTATTACTATATGTGATTGTGAACGATTTAGTGAACATCTTCTGAATATATAGACGTATGTATATACATATATGTATATCTATTGATACACATGTCAGTTTTAAAATTATACGCTGTATTTATATAATTAGTATACTGGAGGCTTCTCCAGAATTCACCGGATAGTGGAGAACAGAGTGTCTTAACACACCTTTGCCCACTCTAGTGTGCGAGATACAGCGTGAAGCTAAAAAAAATATTGTACATCATATTTCATTTAAAAAATCTAAACACAGTAATTGCATGGTAAAAATAATAAAGAAAGTATGTTTTACCTCCCTACTACTAATTTGTATTATATTTTGTATATATGATTTGTATTATAGGTTATATAAGTCACAAATTAATAATTTACGCAATTTATTTCAAATTCAAATACTTCTCTATAGTTTATATTAATATACATGTGTTTTTCACAATAAATTGGTTTGAATTTAGCCCTGAAATACATTTTTTTAACCGGGTTAAGTGTGCTAACAAGAGAATAAATGCGACATCGATTCTTTCTGTACAGAAAAAATAGTACTAAAAAGTGATCTAGACATATAACAGTCAAGTTCAAAGAGGACACAGGATAGGACTAGTGTCATATTACATGAACTCCTTCAAAGCCACTTGAAATTTGGTTTATGTATTAGTATCTTAGAGTAACTGGATTTGAAAAAATCATAAATAAAAGTAACAATTTTGAGGTTTGTTATTTTACGCACTGACCGACTGAAGATCAAAAATCTGAAACTTTATCAAGTTCCAGATGTAATCATTTACATTAAGCACTAACTAAAATCCCATTTTATTTGATTCACTACTCTGGTAAGACAAAGCGCGGCATTGAGTTTCGCCACCTAACATGCAAGCGTATTTCTTTGATTACATGCAAAAAGTCTAAATAATTTGTACTAAAACAAACGAGGAAAATAGCACGGATTTTAGATAGAAACACGGTTAAACATCCGGTTGAAAGGTATTCTTTAATTTATCTTTGTTAAGCGCTGGAGGTGTCGAACAGTTTTCCTTTTTCTTTGGTGAAATTTAAGCATTCCCTTTGGAATTTGCGATGTCTATAATTAACTTCAATAGTTGCAAAGATAAAGGTGCTCGTAGTCCTTTTTAAAATCCGTTTACTTTTGTGACGATGTTTCCTTAACTTTTACAGGGATTTCATATCTTTTAATAAATTTAGACGTGTAAATATTGAGTATTTACTTATTTTTTATTCTTTTTGTATATTTAGCTTAACGTAATCCCTTCAAAAACAATGATGTAAAACCGGCGGCCAGGTTGCATGTCAAAAATATAAGTAATCGTCGACTTTATTGACAAAAAAAAATAGATAAAAATGGGTGCCAAATACAACTGAAATTTATTTCTATGAACATAAGACATTCTAAATTAAAGTTTTCAATTTGTTATATTCTCACTACAACAATACTATGTAAAAGTATATTTATACAAAGCAAGATACATTTTAATGTTTATTTTTTTTTGTTAATTTTCAAGCTAGCTAGTTTTCATTTCAGTTTAATTTTTACCAGCCAGGTATAGATTTTATTCAGTTACCAGTCAGTGGATAAAGTTTTTTATTTAATATTAATTCCTCAATAACTGATAAACCTTTATTTCACGGTTTTGCTTGGTAATAACACTAACACTGGCATCAGTGTTGCTTAGTTGCATAATGTTTACAGATTCAAAATTATTTAAATTTTGATGTATGTTAATGGAGAACGGAGTGTCTTAGCATTAGGTTCCCTCTGCCTACTCTGCACTGTACGGGTGAAGCTAAAAAAAAATCATATCTCAAACAATATTTTTCTACTTATAAGTCCTTACTAATGATTCTTACTAATATTATCAATAGGAAAATCTATCTTTGTTTCTAATAGTATTTTTAAAAAACATTCCCTCAAAAGTGGATATAGGAAATGACAGTTTGTATAAAAATAAATACCATTTTTAACAATATAAAATATAAATAAATTTTTATGCGTTTAATTTTAGAAAAAGGGACAAAAGTTATTGTTAATTATAATATCTCACTTAATATTTCTATTATGTTAATTTTTTATATTTCACAACAAACTATAAAATTAATATGAGCTATTCTTAAAAGATGTTTTTGCATAATTTTACGTAAGAATGCTGCATACATATGTATGTATGTATAACTAAGTGTTAAGCATAAGACTTACTGTACAACGTTACTGCTACAATATAACAGAAACAATTTATAGAGACAACTCAGGGACCCCCATAAAGCTTTCACTGTCCCAATTTCGACTGTTTTAAGCGTTTCATACAGACTGGTGTTAAATGTTTTTATAGCTACACTTCATTGATATAAAATATTAAAATTATATACAGCTTTATGTTTTTTTCCGCATAAGAGAAATTAGTGTCAAGAGTGTTCTCTACTTATTACTTGTATTCGAGACATATTAGGGATGAACCTCGGAATGAAAGATAATCAGCTGGAAATTGGTAAAAACTTTTGTACGTTGTCGTCCTAAATATTGTCTCAAAAGTCACAAATGCTATCCTGTCCGCGTTTTAAGATATTGGAGGTTCCTATTGCTTACATTATATTTTTACATAGGAAAGTTGTAAAGTATAAATTCTCTACAACTTTTGTCTAAACTTTTTTCCATACGCTTAACCGCGAACATAATAAGGTGTGCTACTGGCCCACAACAAATCTAAAAAAAACATCATATAAATGTTTATAATATATACAGTGTAGATTAAACAAATATTATAAAACTGTATACCTTTAGGCGCAATTGTTTTTTTTTTTTTATTTAAATTGATACAATTTTCTGATCAAATAATTATTATATTCTAACAACAAATATAGACAGAACTGATACTGACATGAAGTCATAAGAGTAAATATTGTGACAAGGTAATACATAAATACGGTATATTTTAAATTACAACTCAGTAATTAGGTTATAAAGACTACACATAGCTGTTCTACTACACATAGCTACTCACAACTTATACGTTGTTTTAGCAACTTTTTTACACAGAAGTAATCTGCCTGTTACGCTTTCATGGCTAATATACCGGCCCGAATTTGATAAAATTCTGAGTGAAAGTAATTGAAACCCAGGGTTAAACATAGCTACTCTATCCACATAATTTCAAAACCTAATGGTATATAGATTTTAAAGATTTATTCAATAATTCTAAAAGGCACAGAAAAACGTGTAAGTTTAATTTCATGGCGCGATATGCAAGGTGTATGTACTAAAAGACTTTGTACTGAAATATAAACGGAAACCGTAAATTGAATAAGCAACTTTACACATGAAATTTTAACGAAATTTTCTTAGTTTCATATTTTTGTATCTCGCAAGCGCGAGAGAAATTTTCCATTTATGCGGTTTCTGAGTAAAATTTTTAAAGTTCTGCCAGAAATATGTATAATGAGACTGTTAAATTTTTAAGTGATTCGACGCACTGAAAGACGGTTTTTAAGCTTAGCTGGGTTAAAAATTTAAGATTAAATGTGTAACTTTTGGAACGAACATTAAATCATTTTAAGTTAATACCTGTTTCATTAATTATGCCTTTTTATATTCCTTATGCTTTAATAGATTTTTCCGGCATAGCGGGGTAGTCAAATACAATATAGTGTCAAGACACTCCGTTCTAAACTTTCCGTCTGAAATCGACACACTGAGTATTAAGTGGCAGGACTTAAGTACCAAAGCGGAGAAATAAAAATAATATACGAACATTTCCCCGAGTGGGAATCGAACCCTCAACCATCGAGGGTACAGTTAAACGCCGTCGTCATTAAATACTATTATATATAATAAAATTTTAAATAAGATAAAAAGATTCGTAAACAAACCTTTACAACCATAATACACCCGCGCTCAATATCCGTATCGACCTCAAGCCTATTACAGCCTTTGTTCCTCAACATTGCTACCCATAATTTAGAGGTAGCCTTTGATAGGTAAATGGCATCGCAGTAGCCGCAATCAGATTAACGTCAGGTTCACGTTAATTTTGGTCTATTTATTTCAACCATTCTGGCTTCACAAATAAAGGGGATGAATTTTTAATAAGAACATATTGCTTAAAACACTATAGTTATTGTATATAAGTAAATAAATATTAATACTCGTAAAATTTAAAAAAAAATAATTAGAACTTAAGATTTACCAACTGATACGATAAAAGTGCGGTCTGTTTTCTATCTTAACCTAAACACCTAGTTTAAGTTAACATTACTTTACTTCTGTTTGAAATGAATAATTATCGATGAATAATTCGATCTTTCTCCATTAAAGTTAGTAAGTTTTTAAATTTACTAGAAAAAGAAATAAGATTTATAAAAGTTCGGCTAATAGTTTTTAGAATTTTACGTAAACAAGACTAAAGATTTCATAGTTTATTAACATAGACAGACTTATAAATATATTTATATTTAATACTTACTAGTTAATGAATTTATTCCTTCTATTTAATATTAAAATTGAAATTTGGATACAAAATTATAACAACTATCGTTAAGGTGGTATTTTTCTTGTTTCTTTCCTGTCCAAGATTTCCTCATATGACGTTACAGATATTTTTTTTTTTCTTATAGCAGATGCCAGGTTAATAAACAAGAGTATTATGAGACAAAAGTACAGGCATAAATAATAAAGGATAGGTTCATATTTAATTTTTAATAAAAAAAATAAAATTCTTTTGCTTATTTCAAAATAAGAGTACAAAAATTCATAATGCATTTTAATGAATTATGAATTTTTGTACTTTAGTACAAAACTGTCATTTATAGCAGTTGATAAACTAACAAATATACTGTAGCCCAATTTTATAACTTATTATAGTGCCTATGTAAATGTTGATATTGAACAGCCATGAAAGATGTACTTAACATTGTTCATAATGGTGAGTAAAATCAACAGAGAAAACCGTTTTATTTATAACTTATTTCATATTTAAAAAGAAACAAATTGTAAATACACAGCTGTGTAAATGTTATTTTTTTAAATAACTGGTAACCTTCTTAGTCTTCTCGGAGGAAGGGAGAGAAAGGAATACCCTTTCGAGAAATAGTCATTTTGAAATAATAATTATAATAAAAAACGATAAATTAAATAAAAATTATAATTAAAAAATCTAATAAATTTAAACAAGAAACTAATATAATAAATTAAAAAAAAAGTTGTCTGACATCACCATACACCGTTCTTGACATAATTTACAGGCGTATCAAGGAACCAAGGAAACTAACAATAACAATAGATAAACATAATATAAGCCTTAAATTTGTATTTAAAAGACGTCTTGGCACAGTGGGACAGCGTATGACTGTAAACTAAAGTTATGAGTTCGATCCTCACTTAAGAAAATGGTTTAAAAAATATTTTTACTTCTTCATTCATATATAAAATAAAACAAATTGAAGAATTGAGCTCCGTCATAGAACACGACTAATCGCGTTCTGTTAGACGCTATCCCACTGAGCTCTGATATTCTGATAATTATAATAATTCTAAACATTTACTTTTAACAAGACGGGGGCAAAGATGAGAAGTATTGTGGAATACAATCTTAAGGTAACTAAAAACGTGAAGGTAACGGTTATGTCCGCCACCATTGCGGTTATGCGCTTTTCTCGGTTTCAATCCGTCACACATAAATCTAGACTATTGTATAATATATTTATATTTACAAATTTGTATGTGTATTATATTTTTTTAATTTATATATTATGTTGTCATTAATAAGTATGTAATTGTACAAATAAGTAAAATAGACACATCTCGCCTAAAAATCTTACTTAAAACTTAGCTTTACTTTTGGTTAACCTTTTATTCAGTACAAGTACAAGTAGTTTAGTACAAGAACCTTTTTGTTAATAAGAAATACTTTTTTTATATGTATTTATTAAATAAAAAAAAATACTTTTCTCATTGTTTGTTATGTTTCAAAGAAAATGAATTAACACGTCGTTTTCTTGTTGGATCTATATCGAAGTGTGTTTGATGATCCTTCCTACAAACTCCGAAGTCCACGATACGCCAAAATCCTATAAAAAAAAATAATTGAATTTTCTAATTTTCTGATCTTGATCTATATCCTAACTATAATAAAATATTAGACAAGTGTGTCCGTACAATTAATATGTTTAAGAAACAGTTATTCAAGGTAATTAGAGAGCGGTATAATAATATGAGTTTATGATTTTTATTTTTTTTTGTCTGTTTATAGGCGCATATCTAGATCTAATGGATTTAACTAAATCTAGATCTAATTTTATTTTGTATAACTTTTAATTTTCTGCGCAACTAAAGGTAAATTGATTGATTTCAGAGTGGAACACCTGATGTCTTAATAAATCTTAATAAATTAGCTAAACTATAAGAAACAAAATTTATTGAACGTGCATTTTTCATTGCCATACATTATAATTAAAAATCTGGAAAATCTGTTGAGATATATGATAGATGTGATGACGACATTTTCAGGAAACATTTACAAGTTTGACGCCAGTAGGATTCAAAACCGCACTTGGAAACCCCCCAAGCACTGACCGTTTTAAAGTTTTTAAACTGTCATTAAATGCATGGCCTATGCCTTGTTAAAAACATTATAGTGGCCAGTCGTGGCCCAGTGGCACAAGCGTGTGACTTGTAAACGACTGGTTGTGGGTTCGATTCCCACTCGAGGAGTGGAAATATCTAATATTTTCTTCGCTCTGGTGTCGAGGTTAAGCGCGGCGTTAAGTTCCGCCACTTAACACGCAATGCCTCCGAATTCGGCGTAAAGTGGGGAACGGAGTGTCTTAACACTAGGTTTCCTCTGCCTACCCTGCTGCGTGCGGGATACAGCGTGAAGCTAAAAAACAGCGTGAACATTATAGTACAGCGAAAAGGGATACATATATACTTTATTATTAAAAGTTGCTTAGTATGATGGGCCAGTCTCCGTTAACAAATGGAAATCATTGAATAGAGAGTGATCTCTATTTGTCTCGAAACTAGTTTTCATAAGTTTTACTTCAGTCGTGTGGTCAAAAGTACATTCGTCTTTTTTCATATTTTAGTTTATAATACACCTTTTTTATAAATTGGAACCTACAAGACTCTTAAGTAATCTTGGGGGAGCACGTAGCTATAAATGTATTAATTTAATGTTGAGGACAGTCGTGGCGCAAGAGCACAAAGTGTGACTGTAAACGCGACTGGCTGTTGGTTCGATTCCCTCTTGAGAAATGGAAATATTTTCTTCGTTCTGGTATCGAGACAAAGCGCGGTGTTCATTTCGGCCACTTGACACGCAATAACTCCTAAATTCAACGGAGTAGAGTATCTTAACACTAGGCTCTGTCTGCCTACTCTACTGTGCGCAGCATACAGCGTGAAGCTAAAAAAAATGGTAATTAAACATTAATTGACAATTATACTGCAAGTTATAGGATTAAAAGGTAATATTATCAACTCTTACTCATTTTTCGAAAACAATTATCGAAATATGCATCACAGTAATTACTATACGACATGATACCACCGAAAGAAAAAGAGTCGTTTATAACACACACTGGCGCCGCAACTGATCTGAAACATTTCAAAATATTATAAGGGGCTTCTTTATTAAAGAAAGAAACTGTTCTCTAAAAATGTCACTCAAGTAAGATAAAAGAATATAATCTATACTATACAGCTATTTTAAGTTAAACGTGATTTAATGAATACTGAAAAAGGATTCGAACTCGCGCCTCTACTACCAGTGCATGCGTGCTACTACCAGCTGCGTCGAAACTCTTATACGCTTATTACAAACATTTTCTAAAATGTCTTTTTCAGGTTTTCAAAGCTTTTCTTAACGCTGATTACCATAGTGGTCATCGTAACGCAGTAGAACAGTGTGTGACTGCAAACGCGATTGGCTGTGGGTCGACCTGCACTCGGAGGAACGATTATATTTCAATTATTTTCATTTCTTCGTTGTGGTAAGAAAAGCCAAGAACAAGCAATATCTCTAATAGTAGTACAAGAAAGAGCTTCACGCTTTTTCCCACATAGCAGGATAGGCAGAGGAAACCTAGTGTTAAGACACTCCGTTCCCCACGCACCGCCAAATTCGAAGACATTGCTTGTTAATTGGCGGAACTTAACGCCGCACTTTGCCCCGATACCAGAGCGAAGAAAATGGAAATATTAAATATTTCCACTCCTCGAGTGGAAATCGTACCCACAACCAGTCTCTTTACAGTCACACGCTTGTGCCACTGCGCCACGATTGGCCCCAATGATAATTAAATTATTAAAATACTATTATATAAAAAAATATTCATACAGAGATATTAGGCACTTGGTGTAATCATCAAGGCATCGTTCATTTGGGTCAAGGTTGCTGTACTGTGAATTAATATAATTGTAAACCATCGTTGTAAACTTGCCGTAATCATGGTTTATTGCGATCTCCACATCTGACTGGGGTATATCTGTTATTATTGTAACAAGTTCCGTTGTCGTTTCTGAAATAAATTTATTATTATACTAGTTGATCCCGCGAATTCGTGAATGTAGTATTTAACAAAAGAATATAATTCTACTATTAAAGTATACTACCTATTAAAAATTAATCCTTATTACATCAATTACAATGGACCAGCGAAAGTTCCGTTAAAATCGGTCCTACCGCTCCAGAGATTTTGCGGGACAAACAGACAGAAAGTGCAATTTTTATATGTACCGTGAATCAAACAGGCAACTAGTGCAATTTTTGTATGATTTATATAGCTAGCCAACATTTATATAGTTGTAAGTAAGTATCTATATATACATATCTTAATATGAAAAGAACATGCTTTATGCCCTTTTACCTTTGCCATAATCAGGTTACAGAGAATATTTCTCTCCATTATTAATACTCATCTGCTCTGGCAAGACAAAACACAGCGTTGATTTCTGTCTCATAACACAAATGTTTTGAATTCGGGCGAAAACTGGAGGTCTTAACACTAGGTTTTTCGGTCTAGGATAGACTATGTGGGAAATTAAAATAAATCACATAATTTTAAGTTATTTAAATCAGTTGTAAGGGTTTGAAGTATAGATGTATATTAAAATGTAACTGATCGCTATAATTTCATGGAAAATATAACAGAAAAATTATATTTGGGGGCGTTTATCAATGAGATAGAACACATTGATTTAAAAAAAAAATCTTTCTTGACTGTTTGTTCAAGCTCTGTAACCTCAGAGAAGGCTTTAAATGTAGTTTCGACTATTGTAAACCAGTAAGCTTCTCTTTAACATTTAGTCCGTATTTTATTTCAATTCATGTGCGTTTATAAATAAAAAAGTCACAAAAATTTGAAATAAAACCTTAAACTAAAATTATGATTTATGTAGTTATAGTCGATTAGTTTACGCATGCGAAGCTCGAGCGGGTCGTTAGTATTCAATAACTTTGTAACAATAAATACATATCGACTTTGCTTTATGACCTCCAGATCACAATGCTCCCACATTAAAGACACTAAGCTAACAATAAACGTTATTCACGAAATGTTGAAAGCAGTCTCATGAAATCAAGAAGTTCTGATTTGAAACAATAGGCATAAATATTTAACGTCACAAAGGAGAGTTCAACTAAACAATACAATGTATATTACTTCGCTTACCATTGAAGTTATTTTACAAAAAATGTTTTCGTACATTTTTATATCAAAAGCTTTTGGAATAAAGCTTACTAAAGTACATTAAGTTTCTATAATATTTTTTGTGTACTTATCATAACTACCCTAACCATATATATTATGTTTGAAATAAGTCGGTAGATATTTTAAGCATGTCATGTAAATAATATATAATTAAGAAAAGGGGATCCTTTTTCTCGCTGAACAATCTTAGCAGTGTAAACTTATGTCAAGACAATTCGTGTTCTAGCCGAATTAAAGACATTGCATGTAAAACAGCAGTATATAAAATAAAGAAAATTATTTCCCCGAATGGACGTTGAACTCACAACGGTTGCGATTACATTTAGGTAATATCCCACTACCTCATCTATACAAATTTGTTGACATACAAAACGATTATTTAAAAGTTATTTTTCATAACAATTAATTTTATATATTATTGCCGTGCTTTGACCTATTTCATCACTGATTGGCACGGATAGAAAGAAATACTCTATAAATTTTAGTTAAAATTATCTTTGACATTTTGTGGTATTTAGAATATAAAAACATGCTTATCCAGTTGGGTACACTAGCTTCCCTGGTGACGTGTAAAATGCGCGTTGCGTTAACTGTTCGTCACTTCGTAAAAAAAAAATGAGCCAATCACAGCTTCCCGCGTAGCAGGGTAGTGAAACGGAATCTAATATCTCCTACATTCTTTCCATTACTCCATTCTCAACTTTTTACCCGAAATCAAGACGCTAGGGGATGAACGTCGTAACCCAACGCCTCGCTTTATCAAGGTGCGTAATGTCAAATTATCATCTATGTACTATATGTATTTATTATTGTGAAATTAATGTAATGTATGTCAATAAACTTACCCACTATAATAGTTTCCAATGTAGTTGCAGCATCCTCCGTCCTTACTACTTGAATATTCATGAAAAAAACTGAAATTAGCAAACGTTTTAGAACATATTTTATGTTTAGCTTCATTTTAATATTACTATTTAATTTCTAAAAACGTAATACAATTTGGAATTAATATTTTTTATGTAGTCTTTTAAATGTGATAAGACTAATTTATTTTATTTTATAGCTTAAAATATTTCACTGAACTCGACAGAATAATCCGCAAATAAGATAACGTACAAAACAGAATGGAAATGAAATCAACAGAGAACGTACATTGGATTAAGTACCAATATGTAGTACAAAAGCTAATTAACGTAGTAATTAACATTTGCCATTTGAGATTATACCATTTTGGCACAGTGTCTGATTTGAATCGCGATGGTTGTTGGTTCGATACCTACTCGGGGAATGATTATATTCTGATTTTATTAAATTTTCTGACAGTAAACAGGTATATCCCAAAAAATGACGAAAAATATCATTCGTGTTACCATTATTGACTTATGATCAATTCGTTATAATTGTTATAATTTTACCCAATACAATCCTTACTGCTACGTCGTAGACTATTTCACTTAATCTGTCAATAGTTCAATCTTACTCAGACCATTAATACTTAATAAATTTTATTTATAAAATTCAGTATATTTATGAGTTGCTGGATACAATCTGCATTCCACATGTTGCTCACATAATCATAGAGGCTACACAAATTAAATTATAATTACGTAGGTAAATATTCCATTTTAAAAAACTGTATTGTTAACCATGCCTATCATAAATTGTTTTGATGTTAGCTTTCTTCATATGAACTATAATGATAAAATATACTTAAATATAATAAATAAAGCGGACAAAATAAATATTTCTACCTACATACATAATTACATCCCTACGTATTTGTAATACAATAACTCGCAAAAAATTGTGTAGAATAAGTTCCCGTAGATCCACTCGACTTACAAATATAGATCTCATCCGTTTTCAAAACAAGTATTAAAAAAGACATTTAGAAAACGTATACGAATTATATAAAATAAACGTATAAAAATTAGTAACTTTGTCATAAAATAGCTCATACAAAATGTGTGAGTCGTGTGATCTCTCTATAAAGAAAATTTGATAAAGCTATCCTTTCTGAGTAATAGTAACTTAGGCATACACATTAAAAGACTGACGATAACGAATCAAAAAAATTCCCATCTCTAAAATATGAAAACTAATGTAGGTATATACGTAATTTATAAAAAAAAATATAAAAATTAATGGCATATATTTTTCGTAGATTTCCTTATAAGAGGACATCGTAGTGGTGGACGTATGTACCATTTAATTCTTCGCTCTGGTATCTGAAATAAAGCGCGACATTGTTACAAATACACAATTTCCCTATTGCAGGCATAAAGCGAAGAATAAAGTGTGTTGACATTAGGTTCTTAGTGACTAGTGACCCCGCTATGCAAGAAAAAATGAGAATCTAGAAAAAATTCAAACGATTTCAATCAGATTCAGATATTATAAAGTAATCACAAGAACAGTGAACGGAGCATTCACTATTAGTAAGGCAATTCCCAAGCTTTAATTAGCATAGTAATTAACGTTTCCTGATATGAGATATTGGATATGCGTGATCTAAAACGACTGTTTAAATACTTGTTGATGAAATGATGAAAATGTTATTCACTTTATTGTCGATTTTGTTACGCTAAGGTAATTTAGCAAAGTGTAGATTTACAAATAGCCCTAAATAAAATAATGTCGGGTTCCATATAACATATAATACCCTAAGTGAAACAAAAAATTGCCAGTGCTAGAATTAACAAATAGTTGGATGAAATGGGGGGACCTCGGTTGACCTTTAAAAACACAGTATCAACGATTCTGGAGGAAGCATGTAAAAAGCACGAGGATCAGGTTATAAAGAGGTTGATGACAGTGGACGAGGCGAAAGAAGTATGCAGGGACCGTAGTGTTTGGCGCTCCGTTTTCTCTGACTACCCCGCAAGGGATACAGCGTGAGGCTAAAAAAAGGAAAAAAAGTCGAATAGACAATGAAATGTGACTTTTAAAATCGCCTATTCTAAGGAATAATTTTATATATTTTGTCTTTGCACAAAAAGTAGTTTGTAATAATATAAAACTAGACAAGACAAAAAATTGTAAGAAAGAAGTATACAGACCAACTGTTGTACGCTTCAAGTGTGTATGTAATACTCACTTAGCTTCACACTCCCACATAACAAGGTAGATAGAAAAACAACTAGTATCATAACTTTTAACATTTAAAAGTGTTATTCACACGTTAAGAAAATTAAAGAAGATATTTTTAGAAAAAGTATAAAAAATTGAATTCCGTTGCGTTTTGCGATTCGAACCCGTGCCTCTTGGAAACCGTCCGAGCAAACGTTAAACCATGCGTTCGCTTGAACCCGCTACTGGTTATAGTTAGACATTAACCCACTAAACCACAATGGCCTCATAATACGCATAGAGTTTTTTTTTATTTTTAGCTTCTCGCTGAATCCCGCGCATAGCGGGGTAGGCCGAGGAAACCTAGTGTTAAGACACTGCGATCCTCACTTTCCGCCGAATTTTGGAGGCATTGCGTGTTACAGAACTTAACGCCGCGCTTTGTTTCCACACTAGAGCGAAGAAAATGGAAATATTAAATATTTCCACACCTCGAGTGGGAATCGAACCTACTACCAGCCGTTTGAAGTCACACGTCTGTGCTACTGCGCCACAACTGGCCCCAATGATTTAGATAGCCTATTTTGAGTTTAATACTAAAGCAATCGGTCATAACAGAGAAAATATTTTTTGCTAAAATTATAATAGGGCAAAGTTTCCTTGAGTTATAAAAACGTAATTCCAACCGTCTAATGCACAAAATTTATTTCCCACTCAGGTAAAACATGAAAAGAGCATTAAAATTCTCACCTTTTTATTTTATATGTTGTACTAAAGCACTACCGTTAAAACATTAAGATTTCCAACACCAAGCTCCTGGCGCATAATCCTTTAGGATTAAAATACATCTCCACTATAAAGCGGAGCGATTTGCTATCTCCACTGTAATGGAATGTATTTTCTTGAAATATATATATATATTTTTGTT
The DNA here is from genome assembly GCA_019049465.1 of Dryas iulia moderata. Lineage (NCBI taxonomy): Eukaryota > Metazoa > Arthropoda > Insecta > Lepidoptera > Nymphalidae > Dryas > Dryas iulia. Next base: position 6,130,105 of record CM032437.1, read on the forward strand.
AAATTATGAATATAATAATACAATTAATATATTTTATAAAAATCTTTGTTATAGATAAAGATTTTATATTATAAAATCTATAAAAAGTGCTGATATAAGAGTATAAATTTTTTAATTAAGTGGGGAACGGAGTGTCTTAACACTAGGTTCCCTCTGCCTACCCTGCTGTGTGCGGGATATAGCGTGAAGCTATTTTTTTTTTTTTTTTTTTTTTTTTAATTTTTAAAACGTGTGTTGAACGTTTTAAAAATTGAACGCTTCTAGGATTCGCACCTTCCAGAAACCGTCCAAGTGCGGGCTTGAATTCCACTATGTTCAATTTTTAATATTTTTTTTTTAGTTTATTTTCGTATTCCAAACGTGGGAGTTACACCTTAAATGACAAACTGTTACATTTTATAACGCATAAGTTCCATTAAAATGTAATAGATTATCAGATACATAGAGAAAGATTTTCCCGTTGCCTTCATCTTCATTTATACTCTAAAATATTGTCGTCAGATCTGGACTCTTAATTCAAATAAATCAGATAAAATTTGCTTTAAAATTTATAAATATATACCATAATAAGGGGCTTCACGCCTGTTCTGCATAACAAGATAGTCAAAGAGAATCTAGTGGCAAGACACTCCACTTTCCGCCCAAAACTGAAACCTCAAGTGGCGGAACTCAACACCGCGCTTTGTCTTGTCACTAGAGTGGAGAAAATAATTCCCCAGGTAGAAATAGAACAAACAACCACCACGATTACAGTAATATCGCACTGCAGATAGATACAAGTTTTTTTTTTATATAGCTTTACGCTTTTTTTTATAGCTATATCCCGCATACAGCAGGGTAGGCAGAGGGAACCTAGTGTTAAGACACTCCGTTCCCCACTTTCCGCCGAGATCGGAGGCTTGCGTGTTAAGTGGCGGAACTTAACGCCGCGCTTTACCTTGACACCAGAGCGAAGAAAATGGAAATATAATTTCCACTCCTCGAGTGGGAATCGAACTCACAACCAGTCGTTTACAGTCACACTCTTGTGCCACTGGGCCACGGCTGGCCACAATACAATATACAATGTAATAGATACAAGTTAAACAAATAAAACCATGTTAAAAATAAGTCAAAATCGATAATAATAAGTAATTTAACAACCGTCTATTATTTTCCCCTTAGGTTTTGACTAATACAAACATTTCCACCTGATAATCATGGATACTTTACAAATGAACATGTCAGGATACAGCTCATTGCGTTCATCCGAGATATGTCACATCAATCAACGTAACACCTTAATCTCCATATATGTGGAACTTGTTGTACTTTGGGACAACACGGCAAGTCTAACCAATAAGTATTCTAAAGTTAAATATATGAGTAGAAATATATGTACGTCTTTCTTACTTTTTTTATTAAGTGTATGCTAAACACTTTGCGGTGTCTTATATTTTTTCTAGTTATGTTGGCTCATGGCATGGGAACGGTGCAAGTAAATGCTTAACCAGCATTCTGAGTATAGTAATGCGAACCCTCTCAAGCCATGGGAACCATTTCAATGTATTTTTAGTGTTAATTTTTATGAGAAAGATTATCATTCGACAAGAGCATGCGCTTCTGTTCGGTCGATTCACTACTTTTAAGTTTTAATTCTTTTTGTTAATTTTATAATTAAATAAATTTAATATAACTTTAATTATCTTTTAAAAAGCCCACTCGCGTTCCCGTAAACTTGTCTGGCGCAGCCGGTAGCATAGTTTCCACATAAAATACAGCCTTCATCTGTAAATTACGCGTCAAAATCCGCGAAAAGGGCTTGAAGGTCTGTAAGGAACTATCCCGAACCAAATAAATAAGACAGTGTGTGAGGAGCCTGGAGCTGATGATGCTGACCTCGGGGTGGTGAGTAGAATTTTTCACCTTCCTTGTATCCCGTTATAAAAGAAATTCATTTTTTTTATTATAACGTAATCTGATTTTCTTAATATTTCGAATCAAAATCTTTGAAATATTATAGTTAAGTTTTAAGTATAATTTTATTATTTCGAATCCAAATCTTTGAAATATTGTAGTTAAGTATTAAGTTTAATTTTATTATTTCGAATCCAAATCTTTGAAATATTATAATTAAGTAATAAGTATAGTTTTATTATTTCAAATCAAAATCTTTGAAATATTATAATTAAGTAATAAGTATAGTTTTATTATTTCAAATCAAAATCTTTGAAATATTATAATTAAGTAATAAGTTTAATTTTATTATTTCGAATCCAAATCTTTGAAATATAATATTTAATTAATATTATTGCGTATTCTATTTAAATTTTAAATAATTAAAATACTTATTTTATTTGTGGTAACATATTATTAAGAACCAATTTCTTTATTGTTCCTATTAGTCCTATTGTAAGATTTTATATAAAATAAAAAAAAAAAATGGAACATATAGCTTTAATTCCCACTGAAATTTTAAAATTAATTCCACTTTTTGGTGGTGACAAACGCCAATTAAATTTATTTTTAAGAAAATGTGAATATGTGATTGATAAATTTCAAAGCACTGATGCACAAAATGTATACATTATGCATGCTATTACTAGTCGCTTAGTGGACAGGGCCTCTGCGCTTATCAGTGTACGTGAGGATATTGTTACTTGGTCGGAATTTAAAGATTTGTTAATTCAACATTTTGGAGACCCGCGTAGTGAGGAATGTATTGCTATAGAGTTAGAAAATTTAAAAATAAAAACAGGAGAGAGTTATCTTGATTTTTGTAATAGGGTACAATCGGTACGTTCGGTACTTTTATCGAAGGTCAATCATATTGCAAATGAAGAAATAAGACAAAGTAAAATTATTATTTATAATAACACTTCTTTAAATGTATTTTTATATAATTTACCAGAGAATTTAGTGCGGATAGTTAGGTTGAAAGCACCCAAAACTTTAGAATCGGCTTTAAGTGTAGTTTTAGAGGAAATGAATTTCCAAGAGCAATATAATCAACGTAATAAATATATTTTAAAACAGAATAATCCTTCCACGCAAATTACACAGTTAAAATCACAGAATAATTTAGATTTTCATGCGAAGCCTGGTTATTTTAATAATAGAGTTTTGTATCAATCAAATCAACAGCCACAGTTTAAATTCGGCATACCACAAACGTCGAATAACCCTCCAGTTGGGTTTAGGCCAAATTTATCCCCATATAAATTCGGTATTCCTAAAGGACCGCATATACCACCGCCAAGAGTTAACCCTTACTATGGGCACCGTCCGTTTCAGCAGGTAGGTTATCGCCCACCATTTAACGCAAATAATTATAACGGATACCCAACGCAATTTGGATATAAACCTAATTTTAATAAAAGCACACCCAATCAAAATGATGTCTCTATGAGAAGTGTTTTACCTAATAAACCAAATTTACCCTTGAATGAAATGTACACGTATGATATCGACTATGACGATGACAATAATTACGAAAATATGTGTTCTCCCGAACATGTATATGACCCCGAACATAATCCCTATTACTATCCAAATATTTCAGACCAATATGACTTTTCGAATGACTCGAATAACGAAGAAAAAGCTGATAACATTGATGAACATAATAAAACGGAAAATTTTTGCATACGAGCCTCAAGTCTAGAGAATGTATAGAGTTAAATTGTGATAGAAATTTAAAGTTGCCTTATATATATATTCCCGAAATAGATGCCAAATTTATGATCGATACCGGTAGCACACGATCGTTTTTAAGTCCTGAAAAGGCATATTATTACTTCGCAAATTATATTACTTATGAACCCTTTCAAGTTACAAGCACACATGCTACTAGTTTACACGGTGAAGTAGTTAAAACCCCACTTATGCCTTCATTTAATTGTAATTATATACAAAAATTTTACGTATATAATGTAGATTCCAAATATGACGGATTAATTGGTAACGATCTTTTAAAACAATTAGAGGCTGTAATTGATTTAAAACATAAAATACTTAAAACAAAATATTCAAAAATTCCCATAATATATAATGATTCAGAATACATTTTAGTTTTACCCCCGCGTTCTGAAGTAAGAGTATCCTTACCAACGAATCAATATTCTGGGGATGCAATCCTTAATTTTACCGAATTTTGCAAGGGTGTAAGAATGCCAAGTGCAGTAGTGAGGTGCGTGAATGGTTATGCGAAAACTGTTATACAAAACACATTAGATAAGCAAATGGAGCTTAGTATAAAGTCGCCGTTTGAAGTGGAAATGTATGAAATATCTGAGTGCAAGGTTAATTTTATGAAAGATATGAAAGAAGTAGAAAAGGAAGAGTTATTAATCAAAAATTTAGAGAAGTTGAGGTTAGAACACATTAATGAAATAGAGAAAAATAAAATTTTTAGTTTATGTTATGAATATAAAGATATATTTTATTGTGACCAACTACCATTGACATTCACAAACGATGCTAAGCACTTTATTAGAACTAAAAATGAGGTGCCCATATATATACAAAACCTTATAGACAAGGATCTGTTCAAAGTGAAGAGATTAAACGACAAGTAGAGAAACTTTTAATTGACAATGCTATACAAGAATCTTACTCACCTTGGAGCGCCCCAGTTCATCTCGTCCCTAAAAAGATGGATGCTTCAGGAGAAGTTAAGTATAGAATGGTTGTAGACTATAGACGACTTAATGAAATTACTATTGATGACAAATATCCCCTTCCCAATATCACTCAAGTCAGTGACAAATTAGGGAAAAGCACGTACTTTACGATATTAGACTTAGCTAGCGGATATTATCAAATAGAAATTAATGGATCAGACCGTCAAAAAACTGCATTTAGTACTCAGACAGGACATTTAGAAGTTTTAAGAATGCCATTTGGACTAAAAACTGCCCTAGCTACTTTCCAAAGAACGATGAATAACGTTTTGAGAGGACCACAAGGTTGGTTATACACTACATGGTTTAACTAGACGACATAATTATATTCTCCCCTAGCTTAGAAGTGCACATTAAAAGTCTCAAAATTGTATTTGACAGATTACGAAGGACTAACCTAACTGTACATCTTGACAAATCGGAATTTTTACGCAAAGAGGTTTTATATTTAGGACATATGATCACTAAAGACGGACTCAAACCCAATGACGACAAAATAAAAGCAGTTTTAGATTTCCCTTTACCAAAAACCACCAAAGAAATTAAAAACTTTTTAGGTTTAACAGGATACTAAAGACGTTTTACAAGAAATTTTGCTCAAATTATACAACCCTTGACCGCTTGTTTTAAAAAACGAAATACATTAATAATTGATGAAAAATATATAGAAGCATTTCAGAAATGTAAAGAATTATTAACGAATGCTCTCCTTTTATAATACTCTGACTATGACAATCCATTTATTTTGACGACTGACACTTCAGCCCAAGCTTTAGGAGCCGTATTATCACAAGGACCTATTGGTAGCGATCGTCCTGTTGCTTATGCTAGCCGAACGCTTAGTGATACAGAAGTGCGGTATAGTACGATAGAGCGTGAGTTACTAGGGATACTTTGGGCCGTTAAACATTTTAGACCCTATTTATATGGCCGAAAATTTATCATTTATACTGACCATCGTCCTTTAGCTTGGTTATATTCCCTTAAGGAGCCTAACAGTAAGCTTACACGTTGGCGTTTACGTTTACAAGAATATGATTTTGAAGTAATCTACAAGGCAAACAAAACACAAACGCCGACGCACTTTCACGAATAAAGTTAAATGCTATAGAATTGGATGATAACGCTTCTCTCGTAGTTAATATTGATGATGATGAAAAAGAATCTCGACTTCAAGAGCATTTGTGTGACGTTACAAAAGAAATTGTAAAATTATCTAAAAGACATAGCTCTGACGAATCTAGGACTATTACCATATCTGACTCTGAAGCAACCATATCAGCTAGTTCTAGAAGTTTATCGGAAAAAGAATATCCTGTCCCTTCCATTACTTCAAGTTCTGGCACTGAAACAGTGCATTCAAATGTTCAATGCGACACATCTGGCATTCCTATTTTACATGAGGCGATTGATACAAAACCAAATCAAATATTAGTATTTACCTGGCAAAAAAATGACTTACACGTTAAAGATTTATCTAGGCCAAAAGAGAAAATCCTTGAAGTATTTTTACCTTTAAATAATTTAGAGTTAGTTAAACAGTTTCTTAAAGAATATATTCGCCCAAAAATTAAATACTTTATATATTTTGAAAATCCTCAACACAGAAGAGATTTTGCAAATACAATTATAGCTTTATTTAAAAAGGACACCATAAATATTAAAGAATGTACAGAAAGGGTAGTTTTTATAGAGGATGAGGAAGAACAAAAATCAATTATATTAAAATATCATCAGGGTAAGACGTGTCATAGAGGTATTAAAGAAACTATGACTAGAATTAAGCGTAACTATTTTTGGCATAACATGCAAGAAACTATTTCAGCTGTAATTAATGCTTGTGAATCTTGTCGAACGATGAAATATGATAGAAAACCAATTAAACCAGTTTTGCAATTAACTCAAACTCAAGACGCCCCTTTCCAAGAAATATTCATAGATATTTTTAGCATAGACGGAAAGTATTATTTAACTATAGTAGATGCTTTTAGCAAATTAGGTCAGGCAATAGAAATTAGTAATCGTTCCACCCCTGAAGTAGTCCGTGCTTTAATTAAATACTTCTCTATTTATGGGATTCCTGGAAAAATTACCGCAGATCCAGGGACAGAATTTAATAATGAATTAATGAGGGAATTAGCAGACATGTATAAAATAACCCTTCATATTACTACTCCTAATAATCCTAATTCAACAGGTATTGTAGAAAGATTTCATTCTACAATTATAGAAATTTACAGATTGGCAAAATATGAGCATAAATTTACAGATGCAGCTTCGGTTATGACCTATTCCATTATGGCTTATAATCACACTATACATAGCGCTACGGGCTTAACGCCATTTGAACTAGTTTTCGGTCATACTGACTCTAATGACGTGTTTAATATAGAATTTTAAAAAGCTTATATACAACAATTACTCAAAGATCATGTAAAACGTACAAAGTATTTATATCAGTACATTTCTAATAAATTACGCGAGAATAAGGAAGAATTAATAAAAAAGAGTAGTGGTGAGCAAGATATAGAGATAGGGTTAGGAAAAACTATCTTTACAAAACCAGTCAACAATAGAAGGAGTAAGGATAAGCCCCCTTTTCAAAAAGCGTGTGTTAGCGGAGAAATGACTAAAAACATAGTACCCATAAAAATTGGGGATCGTCAAACAAAAGTACCCATTAAAAATGTAAAACGACCTCCACAGGTGGTGCTTGATCGTTCTCGCGATGACGACGAAAAATATCCAATCCCTTCGACTTCAAAAAATTGAAGGCAACCCGGGATTATTGCGGGTAAGGCAAGGTCAGGCTTTTAAACAAGAGAATAAGTGGATTATTATTAAAGTATTAGACTTAAGTATAATTTTTAGGGATTTAGAATTTAATATAAACCGATATAATGAGTTTGATAAATTAATTATTGTTAATAAGCCATATTTACTTGAATTCACTAATATGAAAATGGAAATAGAATATTTGATAAATAATACAATTGAAAAAGTAAGACAAATAGCACCAATGAAAAGATTTAAAAGAGGTTTGATTAATCCGTTAGGTTCATTTATAAAAGCAACATCAGGTAATTTAGATAATAACGATGCTATTCGATATGATACTCTCATCAATAAGTTACATGACAAGGAAAGTCTAATTGAAAGCAAAATAACATTGGTTTCCAAAATGATGGATTATAATATTAATAGTACGGAAATTTTATATAACAATTCAATCATTATGAGTGAGCGCCTAAAACGCGTAGAACAAATGTTAAATAATATAGCCGCGAAAGAGAATAATTCTATTTATTCAACTTATGTTCTAGGTATCTACAGTACATTTATTAATAATTTTCGTTCAATATATATAAAATTAAATGAAATTGAGACTTCTTTAGCTTTTGGTAAAATTTCTGTACTACATCAATCGATATTAAATTCGACAGAATTGTTATATATATTATTAGGCATAGAAAAATTTCATAGTTTAATATATCCTGTAACAGAAAGTAACTTAGTTAAAATAGAGCAAACGTTTATTATCAAAGCATATGTAAAAGGGAATCAGATTACATTCATAATGGAAGTACCTCTCACAGATAATAATACATATAATTATTATAAGATTTATTCATTACCTATTTTTAATACATTTAGAAATGAAACTTCCCTTATTATCCCCGAGTATCCCTTCCTTATGGTGAAAGGTTCTAAATACTTGTCGCTCGCGGCGCCGTGTCAGCAACTTTCCGTCGATAACCAGTACTTATGCACTGAACATGAGATAGTGCCATATGCTACTACAACGTGTACGCAACAACTAATGCAGTTTCAAGAAAACTTATCACGCTGTATACGTCGTGTTACACAAATTGAGGAAGTTAAAGCGCAACGTCTATCACCCGCTCGTTGGATAATATATGCACAGAACGAAATGGTAATGACCTATAATTGTAAAGAAGATATATCAAAAACATCTATATCTGGAACCTATCTGTTAACAATTGATCCTAACTGCGAAATGCATCTTGGTGACCTTCATCTAATATATTTTCGGCATTTAATGGAAAGTAATGCATACAAGGTCACGCCTGTTATAAAGTTACCTGAGATTAATCAAAGCTATTCTACAATTTCCTCCCCAATTGATATTAAAGGAATAAACCTGGATGACGTGAAATATTTGTCGGCAGCTCTAAAGACAAAAAGTGTTAGTGAAAGTGAAAAAGAGTCAATCATAAAAGTCAATAGTGTCAGTGTCGGTACTTTAGTTTTATATTTAATATTAGTTACTATAATTATAATTTTCATTGTTAATAGATTTAAAACTAAAATTTTTACTTTTAATCGAAACCCTCAGAATCCCTAATCTTACGATGGTTTCGAACTTAAGGAGGGAGGAGTTATGTTGGCTCATGGCATGGGAACGGTGCAAGTAAATGCTTAACCAGCATTCTGAGTATAGTAATGCGAACCCTCTCAAGCCATGGGAACCATTTCAATGTATTTTTAGTATTAATTTTTATGAGAAAGATTATGATTCGACAAGAGCATGCGCTTCTGTTCGGTCGATTCACTACTTTTAAGTTTTAATTCTTTTTGTTAATTTTATAATTAAATAAATTTAATATAACTTTAATTATCTTTTAAAAAGCCCACTCGCGTTCCCGTAAACTTGTCTATCTTATAAATAAACAATATTTAAGCCATAATTATTGAACGAATAATAATTAAAATAAATACTTGTACTTTAAATTACTTGTTATTTTCCAACTGTGTGTTGATATTCGTAATCGCATACCTAACAGTACTAAAACGTGAGAGACGGTTCCCAAAAAATTACAAAAAGTATATAGGTGTACATAAAATATTAATAAAAGTTAAAATTATTATAAATTTTCTGTATTTCCTTATACTTTACTATATATAAAGTTAAAGAATGTTACATTACAAATAATTGCAACATGATACCTTATGAGACCATCATGGCACAGTGAGACTGGGATTGTGGATTCGATTTCCACTAATGTGAGTGATTATATTCTCATTTTTCGGCCATGGTACGTAAGAAAAACCGCTGCGTTGAATCCGTCATTTAACAGGCAATGTCTCGATTTGAGGCAGAAAATGAAAAACGGGGCGTCTTTCTGACAATTCTGTTATGTCGAAAAAAGCCTAAAAAAGCATTACAACCTATCATTATTTATATATCGTGTTCCCTTGTGAAAATCAAACATAAATTGCTCATATTTTCTCCTCCTTCCCTATATTTACTTAGGATACGTCCATCATAAAACACATTTGACAGGCAATATTTCATGGTCGACTCGATTCTGTAGATATTCACACTATCTAAATAGACTTAATAAATTACTTTGTTTTTCCTGTGTTTGGTTTTTTATTCATATTGAACTTAATTTATTAAGGATTTTTGTTTTTCTTTATCACATTTGTTACGTAAAAGGAACCTAATCTTCATTATAATTATGGCTTCATTATAATATTAAAAATGGCTACCGATTTTAAAAATATAATTGTTGCAAATATACAATTTATCAAATAAAACAGGAAAATCTTTTCAGAAATCAATACATTTCTGGCTACTGGAAGCAACTTTTAATAATAAACTAAACTTATATGCAGACATGTTGGCTCTCTCTGTGCTTTCAAGTGCCTTTATATTGATCCTATAATATCTACTCTAGAGTCGCGGAGTGGCCCGAAGTACTGTACGCCACCGGAAGCGGTATCACCCTCACTGCTGAATGCTTAGTTCAATTTAACTACCCGGTTTACATTAATCATTTTTTCCACGGACTTAAAAACTATGATTTGATATCAAAATCTTGCCCTTAAATATCATATTTTAATATTAAATAAAGAATTAAATTCCAACAAACAGATATACACTACAACTAAAACAACTCGAAATGAATGTAGCCGCGTAACATTACAATCAGATACATTGCCAAAATTTGGCGTGTAAGAAATATTATTTATGTTACACATGCGGTTGCCGAGTTTGATAAATGGCTGTGTGAGAACTTATATTGGAAAACTTGAGACAAGACCCTGCATCGACAGTTCAAACTCTAATTGGAAGGGTGTTTTCACTAAGTATACAAGTTGTTGGTGGAACAAAATGTAATTTTATGTTTATGTTTTCTCGTTTCAAAGTGCTAAGTCACTAAAAGATGATATAAAAAGTTTTAGTTTCTTAACCAAAAGTGGGGTCATTATAAATGATATTACGAAAATGTACTATTGCTATAATGATATATGAAAGCGCGGCGTTAAGTTCCGCCATATAACACGCATTTCCTCCGAATTTGGCGGAAAGTGGGGAACTGAGTGTCTTGACACTAGGTTCCCTCTGCCTACCCTGCTGTTATATGCCCTCACCGCAAACAGAATATATGTCACCCTAAAAATATCAATGAAGAACGGAATGTCATGACACTAGGTTCTCTCTGACTATGCTATGCAAAAAAATTGTGAAGCTGAACAATGAGAATATTTTTATCACGGAAATGCTGAATTACAATTAAAGTTTTCTTATTAAAGCTTTCATCATCTTATCAAGAACATTATTATGAACAAGGTTCAAAAAATTGCATAGAAATCTGATCTATCGCTCCACCTAGCTTAAAATGTCAACAGAGCAAAGTACGAGAGCAGCAACTAGAATCACATAACAATTAAACACTTGAGAGATTTAGATATGCTTGCCAAGATTATAAATCACGTATTCTGTGTTTTACGAGTACTAACCACTTGGCCATTTCAGCGACTGCCAACAAATAACCGACTAGCGACGCATTACACGATACGTTAAACACTGTCTCCTACACAAAGAACAAGAAAAATTAGAGTTTTTGTCATTCTAGGCGTACAATAATTGTAGTAATAATATTCTTGAACTCCACTTAACCTTTACAGTTTTAGTAAAGTTTCTGATACATAAAAATTGATGCAATATTTGAACAAAACAGCTCGCTCAATTAAAAAATAATAAGTGGTTTAAATTTTCCAAAAAGAAAAACTTTTTTATGTAGACCTAACCAAAAAATAAGATTTTTTTTACTTTAATAATGAGCAGGTCCATCTTCTGGTAACATAAAAGTTTAGAACATGTTGTAATAGTGTACCTACATGTAATAAATACACCTTAAAAATATTATATTGTCTGTATATCATTAATATTCCTATTTATGATTGCCACAAATACAAAAAAAAATCCAATTTAAAAGCAATTTCATACATTACCTTTCTGAAGTCAAAAGTCCCATCTGGACCGTTTATCGCGTTATCCAGTAACCGCATCGTTTAGTAGCGAGCGGATTTACTGCGGAATGTAATGGTTCGTCGTTTACGTTCTGTTTTCAGGCTATTTAAATTATTCAGTTGTGACCAACACATACCATAAATATATGGTTGAAAACAAAATAAATCACCTGTTTGTTTTGTAAATTTAGTCTTCCTTCTAAATTTAACAATATTGATTGTACAATTTTAAACTGTTGGTTAAATTTAAGTGAAATTAATAATAAAGTCTTTGTATTAATGGAATTTGCACCTATCAAGAAATAATATTATTGATTTCTGTAATTGGTTTCGTAATAAACAATAATATATAATTCAAACAAATCTAATAATTACTTTATATTTTTGAGATCTTACTCAGCCATTGCTATTAAAAAAATAAATAAATAGCTTCACGCTATATCCCGCACACAGCAGGGTAGGCAGAGGGAACCTAGTGTTAAGACACTCCGTTCCCCACTTTGTGGCCAGTTGTGTCCCAGTAGCACTGTAAACAAGAGTGTGACTGTAAACGACTGGTTGTGGGTTCGATTCCCACTCGAGGAGTGGAAATTATATTTCCATTTTCTTCGCTCTGGTGTCGAGGTAAAGCGCGGCTTTAAGTTCCGCCACTTAACACGCAAGCCTCCGAATTCGGCGGAAAGTGGGGAACGGAACGCCATTGCTATTAGTGGTATTAAAACTGTACATTCAAAAAAATATATTGCAATAAATCTTATATCTTTAGACGAGCATCGCTGCCAACGTTTTTTATGAAATTTAGTATGCAAAGGGTAAAATTCAAAAACTGGGTTTCATATTTAAAAAAAATATTTTTCTCCGTATTTTCAGACAATAAAAAAATTGCTAAAAAATACTATTAGTATACGACTATATGTATGTATATGTGTATTTCACGATGGGTTGCAACGTTGTGATAGCTCAGGTGTGAAAGCAGATAATTTTTAAACCACAAATCCACGGTTCGGTCCTTTTTCAGCTACAAATTCCAACAATAATTTTCAAAACACATTGAAAGTTGTTCTGAGAACTCGAAATATGCAATGTGGTTTGGCTGATATTGCTAAATATTCCAAATTTATTGTCTTATCGGATTACAGCTTTAAACTCAGCTCTATTATGCACAAGTGGTGTACACTTCCGTATAATTTGGATTCCTACACAGAAACAATAGCAATAGCCATAAAATAATTTCAAAGTAATTGAATGAATTGAATTCAAATATATTTAAAAAACCACTACCTTTTTTAAAGTTAATACTTGTGATTTACGACATTTAAAAAAATGATTTATGCAAAGAAAAAAGTAATTACTAGTGTCCGACCGAAGGTTCGGTTTCGGTTTCGGTTTCGGCAAGTTTCGGCAAAAAATTGTAGTTTCGGCCGTAGTTTCGGTTTCGGCAAAAAAGCTGCCGAACCTTCGGCAGTGCCGAAACTCATGACGTACTCAAGAATTTTCACATAGCTTAGATACTTTTGAGTGCTTTTATAGCTTGTCAACCTAATCGCATATATTTAAATTAATGATGTAAAATTGTATTATTGAATGTAAATTTTAATATGTTTAAATTAATGATGAAAATACTATGAACTGCTGACGACAGATTAAATGAACTATCCCTGTTAGTCTGTAACGAAACTATGTGTCTGTTCGCATAAGTGTGACTCCTTTCAGTGGTCGAATACCTATGATTAATTGATATTTTGCGAGCCCTGGGCTAGTTAGTATATTGAAGGCTTGCCTTATTATTATTTAAACATAACCGTTTTCTATATAAATGTTACACAGTGTATAGTCAATAAGTTAATATAAATATATATCTAATGTAAATCTTATCATAAATTAGCACATAAATTTCTCTGCAAGAAATGCACAGGTACGTTAAAGGTGAAAACCTTTTTGTAAAGAAATACCTATTAACACAAGTGTTGCCAATCTTAAGTGGCGACCGAGGGCCTTGATAACCCACAGGTCCCTGCGCAACGGCTCAAAAAACCTCTATGTAAATCCCTAAGAGCCTTGAGTAAAGAGAACTGGTGTAGGTCTAGACTAACAAGTGATCCGATCCATATATTGGTCAAGTTGAAAAAATGTTTCAACTTTTTAGAAAAAAAATGAACTGAAAAAAAAATTGTTTTTTTTTTTTCTCTTTCAATATTTATCAGGATAGATAGGAACACGTCGTTTGAAGACATTTTTCATCTTAAGATCTCAAAACTAGACACTTTAAGCTTTAAAATGGTTTTTTATTTCAATGCGACTATTTTTGAGGAAACCTCTCACTGCAAACCTCAAAAAAAAGATTTTTTTTTTTTATGATTCTTTAATTATTTCCGCTAGTAGGTATATATAATAAAATCAACGTAATCATAATAATTCAAATGCACATGTAATTTTAAAAGCATAAAAAATGTATTTTTTTACATATTATTCAAATGACGTCATCGTTTCGTTCATTTATGACGTCATCAGCAGTTTCGGTTTCGGTTTCGGTTTCGGCCGAAACTGAAGTCAGAACAGAAGGTTCGCTTTCGGTTTCGGTTTCGGCTGAAAATTCAGTTTCGGTCGGACACTAGTAAATAGTAATTAAAATATTATGTTAATGGTTAAATAAAAACACGAAGAATGAAACTAACTACAAGAATAATCAGTTGCGCAACTTGTATCCCTCAGGATTGTGTTTTTTATCTTGCTGTAGGTACATTTTAATATCTTTAAATTTAGAATAGAGTTGCCAATTTAATAAATATAGATTCTTTTTTACAGTGTATTCTACATCTCTATATATAATAAAAGAGTAGAAAAGTCAATTCTGTACATGAAAAATTTCAGAAAAATTTTAATTGGGTGCGTTAATATATCGATAACGGAGGCCAAAAATCCACTCAGTAGAATTTTTGTCTGTCTGTCTGTCTGTCTGTCTGTCTGTCTGTCTGTCTGTCTGTCTGTCTGTCTGTTAATTTGTTCGCCAATCACGCAAAAACTACTGGACAGAAATGAATGAATTTTGGTATAGTGATAGCTTATAGTCCAAAGGTACATATAGGATAGTTTTTATCCCGGTTTTCCATGTAGTTTTTTTGTAAAAAATAAAAAACCGATATAAGTAAATCATTTATATACTGATATCTACCGGGTAGAAATTAATGAATTTTTGTATGGAGTTAGCTTAAAGGTTAGAGCAACATATGGGATAGTTTTCATCGTGGTATTCTATACAACTGCGGCAGAAAAATAAAATAAAAAAAAACATTTAAATTGTGTTGATAGTTCACGAGTGAAACTAAATTTGTTTTAATATCACTAATATTACTTAAAATAATTATAAAATAAATTGAGCACAACATTTATTGAAGATAATTTGCTATTAAAAATACATTTGACCGGTCTACAAAACTTTATATTATCTATATGACAACAAATGTCACTACGTTTTCTGTCACCGTCTGTTATTATATAGTTGACATTGTACTAGATATATTCGTACTCATTAATATTATTATAAAAATGACCGTCCAACGTTGCCCATAACTTACATACTATATTTAAAATCCTTAATAATGGCTCCACTCATCTTCCTGCAGTGGAATAGTAAAAGTATTCGTGCTAAAAAACATGAACTGCTTAATATTGTTTCTCTGTATAATCCTGTCATTATTGCCCTCTCAGAAACATGGTTGTTGCCAGATTCCCCTTTCAGGGTGTCAGGTTTCGCCTGTTTGAGGGAGGACAGAAATGATGGGTATGGAGGTTGTGCTATCCTTATCCGGCACTCCTCTCCTTACTCCCTTATTCCTCTCCCTCCTCATAGTCTACAGATTAATGCTGTTGCTGTGAGGGCCTTCAATATTTCCTTTCTTTCTGTCTATATTCCTCAACCTTCTTCTCTTCTTTTCCTTGAACTTAAATCTATCATCTCTTCGCTTCCTAGTCCTGTCATGGTTCTTGGAGATTTTAACACTCATCACTCTTTGTGGGGGTGTTACTACTGTGACGGATTTTCGCCTTCGTTGGTTGACATGATTGATGATGTTGATCTTTGCATTCTCAATGATGGATCACCGACTCGTAGGGTTAATCCTAATCAGAATCCTAGGACTGCAGTTGACCTTTCTTTATCTTCTCCTTCACTGGCTTCCCAATCGTCATGGTCCATTCTTCCTTCCACTCATGGTAGCGATCACTTCCCTATTTTAATATCTTTAAGAAATAAAATTCCATCCATATCCATTCAGCCCCCGACTCTTAAATTTAACCTAAAAAAAGTCGACTGGAAAAAGTACGCCGACTCTGTTGATTGCATGTTAGGCAATCTTCCTGAGTTTGGTAATTATGAGGATGTCATTCTTTGCTATGATCGGTTTGTCTCTGCCATTTTATCTGCAGCTGACTTACATATCCCTAAGAAACACTCCATACAAAATCAGTTCCATTTCAATCCCTGGTGGGATCAGGAATGCTCTGATTTTGTCAATCGGCGAACATCTGCCGAAGCGTCATACGCAGCCTGTATGACGATGGAGAAGTACGGTGAGTATAAGCGCTGTGATGCGAAGTTTAGACATCTGGTTTGGAAAAAGAAAAAACTTGGCTGGATCAATTTCTGTGAATCCCTTAATCCTCGCTCTCCTTCTTCTCTTGTGTGGACTAATGTTAAAAGATTTCGCCGATCTCTTGACTATGTCCACAGTCCTAACTCCAATAATCCGTCCTTGTGGCTCAACCATTTTACTGACAAGTTGGCTCCTCCCTTTGTACCATCCCAGGACTTATTTTTATCTTTTCCTTTATTTGAATCTTCAGAGGAAATGGATGTTTCTTTTTCCTCTCAAGAGCTCATAAACGTCTTAATGGATTTAAGGGACACTAGTCCAGGCGAAGATGGCATCTTTAATTCTTTCATTACAAAACTTAATGAAGAATCTAAATTATATCTTCTAAATTTATTTAATCAGATATTTCAATCCGGCATTATTCCCAAATCTTGGAAATCCCAGATTATTATTCCTATCCTTAAACCTGGAAAATGTCCCTCAGATCCTAATTCCTATAGACCCATTGCTCTATCCTCTAACTTGTCAAAAATTGTAGAGCGACTTTTAAAAAATCGTCTGGAATGGATAGTGGAAAGTAGAAATATCTTAGCTCCCTCTCAGTTTGGCTTTAGAAAGGGGTTGAGTACCATTGATAGTCTCAGCATTTTAACTACAGACATTCGACGAGCTTTTGCCAAAGGAGAGTATTTGGTTGGTGTTTTTCTAGATGTTGCCTCTGCATATGATAATGTTCATCTTCCGATGCTCAGGCAGAAAATGCAGCAGCTGAGTATTTCGCCGAAGTTGACTCATTTCATTTGTAATCTGCTCACAGGCAGAACAGTATCTGTTAAACATCCGCTTCATACGGTACCAGCCAGACTTGTCTGGAAGGGTCTTCCTCAAGGTTCAGCTCTTAGTCCTCTGTTGTATAATATATATACTCATGACCTCGAATTATCTGTTAGCAGTTTTTGTAACATCCTTCAGTATGCTGATGATATCGTCCTCTATTACAGCTCAAAATCTGTGGAGGACATAACTTTTCGTTTAAATTCTGCTTTGCACTATCTAAATCAGTGGCTCTCTGAGCATGGCCTGGCATTGTCAGTAGCTAAATGCCAAACGGTTGTGTTCACAAAAAAGAGAGTAATTCCAAATTTTATAATTTCCTGTGATAACTATAATATTAATTTATCAGATAAAGTTAAGTTTTTGGGCATGATTCTTGACAGACGACTGAACGGATTTGCTCACGCTGAATACCTGAGTAAGAAATGTGAAAAAGGCATGAATGCTTTAAGGGCGGTGTCTGGTGTGTGGTGGGGTGCACATCCGTATACTCAAAAACTTCTGTACAATGCTATAATCCGTAGTCACATTGACTATGGATTGTTTGTGTTAGACCCCTTCAATAAAGCTGCTACTGAAAAACTTAATAGATTACAATACAAATGCCTACGAATTATTTTAGGAGCAATGAAGTCTTCTCCTACCAACGCATTACAGGTGGAGTGTGTTGACCCTCCTTTTCCTATCCGTCGTCAATTCTTGTCTGACCGATTTGTGGGTAAAATGTTACAGCTCTCTTCCCATCCATTGTGGTCTAGACTATCTGAATTAGCTGACCTTATCCCTCGTGGCAGACCTTTGCCCTTTTTGCTTAATAGTTTCCTTAAGTTTACATCTCTACCTCATCCCTTGTCGCGGTATCCTTATAACCCACTATTTTGTACGGCGTACAAAGCCCTTGTACATTCTCCTTCAATTATTACAGATCTTGGTTTATCCAAACAAGATCCTGACGCCAACACTAAATTTCGAGAAATAGTTAATCGAAATTGGTATAATCATATCCTCATCTATACAGATGCCTCTAAGCTTTCAAAGGAAAGCTGTGTTGGTGCAGCTTGCTGGATTCCTAAATTCAAAATTACATTACAATTTAAATGCCCTCCCGAATCATCCGTGTTTACAGGTGAGGCTGTTGCTTTGTTAGAAGCAATCCTGTTTACACTTGCCCATGACTTTAAACAGACAGTTATCTTCACTGACTCATTAAGCTGCTTAATGGCCTTAAAGGGAAACCCGTTTCAGAGCAAATTGAGATCTTCAATTGTTTTTAGGATTCGTGAAGAACTGTACTCATGTTATCTGAAGGGTTTGGATGTTACTTTGGCGTGGATTCCAAGTCATTCTGGAATCAGTGGGAATGAATCTGCAGACTCTTGCGCTAAACTAGCCATCCAGTGTGGCACTTTAGATCATTTCTTTAATTACTCCCAGGATCTGTTATCCCTTGCGTCTTCGTATTTAGATAAATCTTGGCGTGTATTTTGGGATTTATCTAAGTCTCAAAAAGGTAAGTACTATGCATCTATTCAACCTACTATACCAAAGCGTCCTTGGTTTTATTCTCAAAGATTTACTGAACGGAGAATTATATCAACTATTTGTCGTTTGCGCCTTGGACATGCATGTACTCCTGTGCATCTGGCCAAGATCAGGGTCAGGGACCATTCACTGTGTGAATGTGGTCTAGACGAAGGCTCCCCTTCCCATATTCTTTTTTCTTGTCCTAAATTAATACGTCCCATCTATGATATCCTTCCTCAAAAAGTTCCCCGCCCTCTTAATGTTCAATGTTTGTTAATGTTTGTGTTTAGTCCCTTATGTAAATTTTTTTGTAAATATATTAGTTTTAATAAAATCAAATTATAATCTAACCCTTAGTTATTATTATTTATTATTAATTTTTAATGTTGTATATATGTTGATTATAAATATTTATTTTGTTATAGGTGAAGGTTGCTGTAATGTTACTGGATTCTTTTTGATTTTTTTTTTTGTTTTTTTTTAAATTTATCATAGTGTAACTATTTCTCTTTTTTACCGTACAATCTCCTTCGTGTGTTCTCCATTCAACGTGACATTGGCGAAGTGATTTGTGCTCTACTAGCACGTTCGAAGCGCCATAATTTAAGAACTGAACTGAACTGAACAAATAAAGCCATAAATCTGTATCTCTTCTATAGGTTTTGTTTTCACGGGTAATCTACTAGCCCGCTTTAGATGAAATTCGAAAAGAAGAAGTCGTAGGGTCAAATATAGGCTACTTTTTAAAAAAAATCAAACCCTAGGAGGTTGAAACAGTGGATGAATCTTATGTATGTTAATATAGTGAGAATGAAAGATCTAAACTCCTTGACTGATTTCGATTAATTTTCTCAGGAAATAGTTGATAAGGCAAAGTCAAATATAGGCTACCTCTCTTTTTTAAAAATAATTAGAGAGGTGCTAAAATAGGGTATGAAAGTAGTAGTTTACCCAGCGACGCCGCGAGCGGGTCGTTAGTTTACCCTAATATTCAATATAGTTTTAAACATTTTTAAAGTGTTATTCCACACTTAGGAAAATTGAAAAAGACATTTAAAGAAAACGTATAAAAATTTGAACGCAGCGGGAAAAAAAATTTTTATACGTTTTCTTTAAATTCAATATAGTTCCCACAGAAAAATAAAAAGTACCAAAGTCAAGTTATATTGATTATTTGCAAGTAAAGGTATTTTTTTAATACCAGTAAGTAACACAATTATAAAATAAAATAAAAAGTCTAAAATTTATTTAAGATATTATGACCAGTTTATAATACTATATACCTGATGGTATATATGTACGAAATCTGCTATCATATAGATATATGATAGCAGATTTCGTACGTTTTCTTACTAGATCAGTTATCACTATACGTTATCAAATAGTATAGACATTGTACTAGATGCATCGATGATTTTCGCAAGAATATAATTAGTGACGCAAGGTTAAATTTAGACCATCCCCCTTTTATAAAAAAAAACCAATTCCAAAGAGGCAATAGTGGATGAAAGTGATAGTTCACGTGGCGAAGCCGCGAGCGGGTCGCTAGTAATAAATAAAGTACTATTTATTATACACTGATGAAAATACATTTACAGAAATATCAATAATATTAGTTAGCAGCAGAATGGGCAACCTTATTGCTAAGTGAGCGATATTTTCTAGATCTTTTCTTTATAATATTTATTTTAAAATGTATAGCAAATTCGTATCAATTTACAATGTAAAGTGCTTTTATTAAGCACTTAATTTTAATATATTTATTTTCTAAATAATTCTTACAATTCAACCTTTTTTTTTCTATATATTTACATGTTTTTAACCTTAAGTGAACTCGAAATGACTGCTGTACACACACGATGGGAGGTGAAAATGACGTCTTAATAATTCACCAGTTCAAAAGCAACCTTGCTCCTCCGCAAAGCGCTTGCAAGCATTTAAATATTTAAAACCACGAAAAATCAGAAATACGAGAAATATTTAAGCTAGTGGTTACTCTAAAACTGTCTCGTATTATTTGAAGATTTTTAAAAGTACTAGTAGGAGCCAGTCGTGGCGCAGAGGCACAAAGTGTGACTGTAAAGTGACTGGTTGTGGGTTCATTTCCCACTCGAGGCATAGAAATATTTAACATTGCGTGTTGAGTTCCGCCACTCAACGCGCAAGTAGAAAAAAAAACAAGGTTACATACTCTAAAAATAAGGTAAGATATTTTAAAACTTATTAACATACACAAAATAGAGTATAGAATCTATATTTTACACAACAAATTCATCCTTTTCATATTAAAGTTCACTCATGTGGAATTACAGAAGAAACTTGATTATCCGGTCCACAGTTATACAGATTCACGATTATCCAGACTAGTGACTAATCACTCTTCCTATTATAAATGAGAAAGTAACTAAAAGAATAAAATACCTAGAAGTCGAATTTATGCAAGCATGAACGAATCGGAACTGGCTTTACCTGTCCGCTACATACGTATCTAAATATTTTATTTCATGATTAAGGCTGCAGTATTTTAGTATATGTTCTGCAGTATTGTAGTATTTTGTATTCCATGTATGTAGGTAATCTAAGAAAATATATCTTTTAATAAATACTTAAAATTGATTTTTGTTGACATATGTATATTTGATGTTTCTAAGAAACATATAACATTATGTACCATATGGAACGTATTAATTTAACTGCGAAAAACTGAAATTGAAATCATGAAATCAAATAAATTATCAAATAACTCAAATGTTAATAGCATAACGACTGCTAAACTGTCTAAACAGATTCACATTTTATTTTTATTTTTTAGCTTCAGCTGTATCCCGCACACAGCAGGGTAGACAGAGGGAACCTAGCGTTAGCGTTAAGGCACTCCGTTCCCCATTTTCCGCCGAACTTGGAGGCATTGCGTGTTAAGTGGCAGAACTTAACGCCGCGCTTTACCTCGATACCAGAACGAGGAAAATGGTAATATTAAATATACCCTACCCCACCCCTCGAATGGGAATCGAACCCACCAGTCGCTTTACAGTCACACTTTGTGCCTCTGCGCCACGACTGGTCCACCATATTGTATTTTAATTATACTATTCACTTAATGTATAAGATAGTTCATTACAAGGCTTACCTCAACGTACGACTCGGAAAGAAGTAAATTCATTACGAATCTTATTTCGCAACCACCTTAATACTGCAAAGTGTATAGAGAAGATCCCCGATAGAAACTTCAGAAACTCTAAGATTTAATATTTCACTTCTGCTCTCGCGAGCTGCATCGTAATTTTCTCTTTGCTATTTTACTCTTACATTAAGTTATTAAAGTTTTATAGAAAGCTTCCTGTATAATAAACCGTAAAAATGTATCTTACGTGAAAAGTCTAGCGTTGCTTGGATAATATATTTTTTTGCTTAAATACTTTTTACTTTACAAGTGACTAGGGACTCGCTCGTGATCTGCACTTTTTATCCCCTACTTGAGTCCCTTCAGGATTCTCTGAACTTTCTAAGAAATCATAATAAAATATAGCCTATAACACTCCTGAATTGTTTTCTAATTGTGAAAGAATTTTAATGATCGTTTCAATGTTTCCGAAGATAAGCGTTTACAAATAAAGTTAGAAGCTTTAAGCTCAAGCTCTTTCAAGATAAGCATAGTAGTATGTACAGGTAAATATTGAGTGCAAAGGGCAAATATTTACATATTAGTTACATAATAATTATTTGTAGAATATAAAGAATATCAAATGTCATATAGGTAATTTAATAGACTCGATATAGATTAGACTTACAACACATACAGACATAATGTACTAAGCGATTTAAGGAAAAAAATGGATTTACTTTTTATTCATTGGGTTTCAAGAACTTAATTTTAATCTTTTAAATAGTTAATTACATATTCCACTGGTGCCAACTTCTCTAATGTCATATTTCAAATACTGCTTATCATGTATTTAATATTTAGCCTCTAAGTTATCTAGAACCATCTACGCTCATCTTGAACAAAAATTGGGTGCAGCAGACAAATTCTGGTAAGCTTTACAACAAACAATTACATTTTAAAGTACTAGCTTTACTTAGAAATAACAACTTTGAAATTCACAAACTGCACTTACTCCGTTCACGATTGTTATTTGAGTACCATATTCAAATTATAAAATAATATCTAAAAATTGGCGCAGTCGTGGCGCAGTGGCACAAACGTGTGACTGTAAACGACTGGTTGTGGGGTCGATTCCCACTCGAGGAGTGGAAATATTTATTATTTCCATTTTCTTCGGTCTGGCATCGAGGCAAAGGGCGGCGTTAACTTCTGCCACTTAACACGCAGTGCCTCCGAATTCGGCGGAAAGTGGGAAACGGTGTGGCTTAACACTAGGTTCCCTCTGCCTACCCTGCTGTGTACGGGATACAGCGTGAAGCTAAAAAAAAAACAACGGGAAAAAAAACTCTAAATTTATGTTCTTTTCTACAGCTTCGCGTTTTTTCTAGCATAGAAATGTAATCAAACAAAACGTGAACAAAAAATTGTCAAGACACTGCGTTCTACACTTTTCGCTCTAAATCGAAACATTTCATTTTGAGTGGTGAAATTTAACGTCGTGCTTATTTTTACTACCATGGCAAAGAACGAATTACGTTTGCAATCAGACGCTTGTCCCATTGCATTACGATGGCCTTTGGCTGTAGGAAAACTTGGTTACAGATAGAGCTTAATCTAATATTTACATAAAAAAGCAGCTTCACGCTTTTTCCTGAATAACAGGGTAGAGAGAACATAGTGTTAAGACACTCCGAAATTCAGACATTGTGTGTTTAGTTAATGCCGCGCTTTGTCGTTACCAGAGGGAAAAAAAAAATGAAAACAATATATAATCATTGCCTCGAGTAGAAATGGAACCCATAACCTGCCCATTTAAGCAAGACGCTATCCAACTGCGCCGTCGAAAGCCTCGTAGACAGTACACTCATAGTAGCTCGTAGATCATATTTACATAATTTTAACTAATTTCTAACAGATGCAGAGAGCTGTCAGCTACAAATGTTTCCCTAATTTCAATAACAGCGCTAACCCAATTTCTTAAGAGCCAACTTAATGAGCAAAGTTTGATTGCTCGTACGAGTATAAAATACACGAAATTCTCTGGCTCTTATGTACACAAGACAGTCAAAGCTGGTGATAAATGCAGGCAATTAAGCATACCGAGCGCAGTTGTATCACAAGACTTGGAAACGTAACTTGCAGCGCTAAATTCAAGTCACTGAAATTAGAGATTTGAAATCGACAGAAAATCTTTGGTAATTATAATTTTCGTTTTTTTTGGCTTCACGCTGTATCCCACGTACAGCAAGGTAGGCAGAGGGAACCTAGTGTTAAAACACTCCATTCCCTACTTTCCGCCGAATTCGGAGGCACTGCATGTTAAGTGACGGAACTTAACGCCGCGCTTTACCTCGGCACCAGAGCGAAGAAAATGGAAATATTAAATATTTCCACTCCTCGAGTGGGAATCGAACTCATAACCAGTCGCGTTTACAGTCACATTTTAACACAACGTTAAGTACAAGTTAAGTACAATTTTAATTTCACGTTTCATTTTTAGGCATAATAATAGGGTGGTCAAAGAAGATCTAATGAAACAGACACCCTGTTCTCGACTTTGCTCGAAATCTAAACATTGCCGTTTAAGCGGCGGAACTTACAACGCTTTACCTTTTGACGCGCTTTGTCTTAAGTATCAGAAGGGAGAAATCAAAATAATAATCTCCCCACATGGAAATCGAACCCACAACTATCGCGATTACAGTCAGATGCTTTCACACTGTGCCATGACGGCTTCTATAGTTATAGCAACTTTTTATAGTATTTAATTTTTAACCAAATTTATAACAACTGTATAGAAAATTCTATATGGAGGGATGTAAACGTACAACTTACTAAGCTGCGTATGCTCAATTTTATACAAAAATTCGTTATTTAAATATTGTTCTTACTTTTTTATTTCGTTTAATATTATAACGAAAATCTACACTTATTACAAAATTGGTAAATTTTATAATTTGATAGTACTTACTATGTTTATGTTTAATTAACTAGTGGCCTCGGGCAGTACAATTAAACTTTAGGGAAGATAATATTACTAATTTGGTGAGTGAAATGTTATACCTATCTTGTTGTTAATAACAGTATTTTTCAGTTCCACGGTATTTCCTGCGTAGGGGAGTAGTCAGAGAAAACCTAGTGTTCAAATATTTCGCTTTCCACTTACCATGTTATAGCGACACGTTGATTGAATGATAAAACTAATTTAAGCACTAAAATACCTATACAATTTTACCTATATATAAATAATCATTCCCCTAGTTAGGGTCGTATCCACAATCAATCGAAAGGAGAGACCTTACAAATTATACTGCTTTAGGACACTTCGGAGCCTTTGAGCGCTCCTGAATTCGGAACCTGCATAGTAAAAGATATAATAAGAAATTACGTTATACACATTATATTTACTGCATAAACAACTAATATAGTTGTTCACAGGCAAGTGACAAGTATCATTATGAATGATTTGAAGCAGAAGTGAAATATATTAATGGTAGAAAACTCGAGCAATTTACTTTATTTGTACATTGCTATTTGTTTTTAGAGGGGCAACAAAAATAATAAAAAAAAACTTAAACATTAGTAAAAATAAACAAATATACGAACTTAGAACCAAATTTAAAAGAGATTACATAGACGTTCTCAACAAATATTTATGTAAGATATGCTTTTCTCCTTATTATAATCATTTATTTTACTTAAATTTATTATAGTACATTTATATTTATTATAAACATAACTATAAAAATAGTTAACACTATAACTATTCTTAATATTACAAATGAATATTAAATTACCCAGTTATATACTAAACAAAACTAAAAAAGAGTGGCAGTAAAAGTCACAGAAATAATTCAGTTACAAATATAACACAATTAAGCAACGAGCACTCGACACGGACGGTAACATCACAAAGTAGTGTATGTTATGAAGCCACACCTATATTCGTATGTGCATATGAAAGTAACTTGCTTTATTTTCTTTGACAAGATAATTATTCAAATTTTAATTGAAATAATTTTTCGCAGAAAACAATTTTTGTATTTTAACATTACTTAGTGAAATATGTATTTATGTATTTATTATATATGTATGGGTTGAGGCCGTCTTGGTTTAAATGGACAGAGTTTGACACTCATGTAGGCGCGATGGTTATAGTTAGTTCGATTCCCATTCGAGGGAATGATTATGTACTATTTTTTATTTTTCCGCTCTGATACCTAAAACAATGCGCGGCGGTAAGTTCCGCCACTTAACACACAATGTTTCAATTTCGAAACGGAAAGAGGTGTACGAAATGTTAAGGTTATATCTGACTACTCTGCTACGAGGGGAAATGTGTGAAATTAAATTATGTCAGTGCTGCTTTAGTCTGAATAAACAAAATGCAGTGTTAGGTTTTACTTTTGGACGTATATAGTGTCTAAAATGTACTTTTGTAGAAACGTTAAAATAGCCGGAGTACAAGATTTTTTCCTTTCCACTTTTATGATACTGAACTACATGCCCTTTAATGAAAAATCGTGAACCGTCCATAGTGAGATAAATAGCTTCAAGAAACTTGAAACTGTTTTCCATTATTCTACTATTCAAGACTAACGTCTGGAAAAATATTCTTTAAGAATCAGTGGAGAAAAATCTTGCATAAAAAGTGATTCTAGAACCACATACCACATACAGACACACAGATTTTTTTATTAAACGATTTTTTTTTTCAGTTCAAAACTTTGGAAAAGTATAAATCATGTAGTGACGAGTATAAATAATATGATTTAAAGCATTAACTATGAATACGTGAAACTTACTCGTGAGCTTTAAACGGTTTACGCTTTCGCTAAATATTGTAAGAAAATAATAGATAAATGTAGCTAGTATAAGAAAATATACATAAAATAAAACTACATTACAATATGGTTTTGGAGAAAAATCGTATTACATCGTATATCGTACCATATATATACAGCATCTTTAAAAATTTAAAGACTGTGGAAATATGTTTCGTGAAAACATTTGTAGAAAATATTTCCAAGATAAATTACACTTTATTGTTTGCAGTTGCTATTCCATTTCATAAAGCGTTCGCTAACTGATGCTTATATTGTAACACTACAATAACTGAACATATTTTTAAGATTAATGCTTTTTATAAAATACGAAAGATTTTTTTAATTGCTCGCCAATATAAATGAAACTCTTTCGTTACTAATCAATAGCTTCAGCCGGAAGACATCCACTGTTGGACATAGGCCTCCTTCAAAGATCGCCATTTAGAGCGATTGCTCTCCTTTCTAATCCAGTGGTTTCCCCCGGCTTTGACTACGTCGTCAGTCCATCTTGTGAGGGGCCGTCCAACGCTTCGTCTTCCGATTCGTGATCGCCACTCAAGAACCTTTGCTCCCCAACGGTTGTCGGTTCTACAAGCAATGTTAGGCAACATTTCCACATTCACCACATCCGCTTGCTAATTTGGAGAACTATGGCGGTGACTTTAGTTCACCTACGGATCTCCTCATTCCGAATTTTTTTACCCAAGGAAACCCCAAACATAGCCCTCTCCATGGCCCTTTGGGCGATTTTATTATTATTTTATATTACTAAAGTACAGCCGAAATTACTACAACCTATATAAAACGGAAGTAATCAAAAAAACTAGACTTTGAAAATCTAAATTTACTATTTATAATCCACCGTAAGCACTAAGAAAGGAAATCCGATTTGTTTTTGAGAACAGGGATGAAATAGATTTTTATGTTTTATAGCCAATACTGTGAACTCATAAAGTTCACACAAACAAAGTTGTAAAACTACTATTAAAACTATAATATTGTTTATTAGGTAGATTTCATATACAGAAGTCAAAGTGATAGGTTATCGTTACACATTACGGCTACATTATTGGAAACAACATTGCAAACTTTATATTGTACCTATCAATGTACACAATAAAAACATAAACTAAAATAAACTGGGCCAGTCGTGGCCCAGTGGCATAAGCGTGTGACTGTAAACGACTGGTTGTGGGTTCGATTCCCACTCGAGGAGTGGAAATTATATTTCCATTTTCTTCGCTCTGGTGTCGAGGTAAAGCGCGGCGTTAAGTTCCGCCACTTAACACGCAAGCCTCCGAATTCGGCGGAAAGTGGGGAACGGAGTGTCTTAACACTAGGTTCCCTCTGCCTACCCTGCTGTGTGCGGGATATAGCGTGAAGCTATTTTTTTTTTTTAATTTTATATCTTGAACATTTTATGAGTAAATATGTATTTTAAACAATGAAAAAATTAACTTATTGTGTAGTGGTTATTGTAGGGATACGTAAACTGTTCACATGTTTATTATAGTTCTATAACTACTATACCCTATGGTCTTTAGATAAAGACCCAATTTTATATACCTACTACTATAAAACAAAAGTAAAATCCCAATAGGAATGATACTTTATCAATTTAATAAGACAATAGACTCTTTTTGAGATGTTTTCTGATTAATGATACCAGATTTCAGCTACTTTAAGCATTTTTTCCATAAATAAAAATATTTATTATAAAAATAAATATTTATTATAAAAATATTCGGCTAAAGCTAAGAAAAGAAAAACAGAAACCAACTATTAACAACATAATAAAAAAATAATAAATTACTACCATTTTTTTCAAATTGAGCTTACCCTAAAAACTGGTGTATTAATTTAGCACTTTACAAAATATAGAACACGATACATTGTTAGAACACTGTTGAATGAAAATGATTAATGGTTCGCGCCTAATGTTGTGAATTGTTCGAAGCTGATGATCCATGTACAAGTGCGCTATAAAAGTTTTATTTTTACATTTTTCGCACTTTACTTTGCCTACAAAGGCGCGCTCTCGATATTGCTAATTTAAATGTTCTACGTTTAAGAGCTTGTGCTATATAAAATGTACCATTTTACCATTTTAATGTAAATCGCAGCTGGTGCAATTCTGTCGTTCTGTTTTTATTTTAACGTAAAAGCCTTAAATATTTTTAAAACCTTATAAGAATAGGGAAACAATATTATTGAATATATGGTATGTCAGTTCGTTTTTTTTAAAATCGCATTTGCAAAATTATATACTGATGTATGAAGAAAAGCAAACGCCATCTTTCAACTATTTTTTTTTATCTTTAACAGTTTCTCCTCCTCCCTGCATAGAAAGGAAGTCGGAGAGAACCTAATGTCTCAATCTGTTCCCCACTTTTGGTCCGAAATTAAGACATTGAGTGTTGACGTCGTTTAAGAACCAGAACGGAGAAATGAATATAATATAATCATTCCCCGAGTGGAAATCGAACCCACAACTGTCGCGTTTACATTTACGGACGCTATCCTACTTTGTCACGACCGCCTCAACTTTTCAATAATATTTATAAATATATTTCAATACCAAAAACTAAATTCAATAAAGCAACCTGCTTCTATAAAGCCACATCAGTTTTATCACCAAACCTTATGTTTGACACAACCAATAAAGTAACATGTTCATCTCCGAATACGAACAGAAATCCCTGTAACATCTTCGTTCTTTATTCTTATGCCTTGTCTTCCTACAATTTTGAGTATTCTCTTGCCTTACAACTTCGAAGATTTCCAACGGGATTTGATCGAACTTATAATATTCATTTGCGCGCATGAATAAAATATAAAAAACAAGAAAAATATTTTTTTTGTTAGTTAGAAAAATATTTTTTTTCCTTCTTGTATATAAGTTATATTTTTAGTAGTAAGAAAAGATGAATATGGTTTCAAGTGGCGGCGTTGAGTTCTTTTAGATACCGATTTACACAATTATTAATAATATTAATATTATTGACATTTCTAAGCTTCCACGTGAATTGTAGACACATGCTATATATTGATTAAATTATTAATATAGGTATAGATATGTAGGTACGCACGTTGTGTACCTATACCTCACGTTCTGGAACAAAGATTTCCCATGTGGCTTCTAACTAATGATTATTTATTTCATAAATCTCTCAGTGCTTATATGTACCTAGGATGACATCCACTCTAGTTTATAACAAATTCAGCGTTACACTTTTTACCGAACAGTAGAATAGGTATTCAGAGAAAAATCAGCACCAAGACACTCCGTACTCCACTTCCTGCCTAAAATTGAAATCTTAATTTAATTGTCTTTGTTTGTCCAGAGCGGAGAAATAAGAACCCATACTTATAGTATAAATGCAAAAGCCTGTCTGTTTGTCTGTTACGCTTTCACGGCTAATCTACCGGCCTGATTTGGATGAAATTTATAATGAAAGTACTAAATAATCCAGAGTCAAACATAGGCTACTTATTTTTTCAAAAATAAAGTAACCTGTGCTTATATTATAGCACAGGTTACTTTATTTTTGAAAAAATAAAAATCCAAGAGGGATCCCTTGATATAGGGTATAAAAATTTATATACAAAATCTAGACCGCTTGACCTATTGTAATGAGTTTTGGCATAAATATATTTGATAATCAAAGATTAAACATGGTCTTCTTTATTTTTCAAATCCACCCCCGATAGTTTCAATATAACGAAACAATTATGCAGTTAACGCGGCGAAGCCGCAAGCGGGACGCTAGTATGATAAAATTCCGCCGAGTCGTAGTCGAACTCGCAATCGTGTGGTTTACACTTATGTATTGTGTTCTTCCACATTAGGTACATAATACCATATGTAGCTTCACATATTTCACATAGCGATGCAATCAGAACTTAGAAGATTATTTTTATGATCACTAAGACGAGATTAGTCTACCTTATCACTAAGTAAAAATTACATTACATTAATAAAGTAAATTAAGGATTCGGACTAAACAACTAAAATACTATAATATTAATATGATAGCTTTTATCAAAACTACTATTGTCTGAAGGTTAGTAACTGTTTTAGAATAGTTGTAATTTGAACATTAGTCAAAACAAATATATTTATAAAATTTAACCTGCGGAGGAGTGAAACATTTTCGTATTATAGCGTCCTATTATAGTATCAATACATTATGTAGAATAAAAATAAATCATATTGATGATTTCATATCAACGTCTGTAAAAGAGATTGGTTGTGGGTCAATCTCCACGAAGAGGATTTTTTTTAGCTTCACGCTGTATCCCGCACACAACAGGGTAAGCAGAGGGAACCTAGCGTTAAGACACTCCGTTTTGGAGGTATTTCGTGTTAAGTGGCGGAACTTAACGCCGCGCTTTGCCTCTGATACCAGAGTGAAGAAAATGAAAATATTAAATAATTCAATTTCTCGAGTGGGAAAGGAGGAATTAGATATTAAGCTTAAATTATTTTCATTTCTCCACGTTTCATTCTCTATAGTAAGATAATGAGCGGGGTGGAGTTCCGTCTCCGTCTCACTCTAGATTTTCTCCAACTAACCTGCTATACAAAAAAGAAAAAGCGTGGCGTGTCATATTTCCTAATTCACTGCATTGCTTTTATAGAATACTAGCTGTTACCCGTGACTTCGTCCGCGTGAACCAAGAAACATCTTCATTGAGTTCCGATCAGCAGCTCTACCCAAAGTGAAAATGGTTAGAGTCAGATAGATCTCACAATTGCGTTATACGAAAAAACCGCATCTGTGCCTTTCAAATTTGAGAATTGCCCTCGATTTCTCCAGGATTCCATCATCAGACAATGATCTTCTTACCATGGGACCAATTGTGAAATATCTCGAACAAAAAAAGAATTTTGAAAATTGTTCCACCCATCTTCGAGTAATTGGGGAACACATAAAAGAACCTCCTTTTTTATATCGGTTAAAAATCCCTATAAATTTTAACTTATTTGATATCAAATCTATATTACTGCAAAGTTAAAAATTATTCTGATATCAAATCTATATTACTGCAAAGTTTCATGAAAATCCGTTCAGCAGTTTTTGCGTGAAAGAGTAACAAACTCACACACATCCGTACAAACTTTCACATTTATAATATTAATAAGATAAAATATTAGAAGTAAATTTATTGTTTTGAAAAAACATACGTTTTTTAATTATTTATTATATAACTCTTCAAGTCTTCACTTCTTTATATGAACTGCACACATTTTCTGTAAAAAAAACCTTTTCTTTTGCTAGTATAATCTAAGCCTCGCTTTCAATTAAATTTCTATAATTTTTTTGTATTTAACAAAACTGGAAAATCAGTATGTCAAAGGATAAAAATTTTAGTAACTTATATATGATAAAAGAGTATGATAATTATTAAATATTTTAACACTGTTGAATTGTTATTCCCACATTTTGTATTTGAAAAGCATTTTTCTTTTTTGTAAGAATATAAAGACTAAAACCATTAATTGAATTTCTATAAAAAATCATCAAAAGTTTTTCATATTAAGTGTGAAAATATCACTTTAAAAATGTTAAAAATATTGTTTATAAATAAAGAATAAAAATACTTATGACATGACTACAATATATTTGTTTCAATAATAATAATTGTAGTATCTATAGAGTACAATAAATGTAACATTGCATGAAGTAACTTATTCTAGATTAAAAGAGAATTTAATAGGCAGTGTAAGATTTTCTTAATTGCCATCAGTCCATACTTGATTAGATTAGAAAAATATAATCTACTCTTCATCAACAAGCAATAGCACCCTGTTCTTATCGACTCTTACGTTAGGAGCACTTTTCAACTTCTTTATAAATTTATCAGCAATTCTGTCATCAACCTCGTCACCAGTAAACTCTGAATATTCAGACAAAACTTTCTTTTGTAAGCGCTTGAAAGGCAGCTCATTGTCTTTTTTCTGTAAAACTGAAATAATTACTGAGTGCCAGTTGAATTTACCATTATTTTCAGCTGCCTCCTTTTCACCCTGGGCAACATTTTGGTCATGGAGGCAAATACTTTCATTGGCTTCTACTGCCAATTCATTCTCCATTTTAAGCTTTTTCTTGCTAGCTTTCACTTTTGCAGTATCACTCTCCACATTCTCTACTACCTCTGGTACTTCTAAAGTTGGTGCTGTATCTTGTCTCTTGCGTTTCTTTTCTTTTAACTCATTATCATGACCATTCATATTTTCCTTATTCTTTTTCTTTCCCTTTTTGGGTACTTCAGCATCATTGTCAATTTCCTCTGGTGGAACTTCGGCACTTTGCAATTCAGCTTCATACTTCTTACGTTTCTTTTCTTCTTTCCTTTGTTTCTTAGATAATTTTTTGTTTTCTTCTTTTTCAACAGGTACTTCATTATTATCTTCGGCTACAGCTTCATTTTCCACTTCCTTATCTTCATCATGATTTCCATTTTGCAATTTTCCATTTACATGTTTTTCACTGTCACCATTTTCATCTGGTAATCCATTTTCTTTAGCTTCATCTTCATCAGTTTTATCTTTTTGATTTTGATTTTTATTTTGAGCATTAGCATTAGAAAGTTCAGTTAATTTAACAGAAATTAAATCCCAGGCCTGATCAATATCTTTTGGGCTTGTTTTATGCCCACAGACATTCTTAACAAAGTTAATGAATTTTGGTTTCTTTCTTGGGGTGTTATTGTGCTTACTGATTGTCTCAATAATCCTTAAAACATTTCTAGA
The DNA here is from genome assembly GCA_019049465.1 of Dryas iulia moderata. Taxonomy (NCBI): domain Eukaryota; kingdom Metazoa; phylum Arthropoda; class Insecta; order Lepidoptera; family Nymphalidae; genus Dryas; species Dryas iulia. Next base: position 6,163,686 of record CM032437.1, read on the forward strand.
TGTGTTTTTTTGTTCATCTAAGACAGATTGTAACATTTCCACCCAAGCATTCTGCTTCTTTTCACCTTTCTTTTCTTTTGCAGTAAAACCCTTGCCAGAGTAGCGCTCTTCTTCAGTAATACATTTTATGTGAGCCTCATAGTCATTGCCTCTGAAAATAAAATTTCATAATGTTATCAAAAGAAATATTAATTTAAAATACATATGGATACTAAGCTCCAGTTTTAATTTATTTATTAAAAAAATGAAGTTAAAGGAAATTATTAAGTATTAAATGAGACTGTAAAAAATTGAATATGAATTTATATTTAAGATGAAAAAAAATTAAAAATTAACTAAATCATTTAGATTTTTACAATATTATCAAAGAAAAAGTACATTTAAATGGCTAATATTTTTTTTCCTTTATTGACATCCTTAATATTAATAAGTTATTATATTGGTTAAATTTGTGAAGCAAATACTTACAGAAAGTCTTTGAAACAATCCATACATGAGAGGTTAGGGTTTCTGTTTCTGCATTTTGTTAAATAGTGTTTTTCAACCTTCGGTTTTTGCACAGATTCACCGCAATGACCACACGTAAAAACAACCATATTGTTGTTTGAAAAGGAGTAATATGAATTAAAGTCCTACAATATTTATATTGAATTAACAGAAATATGCAAAAACCTGAAAAAAATAATATTATTAGACATACGTGACTTAAGACATGAATTTAATTTTTTTGTTTAACAATCGGCGTCCTAAAAGAAAATGTATGGGATTATGAATAACATACTTTTTTGATAGAATATTTTTAAAAATACATCAAACTTTTTCACTTTTACAATACACGTGCTATTCAAAACACGCAAAAAAATCCCAATCCGATTTATTAAATAAAGTAATTAACGTCACTGTCAAATGTCAACATTGTAATTTAAAGACGTTCAGAAACCAGAATAAAAGTAAAGTGTAAACACAGTGAGAATATATAGCTGAATGTCCACACAACAACATACGAAATATGATTATATATTTTAAATATAGTGAAAATACATATGTTTCTATCATCGTCAAATACTCTACCTTCAATTAGTCATCTCTTCTAGCTCTGTTTACCTCAAATTGCAATCTTGAGTGTGCTAGGTTGGGGGGTTGCAATAAAATACCAAACTTGTAACCATGCTGCAGGCTGAAAAAGTGACACAACCTTTACTATTATTACTATTAATGTTTTATCAACTTCAGTCCAATAACACTTTATGCTTAATACAACAAAAGAGCTGAATTATCTGATTTTTAATATATTATCTATGTTTTGTTTCAAGTTTGTTTATATTTGACAGTTACCATTTTCTAAGTTGTATTCAAGTTTACGGTTTTCGGGTGTGTCCGGTACAACATTAAAAGCGAAATAACTCTATTTTTAAATTAAACTATACTCATTTAATTATGATTTTATGAATAAATATACGGACAAAATGTTTAATTGTAACTTTGCATTCTTAATAGTGATTCTAGGTAAGTAAAGACTACAACCCAAATATGTTATAATATATTTCAAATACGAAACTTTATTACATCGACTTGTGTGATTGTATACAAATAATTATCAAATTTACAGTATTTACGGCTGTTCATTCGGCTTATAACGAAAGCCCGCTAAATGTTAATAACATTACCAACAAGCCTAAAGTAGAAGGCGAAGACGTCGTAACTTGGTGTACAACATCTATAGCCGAACAAGAGAAATGTGAAAAACTTGCAAACTCTACATTAACAGACAAAGGACTTTTTGGAAAAATTTTCCTTGAGATACAATGTAAAAGAGTAAGTTTTTATTTAAATACCACATTTATATCATATTTTCTGTTCTTACTTTGTATTAATCTTGTGTACTCTTCTTGTTATTTATTTAACTTTTTGCGATTTTAATGTGAAGGATATCTTAATTAAAATCTATTAGCGAAAAGTCTCCATGTAGTCAATTGAAAAAATTAAATCATAATAAGTTCTTTCTTCAGCAGCATATTATACTGTTCTTCATTTATCTATTAATTTAGTACTGTTGTGCTGGGTGTTTCTGTACAGCATATATTTCTTAATTTAAATTATTTGATTGCAACTGTATATATTATTGACTGATATTTTTTTAAAAAATAATAATGTTTTTTAAGGCTTTTGATACAGAGGAATGTATGACATGGGTTGATAGGCAAGAAGCATCACTGCTAGCATTAGATGCTGGTGAGGTATATGTTGCAGGCCGATTCCACTCTTTAGTTCCTATTGTACAAGAGGTAAGATTTTATTTATTTTTGCTGATTATACTAGTGTAGTATAGTAATATATTTTAACAGTGTTTAAATACTCCAATTTTATATTTTGCTTATTATATAGAACAGCACATTGAGTATCACAACCTTATTCTGCATTGTCTTTCTAGATTGATGGCAGGATTCAGCAGGAGAAATTAAAAATATTTTTCTTAATGAGAATTCTAGATATTTAAAATTAATTGTTTTAATTTTTGTCAGCTTTATGGCAGAGGTGAGCCCTATCAACTAGCAGTAGCAGTTGTGAAGAAAGGAGGTCTGCCTCATGTTCAGCCTGGTATGGGACTTCATGGCTTGAGAGGCTCTAAAGCTTGTTTCCCTGGTGTAGGATCATTAGCTGGATGGGTGATGCCTATACATACTGTAAGTTTATATTTTTAATATTAGTTACTTAGTATTACTGTATACACAGTCTAAACTCATGGATAGATAATAGACATGTGTAAGTAATGCGAGTGATGTATTACATGTAATATCACTCGACCGCGTACTGTAACAGCACACATCACGCGGCCGAACTAAACATCACATATTACTTCTAAGTTCTAAACATCACATTACACTGCTCGGACCGCTGTCGGCCGAGCGTCGTGCATCGTGCGCTGTGCGAAGAGGACGACATGACGTGCGTCTCGTGTCGTGAGGCGACACTTCGCTCACGAGGGTGGCTTAATGTTTATTTAGAACTGTATTATTATAAACATAAGGTTTATATTTGTGCATGCACATTTCTTAGAGTGCAAAGCAAGAAAGCGCTCAGTTAAATGATAACAATTAGTTTATTTATTTGCGGAATGCTACAATTAATAAATTCATATATATTTTTTTGCAAAATCATGAGATAGCTACAAATACTCGCGGTATAATTTATGTTGTTGCGACTATTACCGTACTATGAAACCAGTATTACGGTACCTATATAAAATTCAGAATTGGTATCAAAAGTAATTATTATTTTTTTATAATATTGTGGGACCTACATTACCTACCATACGCAGCGTTCATACATAACATGAAGCATAAGACCGTCGCGAGCCGAAGGCGCGCGGTTACTAAAGCGTAGGAGCACATACGCCGAGTTTTGTATGGGCGCAGACAGGCGCATATTTATATGGCACTGCGTGTTATGTTTGAAATAATGGTAAAACCATACGACATTTCGAAAAATCAAGAGTTAGCTACTATTCAATCAACTTTAGTTCATTGTACAAATAGCGGTGCGATGGGCATGCCGTATTACTTATTACATTTCATATTACATGTCATCAGTATCTCAGTAATATCACATCACGCGCTGCCATGTGTGATATTAGTGTAATGCCATTACGCGACATTACGCGTGATGTTTAAAGTAATGCTAAAATGTGATATCACGCGGCACAAAATGTGATGCCATATCACATCACTTCATGGCGCACTGTTTTGCGCATGTCTAATAGATAAGTTCTTATGCACACACACTCAAGAGTATCACAATATGTCATGGAAAATGCTTACTTATTGGAACTGAATACTAAACTGGTTGTAAGTTTGTTTCCCACTTGGGGGGAAATACAATTAATATTTAAATTATTTTCATTCTCTGCTTTGGTACCTAGGACTTGGAAAATAAAAAATACAAACATTGCATGTGTTGATGATTCTTTTTTCTTATTATTTATAATGATGTTAATGAACATTCACAGTAAGTCTTAGGTCTATACATTATAATAAAGTTTTGTATACTTTTATGTCTATTTTACTAAACTATTCTGTAAAGTAAAAAAACTACTTTATTTTATAAACTAAGGAATATGGCATTTGACATATTTAAAAATGATATGCAGAAAATCCTGAAAGCCAATATTGAATTCAAAATTAAGATTTTGGTCCAAATTCTTAAACATATGCTATATATATTTTTTTAATTATTTAAAATATTATATATTTTTCCAGTTAATGCAAGAAGGTGGACTTAAAATAACTGATTGCAACAACCATGTGAAATCAGCCATAGAATATTTTGGTGAATCTTGTGCTCCAAACTCTTTAAAAGATTTATATAATCCTATTGGTGATAATTCTGATAAGTAAGTACTAAATATTTTTATTAATTTTTGTGAGTCATGTCATCTTTTTTTTAAAAAAAATAGACCAATTTTATTACAAACTTACTTTCTTCTATCTATATATGAATATAGCCTTAAAATATTATGTTGTTTGTATTGTAACTATTTTATCTTTTCAAACTTGGCATGATTGACAAATGAAACATATATTTTATTATGATATATTATTATATTCTACAATATAATGCAAGGTACAATTCATTTTGGTTCTCAAAATGATGACATTTTTCAACTTTTATATGGTGGATATTTAAAAAAAGAGATTTAATGTAGTAACCATAATCATAAGTTAGGCAGAACAACCTTACTTAGGTATCATCCAATCTTAATTCTGAGTAACCATTAATATCAAAGACCTTCTTCCTGCATAACAGGCAGAGAACCTGGTGTCCAAATACTCTGTTCTCTTTAATTTTCTCCTAAATTCAAGACAATGCTTATACAAATACGAAATTTGACTATTCACCTCGAAAGTGGTTTTCAATATGATTATTTCCCCGATTTAAACATTAGCCAATACCATTTATAGATAAATGGTGTCCCACTGCGTCATAATGTCCTCTTATTGTAATTTAACATAATGCAGTAGAAACTCGAAACCGGCCCTTAGTTATACGGATATGCGATTATTTGGACTAGTAACTCAATTATAGTAAATACTTACAAGACGAAATTTATGCAGCATAAACGCATCGGAACGTGTATTAAAGTAAGCACATTCTAACTTAAAAGATCGGAACTTAAAACTTACTTAAAATTATGTACATGTCGTTGATATGTATTTATTGTTTTTAACTAACATATTAAATTTGTAGGTAACTAAATGTACACAAAACCCGCTTTTCTTCGTACATTACATTATCCTTGAGGCCAGTTGTGGCGCAAAAACACAAAGTGTGACTGTAAAGCGACTGATTGTATGTTCGATTCCCACTCGAGGAGTGGAAATATTTATTATTTCCGTTTTCGTCGTCTGGTGTCGAGGCAAAGCGCGGCGTTAAGTTCCGCCACTTAACATGCAATGCCTCCGAATTCGGCGGAAAGTGGGGAACGGAGTGTCTTAACATTAGGCTTCTTCTGCCTACCCTGCTGTGTGCGGGATACAGCGTGAAGCTAAAAAAATTATAAAAATATCTGCATTTTCGATTATCCGGATGCCTAACAACAGTTAAACCGGGTAATCAAGTTTCAACTGTATTAACATAAAATTAACACATTTTAGATTATGCAAGCTTTGTACCGGAGGAGCTGGTGTGCGTTGTACATTAGCAGACCCATACGCAGGATATGAAGGGGCACTCAAATGCCTTATTGCCAATGGAACTGGTGATATTGCATTTGTAAGAGATACAACTATACAACATACGCTGCTATCGCATAAGGTTTTTGGTTAGTTTTGTTTTTCTTTATTTTTTGATTGTGTTACTATTTTAAAATATTTTTTAATATATTATAGTGGGGTGAGGAAATGATTTTGATTTTTAATCAATGAATTTATATTTGACGTGTTAATGAAGTTAGTGTGTTTGTATTAGTATCTAATTTTTCTTCTAAGGGCAACATTTAATAAAATATACTCAAGTTTTTTTTTAATCCATATCCATACTTATATTATAAATGCGAAAGTCTGTGTGTTTGTCTGTCACGCTTTCACGGCTAATCTACCGGTCCGATTTGGATGAAATTTAGAATGAAAGTAGTAAATAACTATGGGTCTAACATAGGCTACTTATTTTTTCAAAAATTAACCGCTAAAGGGCTGAAGTAGGGGATGAAAGTTTATAAGAAAAAACTAAACCGCTTGACCGATTGTAATGAATTTTGGAATAAATATAGTCGATAATCGAAGGTCAAAGATAGGCTACTTTATTTTTCAAAAATCCACCCCCGAGGGTTGCAGCATAACAAAACAATTAGGCAGTCCACGCGGCGAAGCCGCGAACGGGTCGCTAGTATATTATAAATGGGAAAGTCTGTGTGTTTGTCTGTCACGCTTTCACGGATAATCTAATGATCCGATATCGATGAAATTTAGAATCAAAGTAGTAAAAGTAACTGTGTCTAACATAGGCTATCATCATAGGATAGGCATCTAACATAATTATTTTTTAAAAAACAACCTCTAAAGGGTTGAAATAGGGGATGAAAGTTTGTATGAAAAATCTAAACCGCTTGACCGATTGTAATGAATTTTAGCATAAATTTAGTTGATAATCCAAGCTTAAACAAAGGTTACTTTATTTTTTAAAAATACACCTCCGAGGGTTGCAATACAACGAAACACTCACATAGTTCACGCGGCAAAGCCGCGGGCGGGTCGCTAGTAATGATATATTTTATCGTTATCTTCTGTGATAACAAGAATGTAAAATTTCCTGGCTGAAAACAGAATGTATTTATCAAAATTAATATATTTTTCAAATAATGTATGTTATTATGTTATGAATACAAACATTAAGAAATACCTGCTTGTTATTTCTTTTTTCACAGCTTTACGTTTTTTTGGGAATAACACTTGCTGCCAGAAACCTAGACACTCTGTTGAGTGGCGGAACTCAACACTGCGCTTTATCTTTGGAACCAAAGCAAATGAATGAAAATTTAAGTACATTTGTTCCCCTGAGTGGGAATCGAACCCACATCCGTCACATTACAGTCGACGTCGTTCCACTGCGCCACAACGACCTTCATATGATTAGATTTAGAGAGATTTAGATTTAAAATAAATAAAAGATAAAATAAAAATTATTTATTGTCAAGCAACATAGGCTTTACTTTATTTAAATCTTTTTAGGCGGTATAACAGAAGATGACTTTGAATTACTATGCCGCGATGGATCCCGCAAACCTATTCAAGAATGGGAACAGTGTAACTGGGGAGTGGTGCCCGCTGACGCTATAGTTACAAGTTCAGCTGCTACTACAGAGCAGAGGGAAAAGTGAGTTTGTTTTTGTTTCTTTTTGTACTATTATTTACTACATTTTTTATAGCTAGCTTTATGCTGTTTTTTGCATAGCCAGATAATTAGAGAGTTTGATTTTCTTCCTATTAGACCAGTCACTTTGCTTTTAGTCCACTATTCTTTGTCTATAAAAAAAGTAGAAAAATGCCTATATTACAAATGTAAATGTTTCTGTGATCTGATTAAAATATTAAAGTTGTTATTTTAATATTATTTCTTATTTATAATTATGTAATCTTATTCATTCTTTATAATATTATTTTACAGATATCAAAACTTGTTGCTCAAAATACTAGAATTGTATGGGGAACCCAATCCTCTGAACAATAATTCAAATCGAACCATCGATTACCAAGCTAGAGATTTGTATGGAAATATCCTGACTTCAACCACTGAACGACCGCGGTACAACGACTGGAATAGACGTGATCAGTATAGTGAGAGGGTGGATAGAGATTATAATAATGCCAGGTCAGTTGTGCTTCTAGTATAGAAAGAAATATAGTGTTTAGACACTCCGTACTTAAGTTTTCGCCTGAAATCTAGATATTATGTACTTTTAACTTTTTAAACTGTTGTTCACACACTTAGAAAAATAAAAGAACATTTTTACACAAAGTAAAAAAAACATTTTTAGAAAAAGTAATAAAAAATGGTGTCCAAGAGGCTTGAGTTAGAATCCCGCTGCGTTCAAATTTTTATACGTTTTCTAAGAAATGTGTTGAACAGCATGACTGCTTCCCACATTTATATGTTATAGTTAGATACTGTGACATTGCGCCACGTCACGTAAAATATCTTTTTACTTTATTTATGTTCTTTTTATGTTTTTAAAATAAGCAAACAAAAAGGCGTGTTCAACAGCGAAATAATACTCTTCTAAAGAATTGAGAAAATAACATGTTTTTATTTTATACTTTTCCCTTAGTAGGATCCGAACCCAATAACCAAAAAAAAATAATAAAATAAAATAAGGCTTTTTGTTTCTCTTACAGCGTATCACCATTTCGACCAAGAACTGATTCTCTGGGTAGACCTATAGAACTACCATTCAAATTATTTAATTCTGAAGGCACTACAGACTTATTGCTACAGGTACAATAAAATTATATGTTATTAATAATATAGCGAAATGTTCACTTTTCATTTATATGATACAGATAAAAATATTTTAAATTTGTATACTATACTGGTTAAAATACACCTAAATCCCGCATAACAGGGTAGGTAGAGAACTAATATTAAGACTATGTTCTAATGTATTATATACGTATGTCCTGTCACCAAAAAGAAGTGAAAATACTTCAAGTATAATTATTTTTCCGAGAGGGAATTGAACCCACAACCATTTCATATAGACAGATGCTGATGATGATTAGGGAGAAAAATAATAAGGATTTATAGGACCTTTAAAAATATATATCAAATGTTGTCTTTGTGACTAGCAACATTTGATATTTTTTGTCAAATTAAGATATATTTTTTAATTAAGATAAATTATTTTATTTCTTGAATTGTTTTAAATACTATAATTTTTTTTATCAACTTTTCAAACTCCTTTAATTTGTATTTCCTTATAACTTTCTATAAAAGAAATCTTGTACTCTATACAGGATGCAACAATGAACTTCCGTATACTCAAAGAGGAAGAACAATCAGCAGACCACATACTAACCACCAAAGATTCCCCAATAAGCTCCCAAGCGGAGAAGGCAGTGGTTGGCATCCGAGACTGTCCTGTAAAACGAGCCGTGCTGTGTGTTACTAGTGACCCGGAAATGGATAAATGTGTCAAAATGAGGGTATGTTATTGTATTAGTTAGAATTTGAAACTATAATAAGATTATTTAAGCCATGTTAATTACATGTATGTTGGTATTCGTAAATGCTTAAGTAACTTTTAAAATGCCTTTTTGATAATCAAGATATAAACGAATAATCAAGTTAAAATAAACGATTTTAAAATGTGTACAAGTCGCAATAGGCAAAAATTAAAATATGAATAAGTCATTTTTAAATTATTTATGGTCAGTCGGATAGTCGTAGCGCAGAGGTGATAAGTATGGCTGCAAATGCGACTGGATGTTGGTTCGATTCCCACTCGAGGAATTGGTATATTTAATATTTCCATTCTCTTCTCACGATGTCGAGGCAAACGGCGCCGTTGACTTCCTTCATTCACTACGCAAGAATCGCCAGAATCTGGCGGCAAATGGGGAACTGAGTGTCTTAACACTAGGTTTCTTCTACCTGTGATGAATACATAATTGAAAAATATAATGTATAAAATTATTGAACTTTCTTAACCCATTAGGTAGACCTTTAAAAACGGCATCAATTCCACCAAAAAATTAAGCGATAAATACTACAATACTTGGATTTTTTTTAAATATATTACTGTGTTTTTTCAAATGTATAAGTTTTATAGTTAATATTAACAAAAAAATACTATTTTAAACCAACCATCTTAATAAAGTTAACAGTAATGATAAATAATAATTTAAACTATCCATCCGGCTAGTCGTCGCCCAGAGGCACAGTGTGCCTGTATTGCCTCGAGGAGTGGAAACATTTAATATTTCTATTGTCTTCATTCTGGTGTAGAGGTAAAGCGCGGCGTTAAGTCTCGCCACTTAACAAGCAATGCCTCCGAACTGTTATTTCCTCACTAGATAGCGCTGAAGGCGGCGTACCTGTCGCCGCACGTGGTGTGCTGGCGCGCGCACAGCACGCGGCACTGCGAGCGCGCGGTGGCGGACGGCACGTGCGACTTCGCGCTGCTGGACGCCGCCGACATGCTGCACGCCGCCTACAGACATCGCCTCGTGCCCTTTATGCAGGAGGTAGGGTGTTAGTGGGTTTTTTTTGTGTAAAAGTCAAGGTATTGAAGACCTAGTGTCCAGACACTGTTTTCTTGGCTTTCTGCTCAAATTCGATTATATATATTTTTCCCCATATGGCTTGCTACCGTAATCAGTTGGTCAGTTTCCAATAGGCACAGAATCGAGTCCTGCTACGTTAACTTTTCTTCTTTTCTAAATTATATTTCATGCCCTAAATCCGTTAATAACAATTTAATATTAGGTTACTCACCGTCCATTTTTACTTTTTTACCGTTAAACATTTGAGTACACACTACCTACACTGCTGAGGTAAAGCGCAGCGTTAAGTTCCGCCACTTAACACGCAATGCCTCCGAATTCGGCGGAAAGTGGGGAACGGAGTGTCTTAACACTAGGTTCCCTCTGCCTACCCTGCTGTGTGAGGGATACAGCAGGAAGCTAAAAAAAAAAAAAAATCACACTACCTATTTTTTCATCTGAATTGTCTGCAATTGTGGAATAGGTAAAGAAAAACTGTTAATGAGTTTTGTCAAAGTCTAACTACCATGCTATACGTGACACTACATTCTTTTTCTATACTTTCATTACCCCAGTCAAGCAAAACAAAAAACGCTATTTTTTCACATACCACCACACAGTATATTTTAAGACCAATTTTTCTTTACGTACTACACTACTGAACAAATATTTATTTGTTATATTTATATAAATCTTTGTTGCACACAATTTACATAAAAAGTGCACAATAGACGTATAAACAGTCAAAAAAACATTCTCTACCAATCAACTAATAATAATAATAAATGAAAATAAACAATAAACTCTTTTTCAGGTATACTCAAGCGGTAACAATTGGTACTATGCAGTGGCAGTCGCAAAGGAACAGGACCCAGATACAGATCTGACTTATCTACGTGGTAAAAATACTTGTCACACCGGCATAGGAATGGCGGCCGGCTGGGTGTACCCGCTCGCGTATCTGATATCTAATGGGTGGATACGGTGAGGAATATTGCTTATTAAAAATTGGCCAGTCGTGGCCCAGTGGCACAAGTGTGTGACTGTAAACGACTGGTTGTGGGTTCGATTCCCACTCGAGGTGTGGAAATATTTAATATTTCCTTTTTCTTCGCTCTGGTGTCGAGGTAAAGCGCGGCGTTAAGTTCCGCCACTTAACACGCAATGCCTCCGAATTCGGCGGAAAGTGGGGAGCGGAGTATCTTAATACTAGGTTCTCCTGCCTACCTGTGAAGCTAAAAAAAAAAATCACTCAACACACAGTGTTATAAGATTGATTATTACACATTTTGAAATGAAACTATTTTTAACCGGATTAATCGCGTATATTTTTGATATTTGAAAATACATTTTTAGAAAACCCGTAGTCCGTGGTCATAGGAAGACTGACGTGGCATTCGTTTGTTAGTGGATACATTATTATATCAAACTACCGCCAACGATTTCTTAGTTGCCTCGTGTACTGGCCTGGATTCTTGCAAAACATACAGTATTGTTTGTAATGTTTGTATTTATAAAGATATTATTTTTTCAGCTTCACGTACACAGGAAGGTAGGCAGAGGAGAGGCTGATTTCATTAAACACACATCAGATGACAATGTGCCACTATATAGACATTACTGTCTATTCAATGATATTATTACATTGTGTCGTTAAGTTTTGCCTAACTTAACACGCAATGCCTCCAAAATTCGGCAGAAAGTGTGGATAGAGTGTCTAACACTAGGTTCCCTCTGCCTTCTTTTCTGTGCGCGGGATACAGTGTGAACCTAAAGAAAACATTAAGACAATTTATCTATATTAATTAAGGTTCGAATCCTACCAAGGGGAATGTTAAAGATCATTTTCTTGACGAGAAAAAAACATAAACACTGGTAACAGTAGAGTTAATACAAGAAACATAAAACAAAATAATGCACATAATACAATATTTAGTTACTTAATAAAAAATAACCATTATTAATGTGACCCGCCAGTTCGTACGGCTGCGACGGCGCGCACGCCGCCGCGCAGTACTTCACGAAGTCGTGCGCTCCCGGCGCGCTCAGCAGCGAGTACGTGGACGCGAGCACCGTGCCGCACGATAACCTCTGCCATCTGTGTCAGGGGGCTTCTTTCCGGTAGGTTCTAACTTATATATATTTTTTTTTTTTATAGCTTCACGCTACATCCCGCACACAGCAGGGTAGGCAGAGGGAACCTAGTGTTAAGACACTCCGTTCCCCACTTTCCGCCGAATTCGGAGGCTTGCGTGTTAAGTGAACACTTAACAAAAAAAACTTCGACACCAGAGCGAAGAAAATGGAAATATAATTTCCACTCCTCGAGTGGGAATCGAACCCACAACCAGTCGTTTACAGTCACACGCTTGTGCCACTGGGCCACGACTGGCCACTTATATTTGTTTGTTTATAATATAGGGTAATGCTATTTTAAAATGTGTATATTTATTTTTTTTTTGTTATGTAGGGTAATAAGTGTGAAAATGAGAAAAGTTGTGTATATGATATTTATTTTCCGTTTAATAGTGTTTGAACGAAATAAAGTTACATTTATTTACAATTTTTGATGTTAAATTTTTTTTTCTGTTCAGATAGCTGAATTTACCCGTAGAAATCTGTTACTTTATATTTTTGGTGTAAATGGTTTATCGAGTTAATCTTTTAGTTATAAGGAATAACTAAATGGTTACCTTGTGATGCAGTGGAACAGCTTCACGCTGTATCCCACACACAGCAGGGTAGGCAGAGGGAACTTAGTGTTAAGACACTCCGTTCCCCACGCATCGCCGAATTCCGAGACATTTCGGGTAGGTTATAGCTTATATTTGTGTTTTAGCGAATTCGGAGAGGAAGTTATCAATTCGGATGTTTTTTTTATATGATGATATTGACACAAATTTATATAATTATATTTTTAATGTTTACTGCATTTTATTTGAAGTCTCTTTTTTTTGTGAAATATATTTTAATGTTTAATCGAATTTAGTTTGGAGCAAACATTTCATTTCCAAGACGTGCTATCATTTAAAAAGTCATTAATTAGATGATAACCACAGAAACGTCTTTTCTTTCTCTTTTTTTTATTGTGATATGGAAAACTCATGGATGTTTTGTGGGATCTTATTGTAAAAGCATTCACACTTTCCCATGAAAGAATTTCGGATTCAATGCAATCGAGTTACAGGTGCGGTAAGCTTATGCGTATTTCAAGTCTCGAGCATGTTATGTACATCAGCGATTTTGGCAAAAAAAAATCTTTTTCTTGACACACATTAGATTTTCATAGATATATTGAGACACAACTGTCGATACATTAGTTTTCTTAAACTTTTGCCGTTTGGAATCTTTAGGTCGATGTTATAAATTGCGCGAATAACCCGCTTTTGTACACCAAAGATTGTATTAATAGCGGCTGCATTACCCCAAAGCATAATGCTATAGGACATAATACTATGAAGTAAACAAACCGAGCCGTTTCTACGTCAGTTAATAATCTAATTTTCTTAACCGCAAATGCTGCTGAGTTGAGTCGCCAATTCATCAATACGAGTTCCCCACTGGGGAGTGGGAGTGGGGGTGGATCCTGTTAACACTGCGGGATTTTTCGATTGGAAAACAAGATCCACGGCCTCTATATTTAAAAGTACATCGGCTTTAACAATTTTCGTATTTGTGATTCTGAAAGTTATACATTTATTTTTTTCTATAACAAATTATTAGGACTGAACCAATGTAATATCTTTGAGTAAGCGTTCTTCACATCGTCACATGCGCTTTATCGTCTTTTCATTTTAAAAATCAATGAAGTATCGTCTGCAAACAATGCTATCTCATGGGTCCTTTCAACTAGAAATGGTAAGTCATCGAGTGTACGTCCTCTTATGCTGTAATGGTGTAATTTCACGGTACCAAAGTAGAGTGTTGAAGGCAGTCAAATGCCTTGGACATGTCACAGAACATACTTTGGCCGTATTGCGACTCCTCCCAGGCCTCATAGATACTCTTTAAGAGACTGATACCAGCATCGGTAGTAAAGCAGTAATTAGGCCATGATGCAGTAATATTAGATTTAAAGATTTTTTCAAAAAAATACTAAATGCTGATGGGTTGCTAGGATCAGATGTATAGTACCCGACAACAAATAATGCACATCGATGCTTAGAATGAAACAATCGGTCAGCTTCGACCTCGTAGAGCGTTGTCTCCGACGCTTAAAATAATAACAGACCGATATCTATTAAAAGCTGTTACAACGACAACAATAGTTGTCAACTTTAGTGATGTGGATTTCTTTTTTCGGATGATTAAATTTGACGCCAAAAGGAAAAAAAATGAAAATATAACTAAACGAATGGACAACGTTCACCTTTTTTGAAATTGGTTAATTAATAAAAAGAAATTAGAACTAATCGGGACCCATTATAATAATCATATTTATTTTATGTGAAAACTAGCGGCCCGCTCGCGGCTTCGCCGCGTGAAATATTTTGTTATATTGCAGCCCTCGGGGGCGCATTTTAAAAAAATAAAGTAGCCTATGTTTAAGCTTAGATTATCAACTATATTTATGCCAAAATTCATTACAATTGGTCAAGCGGTTTAGATTTTTCATATAAACTTTCATCCCCTATTTCAACCCTTTAGAGGTTGATTTTTTAAAAAATAAGTAGCCTATGACTCAGTCACTTTTACTACTTTCATTCTAAATTTCATCCAAATCGGACCAGTAGATAAGCCGTGAAAGCGTGACAGACAAACACACAGACTTTCGCATTTATAATAAAAGTATGGATGGATCTCGATTAATCCTGTATTTTGTAGGCTTTTTTTTATTATTATTATTCTATTTATTACTCTACGGACACAAGGTCTGTACCTTTTTTAAGATTATTCTTTTTTTATGATATACAATTATTTTTTCTCTTTACGATATCAGTACTTAAAACTAAGACTTAAAGAATATACTCTAAGAGAGTCCAGTTATTTCCAGTTGTTCAAATTTAAGTTGCCTGTTCATTGTTTATTTTATACAATTTATAATATGATAAATAAATGTAACCTAATGTAGAGGAGTAACGGCACGCAACCGCGGGCCGCTGTGATTGGCCGTTTCATCGCAGGACACCACGCAGCGCCCATTACAAAAACGTTAAAATTTGAACGCGCACTTCAATTACCAGCTTTTCTGTGTCTGCTACGACACCTAACTTAATTTATTACAAGTGTATAACTTATTTTATTTCTTACATCTATTACATATATTTCTTACTACTACATATTTTTTTTAATTAAGGACGGGGTGTGGATGGCATTAACGCTATAGTAGTGGATATGACCGCTTCGTTTCTATCTTTTATGGCCATCTTCAAATTGTAATCCACAATACCTTTGGTCGTTGCCCTCGTTGCATTCCGTATTAGTCTCTTTATCGCGTCGTCCTCACCACCGCAGTAGTAGACACAGTTGCTGGTATGGCGCGTTATCGCAACGACTGCGTGTGAGACACTGTCGTGCAGCTTTATTTTCATTGGTTTTGTATTCACTACTACAACTGTGCTGGTGGTCAGTCCCTGGGCCTCGTGAATCGTTAGTACCTTTGCACCCATTTCCAAGCCGTATCCCTGAGTAATCAAGGATTTCTTCTCCTCTTGAGTGAATGTGAGGTATAGGGTATCCTTTAGGTCTCGTGGTATTGGTGTCACCTTGATGTTTTCTATCCGGAGGGAGTGTACTGTCCTCTTAGATGAGTATATACCAACATATATTTCTCGTAGGGCATACGCAACATCCATGGGGCTTCTATGGGTGCATATTAGATTCTGGGTGATATTGGCCACTTGATAGGAAGCACGGTAGAACATATCGAAAAGATTCTCTCGGTCAATATAGGGAAGTTGATTTACCTTTGCAATTAATAGAATTTCTTCTGCTTCGGTGATTCTAGCAGCAGTCACTATCGCTCCAAAGTGGTTCATCAGGGCCTCATCCACAATCAGGCGTTTGTACGTTTCTGATTGTCTCATCCCATTAACCAACATTGATGCCATAGTGCGAATCCTACTTCTAACCAAACTCTCTATACGTACCGAAAGCTTCTCCCGAAGTTCATTTGCTGCTTCTGTTGTAGTAGTGATAACAATGTCTGTATTAAAGTACTTTGTGATCCAGGTCATTTTACCACACCCGGGAACCCCGTTGATCCACTGTATCCTGGGCATATACCATGCTACCGCTGATGTGGATTCTAGAGTGCTATCAAAACTTTTTACTTTCTCAAGCATTCTATTTTCCAACATTACTTGCGTACATTTGGCTATAACCACGATAGGATCATCAGCAGGCGTGTTGAATTTAAGGTTGCCCGTTCGTCTGGTTTCCTCTTCATTCAATTCCACAAAACCAACTGTAGCATTGTAAGCCGCCATGTATTTATCTTTCTTGGTGCCTCTGATGGTTTGGGCTGTATAATTGTTATATATGGCGGCTTCTGCCTCTTTTAGCTTTATATCCAAGATTGAAAATCCGCCTTGATAGGCACGCATTATTTCCTCACATGTTCTAAGCTTCACTTGTTTGGTAGCCTCTAAAACTGCGAGAAATTCGAGTAATGCGTTTCTGTAGTGGTCTTGGATCCCCGAGATGGGTATTAAGATAGGTGGGGTCACCTCGTTCATTGACGCTCTAGTGGGCCTGGACCGAGTGGGAACAGGAGGATTCTTTGCACAAGTCTTTGTAAATTTCTCCACAGACGCAACCTGCCTATCCTCTGGTGAAATTTTTCTCTTTCGTAGTACATAGGTTCCGTCGTCATTTTCTTCCACACGCCACACAACTGTGGAATGACTTACCAGCGGCAGTGTTTCCAGGTCGATACGACATGGGTACCTTCAAAAAGCGCGCTTACCTCCACCTTAAAGGCCGGCAACGTCCCTGTAGCTCCTCTGGTGTTACACGGGGCCGTGGGCGACGGTGTTCACCTAACACCAGGTGACCCGAACGCTCGTTTGCCTTGTCCTTTTTACATAAAAAAAAAAAATAAAAAAAAAACATTACCTATAGCTGATATAATGGCGCTGCACGCTGATTTCGCGGTGGAAGGCTGTAAATGTACTATTTCTTTAAGCTTGACCTGATCCTCTGCGACCTTACGTTGAAGTCGTTCTGAGCTACTTTCTGTGGCCGTGGGAGTTGTTTGTAGTTTTTCCGCTGGAATTTCGGAGTTCTTGAGTTTAACATAACTAAGATCTTCGCCTCTGTTCTCATAAACTAATACCTCATGCTGTTCTAAGGCTTTTATACATCCCAGTCGGTCCGCTACTTCTCCTTTGTTGTAGTCGACCACCATGGCGTCTATACTTATCACACGTACGCCATATCCCACGATTTTGCCCATTTCCGTAAGCATCTCGCGAGCCCGCTCAAATGGCGTCCGTTTATCCCCGTCGAGTAGTATGATAGATTTATTCTTTGATAGCATTACTGAGTAAGTGATATTTCCGACCGTCTTAATGGGGAGCGCGTCATACAGTTTGCGTCGTACTGCCGTTCTGTTTGTGTTCCCGTTCAACAGACAAGCAAGACCAGGTGAAACTGCGATAAATTTATTGTTTCTAGGCATGCAAAAGCTTATACCCAACCTTTCAGTGCTATTGTCCATAAATAGCGCCACTCCCTTAGTTCTCAATCTTGTCTCACCTATTTCTGCTTGTAGCAGTAACGGGATCATGGCGTCTGTATTTCTGGCTTGATTTTTATGTATGCATGTGGAGGGCTTTAGGTCATCAGCGTGTATGTAGCTGCCAGACTGTAAAGGTTGTATTGAATTTGTGTAGAGAGCACGCGTTTTTATTGGATCCAATGTACTGTTTCTAATAAAAGCGATGCGGAAAGCCCTTTCAGCGTAGTCGAGAAATGCCTTCCTAGAGTACGGATCTGTCATTATAATTGGCAGTTCCACTTGGGACAGGCATTTCTCGATCTTTGCTTCAAGTTGAAAGCGGTCAGCAGCAAATCTTGGACATTCCAGTAGTATATGCCATACTGATTCCACTATATTGCTATCGCATTCGCACCCCGGTGAATCTTTTAGCTTAAATCTATGCAGGTATTCTGCTATTCCACCATGTCCTGTTATCATTTGAAATTGTAATGGAGTAAGCTTCGTTGTCCTTATTATTTTATAGGCCACTTCTATATCTGGGAAGAATTTTTTGGTGACTGCACCTGTCTGTGATGTTTCATATCTGCCTTGCCATATGCTGACAGACTCCTCCCTTATTGCTCTTTTAATATACGACAGGGGTATTTTATCATAGTCTTGGGCAGTGTTCGTGAATGCTGCGTTTTTGGCCAGTTCATCGGCACGTTCATTCCCTGCAGTACCCACGTGTGCTCGTAGCCAAAAAAGTCTAATTTGTCTCCCTTGCGCCCTAATTTTTTGTATGTTCTCCTTAACTTCCATAACTAGAGGATGGCTAGAAGTTGGGTTCTTTAGGAGTTCTAATGATGACCTAGAGTCACTAAAGATGTTGACTATTTGTTCATCATTATCTGCCACAATTTGAGTAGCCCTAAATAGGGCATAAAGCTCGGACTGAAAAACCGTGCAGTTTGGATTTAGGCTAAACTTTTCGTTGATGGTTTCTTTTCCTCCTTCCCATATAGATAGGGCAGCACCCACTTTCCCCTCGATCCTGCTACCATCAGTAAAGATCTGAGGGCCCTTGATGTTGTGTATGGTGATGGTCTCAGGATCCAAGTCTTCCAGCAACTCAAAGTCAGTAGTAATCTGCATTGATGGATGTGGTTGGTTAAGATAATTACTATTCTTTTCAAGTTCCTTTCCTGGTGGAAGGTAACTTTTACAATACCCTTTTTTCGCTTTGTATAGACTGGCGTGCTCTTTAATTCTAATGTCCAACGGTAGTAGACCTGAGATTGCCAACGCAGATGTAAGAGACACTGTCCTGTATGCTCTGCAGATCTTTTGAGCAAAACCTCGCTGGAGCGTATTTAACTGGTCTCGTATAAACTGCTTATCAGTTGAATGGGACCAGACACTTGCTGCATAAGTCATTATGGGTTCCACAACTGCCACGTAGATGGTTCTCGTGACTTCTGGATTGAGACAAAGTACGAAAGAGTACAAAAGGTTTCCTCTTTTTTTTAGAGATGTAATTGTAAAAATAAAAATTTGGAGACAGTAACAACTCTGTATATATATTTGGATATGAAACCGACCGTACTCTACCGTATCTGTAAAAAGACTGATAAACCAGAGAGAAACGTCACATACCAACTGAGTGACAAAGACAGCGCTCTACGAAAACGAAACTGACCGACTGTTTCATTCTAAGCATAGATGTGCATTATTTGTTGCCGGGTACTATACTACCTGATTTAAATACATATAGGTATGACGTTATTAAATTATATTAAGTGAGACTAATCAGCTTCACAGATATACCCATAGATTAGATGTTTTCTTGATGTTTAGGAAAATAAATGTGTATCGCTTAACTGCGGATTCGATTAGCTTAACCTCCAGGTTTGAGCACGGGCGAAGCTGCGTGCGGGTCGATAGTCCATATTTATGTTATAAATGCGAAAGTCTGTCTGGTTGTCTGTCACGCTTTCACGGCTAATTTATCGGTCCGATTTGGATGAAATTTAGAATGAAAGTAGTAAAAAGTCCAGGGTGAAACATAGGCAGCTTATTTCATCAAAAATCCACCTCTAAAGGGTTGAAGTAGGGGTTGAAAGATTGTATGAAAAATATTTGTATGATAAACCGCTTGACCGCTTGTAATGAAGTTTGGCATAAATATAGTTGACAATATAAGGTTAAACATAAGCTACTTTATTTTTAAAAACCTCGAAGGGTTGCAATATAACGAAACAATAAAGTAGTTCAAGCGGCGAAGCCGCGAGCGGGCCCCTAATATCTTATAAATTTAAGATACAATTCGGCTTATCACCGTATTTACCCGTAGTCGTTGCCGCCGCGACGCCAGCGAGGACTACTACGGGCACGTGGGCGCGCTGCGCTGCATGGTGGAGGGCGGCGGCGACGTGGCGTTCGTGCGCCACTCCGCGCCCGCAGAGGTGGTGGGCGGGCGGCGCCGCGAGTGGTGGGCGCGCGACCTGCTGCCCGACGACCTGCAGCTGCTGTGTCCCGACGGTGAGTGACGCGCGCAGAACACATTTACCCAAAAGGAAGAATGTCCACTTCATACAAAAAAGTGGGGGACAAAACTGAAACTAACGCCATCTATTATAGACCCACTGGAAACAAATATGTCAAATTCGGCGGCAAATTTCAAATTTTTCAGCGGCAAATTTGAAAAATATTGGCGGCAAATTTCAAATTTGGTTTTAAAACATTTTTTTATTTAAAAACCCGAATGATTCACTCTTTCAAAATCATGGAAATATTGATTTAAATACCAATACTTCCAAATGATTTTGAAAGAGTGAATCATTACAGGTTTTATAATAATAAAGAACTAAAATAAAACAAATAAGTGCTTTACAATATTTTTATATTGCTAATAAACATAGTTTATATATTTTTACAAGTAGTATTCCGATCTGGGGAATCGCTATTTATACAGTCAAACAGCTTGTCCATATTTGATACTATATCTGCAGTACCGTTCCCCCGGGTAGCAATCCTAAAAATTACAAAAGATAATTAATAAAGTTCATTTTACAATTACTGACCTTACTGGAATCAACATGTTATTGTAAGATGAATAGTAATATTTACTTGGTCAAGCTATAACAATACAAACCTTGAGATATTCTAGCAAATATCTCTGCTGCAACCGATTGGCTTAGCACTCGAGCAGCAAGATTCACTCTCAGTTTGTTTGGTGTTTGGACACATGTGGACTTGTTTTAATTTGGATTAGAAAACAAAATTTCCGTCACTGTTGGTATATGTATGAAGAAATTTTCAATATGTTCCCATTTGCCATAACCTGTAATGACATTTTATGCAAAAAAATTGTTTTTTGATGTCTTATTCAGATTTTATTAGACTAGAAACTCCTACTTTTAAGTGGGTTATAATTTTATTTTCTAATTTGATTGAAACATAAAATGTTTATACCATTTGGTAGAAACATACAAAGTTTTACCTACTTTTAATAATTAAAATAATAAAGTAAATACCTTTCTTACCTTTAAAGTAAATGCCTTTCTCATTGTTTGAAGGAATATTCGTATAAAATGTTATATTATATTTCTAAAGCATTTTAGTAAGTGAGATGGATCAAAAATTGGAACAACTTCAGTAACAATAAAAGTAACAGGTTGCTCGCTTAACAAGCAAATCGGCCATTTGTAAATTACAATGTTGCCCTGCCCTATGAAAAGACAATGCTACTAAAATGTCTTGATTATTTTTAAATAAATCGTATACCACATCAGTTGAAAGCGCTTAGTTACTAAAATTCAATACTTATTTTTTATTATTATTTTTTGTTTATAATGTATAGTTAAAGCTTAGCCCATCCTAAAAAATCATATACGTCTACTTAAAACTATAGATTAAAGAAACTACTAATTAGTAGTTTTTTTTTAATATGGCAGTACCAAGTATTTTTCAATCCCCTGTAGGTATGTCGCCCAAGCCCCTAAGGAAGTCGACCGGGCCTGGTGACGCGCGCGCACACACATTCTCACACACACGCACGCACACGCACGCGTGCGTGCGTTTGCGCAGGAGGAGGATGCATGCATGACAGGGTATACGAGCTAATACGCACACGCACACATACGCACTAATTTACACGTACCAAATGAAGACTAATACATACATTCACACGTAAAACACTTATACATATGTAGACACGTACGTGCTAATACATATCCGAGCACACACACACACAGACACCTAAGTTGGGAAAGATATGATTTGAAGTTGATGCAATTATTAATAAATTCCATGTTAATGGTATTGTAAATATTAAGAACTTATTAATTCTCAGCTTATTTAGATTTTATGAATTTGTAGCAAATAGTCAAAGTCAAATAATTTTATTCAAAATAAGAAGTTACAAGCTTCATTTTTTGAACGTCAAATAGTTTACCACCGGTTCACTAAATTTAATACCTCAGACCTGAGAAGAACCGGCGCAAGAAACTCAGCGGGACTTCTTTTTTTTTAAAGCGCTTATTATATACAGATTTATTGCAGACAATGATACTTTTGAAGTAGAAGTAGTAGAGAA
This sequence comes from Dryas iulia moderata, assembly GCA_019049465.1. Classification (NCBI taxonomy): domain Eukaryota; kingdom Metazoa; phylum Arthropoda; class Insecta; order Lepidoptera; family Nymphalidae; genus Dryas; species Dryas iulia. Next base: position 6,186,178 of record CM032437.1, read on the forward strand.
TGTGTTTTTCACTACAACTAACAACAAAATAAGTAACAAGCATATGAAAACATCGACGTAGCTGGATGTAGAACGAATGGTTTAGCATTCACAGTGTTTAGATGGTTTTCAAGAGGTGCGAGTTCGAATCTCGCTTTGCTTAAATTGTTCTGTTTTCTTAAAATGCTTATAAGAGTACGTTATTTATAATATATTTATTTGTTTTTTATAATAAATAAAGTAACAAAATCTATATATTTGTAACCAGGTACCCGAGGAAAGATGCATGAATATAAACGCTGCAATCTCGGGAAGGTCCCAGGTTCAGTTCTGATGGGACGAGCTAACCATTCAGAGTTGGACACCTTCTCTAACCTCATGGTGTATGCGCAACAGTTGTATGGCGCTACTACGTCTGATGAATTTAGGTTGGTTTTTTGTTTTATATTATGTTTTTTTGGAGAAAAAAAAAATATATTTATAAACTACCATATTACTACATAGGCCAAAATAATGCAATAGTTATGTTTTATGGGCCTTATGAGAGTATATCTATATAGTATTTAAAATAATCACAAAAATTTATAAAAGAAATAAGCTTTAAATCATTTTCTCACTATTCTGGTCTCTAATTTTGAAGCAAATCGAATGGCAAACAGTAGATCAAAATTGCGTTAAAACATTTTCATACATTGATTAGGTACAGATGAACCATTTTTTTTATTAGTTAAACTCTTTTTTAAGCGTTGACAAACTTTTGAAATGTTCGCATATTGTCCCATATTAAAATTTTCCAAATTAAATCTGAAGACAATATTTTCCAATAAAAAAACACGTTATTATTACTTTACAGTTATTTATTTCCTAACGTTAAAAATATTTACAGATATATTATGTAGGATTTGTTTTTTTGATGCCATCGTCATGGTATTTTTACAAAAGTGTCCGACTGTTATTTCAATTAGGTGTGGGTTCGATTCCGGTCGGTGGAATGGTCATATTATTATTTTCGTTTTTCCATTCAACAAGCGGCGTTACGACCCACGACTAAAACGCAATATTTTAATTTTGTTACAGAAAGTGGAGAATAGAGCATATCTCTGTTATAAACGAAAAAACGTTAACCTAATGTATTTATTCTCATTCACAGCTTCAGCATGTTCCTATCACAAGCACCCTACGCAGATCTAATCTTCAGCGACGCGGCAGTCCGTCTAAAGCCGCTCCCACACAGCCAGCGCTCCGCCGAGATAGTGGCGGGCGAGGCGCTAACACGCGCGGCCCGCATCGTCTCGTGTGACGCTCCACAATCACTGTACTATATAGCGTCTGATCCGGACTTCTTGTCATTGGGCTATAGATGTGGTTGTGTTGGATATGTTTTGGCGATTGGTTTATTTGTATTGGCTTTGATAAGATAATATTATGAAAAAAATAATGTAAAGCTTTTTATATCATTAAGTATTCATTTTGATGTAATTGTAAGATTTCATTACAATAATTGAATACATGAATGGAAGTATTGTCTATACATCCATTCATGTATTTGTTATACTTCATACAGCATTTATAATATACTTATAGAGCCTCTTAACCTCTTTATTATATTATAAATGTACATTAAGTTCATAATACATTTTTTAGAGTGTTTTAAATTATTTAAACTGTTGTTATTAGTAAGAGCGTAATTATATTACAATTGTATTACGAGTATATTATTACAAAAATAAACCTGAGTATAACTTCTTTTTCGATATTAAAATTTGAACTATTTTTTTATAGAAAATTTCTGAAGAAGGTGGTCAAAAAATATGTTTTGACAATTAGAATAATTTAACGCTTAAGAGCGTAAACTTAAATTTCTACATAGAACTGCGAAAATTCAAATATGTGACATAGCACTTTCATTCCATACATGTATTTAATGTTACATAACATGTTTAATGATTGTGGCCAGTCGTGGCCCAGTGGCACAAGAGTGTGACTGTAAACGACTGGTTGTGGGTTCGATTCCCACTCGAGGAGTGGAAATTATATTTCCATTTTCCACACATTGTGTAATTTAGATATAAGGAAGTGTCAGCTTAATTATAATATGTAATAAGAAACTTTAAATCCGTCCAGTTAAGTGCCTGATGTTAATAGTACTTTGTTTATATCTTTATATGGTTATATTTAAGTCCAATTAATTTTACACTATCACTTTAATAATTTAAATTATTTTGGTGCTGTGGGACAGCCTCTGAGTGAAAATACGATATGTTGTGGGTTCGATTCCCACTCAGGGTTGTAAATGATTGCACGTAATTTATTTTCATTGCCCTGGATCTGTTAAGAAAACAAAGTGGAGAACGAGTGTCTTGACAGTTAATTCTCTCTGACATCCCTGTTATGCTATAAAAATTGTGAAGCTATTTTATATTTAGTGATAAAATAAATAATCTCATTTTACAAGTTCTGTTTTTATCTAAACTAAAAACAGTAAAGCTTTATAAATGAATCTCAATTCTTATTTTTTTATATTTTACACATGTTTATTTTATATTTTGTACTTCTATTGTATTTATATTCTATATATTTACATTCCGTCCAAATATAAGAGATTGTGTAACTACAAAGTTTAAATACATTTAAATAAAATATTTAAAAAAATATATTTTTTTTATTTAATCCTTACTTCATAAAACTTTTTATGATCAAAACACTGAAAGTCTGTAGGTAATGAGTCGTAAGACTTCATGATGTTTCGTAAGTCGGTCCTTCTGCATATATCCCTAACGGCTCGTCTTTGATTCTGCCCATCTGTGGAAATTCTACTAGAATGTTCTCTCCACTTCCCAAAAACACAATTTGTTTTAGCAATTTCTATGTTTATAAATGGCACTAATATATTACACTTAGGTGTATTTTTAGCACATAATAGTAATGCTTTAAATGATAAATAACGAAAATGATTAATACAATACATAAAGTTAAAATCTCTTGGTTGGTTGGTTCGTAGGTTGTCTATAATACTGTTACATAATTTCACAGTTACTCTCCTCTTGTAAACTGGTAAATATTGCACCATATCTTTTTCTGTGCACAGTATGGCTAGAATACAGCAGAATTTATTTGCTGAAAAGCACAATGTGACAAAAATCTGATTCCATACATGTTCTTCATTGTTGTGGTAAAAGTTGAAAATGTGGCTATTTAAATTAAATCCTGATTGTCCAATTCTATTTTCTAAAAATGCTTCTAAGTCTGCTATGGCTGCTGAAAAATGTATTCTGAACCACACTTGTCCAGCGAAAGCAGTGTTGACCCGGCTAACTTGTAAATTAGAAGTATTATAGCTGTATCCTAAAAAAGCAAACTCTTTGCTGCACTTTACTGTTGGATGAGGAAAGTTAACTAATGTTTTATCTAAGTTTATATTCTTGTAATTTGTTAAAGCCTTTAAAAATAAATGAGCATCTTCTAATGAATCAGTTATATATAAATAATCATCAACAACCCTTATAAATAGTTGAACAGCTTGCTCTATGTCTTGAATAAATTCTGAAAAATAAATCTCATCTAAATGTGTATAGTATAATTCAGAAAGTGCTGGTGAGTATTTGTATCCCTGAACTAATCCTTTCTTCCACTCGTAAATAGTAGAACCAGCACGGATCAGCAATGGCTGCGAGAGTTCAGCTATCAATTCTTTGTAAATTTGTAAATATTTTTTCTTTAAATACAATGGCATTTCTTTATTCTGAAATACAAGATACCTCTCATATATCATTTTTAAAAGCTTTGCTTTATCAATTGATCCAAAGGCATTACTGAGATCTGTTTTAACAAAATATAAAGGTGGGCAATTTTTATTGAGCCATTTCTTATATAAATGCTTATATTGATTCTCAATTTTATCTTGAACTTTCCCAGTTAATAATTGAACAAAGTGTAATCTGTCCTTAATTTTATACTTTTCTGATTGATTTGTTATTTCATTTTTGTAACATACAATTGGTCTGTATTGATGATTTTTTTTTAATACAAGATGTAACTTTGGTATGTCTCTTTTAAGCATTTTTAAATTTATTTTTCCACCACTATTTTTTATGTTTCTTAATGTTTTCTTTCTACAATGAGCGTCAAATCTTCTGATTACCTTCATGATCACCATATCTGATATTTTCCTGTCATAGTAGGCTTGCCACTGGTTTTTCCAAAAGAAATATAATCTATTTTCATTAGCATCAACTTTGCATGTTGTTACAAAGAAATTTAAAGTTATTATTGCAGATAGTAAACTTTTAAAAATCCAATGTAATATATTATAAATGATTTTAGAAGCCTCTAAGGAAGACATGGTGTTCCATGGAAATGTACCTACATCCCACTGTTTAATTGTATTATCAAATTGAATATATTGTCGGTTCATGCTGTATATTATTAATTGTACACACTTTTTAAATATTTTCTTATTATGGTTGATATTAAAGAAATTACCAGGTACAATATTTGTAAGTGCATTCATACAACTTGTAAACACGTCGACTTTATTTACAACTGATAAGCTTTCTTGTTTATTTACCTGCACAGTCAGAAATTCCTTAAAGTCCTGCTTGCTACAACATCTTATATTATATCTTAAGTCTGTTAATATTTTTATTATTTCTGGAGATGTTTTCTGTAACAAGTCCTCGTCACTAATCACTTGTTGAAAAAAAATATCTTCTTTTCCACTTTGCAATAACTTTATGTTGAAAATATTACTTAATGATCTCACATTTTGTTTATTCGTAAAATATTGAGAAAAACAAACTGGTGAACACATAATTTACAATTAAAGTGTTGATGTCAAATGTGCAACCCTTGTAAGAGAAAACCATTTTTGATTTTAAATATTCCCCTACTATAAAAGTATCTATTCAAATTTCAAATATTGCGGCGACGTGTTTGAACTTGTTGAATCTTGTAATTTTGTTCATTTTCGTATTTTACTTCACAAACGTTTCATTTCATGCAGATGAAATTGTACCTATGTAGTATGAATCCTATTGGGTTAATGTGTTCTGTGGTATGGAATCTCTATAAAATATTCTACCTTCCTTAATTACGATGTTTTAAAAGTATTTATAAACTATTTTATTTTTTGAAATTGATAATTTATAATAGTCAGGGAAAATAGGAAATTCTACAAATATACATTAAAATCCTTAAAAGATCTCGGAAATGTGTAGGTAATGAAACCGTCGTAACGTAGACATAATTTTTTTATAAAATACCTACCTTCTAAATGGAACCGTCATACTATAATTTCCAAGACCCAATTTAATTTCCTTAATGGTAAATGTAAACATTCGGTTAGAAAAAATATGAAACCTAAAATATATAGGTGGCCGGTGAACTCAGTTCTTATTACCTACCCACACATTACTGACCCTGCGAGACAATATCATATATATGTAAAACTCACTCTTGTTTATAACTTTAACCTTGCCTTATCTAATTATGTAGTTATAAAATAAACATAGCATCGATAGTCTAAATTTAGTCGGTAAATAAAAAAAATGGCTAAAAAAGTAATTTGTGACTTAATCCAAATATTTAAGAGCAGTGTATCAGCTGTGCTTCCGGATAAACTTATTAAAGAAAGTATCAACTATAACCCATTAACAGAACAGCTGATTATATCTGGACTGAATTATAACCTAAAAGATAAAAAACTGTATGTCGTTGGTGCTGGAAAAGCAGTTCAAAATATGGCAATAGAAGCAGAAAAAATATTGAGTTCAAAAATTGAAAATGGAATTATAAGTATACCTCTGGGAAGCTTAAGTTCTACATATTTTAGTAAAAAACTTGTATATCTTGAAGGAGCTCAAAACAATTTGCCAGATCATAATGCTGTTAGAACTGCAACTAAAATCAAAGATTTAGTTTTAAAATTGACAGAAAATGACTTTTTACTGGTGTTGATATCTGGAGGTGGATCTGCCTTACTTCCTTTGCCAAAGGAACCAATTTCTTTAGATGAAAAAACTACTTTAATAAAGAAATTAGCGAATTCAGGGGCAGATATAGTAGAGCTTAATATTGTTAGGAAAAATATATCTGATTTAAAAGGAGGTCAGCTAGCAATGTACGGATCTCCTGCACAAATAGTTACTTTAATATTATCAGATGTTGTTGGTGACCCTATAGACATAATAGCTAGTGGTCCAACTTATGAAAATAAAGACAATTCATTAGATGCAATAAAAATTATTAAAAAGTATAATTTATTTGAAGAGCTTCCTGAATCAATAAAATCGGTTTTAGAAAAAAAACATGAGTTTAAAGATTTTCCAAAAGACAATATAAGGAATATAGTTATTGGCTCAAATATAATTAGTATTGCAGTAGCAATGTCTACCGCGAAAAGTTTAAATTTATATCCTTTAAAACTGTCCAGCACTGTTACAGGTAATGTCAGTGATATTGCAATGAAATATGTTGAATTAGTTAAAATAATTTGTGATTTTAGAGCAGGATATACAGATATATCTAATTTAAAAGAAAAACTTGAAATGCTACATATACCAGGCCTAAAATTCGACTTTCAAGGAGGTAGTGAGGAAATATCATCATTTAAAAATAAAGATTTATGTCTAATCCTAGGTGGAGAGACTACAGTAAAAATATATGGTGATGGAATTGGTGGTAGAAATCAACAACTAGCATTGGAATTTTCGAAAAGCATACACAACTTAAGAGATGTTTTGCATAATCAGGATATTTACTTTCTCAGTGCTGGCACTGATGGTATAGACGGCCCCACAGATGCAGCGGGAGCTATAGGATATCTTAATCTCATATCAGAATGCAAAGAAATTAATATAGACCCTGATGATTACATTAAAAATAATGACACATATAATTTCTTTAAGAAATTCAAAAATGGTGAGCTACATGTAGTAACTGGACACACAAACACTAATGTAATGGATTTACATTTGATATTAATAAAGCAAGATAGCAAAAATTATTAAGCTCATACAGGATATTTTAATATTTAATAAAAGTACTCAAAAACAAAAATAATAAATATAATTTTTACATGAACTATATTATTGTAATTTTAACATAGGTATGTTGATTAAATAAATACAATGATTTTTTCCAAAAAAATATTTTTACATAAGTAATGTTTCACTTATGTTTCTAAAATAATATGTATACTAAAGAAGTTATGAAGAAGGTTTCAAAAATAAATTCAGTTTAGATTCATTCTCCTTTTTCAACTGGACTGCTGCAACTACGGCATTTTTACATAAACCAGCAAATTTATCCTTTTTCTTTTTATTGTTTTTTATAACTTTAGGAGGTGGTACTTTGATAGTGCTCTGAAGAATGTTCCTTTTTTCCTTCAATGAGAAAGCAGCCTTAGATTTCCGATACACACTTGATTGCAATTCTTGGTTTTGTGGATTATTTATTTCTTTAATGTATTTCTTAAGTACTTTGACTTTATCTGTAGAACTTATATGTTTTTCTTCTGTTGTTGTTGTCTCAGATACTTTATTTGGTTTTATTAATGTACTTTTTATACTCTTGCTACAAAATGAGCATGTTCTTACCTAAAATATAAATGTATTATTGTAAAATCACCTTTGCTACCCTTTAAATATGAATTGTTGAAAATAAATTAAACACATGTCAATCCATTTTCTATTATATAAATAAAATAAGAGTTCTGTTTACTATTACCAATTCATTACTGTGGAACAAGTCCATTTGACTGCTTGATTCATTGGTTTTCCTTTTGGATTTCATCCTTTTCTTCTGCCTTTTGCTTAATTTGATAGGATTTAACTGAAAGTTATTTTTTTTTAATATTAGAAATACTTTTCAGGCACTGCAGATAAATAAGCAGACAATATTTTTGTATTTATACCTTAACTTCTGTATCATTACTCCATTCAATACAACATCGAGAGCACCTAACTTCATTAGAAAATTGCTTTTTTGGCAAAGAGTCTTTAGTCAGTGATTTACACCGCATCCTAATGAAATAAATGAAATATTTTATTAGTATAGTATGAAATGCAAATAACATTTTAATTATTAAATATTTAAATCATTGTAACTTAGTTAATACGTATTACTTACAAATAGTAGCTTTTCAATATTTGACTAGTTTTTGTAGTTTCATTTTGGGCTAGAGTTGAAGCTGCTTTTATTAAAAGTCCTACTTGTGCTTCAGTCATAATTCACGTTAACTAAGAAATATAACTTTATTCTATTCCTTCCTCTATTATAAATATTTGGGCTCCTAATAATTTATGTATATAGCATCAAAAAATAACACTATTATATTTCAAGAATCTGTTATAATTCAGAGTTAGATTCAAAGAGCGTACAGTTCACACAAGAGATTATTTATTGTTCAGCTTATCAAAATCTAGGTATATAGTTTAAATTTAAAATAATTTGAAATATTACAGCTTGACTTTTTGACGTAAACACAGTAGGTAAATACACATGTTTTAACATAGGTAATATAGGTAAACGAATGTAGATATCAGTTTCTTTAACCTATAACTAGAAATTAAGTTGTTTTCAAATTATTAAATTGTTGAAAAAATGTTGTTGATGTTTTGTTACTCATTTATCCAAAATAGTAAAGATTTTTTTAATTCAAAATTTTAATTTACTAAGCATTTTATTCTGGGTTTCCAAACGTATCTTTTTCCCGCCAAAACACTTAACTGTCACATGGCTTCATTAAAAGTAAAGTATCGTCAATTCGGCATAAATTTAAAAACTTTATCCGTTTTAAATATATGTTATAAATAGTAAGAATAAAATTGTGAACTGTTACTATAATAAAATTGTGAACCATTCCATAATAAAAAAGAGCTTTGATAAACTCATTGTTTTGGTGATTATAGAAAAAAGTGATAAGACTTTTATGGTTAGTAAATCGGAAGAGTCGGTGAAAAGTATAGAATATAAGAAGTAGAACATTAAACATTTAAGATGGATGTAGCTGATACATATGCTACTCAAAGCCAAGTAAAAGATGATGTCGGTATACGATGCCAGAAGCTGTTTCAAGATTTTTTAGAAGAGTAAGTTCTTTTTGTTAATAATGTAAGAATAATATCTTGATAACTACTTACTTACCTTAAACTTGACTAAACACATCAAGGAAACTTGAATATTATCATTATCAACATTACAAACTACAATTAAACAAAATAAGTGCTAGAAAACCTCAGATATTTTAAATAAATCTATGATGAAGTTTTAGTATGCTGATCAGCTGTTTTATTATTATAGGTATTTAACACTCCATTTAGTACTTTTTTTTGTTTGGTAGATTTACAATAGGAAGAGAGTTTTAACATTAGGTTTGCCCTGCCTATCCTGCTGTGTGCAGGCCAGCATGATGCTATATAAATACTACGTTTTAGAAAAAAAAATGATCAAAGTAAAATTTTTCAAACAAAAATTATCTAAAAAAATGTATTCAACTAAACAACAAACTATATATTCATTTAACTTATGAAGTTTAATTAAAATTAATCACTGTCTGATGAGCTCATAGTGGCGGTTGTCGTAGGTTGGCTTTCTTTCACAAAAAATGGTCCAATGTTTATTGAATAGCTTATTTTTCAGATCATATAAGATAAATTTCCTTGTAGATTGGCATTTGTAGCTACCGCCTGGGACACTATTAAGCTCCTCCCTCTGTCAGGATTGTTATTTAAAAAAATCTCCATAGCTTAGTCAATCAACTCTTGAAATAACTAAATCACTTTAGAAATTTGTTTGGAGGTTAAATTTTGTTCTTAGGAGATTACTATTAAACAGTCACTGTCATCATCTTCATTAGCAAAATGCAATTCCAATTGCAATAGATATTCATTAGAGAATTTAAAAAAAAATAAGACTCAAATCTATAACAACGCAACTTCGAAAATCTAACGACGCACAGTGAAAATCAGTAAAAATTAAGCAGCATCGCAACTTCGAAAAAAACGCAAAATGAAACGACGCAAAGTGAAGTATTGGTGTATTGTATTGTTTATTATTAAACAGTCACTGTCATCTACTTCATTAGCAAAATGCAATTCCAATTGCAATAGATATTCATTAGAGAATTTAAAAAAAAATAAGACTCAAATCCAAAACAACGCAACTTCGAAAATCTAACGACGCACTATGATAATCAGTAAAAATTAAGCAGCATCGTAACTTCGAAAAAAACGCAAAACGAAACATTGGAAAGCGAAGTATTGGTGTATTGTATTGTTTATTTATAATAATGCTTTATTTTCATTGTTTAGATTTAAAGAAGACAATGAGTTGAAATATGAGAAACAAGCTAAAGAACTCCTTAAACCTGAACTAAGTACCTTAGAAGTAAGCTTTGATGATGTTGAAAAATACAATCAGAATCTTGCAACAACAATAATTGAAGAATATTACAGAATCTATCCTTTTCTTAATCAGGCCATATTAAATTATGTATTAAGCCTTGCAGACAGTGGTATGAAAAAGGATTTGCAAGACAAAGAATGTTATGTATCATTTGTAGATGTTCCCACAAGGCATAAAGTGAGAGAATTGACTACGGCCAAAATAGGTACTTTGATTAGGATATCAGGACAAATTGTAAGGACACATCCAGTTCACCCAGAGCTTGTTTTGGGTACTTTTGTATGTTTAGATTGCCAAACAGTTATTAAAAATGTTGAACAGCAGTTCAAGGTATGTAAAACACTTCTTTTTTTATTTTATAAGTTATTTACTTGTCTATAATCACAAAGGTATTCAATCATAAATAGCATATTAAAAAGCTTAAAAATATGTACCATATGTACACCAATCTTTGAAAAAAATAATGTACCATATGTATACTGGGACTGCAGTTTTAGAAACTGTAAAATTAAAGATTTTAGTACAATTGTAACCTGCACTTCTTGGAAACCATTCAAGCTTGCTAACTCACTAATCTATATATTCTTATAAAAACTATATTAAAAGTTTTTAATATTTTTAAAGTGTTATTCACACATTTAGAATGCAGATTATTTAGCATTAGATTAAAAAAATTGAATGCAGCGGGATTCGAACCTGCGCCTTTTTGGAAACCGTCCAGGCGCTCTGACCACTAAGCCATGCGTACTACTATCAGCTGCGTCGAAATTCTTTTAGCATGGTGTTAGGGCGGTTACCAGAAGGAGGTTCGAATCCCGCTACATTCAAATTTATATACATTTTCTAAATGTTTAATCTCTTTTCTGAGATTTTATTCTTATCCTCAATATGAATAACACATAACAAAAACCTGAACAGTTAACTAACCATTTTTAAGAAAAAAATACAAATGATTAACATAACTGGATTTGATCCCAACTCCTTCGAACCATGCAAACACTGTTCATTTAACCGTAGGTTCTATAACTGACAACAAAAATATGCTTTTCATATGCCAAATATGTCCATAATAATTTAAAGTGTAATGTCACGAAGCTAGATCGCACATGGGGTCCTGCTCCGTTTTAAAATTTTATAATTTTTATAAACGTATTTATTATTTTATTTGAGATCAGTCGTGGCGCAGAGGCACAAAGTATGACGTGTCTAGTTGCGGGTTCGATTCCCACTCGCGGAATTGAAATATTTTCTTCACTTTCTTCGCTGTGGTGTCGAAGCAAAGCACGTCGTTGAGTTCTGCCACAAACACGTAATGTTTACATAATTCGGCGGAAAGTGGGTAATAAAGTTTCATGACATTAAGATCCCTCTGCCAACTCTGATTTCCGCTATACAGTGTAAAGCTAAAGAAAAAAATAATGTTATTTAAAAAAAAAAAAAAGATTTTTATTTACAACATTAATATCAAATATGTATATTTTTTATTACAGTACACAATACCAACAATATGCAGAAATCCTGTTTGTGCGAATCGACGACGTTTCATGTTGGACGCTGACAAGTCAGTATTTGTGGACTTCCAGAAGATTCGAGTTCAGGAGACTCAAGCAGAACTTCCCCGTGGTTGTATCCCACGATCTCTTGAAGTTATATTAAGAGCCGAGGCTGTGGAATCTGTGCAGGTAAAAAAATACACAATAAAATTTGAATTAGTAGTACTAAAACTACTACGTACTTGAGGTTATTGCGGTGTATTTTGAAGGTATCTGAATGTAACAATAGGATTCTAGAAAACTTCAAAGAGTGTTCTATATCACAATTTTAAAAAAGTGATAATAAGATGTTTGTGTGTAAGATTGACTTTAAAAAAGAGAAGTCTTGCTGAGTTTCTAGCGTTAATCTGTATGAGGTTTTTAGGCGTTAACTTTAGTGGATCAGTGATAAATTATTTGTCAATCAAAAAAGTATGCATGTAAAATTTTATTTTGAATAAAATTATTTGTAAATCAGACCCATAGATATTTTTCTCTAAGTTTTGATTTTTCTACTCAGGGGAACATTTAATATTTTTTTATTTCTTCACTGTGTTTAGACAAAGTGTCATATTGTCTTTTAATACTTTTCACAATGTTACAAATTCAGGTTGAATTGTAAAACGAGGACTAGTTTATTGATAAGATTTTTAGGAAAAGGTAATAAAAGTATGAGAATACATATATTTAGATTTGTATAACAAAAAAATGTTATTAGCCAAAGGTATGTAAAGTTACAAAAACTTTTTAGCTTCCATGTATATAATTAATATACATGGAAGCTAAAAAGTTTTTGAAATTGATAACAAAAATGTGTGTTTTAATTTTTTTTTCTTACATTTAATTTCATTTTTTGTTTTCTTGTTCAAATTTTAAATAATGTTACTATGTACATGTTATATTTGTATGTCAAAGTGAACATATTTATGCATGTGGTACTGACCTTAAAAGGTAAATCATTTGGATAGAAGAACAAATAATTATCTAATGAAATTAAATAGCTTCACGCTATATCCCGCACACAGCAGGGTAGGCAGAGGGAACCTAGTGTTAAGACACTCCGTTCCCCACTTTCCGCCGAATTCGGAGGCTTGCGTGTTAAGTGGCGGAACTTAACGCCGCGCTTTACCTCGACACCAGAGCGAAGAAAATGGAAATATAATTTCCACTCCTCGAGTGGGAATCGAACCCACAACCAGTCGTTTACAGTCACACTCTTGTGCCACTGGGCCACGACTGGCCACAAATAATTATCTAATGAATAAGTAAATAATTAAATATTTATTATTTAAAATAAAATATTTTCTACAGGCAGGAGACCGTTACGACTTTACAGGAACACTTATAGTAGTACCAGATGTAGGCTCTCTATCCTTGCCAGGTGCAAAAGCTGAGCTAACTACGAGAACTCGACAAGCAAATGAAGGGCAAATGGAAGGAATTAAGGGCTTAAAAGCTTTGGGTGTGAGGGAATTACATTATAAGTAAGTTAACTATTTTATTTTATACAATTTTCTTATACTGATGTTGAGGTGATTGTAACGCAGTGGGACAGTATCTGTGGGTTCGATTCGATGTAGTATGAGTGCGGGTCCCACTCATACTACATTATTTAATTTTAAATTACTCAACACGCAATATCATGATTTTTGCCTGAAATTTCGACTACGAACAAATGCGGTAAACATCGTGACATTTTTTATTTTATATATTAGTATCTTGAGTTGCTTATAAATTGACTGTGCCTGTGCTATATAAAATGAGATATGTTTATAAAAATAAACCCGTTTTTTTCTTCAATATTTTAACATTTTTAAATGTTATTTACATAATTAAGAAATGAGAAACATTGTACATAGAACAACAAACAACATTAAAAATAAATAAATAAAAATAAGAGTTAAATACAAAAAACTTCGTCATGCGTCGACCTCATAGAGGCGTGGGTGCGAGTCCCAATACATGAAAAATTTTGAAACGTTTTCTAAACAATGTATTTTTTTAAACTTACATAAATAAAATCAAGTAATCAAAAAGTAATAATGAGATTAATAATAATAAAAGTAACTATAAATAAAAGTGGCCCAGTGGCACAAGCGTGACTGTAAACGACTGGTTGTGGGTTCGATTCCCACTCGAGGAGTGGAAATATTTAATATTTCTATTTTCTTCGCTCTGGTGTCGAGGTAAAGCGCGGCATTAAGTTCCGCCACTTAACATGCAATGCCTCCGAATGCGGCGGAAAGTGGGGAACGGAGTGTCTTAACACTAGGTTCCCTCTGCCTACCCTGCTGTGTGAAGGATACAGCGTGAAGCTGAAAAAAAAAAACTATAAATAAAATTGGTTTTCAGGACGGCATTTTTAGCATGCAGTGTACAAGCAACGTCTCGCCGATTCGGTACTGGAGATCTGGCGACTGATGATTTAACTACTGAAGACATGAGAAAGCAGATGACTGATAAGGAATGGGATAAGGTTAGACACAAATATAGTTTACTTAATAATTTTCTAGATATTAGTAATTTTATTGCTATTGTGGCTATAGAAAAGCAGAAAAAGTAGTTTGTTTTTAATATATGATAGACAAGGCAGTTCAAAATTAAAATCAGTTAATTTCTTTTTTTATTTATTCGCGGCTCGCAAATATTGGCAAATTTTGTAAAATAACTCCAAGCCTTTAACTAAATTTCATCATTGTGGTAGAACATTCATTTTATATTATTAAAACATCGAAGTTGCTTTAGTCCACTGTATTTATAATCATCTATTTAATTTCGAATTCAAACCTATAAATTTAAATATTTTATTTAATTATTAAATAAATAAAAAATGATTTCATTTCAAGTTAATTTTTAATTATTTTTATAGGTATATGAAATGTCACGTGATCGGAATCTCTACAATAATCTCATAACAAGTTTATTTCCAAGTATTCACGGAAACAATGAAGTAAAGAGGGGCATTTTGTTGATGTTGTTTGGTGGCGTCGCTAAGACCACTATTGAAGGTAAGAATAAGATTTATTTGTGATTATTGTTACTTAAAAGTAGGTAACGCTACAAATACTTAAATACATAAAATGTTCAAATTATTAACTTATTAGCAAGTTTGTCTTGGCAAGGACATCCTTTATGATATATGTACCAAATATTGTATTAAGGCAGAAAATCCTTATTAAATACAGTAATACCCCGCTTTACACAAGGGATACGTTCCAAAAAAAATCGCGTTAACTGAATTTCGCGAAAACCTCGTTATAACGAGTTTCAATTTAATATTTCTATTTTCTTCGCTCTGGTGTAAAGGTCGAGGTAAAGCGCGGCGTTGAGTTCTGTCACTTAACACGCAATGCCTCCATAATTGGTCGGTACGTGAGAAACGGAATGTCTTAACACTAGGTTCCCTCTGCCTACCGTGCTAAATAGCGTGAAGCTCAAAATAAAGTCATTTTTTTTAACATTTATTTCCTAAGTGTCAATAACACTTTAAAAATAAAAAAATACAAGCAGAGTGTCTCACCACTAATCTCTCCCCAGGCACAACTCTCCGCGGAGACATAAACGTGTGTATAGTGGGTGACCCCAGCACCGCCAAGTCGCAGTTGCTCAAGCAAGTTAGTGATATGACGCCTCGAGCGGTGTATACTAGTGGGAAAGCGTCCTCCGCTGCTGGTCTTACTGCGGCTGTTGTTAAGGTGATTATTAATTTTATTATTTTTTATTTTTTTATTTTATATATTACTTTGTGAGAATTAAGAGGTATTAATGGTTTTTTTTTTGGGAAGAAAGAGTTTTGTATGTGAGATAGAAAAAATAGCTAAAGCTTAAGTGTGGATAGACAGAGCTTAATGTCAAAACACCGCCAAATATCTGTTGATGTGTTCCGGTTCGATGACATGTAAGCCAGCTCTCCCTATTCCCACCATTCACATCCTATCCCTCCTTCCCTCATTCACCCCCAAGGTCGGCAACGCATCCTCAACCCCTATAGTGTTGTCTATGGGCGAAGGTAACCATTTAACATGAGGTGGTCCTTCTGCTCGTTTGCCTCCTTTATTCAATAAAAAAAAAACAACTCAGTTCTCCACCAATTAGATAGGAGCGAAAAATGAAAATAAAGTAGATAGATACAAGTGTAATGCTAAGACATGTGTTTGTTAGGCATTATTTGTGGCAATGATTCTTTTTATTTAGTGATAAAGAGATTTTAAGTAAGATAGCAAATATAACAAATGTTATCTAGTGTCAAAGTACTCCGTTCTCCATTTTCCGAAGCCAAAATTGAAGTAGGTTAGGCTTAGGTTAATTAAAATAATTTTATATATAATCATTTGTCCGAGTTGGAATCGAACCTGTAACCAATCGCATTTACAATCGGATGTTGTCATCTAATGTCCCCTTTGTCTAAGATATCTTAGATACTTAACAGCGTAGAGATGTCTCGTCTCGTGATCATGAACTGTTTCAGTAGCTTATAAGATAAAAAGGACTTCATATTTGGATAATGGAAATCCATACTTATATTATAAATGCAAAAGTCTGTGTGTTTGTCTGTCGTGCTTTCACGGCTAATCTACCGGTGCGATTTGGATGAAATTTACAAAGAAAGTAGTAAAAGTTACAGGGTCTAACAGGCTTCTTATTTTTTCAAAAAACAATCGATCAACTCTCGTTTGTCACAATTAAAACATTTTCTTAAGTATAACTTGTTTAATTTGTAAATGTGTATTTTTTATATTGACTAATTTTATTATTTTTTTTGTTTATTAATAAATAAACTCTACTTTTCTTACAGGACGAAGAATCATTTGACTTCGTAATAGAAGCAGGTGCTCTAATGTTAGCTGATAATGGCGTGTGTTGTATCGACGAGTTCGACAAAATGGACCCCGGCGACCAGGTCGCGATACACGAAGCTATGGAACAACAGACTATATCTTTGGCTAAAGTGGGTATATTTTTGTTTTTTCAATTAAAAAATATGTGAGCGCACCAGCATGCAAGCGATGGGACCTAAATGGGCCCTCAAACTTTTAGTGCTACAAATTATTAATCAATTTATTTATAAGTGCTATAAATTATTTTATAATAATTATTTAAACAATAATTACGCAATGCTCAATGCGTGAGATAGAGCGTTTTGAATGTTACCGTCATTTGGTGGTGATAATTCGGAAACTACAATTACAATAGTAAAACACATTTTATTATAACCATCCATAACCTGTCGTCTATTTCTATTCGAAATTTTAACTTCTTACTTCTAGTAGTTTAGGAATAGATTAATTTATTCGTAACACATTTTTGACCAGTAAGAGTTTCACTTCGCTGACATTCTTTTAATTTGAAAAATTTATTACCCCAGTAGTAAGAGAAGTATTTTGTTCTTAATAGATTATTGATCACATAATGGCATAACAGCATATAATTGGAGTATTTTTTAAAATGCTTTACTTATTTATGATATGGCCAGTCGTGGCCCAGTGGCACAAGAGTGTGACTGTAAACGACTGGTTGTGGGTTCGATTCCCACTCGAGGAGTGGGAATTATATTCCCATTTTCTTCGCTCTGGTGTCGAGGTAAAACGCGGCGTTAAGTTCCGCCACTCAACACGCAAGCTTCCGAATTCGGTGGAAAGTGGGGAACGGAGTGTCTTAACACTAGGTTCCCTCTGCCTACCCGAATGTGTGCGGGATATAGCATGAAGCTATTTATTTTATTTTATTTTTTTTATTTTTAATATGATTGTATGAGTTTCATTTACAATTTGGTGTTTTTGGAGTTTTAGATGCGAATCTACGCCTTTTGGAAATCGCCCAAGGAAATCTAAAGGTGTACATATGTTCGAAATAGGTCAAAATTCCCATACTCCCAATAAATACTAATGTTTCAAATAAAAAAGTCATTTTCTTTTAGCTTCACGCTGTATCCTGCACGCAGCAGGGTAGGCAGAGGGAACCTAGTGTTAAGACACTCCGTTCCCCACGCACCGCCGAGTTCGGAGGCATTCCGTTTTAAGTGGCGGAACTTAAGGCCACGCTTTGCCTCGACACCAGAGCGAAGAAAATGGAAATACTAAATATTTCCACTCTTCGAGTGGGAATGGAACAACATACAACCAGTCGTTTACAGTCACACGCTTGTGCCACTGCGCCACGACTGGCCACCCACTGGGCCACGACTGGCCCACGACTGGCCACTTGATTCGAATCCGCGCCTCTTGGAAACAGTTTTTCACTCCGCTCCCCATTTTCCGCCAAATTCTGGTGGCATAGCCTGTTAAGTAACAGAACTAAATTTAATAATAATCATTCCCCGAATGGAAATCGAACCCACAACCATAATTTTATGGTCACTCCCTATCCCACTGCGCTACAACGACCTTACAATAATATACTTAACTTTTTAAAATATTTAACAATATAATGTTCTACATTTCAGGCTGGCGTTAGAGCAACTCTCAACGCCCGTACATCAATACTAGCCGCCGCTAATCCCGTAGGCGGTAGATACGACCGAGCTAAATCATTGCAGCAGAACGTGGTACTAAGCGCACCTATCATGTCCCGTTTCGATCTATTCTTCATACTAATAGATGAAACCAGCGAAATGGTAGATTACGCGATTGCAAGGAAAATCGTCGACTTGCATTGCAACAAGGAGGAGACCTACGACTGTGTGTACTCGAGAGAAGATCTGCTGAGATACATCGCGTTTGCGAGGTCTTTTAAGCCTATTATTACTGAAGTGAGTGGTTTTTTTGTGTTAAATTTAATATATTATGTGTTATTTTTATTATTGTTATTATTTTTTATGAGTATAACTTGTTTATAACTTGCTGGTTATAATAGTTTGAGACTATCTAAGGTGTCAGTAATATTAAGAAGCACCCCTTCTTAATATCGGCTTTTTAAAGGAGTTCTTTAAATTTGTTGATTTTATTTCGTAAGAATATATTAAATACAAATATCAACATAAGTTATTATGTTAAAAATGTCCCTCTTCCTAAATATTCTTTCACCACTGAATTACCACGGAATTGAGTCTGTCAACACGCAATTAATCAAAAATAAATAAAAAGTTGGAATCCATGCCGCGAATCGTACTTCAATTCTTCGAGTGGGAATCGAACCCACAACCAGTCGTCCTTACAGTCATACTGATTTATTTTTTTAATATATTAAACATAACTTATTTAATAGGAAGCAGGCAAACTCCTAGTAGAATACTACAGTGCATTACGCAGTCGTGAGGGTGCAGGCGGTGCGGGAGGTGCAGGAGGATGGCGTATCACAGTACGCCAATTGGAATCCATGTTGCGGTTAGCTGAGGCAATGGCGAAAATGCACTGCAGTGGACATGTGTCTGAACAGCATGTTCATGAGGCTTATAGGTATATCATCTTTACATAGTTTAAAGCAAAGAGGCTCCCCGCGTCTATGTGTATGTATGTATGCTTAAATCTTCAAAACTACGCAACGGATTTTGATGCGGTTATTTTTAATAGATACAATGATTCAAAAGGAAAATGATAAAAACTATATTTTAAAATTTATATGTTTTCTAAAAGTCGTGGTATGTTTTTTGTTAAGGAAATTAAAAAAATAATGAATTCTTAAAAAAATCTATCAATTCTTAATAATTAACACATGCAATTAATAACAAGGCCAGTCGTGGCCCAGTGGCACAAGAGTGTGACTGTAAACGACTGGTTGTGGGTTCGATTCCCACTCGAGGAGTGGAAATTATATTTTCCATTTTCTTCGCTCTGGTGTCGAGGTAAAAGCGCGGCGTTAAGTTCCGCCACTTAACACGCAAGCCTCCGAGTTCGGCGGAAAGTGGGGAACGGAGTGTCTTAACACTAGGTTCCCTCTGCCTACCCTGCTGTGTGCGGGATATAGCGTGAAGCTATTTAATTTTTAATTAATAACACAGAGAGATCTATACTATTAAACGCATTAGTTATTTTATTATCTATGCCATATATAGTAAAATTGATATTTCTATCATACATATATGATATGGGCCAAGTTGTGGAGTTGTGGCACAAGCGTGTGACTGTAAACGTCTCGTTGTGGGTTCGATTCCCACTCGAGGATGGAAATATTTAATATTTCCTTTATCTTCACTCTGGTGTCAAGGCAAATTAATATAATAGTTATTTTGACCAGATTGCTAAATAAATCGATTATTCGAGTGGAACAACCAGACATACACTTGGATGAAGAAGATCCACAGTATGAGCCTAGTATGGACGTTGACCAAGAAACACCTAATGGCACAGGTACAAAAACAATTTCCATAAGTATAGATAATTAAAATAACATAAAATGTAAAAATATACAGAGTTTTCTACAACTAACAATTTATATCGATCATAACACTGTAGTACAGGGATACTACAGTAGGTATATGCATATACAGTTTTATGCACGATAAATAAAAACAAAAATTAAAATATCTCTATTGACATTTCAATAAAAAACTTTTTTATCGAAAATTTACCTTCACAATTAATGGGCTACTAAAGTCAACATAAGTATAAACTGTGTTGGTGATGGAGTTAGTAATTTCCTAGTTTCGTCAGATATATGAAAGTATTTAATATAAAAATGAGAATAATAGAAAAAAACAACAATAATAAGATTGTCTAAAATTATTTGCTTTTAGTAAGGCTAGACGCAGCGTAGAGTTACACCAAGTTATTATAAATGCGAATGTCTGTCTGTTTGTCTGTCACGCTTTCACGGCTAATCTACCGATTCTATTTGAATGAAATTTGGTATGTAAGTAGTAAACATTACTGTGTCAAATATAGGCTACTTATTTTTCCAAAAATCTTTCTCTAATAGGTTGAAATAGGGGATGAAACTTTATATGAAGAGTCTATACTGCTTGATTGTAATGAATTTTGGCAAAAATATAGTTGATAATCCAAGGTTAAACATAGGCTGCTTTATTTTCAAAATATAATGAAATAGCTTTATAATTCAAACGGCGATGCCGGGAGAGGGTGCTAGTAATAAAATATAATTAACATGACTATATACATTTTTAGGTTCAACAGAGAGTCAAGTGAACAGCGACCAATCTAAAAAGAAGTTGACACTGTCGTTTGAGGATTACAAAACTCTCAGTAACATGCTGGTCGTGTTCATGAGGAAGGAGGAGGCTGAGGCGGAGTCTAAAGGTTTTTATTTAGTTTTTTATCTATTTATATAAGAAATTTAATATTTAAAGTGTATTTTTAGTACTTTGTATGGAGAATAGAGTGTCTTGACACTAGGGTTTCTTCCCGTGGGGGGACGGGTTAAGAATACAATTCCCCCCCGCCGCTGGGTAGCGTCCCGTAAAAGGCGGGTAACCCAGTAGCTTGGTGGTAGGAGATTCGTTCTCCGACTGGCTCGCGACCACTATCATGTCAAAGACGAACCGCCAAATATCTTATGATGTGTTCCGGTTCGATGGCATGTAAGCCAGCTCTCCTTATTCCCACCATTCCCATCCTTCCTCCCTCCTTCTGTCCTACATTCCCAAGACTGGCAACGCATCCATAACTTGAATGTTGTGGATGTCTATGGGCGAAGGTAACCACTTAACACCAGGTGGGCCTTCAGCTCGTTTGCCTCCTTTATTCCATTAAAAAAAAAAAAGGGTTCTTCTTGATGACTGCTCTGTAGGAAGCGTGAAGCTGCTGTGCTTAGTAGTTTTATTAAAGTTTGTGGGTACAAATTTATAAAAAAAAACACATTATACATTGCATCCATCCATTTTGATTAAATTTGCAATTTTAAAATATTTGAGGTTTTCTTATACATTATATGCTGTTAATGTCATCAAAAAACCTTAACACATAGTATTCAAAATATTTAAAACATGTTATTAAAATTAAGCTTAAATTACTATTTACCATTATTGTAGTAGTTTACCACTACTACATTCGCTTTACATACACAAAAAGTAGTGTTAACCACCATCCTATATAAAAAAGGCCTATAGACTATACTACTTCCCAATAGGCTTACTGATAATAGCACTTTGAAGATATTATTTTTTATATTTTTTCGATAGAAAAATTAATATTTATAAAGAACGTGGATCATATCAATAAAATTATTAAGTCTACATGTTAATGTTGATTTGTTTTATTAGTAAGTCTATTGAGATGAAATCCCTAGTAATATTATTGAATAGGGTTGAAATCATCGTGGTATATTCTAACAGTGTTTGTCTGGAGACACGATTGATTGTGGGTTCAATTCTCATTTGATGGACAAGAAATAATTTAATTATTTTCATTTCCCCTATCCTGGTACCAAAGATGAATGAATCACGCAGTTTTATGCTAGGTTCTAGGTGACATATAAGTGGTAAATAGGCCAAAAAATTATGTGTTTGTAATGTGATGGTTGTAAAATGAATTATCAATTAAGATTTGATTATAACTAAATCATTTTCATCTCCTCGCCCTAATACCTAAGACAAAGCGCGGCTTTGTGTTCTGCCACTTAACACGCCTATATCTGTCATCGAAAAGTAGAGAACGGAGTGCTTTGAAACGTAAAGAATAACTGTTTTGGAAGGAGATTCCCAGTAGTATTATTGATAAGACAAAAAAAATATATAACCTATATAATAAGTTAAAGTTATAATTAATAAAAAATAAAATTATTAAATTAATATTTCCTTAGGTGAAGAAGGTTCAGGCATGCGTAAGAGCGCCGTCGTGAGCTGGTACTTAGAACAGTTGGTAGCTCAGGGGCAGATAGAGAGCGAGGATGAATTACTTGAAAGGAAGACCTTGCTGGAGAAAGTCATTGATAGGCTTATGTATCATGTGAGTTTTGCATGTTTCTTTCTTTATTTTAATTGTTGTATTAGTAAAAAATAAGTGGACTGTATACGTCATGGTTGTGAATTTGATTCCTATTTGATGGATAGATTATATATTTTTTCATGTTGAGAACATGTTATATGACAAAGTTTGCTAATAATTAAAAATGGGCAGAAAATGGAGAACAATGTTTCTCTCTGTTAAATAGATAAAATTAAAAATATTGATGTAATTAGACTGTCAGTGTACCTTAGTATTTAAAACCTTTTTGCTCCCATTGTTATTTTTGTTTTATTCCATTTTATTTGAATATGCATATTCAAAATATTAAATGCAAGATCTTGGTTTTAGATATTTCAAATATTTTCAATGAAAATCTGATTATAATCGCGTATATTTTAGTTATCGAAAATATTTTTTTCAAAGTTTGACGTTTCAAACACTACAGTAGTCTATGACTAACGGAACTCAAATATATACTCGATAAATTATTTTACTAGTTTTACTTAAATTTTATTTTAAATATCTATTTGTTGAGAGACTTTACTAAAATTTACAAAAAAATTTTACATAATTAAGCAACTGCGGTGGAAATCGGACAGCAGAGTGTCTTGACACTAGTGTTTCTCTACTCCGCTATATGGAAAAATGCGTGTACCTACTTTTTTAACATAGTACAGAAAATAAACAAAAATATATGTATATATTTTTCATTACAGGACCAAGTTATAATACCGCTACAGACAACCGGACTAAAGTCGACCAAATCATCTGATCAAGAAGTGGAAGACGACCCGCTGTTAGTCGTTCACCCCAACTATGTGGTCGACACGTGACATTACTGAATTTATACATTTGAAATGATATTTTTGTAATAAATCATTGATTTTTCATTTGTTTTTCTTTTTTATTTAATTCTTGTTATATTTGTTAGCGTTTAAAAATAAATCTATGTGGGGTATGTGGGGAAGTGTCAAAGAGGACGAAAGAGGAAGAGACTACAACGCATTTTTAAATGAAATGGGCCTTCATCTCTTAAACGTTGGAGACACGCCGACCTTCGAGACACTCAGAAATGGTAGAATGTACACAAGCATCATAGATGTAACAGCGTGCAGTCAACCATTATTAGGCAAAATCGATAACTGGAAGGTAAACAGTAATCTCATAAGTTCTGACCATAATGCAATCACTTTCACTTTGCGTCTAGGAAGAACCGTAGAATCTGTGAGACCACCTACAACGCGCAGGTATTTTACAAAAAAAGCAAAATGGTCAGACTTTTCAAAAGTTTTGAAGACCCAATTGATGGATAGGAATATATCCCTTGATTCTATCCGGGAAGTGAAAACACCAGCACAATTAGACGCCATAAAAACACAATACCCGGATGCAATACATGATGCATGCGGAGAAACCATGCCTATATTTAAACCCAAGGTAGGAAACCCAACACCCCCGTGGTGGACGTCAGAATTGGAAGCCCTCAAAAGGGACACTCTGAGAAAAAAGAGGCGCATAAGAAATGCAGCTCCTTCGAGGAAAAATTTCGTGATAGAAGAATATATGCAAATCAAAGCGACGTATGCGGCTGAAGTAGAAAGAAGGAGCACGGAGGGATGGAAGGATTTCTGCACGACTCAGGACAAAGAAAGCATGTGGGACAAGATTTATAGGGTAATAAGGAAAACATCCAGACGACAGGAAGATCTTGTACTCAAGAATCACGAAGGCCGCACCCTAACTCCTTTAGCATCGGCAGAACTAATCGCGAAAACATTCTACCCCGATGATGATTTGTTAATGGACTAGCCTTGTCACACGCAGATTCGAAAGCTGGCAAACGACCGTATAATTGAAAATGATACAGAAGATGACCCACCGTTCACAATGGAGGAACTAGAGACTGTATTACATAGCCAGAATCCAAAGAAAGCTCCTGGTCCCGATGGACTAACGGCAGATATATGCTCCGCAGCAATCCGTTGCGATAAGGACGTGTTTTTGGCATTGGCAAATAAATGCTTGGCGCTAACACATTTCCCCACGAAATGGAAAGTAGCCCACGTAATCATCTTGAGGAAGCCGGGGAAAGAAGATTACAGCAATCCAAAATCCCTACGACCAATTGGTCTTCTCTCTGTTCTCGGAAAGATCGTGGAGAAACTCCTAGTCAGTCGCATACAATGGCATATTCTTCCGACATTGAATCCTAACCAATATGGATTCTTGCCGCAGCGAAGCACTGAGGACGCTTTGTACGGCCTGGTGGGACACATACAGCAGCAAATCGAAGACAAGAAGATAGTGTTGCTGATCTCACTAGATATAGAAGGCGCCTTTGATAACGCGTGGTGGCCTGCCCTAAAAGTAGCACTAAGAAATAAAAAGTGCCCCCGTAACCTGTACGCTATGGTTAGCTCATACCTGACAGACAGAAGAGTAAAAGTCAATTACGCCGGAGAAGTAAGCGAGAAGAATACGACTAAAGGATGCGTTCAAGGCTCAATCGGAGGACCCACATTTTGGAATGTTATATTGGACTCGCTGCTGGAAAGGCTAGACTGCGATGGCGTGTACTGTCAGGCTTTTGCCGACGATGTAGCGTTAGTCTTTGCTGATTACTCAACACATAGCTTGGAGCAAAAAATTAACACCACACTAGAAACAGTTGTTGAATGGGGAAACCAGAATAAATTAAACTTCGCAGCACACAAGACCAACGCGATGTTGCTGACGAAAAAGACTAAATATGATCTTCCCCTCTTATTCATGTCGGGAACCGCAGTCAACTTAGTCAAGGAGATTAAGCTTCTTGGACTAGTTATTGACCATAGGCTCTCTTTCAAATCGCACGTGTCTGCGCAAATCAAAAAAACAACAAATATCTATAAACAACTAGCGTGCGCAGCGAAAGTATACTGGGGCTTAAACTCTGAAGTCACAAAAACTATCTACGTGGCAGTTGTGGAACCGATTTTGATGTATGCAGCAAGCGTCTGGTCTCGATCAACGGATATGCAGGCCATCCGAAATCAGTTAAATACGCTCCAGAGGGGGTTTGCTCAAAAGATCTGCAAAGCATATAGGACGGTGTCTTTAACATCTGCACTGTCCCTCTCTGGGTTACTGCCGCTAGATATACGAATTAAAGAGCATGCGAGCCTCTATAGAGTAAAAAAAGGCATTTGTATAGATTACCTCCCAGCTGGCAAGGAGTTAGAAGTCAAGGAGAGCTACCTACACCAACCACACCCGTCAACAAAAACGGCTATAGAATTTGAATTGCTGGAGGACTTGAATCCCAATACCATTAATCTACATCGCATCGATGGGGTCCTGATTTTCACTGATGGTAGTAAGATTGAAGGTAAAGTGGGAGTAGCACTATCAAAATGGCAGAAAGGAAAGGAAATCAGTCACAAAAAATTTAGTCTCCATCCAAACTGCACAGTCTCCCAATCGGAACTTTACGCGTTAGCCATGGCAACACAAAATGTAGTTGATTGTGACGATCAGAAAGTTAATATTTTAAGTGATTCCAGATCGTCATTGGAATTATTAAGAAATTCAAATTCAGGACACCCTCTGGCGAGGGTGATACAAGAAAACATAAGGACAATCAAAGCACAAAAAAGAGAAATCAGACTGTTTTGGCTTAGGGCACATGTGGGTATTTGTGGAAATGAACGCGCCGACGAACTGGCAAAAACAGCAGCACTCACTGGTGCCGCTCATGACTACGACAAAATTCCATTATCATATGTTAAAAAAATGATTAGGCAAGAATCTGTACACATTTGGCAGGACAGGTACGAAACATCTCAGACAGGGGCAGTCACGAAAAAATTCCTCCCAAATGTAGAATTAGCATTTCGAGTAGCAAGGACGACTGTTTTTGGACCATTACATGTCCAGATGTTAACTGGACACGGAGGTATTGCAGAATACCTTTACAAGTTTAAATTAAAAGATTCCCCGAGCTGCGAATGTGATCAAGATACACCTGAGTCGGTAATGCACATATTACTAACTTGCCCAAGATTTGAGGCCTATCGCTTTCAACTCCAAGCGCAAATTGAGAGCGATCTGACTGAGGCTAACCTACCAAGCATCATGGCGGATCTGAACTCACGTAGGGTTCTTCTCGATTACGCTGAAAAGACTTTTAATATAACATGCAATCGCAACAGCACCAGAAAACAAAGAGACTTACGTGCTGCACGCGCACTTACAACTCCCGCCACCTTAAACACACGTATACAGCAGCACATAGTATACACACATCCACAAAATGTGACTCAAGGTACTTCTATACAATTGCTAAAACACGCTGAAACGGGCCAGGCAGGATTGAAAACAATAGGGGTAGCCCTATTCATGCACAGTGCCACCGAAAGATTGGGCATAAGTTTCTGCAGGCCTAGAAATCACAAATTTATAGCGATTTCGCCAGGACTGGCCAATCTATTGAATGGAAGTACAAATAGAATCGCATTAAGACGCAAAGTTTATGAAGCGTTACCCTCAAGGATGGTCGGTGACGTCGTCTGTCGCATAGTAAAAGTGAACAATAAGTCTATAATACTGCTCAACTGGAGTGAAAAGACGCCGTTTGAGTGGGCTTGCGTGCTGCTCAATGAAATAAGCAAGTTAACAGGACAAGGAGCACGAATAATAAGCATAGATGCAATGGTGGTTGAGTATAACAGAGGAGAAGTGGCTGATCGACTAGGTTGCTTAAAGGCCTCAGAACAGCACGAGGTCATAGTGTACGAGGATAGAGGTGAAGACCTTAGTTACCTGAAGCCTGCACGTGTTAGCACTCAAACGGATCATCCGAGAATGATTACTACAACTAAGGAAAGTGGTTCTGAACGTCTCCAACGAAAAATGACTGAAGAAAAATCTAAGAGTCCAAAGACAGATCATCGACTCTCATCTGCCAGGGCCATGTGCAGCGCCTTCAGTGCAGTTGTAGGAAACATACTTGGCAGGAGGGAAGTTCTAGCTAGTGACAAACAGGGAGCGGCACTGGAGGAGTTCACAAGGAGCTCTTCAATAGATCCACCTGCAAAAGTCTATCCTAAACCCACAAAGGCGACATTGGAAGAGGTACAACCACCAGAACTGGTTCCAATTCGAGAACACCAGGACCATCACAAGAACGCTTATCTTGAGTTTCTTGCCATCCTGAGAGCCACCAAGCAAGTGAAGTCGAAGCGGTGTGAGGATATTGTACAAGCTTAGTTAGGTGGATACTCGATCCTTGGAATGAAACTCAAGGAGGCAGAAGCCGCCGTATACGATAACGATAACGGCCAGACCATCATGGGACACATAAAGGGCACTTATATGGCGGCTTACAGTACAACATCTGGTTTTGTAGAGCTTAACGAAGAAGAAACCCGAAGAAGAGGATACCTCAAGTTCAACACACCAACTAACAATCCCATCGTAATTGTCGCCAAGTGCTTAAGTATCATGTTGGAGGATAAAATGCTGGAACAGGCTACATGCCTAGACAACGCTCTGGATTCCTCACATGATATGTGGAAGTTACCCAACATGCAATTTATAAATGGTGTTCCGGGATGTGGGAAAACCAGTTGGATAGTGGAAAAATTTGACTTGGATAGAGACACGGTAGTTACATATACTAAAGAAGCGGCCAGTGAACAAAATGAGAGGTTATCGGTACGTATAGGGAATCTGGTAAGGAGTAAAATCCGTACTATGGCTTCAATACTGGCAAACGGGGCGCGAAGAGAATCAGAAAAGTGTAAACGGCTGATAGTGGGCGAAGCCCTGATGAACCACTTTGGAGCAATAGTAATGGCAGGAAGAATCTCAGGAGCCCAGGAAATTATTTTGATTGGAGATGTAAACCAGATACCCTATATAGACAGGGACAACCTCTTTGAGATGTTCTATCATAGACCATCACAAATCCTCAACATCGACCAAGTTCTACCGTGTACTCACAGGAGTCCCATGGACGTAGCTTACGCCCTAAGAGAGGTATATCCCGGTATATACTCTTCGAGAAGGGTAGTGCACTCCCTTTATATGAAAAATATTAAATCTACGCCAGTTCCAAAAGATCTAAAGAATACCCTCTACCTCACTTTTACTCAGGAAGAGAAAGAATCCCTGACCAGCCAGGAATGTGGAGGACAGGATGGCTCGAGGGTGCTCACAATCCACGAAGCTCAGGGTCTTACCAGCACAACCGTTGTAGTAGTAAATCTTAAAACAGTTAAAATGCAGTTACACGATAGCGTACCACACGCTGTGGTAGCAATTTCGCGACACACCGACAACTGCACATACTACTACAGCGATGACAAAGATGACGCCGTCAAAAGGCTAATCCGGAACGCGACAGGGGCAACTAATAGAATAATCGTGGAATACAACATTAAGATGGCCATA
Source organism: Dryas iulia moderata (assembly GCA_019049465.1). NCBI lineage: Eukaryota > Metazoa > Arthropoda > Insecta > Lepidoptera > Nymphalidae > Dryas > Dryas iulia. The sequence goes on from CM032437.1 coordinate 6,215,363, forward strand.
AAAGACCGAAATGAAACGGTCACGTCCTCGTCCATAGCAGTCATGCCCTTTTCCCGCCAACAAATTTTATGATATAGCTAATTTTGTAAATTGTATATTGTGTTAATTAATAGTTCATTTAAATGTAGACATAAGTAGTAAATGTAATACTCGCTTAGGTTAATTTAAAACATCAGTTTAGTTTTGAGTAGTATGTAATTTAAGATTTGTAACCAAAAAACAATTAAGGAAAAAAAGGATACGAGACCGAGTGTCTGTAGAGCTTCAGTATTTAATAAAAAAAAAAAAAAAAAAAAAAAAAAATAAATCTATTAGTAAAGTGTCTGTAATACTAAAATAATCGCTTTTTACTCATTATAGTATGTATGTTCTTTTGTTATAGCTTCACGCTGTATCCCGCACACAACAGGGTAGGCAGAGGGAACCTAGTGTTAAGACACTCCGTTCCCCACTTTCCGCCGAATTTTCGGAGGCATAGCGTGTTAAGTGGCGGTACTTAACGCGGTCAGTACCAAGCGAAGAAAATGGAAATATTAAATGTTTCCACTCCTCGAGTGGGAATCGAACCCACAACCAGTCGTTTGAAGTCACACGACTGTGTCACTGCGCCTCGACTGGCATATATACACAGCACATATATCGAAATACACCGTCTGTTTGTCTGTAACTTGGCTACTTTTATTTTAGAATTATAACTTTTTAAATATGACGCGGACGAAATCGCAGCCACTGCTAGTTGATTACTGAAATTTAAATTAATACTGTTGATCGTAAGACCTCTATCTATAAAGGTTAATATATAAAAAAAGATTATTGGATACTAAGTACACTTTTTTCTTCATCGTTGTCCGTCGTTGATTATAGCTTTCATTTTTTTGCTAATTAAAATAAGACAATCTATTTACTTGTTTTATTTTAAGTACAACCAAAAATATCCGTCACTTAAAAATCTCATAAAATCTATTGACATAATAACAATTTTAACAAACTTAACAAAACAATTACGTTAGCTGTCTCTTTTAGTTTATTTATTTACTTATATAAAATATATGAAACTTCATTTCTCTTACATTCTAAACATTAATAATTAAAACTAATTCTATAATCAATATCACATTTAACATCGTTCAAACACTTTATACAAATCACCAAGACTTGCTATTTGCAATATGGCGCCATTGTTCACAAAACTGGTTGGTGGTAGAAAATATCTTCTTATAGCTGGAAATATTATATGTTCTTGTTTCCACATTTCCCCTTTTAGAATATCTTCAGAACTTTCTGGATTAGTTTGAGAATAAAAAATGGCCGTTTGTCTGCTGAAAGTGTCGAAACACTCTTTTTCTGCCTCCCAGTTGACTTCGGTGACAAGACGTACAAGGTATGTAGGCAGAGCACCCATGAATGGAGTATGGCCATCTGAAAATATAAGAAAAATAAATAAATAAGAAAAACTAAAGTGTTCTAAATGTATTTTTCAATATCCCAAGTGCGTGAATAACGTATTAAAAAAAAATAATAGCATTCTCTCTTGCTAAACGATTGTTCGTAGAATAATCTATGGGTAGCAGAAATTTGTAGAAATTTTTACAGAGATGCTTAAACAACAAAAACAAGTTGTAATAAAGCGTTATACGCTTAATTTAAGGCAGCTGATAGTAGAACGCACGGCTTAGTTGTTTACAGGAGGCGCGGGTTCGAATCCCCCTTCGTTCAAGTTTTTATACGTATTCTAAAAGTTTTTAAGAAAAACAAGCTTTATTATAGTTCTCATGGAAAGTATTCATACAGAAATAGAATAGAAACATATTGTTTTGATATTTTACTCTCCAAATACAACGCCGTTTTGTCTTAATAGAACAAAGAAATGCAAATAATTTAAATACATGTCATTCCAAGCGGAGAATGAACACACAACCTTTGCATTTAGATTCACATATAGGACAACATGGATAATATGGAAGATTTAAAGAATAATAATCAAAAGATTATATTTATTCTTAGTATAGTAAAAATAGCAGCTGAACGCTTTTCCCTGCATTGTAGGATAGAGTGAACCTAGTATCAAAACACTCCATTTTATTTTTCGCTTTAAATGGGAACATTGCGTTTTGAGTGGCGGACTTTGTTTACCAGATTGATAAATTGATAAAAGAAAATAGTTAGATATAGACATCTCTACTAAATGGGAATTGAACCCACAGCTAAGTGGATGTACAGTCAGATACTGTGCCACTGCGCCACGATGTCATAAATTTAATTACAGATTATATATTTTTTTACCTATTAATAATGGTAACGCCATTAACTCTCCCTGTTTGTTTATTTGTAATGAGAAGTATTCAAATAGCATCGCCGCCTTGCTTACTAACAGTTTGGTCATCTGTGCGGCCATCTCGTGCATGTCTCCTGAAAAAAAAAAGTTTGTGTATATACCAAAGTATTTTTTAAATTATTTAAGGCTGCTACTAGCAGTGGTTTTTAAGCATTATTCAAGAAATTCTTGTTAAGAGTGTTCAAAAAAACAGTTCTCAAGGTAGACAGGGGGAACCTAATGATAAGACACTCCGTTTTTCCTTTTCCGTCAAATTCTGGAGATATTGCATGTTCAAGTGGCAGAACCTAACGCCGCGCTTTGCCTCGACACCAAAGCAAATAAAATTACAAACATTTAAATTCCTTGAGTGGTAATCAAACCTAAAATCAGTAATGTTATATATTAACACTTGTGCCTGTACCACGACTGACATCTATATTTTTGTTTTTTTTTAATTTATTTTCAATATACTAATTTCATAATTATATATTTCAATTTTGATTAAAAATATGTTTTATACAAATTTAAATAATGATTTGCGTTTGACTACAATAAATTTATTTAATTTTATAGATAAGCAATTTGTTGTCGAGACTAAGTACAGAGTTCCTTCCCATCATCCAGTATAGGGCTCTGTATTTATGATTTATTTGGTCTCTTTTATGATTAATATGTGTCTTCCACGTTAGGCGTCTATCCAAGTGGAGGCCCAGATATTTAACGCAGTCGGACTGAGGTAGTATGATATTGCCGAGATGCACTGGTGGGCAGGTTTCCTTCCGAAGAGTAAAAGTGATGTGGTTATTTACAACTCAATACTAAAGCCAATTTGGACCTACGGAATCCAGTTGTGGGGAGTAGCGAGCAAGAGTAATATCATTTGTCTTCAAAGAGTACAAAATAACATCTTACGGAACATAGCAAATTCGCCGTGGTACACTAAGAATGAGGAGATACACGAATACCTGAATGTGCCAACAGTATTCTCAGAGATAGAGCGTCACAAGAAGCAGCATATGGAACGCCTAAAACACCATCCCAATCCCCTAGTCTCGGATATGATGAGTAGCGCCAGCGTGGTCAGGAGGCTTAAACGTAACCACATACTCTGATTGGATGCTGAGGCACTGGCCTCTTGCTCCAAATAATATCACTTCATCGCAACACATCTGATGATAGTCTTAGTCAGACTGATAGCAGATATTAAAACAAAAAAAAAAAAATTACATTTATATCAAATTATAAAAACAATAGAAATCGCAATAACAATAGAGGCCGTCAGACTACCTATGGCCACTCAAGGGAATGATTATTTCCTCGCTCTAGTACCAAATACAAAGCGCGGCGTAAAAGTTCCGTCACTCATCGAATATCTCAATTTCGGACAGAAAATGGAGGACGGAGTGTCTTGACACTAAATACTCTCTGAAATAAAAAATGAAACGGGGAAAAAGTGTAAAGTTGAAAAAAATAGGTTGATAATTTTCATTACCTAGTTCTGGATTCCATTCATCTTCCTGCGAGCTCAGTCCCAATACGAACAACTCTTCTAAAGGCAACGGATTGGATAACTTGATAAACCCAAGGTTTTGGAAATCGTATAATATTGTTTCATAGAACAGCTCTTCCCTATTAAAAAAAATAATAATTTGTGAAAAATCTTGGATAGAACTTTATAAAATAATACTAGCGACCCGCTCGCGGCTTCGCCACGTGAACTACTACTTTCATCCTCTATTGCCTCTTTGGGATTGTTTTTTTTTATAAAAGGGGGGTAGTCTATATTTGACCTTGCGTCACTAATTATGTTCTTGAGAAAATCATCGATACATCTAGTATAATGTCTATACTATTTGATAACATATAACTGTTATAGTAAGAAAACGTACGAAATCTGCTATCATAGTATATCTATATGATAGCAGATTTCGTACATATATACCATCTGGTATATATGTACGAAATCTGTAGATTACCCGTGAAAACATAAAAGATATAGATATAGAATTTTGCATTTTTATAATAATAATATTAATGAGTACGGATATATCTAATATACTCTCTCTCGTTCCAGAAAACGTAGTTACATCTGCTGTCATATAGATTATATAAAGTTTTATAGACCGGTCAAATGTATCTTTAATAAATGTTATGCTTATTTTATTTTATAATTATTTTAATTAGTGATATTGAAACAAATTTACAAACTTCACTCGTGAACTATCGACATAATTTGAATGTTTTTTTTAAATTTTATTTCTTCTGTGGGAGTTGTATTGAATACCAGGATGAAAACTATCCCATATGTTGCTCTAACCTCTTAGCTAACTCCATACAAAAATTCATTAATTTCTACCCGGTAGATATCAGTATACAAATAATTTACTTATATCGGTTTTTTATTTTTTCCAAAAAAACTACATGGAAAACCGAGATAAACACAGAAGGATTTGAACCCGCGTCCCTTCAGAGCATCAGGGCATTAGACATTTCCAAAAAAATATTTGTTAATTTCCTAAGTTAAATATATACATAATAAAATGTATAAAAGAATTCAGAGGCCACATAAAGGTAAAGTGCAGTTCCGCCACTTAACACGCAAAGCTTCCAGAATTCGACGGAAAATGGGGAACGAAGTGTCATAACACTAAGTTCCCTCTGCCTACCCTGCTATGTGTGGGATACAGCGTGAAGCTAAAAATAAATAAATAAAAGAATTCACTCACGCCAACCTCCTTGTGTCACATAAATACAACTTAGTAGAATGTTGTACCAACGACCTGCCGCTATCAATACACGCAATAAATATTAAATTAGCCAAAATTTCACGTAAATTGGAATTACATTTATTCTCCACGTCCAATCTCAATTGCTTAACACTTGTTAATTTAGTTTCAATTCTTTCATATTTAAAAGTTCTTGTCTTAAATGACTCTTTTGGATCCACATAAGTTATATTTGCATTATCTATTATTACCGAATTATATTTTTCATTCCTTACTTTATTATCATTGGGTTCGTGTATTATAGAAGTTTCTAGATCATTTATTTCTTCCATTTTAAAATCTAGGAGTGAATCGTTATGATTTCTAGTAACAGATTCAACTTCGTCATTAATTATATTTGATTCTTCATTATTTAAATTAATTCCTTCATTAATAATATTTTCTTTAATAGTAGTTTTATGATTTGCATCAACAGTTTTATTAACAGCTTGAAAGAATTTATCTATTTTCTGCATATCTGAGTCGACTCTAACTAAATCTTTGGCGTATATTTTAGCTCCGTCGGTCGTTTTCTTCACTATTTCTTCAACCATAGTAGCTCCTGGAAGTCGTGCCTAAAATATGTATATTTTTTTTATTTATTAAATAGGAAAATTATAACTTTTTATACTATTAATATTATAGAGAGCTCTGGACGGTTGCCAAGAGGTGCGGGTTCGAATCCTGTTGCATTCATTTTTTTTTACGTTTTTTTACGTTTTCTACTATATTTTTCTTAACTTTACGCTTTTTACCACAAGGTGGCCAAAGAGAACTTAAGTGTTAAGATACTGCGTTCTCCTTGTGTTAGTCCTAGTTAGAAAGGAATAATGTCTACTCTATTCCTTTCTTATTATTTACAAAGTTAAGATGAATAAATAGAAAGAATATATATAAGCCATCATAGCGCAGTGTGTTATGCCTGTAATCATGATTGTTGTGGGTTCGATTCCCAGTCTAGGGAGAATGGACAATATTTAAATTATTTTCATTTCTCAGGTCTAGTGACTAGACAAAGCGTGGCGTTGAGTGTAGAGTAGAGTATCCTAATACTAGCTTCTCCTTACCCTTCCAAATCGATTAGTTATCTGAAATGTATATTATACGAATTTAGGACTTCTATTTTTTAAATTATTTTGGCTACATAAATTACAACGCTGGGCTCCTCTAGCAAACAGTTAAAACAAAGTTTCTAGTTGAAGTAAATACACACTCTATGTATTGAAACTATTGTACTAGATTTACATTGTTCTTGTTGCAAGTTCAGCTTTTCATAGTGTATATATATAAAAAAAAGTAAACCTTTCTCGCTTTCCCTATATAGCAAGATAGGCAAAGAGAACATAGTTTCAAGACACTCTCCATTTATCGCTCGAAATCAAGACATTGTTGTTTCCACCACTCAGGTGGAACTTAACGCCGCTCTTTGAACTACTAAAGTACGGATCGATTACGATACGACTGTTTCAACAAATATTTATAAAAATGTATTAAATTATTATACCTGTGTATACATAACTCTTGAGGAATTACAACTAAGCAACTTTGTCTCTACGACGGTTTTAATTTTATCTATAATCTGCTCTTCATATAAAAATTGCACTTCATGTTTAGTCGGATGAACATTGACATCTACATTTCTTGGATCTGAAAGAAAAATGGAAATATTAGAAAATTTATTTGAAAACTAAACAGTATTTTAAGCCCTTTTTCTGCATAGCAGGGTAGTCACTGAGTAACTAGTGTCGAGACACTCCGTTTCCCACTGTCCACCTGACATAGAGACATTCCGTGTCGAGTGGCGGAAAAAAATATGTCAGAAAATGTTTTTTTGAAAAAAAAAAGAATACAAAAATATAGCAATATATTTATTTTGTTGATTTTTAGTAGTTAATATCATGTATTAAAAATAAATATTTATTTTTAGGATTATTATTGAGGACAGTCGTGGCATAGGAGCCACACAGTGTAACTGTAATTGCGACTGCTTGTGTGTTCGATTCTCCGCTTTTTCATTTTCTTCGCTCTGGTGTTGAGACAAAAGGTGGCGTTAAGTTCCGCCACTCAAATGTGGACAAAACGCAAAGAGTTAAGTGACTTGACACCAGGTTCTCTCTGTATTTTCCAGTAAAAAAGTAAAACTAACGTTAAAGTAAGATAAACATAAGAAGTCTTACCTAGTTCTATGCTCAAATAAACAAAGGAGTGTGCATTTTTCGGCAAATATGTTGCATAGACCGAGTCTATCGCTTTACGAATAGCTGAAAAAATATACTTAGTGAGGTCTTTTTTGTAACTTGACATAATGGAAAGTTAATAATAAAAAAAATGAGGCCCTTTGGTGCAGCGTGACAGAGTGTGACTGTAAACGCGATGCTTGTGGGTTCGATTCAGACTTGGGGGTATGATTTTTGTCATTTCTTCGCTCTAGTGGCAAAGACAAAGTGTTGCGTTGACCTCCACATGACACGCAAAGCCTCGATTTTGGAAGAAAAGTAGAGAACGGAGTCTCACGACAGTCCGTTCTCTCCGACTACCCTACTATGGGGAAAAATGAGTATAGAAGCTTTATGATAATTTAAAAAAAATAAGGAATTGTTGTGCAGTGGGACAACGTGTGCTAGTAATCGATCACGATTACTAGCACACCTTTTATAACCATCAGGTTGTAGGTTCCATTTTCACTCAGGGGATTGATTACATATTATTTTCGTTTCGTTCCTCTGGTACTTAAGACAAAGAGTGAAGTTAAGTTCCACCACTTAACACGCAATGTCTCGGTTTAGGTCAGATTTTAAATACATAAGCTTTTCAAGTAATATCCCTTTTTCTATGTCTAGAACGGCCTAGGCAGAAACGCCAAAACGCAAAGAACCTAGACAAAATTTAAAATTAAAGATGTGAGTTCGATTCCTACTTGACAAAATAATAATACTTAGACTTTTTTCATTTCTCTGATGAGGCAGAATGTAAAGCGCGACGTTTTGGCCTTCTCAACGCACAATGTCTTGAATTCAGGTGGAAAGCGTATAACAGAGTACTTTAACACTAACTTTTCTCCGCCTTTTTTTTTTTTTTTTTTTAACGTCAGGAAATCCGTTACGGATACCCGCCCGGGGTGGGATCCCGGGCGCGGTTATGTGGGACTCCGGATAGGCAAGATGGTAACGCCTCCGTTTACCCACTAAAACCTGACGGTGCTCCTCTCCCGCCACTAGCCCAGGTCTCGGGCACTGGTCCCAATCGTCCGTGGACCTGGGAACTTTTCTCCGCCTACTGTGATACGATACATATTAAACTGAAAAGAATGGTATATACCTACTTACATTGAGAGTCAACTAGTCTGTGATTGATAAACAACAACATAGTGCCTTTCTTATGTGAATAGTTCACATTTGTTATAAACCCATGGAGGGACAGTGTGAGTGTGGGATCCTTTAGTTCTATTTCCAATAATTCGCGAGCTATGGAATTTCCATGTATCTAGAAGAAATTAAACAATATTTTTACCATATTGGACATTTAATATAGAAAAAAGGATCATTTTTGCAAAGTTTGATTGTGAATGCCTTGTAATTGTGGGTTCCATACCTGATTCGGGTAATAATTATTTAAATTATTTCCAAATCTTGCTAGAAAGATCATAGAGCTGTGATAAATTCCATCATTAAACATGTAGTACCTTGGTTTCGGGCTGAAAGTGGTGAATGGATATTATTTTTCAACTACACACTTTTTTCTCAAAACAGGGTAGGTGGTCACAGGCATTTTAGATTTTCTCTGACCTGATTCCTAAGATAGTCTTAAGACACTCCATTCTTTACTTTCTATCCAAATTCGAGACAATCATGAAATAATAATTATTGCACAAAATAGAATTAAACCCACAAGCAATTGCAATTACAATCACATACTGTCCTACTGTGTCATAACGGCCCAAAATATGCAGAGAATATTAAATTATAATTTCACAATTATAAGAATTACTTACAATCCTAACATTTTCAACAACTGATGATTTAATAGGTGTTTTAATATCAGTGTTTTCACCAAACTTCTTTAATGTAAATCCTACATTATTATTGTGTATGGCATAACCGCCCACTACTTCCATGATATGCGTGTATTCCTCATTTGGGCTACGGAGTGCTCTTTTTCTTGCAATGACATTGTAAAATAGATCTTCTACTGTAATTTGAGTTCCATTGTTTCCAGCACAGGCTTTTATTGGACCTTTTAGTTTCCCATTTTCATATGATGCCCTGAAAAAAAATATCTTTAGGTATAAATAATTTTTACTCTTAGCTAACTTGGACTGTAGAAATATGTAAAAAAAGTAGTAAGTAGTAAAATTACTTAAATACTTTTTATGTTACTAGTATTTTTTAATTATCTTGTTTAAACATTGATAAAATATGTTTATTATGATAAAAATTGAAATTATAAAACATATAAATAAAATGTTAGTTAACTCACTTATAAGCACATTTAGCACTTGCAGTTTTTGTAAGGATGGTTAAGTGAGCTATATGACTTATACTGGCTAATGCTTCTCCTCTAAAACCATAGGTACTGATAGCTTGTAGATCCTCATACTCTCTCAATTTAGATGTAGTAAATCTTTCACATACTATATCTAAATTATCATTCCTGATGCCTGTTCCATTATCTTGTATCTTAAATATATTAAATTATTTAATATTTCATTTAAAAATATTCTACAATATGGTTATTACACTATCATAATATAAGATCTATTAAAACTATTAAATAGCCATAAAAATATGCACCTGCAAATATTTCAGACCTCCAGCTTTGACTGTGATTATAATATTTGTAGATTGAGCATCTAAACTGTAAACAAGGAAAATTTTAAACTTGTCAAAATTTACATAATTTTATTCATAAGGTAATGAGAAAAGATATCACGATAATTGTATTTATTTTATTAGTATTGTTGGACTTCGTTTTTAAATGCGAATTGTGTTGTCAGTCGGCCCACCTATTTTCTATTAATTCCTTAAGTGCATTTGCAGGTCTTTGCACAATTTCTCCAGCAGCAATTCTATTTACAACTTCTTCGTCTAATTTCCTAATTATTCCAGGCTCACCCATTTCGTAGTAATATTTTAAACTTATTTATACACAAACATTTTACAGTTTACAAAATTCCGCCAATTTTAAATACAGATAAATAACAGTTCTATCGTATAAATATTTTTACTCATATACTCGTGTCTATGGTCTATATCTAGGGATGTCAAAAAATTATCGATTCTTATTTAAATCGATTATTATTTTCTTATTATAAATTCATTATAATCGAACTTTTAACTAGTATTAATTGATTTTCAACAAATCGATTTTTAAACTAGCACCATCTCGTACCTCATAAACAGAATTATTGAGCTATGTGACAATGCCATTAAGCACTTATAACTTAAATTATTTTAAAAATAAATATTAGTCTTTCAATTATCCAAGTTTAAAAAATAACACAATATTTCTTTAACATTGTAGTTTTCAAGACCACAACATAGTACTTAATTATTGTATTAAGTATTTTATTTTAATAGTAGTCAAATGAAAAATAGGATTCAACAATTTGACAATATGTAACTATTTAACATTTTATATTATTTAATAAGTTACATGTTAACGAAAGATTTCCTTTATGATTTAGTTTGGATGCTCATCATTTCATTTTTATTATAATAAAACCTTCGATGGTACTGCAAAATCCCAATAACAAATAATGTTTCTTTATTCCTTACTTTGAAAGTTTAAACGAACATTTGCCTTTTGACTTTTAGTTGGTATTTTTTTAATCATATCATTTCATTTTTAATCTAATAATTTGTTAATATGAATCTCTCATTAAAAATTGTTAATACGAATCTCTTCACAGCGCCGTCGTGGCGCAGAATAACGTGTAATTGTAAGCGTGGTGGTTGTGGGCTCAATCCACTCGAGGGAATGATTATTTAAATTTACATTTCTGATACCTAAGACAAACCGCTTCGTTGAGTTCCGCCACTAGAAACACAATTGAGTGCACACAGTGAATGGATTTAGGGCGGTAAATGAGTCCCAGAGTGTTTTAGCATTAGACTCTCTCTGTCTGCAAAGTGGGGTACTTTGCGGATTAAACTTGGAGCTAAAAAAAAGAAAGTATGTCTTAGTTTTATAACTTGAAAATAAATAGCCTGCAGATTTTATATAACAGAAAAATCGATATAACAAAAATCAATTATTTATTTATTTTCATTAATTGATTTTTGGAAAATCGATTAATATTGAATGTCAAATCCTTATATTTAATCTTTCCTACAATTCTCACGCCCCTATCCATTACACACTAAATACCCACAGTTGAACAGGCACAGACCAATATCACACAGAAACTAACTTTCAATGTCACTGTCAGTATATTTGTATATAAATCGTATTTTTTGTGCCAAATAATTCAGTTTCTTTTTAGTATTAATTTTTGTTAGGAAAGTTATATAAACTTGTTGTGCTTTCTATTTTTTTTTTCGTTAATATTTCAAATAGCATAATAGTGTCATATACTAATAATTAATAGCTTATAATATTTCAATATGAGTGATTTTGAAATGGAAACTGATAGTGATGAGGAAAATCAAATCCAGGATCTTGAACAGCTAAATGCAGCTTTAGTTGATGATGAAACATACTCTGCTGCCTCCGTTTCACGCGTTTCTACTGTTAGTTATAGTACAATAAACTCAAAATATGAAGAATACTCTAAAATTGAAACAGTATTGGCTCTTAATAAAATGTGTGACGAAAAGTTACGCAGGTTGGAAAAAATTTTGCAGGCACGCTTATGTGAATGTAGACAGAAATTAAGTGATATTCAGGGAACGGATATAAATACTGAAAGATTAGACAAATCAGAAACATTCCGCTATGTGAGTTGTGGTAAGCCCTATTTTAAAGACAAAGCAAACTTTCCGGCCCCTGATAATGAAGATACTTTACTTATGGCTAAGTCACAAATGTATGATTTTTCTAATATAGTATCAGTTCCTGGATGGACTGTTAGGGACAAAAGTCAATTTTTAAATATACTTCTAAAAATGTCTCAAGAGAAGAGAAAAGCACAAATTAATTCAAAAATTGCTGAATTAAAACGAGAAGATAAATCTAAACAAACTAAAACTAATGACAAAAAAATATCAGTGTTGAATAAAGATCTGGACAAAATTAATAAAATGCAACTTAAAGACTTGGCATTGCCAATTGCACAGGAGTATGATTGGGATTATGTTGCAAATAAATTAAGTCACAGACATAGTGCTTTAGAATATAGGTCATTATGGAAATTGTTTCTTCATCCATCCATTAACAAGAATGCTTGGACTAAGCCTGAGCACATGGCACTACAAAAAATAGCTTTTGATCAAAAGTTACAAGACTGGGATAAGATAGCTTCATTACTGGGTACAGCAAGAACAAATTACCAATGTTTTGTATACTTTAGAACAAATATGAGCAATACATTTACAGGCAAAAGATGGACAAAAGAAGAGGAAGAATATCTGAAAAGGTTGATAGAATATTATAAGGAAGATAAATATATTCCATGGGGAAAAGTAGCCGCCTCAATGGAAAATCGAACTAAAATACAAATATATAATAAATATTCTAGGCTAGAAGAGCTTAGAAAGGGTAGATTTTTGGCAGAGGAAGATGCAGTGATTTTGACATGTGTTGATAATTTTGGTTTAAATTTCAAGAAAATGACAAAGTTTTTACCTGGCCGTTCCATAACTCAGTGTCGGGTCCGTTATCAAGTATTAGCAAAAAAACGAATCTCAACAGTTTGGACTATAGAAGAGGACCGAAAATTAATTCAGTTGATGGCCAATCAAGATTTGTCTATCAACTATTCCAGTATTACACAACATTTACCAGGAAAAGATAGACAGCATATAAGGTCTAGATACTTAACCTTATCAAAATGGATGAGAAGAAATCCAAATGTAGATATTGCTAAAGCACCAAGGCGTGGCGCGCGACGGTTAGGTCATGGGCATTCATCAGAAGACTTAAACAGAGCCATAGAAGGCTTGAAATCCAAAATACAATCAGAGGTTATTGATAAAAAACGTAAAAAAGTAAATAAAGATTCTCCTGAACATGTCATAGAAGATGCTATAGTGGCTACACTAGTAACAGAAAATGTTAGAATGGAAGAAGCAAAGAGATCTCAACCATATCAAGAAGAATCTGATGATGAAGATAATGACTCCCAAAATTTACAGAAAAGCTGCAATGTTCAAAATTTACGAAAACTATTACTGTTATTAAGAACCAAATTGAATAAAAGCAAATTTATGAAGAGTCCATATAGTAAAATATATAAAGGATTGCTTGAACCAGAACAAGATGTTGTAACTGTCAAAGTTAAATCATATTCTAAACAAGATGTAGAAAAAAACATAACTATAGACGGTACACCTGATATATGGGGGAACAGTTCCTTAGGTCCTTTAGCATATGTGCTCCCACCACATTACTCTACAATAACAGGGTGCAGAAAATTAATGAGTTATGTTACTCCAAAGGCCCAATCTGATAATCCAGTGAACATCAATGTAGTATTAAGACGAAATGTCCTATTAAAAGAGGAATCTTTCTTATTAATGGAAAGATTTAATGCTTTATTTCTTTGGCCAATGCTTCTTTCAAATACTACAGCAGGTGAAACTGTATTTGTCAACACAGAGAACTGTTCATCCCAAAGCCCTCTGAAAAAACACCCTCACTTCCATAAAGAGGACTGGAATGCATTGGCAGTACCAGTACATCAGTTCACTAACCATATAAATGACACAATTGACTTGGAGGAGCCAACGGAAAAGGACGATATTAATATTGATGTAAATGAAATACCTAAGGATATAGAATCATATGACTCTGATGATATATTTTAATTTTTGAAATACATATAAAACCAAAAAAATAATTTATTTTTTATAATATTATTGAACCAGTAGCTGAGCTTTGCGATTACATTTCCATATAGATGTTAAGGTGTTCGATTTGTGTGTTTTACATTATTTATTTTGTATTATATAATTAATTTTAGAAGTTTATTAGTTAAAAATGGTCTGACATCACACACATTATTTATGGAAAAATAAATTTTATCATATTGTTAGTTTGCCATTATTTTTATTCAGTCATTATAAATTGTGACATTTTAAATTATGTATATGTCAGACCATTTTCCCTAAACAGTAACGGATGTAAATACAGTATAACAATTATTGTCATTGGTAAGCTGAAGAAATCTCATCTCTTCCATAGCAGTACATACTTGATAAAAAGTACATGTTATAGGTAGTTCTTAAAAATAAGTTATTTTTAAATCAATGTCTCAATTTTCGAAACAGTTTGAATAAAGTAGAATGTCTTCAATATTGTTGTTTTATTAACTGTATTGTGATATCTGTACAAAATCGATATCGACGTACCTCCTAATTTATATATGCAACTTGCAAATGCAATTTAAGTCCATACTAATATCCATACTTCCATACTTATATTATAAATGCGAATGTCTGTGTGTTTGTCTGTCACGCTTTCACGGCTAATCTACCGGTCCGATTTGGATGAAATTTAGAATGAAAGTAGTAAAAGTGACTGGGTCTAACATAGGCTACTTATTTTTTGAAAAATCAACCTCTAAAGGGTTGATAGGGAGAATAGGGGATGAAACTTTATATGAAAAATCTGAACCGCTTGACCAATTGTAATGAATTTTGGCATAAATATAGTTGATAATCTAAGCTTAAACATAAGCTACTATTTTTTAAAAATGCACCCCCGAGGGTTGCAATATAATGAAATAGTTCACGCGGCGAAGACGCGAGCGGGCCGCTAGTGTTAAATATAAAAGTCTGTTTGTCCATCTGGTACTGACGTCTAACGAATTCAGAATAAAAATAAAGGAAAAGGGCTACTTGGTATTCAAAATCAACCTGTAAAAGGATGAAATAAGTTTGTTTATATGAATAATCTAAATTTTCTCAAGACGATAGTTTATCGCGCAAGGTAAAATATAGGCTACTTATTTTTCCAAAAACTAACCGCTAAGGTTGAAATAGGAAAACAATAATTGTAAGAAAAATCTAAACCGCTTAACTTAATCGCGAATGAGGGCCGTTAAAAATAATTAACCAAATAACTGAAATTGTGTAGTTGACCTGGGTGAAGTCGCGAATTGAATTGAATTTGACGTCATTGAATTGTTATTTGATATTTTCAAACATATTATTATTTGATTCGTTTTTATTTCTCTGCTTTGGGTAGACAAAGCGCGGCGTTGAGTTCTAAAATCCAACAGTTGAGAAAAGTGCATCTTTATCTCTCTTTAACCATCCTACTATGCTCGAAAAAGCGTAAAGATAAAATTAAAATTGGAATTAGCGTTCAATACATCCGTACTAAACTAGCCAGTGATTTTTAATAATTTAATAAAACATTTTTGGTGTTCCGATTATCTTTTTTCTCTACTCCTAAAAACTACGTTATGCATGTTGTCATATGTGTGATGGAGGTTTTGAGGCGTAGAATAAATTAAAAATATTTTATTCCGAGGAAGAAGCGAACCTTAATGTGTCACAGTGCAATTGCAATATCTTTTACCGTAGGCGAATTATGTTGGTACAAGGAAAATATGGAACAAATTCATTTTTAAATCTTTTGTCCTTTTTTCATAGAAATTCACTTTTAAATCATTTTCAAATCTTACTACGTTGAACCTAAAAATATTTTTTCGTATAAATATTCAATAACAATTTCAATATATTGTAAATAAGCATACCAAAAAAATATTAATAAAACAAATAGGTATTACTAGGCGATTGGGTCTGGCAGCCTTGCCTTCTTCTAATCAATGTGAACGCTCACGTTACATTTTATCTCACCCGAATAATGCCTTTCTTGCAGTGACGCCATCTCCGAAAGCTTTCCCATCAGCGCATGAGTTCCCCTGGGGAGTATACTGACCTAGTTATCATAGGTACTCCCTGTACCTGATGTCTCAGGAAAATGCGAGCAAAGACCGCATTCTAAGTCTAAGACTAAGAAGCTTAGACGTTACTCTTCTAACAAGGTCGTTGCATTCACGCCCAGCTGCCTCGATACTTCAAATGTTTCTAGTACTGCTAGCCGACTGGCTGGTGAATTGGATGGTGACCTTCATCGTTGCCAAGACGCAGGCTGCTTCATATGGGCGTCAAATAAAGCCTCCTCTGCCACTGGCTGGTGGCCGGGTCACACAGGGCACCAAAATTCAGCGGAAGTACCAGGCCACCTGCTTGGACGTCATACGGAACGATTATTTGAATAGGGATCCCTAAGTATAAAAGGCTCTTTACCTACCCCGCCAACTATTCCCGTCTTGATTACCACTGTGCAGCATGCAAAATGTACGTCAGACCGTACCTCACTTGTGCAGCGCTGGCCTGGTTCGCTCTCGCAAGAGTAGATTATTGGTTGTAAAATTCCCGCGCTTGGCTTGACATCACCACAATATATATTCGTATAATTAGACAACATTTATAAAACAGGAAGAAAAAACTGATTTACTATTCCAAAGTCGAGATTTTTTTTGGTTTCAACTTTCAAAAATTTGAGATTTTATGGTATGTATTTGTTTATTGTTGTAAATATTTCTATTTCTAAACGTCCTATACATGATGACATATATTTTGACAGCTACGATGCGAGTTCGACTATGCTATTTGATTAATGTTTGGTTCTAGTGGATTGTTGTCGAATAAAGAACCAATTCTAATCTATAACAATGTAAATATAAAATATCGATATGTTTGACATAAAAGCATGTACCGTATGCTTGAAAACAAATATTAAAATATATAGTTTGAATACAGATCAGCTGAGACATGAATATAATTTGGTATCGGGTTTAATGGTAGGTTTTTTAATATATATTAAATTTGTATAATATATATCATGTAATGGGGTAATGTTTTATAACACTTTTAATTATTATCATTGTTTAAAAGTTAATTTATTGCATATATAAACAGTATAAAACACAATTCATTATTTGTTTGTAGTAAAAAATCAAATAGTGCTTACAATTGTAAAATTAATTAAGTTTATATTAAAAAAATAGTTATTTAGGATTTTTTATATTTAATTAAAAAATATATTCAATATTATCAATAATTTCAGACATACAGTCAAAATGGTTTACCAGAATATTTATGCTATCAATGTATGGCCTATGTCAGAAATTTTAAGAAGTTTCGGGATAAATGTCAACATTCATACTATGCTCTCAGAGAAGCATTTGATAGGGATAAAAAGGTAATTTATCTTATATTAATGGTACTGTTTTCATTTTATTCTGGATGAAAAGTAACTATAATTTTTTATTCTTGTTTTCTAAGATAACCCAAACTGTTGTTGAGGAACTAAGCCATAATATAACAAACATAGAACCAACTCTCTCTTATTTGACACTAGATCATTATAGAACAAAATATGAGTATGTTAAATCTAAAACAAAGAAGCATCGGCATAGTGATTCAAAAGCGGAGGACCATGGAAACATACCTAGCTTTCATTTTTCTACTACTTCAGATGAACTTATCTGGGCAAATATAGAAGATGACATAAAGCAGGAAGAAGAATCTCTAATAAAACATGATGAAACTTTTGCAACTGAATCAACCGAGTTGTATGAAAAGAAAGATGATGACTATTATGATGGTTTTGATGATTGTGATACACAAAATGAATTTGATAATGATTTTGGCGCAAAATTAGATAATCAAGTTGATGTTAATGGTGATAAACTAGAAGAAGAATATGCAACATTAGTGCCGATATCCACAAAAGAAGCAAAAGCTGCCGTGGAGGTTTATAAAATGCTTTTCCATGGGAAATTTTCATGTGAAGTATGCCAAAAGACCTATAATAGCCAATACAGATTGAAAGCTCATATGAGAATGCATGACATGGTGAGTATCGCTCAGAGCCGAAACTAAATTAAATTTTAAGATTACTTTTATTTTTAGTAGCACCAGCGTGGTCAGGAGGCTTAAACGTAGCCACATACTCTGATTGGATGCTGATTCACTGGCCTCTTGCTCCAAATAAAATCACTTCACAAATCTGATGATAGTCTTAGTCAGACTGATAGCAGATATTAAAACAAAAAAAAAATATTTTATTTATAAAGAAAATATTTGATTCTTATTCACGCTATATCCCGTACACAGCAGGGTAGGCAGAGGGAACCTAGTGTTAAGACACTCCGTTCCCCACTTTCCGCCAAATTCGGAGGCTTGCGTGTTAAGTGGCGGAACTTAACGCCGCGCTTTACCTCGACACCAGAGCGAAGAAAATGGAAATATAATTTCCACTCTTCGAGTGGGAATCGAACCCACAACCAGTCGTTTACAGTCACACTCTTGTGCCACTGGGCCACGACTGGCCATAATATGAATGTATATGATGACATTTACGAACTTTGAACTTTAAGTCAGATCCACATCTGGCATAATATTTGATGTTTGTAAGAATTAGCAATATTATGTTAGTATATAGTAAATCTATTATCTAACAAATTTACAGCTAATTAAGATATTGAAGAATAAAGGTGTCTAATAAAATTACCAAAAAAATTACAAAAAAACAAAATTAAAGTTTAGTTCATAATGCCATACTTTTAAAACATTTTTAAAGTGTTAATCAACACTTAGGAAAATTGAAAATTGAAATTAAAAAAATTGGAAATTTTAAAAAGCGTATAAAAATTTGAAAGCAGCAGGATTCGAACCCGCGCCTCCTGAATGCTATTTATTTATTATTTGAGTAGCAGAAATTTGTAAAAATCACTCTACAAAGATGCTAACAACAAATATGCAATAAAGTGTATAAGAGTTTCGACGTATAAGAATAAAGCGTATAAGAATTTCGACGTAGCGGATAGTAGAATGCATGGCTCAGTGGTGAGAGTGCCTGGACGGGATTCAGGAGGCGCGGGTTCGAATCCCGCTGCGTTCAATTTTTTATACGTTTTCTTTAAATGTCTTTTTAAATAATGCCATTCCGCATCCAATGTTAATTTTACAAATATTTATTATATAAATCTCAAAATGATGTAACATAAATGGCTATTGTTAAAACAACACACATATATAATTTTCATTTTCAGTGTATAAGTGGTACGTTTTCATGTTCACTATGCAAGTTTTACTACAGATCTGAACTACTCTTAAAATCTCACATGACAGAAAAACATATGTACAAATATTTATGTAAGAAGTGTCCTGAGGTTAACTTTGATAGGTGAGCTTTTAATTGAACCAATCAATTTTATTATAAGTTAAATAAATATAGAAAAAATATCACATACATATATTATTATTTTTGTTATTAATGTGCACAACATTCACAAAGTGTGGCTGCAAACGGGACTGATTGTGGGTTCAATTCCCACTCGAAGAATTGAAATATTTAATATGTATTTCATTTCCTTTGCTCTTGTGTCGATTTAATACGTAATGGCTCCAGATTCGGCGGAAAGTGGGGAACAGAGTTCTTAATATTAGGTACCCTCTGAGTATCGTGCTGCGTGTGGGATACAGCGTGAAGCTGAATAAGAAAAAGAAAAATAACATTGTGCCAGTGTAGCATTATTTAACTACAGCGTAATCTTCTTATATCTCCTATAATAAAATATTTAAAATGAAAACATAACTTCTTATAAAAATTTTGATTATAATGAAGATGGCCTCCCGATATATATATATATATATATATATATATATATATATATATAGATATATATATATATATATATATATATATATATATAGATAGATAGCTATATATATATATATATATATATAGAGATATATATATATATATATATATATATCTATATATATATATATATATATATATATATCTATATATATATATATATATATATATATATATATATATTATATATATTGGGCGCTACTGCAGTCTTATGGGACAGCGTTTTGACCGTAAGCACAATTGATTGTGGGTATATGTTTAAATTATTATTCATGCCTCCACTCTGGTAAAAAGACAAAGTTCGGAAAAGAGTTTCGAAACTCAAGACGTAATGACGCGGTTACGGGCAACAAACAAAATGATAGATAGTGGATATATAAAAAAATATAGAAAATTGATTTTTATATAAAAAATAACCTAAATTACAGACATTCAGCAAAACGTCACTACTATTGGGGCCATTTCACAGAAATATCACAGAAACGTACACGTTCAACCAGATTAACGAAAGGAAGGAGGAAGCACAAGTCTGCCATAAGGCAATTGGAACCGAAGACAGGTGATCCAGAAGATTTTCCCATTCTCTCCGCTGTCAGTCAAGAGGAACAATATGCTTTAATAAGAGATAGGCAAAAAACCAAGAATTATATAGATTCGCCATACAAATGTGAATATTGTTACAAAGGTTTTAGGGTTGCAACAACATATGAAACACATTTGAAGAAACATGACCCTGTAAGTTTTTGAAGATAGTAAATATAATTTGTGTACTCCTTTTTTAGGAAAAGTTTGAGGAGAATGAGTGCAGGCGACGGATTATTGTAGTTAGCATTAGAAAGGAACATGCTTTAACATTCATTTCATTAAAGTGTTATTTACACACTTTGGAAAATGAAAACCACATTTTTGAAAACGTATATTTTTTTTTATTTTTTTTTATTTTTATTTTTTTTTAGCTTCACGTTGTATCCCGCACGCAGCAGGGTAGGCAGAGGGAACCTAGTGTTAAGACACTCCGTTCCCCACTTTCCGCCGAATTCGGAGGCATTGCGTGTTAAGGGGCGGAACTTAACGCCGCGCGTACCTCGGCACCAGAGCGAAGAAAATGGAAATATTAAATATTTCCACTCTTCGAATGGGAATCGAACCCACAATCAGTCGTTCACAGTCACACGCTTGTGCCACTGGGCCACGACTGGCCACATATAATAATTTGAACACCTATTTTTGTTGTTAGCATTCCTGTAGAGAGATCCTTACAAATTTCTACTGTCGAAAGATTAATCCACTAATAATCGTTTCGGCAAGAACGCTACGCTAAAGCTCGTCTTGCCGCGGGTTCAAATCTCGCTGCGTTTAAATTTTTAACGTTATTATAAATGCCTTTTACAATTTACTGTGTGCAAAATCTCAAATTTTTCTTCTAAGTTTTTAATGTAATCTTAGACGATATGTAGAATAATATAATCATACCTATATTTTTATAAAATAATAAATGTAATGATTTATCGTTACTTTTAAATAAACTTTTTTTTAATTTTATTTTAAACAGGCAATATCAGGCGAGCTCCAATGCGACACTTGCAAAACATATTGTCCCAACACAGCTAAGATGTACAAACACATGACGAGGTGTCACATTTACAAGTACACATGTCAAATGTGTGGATATGTTTGCTTTAATAGGTAAATATTTATTTTTATTACTGTACTCTTGCGATTAAAGCCTGAAAAATACCTGCTCTAGAAGTTAATTGTTAATCTATGACCCACTGAGTGGAGCAGGGACATTGTTACCGAAAATATTTAGAATAAACATTTTAACTGTTAATAATCAAAATAAGCTGCAACAAGTGTATAAGAATTTCGAGCTTCCTAAGCTGCGTCGAAATTCTCTAGCCATATGGCTTAATAGCGCTTGGATGGTTTTCAACAGGCTCGGGTTCGATTCTCGCTCGCAAGATTTTATATGTTTTCTACTTTACTTTATACATATTTCCTAATACTAAAGTTGGAGCCTAACGCCTTACGCTTACTCAGGTTAGGGAAACCTCATGCGACGTCTCATGAGGGTGGAGAGGGGTTTCGCTGGGTTTTAGTGGGTAGTATCGGACTCGTCGTTGAGCCCCACAGTAGCATCTGTATGCAAGGCAGTTCTGTCTTCTTTGTGTATGGATGATCTGCGTAAACTGCATTTCCCAGCGAAAAAAAAAAGGGAAGTTATAATGACTTCAATGATGTCTTTAATAAGTCTTTATTCCGTCGGTAAAATTGAAAAAAAAAATCTTTTTGGTCGATTTTATAATATTGTGCATCTATATGTATAATAATATTTATTTTAATTTTATTACAGGGGTCAAGCAAAAATACACTATAACTGGCACAAGAAAGTCATCTATCCGTGTCCTCATTGCAAAAAAGAATTTTCGTAAGTATTAAAATTTCATTTAAGAACTCAAATTTTTCGCGGGAATCGTACTCACAACCAGCCACTTTACAGTCACACTTTGTGTCTCTGCGCCACGGCTGGCCCCTAGAAGCATATTTAAAATTTGTATAAAAGTTTTACTTTAGATTGATTGGAACCTTGAAATATTATATAATATAAAAATCATATCATATCATTCTTGCTGTAGTGCCTTAGTTAGTAGTCTTTAACCGTTTAGCTTATAAACATTATATTATCCGATAGTAATGTGATTATTTCGAATAGCACGTCAGTTTTTTCTTAACATAATTTGCATGTCGAAGCCGTCGTGTCACAGTGGAACAGTCTCTGGCTGTAAATGCGATGGTTGTGAGTTCGATTCCCACTCAGGGGAATTATTTTCGTTTCTCTGCTCTGGTACTTAAGACAAAGAGAGGCATTGAGTTTTGCTACGTAACGCAATGTCACGATTCCGGGCGAATTTATGACCATCCCTACTACGCAAGAAAATACGTGAAGTCGTAATTTTTTTTTATTTAATAAATAAAAAAGTGTTTTTATATTTCAGTAAAGAATCAACAAAATTGGGACATATTCGTAAAATGCATCCTTCCACAAACATATGCCACCTGTGTGGGCACAGCTTTGTGAGTGTCACCGGCCTTCATATACACAAACTGAAGACTCATAGCAAAGAGGTTAGTAATAACTATGCTATTTATTATTTTTTTTATGTATATTTTTTTATTTTACAAATAAATGTAATAAATACATTTTTGAAAAAGCAGCTTCACGTTATGTGGCGGTACTCAGCGCCGCCCTTTGTCTTTGGTATCAGAGTAAAAAAACATTTTAAATAGATATTATTATCAATAATTGTAATAAAAAGATATCAATCTGGATTTCGGTCGGAGTCTGGAAAACGGAGTGTCTTGACATTACGTTCTTTCTAACTACCCTGCTATGTGGGAAACGCGTGAAGATATAAACATTAAGGCCGTCCATAAGGATAGCGAGGTGATACATAAGAATAGTGAATATCCGCCATTTTTCCTCACTGGGGGAAATGATTACATTTAATTTTTTTATGTCTGTTTTAGTAAAAAAGTGTGGCGTCAAATTTCGCTACTCAATGTCTCGAATTTAGTTAGAACATAGATAATGGAGGGTTTTGACATTAGGTTCTCCCTGATTATCTTACAATATGGGAAAAAGCGCAAATTTATTTATATTTAAACCGTTTTTTTAAATAATTAATTATTTAATATATTTGTTTCATAAGGAGGTAGAAGAGACCCCAAGTAAAGTGGACCCCAACAACCCGCTGTACTGCGCGGAGTGCCGCGTTCAGTTCCGAGATGAGGAAGCCTTTAACACACACCTGGGCTCCTCTAACAAACATGCTGAGACTAATCGGTTAGGTTTCTTACTTCTTGCTTATACAATATATGTACCTACATTATTGGCTATTGAATACATGTATCAATGACGGGACTATCGACGTGCAGATTCTCGCGATTGGTTGTGGGGTCTATTACCACTCGAAGGAATACTTTTCTTTGAATTATGGTCTGTTCTTTTCAATAATAACATGATACATGACTATACTTGTTCCATTATAAAGCAACATTTAAATGTGATTTTTTAAAAATAAAGTAGCCTATGTTTAGCTCTGGATTATCAACTATATTTGTGCTAAAATTACTATTGGGAAAAAACACGAAGCTAGTTAACGAGGCCATGCGGCCATAAAGGACGCATTCCGCTGACTTTGATTCGCACTTGAGTATCGAGAATAGAAAAATGGAACGAAAATTTTTTGTTTTAATACTTTTCAATATTATAAAAATATAATTAATTATTGTTTGTCTTTAACTTGCTTTCAAACAGAACAGAAGGTTGTAATTTAATTTAGATAAAAAAACAATTAAAAACCCCTTTTTTCACCTCCATAATTTAAGTAGCTGATATATTTATTTAGTAAAAATAATATTTCTAATAAAATAAGCAATATAAAACTATAGTTTAATTATTATATAATTCCAGATCGATGATCCAAGCGAATATCGACAGCGCGTACGATACTAAAGGCACGGGGGTGCGGGAAGGACCGCGTCTCACCGACAAGGGTGTGGTTAATATGGGACGAGCTACGTCTTCTAATTGTGAAATTGTAATATATTTTTCATGTATTTTTACTTTATGTATTCTTTAAATTAAATTAGATTCACTTTGTATCCCGCGCACAGCAGGATAGGCGAAGGGAAGACACTCCTTCCCCTACGCACCGCCGAATTCGGAGGCGTTGTGTGTTAGGTGGCGGAACTTAACGCCGCGCTTTACCTCTGATACCAAAGCGAAGAAATGGAAATATTAAAAAAAAAGCATACCACCCGAAGCATATTCAAATTCGTAGCATTCAGAGACAAGGCGTATTAAATGGCGGAGCGAAGAAATTGAAATAGTAAATATTTGAATATATATACTATTTCAATTTCTTCGCTCTGGTGACGAGGCGAGGCGAGGCGTAAATTAAAAACAAGTAGCTATGTATTTTTACTACTTTCGTTCTAAATGCGATGCGACGCGAGAAAGCGTGACCGACAAACAGACAGACATTCGCATTTATAATATAAGTATGGATTAATTGAAAAGTGTTTTTCTCAACACTTGAAAAAATGCAAAAAGTGTAATATATATTTGTAATTTAACAGTGCAACAAGTATTTGCTAAACGACACGCAGGCGACGCGCCACTACGACGCGGAGCACCCCGGCGCGCCCTACCTCAAGCGGTACATGTGCGATATATGCGGGCATAAGACACGAGTGAGTACATACTGTATAACTATATAACAAAGATGTAGTTAAAATCTGTAACGCTACAGGAGCAACGATGAGATTTATCGTGGAATATATTACAAAAATGGTCATAAAAGGCAGAACTGTAATGGTCACCTCCACATCAATAAGCCTTTTCCAAAAAATAACTTACTAAGATAAATAGAATTATTGCATATTAGCGACCCGCTCGCGGCTTCGCCACGTGAACTACTACTTTCGTCCTCTATTGCCTATTTGGGATTGCTTTTTTTTTTTATAAAAGGAGGGTAGTCTATATTTGACTATCGTCACTTATTATGTTCATGAGAAAATCATCGATACATTTAGTGCAATGTCTATATTATTTGATAAAATATAGCGATAACTGTTCTAGTAAGAAAACGTACGAAATCTGCTATCATATGATAGTAGATTTCGTACATATATACCATCTGGTATATAGTATTATAAACCGGTCATAATATCTTAAATAAACTTTAAGCTTTTTATTTTACAATTGTGTTACTTATTGATATTAAAAAATAGCTTTACTTGCAAATAATCAATGCAATTTGACTTTGCCAGTTTTTTACTTTTCTGCGGGAACTGTTTTGAATACCAGGGTAATTTAAAAAAAAAGAGAGATGGCCTATGTTTGTGATGACCTTGCCTCATTAACTATTTTCCTGAGAAAATTCATTCATTTCAGTCAAGGAGTTTAGATCTTTCATTCTCACTATATACTAAACATACATAAGTTTCATCCACTGTTTCAACCTCCTAGGGTTTGATTTTTAATAAAGTAGCCTATATGACCCTGCGTCTTCAACAATCTTCTTTACGAATTCCCGTCAAAACATAACAAATAGAAGAGATACAGATTTTTGCATTTTTATAACAATAATTTTAATGAGTGCGGATATGTCTAATACAATGTCAACTATATAATAACAAATGGCGCTACCCGTTGCAGAAAACGTAGTGACATCTGTTGTCATATAGATTATAAAAATGTATAGATTATATAAAGTTTTATAGACCGGTCAAATGTATATTTAATAAATGTTATGCTTATTTTATTTTATAATTATTTTAATTAGTGATATTGAAACAAATTTAGCTTCACTCGTGAACTATCGACATAATTTGAATGTTTTTTTTTTAATTTTATTTTTCTGTGGGAGTTGTATTGAATACCAGGATGAAAACTATCCCATATGTTGCTCTAACCTCTAAGCTAACTCCATACAAAAATTCATTTATTTCTACCCGGTAGATACCGATATACAAATGATTTACTTATATCGGTTTTTTATTTTTTCCAAAAAAACTACATGGAAAACCGAGATAAAAACTATCCTATATGTACCTTTGGACTATAAGCTATCACCATACCAAAATTCATCTATTTCTGTCAAGTAGTTTTTGCGTGATTGACGAACAAATTAACAGACAGACAGACAGACAGACAGACAAAAATTCTACTGAGTGGATTTTTGGCCTCTGTTATCGATATATTAACGCACTCAATTAAAATTTTTCTGAAATTTTTCATGTACAGAATTGACTTTTCTACTCTTTTATTATATACTAGCGACCCGCTCGCGGCTTCGCCACGTGAACTGCCACTTTCATCCTCTATTGCCTCTTTGGGATTGTTTTTTTTTATAAATGGAGGGTAGTCTATATTTGATTTTCGTCACTAATTATGTTCATGAGAAAATCATCGATACATTTAGTGCAATTTCTATATTATTTGATAACATATAGCGATAACTGTTCTAGTAAGAAAACGTACGAAATCTGCTATCATATGATAGTAGATTTCGTACATATATACCATCTGGTATATAGTATTATAAACCGGTCATAATATCTTAAATAAACTTCACGCTTTTTATTTTACAATTGTGTTACTTATTGATATTAAAAAATAGCTTTACTTGCAAATAATCAATGCAATTTGACTTTTCCAGTTTTTTTCTTTCCAGCGGGAACTGTTTTGAATTTTTGTACCCTGCATCTTCAACAATCTTCTTTACGAATTCCCGTCAAAACAGAACAAATAGAAGAGATACAGATTTTTGCATTTTTATAATAATAATTTTAATGAGTGCGGATATGTCTAATACAATGTCAACTATATAATAACAAATGGCGCTACCCGTTGCAGAAAACGTAGTGACATCTGTTGTCATATAGAATATATAAATATATAGATTATATAAAGTTTTATAGACCGGTCAAATGTATATTTAATAAATGTTATGCTTATTTTATTTTATAATTATTTTAATTAGTGATATTAAAACAAATTTAGCTTCACTCGTGAACTATCGACATAATTTGAATGTTTTTTTTTTAATTTTATTTTTTTGCTGGAGTTATGTTGAATACCGGGATGAAAACTATCCCATATGTTGCTCTAACCTCTAAGCTAACTCCATACAAAAATTCATTAATTTCTACCCGGTAGATACCGATATACAAATGATTTACTTATATCGGTTTTTTATTTTTTCCAAAAAAACTACATGGAATACCGGGATAAAAACTATCCTATATGTACCTTTGGACTATAAGCTATCACCATACCAAAATTCATTCATTTCTATCCAGTAGTTTTTGCGTGATTGGCGAACAAATTAACAGACAGACAGACAGACAAAAATTCTACTGAGTGGATTTTTGGCCTCTGTTATCGATATATTAACGCACCCAATTAAAATTTTTCTGAAATTTTTCATGTACAGAATTGACTTTTCTACTCTTTTATTATATATAGAGATAGAGATTACCTGTAATTGATCTAAAATGTATAAATAATAAAACTATTTATAATGTACAAAAGCACAGTGTTCAATTCCAACACTCAACACAGCATTGTCCTGAATTTAGGAGGATAGTGGAGAATGAAGTGTCTTAGCACTAGGTTATCTCTACCATAAAAGGGAATTTGCTATTTAGTGCCTAACATGCGACATAAATAATAACTTATTTTGTCCGTCTCCATAGAATTTTGGGTAAATTCACTCCACATTCCAATATCACAGAGTACTACCATTCAACTCCTTTATTATACTTCTTCTCTAATTCCGCGATTTAATACATATTGTTTCGTAGAACGCATGGCTTGGCGGTCAGAGTACTTGGGCGGTTTCCTAGAGGCGCGGGTTCGAATTCCTGCTGCTTTCAAATTTTTATACCTTCTCCAAAAATGTCTTTCTCAATTTCCTATTTTTCCTTCTTTCTTTCGTGAACAAACAACACTTGAAAATATAAAAATCACGTTATATATATAAAAAATATATATATTTATTTCCAGCAATATGCCAACTTAGTGGTGCACATGCGCACTCACACGCAGGAGAAGCCGTACGCGTGTCCGCACTGCGATCGGAGATTTAGTATGCAGAATAATCGCGACAGACATATTGTTGTAAGTTATATCATAAATATAAATAAATTGGATATATTTTTTTTGTTTTTATCAATTTCAAAATAAGAAAATTTATATCGTAAATAAGTAAGTTTTGGTTTTAACTATTAATTTATTAGAGGTTTGTTAATGTTTTTTGTAATAGTGAAATATTTAGTTCAAGATCCAATGATATTAATTAGTATATGTATAAATAAGGGGACGATGTAGTTGTAAAACACAACCTATATAATACAGCGTTGACATATAAATCATACCAGATTCAATAGGACATTTTAATGACGTCGTGGCGCAATTAGACAGCGTCTGCCTCTTCTAAATTAATAGTGAAAACCAAAACTTACTATTTTCGATATAAATTTTCTTATTTTGAAATAGAAAAAACAAAAAATCGTTGTAGTTATTTAGAAACACAGCGTTAAGTTCCACTCAACACTCAATATATCGATTATGGTTGGATGAATGGATAACGGAATTTTATAATACCTATTAGATCTCCTTAATTTCTTTGCTATGCGTAAACAAGCATGAATATGCTAAAAAGCTTCATGCTATATGCCGCACGCAGCAGGGTAGGCAGAGGGAACCTAGTGTTAAGACACTCCGTTCCCCACGCACCGCCGAGTTCGGAGGCATTCCGTTTTAACTTAAGGCCACGCTTTGCCTCGACACCAGAGCGAAGAAAATGGAAATACTAAATATTTCCACTCTTCGAGTGGGAATGGAACAACATACAACCAGTCGTTTACAGTCACACGCTTGTGCCACTGCGCCACGACTGGCCTAATATGGGATATGCTAAAAAAATACTAAAATATATCTATAACAATTTCAGGTCCACACAGGGGAAAAACGCTACCTCTGTCCACATTGCAACCGTCGTTTCTCACAAAAGAACACAGTGAAACTACACATACAAACCGTTCACCTGAAGATTCCTTATCCACCGTGGAACAAAAAGAATAGGAAACGTCGCAATCTCGACATAGAACCCCCTTCACCCCCGCCTAATTATAAACTACCCCTGGAAGCACCCCATGGAAATTATCTAAGCGCATATATTGATACTACTTATAAAGTGTGTGGATCACATTAATTTAGTATGTATTAAAATTAATTATGATTTTTAATTGTACGATAATAATAAATATATGCATATTAAGTACAAAATGTAGCAATTTTGGTAAAGACGCGTGTGTCGTATTTTGTTTTAGTGTCAGTGGGAAATTTCTTTTACATACTAGGTATACTAGGTCTTTCTAGGAAGAATGATTCTGTGGGACTTATGATACTAACCACTAAAAGCCAGTGAAAACCCCTGCCAGAACATTCTATGGACTTGCGAGAGGATCTTGCTGTAGTTTCTTAAATTGTTGTACTAACAAACATCACACTGACCTTAATATAAACTAATATTTGAAACCGCTTATGAGAATGATGAACAAAGTATGTTGATCATACTAAAGGACTTTTTTTCTGTTGTCCACTTCCTGCTTTAATTCCAAACATAGAAATTGAAACAGTTTCGTTATTTTTCCAATGGGAATCAAACCCACAATCAGATGCTGTCCCACTGCACCACTGCTGCAGAATATATTAAATTACTTTTAATGCTAAATTAAACTGCAAATTAAGAAATATAATTATTATAACATTTACATTAATAAAAATGTTTAAAAACTGCAGAAGGAATGTAATAAAAAGGAGGGATAGTTTATCTAAAATTAGTATTTTAGTATTAATTATTAAAATAGTCATAAATTTAATAACTTTTAGATTTATAAAAGATAATATTTTACTTGCAGTATTTTAAAACTTTGTAACTTTTTTACTTTTCTATTTTATACAGATAAGAGTACAAATTGTACTTTGTCTTAAAGAAACACATGAATATTTTTGGTTGTATAAACATAGTCATTGGCAGGTTAGTTATTATTATATTTATCACAAAATGCAAAAAAATATGTTAAGAAAAATCAAGTATTAAGACATTATTGAAACTTTCAGAAGCTTATAACTTTCTAATAAGTTATAATTTGGTAATTGCTTTCTTTATAAATAAGTAAGAATAGCATAGTTAGCATTCCTTGCATAGATGACATTTACTGAAAACTTTGTATCTATTTATTTAAAATTATTTAAGACATCTAAATCTCATCACATTATATATTATTAAAAAAATAATAATTTGAAAATGATAATGCATACTAAAATGTACTATTGATATATAAACCTTATAATAATTGCAATTAACGAGTCATTATTTGTTTGTGGGAATATCATATAAAAATCATGTTTTGCTAAAAAAATATTAGTTCTTAATGTGAACATTTCAATTACAATTAAAAAGGAATTAATTAGTATAAACAAGTTAATATTCAACAATTAAGTGTTAACAATTGATTTCTTTTTGTTATTTTTTTAAATTAATTGCAATTAAATTTTGCCCAACACTAGTGACAAGACACTGTTTG
The DNA here is from genome assembly GCA_019049465.1 of Dryas iulia moderata. Classification (NCBI taxonomy): domain Eukaryota; kingdom Metazoa; phylum Arthropoda; class Insecta; order Lepidoptera; family Nymphalidae; genus Dryas; species Dryas iulia. The sequence continues at coordinate 6,246,446 of CM032437.1, forward strand.
GCACTTTCCCCCCAAGACCGAGACATAGCAAGTAATAAGATTTACTGTTAAATTTTAATATACATATCTAAATACATTGTACAATAAGGTAATGACATTTTTTCTTTGAATATTCTAACAGGACTTATTACACATGGACAGAAAAGAATCTCCCATTATATTAGTTTTATTTAAAATTTACAATAATATTATTAAATGACAATGTGTTGTAGTTCAGGTTGAGATTACGATAATATTTTATCTTGGTGTTGCAATTTATATAAAAAGTATTAAATGTAGACTATAAATGTATTGAGGCCGTTATATTATACAGGGTGAGTCATATTGAACTTTCCGATTTCAATAAGGTGTGTATTAAAAACAAAGCGACATGCAGTAAAAAATATTTTATTGTTTGAAAGCACATAACATGCAGTTTTAATTTAGTTGGTTTTAAAAATGATATCCTGTAAATGTCTACCTCCATTGACCACACACTGCTGAAGCCTTTCCCGGAAGTTGTCCATTACTCGTCGAGTCATATTCAGCGGAATAGCATTGATTTCTTCCGTGATTGCAGCCTTCAGTTCATCGATGGTTCGGGGACGATGCGTGTACACCTTTTCCTTCAGGTAACCCCAGAGAAAGAAATCGCAGGGGGTTAAATCAGGTGATCTCGGCGGCCACCCAACGTCACCTCGCAAAGAAATGAGATGACCGGGAAACATTTGTCGCAGGATTTCCATTGAACGCCTGGATGTATGGGCTGTAGCACCATCTTGTTGGAACCAGATGTTATCGTTGTCATGATTCTGCGTTAATTCCTCCAATTTCGGTTTCAGAAAAGTTTCAAGCATGTCGCAATACCGAGCAGAGGTAACTGTGACGACTTGACCATCTTCTTCAAAAAAATAGGGACCCCACACACCAAACTCTGCAATAGCGCACCACACTGTCACTCGAGGGCTGTGAAGTGGTCGTTCGTGTAGGTTTCGTGGGTTATTCTCAGCCCAGTATCGAAAATTCTGTTTGTTGACAGTTCCGGGGAGGTGAAAATGTGCCTCATCACTGAAGATCAAAACAGCAGTGCGGGGGATCTGCTGAATGTCGCGGCATAAATTTGTTCGTGTGTCTAAGTCTCTAACTGTTAATTCTTGCACTACCTGAATCTTGTATGGGTGAAATTTAAGGTCTCTATGCAGTATTCTGCGGACACTACTGAAAGATAATCCTAGTGAAGCGGCATGTTTCCGAACAGAACGCCGAGGGGATTGTTGAATTGAAGCCCGCACTCTATCCACGTTTTCCGCTGACGTTGACGTCCTAATTCGGCCTTGTGGTCTTGTTTTTAATGCTGATGATGTTGCTCTAAAATTTGATACCCAATTTCTGATTGTTGGTCCAGTGGGAATGGGATCACGTCGACCAATAGCAAAATGTAAACGGAACGCACGCTGTGTTGTGATCACGGAGCCGCCATTTTTAATAAACTCTTCAACTACGAACGCACGATGTTGTCCCGACCAAGCCATTGCTCACACTAAAACTGCATGTCATGGCGCGTCTAATGACACCATCCCCACCCTTCTACTCCTTCCCTTCTTCGTGCAACGTCCTTCCAAAACCGGAAAGTTCAATATGACTCACCCTGTAGTAGATATTTATGAATTATGAACATGCAGTTAGTGATTAGAACATATTTATGGCTATGTTATTGAATAAGCCATACTCTGCTTGTAGGTTGTATGCTTTAAACAAAGCTCTCCACTATTAGACACAAATATGTTAACAAAATAATTAATTTAAGTATAGAGAAGTTTAGAAATAGAGATAAGATTAATTTCCTTTAAAATATTTTTTAAATCAATCGCTATATGTAATTACATTTTATTGGTATTATATTATTATTATAATAAATCATTTTTATATGCTAGAATATTTTTTATTTGCCCTCATATCTAGTTTTAGTTTAAATTTATGGACTTGACTGAACAATATTTATATTTTATATATGTAAGTGGATGGTTGTCATCGGCAATTGCTTCTCAAATTTCACCTCTTACCATTAGCATAACCTGTAAGTACTGAGTACCTCTCTGTATACACAGGTGATACAATTACATACATATTTAAAAAAGCAGCCTCCTTTTTTTCGAAAAGTGAGGTAGTCAGAGAGAAAATGTGTCTCTTGACACGACTCCATCCTCTACTGTCCGTCCGAAATCGAGTTGTTGAGTTGCGGAACTCAACGCTGCCCTTCGCCTTAGGTACTAGAGAGTGACAAAATGAAAATAATCTACAGAAATATAATTTAGAAAACGTATAAAATTTGTACGCAGCGGGATTCAAACCCGCGTTTCTTGGAGACCGTCCACGCTCTATGACCGCTACGCCACGCGTTCTACTACAATTATACTTATTACAATTTATTTATGTTGTTTCATACACATATTTTTACGTATACATACAACTTTCTTTGTGGTCTCAACCCCTATTACAAGCCTTTAGCGGTTAATCATAGGAAAAAAGCGGCGTTTGCTTGGATCTAGACCTACTTTAATTTTGAATTTAATTCAAGTTGCACCTATTGATTAGCCGTGAAAGAGTAACAAACGGATCCACAGACTTTCGCTTTTATAACATTAATAATCAATATGGATATATAATACGACTCTATTAGGTAGTATTCCAATAGGGTCGAAAGGCTAAATGAGGATTTACTCGAGCGACGTAGGGCCTATTGGATTTGTTGATTAGATGCTAAAAAGTAAAATAATGTGATATATTTACTTTCAATTAGGACGCCTCAGATTTTAAAAATGTAAAAGAATAAAGTTACATAGGCATACTCGAGTGCATCAGATATTCATCATTTTATTTGCCAGTAATAATTTACGTAGCTTATTAATTTTTAAATATAATTTTTCTGATGATTGATTAATACTCCTTTTGACGGTTTGGCCTTACTTTAGTATCCGTAAACATTTTAACTACTCTATAATCTATTTAATCTGTATTTTATTTGAAGTCTTTCTAATTAAATATTTCGTCTGTAGTCTGTGCTCTGTTGTGTTATGTTGTTTTCCAAATATGTTTGGAGTGTATTCTTTTATTATTTAATATTTTAAATAAGATGTATAAACAAACTAATTAGCCACGATCGCTATGTTTGAATTAAAAGCGTGTATTGTATGTTTAAAAAGTAATGTTAAAATTTTTAGTATGAACACTGGTCAATTGAGAAAGGAATTTAATTTAGCATCAGGTTTAAAGGTATTTATTCTTATAAATTATGCTTGTAACATATTAATACACTTATATCAACCTTGGACAGAATATAATTGATTTACTTTTCAATTTTCCGAATACTTTTTATCACATAATTCACTTTTAAATCGAGAATTGTTTTATTGTTATTTTCTTTATGGATAATAATATGATAAGAAAACACTAATTATATTTTTTGATCAAATATTATATTAATTATTACTTTATTTTAGACCAACAGTCTTAATGGACTACCAGAATATTTATGTTATCAATGTGTAGCTCATGTTAAAAATTTCAAAAAATTTAGAGAAAGATGCCAACGTACATATTATGCTTTACAAGAAGTACTACACAGAAATAAAGAGGTAACATATATTTTTATTCAATATAATAAATTAAATGAATTTTATCTTATTTAAAAAGTAATACAAATTACTTATTTCACATAATGCAGATAACAAATTCTATAATTGAAGAAATAGACTCGAAAGCCCTTAAAATAGAGCCAACTTTGTCGTATGTAACTCCAAATCACTCAAAAATTAAGTATGAAAGTGCAAAATTTAAATGGATCAAACAAAACAGAGTAGGTATAAGACATGAAGATGAAATCTCAATATTCCATTATACAACATCATCTGATGACCTCACATTTGAAGTTCCAAGGAAAAAATCTAAGCTACTAACAGAACTAGTTCAAGAGTGTATTAAATTAGAAGATAATGAAAATACATTGGTAACAGAACCTGTACTCGATAATCATAATGCTGCACCTGAAGCAGAAGTTAATGATAGCACTTTTGATACTACTTTTGACAATTGTGATGATGTGACTGATATTGACAATAATGAAGTTATATGTAAGGAGGATCAAGAAGCTGATGGCATGAATTTAGATGAAGAATATGCAACAATTGTGCCTATATCTATAGTTGAAGCTAAAGCTGTAGTTGATGTATATAAACTGTTTGCCCATGGTAAATTCCAGTGCCAAAAGTGTGGAAAAGCCTACTATAATGAAAACCGTCTTAGTGCACACATGAGAATGCATGATACAGTAATTATTCTTGTTTATTCAAATTTATACCAATTACAAAAAAAATATATCTTTTATACCAAATTTAGAAAATTTAATTTTATAAATAATATTTTTCAGCATACTAGTGGAACATTTTTTTGTGATCTCTGCAAGTATTATTATAGAACAGATTTCTTATTAAAAACTCATATGAATGAAAAACATATGTACAAATATCTGTGTAAAAAGTGTCCAGAAGTAAGTTTTGACAGGTGTGTAACATATTTAAGTTATTGTTGACTATTGCCATTTGCGTTCAAATAAAGTATAATTAGATTCTGCCACAACTTTGTTGTAGTGTTTGTATAGTCCATGCAGGCTATAAAACTTAATATTTCAATTTTCCCATTTAGTAATCAAGAGTTTTATATGAATATATAGAGAATATTATAAATAAAATTTCAGGACCTCAGCGAAGCAACATTTTATATGGAGTCATATGCAAAAGGGTTCTAAGAAAGATACAAATTGGTATGAATCTCAAAATTCTAGTTCTAGTGTAAATAAAAGTATTAAAAAGAACAAATTGTTTATACGTCCCATAAGAAACACTAAGAGGCTACCTCAAGATTTTCCTGTCTACTCACCGGTCAGTCAAGAAGAACAATATGCAATAGTTAAAGAGAGACAGAAAACTAGGAACTATATAGACTCGCCATTTAAATGTGAATATTGTTTTAAAGGCTTTAGAGAAGAAATTACATATCAGAAACATATGAAGAAACATGATCCTGTAAGTATGAATAATAACAATAGATTTAATACTCTCTTTGTTTTCACTTTTACACAAAGCAAAGTAGTCAAGGAGAACCTAGTGTCAAGATACTCTGTTCCTCATTATCTGTCCGAAACCGAGACATTGCGCGTGGCGTAAATTAAGCCCGCCTTTTTTGAAATTCTTAATGAATTGAATTCTTTGCAATAGGCTGTGGATTAATTGGAACATAATTGCTTAATATTTTTGACATAACAAGTAAACAATAAACAACTTATAACAGCAATAAACAAAGAATAAACAACAATAAATGAACCTTCGCGCTGTATCCCGCACACAGCAGGGTAGGCAGAGGGAACCTAGTGTTAAGACACTTCGTTCCCCACGCACCGCGCAATTCGGAGGCGTAGCGTGTTATGTGGCAGAACTTAACGCCGCGGTTTTACCTCTGACACCAGAGAGATGAAATGGAAATATTAAATATTTCCAGTCCTCGAGTGGGAATCGAACCCATAACCAGTCGTTTGAAGTCACACGTCTGTGCCACTGCGCCAGGATTGGCCCCTACTATAAATGAAATCTTTTTTAACTAAATATTAAAATAAAGACTAATGTTATGGAGTGGAACAGTAACATAATTGTAAATGTAATTAAAAAGGTTATAGGTTCAAATCCTACATAAATAATTGACTATATTAATTTTTCATCCAGAATAATCTAGTACGACACAGCGTAGAATTCTGTCACTGCCCTTACAATGTTTCGAATTCGGGCAAAAAGTTGAAAGACGGAGTGTCTAATTTCTCTCTGACTCAGCTTTGCAGGAAAACCTAATGTTAAGACGCTCCATTCTCAACTTTCCGCCGAATTCGGAGTGCTTTGCCTGTTAAGTGGCAGAACTTAACTCTGCGCTTGCCTGGACACCAGAGCGAAGAAAATGGAAATACCAAAAAATATTTCCATTCCTCGAGTGGGAATCGAACCCACAACCAACCGCTTTAAAGACATACTCTGTGCCTCTGCGCTACGACTGCCCCCAATATAAACTCTCAATCACCTCATTCTTTTAATATAACTATATGATAATTATTTGTATATGAGAAATATATATATTTTTTCTAATATTTTAGGCGCATTCTGGCAAGTTGCAATGTGATGCATGTAAAATATTCTGCCCTGATGCAAGGAAAATGTACAAACATATGAACATGAGTCATCTATTTAAGTATTCCTGTCAAATGTGTAGTTATGTTTGTTTTAGCAGGTATATAATTAGCATATATTTTTGTTTTTTTTATATATATGCAATTTCTTTTCTTATTTTTTTTAACTTTTTTTATATAGAGGTCAAGCAAAAATGCATTACAAATGGCATAAGAACGTTACGTACTCGTGTCCTCATTGTAAAAAGGAATTTACGTAAGTAATTATTAACTGTTTAATTACTATTTGACAAGCTTCAATATTTAAGATGTAATATTAGAAGATTTTAAATTATTAAATAAAGGACGAATAATTTAATCATGTGGACGACGGAGTGTCTCAAAAGCGTGAAGCTGCTTTATATTTAAATTATTCAAATATTACGTTAGTAGACGCTTTTGCGGAAGAGAATGTTTGACAGTTAATTTGTACGCACGACGCTTCAAATATTAGCGAAAAATGGAAAATAAAAATTTTCGAAGCTGTGTTCTCTATGACTACAATGTTATACGAGAGAAAAGCAAAAGTAGTGTTATTATAACGTCAGTGTTTTCTAAATTCTAATATAATTTTGTCTATTTTTTCATATTGAAATATTTCATTGCAGTACAGAATTACATTTTTTTTAAAGGTATGTAGGTATATATATTTTATCAGTATTACACATTTACTAATATATTCTGTGCTATTATATATAAAATTTATATTATACTTTTAAATACAATTTTAGTCATAATGAATAATTAATATTGTGTCAATCTAACAGCAAAGCATCAACAAGACTGACCCACATCCGCATCAAGCACCCGTCCACCAACATCTGCAACTTGTGCGGGCACAGCTTTGTCAGTGTTACGGGATTGTACTGTCATAAGAAACTAGCTCATACTGAACAGGTTATTATGTGTTCATATTTTTAGTAACGTATTATGATGAAGATACCACTCTTGGTTTGTAGGCAGCTTGGCCTCTTCCTTCTCCTCTTTAGGCAGACTGATTGTGGGTTAGATACCCACTTGAGGCAAAACGCGGCGTCAAGATCTGTCACTTAACACACAATGCGTCTAGGATTCTGTGTGCAGGATACAGCGTGACGCTAAAAAAACGTATTGTGAGGCCACCGTGTGGTAGTGGGATAGTATCTGATTGTAAATACGATTGATTGTGGGTTTGATTCCCATTCAGAGGAATGATCACGTTAAAATTATTTTCATTGCTTTTGGTGAAAAGATAATGCGGTGATTAGTTTTGTCATTTGACACGCAATGTGAAATAAACATAGTGTCATAACATTAAGACTTCGCGGTTGTTATATGAATGAAAATCAAAAGTATATCGATGGTATATATATGTTTTTTGCAAAGATATTATGCAGCTCTGTGACCGAAACTTTCAGATTTCTCATATAAAATATTATTTATAACCTTAAACGACTCCGAATCCAATATTCATTTTTCGGATAATTTCTTATATTGATGGAGTCTCTTTCATTCGTAATTGTTAATATTTAATTGTTAATTGCAATTAAAATTCTGTCTAACACTAGTAACTAAACTAGCAAGAGATAAAGTATGAAGCTAAAAAAAAGTTTTTTTCCGTTTATCCGGAGAAATTAAACAAAATATATGTTATTTGTGTATTTTATAGGAGGTGTCGGCGTGCGCGGGCGCGGCGGACCGCTCGCACCCGCTGTACTGCGCGGAGTGCGACGTGCAGTTCCGCGACGACGCCGCGCTCGCCACGCACTTTGGCTCCTCCAACAAACACGCTGATACTAATTTGTGAGTATATTATATACTAATGTAATGAAGACGTAAAGTTTGTAACATGATTGACAAGAACATTTAGAGAATCCTAAAGGGGATCGAATACGGGATAAAAGCTGCAGACAACACGCTGAAGCCGGTAGCGGGTCGCTAGTATAACACTTAATGTTGAGCAATGTTGGGTAAAATTGAATTTGTTTATAGGAAAATCACAATTAGCTGAAAATTAGTTAGTTCTTAATTTTTATACTACAATGATGTCAAGACACTCGGTACCCCATTTTCCGCCAAATTCTGGAGGCATTGCGTGTAAAGTTAAGTTTGATGTCTCCCTCGACACCAGAGCGAAGGAAATAATATATTAAATATTTCATTTCCTCGAATGAGAATCGAACCCACAACCAGTCGCGTTTACAGTTTTTTTCAACACTTTGTGCCCACAAACTACGATTGATCTCGTTCTATTATCGTTATTATCGTCTAATTCCTAATATGACTTCTTCTCTTTTTCTTTCTTCTTTATATTTGAAAAAAAAAATACAGCTGTTGAGTTCGGCACTTTTTTTCAGCAGTATTGCCTTCTGATCCGGTTGTAGCTTGTTATAGAACTGACTGACAGTGTTATGTTAATTAATGATTCAAAAGTACTTGTAATAACCTATCCATACTTATATTATAAATGCGAAAGTCTGTGTGTTTGTCTGTCACGCTTTCACGGCTAATCTACTCGATCCGATTTGGATGATATTTAGAATGAAAGTAGTAAAACTGACTGAGTCTAACATAGGCTACTTATTTTTTCAAATATCTACCTCTAAAGGGTTGAAATAGGGGATGAAAGTTTAGATGAAAAATCTAAACTGCTAGACCAATCGTAATGAATTTTGGCATGAATATAGTTGATAATCTAAGCTTAAATACTTTCTTTAACGTTAGCTACTTTAATTTTTAAAAATGCGCCCCCAAGGTTTGCAACATAACGAAATAGTTCTTATATAATTTATATAATATTTTATGCCAGCCATTTATAAATTGAAGTTTTATTTTACATCATTTCAAAACTTTTTTATCTTAATTCTTAGTTTTTTTAGAATAATTTTCACACTATATTTAAGGAATCCTAAATTACAACCCACTTTATTATTTTGTAATTAAAATGATTAAGTCAAAAAAACTACTTTAAACTTAACAGAATGTTTGTTTTTAAAATAATTTTAGATCAATCAAATCCCTGAAAAAGGAAGGTGGTATACGTCGCGGTCGACCACGACGCACGGAGAGTGGCATCGTCAATACTGGAGTGCCTACGTCTTCTACTTGTGAAATTGTAAGTTTGCGTGTTTTAAATATAATAAATATGAAAATAAATTAAGTGAGATATAATGTTCTACTCACTCTAGGAGTTAAAATAATTCATTGTTCCATTTCCTTTGCTCTGGTATCAGAGGTAAAGCGCGGCGTTAAGTTCCGCCACTTAACACGCAATGCCTCCGAATTCGGCGGAAAGTGGGGAACGGAATATCCTCATACTAGATTCCCTCTGTCTGCCCGAATGCGTGCGGGATACAGCGTGAAGCCAAAAAAAAAGAAATGTTCGAACTTCAGCGTTTAACAACGCAATGCTTGAAGCTAATTTTAAATGTTATTTTATTTAGCTATAGCGGAGTTCGTGCAGATGCACTTCTACAATCAAATTTAATTTAGCTAGAGCATAAATGACCAAGTATTTATAGCAACGAGTTAATCCAATTTTTAATCTTTTTGGCGCCCAAATTAGGACAATTTGGTCGAACTTAAAATATATCAGTATGTATGTCTGTAGTATAAATTTAAACGCAATCATATACGTGCACAATAATTTATTAATTATTAGTATGATATTTTTCCCCTGTTCCTTTAACATTTCATTATTTCTCTACCGAGAATCTATTTAAAAAAATACTTGGAATATATACATTTACCGCATTTAAGTACATACATTTTATTTATATTTAAAATGGCATCTTCTTTCAAGTTTTCTTTAGATTTTATATGTAATTTAAACGGCGTTTTGAACGCAGGGCTGCATTTAAATATATTAAAGTATGTACTTAGATGCAGCGGGTATATTTATATGTATATTATGTATGTTATAATCTATGCTTTTTAATTTTCCAGTGTAATAAATACTTAGCGAACGACTCGCAAGCGCGCCGTCACTACGACGCGGAGCATCCCGGAGCGCATTTCCTCAAGCGGTACATGTGCGATATATGCGGACATACTACTAGGGTATGGGTTCATTATTTATTTTTATATTATTTTGACTTTTGTTAAGTGGATGTTATAATTTTATAAAAGAAATATAGCTTCACGCTATATCCCGCACACAGCAGGGTAGGCAGAGGGAACCTAGTGTTAAGACACTCCGTTCCCCACTTTCCGCCGAATTCGGAGGCTTGCGTGTTAAGTGGCGGAACTTAACGCCGCGCTTTACCTCGACACCAGAGCGAAGAAAATGGAAATATAATTTCCACTCCTCGAGTGGGAATCGAACCCACAACCAGTCGTTTTACAGTCACACTCTTGTGCCACTGGGCCACGACTGGCCACCTATAATGGCCCATCTGACGTGATAGAAGACATAATATTTATGTAAATAATATTTAATTTATGTAGTTAAAAAGTTATTGTTAATATGAAAGTAATTTGTAAAAAAAACTCTCAGTAACAAGATAAAGCAGCGTTGAGCTTCGCTATTCAGCACACAATGTTTCAAATTTGGCCGGAAAGTATAGAACGAAGTATCTTGAGACTAGGTTTTATCTGACTACCTAGTTAAAGAAATTAGGTGAAAAGCACCTAAATAAAATATAGCTGTTTGTTATGAAATGTTCAATTTGTTACTATTATTATATATTTTTTGGCGTTCAACTTTTTTTCCGCGTAGCAGGGTCGTCAGAGAGTAACTAGTATCAAAACTTCATTTTCAACTTTCCACTCGAAATTGAAACATTGCCCGTTGAATGGCACCACGTTTTGTCGTAGCCGAATCCTTAAACCGGACCAGAGCAATGAAAATATTTAATATAACCATTTCCCAAGTTTAAATCGTAACCACAACCATCTCGTATACAAACAAACACTGCCCCACTACGCCACTGTGACCTCAATTTATTTTGCTTCACGCTGTAATCTGCACATAGCAGAGTAGACAGAGGGGAATCTAGTGTTGAAACACTCCGTAACCCATTTTCTGTTGAATTTTGGAGGAATTGCGACATCAGTGGCGGAACTCAACGCCGCGCCTCGACATCAGAGCGAAGAAAACGAAATATCATTTATTTCAATTTTTCGAGTAGGACCCACAACCATCGCGTACAAACAAACATTATCCTTTAGAAAACGTATAAAAATTCTCCTAAGTGTGGAATAACACTTTAAAAATGTTTAAAAAACATTATCTTACCACGCAACAATCAACTCTATTAATAGAAATGATATAATTTATGTCATTTTCAAATAACCACATAATTTAAGAAGTATTATAATTTTCAGCAATACGCAAATCTAACAGTGCACATGCGCACGCACACGCTGGAGAAGCCGTACGCGTGTCCGCATTGCGAGCGACGGTTCAGTATGCCCAGCAACCGTGACAGACATCTTGTGGTTAGTGTTAATTGTTGTTTATTTGTTATTTACTTTTATGAAGTAATATTAGATATTTCTCTCAGTTTCTTACTTTAAAAAATTCTTCTTCAATTTGTTTGTCTATAACAACATTCAATTTACAAAAATGAGAACATACATTTTAAAAACTTAATTATGTGTCACTCAATTCATTTCATTTTAAGTACTTTAATAGCTTATATTATTTATGTCGAACTAGATATTTATGTATATAATATTAAAAATAACAAAAAATATTAAAACAGGTACACACGGGCGAAAAACGCTACCAGTGTCAACACTGTCACCGCCGCTTCACACAGAGCAGCGCCGTCAAACTACACATACAAACTGTCCACTTGAAAATACCCTACGCGCCCTGGGACAAGAAGAACCGGAAACGACGTCGCGACGCCGAGCCCCCTCTGCCCGCCCTCAGCACCCCCGCCCTCGGGGGCGCCGCCCTCGCCGCCCCCGCCCTCGCTGCCCCCGCGCCCGCCCCTCCGCCCACTACGGCGCATAAACTGCTGCTTGATACTACGCATGGGAATTATCTTAGCGCTTATATTACTTACAATGAGTGAGGTAGAAATGTGATTATTTGATATTTTATTTTATTTAAAAAATTGTTTGATATATATATACGGAGTCCATTAATATGATAAAACATAACTAGACACTAATATTGTCTATCCACCCCCGCCCTCCCCCGCCCTCGCTGTTTGTATTGCAAGTTTATTTGCATTTGTTTTATTAAGATAAGAACAGTGGTGGAAAGAAATTTTTAACCAGAGGCCAAAAAAAAATTAGAAATTTCAAATAGGGCCAAAGTTTGACTTCCGAAGTTAAAATTTTTAAGAAAAACATGCAATGTGTGTTATATGATTTTTCCTGTGAAATAACCAATGTCAGAAGTAAATGGAAATTGTATTATAACTATTATTTCTTGTAATAATATATAACTATCTAAATTAAATAATTTTATTCAAAACATTTGCAAATATTGAGCGTAAATTATATAAATCTTGTGACAGAGGCTGGTAAATGATTGAAATAAAAGTTTTAAAAAATGTCATGCCCTCCATTATACATAAAAAAAACTAAATCTGATTTTTGTCACACGTGGAAATAAATCATTTTTATATTAATTATTTATTTATCTGCTTCAATAGATTTTCTAAAATACGATTTCAATATTTCATTACTTATTTTGTTTGACTTTCTTTTTAGATAAAACGGATATTTATCAATTACATGTGCGTCTGATCTTTGTGTAAATATTAAATACGAAACATTGTTTTGTCCTTTTTTCCATTTTACAGTCGTAATGGCTAATGATATGTGTATATTATTATAATTTTACAGTATTTTTAAATATTTATTAAGTAACTGACAAATAAAATGTGAATAATTCAAGAAAATGTACGACTGTTGAATAAAACTACTTCATATAAGCATATTATAAGATATAATAAGACTTGTGTAATATTTATTGTGTACATATTTAGCTGTAAGGAAAGTGCTTTCATATACTCATAAGAATTTAAAATGCAATTTCCTGAATTACTGAATTAAAAATAATCTTTTATAGACTGTTATACTAAAAACATATGATTTTCATGTTTTATAAAAAGAATGATTTCATTAATAATGTAGTATTTTTTTGTTAAATAACGGAACTTAACGCTGCAATTTGCTAAAATATTCTGAACTTTATTTATATTATGTCGAATATTCCTCGGTATAATATAAAAATTGAAGAATGTCATATTTAATTGGTAATATGTTGTAAGATATTTAATTACTTAAGGTTTTCTTATGAAATTCCATTAAACCCCCTTTTTGGACAAATTACCGATTTATGTATAATGTTTTGATTATTTATTTAAATAAAATTTCTGTATTAAGTAAATAGACTATTAGAAGCTAGTATTTGCTTTGCATTTTTATATGATATTGTGATCTTATTTATCGCCTACTATTTCCACAATTGGTTTTAATTATATCCTTATATATTTTAATAAATATAATTTACCTAACATTTCTTTGTTTTTCAATATACGAGCAATATACTTACTAGTTAAACAATGTAAAGGTAGACCCAATAATTTTATCATTTTGTTGATGCGATGAATCCTTGTAATAAACATTAATTTAGCCCTGTAAAATTTAATAAAAAATAACACTCGCAAAGTCAAGCTATCAGCAAGTCTATTAGGAAGGAAATTCTCAGTAGCATTACTGGGAATAAACTAGAAACTTCAACTATGTCAAATTTTATACGTCGTGCTCACAATTTTCGTAGTTCTTACATAGTTTTTCTACAATTTTTTCCATATTCACAATAAATTCTTTACAGATAAATAAAACACATAATTAAATAATAAATTTTATTTTGTATATTTATAACATTAAAATTTGTTTCAAACATAATAGGTAATGGCAGATTATTGTCGCTTTAGCTTAATTGACGTCACAACGCGCTCGAGCCAGTGCAGTAAATGCTACTAAAATTAATATTGCTATACTATTACTAACGTAACAAATTGAGCACTAAACTAGTCTGTTGCATATAAAATAAAATAAAATATAAATAATATAATATAATATAATAAATAATAAAATAAAAGTATAAAAAAAATAAACTTTGCTACGCAACACTCAGATCTTCTAACATATAAATAACAAATCACATGTGGGAATGTTTTGGTTGAGAATATAATATTCTTGTGAACAACTCAAATGCATTAAAGAGGCGACTACAAGCATCCTTCTTTGTAGACTTTCAGGTTTCTTTGAACGTAGTTGTTTAATCTCCCGCGTTTACAGTCCCTTGTTGAAGTAGACTTCCTTCAGTTTAGGATAGTTCTTTTTGACCTTTTCCTGAAATTTAAAACAATGAATAATTAATTAAATGCATAATTAATGAAATATATAATTAATTAAATTGATAAGTAAATGAATTAACAATTTACACATTATTAAATAAAAAATGTTAAATTTTTATATGTACGTAAAACGTTCATGTTTAAAATCAGAGCCTCCAACTATAGACTAAAAATAACCGCTATAATAAAAAAAATGCATTGGAGATTTTATGTGAAATTTGAATGATATCCATGTTGTACAAAATTCATTAGAAATTAACAATTAAATAATAACAAATCATTATTTATTTGTGGCTAAATTTTACACTACAATTAACAATGATCTAATTGATAATTGTGATTTTCGGTCAAATAAATGATCGATTGTTAATATTTAATTATTAATATTAAAATTACAGGCATTTATGACGCAATCTGAGTCTCTGACTGTAAGTGATGTTTGTGGATGTGATCTGCAATCGGATCAATGACACTTCCCCGCCTAGTAAAAAATAATCGGGACTTTACTTTAGAGAGCTCAATGTCTTGACAGATTCTTTTACCTACATTGCTATTAGTTAGGAATAAAGCATAAAGCTTGAAATAAATTCCATATAATATCATATAACACGCATATATCTAAATATAAAATACACATGGGGCTAGTCGCGGCGCAGTGGCACGAACGTGTGACTGGTTGTGGGTTCGATTCCCACTCGAGGAGTGGAAATATTTCCATTTCTTTGCTCTGGTATCAGAAGTAAAACGCGGCGTTAAGTTCCGCCACTTAACACGCAACGCCTTGGAATTCGGCGGTGCGTGGGGAACGGAGTGTCTTAACACTAGGTTCCCTCTGTGTACCCTGCTGTGAGCGGGATACAGCGTGAACTCAAGAGAAAAAAGAACAAAAAATAGAATACACATAATATATAAACCCACCCGAAGTCCCGCGTCCAGGCTGTCCACACTGATGGAGGCGCGCTGGTCGAAGATGGCGCAGCAGAGCGGCGTCGCGAACGTCACGCAGAGCCCCACCAGGAACAGCTGGAACGGCACCACCATCATGGGCCGCCGGCAGAACAGGCCGCGCTTCGTCGCTATGGCCGTTATCATGGGGGTCACCGCTGCAAGTGGGTTGTTGTGTGTTAGTAGTGCGTTTGTCGTGCGAGCTTGCGAGTGCTTTCACTACTTTTTATAATAAAACTATTCTAGGCCAGGGGTCAGTAGTGGCGCAGTGGCACAAGGTGTGATTGTAAACGTCTGGTTGTGGGTTTGATTCCCACTCGACGAATGGAAATATTCATTATTTCTATTTCCTTCGCTCTGATATCGAGGCTAAGCACCACTTAACACGAAATGCCTCCGAATTCGGCGGAAAGTGGGGAACGGAGTGTTTTAACATTAGGTTCCCTCTGCCTACCTTGGTGTGTGCGGGATACAGCGTGAAGCTATAAAAAAAACTATTCTAAGCCGGTTTAATGAGTCACAGGTAGTTGTGACTACAGACCGCTGTAAAGTGTTCGAAATGTCGGGATTTCTAAAAATATACTTTCTAATACCAAATATAGATTAAAATTAGTTTTATTTCAAAATTAGTTATAATCTAAACACTAAAGATCTTATTAGCTTTTAGAACTTAGTTCAGCTCCGCCACAAAATCTGTTGTTCGCAAACGTCTACCAATTATAAATTACCTTTCTGTACAATTTCATGTCTGTAAGTCTAGCGCCTCTCGTGATTTCAAGTCGCGTAACTTTTCTTTTTTATTACAATTGCGCTGTATTTTACCGACTAACCAAAATGCGAAGACTATTCGGTTTAATCTCTACCGAACCGAATATTCGGCCGATTCCTTGGTATAGGTACCATTTTATTGTTTTGCCACGCAAACAGGTTTTATAGGCAAGCAAACAGGCTTTAATATGCACGTGACGTGCCGTCTCGGCATGCTACGCTGTACTAACTATAAGTTAAAGAAGAAAACATGGCAAGCCTCTGGTAAGAATAAAAGTATTTTGAGTGATCAAAAGGACCAAGCGAAAGACACTGATTACCGTGAAGCGTGATAAATCGGAGAATGAAATAGAAGATTGAAGAACAACTTCTGGGAAAACGCGAAGTTTTCTGGAGGAAAGCTAGTGACATTCGAGGTTGTCGTCAACCTGCAGAATGAAAGGAGTGCTTCCAAAGGACGGTGAAATAGAGATAATGCTCGGTTTGAAACGATGGGCGGAATTTTACAAGAAAATATTTATTAAATATTTCAATTCCTCGAGTTGGAATCGAACCCACAACCTGTCGCTTTTACAGTCACACTTTGTGCCCTTGCGCCACGACTTGCTACAAACGTGTTTTGACTTTCAAATTATCACGATCTTTAAATAATCTTTCGTGAGCAAAGTCTAGAATCTAGATAATAATATACAAATATCTAGTCACATTGATTCAATACAATTGGTACCATTTAATTTGGTCAATAGCAGAATAATTAATATTTCAATTGGTTATAAATAAAAACGTCTAACAATACCTACCTACCTAATGCTTATATTTGTCCTTACTACTTAGTATATGATGAGTATACACATATCGACTATGTGCGTAGAAAACAAAAATAATAAAAAAAAGAATTATAACGATTTGAAGACCGAAACGGATATTCAGTTGTTCATTATAATTTTCAATATAACAATACGTTTATCGCAAGTTAATCAAATTAAATTATTCTCATACAAATTAAACTCCGGTAGAAGAAAACGCGGCGTTAAGTTCCGCCAATCAGCGCGCAATGTCTCGATTTCGGGCGAAAACTAGAATAACGGAGTGTTTTGACACTACTTTTCTGACTACATTGCTATGTGAAAAACAAATATTATTAAATTATGTGAAGTATTTTTTATTTCCTTTTTTTCAATCAAAATATTAATCAGAAAATCCGAAGGAACAAAATACTAGACAACCTTGAGTTTAAAACTTTATATATCTAGTATATCTAGTATATGTACTAAAAACTCAATTAATGCAAAGAACTGGCAAAATTTGAAAAATGCTATATTTATTAAAATTTTTGAATAAGCGTTCAGTTCAGGTCTGGTCGGATTGCAAGAGGCGTGAGTTCGATTCTTGAGTTCAAATTGTCATAAGTTTTCTATTTCTTTTTTCAGCTTCACGCTGTATCCCGCACACAGCAGGGTAGGCAGAGGCAGGAACCTAGTATTAAGACACTCCGTTCCCCACTTTCCGCCGAATTCGGAGGCAATGCATGTTAAGTGGCGGAACTTAACGCTGCGCTTTACCTCGACACCAGAGCGAAGAAAATCGAAATATTAAATATTTCCACTCCTCGAGTGGGAATCGAACCCACAACCAGTCGTTTACAGTCACACGCTTGTGCCACTGGGCCACGACTGGCCACAAATTGTCATAAGTTTTCTATTGACTCAATTTATTTTTATTTATCCGTATTTTGATATATTTGCTATTTTTTTAAAAAAAATATCAGAAATGAATCGATTGATTTTTTAAATTACAATATTAATAAAAATACGACGAATATTTAGCGGCTGTCAAAAAATAATCCAACACAACTGTACTTATTACCGATAAGGTCACCTTTTCGCGGTCAATTAATAATTTTATCTACAATGATTACATACATATATTTTTTCTTATAGTACGATATTACTAATGTTAATTTGATAATAAAACCACGTGTCTTGGTGATTGTAGTTTAAATGTGATTGTAGTTTAAAATGTTATTTTGATATATTAAAGTGTATTTTCCAGCATTTTTCAAGTGTTATAAACATAGTTAGGATATAAAAACATTTTTAGGAAATGTATTAAATTTGACATATTACGTTGAAATGTATATACTTTTGACGTAGCCTTCTACATCCTAGAACGCATGAAACCGGCGGTCTAGAAGTCACAGCGCTTAAATAATATGCGCTTTTTTTTAAATCTCACGTCTTAGTTAGGCGAGGCTTATGTTTGGATTTGAATGTTTGTTACTGTTTAACGTAAAAACTACTGAATGGATTTTAATGAAACTTTACAATAATATAGCTTATACATCAGAATAAAACATATTCTAAAATTTACAAATATATTTTGTGAATAATTGTTCTTTGATTTTATATAACAGCTCGCGTAAATTCCGCGCGGACAAAGTAGCGGGCAAAGCTAGTCCATACTCATATTATAAAAGCGATTGTCTGTCTGTCTGTCTGTTTGTCTGTCCCGCTTTCACGGCTAATCTACCGGTCCGATTTGGATGAAATTTAGAATGAAAGTCGTTAATAGTCCAGGGTCAAACATAGGCTTACTTATTTTTTAAAAATCCACCTCTAAAGGGTTGAAATAGGGGATGAAAATTTATAGTAAAAATCTAAACCGCTTGACTGATTGTAATGAATTTTGGCATATATATAATTTATAATCCAAGGCTAAACATAGGCTACTTTATTTTAGAAAAATCCACCCCCGAGGGTTGTAAAATAACGAAACAGTTACGTTGTTCACGCGGCGAAGCCAAAGCGGGCCGCTAGTTACCTATAAAAAATAAAGAAAGGAAAAACAAACAGAGCATAAACTCACTCATTCCAGGCAATGCCATGAGAATTCTTGATATACAGACGAGACCGATGCCATACTTGGCGGCGCGCTTGGATTCGCCGACCTGCGTGCCGTCCGCCGTGAACACTGGGGTGCCGTTTATTAGTTCCCTGAAAAAATATAGAAGTTTTAGATTTATAATAATTAAAAGATTTTTTAGTTATTTGTTATTTTTTAGTGTCCGATTGCAGGTAATTAAATGTTAGTCGTGGCCCAGTGGCACAAGCGTGTGACTGTAAACGACTGGTTGTGGGTTCGATTCCCACTCGAGGTGTGGAAATATTTAATATTTCCGTTTTCTTCGCTCTGGTGTCGAGGTAAAGCGCGGCGTTAAGTTCCGCCACTTAACACGCAATGCCTCCAAATTCGGCGGAAAGTGGGGAACGGAGTGTCTTAACACTAGGTTCTCTCTGCCTACCCTGCAGTGTGCGGGATACAGCGTGAAGCTACAAAAAAAAAAAGAAAAAACTACTAATTTTAGGCATTTCTATATAAATCTACATATTTTATTAAAACGCTACTTACCCGCTTCTCATCATGGGAATGTTAATAAAGTTAGCGCCGCAAACAGCCGCGAATGGCACTAGACGGCTGTAGATGGGGCTCATGTTCTGAAATTGTAAAGAAATGCATAAGTTAAATTTATCTTTTTCGTTAAGGTACATTTACCGATTATCATAAGATATAATCGTCGTATATGTAACGTTATTAAGGGTAGAAACAATGGCCTTTTTTAAAAATTATCTGCTTACTTACTTATAGTTACTTATATACATATATTGCGTATCGAGTGACGAATGCGATTGATGTGACGAAAGTGACATACTTCAATATTTCATTCTTTGCGAGAAAAAAATAATATATTATTTTTTTCAATTTACCGTCCATTTTGATTGTCATAGTGTCTGAAAGCAAACGCAGTGTTCCGCCACTGACATCCCATTTCGTGGAAAACGGAGCATCTTGACACTAAATCAAAATACAGAATATTCTGTACTCAAGTATATTTCAAGACTCAAGACTCAAATAGAAGACAACTTTTTAATCGTTGAATGAATGTAAAACTGCCACTGGCTCGTAAGGCAGATCTGCTCCATTAAATTCTCTCTCCCTACGAAGGTGAGTGTTCAATTTATTCCAATTTATTTCTCAATCATCATCATCATCTCACATTAGATAAATAGTTAAGACAATTTATTTGTCTATGTTCTAGAATGTAAGACCGACATTTTTAGACGACGTATAAAAATTAGACTGCAGCAGGATTCGAACCCGCTCCTCCCTCTTGGAACCGCTCCAAGCGCTCTGACCGCTAAGCTGCACTGCAAGAGGCACGGATGCCAATTTCCCTGCTTTCAAATGTTTATACGTTTTCTAAAAATGTTCCTTTAAAATGTTAAAAAATGTAACATCGTTTAAATACGAATATGAAACGCATCGTTTATTAGTATACTGGCGGCCAGCTCTCGGCTTCGCCGCGTGGACTATTTCGTTATATTGCAGCCCTCGGAGGCGCATTTTTATAAAATAAAGTAGCCTATGTTTAAACTTACAATATGAACTATATTTATGCCAAAATTCATTACAACTGGTCAAGCGGTTTAGATTTTTCATATAAACTTTCATCCCCTATTTCAACCCTTTAGAGGTTGAAGACATTTAAAGAAAACGTATAAAAATTTGAACGCAGCGGGATTCGAACCCGCGCCTCCTGAATACCGTTCAGGCGCTCTCACCACTGAGCCATGCGTTCTACTAACCGCTGCGTCGAAATTCTTATACGCTTTATTACAACTTATTTATGTTGTTAGCATCTCTGTAGAGAGATTTTTACAAATTTCTGCTACCCAAAGATTATTCTACGAACAATCATTTGGCAAGAGATAATGCTATTTGGATAGTAGAACGCATGGATCCCGCTGCGTTCAAATTTTTATACGTTTTCTTTAAATGTCTTTTTCAATTTTCCTAAGTGTGGAATAACACTTTAAAAATGTTTAAAAGCCTTTAGAGGTTGTTTTTGAAAAAATAAGTAGCCTATGTTAGACCCAGTCACTTTTACTACTTTCATTCTGAATTTCACGTAAATCGGACCGGTAGATTAGCCGTGAATGCGTGACAGACAAACAAACAGACTTTCGCATTTATAATATAAGTATGGATTTTATTCTTTAGTTTAGATCGATTGATATTTTTAAGCGATTATCTTTATCAACAATATGTTATTTAATAGTGCTAATTGATAGGTACATACTTAGTTGAATGTTAACCCCCATTTTAATACCTAAAAGAAATAATTTTAAATATGAATACAAAACAAACAGTCTTTGTATGGAAAATAATACAATTTACACGAGAGATTGACGTTATATCTTATCACTAGATAAGCTTCGGCTTTACGTAAGGAGGCGGTGTCTGTGACGTATGCAATATGCATGTATATGGAAAGAGTATATTATAATATTACTACTATACTATTTGTAGCCTGCAACTATGTAGCCAGTCGTGGCCCAGTGGCACAAGCGTGTGACTGTAAACGACTGGTTGTGGGTTCGATTCCCACTCGAGGAGTGGAAATTGTATTTCCATTTTCTTCGCTCTGGTGTCGAGGTAAAGCGCGACGTTAAGTTCCGCCACTTAACACGCAAGCCTCCGGAGTCGGCGGAAAGTAGGGAACGGAGTGTCTTAACACTAGGTTCCTTTCTACCCACCCTGCTGTGGGCGGAATACAGCGTGAAGCTAAAAAAAAAACGTTTAATAATCTAAAAACCATATTTCAAAAGTGTTCCCTTACTTTAAGTAGGTATATACTGTTTTTATAATTTTATGCATTATCTTATATTATTTTTTATTGTATTTAAAAAAATACACAGTAAAAGCAAATAAATTCGTAAGTATACAATGCAATAGTAGATTTATTTCTAGAATAGTCAAAACGTTGAAGTAAATGAGTAATCATTTGCGGAAATAAATTCATAAAAAAGATATTGTATTACACCTCAACCCAATCTTAACTTTGCTGGCAAAGATACCTATCAAAGCAATAAGGTCGCTGTTGTGTACATTTATCCATACTTATAAACGCGAAAGTCTGTGTGTTTGTCTGTCACGCTTTCACGGCTAATCTACCGGTCCGATTTGGATGAAATTTAGAATGAAAGTAGTAAAAGTGACTGGGTCTAACATAGGCTACTTATTTTTTGAAAAATTAACCTCTAAAGGGTTAAAATAGGGGATGAAGGTTTATATGAAAAATCTGAACCGCTTGACCAATTGTAATGAATTTTGGCATAAATATTTATAACATAAGTATGGATAACACTCGCCAAAGGATAAAATTTGGCATGTAGGTTACATACCAAATTTCATCCTTCTACGCCCATTAGTTTTGTGCGTTTTCTGCGAGCCTGTCAGTATTATAAGAGTTTTATATATATAGATAACGGGTTTTTGTAATATACTTATTTGTTATGACGTTATAAATTCAGTGATAAGTAGAATGCCATGAACAACTGTGTACACTGTTCTGTTTGTCTGTCGTCGTCAACAGCAATAAGACGTGGCATTGTTATTTATTTACTTAAATAATTATCATTGATATTCTTTGTACCTTGATATTCTTTGTACCTTGGTATATAAATAAATAAAATAATTTTAAAATATTACTTAATGCACCAGTCTTAACGTCAGAGGATGTAAATCTTTAGTGCCTATAATCAAATGGAATAAAAGAATAGACCTGACGCTGAACTTATAAAATGTCGTAATCGAAGTATTATGTTTTAATATTTAATAGGTCCTATTTCTTTGGTTTTTCTACAACTTTTTAAAAAAAATATTTTAACAGGATATTTTACTTAGGTTGTGGTAACAGTAGACATCTAGTCCGTGGTCCGTAGAGTAGTCTCCGAAACGTAGAGTTAATCAATGTATTTTTAAATTTGAACAGATACATGATAAACTAGTCTAATCATTTTAGCACCAGTATAATATATACCGATACTGTTTTTGAACTAGACGTAAAAAATAGTTTATACGTAGGTAATTATTTAATAATTTGTAAATAACACAATATAAATCCCAGATTAATTTTAACAAATAGATAAGTGATAAGATTGTGTGGTGCCAAGTGGAACTATCGTAAAATAATTTACAAACAAACAATAATCTTTTAATTAAGTTATTATTTTAAATGAAAGATATGCAATATCCATAGTAACATACACAATAGTATAGGTGTATTTAATTGTATATTTTGAACGTCCATACTACATATTTAAGATGTTTCTTCCTAATTAAGTGTAGATTTTTTTGCGTTAAATCTTAAATTACAATTGGTTTAAAAAAAGAAGTCCCGCTGAGTTTCTTGCGTCGGTTTTTCTCAGGTCTGAGGTATTAAATTTAGTGAACCGGTAGTAAATTATTTGATCTTCAAAGCATATAACTTCTTAAACTTTGGCTTTAAAATAATATCAAAAAAGGACGTTAGCGCAATGAGACAGCGTCTGACTGTAGACGCGAATAGTTGTGGATACGATACCAACTCGGGATAATGATTATATTCATATTTTCATTTATCCCATCCTTAGACTTATACTTCTTCTCTTGTTCTTACTTATAGGTTTTGAATCATCCACTACCTCAAATTCGGACGGAGCTTTCTCTATCGACCATGATAAGGGCGAAAGCTAAAAAAATATATATTAAAAGAACGTAATTTTTCTTTCCAGTTATTTTTAATGTATTATTTTAGATATCAGACTTATTCGCAACATCTATACCCATACATTGAACCTCTCATTGACATTGTAAGTATAATAGTAGGAAAAAAACGAAGTGTGCGTAATCTATCAATGTCAAGGAAGCATTCCATAAGACTGATTTATAATCCCTTTATCATCACATTTGACATGGTCAGGGGTTTATTTGCAGTGGTGTGATAAGGGCACACAAATTATAATATACGTGCCGTAATATTTTTAGCTATTCTTATCTTAGATCATAATCAAGTAAACATCCATTAATTGTATCAAATTTTGTGGCTGTAGGTAAAATTCAGTATAAGAAAGCTGCTTTTTTTATTGAATAAAGGAGCAGAAGGCCCACCTGGTGTTAAGTGCTTACCTTCCTCCATAGACATCCACAACATTAGAGTTATGGATGCGTTATGCCAGCCTCGGGGATATAGGACGGAGGAGGAAGGAGGAAGGCCAATCCTTCCTGGAATGGTGAGTATAGTGAGCTTGCCATCGAACCGGAACACATCATCAGATGTTTGGCGGTTCGTCTTTGGCACGATAGTGGTCGCAAGCCAGTCGGAGAACGAATCTCCTACCACCAAGCTATTGGGTTACCCGCCTTTTACGGGACGCTATCCAGCGGCGGGGGGGAATTATATTCTTAACCCGTTTCCCCACGGGTCAAAGAAGCTGAAATCTATGTATTTAATCTACATGAAGGTGTAAGAAGTAGGAAGAAAAAGAAGCCACGCCTCTATTTTTCTTCTATTGGCAATTGAAAACTCTCTATTGCATGGAATATCAGTTATTAATTTTTTGTAAAATATTTGTTTTTTTAATATTTTTGTTGTGCTATGTAGGAGTTTGTCAGACAATGTTTAAAAAAGGTATATAGTGGATAATAGTATAAAAGAAACGAAGATAAAAAACAATAGAAATTAAAGATCGTAAATCGTCGCTAATATACAAAAGGTTAAAATAAAATCGTTGTAACTAGTACCTATTTTAAAAATGCAAATTATAAATAAATAGAATCACCTGACGTTTTGTAATCGAATTAAAGTAAGGTAACACTTATTATAAACATAATCTTTATATATAGGCTACAAATACGTAGATAGTCATCGCAACGATCGTCAGGCGTCAATCAGATCCAATTTCAGTACATTTTTTTAGCCTCACACTGTCATAAAACAGCAGGGTATGCAGATGAAACCTAGTGTTTAGACACTCCGTTACCCACTTTCCGCTGAATTCTAGAAGTATTGCGTGTTCAGTGGCGGAACTTAACGCCGCGCTTTCGAT
This sequence comes from Dryas iulia moderata, assembly GCA_019049465.1. Classification (NCBI taxonomy): domain Eukaryota; kingdom Metazoa; phylum Arthropoda; class Insecta; order Lepidoptera; family Nymphalidae; genus Dryas; species Dryas iulia. The sequence continues at coordinate 6,271,636 of CM032437.1, forward strand.
ACCAGATCCAAGGAAATAGAAATATTAAATATTTCAATATCTCGAGTGGAAATCAAAGCCACAACCAGTTGCGTTTGTGATTACAATTTATGCCCCTGCACTACGACTGGCCTCATAAATGTATATAAATAATCAAAAATTTCTGGCATTCTATAATAAAAGTTCTAAATAAAATAATCAATAGCGTATATGTATGACGTAGAATCATGTATTCAGAGGCATTACTTGTTTAAGCAAACAACAAACATTTTCACTGTCGCGTTATGCGACACACCTCTAACTCTGACGTCAATGTAAACATTGGGGGAATGATAACAATATGATTATCAATGGGATTTTTTTTTGTTTAATTTCATTAAAAATCTGATAAGTATGGAAATTAAATCATTTATAATTTTAGAAAGAGTTTAATCATTTATAATTTTAGGTTGCTATATATTACTCTAGCGAACGCCCCGGTTTCGCCGCGTGATTGGCATCTTTTATTCCTCGTTTGGGCCACTTTGAGAGAGTCTACAAAGCGTACCTCTGAACTTTCTGCTCAATCATAATAAAAAATAGCCTTTAGCAACCCTGAATAGCGTAGCTTTATAATTGTGAAATAATTTTCTTAATCGGTTTAGTATTTCCGAAGATCCTCACAAGCAAAGTTACAAACTTCACCTCTGTATTTATATTGGTATAGATTTATAAAATATAGCAAATTATGAAAAATAAGAATTATTTACGTTAACATATAAACGAAATAAGATCTTTTGTTAGTAGGTAAACTATAAGATCATTTTGTTATTTTCTTGTATTTTTTTATTTTTTTTTTTTTTTAGCTTCACGCTGTATCCCTTGCGGGGTAGTCAGAGAGAACGGAGCGCCAAACGCTACGGTCGTCCACAGTCATTAACCTCTTCATACACGCCCTCCGGGGGGTCCTCATGCTTTTTACGTGACCTTCCTCCAGTATCATCGATACTGTGTTTTCGAAGGTCAACCGAGGTCTCCCCCTGCCTCGCTTACCACTCACCTTTGCTTCATAAATCTTTCTTACCATTCTTCCATCACTCATCCTCTCAACGTGCCCAAACCATCTGAGCACGCCCTTCTTCATTCTTACTATGACGTTCTCGCTAATACCTGCCATTCTGTGTATCTCTTCATTGTGGATTCGATCAGCTAAGCTGACTCCGCACATCTTTCGAAGAGATCTCATCTCCACAGCATTCATCTTTCTTTCATTCTTCTTCTGCAATACCCACGTTTCGCTGCCGTATAGCAGCGTCGGTACCAGCACTGCATTGTGCACAGCTAAACGTGCGGCTATGCTCACGTTCCGCCGTCGCATCAACGCAGCGAGGGCACCGTTAACCCTGTTACCGGCAGCAATACGCCTTTCAACATCCATATCATACCTTCCATCTCTGCTAAACATACTTCCCAGATATACCACCTCATTCACTTGTTCTAATTTCTTTCTGTTAACCATGATCTTACATTCCGTTCTTTCTTCGTCTCTTTCAAACACCAGAATCTTAGTTTTACTCGCATTCAGGCTTAGACCATTATTTTCACACCCATCTTTCAGGATGGTGACCAATGCCTGCAACTCGCATTCTGATGATGCAATAAGCACTGCATCATCTGCGTACAACAGGCAGTTTACCTTCAAGTCACCCACTTTCACTCCCATATCACTTTGTTTCACTCCTTGGAGACAACTATCCAAGTACAAATTGAACAGCCAAGCTGACATGGCACAACCCTGTTTGACACCCGATTGAATATCAAACCGAGGCGACATGCCAGCTCCTACTCGTACACAGGCTGAGTGATCTCGGTAAAGAGACTTTACAGCCTGCAACAAGGGTCCGTTCACATTGTACCGAGGTAGTATCTCCCATAACTTCTTTCGCTCAACTCTGTCAAATGCCTTCTCCAAATCCACAAAAGCACAGAAAACTTTTTGGTTTACAGCCAAAAATTTCTCTGTGATCATGCGGAGGGAGAAGATCTGGTCCATACACCCTCTTCCAGGTCTAAAGCCTCCTTGGGCCTCCCACAACAGCCTCTCAGATCTCTCTTGCATTCTTCTCGCTAAAATTTTAGCATAAATTTTACTACCTAAGCTAATCAAACTGATAGCCCTATAGCTTGCACAGTCTATCTGTGAACCTTTGCCTTTATACAAAGGCACGATGACTGCGCCTCGCCAATCATCTGGGACCTCCCCTTTCTTCCAGCATTAATTGCATAGATGAAAGAACAGGTCCAAGACGCGCGGCCCACCATGTTTGATCATCTCAGTAGTAACTCCATCTGCTCCCGCTGCCTTACCACATTTCAGACTTCTTATGGCACTCTCTACTTCTTTTATACTGATTTCGCCGTCTGCTACATCAAGATTCAGCATATCGCTGTTACTTGAGACAGAGGCGTCATCACATTCATACATCTCCTTATAGAATTCCGCCCATCGTTGCAAAACGGGTGTTGGTTCAGTTAGTATTTCACCGTCCTTCGAAAGCACCCCTTTCATTCTGCAGGTTGACGAAGAACCCCGAGAATCACTAACTTCTCTCCAGAAAAGCTTCGTGTTTTCTCGGAAGTTGTTCGTCAACCTTTCATCTCTTTCATTCTCCGACTTTTCACGCTTCGCCTTAATCAGTGCTTTCGTTTGGTGCTTTTGCAACTTATACTCTTTCTTCTTGATCTCTCTCATACTTTTATTCTTACCAGAGGCTTTATAATCCTGCCATGCTTTCTTCTTTCTTTCTACGGCATCTTTCACTTCGTCATCCCACCATTCATCGCGCTTTTTACTAAAGCCTCTTTTCACAGTACCACACACCTCTATTGCTGCTTCAGTCATACTATTCCTAAGATCCTGCCAGCATACTTCTACACTCTCATTTCCTATTTCGCAACTGTCTAGCTTCTTGGAAACCCTTTCTTTATATTCCTCTTTAATAGGTGGATCTTGAAGCTTCCAGCTTCTTATGCGGTTATTCGCCTCCAAGTTTGGACACCTCGTGCGGGCGCGCCAGCCTGTGAACAGACCCCTTATTCTAGTAACAACTAGATAATGGTCCGTTCCCAAGTCGGCACCCCTGAACACACGTGTGTCCATAACTTGGTTCCGAATACGCTGATCCACCAGGAATAAGTCAATCATACTTTTCTCTTCCATTCGCTCCCATGTGTACTGATGAATTTGTTTGTGGTCAAACATCGTGTTTGCCACAAACAAATTCTTCTCCTTACAAAGTTCCAAAATAAGCTTACCAGCCTCATTCACTCTCCTATCACCGTACTTCCCTAATATAAGCTCGTAACCGATCCGCTCGGTTCCGACCCATCCATTCAAGTCACCGCACACTATTAACTTTTCATTCGCTCTTACGCTACCTAGAACTTCCCTGACACTCTCCCAGAACTCCTCTAGCTCGCCTGATAGAGCTGAGGATACTGGCGCGTAGGCCGCTAACAAGAATAATCTTGTTATCCCCAGCTTAAAGCGAACCCAAAGGAGCCTCGGGTTGATCGCCTTGTATTCCACCATTGCACACACCAATCGAGAGGACAACAACACACCTACCCCCTGACACCCGCGATCACTCTCTGGTACGCCGGCCCAGAGAGCTACGCGACTGCCCGGCAGATCGGTAGTGTTACTGCCCTTCCTCTTGGTCTCAGTCACACAGATCACATCCAGATCTCTATCATCCATCACATCTAGTAATTCATTCATCTTCTGTTCCATCCCTCCTCTTACATTCCACGTAGCTATTTGTAGCTCCGTCCTCCACTTCCCGCCGTCTCGGACATGGCGTGTCGGGTGGCGGTCCCCAACGCCGCACTCGTCTACTCCCCCCTCCCCACTTCTCACACCAACGGGGACGCGCTGGTGCGCGTCGCCTCGGGGGGACGCCCTATCATACAGTGCCCTGGTTATTTTCTTGTATTTTTTTTATTTTAAAACAATCATTTTATTCCTTTATGAAAACGCACGAAATATAAAGTCAGTTATATCAAAGTCGTCTGACAAAAAAAGCTTCAAAAATATTAAACATATTTAATTTAATATAGTGTACTAATATTGAAACAAGTCTAAGACCTTGAATTGTAAAATAAAAATATATTATAAATTATAACCCAAAAAGACCGGAGAATAATATTTAAAGGTTTTTCGACATATTTTCATTTTTATTGCTTGATACAGTAAATTGTAAATTGTGAATGTAAGTATTTATTTTATTTATTTATTTTCTTTATTACACCAACAAAACTTAACAGTAAACACAAAGAAGGAAAAGAAACAACGGAGTACAATTTTGGTGCAAAGGCGACCTTATCACCACAGGTGATCTCTACCAGGCAACCCTTACCATGAGAACAATATGAAAAAGTATGTAAGTAGTAAAAAAAAATCCTTTTACTATCACTAAACTTCGTGACGTAAATTATTTGAATAAATAAAATGTTACGATAGTAGCAATAGCTTTTATTATTTTGTGGCAGCAATTAAATGTTTTCGAATTTATAATTTATTTTGTTAATGACTTTTATATGCTGTAACTTGTATGTAATATGACAATAAAATTTTCATAAATATGTATGCATTTTTGCAGCTTTGCACCTTTTACCGCGTATCAGGCTAATGAGAGAATATCTTGACACTATATGAAATGAAGACATTTCGTTTCGAGAGCGGTACTCAACGACGTGATTCGGCTACCGTAACTTAAAAATAATTATAAATTCCATATGGGTATATTTTATTATATGTTATATTAGTTTCTACTTGTTGTAATTGAACCCACAACCAACCGCCCTAAAAGTACGTAATCGTACGTGTCTGTGCCTTTATTAAGGGTACTTACTATACTTTCATATTCTTTTCCATTTTACCATACATTTTGTATCGTTTTTATTTTACCAGTAATTTTTTGGACATAATCTTTTTATAATTTGTACAAAACTCGCCCAAAAAATATTTTATAATGTATGGAATACCTTAAATCAGTATTTTTTATAATAGCGTAATAAAAATTTAACCATCTTGCAACTTCTTTGGGTTTTTGCGTGAATTTTATTAGACTTTTTTTGTTATTTTTTTATATAAAGCATCTACAAAATGTGCTATAAACAAAATGTGGGCAATATTTTTAATTATATGTAGAGTTAGCATGTAATCGAGACACATTGTATACTGATGTATGTATGTACACACCAATACATTTTTGGTATACAACGTTGACTCCCTAATAAATAAATGAATAAAAATGTAGCACAAGTTAAGTTTTGAGTATAAAGTTTTTTTTTATAAAACTTATGTGAAATTGTAGAACAATTCAATCATTATGTACAACATTTATTTTTAATTTAGAAGTATCTTATTACAAAAATAAAACGAACATACAAATGTTTATTTTTGGTAAAGAAAATTAGTTTCTTTTTTTAAGAGAAATTTTAAATTTTCGATAAAACAAAATAATTTAGTTTATATGTTATGAGCACTTGTATACCTTCAAAAATCCGAATAGTCGGATAGAAAAAAAGGAGAAGGAAAAAAAAGAAAGAAAGAGACAAAAAAAAGATTAATTTGTTAATTTAGTAGTATTAAGCTACGAGGTATATGAATAAACAAAGGATTATGCTCTTTATGGTAAAACAACGACTAAAATCTGTCTAGATTCTTTTTAATTTCTAAATTAGGTAAATTGTTTACTTTGGAAATATTGTTCTAACATCAGTTTTAGATGCAAGTACATATAACGTTATGTTAATACATGAGAATATACTAAAACAGCTGATTTTTGTGAACAGCTGATTTTTGTGATGAATAAAATAAATATTAAACACAAAATCATATGTTTGACTAACTTTTTTTTATAGTGTTGCCCAACACTAGTACTAGCATACCTATTACCATATAGTTTAAATTTCAAACTCGACAAACATATCACAAAACATGACTTATTTAATGATAAAAAAATAATGTAATAACAAAGGTGATAAAACAAAATTATGTAATAAAAAGTCGCTTTTGCCCCGTTTGACAAAGTAGGTCGGAGAGAACGTGCGAAAAAATGCCAAAACACGCCCGTTTTTCACTTTCGACTCGAATTAACGATTTTATCTTTAAAACAACGCGGAAAACGGAAAATAACTTTAATCATTCTTCCGAGTAGGTAACGAATCCAATATAAATGATCAATTCTAAACATAATAATCAATACTATTATTATAAAATAATTATCTTAAGTATAATTTCTATTGTAGCAATCCTAATATGATAAGAATAATAACAGCATCCGGCTCTACAATACATGTTACGAAACGCCGAGATTTTTGAACTGTAAATGTTTACATAGATATCATAATTTGTCAACTGAGTCATGGTCAAGAGACGATGCGCTGTTAGATAATATCATTAAATATATGTATTATATACGTTCTTATGTATGGACATATAGTATGTTAGTCTTAGAAAATTTAGTGTCAAAACACTCCGTTCTCTAGTTCCCACCCGAATTCGATACATTGTCGAGTGGAGATACTAAACTAATGTTGAAATGTTGAAATTGCCTTGTATGGAACAAACTATGATAAACCGAACGAGGAAGTTAAAATGACTTAAATATATTAATTTCGCCCAAGTGGGTATCGACCCCGCAACCAGGTCCGATAAACCCGGCCATGCGAGGCCCCTGAATGCTTAGGTGAGGTCCAATTTAGGCAGACAAGAAACCTACAATGTTAAATTGTGATAAACACTATTATTGTACATTTCAAAGATATGTACTGATATAATTATTAGATACCATTAAATAACTTATACCGTATCTTATTTGATTTTTTAGTCGGACAGGACCTAGTGCTAAAATACTCCGTCTTTCACATTCCGCCCGAAAATTGAGACATTTCGTGTTAAATGACGGAACTTAAAGGCGCGCTTTGTTTATAGTACCAGAGCGAAGAAATAAAAATGTAAAACAAAAACATTTCCTCGAGTGGAAATCGAACCAAAACCATCGTGATTAAAATCAGACGTTGTCCTACAGCGTCACGATGGCCCTTCTTATACAGAGTGGAAAAAATATATAATTTAAAAAATTAAATATATAATTTAATAAATTATATATTTAATTTTAGCGGGATACCGCGTAAAGCAAGTAAAAAAAATAATATTTTTTTCTTATAGCTTACCTTAACTTTGCTATTAAGATACAGGGCAGTGGATAACGCGCCGCCGCAAGCAGCGCAATATGAAGCTACAAGTTGTCTGCAAAAAATATTTTTTTTTATATTATTGTATTGTTAGTAAGATTAATACTGATTTAGATTTTAAAATACAGCTTGTTGTGTCATGTCGTGCTATAAGGTCCTATACCTTATAGAAACCATACTAGTAGTGAGTAACCTTTTTTAGGAACAGGCCTACCCTAATTTTTATCACATTTTCTTGCTGATAAAAATCTCACTTTTAAATAGTATTTCAAAAGTAGCGGGAAAATATCCGTAATACAAATAAACGCTTGGCACGCCGCATAACATTGTCAAGCGGGCCGGAAGTTGCTCCCCTAAACCAGGGGGTTTAGACAAGTTATAATAGAAGATATGTGCGGAAGAAGGTGATTTGTCGTATTTCTGGGTTTTCGTAGTTCTGTGCATAAATAACGATTTGAGCTTTACTACTTTTTTTTAGTCAGAATGAAGCTAGAGAAAGCCAGAATAACAGTGTCCATTCTCCACTTTCTGCTAACACTACAGACCCGATCGCGGTTTCGCCGCGTGATCTGCGGCTTTTGTTCGAGCTCCTTTTGAATTTTCTGATCAATCATAATAAAATATTGCCTACAGCACTCCTGAAAAGCGTAGCTTTCTAATTGTGAAAGAATTTTCATGATCGGTTCAGTATTTGCGAAGGTTACCCCTTGCAAGTAAAGTAACAAACGTTACCTCTTTCTTTTAAATATTTTTTGTATTTTTAATTTGTTCCATACTTCCATTCAGAAATTGCCTATAGTTTAACATACATTATAAATTTTTACATAAAACTTTGATCTCAGTTTTCAAAACCTTATTGTTTTTATTCATGTGTCCCTCTTCAATTGGCAAATGCGATGGACATTGGAATCAAATCCTACTCAATCAAATGATTATATTTAAATTATTTTTATTTCCGCACTCTCGGAAGATAATACGCCGTCTTGAGTTCCGTCACGCCAAAAGTTTAGGATGAAAACGGAGAACAGAGTGTCTTGACACTAGACTCTCTACCTAAACTACTACAGTCATGACGCAGTGGCACAAACGTGTGACTGTAAACGACTGGCTGTGGGTGCAATTCCCGCTCGAGGATAGGAAATATTTAATATTTCAATTTTCTTCACTAGAGAAAAAGCTCGGCGTTAAATTCCGCCACTTAACACGCAATGCCTCCGAATTAGGCGGTGCGTGGGGAACGAAGTGTCTTTACACTAGGTTCCCTCTACCTGTGTGCAGGATACAGCGTGAAGCTAAAAATAAAATAAATTCATACTCACGAGGTTGGTAGCGGCGTGGTACCAGATCTGTTGGTGTAGTTGACGACGGCGTTGAACGTCTGGTTGACCCACTGCCAGAACACTGTCGCCGCGGTCGTCTTGTAAAACGTTATCATACCTGAAATATTACTTTCTATGTAGTAATCATTCCATATTTTTTTATAGCTTTACGCTGTATCCCTTGCGGGGTAGTCAGAAAGAAAGGAGCTCTAAACGCTATGGTCCCTGCTTACTTCTTTCGCCTCGTCCACTATCATCAACTTCTTCATACACGCCCTCCGGGGGGTCCTCATGCTTTTTACGTGACCTTTCTAAAATATCGTCGATACTGTGTTTTCGAAGGTCAACCGAGGTATCCCTCTGCTACTCTGACCATTCACTACTTTTTTTTTTTAACTTCACGCTGCAGGCAGAGAGAACCTAGTATTAAGACACTCCGTTCCCCACTTTCCGACCAATTCGGAGGCATTGCGTGTTAAGTGGAGGAACTTAACCCCGCGCTTTGCCTCGACACCAGAGCGAAGAAAATGGAAATACTAAATATTTCCACTCGTCGAGTGGGAATCGACCCACAACCAGTCGTTTACAGTCACACGCTTGTGCCACTGACCCACGACTGGCCACAATATTAAACAAAATATAAAATTTTAACTTACACCCGGTAATGAGAGTATTCATGGGCGCCTGTGCAGACATGCGGCCCAACACAAACATTTTTTCCCCTGAATCGGGATGGAAGGCGCTGTCATACAAATATTTAGTAGCCCATAGTTTATCCTCATCGTAACCGGCCGGCATTCTACGTGATCGCCTGTATGTGTAATTAAAAGCATTGCTAGTTAATATTGTTTTTGTTTGAGTAGAAAGTAAATAGAGAAGTTTTCCGGAAGTACCGAAAAAAACATTAGTAAAAATGTGTAATTCTTTTTTTTTTCTTTTTAGCTACACGCTGTATCCCGCACACAGCAGGGTAGGGACAGGGAATCTAGTGTTAAGACACTTCTTTCCCCACTTTCGGAACTTAACGCCGCGCTTTGCCTCGTTACCAGAGCGAAGATTATGGAAATATTAAATATTTCCACTCATCGAGTGGGAATCGAACCCACAACCAGTCGGTTTCAGTCACACGCTTGTGCCACTGTAATTTATTATTAAAAATTCATGCATAGCAGAACATTAGAGAGAATATAATGTCAAGACATTCTGTTCTCCATTTTCCGCCAGAAATCGAAACTTGGGGTTTTGAACTCTACCCCGAGTTTAATATTATGTACCAGAACGAAGAAACAAAAATAAAATATAATAATTACCCCAAGTGGAAATAGACCCACAATTATCGTGTTTACAACCAGTCAATAATATATACACCCCCGTGTGGGAATCGAACCCACAACCATCGTCTTTAAAGTCAGCCAGGCCTAGATGGCCTCGAACACTTATGAATTATTAATGTTTATACTTCCAATTTGTAACGCAGTATAACAAAATACTTTAAAACAAAATATATTGTTCCTTAAATGTTGTAGTACACTATATTTTACTATTTATTCTTTAACTAAGATACGACATGATAATATGAACTATCAGAAGATATCATTATATCACGAAAAATAATGTAAGTGATTTTATACTCGTAGGTATAAATTAGCGCAGTGACCAAATCATTCTTAGTAGGTCGCTGATTCGAATTCCGATTTTATAAAAAGTATCTTATTATTTGAATTGACTTAAAAGAACACTACAATGAGCCGGTAGTGAAATATGATACTTAAATTTATTAATACCTGTTATTACTATATATTAAATATTTAATAAATATAATAATTAATAACTACAATAAAATTACAAAAATAAATTCCACAAAATATTTGAAAACAATCATTTGTATATACCTGAATTCAGTGACAATACGTTTAGCCTCTTCTAAGTCGGAATTGCTTGCGAAAGCGTTCATAGGGTTAGTCAGCAGAAGGAAGTGTTTGGCGCGCCCCATGTACGTGCTCTGGTCGTACCGGGGCTTATCCAGGTTTATGTGGCTCATTTTGAATGTTGCTACTAAAATTGATACTTATTTTAGAATATATATACAGCTTAAAACTACAGTTTTAATTTAAATAAGTAAATTGTAGATTTCTTTCAGCTTCACACTTTAAATGCAGAGCAGAGTTAGAGAGAATCTACGCTTTTCGTCTAAATTTCAGGTATTGCGTGTTGAGTGGTGCAACTCAACGCCAAGTTTTGTCTTACAGTAGTACTTAAGTATTAGTACTTAAGTGGAAATAATATAAATATAATCTTTTCCTTGAGTAGAGATCGAACCCACATCAATCGCGTTTGCAATCAAAAGTTAACCCACTATATCAGCAAGAGTTCTTCAAATAAACTTTACATTTCTATATATAAATTGAATATACAAAAGATTAAATATGTACATAAATAGTATTTTCTCAAAAAAATGCATCTCAATGCCTCTATAATATTTACAAAAGAATTGTACACTTGAGCACAGAACAAAAGAGACAAACATCCGTAAATATACGTATGTAAACATTATCTTTACCAAGAGCAGAGTTTAGCAATTCATACGATAATCGACCCTATAGAAAGACAGGAAATATAGTCATTCAAAAAAATAGAAGTAGATTTTATGTAGAAAATTTTAAGCATACCTTTACTACACAGGCACGCTTAAATCAAATTTTAAATACATTTTTTAAGAAAAATATTTATATTATCATTGCTAAATATTTTGAGTCATTTAATAGCAGTAGACTCTATGAGAAATGAGAAATGAATAAATTCATATATTTTTTTCTATCCACTCTAGTAAAACATAGCCAGGCGTAGAGTTACTCCACTCAATATCTCGTATTCGGGCTGAAAGCGGTGAATGAAGTATCTTGGCACTAAGTATCTTGGCACTAGGCTATCTTTCCTATACTCTTATGGGAAAAAAGTGTGTAGCCGAAAAAAACAGCCGACTAAAACTTTCATAGGTTGAGAGTATACATCGTATTATATAAACCTGATACGCGAGTAGATCTTATTATATAACTTAAATTTTCTTTTTTGATTAATTTCAGTGATAACATTTTTGTCTTTTTTTCAATTCATATTTACGTTTTTTCCCATAAAGCAGTTTTGTCAGAGAGAATCTAGTGTTAAGACACTATTCTTTACCTTTAGTCCACAACAATGATAACTTCGAGTGGGGATCGAATTCACAACTATCGTGTTTACAGTGAGGCGTGGGCCCACTGCGTCAAAATCTATATATTTGATATTTTTTATCTACTTATCAATAAATACAAAAAAATAGATTACACAAGCTGCAAGAACTCTCTTAATACAAATTCAACGTTAGGTAAACAACATATCGTAATTAATTAGTGTAAACGAGATAATTTTAAATATTTTTTGAATATTATAAATTCCGTGTGGAAAAATAAGTTATCATGACATTGTTTCTTTTGGGAGAAGAATGGCTACGCTATTTAATATCAATTATAGCTTTGTTCTAATTAATGTTCGTGATAACTTAATAACATAAACAGACTACATGTCACGGGCACGTCTTATCTCACGAAATTCTTCTGCGACGAATATGATGAAACAGCTACTGATGTGTTAACTATTATATTTTATCAAATTAAAATTGCATTTTTTTTTGTAAGATTTTTTTTAATTTAGGAAATAATAAAATATTCATTGTGTTTCTATTTAATAAGGTAGATTTTAAGAAAAAAGGACTAGATCATTTATCGTAAACTATGTCTAAGCTCTAAGTTGTTAGCATTTCTGCATTTGTACCTAATAGAAAACTAATTATAATAGTAATACAATTAATCTGTGCTATATTTAGTTATTTTACTTATCAATCTACACGTAAACCAAACCTAATTACCTAAATTTGTGCGGCATTGTAGTAATAAATTAAATATTCATAGAAGTGTGACATAACTATTGCAAATTAATTATAAATGAAAAACCTAACTAAGCCGCCAAATGTAAATTGTATTAGATATATGAATTAATTTAATTTCGAAGCTACAAATTAGGTGCCTAAGGATTTAGATAATTAATGTTAGGTATTTCTTAATATACTTAGTTCTTTCGATAATATTTTAATGAAGCGAAGTGAAATAACTAGAAATATGCATGACGGCGTTGTATTTGTTTTAATAAATCATGATTAATTCCAAATGCGTAATAAATTGATCGAACAATTAAATATTACATGTGTTCAATGTGTAACTAAATTTTTCGCGTAATACTGTATTTGGTGTACTTTGCCATATTAATATTATTCTTAGCAGTTATTATTTAATAATTAATGGCATATATAATGATTTAAAAATAAAATAATTATTTTTTATAATAAGTTGAATATTTACATTTCTAATATAATAATCTAATTTTATATAATAAAAGTAAATCTTCGTCGTCAATAACCATGCTGGAGTCTAAATATATTGTCTTTATTGTAAGACTATCGATTTATTGACTTACAATATCTGAGGATTGAACATTATAAACTGTAAATATTAACGTAAAAAATATGAATTAAACATGTGTATATACTTCATTGTACTCGTGTATTATAAAGTCTTTGCAATTAAGATAATATTTTAATATTGATTTGGGCGTATTATCATATCATAAGACTAATAATCCTAGTAATAGCAATTAATATTGAAAAATAATAACTCACCACAGAATTATGTAAGTGAAATTTTAAACAGAATTTCTAAATATTTATTAAATACAAATCACTGTAGATTAATAGTTATACACATGGTTTTTGGTTTTTTCTTCACTTAAAATTTTATCGGAATATTAAGTTCAAATGTTGCGCCGTCAGAAGACCTCGAATAATGACGTAAAATCAATTCGTTCGCTGCCTTCCTTACTACAATGTTGCCAAGACAAAAATTAAAAACATATAATAACTTTATTCTTATAAAATGTAATTTAGAATAATTTTTTACCTAACAATAGATATTCATATATAAAATAAGAAGTAATTAGCGATGTGTTGTAGATATATAAATTAATATTTGTACATTTTTTTAAAATTTTAGATTATAAAAATAATATATTTGAAAAGTACAGGTCTATTCGATACATTCTACGTAAAAAAATAAAAATAAATTGCAAATTTAATACCATATATAGAAAAAACATATATACCTTAAGGAGATAAATTTAATTGTAATCGTATTTAATATATAGTTATATAATTATTTTCATAATATATTTTTATTTTAAAATTATAAATGATTGTAACGGATGTCTCGCTATTCAGCACGTCATAACGTACAACGAAAAACAGTTGGCATAAATTACGTCTTGTCAAGCAAGACGGTCCAAAAATACCAAAAGTTTATTTAATAACCTTTTTTGAAGGTTTTGTTGTACTTTAAAGATGTCTTTAATAACCAGAAATGTTTTCCGTACTTTGGTTCAGGTAAGATTTATAAAATTCACTTGAAATTGCTGTAAATACGGGACATTACTTTTGCAAATCTGTTTCGTAACTATTCGAACTTGAAAATATTCTTATTTAATCCTAATAAAATCATAGGTATATATTAATAATACGAGAAAGAAATTCAGATCTTTGATAAAAAATAATTTAATATACAGCCTCGAAACAATTTTCCTCAAGATATCAAATAACCTCACGTGATCTTATTAATTTGATAGTCTGAAGGAATTTCACATTATTGAGACGTAATAAATGTGTTATTTTCAGGGTTCCCAACATGTCGGCAAAGGTTTGCACACAAGTGCGGTAAACTCCGATAAAAACGTATGTTTCGCGCCCCTTAACATCAGTAATTTGGTGAGAATACTAACAGTTTTACTAATTTGCACCTTATTCAGTAAAGCAGGATATAGTATTGTGATATTTTTTATTTATGAGTCATATATAGGCAAACATGTGTCTTTAGAAATATTGTTTATTGAGATATTTTTTCCTTAATTACGTTATAATCAAGTTAATTTTATAGATATTTTATAGATATCTCTATATTATTTACATTCACTTCTTCACTTATAATTTACGCTGTTTAATTATAGTTTCTTTTAAATTATCTTATTTTAAGTTTCAATAATAAGGTTACTACATGATTTATACTATTTTATTATTAATTTATTTTTGGTATACAGTTTTTCCTACTTCATTTCTTTTTCTTTATAGATAATTTAACTCTAGCCAATTATGATAAATTTGCTTTTTTTTAAATGATATGTACCTAAAGTTTAAATGATATATGTACCAAAAGTTTAAATTCAACTTTTTTAAAGCAATACCATTTAATTAATTGTATTTTTAAAGATTATTTATCAGGATCTACTTGTTCATCCCAAGATGAAATCGTAAGACTTTATTTAAGAACTGCATGTATATATGTTGGTGTCTCATAAGACTATTCTATTCAGAGACCAAAATTTATAAAGGAAACTTGTAAAAAATATTTACTTGTAAATTTTTTTGTTAATTATAATTAGGCCCTCTATTTTCAAAGAATAGAATAGTTATGTCCTTAGCATGTTATATTAGATGCAATCTAGATGTTGATATATTATGCAGATCCAGAAATTGATCTGGCTATCGTCAAGATACATCTGATTGGCACAATTATATTGGCAAAATTTAAAAAATAATTATAGAAATGTATAATTAATGATGTTATAATTTGGCACAACATAGTTATTTTTGTATTACTCAAAATTGAACATATAAGGATAAATGTTCTTAAAAATAGTGTCTCTGGATCTGTTATTTCATAGCATGCATATCACTCCCAGTCAATGCAAGCTTTGTGTTGTCCAGAAGCATTGTAACAAGTAACTTGTAACTCTTTTATGTTGTGATTTGTCCACATTCAACATTTTTAATAATATCAGGGTTGGTTAGTGAATATTAAAATCCATTTTTTTATAAATAATTACATATTTAAAAAAATATGGGAAATATATAGTGGGGAACGGAGTGTCTTAACACTAGGTTCCCTCTGCCTACCCTGCTGTGTGCGGGATATAGCGTGAAGCTATTTATTTATTTTAAAAAAAATACATACAATTGAATTACTTAAAATAACTAATGATAAATAAGCCAAGATTAACTGTTATATTTGATACTGGATTCAAAATGTTTTATTTTAAAAATTTATAATACAGAAAATATTAAAATTTATAAAATTTGTAATATAGAGTCACATACTCTAATTGGTTAGTGAATTTTTAAAGGATATTAACATTTAATTTAAGCCTATATAAAATAAAGTTTTTTAATATAGCAAACCACAAAGGAGGGTCGCATTAAGTGCACTCTTATTCCTGGAGATGGTGTTGGTCCAGAATTGGTGTACTCTGTTCAAGAAGTGTTCAAGGTAATTATATAATATTGATAGTTAAAATTTAAGGGGTTCTTTTAGTATATATAAGAAATCTGACGTACAAGAAGTTTTGTGTACTTTTAAGATGCTACTATGACAGTCTTATTGGACTTATTGGACTGCTATTAGTAAATGATTAATTGTTCTTGTTAAATTTTGTTAGTCTGAAGACAAACTGTGGCCAGTCGTGGCCCAGTGGCACAAGCGTGTGACTGTAAACGACTGGTTGTGGGTTCGATTCCCACTCGAGGAGTGGAAATATTTGTTATTTCCATTTTCTTCGCTCTGGCGCCGAGGTAAAGCGCGGCGTTAAGTTCCGCCACTTAACACGTAATGCCTCCGAATTCGGCGGAAAGTGGGGAACGGAGTGTCTTAACACTAGGATCCCTCTGCCTACCCTGCTGTGTGCGGGATACAGCATGAAGCTATAAAAAAAAAAAAAAAAAAAAAGAAAAACTCTTATATGATTTATCTGTTTATTTGATCATGAAATTATTGTTACATGAAATATTATTAAAGTGCTGGTCACATATTAAGTGTTAAAAAATAATATTCACACATTTGAACATAGCTTTAACATAAAGGAAGTGAAGGTACAAACTCTACTGTTTAAATTTTTTATGCTTTTCTAAAATATGGACAGTATTATTATATGGTAGTTATTTGTTTTGTTTAAAATAAAAAGAATTTATGTGACTAAGTTAGAATAATGACCACTCCACTCTGGTGTCAGACAAAGCATGTCGTTCAGTTTCCCCACTCAATACTATATTTTAGGTGGGAAGTGGAGATTGGAGTGTCTTGGCACTAGGTCCAGGTCACTTAGCTAATACTATTCTTATTGAAAACTCTAGTATTTTGTTTAAGTAATTAATTGTAATATTATTTATTTATAGTGTATATTTAAATTTTCAGGCAGCAAGTATCCCAGTGGACTTCGAGTCTTTCTTCTTCTCCGAGGTGAACCCAACTTTGAGTGCGCCGCTGGAAGATGTCGTCGGATCTATTGCTAGGAACAAGATATGTATCAAGGTAGGTTGTGTACTTTAAAACTGAATATAAACCAATGTTAGACAAAGTTTAATTGCAATGAACAATTATATTATAATTGTTTTTTTAATTAATTATGTTATTTTGTAAGGAAATCAACATAAAAATCGCAATTACTTGAAAATTTGTTTGATAATTGTAGTTTTTACATGAATTGTGATTTTGACATGAATTGTGATTTTCACAAGAATTGTGATTTTCACATGAATTATTTGATAATTGTGATTTTCATACAAATAAATGGTTAACTGTTAATATTTAATTTTTAATTATTTTTTTGCCAGTAAATTGTGCCCAACACTGATACAAATACTTGTATTATTATGCATCAATCTAATTAATTAATAGTAATTAGATAATATACCATGATATGCATGTTTACACACACACAAAGATGTATCTTGCTATTAAATGATTGCAAGTAACTAGTTGATTGAATATATTAATTGATTAACACCCAACACTGCTTGAAAGTTAATGAAATATTAATTATTTTCTAGGGTATTCTGGCAACACCAGATTTTTCCCACACTGGCGAGTTACAAACCTTAAACATGAAGCTGCGTAATGCTCTAGACTTATATGCTAACGTAGTGCATGTAAAATCTTTACCTAACGTGAAGTGCCGCCATCAAGATGTCGACTGTATTATTATTAGAGAACAAACCGAGGGTGAATATTCTGCTTTGGAACACGAATCTGTTCCTGGTAAGTTAATGTTTTAATCATTTTTTAGGAGGTTATCAATTCGGGTGTATTTTATTTATTATATGTACGTGTTACGTAGAACTTTTTACTGAGTGTATCAATTTTGAAGAATCTTTCTTCAAGTAATTGGAAGTAGTCCCCGTGGGAACCACCCATTTTAATTTCAAAAAAAGTTGAAAATTTACAACACAAGTGCATTTTTTTGGTTTATTTATGTATTTTTATTTTTATTGAGACTTAACATTATTTATTAGTTGTTTCAAAACAAAATTATTTATAACAAATATTAATAACTTGCTTTTTGAAAAATGAATAAAATATAAATATAATATAGTAGTTGATACTATCATGGCGTATTCGGACGTCTGACTGTAAACACAATGGTTTTGGGTATGATTCCCACTTGGAGAAATGATTATAATTTTAACATTTTTCGGTTCTGGTACATTAAGACAAAGCGCGGCATTGAGTTCCGCCATGTCTTGACACTACTAGGTTCTCTTTAGCTAGAATAAGCGTGAAAGTGTAAATAAAATAGTTTATTTAAGGAAAAAATGTAAAAATTCTTATCGAATGACTTTACATATATAATTTTTTATGTTTTCTAATAAAATGTTTAATATCTATTCCAGGTGTAGTAGAATGCCTGAAAATCATTACTGCAGCCAAATCTGAGCGCATAGCGAAATTCGCGTTCGACTACGCGGTTAAGATGCGCCGGCGCAAGGTCACCGCAGTACACAAGGCTAATATTATGAAGTTGGGTGATGGACTGTTCTTGCGTAGCTGTGAAGAGGTTTGTTTATATTTTATATTTATTTAGTGTCACGATGTATATGTATTTGTTTATTTATCTGTTTAGATATCAATGAAAATGGGAAAATCATGAATTGATTGATGTAATCGAGTTTTTTTTGCTATATATTAAATATAGATTTATCATATAATATATCTTCGTTATGTGATAGTATGCATTTGATAATAAAAATCTCTAATTGTATTGCTACACAGCAGGGCAGACAGAAGGAACCTAGTGTTAAGACACATCAATTCCATCACATTTTCCACCGAATTCTGACGGCACTGCGTGTAAAGTGCTGAAACTTAACGTTGTGCTTTGCCTCGACACCAGAGCGAAGAAAATGGAAATATTAAATATTTCCACTCTTCCAGCGGTAATCAAACTCACAACCAATCGCTTTACAATCACACTTCGTGCCTCTGCACCACGGCTGGCCACAATCTTTTTATTCAAATCAGTTTATATAATAAAATCCTTATAATTGCAGATGGCAAAACTGTACCCGCGCATCCAATTCGAGAAGATGATAGTGGACAACTGTACGATGCAAATGGTGTCGAACCCGAACCAGTTCGACGTGATGGTGACGCCCAACCTGTACGGCAACATCGTGGACAACCTCGCGAGCGGGCTCGTGGGCGGCGCGGGCGTCGTCGCCGGCGCCTCCTACAGCGCCGACTGTGCTGTCTTCGAACAGGTCACTTTATACCTTTACTGTTATACTGTGTATATGTCGTGGCCATATCGTAAAATTGACGACTTCATGAAATCGTTGACTATATCATGAAACGGGCGCAGTTCATGAAATGACCAATTATCGTTTGGCCAGATCATGATGTCGTTTGACGAAATCAATGACAGCCTAACGTTTAACGATATGGTCAACTAAACGCGTGGCTTTTTCATGAATTTGTCGATATTGTTTGACCAAATCGTCAAATAAATACTTAAACGACCTATAGAGGCGCTAGAAACGCTTTTTGTATATCAGCTGTTCGTAACAAAGTCAACATTTTAGTTTTAAATATGTTTTTTTTATTAAAAGCGGAATTATTCGCTTATTTTAAGTAACAAGAATGTTCTTAATAAAATATTTTTATTTATATAAAATCATTTTAATTTTAGTCAAATCAACGTGCAATATAATAATAATATATTTAAGAAATTATATAGTACAGTAGTAAGTACTTTTATATACTAAAGAATCTGTTAAATAGAAAAAGTTTTAACCTAACCTAACCTATCTTGTTTGATTTTAATTATCTTGACACAAAATAAATCTAATTACGTAAAATATTTTTTAGGTTAGGTTAGGTTAAACTTTTTTTAATAAATTGATTCTCTAGAGATTGAAAGTGTTTTTGTCTAAAAACATCGTCATTATATATAAGGAGATAGTTTTACGCACATATTATAAATTTATATTAAATATATTATAAGGACACCTTATTTTACGATATGACCAAACGTCGATGACGAAATCGTTAAACGTTGACGAATCAACGATATCGTCAAATTCAGTTGGTCATTTCATGAACTGCGACCATTTCATGATATTGTCAACGATATCATGAAGTCGTCGATTCTACGATATGGCCACGACATATAGATTAGTTCACTAGTGGCTCATTCATGACTTTGCCGCGTGAACTACATAACTCGGGAGATGGATTTTTGATAAATATCTAAGGAATTTTGATAAATATAGGCAACCTTATTGTCTATATTTATACCTTGGCTTATCAGCTATACCTATATAAAAAATCATTGCAATCGGTCAAGTGGTTTAAATTTTTCATGTAACCTTTCATCCCCTATTTCAATCCTTTAAGAGGTGGATTTTTGAAAAAAAAGTACCTTATGTTTAACACTGGATTTTTAACTTTCGATCTAAATTTCATCCAAATTGGAGACCGGTCCGATTTACGGACGGCTAACCTATCGAGGTTAGCCCTAAAAGCATGACAGACAAACAGACTAGCATTCTTATTCATAATGTAAACATGAATTAATTTAAAATAAAACACAATCACAAAATAGTCTCTATATAAACAACATAAACACCTAAACATCAATTCGCTCTACATATGATTGTATCGTTTGCAGGGCGCCCGCCACATCTTCTCTGGCGCGGTGGGCAAGAACATCGCCAACCCGACCGCCATGCTGCTGTGCTCCGCCAACCTGCTGGCGCACGTCAACCTGCACTCCTACTCCACTATGATCAAGAATGCTATTAACAAGTTAATATTTATTTACTTTTTTAAAGTGTTATTCACACACGTGGGAAAATTGAAAAAGACATTTAAATTTAAATTTTGTACATATATCTCAAACTAGAGAAAACGTGAGAACGGAGTGCTTTAATCTTACCTATCCCATATACGGGGAAAAGCTTAACACCATTGTCAAATTACATAAAAAATAACAAAAATAAATAAAACAATACACTTTTAGAAAACGTATAAAAATTTGAAAACAGCGGGATTCGAACCCCCGCCTTCTGAAAACCGTTCAGGCGCACCGACCGCGTGCGCCATGCGTTCTACTACCAGCTTGGTTAAATTGTTATACGCGCGTTTACTACTTATTTTGTTAATAAAGATAAAGATGTAAGTGGAAATCGAATTCACAACTATCGCGTTGACATTCAGATTCTGATACACTGTGCCATGATGGCGTCACATTAAATGTTGATTCTTGTTTTTTTATTTGATTGTACAATGTTACATACATTGTACAAATTATATTATTTTCAAAAAGGTTAAACTGTATTATCATAACATAAGTAGTTTTTTTTGTCTTATTTACAATTCATTAATATAAACTTCTTTCAGTTAGATATTAAAATTTATATAATAAACACACTTGTTTCAATCGTTTGTATTAGGAAATGTCAATATAACATATTTTCTTTATTCATATTTCAGAGTTTTATCCGATGGAAAAGTAAGAACAAAGGATCTTGGAGGACAATCGACTACTAAGGACTTCACCAACGCCATTATCCACTGCCTTGGCTAAATTACTATTCAAATTGGTGGCGAATCTATATAATTATATTTAACTATCGATTTTATTCCTTAGAAATTTTAGACTTTAGTGACGCGAAAATCGAATCGAATAATAATCGAGTATTAAAAACATCAATTGAATGTTACTCGCATTAACTTAAAAGTATTATTTCGATTTTCCAATGTCATTTTAAATTTGAAATTGGTATCAATTTTTTGAATTCTTTTTTTTTTAATTTAATATTTTCGATGAAAATTGTTCAAAGTCTTACAAGATTCGCCATCAGATGTAGAGAATTTACTCGTAAAGTAATAAGCGTAATTTATTTATATTATTTATATTGTTTTCAGAATGTGATCTGTCTTAGACAATTTATGTCAGTATTGTTTAAGTGTAAAGTTACCATATATAAATTAAATCCTGAATTGTTTCATGCTTTGTTTTATTTTCTCAGCTTCAAATTAAAAAAAGTATGTATTATTCTTGTTACTATTTTTGTTATTAGCATCTCTGTAAAGATATAATAGACCAATTTGTAAAAATATCGCTAAAGAGACGTTAACGACAAAGAGAAGTTACATGCATATAAGAATTTCGCCGCAGCTGATTGTAGCACTTTACTAAACATTTTATAAAAATGTTTATATGTCAATAAAAAAGCTTTGAACTTGCTGATATGAGTGCAGAGGAGAAGAGTATGTAATTTTACTCAGTTAAATTATATTTTGCGGTCTCCAGGAACACAGATATTTTATAATAAATCATTAGAAAATACCTTAATCCCATAAAAAATATTACGTTTTGTTAAAGCCTAATTAATACTATAAACTCCGTCAACGGGGTTACTACTTAGTTATATATAATAAATCATTTAATGAAAAAATTCAACTGAAAAACTTATCTATTGCTGTGGTATGTTTATTTTATTGAAATTGCCTTATTGTTATTTTATAACTTATTTAAAAAAACGGACTTAATTTGCTGTAATAGGAATGGATGGAATGGTCTAGAAGTGCTGCGATATAACTCTGTGAGCAGCTAGCTTTTTCACTCTGTCCGTTATCACGTATTTGAGAGCGTTTGGTGGCACCTGAAAATATTTATGAGATTTAATTATAGGTAAATATATTTTAAAAGCTTGGAAATACTTTATTTATATTTTTTAAACGGTATTTTAAATTTAAAAAAGTACTGTGGTATTTCAATCTGATATGGTTCCTTTAAATTCTGAATATTAAAGTTATTTCTAATAAAGCGAACATTACCTTTTTCTTTTTAAAAAGTTATTTGAGGTAAAGCGAAAAAAGTGATGTATTTATATTTAATTTCTTTTACTATCAGACTAATGCAATTACTAAGTAACTTTTATTAAAAATAAAAGATAGATTAAGCATTACCTTCACAGGATCTCTGTACCATTTCTCTTTCGATAGTCTTCTATACAACTTAAACTCAGGGAAATGACAAATTTGATTGATTCTTGGTAACAATAACTCCAAGGGTTTGCCTTGTCCTCTCTGCGAATATGCAAAAAAAAATGTTTCAAGCAATAGAAATATGAAGTCACAAAATAAGGTAAAGACTTAAAACTTAAAATAATTTTAAAGAAATTTAAGAGTAACAATATTTATTGCGTCCAACGTGGCGTAGTGGGACAGCGTTTGACAGGTTTTGAATTCGATTCACTTGCGGTGAATGATTATATATAATATAATGTTTAATTTCTTTACCATTATTACCAGAGTGGGTAAATAAGACAAAGCACGATTGGTCCGTCACTCAAGACGGTCACGCTTGTCTCGAGGTTATACCAGAACTTAACAAGCTATTAACAAGCTATTTGGCTATCATCTGATAAGCATCTGCTTAAAAGTATGAATTTAAAATGTAGGAAGCATTAAGTAAAAAAAAATCGTATCACTAATTCAAATAGTAGCATATTTATGTAAACCTTAAGAGGCGGTGGTCTAAAGTCCTTTTTAGGTGCAGCAATGTGACCGATATAGTCCATATGTTTCTTCCACTCGCTTTCCGTCCAGCCTCGCTTCTTCTTCATGTCTTTAGTATCTTGTTTCTTAAGATCTAATACACAGTTGGCTAGTTTTGAGTAACAGGTGGCGTTGGCAGCTTCGATCATACGATCGATTCGTTCTAATCTTTCGGGGCTGAAGCGGTGCTTGTACATTCTTTTTATTATTAGGAAGCGGCTAAAATATAAAAAAAATATATGTTATTCATAATATGTGTAGGTATATGAGTTATAGGTACCCGAATAACACGACTTTATACCGTTAGGACAAGTGTGAAATCCATACTAATATTATAAATGCGAAAGTCTGGCTGCTTGTTACATTTTCACTGCTAATCTACCAGTCCGATTTGGATGAAATTCGCAATAAAAGTAGCTAAAAATCCAGGGTTAAACATATGTCACATATTTTTTGAAAACATCAAACCCCAAACGATTGAAATAGAGGATGAAATTTTATATGAAAAATCTAAACCGCTTGAGCGATTATAATGAATTTTGTAGAAATTTAATTGATAACCAAAGGTTAAGCATAGGTTACTTTACCGTTCAAACATCTACCCCTAAGAGTTGCAATATAATGAAACAACTATGATGTGTAGTTAACACGGCATAGCCGCGAGCGGGCCGCTAGTATATTATATAAAATTATGTGCTCATTAAATTTACAATATCAGATACATACTATCGTATAGCGATGGAGATATAAGTTATTATATATAGGGTAGTTATATGATAGGCATAAGTTCATATTTTTAAAGAAAATACTTGTAGAAGAGTGTTCCAATGTTCTATGTACCTATCTATTAATGATAATCAAAACATTTTTTTTTATTAAGTCAAGATAAATCCATGTGATATTCTTAACTCTATAGAAATCCCATCTCTAACATTTTCTCCTCAGTTTGACGTCTTTTCCGCGTAGATAGAGAGAATCTATCAATACATTCCATATTTCAACATGCTTGGTCTTACCAAAGCGGGGAATCATTAATAACTTAAAGAAATATAATTATTCGCAGCAATTAAGGATCGAATGACCATCATGACCATCGTGTTTACAGACGCACTGCACGCCTAAATATTTAATAGCTACTCACCGTAAATAAGGCCATGATGCATCGTTTACTCTATCAGAGATATGACAAGTCAGTGCCGACTTCCTGATACCTCTGGGATTCAACGCCGGCATACCTTCCCCTGTGTCTATTATATATTTTCTTGGAATACTCAAAATATTTAATCTTTTTTGTATTTTATAAGGGAATGTACTGGTGGGTGGATCGTACTTCGGCTTTCCCATGGTTCTATGGATTGTACCTAATGGCTAGCTAATCAAAGAGTTATATTGTACTTTGGATGGATTGGAATTACATTTTGCTATTTATTTATGCATTAATGTTGGGTCCCATTGTTTTTGTGCTTTGTGTATTGACTGGTCTGACGTTTATTTTTTATTTGACGTAATTATATTTTTTTTCACTTAGTCTAATGCTATAAAATAGTTTGTATTCTTAAATCTGTTTTTTTTCAAAAGGATTGCGTATAGATTTGAAATATTAATCCTGCTTTGTTACTTTTGTTAATTAATTTTATTTATAAATAACTTAGTGTTAAGAAACACAGTCCTTTTTCTTTCGAAAATCGAGACATTACGTGTTGAGTGGCGTATCTCAACGCCGCTATTTATTTGTCTTAGGTACAATAGCGAAAAAATGAAAATTTAAATATAATCATTCCCCCCCGAGTGGGAATCGAACTCACAACCATAGTGTTTTAGTCTGATGTTATCCTACTGCGCCACGACGGCCTTGTTTTGATTGTTAATTAAAAATTATCAGGAAAAAATATTTGTATAGTTATATTTATGTTTTTCTAACTACTGTGATTTGTTCCTTTATTATTACTTGTAAGCAAAGATAATCTATTATCAAACACTCCGTTTTCATTTTTGTACTTGAACGAATAGCTGTCTACACTACGTCATTGTAAGTCAGATACTACTAGAGTCATCCTACTTCTATATCCACCATATCCTCTATCCCAAATACTTTTGTATCAAGAAAAAAATAAATTAAAAATATATAAAAAAATACATTTAAGGGTAAATAAAATACTATATTAATTTTCTATAAACACATGTATTCTCTTTTCAAATCCTAAAACATTTCACAACAGAATACTGATCTCAACAATCTTTTTAATAAATATTAGTTTTTTACTGACATTTTTCTTCACATCTGTTTCACCTATAAAACCAGTCATGTGAATCATTTCCAACAAAGCAAATACAATACAAGAGATCATTTTAAATAAAAAAATGCATATATAACCAATTATTGCAGAATATGTCACTGTTATGATTACTTCAAAAAAATATATCTATTTTTAATTTTCACTCAGCAATTTTAGTAATCTTCAAAACAGTGTCATATTATCCAATTATTCTCTGATTTCATTATAAAGGGTTACAAAAGAAATATATCGCTCCTCCAATTAAATGTACCTAAATGTAAATAAAAAAAATATTAACATTTTTATTGCAAAAAACAGAAATTTAAACAGCTCCAAATTTAAAAATACATTGATTTTGGATATTAAACGCTGTAGTTTGTATTATTAAATGACTAATGTTTATATTAATTTAATAAAAAAGTGTTAAACAAAAGATATTTTTTTCAACAAATTATAATATGCCAGTTTAAAAATTATAATATTCACTTATGGTACTTTTATATGGAAGAAGCGACACATTTGATACTTATTAACTATGAAAGCAAATTATATCAAGAATCTGCACCATAAACAGTGATTATAAAAATTGTATATTTTATCACATAAAAAAGCCCATACTTCAATTCCAAGCTTATAAAAATGTATAACGGAAAATAAATATAATAAAAATATTTAAATAGCAACACTGGCAAAGTTGGTATAAGTTAAGACCAATTTTTTTATAGGTGAACACTTTATACGGAATTCAGAACACGTAAATGAAACGTTTGGTGTTAAAAATAACTGTAAAATAAAATAATTAAATATTTTAATAATTAAAACAGATCATTTACGTTATCTGTCCCATAGGAATGTCATAAAACGTTTCTAATTGACAATACTGAGCCAAAACATATGAAGGCTTTGCCATTTCTTTTAAAATATACTAATATGTATAGAATAATTTAAAAAGTTTCATAAAATCTTTACTTAAAAAAGAATTAAGTATAGATAATAAATAATCCAAATTTGTTCTTATATTCGTTAAATATTTATCAAAACATTTTTTCTTAAGGTAAAGCTGTATTATTGTAAGAATTGATATCAAAATTTTATTTAAAATTAAGACATTAGGCAGGGCAGTTGTTTGCTGTGTTGTAGTTATTGCGAGTTTGTATATAATATATAAATGGATACATGATAATTCTACGAAGATGTCGACCCACTCTCCTCCTATGGATTAATAAATGAAATTATTTATATGTTAGTTTGAATATAGATTTAATTTATGAATTAATGGTGAAACCGCTATAGTATAATTTCTAAAAATATTTTTTTTATTGAGAAATGAAAATTATAGTCAAAATTAAATATTAGTCTAGAGAAGTACAGTCAAGCAATAGCGGATAATGACTTATTCAATGAATGATTCATTTAATTGTTATCTTATTATTAAATATGAAAACTGTTCTGAATACTAAATTATTTTGGTTCGGTTTAAAAATGTAAAAGCACAAAATCTAAAATAATTTAAATATAACAATAATTACACAAAAATGTAACAATTGCTCAATACGTTTTTTAAGAAAAACCATATTTTGGACATCATTCAAATTTATATATAAAAATGTTTTTAAATATCTGTTTATATAATGTATATATTTTTCATTTAGCATATAAGTAAATATAAAAATAAATATTACACCTTGCTATTTGACATCAATGGTTGCAACGACGCCGGACTCGATTGCGGATATTGGTTGGTCATCGGGCATTTTTTTATGGACATTTCTGTTTCTGACGCTGAAAAATTTAAAATATTATTTTAAATAACTATAATAAATACTACTACTATTACAATAATAATAGTAGTAGTCTATTACGATAATAATATTTTTTTATTTTTAAAAATATTAAGATAATTTTGTGTCATGCATAAAATAATTTGCAAGAGTTTTTATTTTTGTAAATGGCAATAATATACGACTATGACAGACATTTTATTTTAGAATTTATTTCAGACTATATTAAAATATAAAAAAAACAGAAATAATTTTCATCTTTCCGCCAAACTGTGAAATTAAACAAAGTATTTGTTTTCAAAACATATTCAACCAATAATCTATTTACGTAATAAAAAATCGATTTCATTTGATTTCATGCCTTTACCACTTTAGTGTTGAATGTTAAATATCACAGTGCTATAATGGTTATAATATAAACTATATTGGTTTTTTTATACAAATGCAGTACTTTATATCTAGACTTAATGGAACATGAGAAATAAAACAACTTAACATTTAATACTTAATATACAAACATTTTCAATGATATGAAGGTAGAGAACAGAAAAAGAAAGGAACTTACAAAAAAGACAAAGAATAAGCGGAATACATTCTTTTAGGGAAATTTTCATTCAATTTATATTGAAATCTAGAAAATAATATGTAAGAAAAACTATTATTGGACACTGTCAATTTAATGGAACCCAAAATAATTATTTTTATTTTTTTCTGTTTGTCTATCAGTAATGGCTTCACCGATTTAAATACAGTTTTGACTTTTTAATTTTATTTTGGATTGAGATTACCATCTTCCTTTAATATTTTGTGTTTATTTTGTATTAATCGGTTCATAAATAAAAGATTTACAATAGTTTAAATTTTGATCGACAACATTGCCATAAAATAACCGTTTTGTTAAATTTGCTGAAACTTCAGTTTACACAGACAAATGTATATCTATGTAAATCTTAATTTACATGGATTTACATATCATGATGAAATTTTGTATTATTAATTAATTAATAAAGAGAGCATCTGTTGAATAGAAACTCAACAGTTGGCGGCTCTTCTCAGTAGAACTAACTGCCTTTCGAGTCAGTGATAGCTTTATGTACATTCGGCGATTCAAAAGTGCTTACAAAAGTCTATTTGAATAAAGATATTTTGAATTTGAGTAAAAAGGACTGTAAAAAATATTTTACAGACGTAATAACGTTGACGACTGTATTTATTAAAAAAAAGAAAACGTAACTAATTCAAAATACTGAACATACAAAGGAAATGTTTACGCCCAATATCAATTAATCGATTTTAATCCAAAAATCAACCTTAGATTGATCTAACAATCATTTTTTTAGTAAAGTAAATCGATGTCATATTCAATATTTAGTTTGCTTAAAAAAATGATTATTATATCAATCTAAGGTTGCAGTTATTGCATTAGGACAGGTTATTGACATTGGACGTTAGAGATGCTTAGCTTTAGAGCTAAGCGTCTCTATATCACCCTTAGGAGTGATATAGAGACGCGTAATGATAATGATAGTCCATAGACAATAAATATAAACATAACTAAAGCAAATTTACACAAAAAAACATCAAAAAAAATGCTATAAAATACGAAAAACAGACAAACAAAATATTTCTCATGTTCCAAAGCAAGCAAACATTTTCCCAAGCGTGTCCCACCACCGTATTCATTTGAAAACCGTAAATACGTACGCGTACATCCCCAGCTATGGCGCGAATGGGAATGATGATATTTTATGAAAAATAAAAATATTTTTTTATCAATTTCAAATATAACTCAATTATAATTTAATGGTTTACTAATATTTTTTTATAGATTCACGCCTTTTTTGGTGGCAGAGAGAACCTATTGTTGAGATACTCTGTTCTCGATTTTTCGCCTGATGTATGTATGATTTTGTGTGATGGCGGAACTTAACGCCGCGTTTCGTTGTGTCGTGATGTTGTTGTTTGTGACTCAGTGTATGAAAAATTCGAAACGCAGGAATTGAACCCGCGACATTTCTATATGTAGCATAATAAGTTTTAACAGCTTTACTCTATATAACAATTCAATTATTTAAAAAATCTTCTAAATAAGTAATTTAAATAAAAATATATATTAAAAAGAGCGTTGTTCAACACTGTACTGAAAATATGATATTTTCAAAACAAAATTATTATTTACAGTGACACCAACAACCGTTATAAACAGAATACCAGTACTTTATTAGTTAAATTAAATTATTTTGTGCAGTGAAAAAATATAACTTATGTGACTATAAATAATTTGAAAAGATATCATTTTAAAATTAAATAGCTTCACGCTATATCCCGCACACAGCAGGGTAGGCAGAGGGAACCTAGTGTTAAGACACTCCATTCCCCACTTTCCGCCGAATTCGGAGGCTTGCGTGTTAAGTAAAGATATCATTTTAATAATGTAAATAGTTAAATAAATAATTACAATTATTAGGTTTTGATTATTGTGATTTTTTAAATAGATTAATGTGATAAAATCACAATTACTTTGAGAATAATAAAGATGAAATAATGATAATATAATTATAAAAATTAAAAAAAACAGCAACAAATCACAGTATATGTAACCCAAGTAACAAAATAAAGCTTCTGATCATTCAAATTAATTAAAAATACTATAAATATACCCAAAAAAATTAAAAAAAAAACTTAAAACACATTCAACACACACAAATAAAGAAAAAGAAATACATACCAAGAGCTTATTTTCTGGTAAATGTAAATAGCTGTCATTGGAACTGGTGTCATGATGGCCACTGATACTGGTACAACTAAAAATATTAAAAAAATAAATTAATAAAAATAAATGTAAATATCCTTTAAAATTTAAGAGTGTTATTTACACGTTCTGGTAATAAAAAGGGAATTAAAAAAACGTATCACTTTTTTTTCAATAAATTTCCAAGAATCCAACTGCGTTCAAATTTTTATAAGTTTTCTAAAAATCTGGTTTTAGTTAATAATAAACATTTGTTTAATATAAACATTTTTTATATAAATATAAATAAAAATATAACTCCAATGTGTCAATCTTAAATTGTACAAAAAATGAATTGTGCATTCGTCATTGATAACATCTCTCTTTTTAAACAAATGATTTAGTTTTAAACAATTTTTTAAACAAATGATTTCGTTTTATAATTTTTTTTAAACAAATAATATAATTTTTAAAGAAATAATTTAATTAAAAAAAATATTAAAAGATTAGTTTAATTATTAAATACATTTTTAAAGAAATAATTTGATTTAAAAAAAAATTAAAGAAATAAAATAAATTTTAAATATTTTTCTAAACAAATAATTTAACATCTGCATATATAAACTGAACCTACTAAAACAATTATGTATACATTATCAACAAAAAAATTATATCTCACTTCAAGCACATTAATTTACAAAGCTTTACAAATAAAAAAAAATAAACAATACCAGTAGTCAAATCCGCCTCAGGCTGTGGCAGGGCGTATCTCAAGAGGAATATCGCGATGCCGGTGTTCTGTATGCCCGTCTCTATGGAGATGGCGAGCGCGTCGGGGTGCGGCTGCCGGAGGAGGCGCGCGATCGCGTAACCCGACGCGTAACCTAACCACGGGATGCCTATGCCCGCTACTACTATCTGTGGAAAGGAGAGTAACAAGTAAGTATGGACATTTTTTTTAGCTACACGTTGTATCGCTCAAACAGCAGGGTAGGCAGAGGGTACCTAGTGTTAAGACACTCCGTTTCCCATTTTCCACCGAATTCTGCAGGCATTGTGTGTTAAGTGGCGGTACTTAACGCCGCGCTTTGCTTCGACTAGAGCGAAAAAAAATGGAAATATTAGATATTTCCACTTCTCGATTGAGAATTGAACCCACAACTATTCGCTTTACAGTCACACTTTGTGCCTATACGTATAATATAATTGAACCGATTGCTTGGAAGACAGGAAAAAAACATTAGCGACTTTTTTTTAACTTCACGCTTTCCCTTGCAGTGTAATCGGAGAGTACTTTATTAGCACATAATATAATCTACACATAATATAAATGTATCTATGCTAGAGCTAAATCAATGGTTATTAATTTGGTTTTTTGTTTGTCTGTGACTATTGAATATTTTTTTCTTTAGAAAACATAATATATATAATAATACACTGTTGTATATGATATTTAGGTGGTATTTAAACAGATACTCATAATATTCTTTTATTTGTTTTTATTAGCTTTACGATTTTCCCATATATCAGGTAGTCAAAGAAATCTTAAGTGTTAAGACACTTTATCCTTCACCGTCCTTACATTTTCTTTGTTAGCAGAACGAGAAAATGAAAATTGAAATATAATAAAAATTTAAATATAATTCTCCAGAGTGAGATCGAACCCACAACCATCACGTTTCCAGTCAGATGCTGTTCATCTGTTCATGTCATTGTGCCATAACAGTCCCAATTTACAATTTAGCTAAATATAATAAAAACATGCGTAGATTGGGGAACGTAGTGTCTTAACATTAGGTTCCCTCTGTCTACCTTGCTGTGTGCGGGATACAGCGTGAGGCTAAAAAAAAATCAATAAATAGCATACTATAAAAATACAAAAACAAACCAACCTGCCAAGTGAAAAGCTCGAAGATATACAAATTCGTCACAATAGCAAATATAATGATAAACAACAATAAAGTGGTCGAGAATCCTTTAAGAATCCTGACCATGAAGCCCGCGAGCCTCGGTGTAAACTTTTGCATCGCCAGACCGATCCCCAAAGGTATGAGGAGACCTACGACGAAAGTCGCTATACGGGCATAGGGCACTACTATTTGTGCATTCGCGAATACCACTTGCCCGAGAGAGAATAGCCATGCTGGCATGAAACCTGGAAATAGAAACATAAATTATATTATTTTGCATTTTTTAAAGTTATTTTACAGAAATTGAAAAAGACATTATCAGAAAACGGATAAAAATTTGAACGCAGCGGGATTCGAACCCACGCCTCTTGTCTTGAAGCTGCGTCGAAATTCTTATACGCTGTATTACAACTTATTTTTCTTGTATATATAAATTATATTATACTTTTTTTAGCGTCACGCAATATTCCGCAAACAGCAATGTAGGTCTTAGGTTGAACCTAATGTTAGACATTCTCTTCTTCAATTTCTGCTAAATTAGAAGGTGTTGCGTGTTAAGTGGCGGAACTCAACGTGCCTCGACACCAGAGCGAGGGAATGAAATAATACATTTTTCAATCCCTCGAGTGGGATCTAACCCACAACTAGTGGCGTTTACAGTCACACTTAGTACCCCTGCGCCACAACTGGCTTATATTATAGTTAAGTGGCGGAACTAAATATATTGTGAATATATTGCGTGTTAAGTGGCGGAACTCTTTGCTGCATTTTCTCAAATGATAATGAAAAATGATAAAGAGAGATGAAAATTAATATCACCGAGTGGGAATCGAATCCACAACCATCGATTTACAGTCATTCCCGGACAGGGTTACGACGGCTTTTAATTTTCTTAATATAATAAAATAAGACTTACCAAAGGAAGCCATTGTAGATATAGACGTCATAGTTAAAGACAAGTCTAAATTCCCACCCAAAATGAAAGTCCATATATTGGAAGCGCCTCCGCCCGGTGATACACCAGTGAAGAACATGCCCAGCCTCATGGCGGGAGAGTCCGGGAATATAAGGAAACCTAGACCAAACGATATCTGGAATGGAATAATTCATTTATTATACTAAAATATAAGTGGCCAGTCGTTTGTGCAGAAGCACAAAGTGTGACTGTAAAGAGACTGGTTGTGGGTTCGATTCCCACTCGAGGACTGCAAATATTTAATATTTCCATTTTCTTCGCTCTGGTGTTGGGGCAAAGCGCGGCGTTAAGTTCCGCCACTTAACACGCAATGCCTCCGAATTTCGTTGAAATAAAGTATGTATGTAAGTATGTATTAAAGTCCGTCAATTTTGAAGTTACGAACATAAAAGATTATATTTATGTTATTGATTAATAATTAGTATACGTCAATTCAGTGATTACGAAAATTCTACCCTTAATACAATGATATAGGGGTTCAAAGTTCGACTTCTATAGGTCGGTCATTTTAATTACGGCGGGCGAAGTCGTGGGGTAAAGTCAAAGTCAAATAATTTTATTCAAAGTAAGAAGTTACATGCTTCATTTTTTGAACGTCAAACAATTTACCACCGGTTCACTAAAGTTAATGCCTCAGACCTGAGAAGAACCGGCGCAAGAAACTCAGCGCGACGATTTTTTTTTAATCTATATATTTTTTTAAGTCAAGCATTTACAGATAATTATATATTGACAATGATACCATTGGAATAGCCTGGAGCGAGCATTTCATTCCCAAGGCGTGTTATCGTTCAAAAATTCATTAATTAGGTAAAAACCCTTAACACACAAACGTCTCTTCACAATTTTTTTGAATTGTGATATGGAACATTCTTGGACGTTTTCTGGGATCCTATTGTAAAAGCGTATACATTGTCCCATGAAAGAATTACGGATTCGATGCAATCGGGTTACAGGCGCAGTAAGTTTATGTTTATTTCTGGTATTTATGTTATGTGCATCACCGATCTTGGCAAAATCATTAATATTTTTTTTTACATATATTATATTTTCATAAATATATTGTGACACAACTGTTAATATATTAATTTCTTTAAACTTTTGCCTTAAGGAATCTTTAGGACCTAGGTAACAACAGCTAGTACTAAAATATAATCAGTACATATTCTATTGTATTTTTGGAGCTTCACGTTTATTCCCGCATAGTAGGGCAGTGTCAAAACACTCTGAACCCCACTTTCCGCGGGAAATCGAGACATTGCGTGTTGAATAGCGGAGCTCAATGCCACGCGTTGTAGGTAAAAGAGTGGAAAAATAAAAATTTAAATATAATCATGCCCCCGAGTGAGAATCGAACCCACAACCAGCGCGTTTACAGTCAGACTTTTACACACTGCGTCACGATGGCCTATATATAATATGTATAATAAAATCTATTATCGTAAAATTAAAATCTAATATCGTGTTTCAAGTGTGAAATAAATATAAACGTTAAACGCTGAATTCAATATTATTATATATAAACACACCTGACGGTAACTAATGCTTTTTAAAAAATATGCAAAGTCAAAGTCAAATAATTTTATTCAAAATAAGAAGTTACAAGCTTTATTTTTTGAACGTCAAATAGTTTACCACCGGTTCACTAAATTTAATGCCTCAGACCTTAGAAGAACCGGCGCAAGAAACTCAGCGGGACTTCTTTTTTTTGCGATTCATTTGTTTAAAATAGTTTCGCTTATATACATATATATATATATATATATATATATATATATATATATATATATATATATATATATATATATATATATATATATATATATATATATATATATATATATATATATATATATATATATATATATATATATATATATATATATACATATTCTTTTCAGAATTTCTATACAAGAACATTAAAAATTACACACATCGACTTCTAAAATTAGCTATCGCATTTCTTATCGTTTAGATAACGGTATTATTATCTAAAATGCTAATTATTACACAATTCCCTGTGTGTGGTCACATATAAATTTCTTTCTATTGTAATTTAATAAACATATATTTTTTTCTATAAGCATTTTTATTTGAATAGATAACTTCTAACTATTTTTTTATATTATTGTATGTAGTAATTTTTCTCATATGTATAATAGGTATATACTTATAGTACTTAGATTTCATAAGAAAACCATTAAAATCAATATGTTAGAAACTTTGGCTATTTGCATTTATAAATATGTAGAAAACTAGATTATTTATTATTTTAAGATTTTTCAACGTATGGCTTGCTCGTGGTCGGAATGCACGTACAGTTCCCAAGAGGTACGGGTTCGAATATACATACGGGTTAAAATTTTTATACATTTTCTAAAAATACTTTTTTATTATTATTTCTACTCACCAAAGGCATGAAGAGAAACTGTCCACACATCCCAATGGCAGGTCCTACTGGCTTTTTGATAACTCCTTTCACATTAGTCCAGTTCATTGCACATCCGAAGTTTATGAAAATTAATGATACCTGTAAAATAATTCACAAAAAATCATTATTCATACTAATATTTATACATTTGAGAACTAGTAGCACTACGCTACTAGTTTTCAACACCTTTAATTGCTAGAGGAGGTTGTAGGTTTATATCCACTATATTTTTTTTAAATGAAGTGGAATATTGTTCCAAAAAAAAGGTGACAAGCTAAAAAAATATAGTTGACTATGGTCATATTAGAACATGGTCCAAGTCAATGATAGGCTGTAATGATTAAACATGATATTACAACACTATTCTGCAAAAAAACCGAGGGCAAAAAAGTATGTTTATAGTAAAGCATTAGAATAGCCATGTGTCTGTATACACTCTTCCTTAAAGCGATACCTCTGCAACATGAATGTAGTCATGTCAAGTCAAATAATTTTGTTTAAAAATTACATGCTTCATTTTTTGGTTCTCTAAGCTTAATGCCTTACACCTGAGAAGCGACCGCGTAAGACTGGCTTACTGGTGTGTTTGTATGTGACATATATACATGTTTAGTTTTCGCGATTTTTACACATTTTGAAAAAAAAAAAAGCTTTTTAAACCGGATATTATACATATTTGGTGTTTTAACCGGATGAATATATTTTTGGTTGGTATATTTAGGAATAGCTTTACGCTGTGTCCCGCACACACCAGGGTAGGCAGAGGGAATCTAGTGTAAAGACACTCCGTTCCCCACTGGTATTTTTAGAATCAATAATATACGATATATATAAATCCAGTTAAAATAGTTTTATTTCATATACATGCACATGTTGCTTCACGCACATTCATTGCACATTCATTGCACATTCACGCACATGTTGCTAGGGCAACGCATATTTTACGCGCCAAGAGGCCTATTTCTATCTAAATATCACCGTTGTCGAGTGCAGAAAACACAATCAAGTGACAGATAAGATGATGTATAAACATCGATAACAATGTTTCTTTAGATGTTGGCCTGTATATATAATAGCTATAGTAATTTTTACTTAGTAGTAGCAAAAAGAATATTATTTATAATTTAAAATTATTATGTAAAAAATATTCATAATATTTTTTTAAGTGTCACATATTAATTACTTTTATAATACCTTCATAAGTACCTACATGAAGTACCTATATAGGATTTTTTTTAAGATTTTATAATCGAACAGATAATGTTATACCTTTTCAATATTATTTAAGGTATGGTGTACTGAAAGCTATATCATATCCCGCAAATCTTTCGACCCGAAATTGTTATTGGCAAAAGTGAAGACAAATAAATAAATATAATTATTTCCCCAAGAGGAAATTGATGATTTCAATATATTTCATATATTATGAATAAATACTTACAAAAATAGCGACACTACTTGTGAATATAGAATCGATGACTCTCACAGGTCGGGTCACAGTAATAGGCAATGTTCCGTTTATAGGTTGCTGTGTGCTATCACGTTTCAGTTCCACCACTAAATCTGTTCTACCTGTTGTCGAAAACAAAAAAAAAATAAAACTTTCCTTTTTAGTATTATAACTTTTTTTATTTTTTTTAGCTTCACGGTGTATCCCGCACACAGCAGGGTAGGCAGAGGGAACCTAGTGTTAAGACACTCCGTTCCCCACTTTCCGCCTAATTCAGAGGCTTGCGTGTTAAGTGGCGGAACTTAACGCCGCGCTTTACCTCGACACCAGAGCGAAGAAAATGGAAATATAATTTCCACTCCTCGAGTGGGAATCGAACCCACAACCAGTCGTTTACAGTCACACTCTTGTGCCACTGGGCCACGACTGGCCACAGTATTATAAGGTATCATTTATTTAATTTTCTCCTATCTTCACGCTATTTTCCGTATAGCGGGGTAGTCAGATATACCCTAGTGTCAAGACAACCCGTTCTTCAGATATTGAGACATTGTGTGTCAAATGACGGAACTCAACACCGCGAATCGCCTGTCTAAAGCGAGGGCAGAAAAATGTAAATAATAAAATAATCATTCCTCTAAGCGGGACTCGAACCCACAACTATTATGTTTACAGTCATTGGCAAATAAGTGATGTAATAAGGAGTAACTTACACTAGTTTTATTCGAGAATTGTAACTCTTTTGTTAAAATTCCACGAGAACGAAGTCGCGGGCACAGACTATGTTATTACATAGTCTAGTACTTTAAATGAAAAATTTAAAGTTAAAATTGAGAAGGAATTTACAAATTAAATATATCCTTTTATAAAAAGGCCATTTTGGTAATTATACGGTAACATGAAAAAAGTAAATTGAACTGTTATTGTACTCGAGAGATTGTAGTTTTTACTTCAATATGGCTGTAGAATGTGGTTTTTTACTGTTATTTCTTTAAATTAATAAGAAATCGTATATTATTAAGAAGGATTTTATGTCGAGCACATTATAAAAACATCGTTCTTATCATTGGTTCAAGTATCTTAAAAAGTTTTTTACGATTTTATATTTACCTAAATAATAAATTATTATCTGGTTGTATTTCGGCAAAAAATCTTTCATATTTTAATATAGATTAGGTATATATTAACTTTTAGATTCATTAAAATGATATTTTTTTAAAGACATCAAACGTTGTCCTGTCTTTGAAAACCAATTACCTCAAGAAAATCATCCCACTCCACTTTCCGCCCAAAATCGAGACATTGCTTGTTAAGCGGGGGAACTCAACACCGCGTTTAGTCTTGTGATATTGAATTGACATTTTAAATACATATATTCATTCTCTGAGTGGAAATCGAATCCACAACCATCGCTTTACTGTCAGATGCTGTCCCACTGCGCCACGACGGCCATACCACGACGGAAATATTACATTAAATTATTCAAAGATCCAAAATAAATTAAAGTAAATAGAAGAAACTTACCAAGAAAATGTCCATCTACTCTGAACTTGCCCTCAAACCTATTATTAACCACTTCCTCCTCTGTAAGGCGATATGTTGAATTCCATTTCGCTGTAGCTATGTGTTCTTCATTAGTGGTTAGTAGTAGTTCATCATTTACTCTAAGATTTGATCCTATAATAAATAAAAATGATCCGTTTAATAGTTTATATAAAGGGATACTTGCAGTTCATCCAATTTCTTTTACGGGGATGTAAAAAAAGCAATTCTAAACTTATTTAATTCTATATTATCTTATTCTATATTCAACTTAATGAAAATATTTCTTTCAAAAACTGGCTGAGATTTTAATTTTAAATTTAACAATAAATATTAATTCAAAAAATGTTTTTGTTTTATTTGACAATATTAATTCGAATCATATCAGTGTAATGTACTGAAGTTGGTCTTGTCCTGCCTTACCAAGTCTATTTAGCCTTAAAGAATATAGAGACAAGTGAACAACAATTTAATTAAGAAAAAGAAAGTAAATGCAACAAGTTCTATATTTAAGTAATATTTTAGTATATCCTAATTGACTTAATAAGAACTTCAGGTCACTATGAAAATGTTGTTTCTCATTAAATCCTGACACATGTTTGATTTTCAGTATGTCTAAATTTAAAATAGTGTAACGTGATATTATTAGACAGATGTACACAGATACAAATACTAATACAGAATAACTAAAGTCACTTCAAAAATAAAAAAAATGCACCGTAAAGAAGTATTGGTAAACCTTCATGTTTTAGTCATATACATGCACGTGATGATTTTTCAAACCAATGAATAAATCATTTGTTATGGGGCCAATGTGCAATAAGAATAAAAATATACGCCTTTAAACCAGGTAGTGCATTATAATGTACATAGTAAGTTAAATTGGAAACCTGGATCATAATATTGCAAAATATCACGCGTGATGTATAATAAGTGCAGCTTGTATAGAGTACGCGCGTTTTATATTGACCGAATATAAGTAGGATTTCAGGAAATTTCGCACAGGTATAGTCAAGCAACCAATGAGAGTCGCTCACCGCGCGTCTTATTAACAATCAAACCTTAAAAATTGGTTCTGCGATGTTTATTGTAGCTAGTTTCCGTTCATTCAACTTAAAATGCGCTTACTATACATGGACTACTATACAATTTAGATGGTGTAGTTTTCAAATCCATATTAGGGTCGTTAAGAATCTGTACAAGTTAGCCTACAAATTAGTAGCTCATTCCTTACTTAACATAATTTTATGTTGATCCATTTAGCGTAATTCACAAAATTGAGAATTCATTATTACTTTATTAATATACTATAATTGAGAATTCATTGTACTTTTAATAAGCCAATGGCAATGTTTATAGTTAAAGCCCTAATCTCTAAAACATTTCTTTTCCCGTTTTATTAACAAAAGAACACAGGAAAATATAATTTCCGCAAAATATTATTAGACAATATTAAATAACTATGTATTATTAAAAAAAATATGACCACAAACCTGTGACGTTGACATCGACATAATAATAATCATTCATGTGCACCTCAACGGTTTCTGTTAAAATACCGAATGTGGAGAGGAGATTCGGTGCGTTCTGGCATAATACCCACATGGGGCATATCGCCAATAAATATAATATTATGATATGTAATGGCCATATCGGACACATCTTGCCACCGTACACTGAAACAAAAGAATAAAACTTCAATAAATACACATGAACTTTTTAATGATGTGTAGAAAGTTGAGGCCAGTCGTGGCGCAGGGGCGCACTAGTGTGAGTGTAAAGTGGGTCCGAATACAACTCGAGGAGTCGAGGAAAAGCGCGGCGTTAAGTTCCGTCACTTAACACGCAATGACTCCAGAATTCAGTACGATGTAGGGAATGGAGTGTCTTAATACTAGGTTTCCTCTGCCTACCCTGTTGTGTGCGGGATATAGAGAAGTTAAAATAAGTAGAACATTTTATTATAACAACTTTGTAAAATGTAATTGTACAGTTTCACGCTTTTTTGGCACAGCTTGGTAGTCAGAAATAACCTAATATCACGACACTCCGTTTCTACCCGAAATCGAGGCATTAACGGGTTGAGTATTGGCGGAACTTTTGAGTTCAGGTACCTATCAGATGAGAGAAATAATATCATACCCCGAATGAAAATCAATTTGCAATTAGACACTGTCCCCTCACAATATATTTAGTTCTTTCTTATAATATAATTAACTTTTATTTTTTATTCTATGTAAAGAATTGTAATATTAGCTCTTTATATTACATCTCTATCAACGAAAATATACGAATATATTCCAGTGTAGTACATAAGAAGTAAATCGACGGGTCCTACATAGTCCGTATATGTCCAAAAACAAAAAAAATATTCAAATTTATGAAAGTTGAATTTCAGTATACCTATGCGATACTTAATTTTTTATAATTATTTTACATTGAATAGAAGTTGCTCTACTGTAAAGTCGTGTTTTTTCACTTGCATCAGAAACCGTAGGACCCCTCGAAATAGTATGTAATAATATAAATTAATAATAGCCACGTTACACAATAAACACAATCACTTAATTAAAAATAAGAATATATGTAATTTATAAAAATGAACTCACTTTTAATAAAGAACCTACTGTAATATTAACTAAACTAATAAATAAACATTCCTATAGTGCTACACAAATAAATATAAAATACTAAATAAAACTACAAATGATGTCCATCTAGATCCAAAGCCACAATTAAAGAGATCTTTATTTATTTAATTTCTTCTTATGACCCTAGTGGAATCACCTTTCCAGATATCGCACAACCTTATTGCAACGGAATAAGGTTGAAAATTGATAAGATATTTTATATTATTGTCATTTGTCGTGTTCGATGTCACGTAGAGATAACCGGTGATAATAATGTACTTAACGGCTTACATCGATTCTTAATCGTGCCTGTTACCGAATAATATAAGTTATTTAATCAAAAATCTATTATGTATTAAATTCATAATCACTCAAAAATATTCATATAAAAGCACTAAGGGGATTTGTTTATAACAGCATAGTTCCAAGATATTTTTAAAATTTAGGGAAGCTAGCAAATATCGAAAATACCTTCACGCATCTTCGGAAATATAGAACTGATCATGAAAACTCTTTCACAATTATAAAGCTTCACTATTCAGACTATATTTAATTACGATTGAACAGAAAGTTCACAGAATCTCAAAGTGGCTCAAATAAAAATAATTTATAAACTGAGTAAATCCGATTAGAATGCACAATGCGTACAAAAAGCTTCTAAGCACAATAACAACTGAAGCTGAAATTAACTTAAACGGCGGCGGCGGCGTGAATTACCTCTATGCAATACGAATAAAGAACAAAAAGAGAGAGTTGACACATTTTCATTCATTTTATATTGTATTTTTGTAGTTATTTTTAATCATCGAGCTTCCATTTTTAATTGTGATGTCAAAACTTAAAGTTATACACATGTATTAAATTGAAACTATATTGATTTCACAAACTTACTTAGAAAATTGAAAATCAATTCTCAAAATTGTAACCTATTCAAAGTTTCTGAAATATTCTGTGACTCGTGGTTCCTAAGAATAAATAAAGCCATATGAAACACGCGTATAATATTGGGTAATCAGTAAGAGGATAAAGATTTATCTTTATAAGTTTATACGTTATCATTAATTTATAATTTAATAAAATATAACGACCCCTATGTGCCCTATTCTTAGTATAATGTAAAAAATAAAACGTGAGGAAAATATAAAGAATTTTGTTGTTTAAAGTCAAACATGAAAAAAATATAATTTTTATGTTCTTAAATGATAATGCAGAATTTGTAATGACGATGGAACGTTATGATTTACTAAAAATAACTATAAAAAGCTATCAAATGCTATGTTAATAACAAAATGTCTTATCTAAACGCAAACTACGCATCGGTTTATAGCAAAATTTACATTAACACTGAAAGATCTTCAATTTCGAATACAGTGACTTTGCACAAAAACCGGCGCAGTTATGCTTACTATAATAATTAAGTAATTTGTCAATTCAGTTTATAATCGATATTTAATTACAGCTTACTTCGCGTTGTGCCATTGTAGTGAGTTCGTCATGAAATAAATTATCGTATCAGAATCTATTCTAAAATACAAGTGTCATTATTTTTTCCATTTTGTGGCCAGTCGTGGCCCAGTGGCACAAGAGTGTGACTGTAAACGACTGGTCGTGGGTTCGATTCCCACTCGAGGAGTGGAAATTATATTTCCATTTTCTTCGCTCTGGTGTCGAGGTAAAGCGCGGCGTTAAGTTCCGCCACTTAACACGCAAGCCTCCGAATTCGGCGGAAAGTGGGGAACGGAGTGTCTTAACACTAGGTTCCCTCTGCCTACCCTGCTGTGTGCGGGATATAGCGTGAAGCTATTTAATTTTAATTTAATTTTATTATTTTTTCCAAAATTTATGTAAATACGCACTCTAACGCACGACTGTTTCTTAAGTGTCAAGAGAAGTTTACAAAAACACAATAGTCAAATCTGTATTCAAATCGGATAAGCCGTAACTGACATTAGCGTGCACAAAAGCATAAACAAACAAATAAACAGACGAACTGGAAAAAAATATAAATCAATGTTTTGGATTCTAATCACTACTTTTGATGCGTTTTCTTTTAATAGACAGAATGATGCAAAAGGAAGATTTATAAGTTATAATACTTGCATAATATAGTACAGAAATAGTGGTAATTTTACAGGTTTCTAATGTGATGTACTAATATGATGTGATGTGAAATAAGTCCGATAGGTTGGTTCATAAGTTCATCAATAAGTTTGGACTTACAAGATTAATTGCTCGTAAAAATGCATTTTTTATCAGCCAACTGGTACAAAATAACAAGTTATTAAATTCCATATTAAAAATATTGTTATTTACCAAGAAACATACTTATTAAAACAAAAAAGGTGAAAGGTCATGATAAAAGAAAGTAAGTATCTACATAAATGTATCTATGTGGTCCAAGATCAGAACTTTTATACAATAAATAATATGGATTTCTTATACATTTTATGACTTCTGTTAGAGTGTTAAGCTGAAAGCTATTTTTTACTGTACAACTTTTTAGATTTTCCTTTTCTTAATTACATATAATTATATAAAAAAATATTAAGTAGTTTAGAAATCAAATAAAAAAATGAATGTAGTGGGAGCAACCCGTGTCTGTTGGAAACCACATGCTCCGAACACTAAGCTATACGTTCATTCAGCTACGGCGACATTCTTATATACTTTTTAGAATTTATTATTGTTATTAGCATCTCTATACAAATTATTAAAATTTCTCCTTTTTAAAGATTACATTTAAAACTAGCGACTGCTCACGTCTTTGCCTGCATAACTTTCCATTTTCATACAAACTCTCATCCTCTATTTTAACCCTGTACGGGATGTTTTCTTTTAAAAAAGTAGCCAATAGCCAACATTTGACCTTGTTTCTTCAGCTGTTTTCATTTTGAATTTCATTCAAATCGGATCAGGTGAGTAGGCGTGAAAGCGAAACAGAGAGATAGAAAGCCTTTCATAATATCACTATGGGTTTTTATTATTTTATATGGTATTTACTTACAATTTGAACCTAGCAGAACTAACTACGTCTCTTAGTAACCTCCC
The DNA here is from genome assembly GCA_019049465.1 of Dryas iulia moderata. Lineage (NCBI taxonomy): Eukaryota > Metazoa > Arthropoda > Insecta > Lepidoptera > Nymphalidae > Dryas > Dryas iulia. The sequence goes on from CM032437.1 coordinate 6,315,920, forward strand.
AAAGGCTAACCATTTAGCCATGCGCTTTACCTAGCTACGAAAATTTTACACTGAGCTTTTGTTGCAACGTACTTAAAGAGGTCTGTAGCGATTTTTTTAAATACTAAATACCATAACAATATTAATTAACGCAAAATACGTATCAACTTATTAGCTTTTATTGGCTACAACCTCAATCAAGAATAAGATTTTTTGTTATGATTTCTATTAGTTTTCCTGTCGACCTAGATTTCACTATAGTAATTATATAATTACCTAAGGTTATTGAATTATAACGCACAAGTCTTATTGGAGATGGGTTTGGCATTGAATATATTGCAATGCCAAACCTATCATATTTAATAGCGATTAGTAAAACTTCTACACGCAAAGGAAAATGTTTCGACGTCTTTATGAAAATTATGCGGACTAAGTGCGGGACAGTGCACGCTGATATATTTTAAACAGTGTATTAAATATATATGTTTTAAGTATATTTTTTTATAGCATCACGCTGTATCCCGCACACATCAGGGTAGGCAGAGGGAACCTAGTGTTAAGACACTCAGTTCCCCACTTTCCGGAATTCGGAGGCATTGTGTGTTAAGTGGCGGAACTCAACACCGCGCTTTTCCTCTGATATCAGAGCGAAGAAATGGAAATATTAAATATTTCCACTCCCCGAGTGGGAATCGAACCCACCACCTCGTTTACAGTCACATGTTCGTGCCACTACGCCACGACTGGCCCCATACTACGGGACTACTATGGGGCTATACGGTATATATGTACCTACCAAAATATCATTTTTACCATTTTGTTCCAGTTAACTCGTAGAACGGCGACTTTAACGTGACGAACACGATTTTAACGTGAAGATAGGTGATGTAACAAGAAGTTACTTAGGCTATTTTTATTTCATAATTTTGATATTTTTGGTAAATTCCACGCATACAAATTCGTGGGTACAGCTAATAATTATTAATAAAATAAACATAGACGTACTATCGTTTACATTTTACAAAGTCTTTTGTATAAAAAATGTACGAGTTATGAATAATAATAATAAAATTACAAGGCATTATTAACGTAATGGTAATTTTGTACATATATAAAGAATCTATTTATGCATTCATTACTTACCTAAGATATAATATAAAAACTAAAATGGGTAATTTTGATACAACTTTATCTGTCACGTTTAATAAATCCCAAACGTGAATTTGATGATTGGATAAATATTTTAATTGATTATGAATTAATCAATATTATCGCTATTTATTCAATGAAGGTGTAGGTACAACTAAGATAATTTAAAGTTTTAAGCTATTGGCTTTATTTCTAAAGCCCTCTTTTCAACTTATAATCTGTAATAGTGTAACTTTATACCTCTTTTTTACCGATCAATCTCTTTCGTGTATTCTTCATACAAAGGAACATTGGCGAAGTGATAAGAGCTCAACTTGCACGTTCGAAGCCCCATAAGTCTATAACTAAAGAACTGAACATTTCTTGCTTTAGAAATGTTCAGTTCCGTTCCTTTGTGCCTTACTGCCACTTTATAGCATTTACTAGCAGCTCGCGGTTTTGCCGCGTGAATTATATTGCAACTCTCGGTGATGGATTTTTAAAAAATAAAATGTTAAACCTTGGATTATCAACTATATTTATGCCAAAATTGATTACAATCGGTCAAGCGGTGTACATTTTTCATATAAACTTTCATCCCCTATTTCAATCTTTAGAAGTTGATTCAAATTTCATCCAAATCGGACCGGAGATTTAATATGAAAGCGTGACAGACAAACAGACAGACAGACATTCGCATTTATAAGTATGGATTACGATTGGCTAGGTTTTTACACAATCTATATTTACAAGTCAGTGCATAGTGCATCCTTATATTAAAATACTTTAATCATAATTAAATTATTTTAATTACATTTTTATCTTGATTAATCTTATGAAGAGATAAACATTTGTGAGTGTGGAGGTTTATATGTTTACGGTAGATAATCTTTGAAAATACCAAACCGATGTCAAAAAATCTTTCACCGTTAAAAAGCTTTATTATTCCTATTTCCTATAGGCATGTATTTATTTCCAAATTATTAGTTTTCAGCCAGATCAATTAACACTTATAAAGTAATTCGGATAAAATATAATATCAAGAATCGTATTTATATAATTCTGAAACTGGTAAATTTATAATTTCGTCGAGTTATATATATAATAGAATTATATAAATATCATTTATAGAATTATATAAATGGTATTTATATAAATCTATTAAATATATAATTCGACGAAATTATAAATTTACCAGTTTGTCATTTAAGTGAAAAAGCGGGGGGTCAAAAATACGAAATAACTATAGTTCGCTAGTATTTTAAAATTCAATTTGGAATATGAATAGCTTAAGCGAAACTATATCATAGCTAAATGAAGAATAATGTTCATTTTATCGTTTTCCTAATGAATTCTGTAACAATGGGTGCTTGTAGTCAACTGTCAATATTACTTGCTATTAAGAGACACGATATTCAGAAGTTAGCTGGTACAAACATACAATTTGTTGTGCATGAGTAGAGTTTAATTTCAATTCGTTATTGCTACTCGATTACATTGGGTTCTTTATTATGTAAATTGCACAGATATGTCAAAGTGAAAAAAAACGTTTACCTCGTCGTCTCGTGCTACCATAGTCTATATTAAAATGATGTTTCTATTAATAAATACAATAAAAACATACAAATACTTACTTAAGATTAATAATACACAAAAATTTGAATTTGAGTTACTATAATAAAGATAATAAACAAAAACAACCTAATTTGGAGAAAAATAAAGTTATTATTATTAAAGTTAAATTAGAAAACAAGGATGTCGTTATACCGGTGACACTAGGTATATTTAAGAACTATATTTTTAAACTTTAAAACTTAACAATATAAATTATAAATTAAGGATTAATGATGTAATACCACTTGATTTATCCTTATACGTGTAGAATCCGTGTAGAAAACACGGAAAGCAATTCATACGAACGTCCGTTAAATATTTACAATTAAATTTACATTTACATAAATTTATTTTATCGATTTTTGAATACTTTATTAAAAATATGGGATAGCACGCTGTTGTGCAATTAGTGATTAAAGTTCAAGATATATTTGTTTACAAATTGTTTATCTTTTTTTTTTAAGGAATAAAGGAGGCAAACGAGCTGAAGGCCCACCTGGTGTTGAGTGGTTACCTTCGCCCATAGACATCCATAACATTCAAGTTATGGACGCGTTGCCAGCCTTGGGAATGTAGGACAGAAGGAGGGAGGAAGGATGGGAATGGTGGGAATAGGGAGAGCTGGCTTTCATGACATCGAACCGGAACACATCATAAGATATTTGGCGGTTCGTCTTTGACATGATAGTGGTCGCGAGCCAGTCGGAGAACGAATCTCCTACCACCAAACTACTGGGTTACCCGCCTTTTACGGGACACTACCCAGGGGAGCCCTATCCAGCGGGGGGGAATTGTATTCTTAACCCGTCCCCCCATGGGAAAAGGAATATCGTGTCTAATAAATTAAGATATCTAAGAAATTTCTAAGTCAAAGTGTATAAAACAAAAGTTATAGCAAAAAAATAAATAATAAACGGCTTTGATATTGTTTACGACAATTTACTATCGAGACTCGTTACGCGGGAAAAAGTGTCATGATGCAATAACTTATATCATACATACTTAATTATAAATAATTAAAACGATTAGTTAAAAAAAAAACATTAACAATTTGAGTTTAAGGTCAAAAGCAAAGCTTATTTATTCAAGAACGCTATCGTGACGTCAATGACCGAATTAAATTACTCGCTAACTAAATGTAATAAAAACGAAAAGAATATACCTACATTTAAAAAGAGCCCGTGCTGAGTGACTACGCAGCAAAATATTGCCTTTCGAGTCGATTCCAACTTCCTGTCAAACGATTCAGACTTATGATAATAGGCTATTGAAAAGTACATGGTAAGCCATATGGAATAAAGAATATTTTTCTTTATAACATCATTTTTATATTCCATTAGCTGTGTTCGCGGCTTCGTCCGTGTGGAATTACATCAAGTTAAATAAAAAAGTTAAAATAACTCTAATATAAAAAATGGCTAAGTTACTCCACATTACATCAGCTATCTATCAGTGAAAGCCGCGTCAAAATTGGTCAAGCAGTTCCATGAATTATCTGGCACAAACATATAGCCAAGAATTATAAAATAAGGATATTCTGATATATGTACCATATATATATATGTATTTAGTAAACAACTGTTATTTTTAATATTACAAACAGACACTCCAATTACGTTTGTATACATTTAAGACTTAAAAAGCAGTGTTGGTTGTTTTTCCGAATTAAAACTGGTTTGATTCAGTACTTTTATATTACGCATATACGGTATACCTAATATCAATGACCGTTTAATTGTAACATGCTTTTATTACCTTCACCCATATCTATATATTTGCATATCAATAAATCAATGTAAGAAATTTTGCAACGTTATTTCCATTAAGTTCTTGTCGCTCCCTTTGCTTGGGAATTTCTTGGTCAATACAATAAAAGTCATGTATATATTTTTGCCAGGATAACTAGGATAACCAGAAAAATATTTTATGCGACATTCTCTTGAGTTTTTATTAAAACTGATTTGTTATTGCAATAAAAGAGATCAAATAAACTTTTTGTTAAAAGTAACATAAAATAAGTATGTAATATTAAATATCTCTAATATTAAATTTTAATTTAATATTACTTTAAGATACTTGTTAATTCTTATATAATTATAATTATCATTTCAACTTTAAATATGAGGTAAATATTATGTATGTATGAAGTACCTATCTGCATTGTGTTTCAAAAAGATATTTCATTTATTAAACGTACTTTATCATTTTGCGTTTTTACTTATTTTACAATACAAACAATACACATATAACTTAAACCAGCCATCAAGTTTTCAAGATTAGTGTAATTAATTACCAAATGTCTGTTCCTACATATGTATATAACTAAAAAAAGTAAACTGGTTTTATCTATGCTACATAAAGTTACAGTTGTATTTCGTCATAAAAGCCATAGAAGCTGTTCGAAATATGTGTTCATAGTAAGGTGGGGTTACTGAAGGTATGTATAAATGTGGATCATAAATCAAAATGTTATATTAACGCATATAATTAAATTGACTAGGTGTTGACCCTGAAGTTTTAACATAGGTATTTATTTATTTTGCAAGTACCGTACCTTTCTTATTTCTTCAAGGAAAATGCCAATAACGATCCTATGCTCTTCCCACATTTCTTTAGGATAAGATAGAAGCTATTCAATTAATAATTATAATAAATTAATACAATTTCCAATTTTCCGCCTAATTTAAAGACATTGTACGATGGGCGGCGAAACCCAACGCTTTATTTATTTAACGAGACATATGTATATTCCTGTCCCAATTTCAGCTAACTCTATTTATTCTATGATATTTTCTCGACCACGTCTAACAATAAAATATTAAGGGATGCAAGAGAAGGCTAGATTAGACCTAGACAGAATACTTAGCGCTACCTTTTTACGTAGGTGCCCAATATCGATTAACATGGTTATGTCCGTAAACCGTAATTAGTGTTGACATTGAACTCCAGATCTTTATAGATAACACTCAAATAGTCCCCTGTTATTTAGTTACTGATAAGAAAGAGTGCCATTTGACATGATGACTGTTACATAAACTATGCCAGTAGAGTTTTTTCTATTATATTTATATTACGTAGTAGTCCATAGTATGTTCGTATTTTGTTTACTTATTATATTTATGAGAATGGTCTCATCCGCAGCAGGACAGCGTCGGCTTGTAAACGCGATAGGTTATGAGTTCGATTTCCACCCGTAGAAATGATAGTATTTAAATTATTCTCATTTCTTCGCTTTGGTACCTAAGACAAAATGCGGCGTTTAGTTCCGCCACTCAACAAGGAATGCCTTGGTTTCTTGACACGAGGTTCTCTCTGACTGTTATCCGGGAAGTGCGAGGAATGTGAATGTCGGAAATAAAGGTAATCATTGAAAAAACAGTTTTAGAGGTAGTAAATAGTGTTTAATTGATGTTAAATGGCATATTGATTTATATTAATACCTGTTTAAAACTCTACTTCAAAATCGCGTCAGTGCGGATGTTAGGCATACTATTTATAATTATGAAATGTGAATAAACTTGATGGATATTTCCAAATAAATGTGTGTATTCAATGTAACCGTTTCAACATGTTAATTAAAATTAAGCAATAACACCATTAATTTTAAGCTATCTGTATTTTAAATTTTATTATGTTGTTTAAAACAGGAATATATATTTTTTAGATTTCTACACCTCAGTGTAGTCAATGAGAATTTAGTGTCAATATACTCCGTTCTCAATTATTTGCCCGAATCAGAAACATTGCGTGTTGAGTGGCGTATCTCAACACCTCATTGTAACTTATTAATTAGAACGGAGAAATAAAAATACTTAAGTTAAATGATGAAGTCATTCAAACGAATCCACAAGTATAAATATTCATGGCATTTTTTAATTATTCAGTTAAAAATATTAACAGTTTAAATTCCTATAAATGTTTTAATTACAATTTTTTTTAGCTTCACGCTGTATCCCGCACACAGCAGGGTAGGCAGAGGGAACCTTTTTTTTTTTTTTTTTTTTTTACGTGAGGAAATCCGTTATGGATCCGGCCCGATACCAGCCCGATTGGGGACTCGGACGTGGTTATGTGGGACTCCAGACTGAGCCGTCCGTATACCCACTAAAACCTCACGGTGCTCCTCCTCGACCGCCACAATCCGGGGCCACAGGTACCTGAATCTTCCGCGTACCCCGGAGGCGGGAGCAGCAAGGCACGTCGCGGAGTCAAGGGTGGTAGGGCACCCTCGACGGCCTGCTCTGAGTAGCGCGCGGAAGCAACCTGCGCACGCCTACTCTTGCCAGGTGACTAGGCGACCAGCTTCTCCAAGCTGATCGCCCTCTGGCCGGTTAGCGCGGAAGGCGGCGATCGTGAGCCGCCCTCCGGCGACTCGGTCGTCTGCGGCGAAGGGCGAGATTGGAGCAGGCCTCCCTCACCCGTTCTGCCACTTCCTTCTGGAGCATCACAGCCTCGCAGAAGGATCCGACCGCGTCCCACGACCTCTCACAAGCTACCATAGTCTACGGCCGTTAGAGAGAGGTCGTCCCCTAGAACGCCACGCAGTGCGTGGCGTTGATACGCCCAGGCTGGGCACACTTCCAGCGTGTGCTGGGCCGTCTCCTCGAGGCAGTCGTTACAGTGATGGCAGCGAGCGTCGGGCTCCCTCCCAGCGACCTTCTACAGGTACCTTCCGAAGCATCCATGCCCCGTAAGGACCAGGCAGAGGGAACTTAGTGTCAAAACACTCCGTTCCCCACTTTACGCCGAATTCGGAGGCATTGCGTGTTAAGTGGCGGAACTTAACGCCACGCTTTGCCTCGACACCAGAGTGAAGAAAGAAAATGCAAATACGTATTAAAATATTTCCACTCCTCGAGAGGGAATCGAACCCACAACCACACGTTTTACAGTCACACGCTTGTGCCACTGGGCCACAGTTGGCCCCAATATAAGGATAAATGAAATGAATAATTCCTAATATAAGGTTAAACGAAAATTTATCGTTGGACACAAAATAGGTTAAATGAAAGTTTGTAACCGTAGTAACGATGGCGATTATTTTCAGCTGTTATTGACAAAATCTTGGAAGAAACATTTTATATATTATTATGATATACAACTACAAGAAACACTTAAACAAACAAAGATACGGGCCTAAGAATCCATTAGAATAAATTAGAAAAATATAATTAATGAAAAGGAAAATTACAGGAAGTGTTCTTATTATAGCGCATATAGTCGTATATTTGTAACCGCAATATGTACTTCTTATATTCTTGTCACATATGTACGTTTTACATTGTACATGTCGTGTTTATATTTACTGTATTATTCACTTTGGATAATGACGATGGATTCGCAATAATTATAAATGGGGAAATACGCATTTATAGCATGCGTATCCTATTTCAATGTCATATATATTATTTATGAATCAAAAAATCATTAATGATTTGAACTAAAAAAATATTATGAATTTATTTTGAATTGTGTTTATTTATCGTGGAATATGTTTATTTTTAGAATGTATGTATATTTATTTAATGTACCTACAGTGCGTATGCATAACTTATTATTTGCAATATAGACTATATAGACTACGCATGTATTCACTACACTGCATTATTATATTACACCGTATACACTTTTCTGTTCTAGATAAGAAATTTATAGCTTTTTACGTAAAGGACATTTTCGCCATTCAATTATATTTCCTTATGTCATAAATATAAAAAATTAAAGGAAATCCAACAACAAAAATGTTACAATTATAAATCAAAAAAGTTTTTATTAAAAAAGTTAAAACTACATAACGGATCTCTGTCCTCGTTTTGTGAAGCTTGCAATAAGTAAAGCACTGCACACGCAATCATGCGTGAATGCACGTACGAAGACCTCGGTGTAACGATACATTCTAGCCCTTATACAATGTGACCTTCGTTATAGAAGAACTCTATATAAAATAATCCTTGAGAACCAGTTTGTAACGTTGTAATTATATTAAATTGTTTCTTATATTTTTTATTGAATTAATTTATTTGAAAGTCCTCTTTAACTTTAGATTTCTTATTAAAAATGCCTTAAATCGAAGAACATACATTTTAACAATATATTTTTAAAAACTTTGAATGAAATAAACATAGTAACCGGTAATTATTAGAATGAGCGTTTAACATTATTTACAATTATAATTAAATATAATGCTCAACATATTTGCATTAAATGTCATTATTTAAGCATATATAATTACTTATTTACATAAATAGCAAAGTTTGCTATTTACGCATTTAACTGATACAAAAATATATTTTTGAAAATTCAAAATCTGTAATATATTTTTTAAATAAGTCTATATTATCTATACTAAAGTTTAAACAAGTACTAAAGGCAGGATACAGCAGCAATAACTACTGTTATTAATCTGTAGTAATATTACTCATACTAAAATCAAATCAAAACATGTCACATGCTCACCTAATCTAATGACGTAACGCAATTCACAAGATACTGTTTAGATATATAAGAGAAAGTAACACAAGAACTTAGAATCTCACACGGTGGAGACGGCGAGCGCGGGATCGCGAGTCTTTACCACTGACGTCGGCCGTCAGACATATTCGCCGACCTGTAGTTTCGCACGACCAATTGGAAATATAAGGCTACGTGTAAACTGATCTTTAAATAATATAATGTAGGCGCCTTTATGTCAATATTTTTTTTAGTTTCACGCTTTCTTGGGTTATATTACTTATAATAAATGGGTGAGAAGAAAATATATAGGGCAAAATTGCATTCAACCACAAGCATGTATGTTACATGATATTTATTTTACTACTATTTTGATTATTTATAAAATATTGTTTGTTTGCTAAGTCTTTTATTACATCTATATTATTCATTTATATTGTCTGATATATGTATATATAATACCCTGAAAGAGGATAGATATATTTTCCTTATATTTCTAAATATAGATATAGTATAAGTTTACATTTAGTACTGTGGTGAAAGTAATATACTAAATATTTCATGTAAGGAATAGTTGACAGAGTACTATTTATAATATATAATGTGACTATAGCCTTATTCATTCCCCTCCACTGGAACATCAAGGCCACATTCTAAGAAACTGGGTGTTGATATTTTGAGGTTATTTTACTTGCAGGTAATTTGGACTTGCATATAACTGTGTGTTTTAAAAAAATTAAAGATTTTAAATTCACTATATTATTGAAAAAAATGATAATGATAAAGTAAACAAAGTGGGCAAAATATTATATTTCATTTTCTCTCAATACTTTCATTCAATATTTTCAAGTTTCAAATGTTAAGGGTCCTCAAAGCTCTTTAACATGCTATTTAGAATGTATTAATAAAAATAATGATGTAAGTAATAAATTTATACCTTAATATTACATATAATATACATATATTTAAATCCCCCAAATAGGACTACAGAAAGATTGGATATAAATGAATTAGTTTGGCCCTACTACCTACAAGACTACTTTATAAATACGATATAGAAACAAAATGAGTCAGATTTGTGTACATATATTTAAATATCACCTACATACTGTAATACATTTTTGTCAAAATATTATTGTGCATTATGGCACATATAACAATTTTACTCTTAGCTCTTTGGCTTACACAAATTACCTCCATTGTGTAAATAATTATAAAAATTAAAAAACTTGACATACTTAACAAATAACAACAGTTAATAATTGCTAAGTCCCTTTTTTAATTCTTTTTTTATTTTTCATTTGAGCTATTACTCCAATATTAATTAGTACTAATATTTACATGTGTGATGCAATATTTAGTCACATTAAATTAAAACCAATACATTCACTATATTAAAAAAATATCGGTACATGATAGAAGTAATTTCAACTAATTAATCTTTATTATGTAAAAGAACGTGCCTAATTGTTGGTGACAGGTTATATCATCAAAGTTATATAAAGTAAATGAAAACTTATTTAAATATAAAAAATAAAGTTAATATTACATAAACAATTATTAGTTTTATATAAATAATTATTAATTTAATAATATTTAATAAATTATGTTATAAAAACTGACCTTAGCAGGTGATGATAACTTTCTCCTCTTTTTAAAAATACAGTCTTCTTACGTTAGGTCTCTTTTGAGCTTATCAATAGAATAAATGTAACTCAAGCAAATATTGCGTTATACATCAATAATTCAACTACTTTAACACATAGTTTAATATATATTATTAAAATAAACAGAAACGAGCCTAAGAACTTAATTTTAAAATGTAATGTCAACTTGAATTGACTTAATGATAATTGTCATATGATATTATTCTGACAGACCAAAGATAATTATTGTATATTTGTATCATAATAACAATTAAGAAGTATGAAAACATAAAAATAAATATGATTTTCAAATAATTAAGTATTACATAGGTACATTTATGGGAAATATGAGAATATTCTTTTTAGTAGCTATAGTGAAAAGAATAACACGTGAAAAATCATAATTCATAAATACATTCATTGTATCATTTTTAAATAAGCTATGTAATAACAATATTGTATACACATCTTTCATCAAACTATAGGTAGGTCCTTCTATTTTGTTATTAAAATATGCCGTATGGTCATAAAATAAAAGAAAAAAATGACATTAACTGTCCATTTATATGTGAACTGTCAAATGACATATGTCAAAGATTAGAAAAGTGTCGTCTTTATGTTTCGTGTTTCGGTCTGACGAAAGTACCTACCAATTCTATTGCGGAGTCGTACACAACGTAGAAGTTTTTTGACCCCAACTTTATTTTTATTTTATATAGTTTTACATTATATTTTAATCGTATTTTGTTTTAACACATTAGTTGTGTAGAATAGTGCTGTGGTATTAAATATTTCATCAACAATGTCTGGCAAGGGCACAGCAATTTCTAAACAACAAGACATTTTAGATTCAAATATAAAAGATTCTCAAGTACTGCAGTCTGTAGACGAAGATAGTGTTAAATCTTGTTGGGTATGTTTCGCCACGGAGGCAGATGATAGGCTGGCTGCTTGGGTTCAGCCTTGCAAATGCATTGGCACTACAAAATGGGTAAGTACTAATTGTCATGTGTTATTTTATGTATGACTAAATTATGTGGCAGTTCAGTTATTTTTAACGTACAAGAAAACTACAGAACAATTTTCACATGAGTAAAAACTTAACTTTCATAAAAATTTATATTTGGTAAATATCAACTCTAACAATATCAGTATTAATAATTAAATATTAAGTTCTGTACCGCCACAGGCTTTGCTGAAAATATTGATTTATTGTTAAATCGTTGAATGAATGTAATGTGTTCATAATACAGTAAACTGGCAAATAATTATAATTACAAATGAACATGTTATATCTTATTTGCGTTATTTCATTATATGTTTATCAGAAATATGCTGAACATAAATAAGATTATCAAATAATAACTGCCTCACTATAGTTGATATCATATTGCTAAAATAATCTGCACTGAGTAAGTACTGATTGCTTTATTTTGCTTTATACATTTCTTAAATCAATATTAATTTTGTTCTTACTTATATTATTAGGCTATTTAAATATTTTATATATCAAATTAAATCTATTAAATTGAGCTTTAAAAATACAATATAGCAAAATAACAGCTTAATACTTTTTCCTAGAAGTAGGATACTAAACGAAAATCTAGTGTTAAAACTCTCTGTTTCCACTTTTCCTCCAATCAAAACATAGCATGTTAAATGCCAGAACTCAATACCTCTCAATATCTGTCTTTCAATAATATGTATTTTATTATTTTCACAACTATAACTTGTCACATTGTGTGACAATGGCTATAATAACTATTTTTCAAATATAAACTGTTAATGGCATGTCAAGACTTAATGACCTCAAGAAGAAAAAGTAAATAATTATTGTTGCAAATTGCCATTGAGGCATAATGGTGCAGTGTTTTACTGTAAACATGGTTTATTGTGGCATATTAAAATTATTTGAGGGATTGTTATTAATTATATTAAAATTATTTTCCCGGTCTGGTAAAACAATGGTGCTGCCAGTCAACGGAAAATATCTCAATTTTAGGCAAAAAGTGTATAGCGTTTGGATGCCAGCATTAAGAATCATTAATCTTATTATATTTTGTATATGTCAGATTAGTATGCACAATGTGCATCTGTGTTTATATTCTTAACAAGGAACCAAATGTCTGATAACATTATCACTGTTTATACTTTTCAATGTTGTGGTCATGACGAGAGATCAATGAATCTGTGTATATTACTGAACCTTTTATCAAATCAAATTAATCAAAGTTGACATCCTTTTGTAGCATGCACAATAAAATATGGAATATTAAGAAAGTTGATTGATACACCTTTGCAATTTTCTGCATTGTATTGCGTAGTTACATATCAATGTAACTTGACAAAAAAATTATACATGTCTGTGTTGTTGGTTTTGATTTTACTCATTTTACTTAGGGTAATGGTTATTTACTTTTTTTTTAATTTGGTGAGGTAATGAGTTTCTGCAACTTTCCCGCAAATGAGTTTCTAAAATAGGCAGAAATTAGTTTCTAAAGTTGTATCTCTGGAGATAGTGTCTTAGCAGTGGTTGTCTCCTTTTGACCTGCTGTATGCCAAAATAAATATAACTAATATTTTTACAGTGTGCAACATGCTTTAAAAATCGATTTTTTAATAAAGAAATGTTTTTCCAGGTTCACCAAAGCTGCCTCCAACGGTGGGTGGATGAGAAACAACGTGGGAATATAAGCCGAAAAGTTCTTTGCCCTCAATGTAAAGCGGAATATATACTAGTATTTCCATCAATGGGTGCGTTTGTGGCATTGTTAGATGCTTTAGAAGAAATCACACATAAAATAAGCCCTTTCATTGCTGGTGGAGTTTTACTGGGATCTATATATTGGATCGCTATAACCTATGGAGCAGTCACTGTAATGCAGGTAAGATTCTGATAGAACTCTAGAGAAACTTAAATTCTCACTCTCTCACGAACCTCGCAGAGTCAACTTTTAGGGACCGAGACGGACCAGAGACAAACGCTAGTGATTCAATAATGCATGGTATCTGTGTCTCAAACACTCTTCAACTCTCATTGGTTGACTGGTTGGAATGTACTTGCGCGACTAGTCTAGATAAAATGCGGGTACTATAATAATTTAGTAATTTCAAAAGTATATGAAAAATAAAAATATTCAATCTACATTTACGTATAAAGTTTTCAAGTTAATCAAATGGTACTAAAATAAAACTTCTTGCTATGCCAGCTACCCATATTTGCATATTTTTACTAGTTTTACTATAGGAGCATATATTTTAACGGTAGTTTATATGTGTGGAACATACGAATTACAGTTATTATGAATTACATACAGTACAGTTAGGAAATTCACGTAATGACGAAGATTATTTTAAAATTTATAGTAAAATTGATATTTTTTGGCTAAATCAAGCGTCATAAGCAGTTGCAATCAAAGGAGCTAGTATAAGTATGCTGTACACATATCCTAAGATTGCACATTATTAAATTGCAATGTTTCGTACATTTCCACTAACATATGTATGTAAAAATTATCATACTTTGATAATGAAACGTAGAAAACCAAGAAGTTAAGTTCAACTGTTTAACTTGTCAATCAATTATACAGTTATCGATTGTTAACACATAGAATCGAAGTGTATTTAAGGTGTCGAATTCAGTTTGTCGGTAATTCTACTTTTCGAGTTTTATTTTGAAGCCAAATGTGAAGATGGTATTTTACTATTATTTCTTTTAACAATATGAAATCTATACTAATCCATAGGGACTTATAATATTATGAATGCGAAAGTCTGTCTGTCTGTCTATTACGTTTTCACGAATAATATTAAGAATGAAAATAGTTGAAAATCTAGAATCAAAAATAGGCGGTTTTTTCAAAAATCTACCTTATTCTCCTTACTAATAATGGTTTAAAGTTTGTGTGAAAAGTCTAATTAGTTTTAGATTTTTCTCAGGAAGATAGATAGATAGATTATGTTCAGCATCAGCATAGGCATATGATCGTTGTCAAATCCTAAAAGAAGTGTAAACATTCATATATTTTTGGCTTTTTTTTTCAATTCTAAGCGCGCCATCGTAGCGCAGTGGAACAGCATCTGACTGAACTGAATCGTGACTAAAGTGAAAAGCGAAGTGTCATAGGTTTTCTCTACTTACATTGCACGAAGATTAAAGTTGAAATAACTTGTAGGCATTGCGTTTTATTTTTATCTTATTCATATTACATCACACTAGTGTTGTGAAGCATTTTTAAACAAGATAAATAACCTAATTAACTCTATCTGTTCTATATTCGACCCATACTTTGACAGGAAGCAAGGAATCATTTTCGTTAGTGCGAAATTCGTTTTACGCTCATTTTACGTAACATCTACTTGGATTGTTTCAAAGTACCTATGTTTGTGATTATCCTATGATAATTATTTTCATTTGCATTTATTGCATCCGGTTGATTATCTACGTATGCAGATGTTTTCTGTGTAGTACCTAAGTCCAAAACTTTTATAAGTAAGTTTAATTACTTCAAAACCCTATATTTAAATGTTTTTATTATTTTCCATATAAAAATATAAAAAATAATATAATATACGCTAGTCGTGGCTCAGTGGCACGAACATATGACTGTAAATGGCTGGTTGTGGGTACGATTCCCACTCGAGGAGTATGAGAGATATTTAATATTTCCATTTCCTTCGCTCTGGTACCAGAGGCAAAACGCGGCGTTAAGTTCCACCAGTTAACACGCAATGCCTCCGAATTTGGCGGAAAGTGGGGAACGGAGTGTCTTAACACTAGGTTCCCTCTGACTGTTGTGTGTGGGATACAGTGTGAAGCTAAAAAAAAAGAAAATATCCATACTTATATTATAAATGCGAAAGTCTGTGTGTTTGTCTGTCATGCTTTCACGGCTAATCTACAGGTCCGATTTGGATGAAATTTAGAATGATAGTAGTAAAAGTTACTGGTCTAGTATAGGCTACTTATTTTTTCAAAAATCAACCGCTAAAGGGTTGAAATAGGGGATGAAAGTTTATATGAAAAATCTAAGCCGCTTGACCGATTATAATGAATTTTGGCATAAATATAGTTGATAATCTAAGCTTAAACATAGGCTACTTTATTTTTCAAAAACCCACCCCCGAGGGTTGCAATATAACGAAGCAGTTATGTAGTTTACGCGGCGAAGCCGCGAGCGGGCCCTTAGTCCATACTTATATTATAAATGCGAATGTCTCTGTGTTTGTCTGTCATGCTTTCACGGCTAAGAATGAAAGTAGTAAAAGTTACTGGGTCAAATATAGACTACCTATTTTTTCAAAAATCAACCCCTAAAGCGTTGAAATAGGGGATGAAAGTTTATATGAAAAATCTATAGCGCTTGACTGACTGTTATGAATTTTGTCATAAGCATAGTTGATAATCTAAGCTTAAATCTAGGCTATTTTGTTTTTCAAAAAGCCACCTCCGAGACGAAACATAGACGTAGTTCACACGGTGAAGCCGCGAGCGGGCTAGTATATAAAACTATATAAAATTATTATTAGTTGTCGGGTACTATACCTACTTTTAATTTATAAATAACACCTTTTTTTATGATTAATATTTTATATAGTTAAACATTATATCAAATACCCACTTCTTTGTTTTTAATTGTTAACAAATAAAAAAAAAACAAAAACAATCAATTTGCGTAAACTATTAACACCAATTTATTATCTGGACTAAAGTACATCAGTTGATATTTTTTATCAACTGTCACATTAAATTTAGATAATAATTGATTTAATGTAGGCAATGACTGTATCAAATTATAGCCAATTTTCTTATATAATAATTTTGTGGAAATTTACAGAAAGCAAAAAAAAAATTTTTTTCCATATTCTTTTATAACGATTTTAATCTTTTGAATAGGTAATAGATTGAAAAATAAAGTTATGTTGTGCAGGAATCCGTTAAACAGACAAATTATTTTTCGCCTTATAGATATAGTGAAAACTTTGCTTGTACCGACCAAAAGGAGACAAAGTTTTCATACTCCTCAGTATGATATTTGCCACAGTAATAACTTATATAGAGAAGAATATATTTACATTTATATGTATTGTAGTAAAAAAACTGCATTTAACCTAATGTCAAGACACTCGGTTCTTTACTTTTCGGCCGCAATCGACCCATTGCGTCTTGAGTGTTGAAATTCATACCAGCGCTTTGTTCTTGCCATAGCGAAAGTAATTGAAAATATATCCATTCCCCCGAGTAAGAATTGAACCCACAACCAATCGCGTTTACAGTCAGAGGTCCAACCGCGTCACGATAGCCTTTATCATGTAATGATTTAAATTATCAAATGCTGGTTTTCGTGGTCCAATTGTATGAACTAATAAATTGGTTAACCAGTTGTTTTTTTCTCTCGGAAGTCTGCACTTGTACGCAATGATAATAGAACTCGCAATAAAAAGTAGTATTTTATAATTTTGAGTACCGTTATATAATACGTAACAGTTTAAAAATGAAAAGAAATACTAAAAGCTGTATAATATTTTAGACGTACAATAAAATAATATTCTATTTATTTTAACATTTAAAGTGTTATCCACATACTTGAAAAAAAAATTGCAAAAGATTTTAGAAACGGTTTTAGAAAATTGATTTTGATAACGTATACAAGTTTGATGGCAGCGTTTGTTAGTTTGGGACATTTCCAATAGACGCGGTTCAATTTTGGCTGCGTTCAAATTTTATGCGCTTTCTAAAAATGACAATCTAGAAGATTAACCCTACAACATAGACTGACATTAAGAAATATAAAAAAAATAGTAAATAAAAAAAAAGGTAAAAGACAAAAAATATAGTAAATGAAAGCAATTATAAATTTTACAGTTATTAGTTCGACATTTTGCACGATCACTAAGGTTTATAATATGAAAATTTTATATTATCGTCAGATCCGAGTACATTTGCAAAGTTTAAAGCTATGGTCTAAATACCATTGGATTTTTTTTTACATTGACAGATAGATTACGATAGAATGATGCGGGGAAGCTAGTCAAAGCGCGTTATAAATAAGGAATGTTCCGTATTAGATCACAAAAAATCTTTAAGACCTTTAAGTACATGTCGCGGAGGACATGCCTGAAATTAAGACATTGCGTGTTCAGTGGTGGAACTCCCTCTGCCTACCCTGCTGTGTGCGGGATACAGCGTGAAGCTAAAAACAAAAATGTATGATTAAAATCTTTACACTATAAAGGACTTAAAAGAAATTTTCGTAATAATTTTATTTATCATATTTCTGTTAAATATAAAAAAGATACTTTTCAAATTGTTATACTTATTATTTATTCAAGTAACTCATATTCATAAATTCAAGGACTTTTGCAATATTTTTAGTTCTACATAATTATGGCTGACAAAGTTATGTTATGTTTTGAAATCATTGTAATTCGCTATGGCTCAGATTGTAAGAAATATATAATTAGGTAATAATCCGTTAAGAAAGGCATGTCATAATTTTAAAATAGGAGTAAATACTAAATGGAAAATATGGAACATATTAGCGGCTAATACAACTGCTAAATATAGACCGTTTCGTATTTTCGATGGCACACATTTTCGCTTAAATTAAGCGATTTAGGCTTTGCATTTAACTTTCATCCCCTGTAGAGGTGTATTTCTTTGTCTTAGCCTATTTTTTTTCTAACTTCAACATTTCATTTCTATTCATTCCGAATCGTGTCGGTGGTTTAGCCGTGAAAGCGTAACAGACAGACAGACTTTCACATTTATAATTTTAGCATGGACTTGTAAGAAGTTACTTTGACAACTTAACCGTAGATACGGAGATTAATATCGTCAGATAGAATCGTTTTATAGACGTATGTTGGTTGATTTGTTATTAAACATTCATTATAAATTAAGAGTGATATACGTACGGCTGCATTTAAGTTACTGACGTCAAACTAGCAGCTGTACGGCGTAAAAGGCGATTTTGCTCATAAATTTACATTATATTAACTTTTTCCTTCGTACTTGTAACGTCTCAAAATGTTTATTATTTGAAATTCACTTAATTCACGAAACGTGAGAATACAGTTAGTACTTAAATAAGACCGTTAATCCATGGACTATTCTAAGTGCCCATACGGTAAAAGTTTGACACGACTATTAAACAAGTATTATTTTTTCTTATTGTGAAAATCTATTATTATACAAATACATATATCGATTACATATATACCGTTTGTTATTTCACGCACAAAATCGAGACATTGCGTTTTGAGTGGTGGAACTCAACGTCGCGGCTTGTTTTAAGGACCAGAGAGGAAAAATGAAAATAATATATAATCATCACTTTAGGTACAACATAAGAAAGGCGACAAACGAATAATACTTGTAAATTGACCTTCGTGTGTGTATTTTGTGTTTTAACCTTGGAAACGGCAAAATATCCGCCATTCCCCAATTTTCATGACTGAAAATAGATACTGCTATTTTTTTTATTTTTCAATCTATATAGATATTCTTTTTAGTCATTTGACTACCCTCAGGTGTATTGTTCTTGTATTTCAAATGTAATGTTTCTCGGTTGTCTTCTCGTTACACTTGTTAGTAGTACATTTTCTTACTTCAAAACAAATCGACAATCGACATGTACATATTGAGTGACTCATAAAATACATTGTTAATGAAGTAATAATATTTTTTAAT
This sequence comes from Dryas iulia moderata, assembly GCA_019049465.1. Lineage (NCBI taxonomy): Eukaryota > Metazoa > Arthropoda > Insecta > Lepidoptera > Nymphalidae > Dryas > Dryas iulia. The sequence continues at coordinate 6,335,429 of CM032437.1, forward strand.
ATTTTTTTTTATAATAAAACAATATATTTTTTTTAAGTAAAAAAATAAGATAGCAATATGTAAACTCTTTACTTTTTAAAATAGAAAAGAAGTTCCCAGTCAACTTTAGGAGATCACTAGAAAATTTATTACCTGCACATAAGTATTTATTTGCAATTTATTTTAACACATGTGTTTAAATTTGCTTCATCGATAATGTACTTATGATAAGCTAATTAGAGTAATGTCCAACTGGGACGATGACCGTTCAATTTTTTTCGCTGTTTACATGTTTTTCAGAATTTATTTAAAAATATATCAATTATACGTTATGTTAAAGTTGGGGAAAGTTATAATTGAATACAATTATTAAAATCTCTCAGAATGATTGTAAGTCTGATATTGTTCTGTAGGTACGTGAAGTATGAAAAGAAAAACTAATTTAAAACATTGAACATATATGTATATCGTCAGTGACTTATTTTTATATTAGCTAAAACTAATTTTGTTAAGAACACAGCGTCTAGACACTAAGATCTCTCTGACTGGCTTGATATGCGAGAAAAAGAGTGAAGCCGACAAAAAACTAGTTTTCTCTTAATAATCTCACAACGAAAACCGTTTCTAGATATAATAATAACCAAATTTCTTTTAGCTTATGCTGTATACAACGCACAGCAGAGGGAACTTAATGTTAGGAATTCCGAATGAGTGACGTTGAGTGACTGAACTCAACTTTGTGCTTTGTCTCGACATCAGAACAAAGAAAATGAAATATTAAATATTCAATTATTTCAAGTGGGAATCGAAACCACAACCAGTTGCGTTTACAGTCGCACTTTGTGTCCCTACGCCTCTACTGGCCTCAGAACCTCAAATATGTGAATAGCCTCAAAATTTTCAATAATTAATAAACTTTACTTATTTCAATTCCAGGTAGTCGGCCATAGAGAAGGCTTAGAAATGATGGAATCAGCGGACCCACTGGTACTGTTAGTACTATTACCAACGATACCAGTTACGCTGATTAGTGCGAAGATGTACAACTGGGAAGACTCAGTGCTGTTGTTCCTTAGGAAGTACTGCGCGAAAATACCCGCTTTGTCTTACATACTGCCGTTTGGAAGGTTAGTGTTTGGAAAAGATTTTGATTTCTTTTGTCATAGCTTCACGTTGTATCCCGCACATAGCAGGGTATGCAGAGGAAACCTAGTATTAAGACATTCCGTTCCCCACTTTCCGCCGAATTTAGAGGCATTGCGTGTTAAATGGCGGAACTTAATGCCGCGTTTTGTATCTACACCAGAGTGAGGAAAATGGAAAATGGAAATATTCAATCTTCGAGTGGGAAGCGAACCCACAACCAATTGCATTTACAGTCACAATGTGCCGCTCCGCCATGTGCACTTTTATTCATAATAATTTGGACGTCGATTTCTTATTATTTTATATTTGGCTATTGTTGTTTGACTAATATAAGTATAATTATACGTAGAGTAGGTAGGTTTATAACTCGTTCATTACTTAAGTTATCTAGTAATTTCCCCGTAAATTAAGTCTAGACCAGTGATTCTCAACCATTGTGCCGCGGCACTTTTGTGTGTCGCCAAATTTTAAAAGTGTGCCGCTAAATTTTGCAAATATATAATGTTAATATTATTATTAAATTATATCATTTAAAATCTTTTTCTTTGTGTGCCGCCAAATTTTGAAATCGTTAAATATAAGACCGCAACATGAAAAAAGGTTGAGAATCACTGGTCATTTTGTTTTCCACTTTCCTCCCGATATCGAGACGTTGTTTGTTGAGTGGCGTATCTTAACGCCGCGCTTTGTCTTTAAATCCTTTTAGAAAACTGTATTCCTTAACTCTTATTTTAACATAATCTATTAGACAGTTAAATATTAGTTAAATACAGTATAAAAAGTAAAAATAAATGAAAAACTAAAATGACAACAAGACAATGTCCTCACATAGTTCAAAGAAAAATAGTAGCATATGAATTTCAAAGTTATCGAATAACAGTGATACTTTGAAAGTGTTTGTAAAACAATGAAGCAATCATTTATAACGCAAAACTGTTTTGTCGCACGTTTTTGTTACCTCGCTTACAAAGCTTATTGTTGTGCGCTTATAAATCAGTTGAAAATACCTTGAATATGGCAAAAATATTCTGTATATTGTTTAATTAATTTGAAGTATATACAGTAAGGCCTGCTTATAAATTTAAAATTATTTATGAATACAAATATGTAAAATTTACGGCCGTTTGTAATATGAAAATAAAAGGTACATTTACCAAAAGAACATTTTAACTCAGTCAGTTTTTTATTCTGCTTGTTTGTTCCGAATAATTTCTGGAACGGCTGGACAGATTTTGACTTTTATTGACAGGTTGCTAATTTAATAAAGAGCAAACTTTTACTAGACTTTTTTTTTTGTTAAATTCAACGTAAATTAGTCGCTATTGCAGCTTTTTAATAATATTATTTTAATGTTTCAGCGTGGAAGGCGACAGAGGTGCCATTATGCCAGGTCAACAGAACAACAACAACAATAACAGACACGCACATCTATCACCAACCAGAATATTTTGCTCAGCATTGCTTTTGCCCACAATATCTACAATTATTGGCAAATTATTCTTCCGATCAATACAAAATAATCTACACAGAACCATTCTCGGTGGTCTCACGTACATCACTATAAAGGGAGCCCTAAAAATATATCACAAACAAATGCTTTACATCAGACACTCTAGTAGGATAATTCTAGACTACACTGAGTCGAACTTAAAACTGTACAGGAGTTCAATGCCCCCCAATAACGCTGACACAGTATCGAGTAATAACGATTCCGAGCAAGTAATATAATCGATTTTATATCGATTTTTTTTATAACGAATGTAACGTGTAGTACACGATTGACTGTTTTTTTTCTTTAATTAAAGCTGTAAGGTCAATTTTAAATATTCTAGTAGTATTTATAGTGACGGTAATTTTTTATTGGCAATTTTTTTTATGGCAAGCTTTTTTATGTAAATTATAACTTTGTATATATGGGTTTTAGTTATTCATTTATTGATTAATTCATATAATTGTCTATGCGATTATACTTATGCTCTCAAATTTACATAAGCTAACGATACCTTAATTAATATCTTAGTTCTTTTTTTAAATTTGACGTAAAATAAAAAGCATTTATTTTTAATACTTTTTTAAAATGTTTTTTACTGCCATGAGAATCTTGCCTTATTATTTGAAAACATATATAATATCTGAATAAATGGCTTTGTACATTATAATATACGTTATCGTAAATATGAAGTACCTACTGTTTTATTAATCCTTTACAAGTGCATATTCATAGGAAAATTTATAGACAAATTATATTAAGAGCTCAAGTAATCAGTAAATTTAATAAAATGATAACACCATTTTGAAAATTACAAATGAATGTAGAGACGTATATGTCTACGTTTATTTTTAATTTAATAATCTATAGCTAGAAATTTATTTTAAATTATATAAAAACAAGAGTTATAGTTATTTACAGTGACATTATATGTGACTACATTTTTACAGCCCTAGGTTTTTGAAATGAAAGAAAGAGTAGAACCATCTTGCTTAAAAATAAAACTAAATAATCCAGTGCAAAACAATACATATTTTTTCTTAATAAATGATAACTGCACTATAACAATGCAAATTCTTTAATTTTTTTTAAACACTGAATAAATTAAAGAAATATGTTATCTATACAATAAATTTATCGTATTTGAATATAATATTAATAAACATTTTAATGATTATGATAATAAATGGGCTTCCTTACTTTTGATTTCCATATTTAGAATACAAACTTCAATAGCCATAAGTTCTTAATAAAATTGTAGATACAGATAAAAAATATAAAAAAAAAAACATTTGATGTGTCTTAATTTAGGTAAATAGGTGTCTTAAATTATCCAATTTGTCCATATTAATGTCTTATAAAATTGTGATAGAAATGTTTGCAGCTTACAATTATTTCTTTCTTTTTGCTTATTGTTGTGCTACTTTGCATTTAAAAAAATATATAACAGAATCATAGTATAATCATGACATTTAAACATCTGATATTCTAAAACCAAAAATCTAGTTTGAAAATAGTTACACATAGATATATTTAAAATAATAAAAATGAAAATCAATAATATTAATGTATATTTAGACTTATTTATTAAAATAAGTATATTAATATATGTATTAATATAATTGAGAGTCCTTACTTACTCAATGACATATGTTACGACCCGATAATGAATTTTTCATTTTGCCTCCTTTATTGCTTAAACAGCTTTACATTTTATAATTTTTTCATAATTATATAGTTTAATTTAATACTTTTATAATTATTATTCTATTTATATTACTTCATAATAAAGTAAATTTTGTACACATCTAGTTTTCACTGTTTTCGTTTTTGACGTTTCCCGCCATATTTTATTATTACTTTTTTTTTCTTATTAACTACTAATTTCTTTTTTTTTTTAATTGGTAATAATTTTAATTGCTTTATTAATTAGCGTCAAATCCTATGTTCTAAGAAAATTCATTTGTAATACCGCGGAAGACTGGTTTGTGAATATGGCCTCTTTATTTTTTTTTAATTTGAAGGAAATCTTAATAATTTTGGTGAATACTAATTCAAGAGTATTGTGTTTATTGAAATAATAATCATGGTTCTTATTAAATTGCAATAGTGCTTAAAGTAACATAAGTCAATGAGCGTTTAGAATTTGTATCCATGAAATGTTAGTTTTGCCCTTCTTATACGGTATTTTTAAACTGCTTTTCCGCGGTATTGCAACTACTATATGTTTAAACGGTTATGTTTTGTAATATAGTGTCTACGGTGTTAAACATAGGTTAGTTAGTGTAAAAATTATTATTTTTGTACTGATTTAGATATAACTGTCACATCTCATGAATTCATTATAATAAAAGTAATGTAGATTTTTTACTATTAAACCCAAATTAAAATAATAGATTAGTGATAATAAAAATTAAATATTAATTGGCCCTTTAATAAATAGTTTATTTTATAGATGTATATTATAGTGTTGCTAGATTTTTATTATGTATTTGGTGGGTACTGAGTAGACTTGTTTCCTTTGATTGTATAAAATATTATATAACTATGTGTTATTTTAATTTGTACAGTTTAAACATTATATTTATTTAACTACTTCACGTTTTATTATTTACCTTTTTTCTTATAATTTTTTTAGTGATTCTAATGATTAATTCTTTCAATAATAACATTTATATATTATAGATTTTTTACCCAAATTCAAAATAGGCTTTATTGAAATAGACTTTTGCAAGAGTTTTTGATTTTTTTTCGTTTTGTATATCTAAATGGTAATAGTAAATAGTTATTTACATATTATATTACAAATAAATGTAATAATTAAAAGAGATTATGTTTATGAATTCTAATTTGGTTGTTGACTTCTCAAAACACCAAAAAGCATATTTAATTTATCGACCTTAATATTTTTTTATTTAATTTAATTTTTATTGAATCGTAGTAGGTCACGTAGCAATAGACGGAATACCCAATTAATTTATCACCGAGACTAATCCATTATTTCCGTCACAATGGAGTTGCACTAGTTATCAAAATTAAACAATATATATATATCATTAACCTTAAATTGATAATCTAAATCATTATCATAAAAGGTTTTATCATTGATAAGTATATCTTATCGCGTTAGGTAAATAGTGAATGCAGTGTTAAACATTTTGCACATATGTATACGCGTCTTATCGGTAGCGAAAAGATTGCATTAAAACAAGCAAATTAAGCGGTTAAAGAGAACAAAAAAGTTTTTATTTCAATTTTTGTGCCAGTATTTGTGATTTTTGAGAAGGGGCAGTGGTGATTGGAATTTTTATAAAGGTAAGGTAATATGTTTAAGATATGCATTTTTAATTTTTATGTATTGTGGTCATATTATTATGAAATAATATTATAGTATTGCTATTACGCCGCGGTGAAGAAAGGAGTGTCTTGAAAGTATGTTTTATTTGCCTACCCTGCTGTATGGGAGAATGCCCTGCTGTATGCTGTGGCCAGTCGTGGCCCAGTGGCACAAGAGTGTGACTGTAAAACGACTGGTTGTGGGTTCGCTTCCCAGACGAGGAGTGGAAATTATATTTCCATTTTCTTCGCTCTGGTGTCGAGGTAAAGCGCGGCGTTAAGTTCCGCCACTTAACACGCAAGCCTCCGTATTCGGCGGAAAGTTGGGAACGGAGTGTCTTAACACTAGGTTCCCTCTGCCTACCCTACTGTGTATGGGAGAAACCTAAGGTCCTTTTTTTTAAGAAATGTCATGGTTGTCGGTTAATTTATTTATCTGGTGAATATTTAAACTTAAAAAACAACGTGGTGGAGAAATTTGTCAATAAGCTTACTTTACCTAACCGGCTAAATGCGTAAAGATGGAATATTATAGTTTTTATAATTTATGTTATGTAAGTGTGAGTGCACTAAGTTTATTGCACTTGGGATGTTTATCTAAGCATAACAATAGCTAGTTAATTCCTTATTTAAATTTTCCGCCTTTTGTATAGGTAAGATCAGAATCATTTTCACTTTACTAGATATCAGAAAGAATTGTACAACTATAGTTTTACGTATTTATTTAAGACCTAAGTAGAAAAAATCCTTCAATTTAATAGTAATATGTTTTTAAACTTTACGCTTTTTTTAGTAAGGTAATCAGAGAGAACCTAGTGCCAAGACACTCCGTTTTCCTTTTTCCGTCCGAAACCGCAACATTGCGTGTTAAGTGGAGAGACTCAACGCCGGGCTTTGTTTGAGGTATGAAATTATATTAAATACAATCTTCTAATACAGTGATTCTCAACCTTTTTTTCTGTTGTGGCACATATGTAACGATTTCCAAATTTGGCGGCACATAAAGAAAAAGGATTTTAAATGATATTGAATTTAATAATATTAACATTATTATATATTTCCAAAAATTGGCGGCACACTTTTGAAATTTGGCGGCACACAAAAGTGGCACAGTGGTTGAGAACCACTGTTCTAATATATCATATAGAAGAAATGAAAAACATTAAATATAATCTTTTCCCTAGGTAGGAATCGAACCTACAAGGCGTCTGACTGTAAAGACGCTGTCATACTGCGTATATCATTATATTTTGATAATTATTTTAATTTTACATTTATTTTTTCTTTAAGTACATTCAAGTACCTAAATGTTTACTTAACTAACAGCAAACCGGTTTGCCGTGTAACAAATCAAAATACTTATTATTGTAAGAGATTAATGTAAACTATTATTGTTATAGATAAAATATTATGGCTCGATAACAATTAAACGATAAAACTAGTACAATAATATGGCTAAGTTCATAAAGTCCATTTTCCATACGAGTGAACGACGTAAGTCGAAGTATGAGGAGGGGGAGGAAGACAGGCCTGTGCCGCCTTTGGATGGCAGAAGAAAATTATCTATATCTAGATCTGGTAGAATGAGACAAGCTAATAAAAAACGACACTCGTTGTCTTTGGAATTGTATAATCAAGTAAGTAGTTAATTTTACAATATTTTTTTAAAGTGTTATTCACAGTTAGGAAATTGAAAAAGATGTTTTTAAAAAACATGTAAAATTTTGAACGCAACGGGCTTCGAACTAGCGCCTCCTAAAAAACTGCTGTTCAAATTTTTATACGTTTTCTTAAAATGTCCCTTTAATGTAAGTATTTATTATTTCGAAGATTTCTGAGAGGAATATATAAGTATTTGTTGTTTACTATTTCTATTATATTTTCTTCACTTGTTAAAAATTTATTCTAGAACGTGTAAAGGATATAATGTTATTCAAAACCACTTAAGTTACGCGAGTTTTTCAATATTCTTAAGTAGGTGATAGTTTACTATAGTAAAGGTCTTTAAGCTGTCAACTTAAACAAAAATAATAACCGTATTTAGCTGCAAGCAGTAATAAAAGTTTTAGTTATTAGAAATATGTATAAGATATTCCTTATATACGCATAAAAAGCATTTGAACCAAATTTTTTAGGATTCAATACCAAGTCCGAGCAGCGGTAGTATAGCGGCTCTATAGTAGTAAATTTACTAATAATACAACAATTTTCTTCAAATAGAGCATCAAATTGATGATCTCCGCTTGATAGGACTGAAAAAGTCTAGACAGATAACAAGCAATAATAATATGTTAATCGTTATTATTAATTCAGTGGGATTATTTTTTATTATTAATGTTCAAATCTAAGATAATGCGAATTGTTAAAGAAAAAAAAACTTTGTTGAAAACTACATCTTTTAATTCAGAGATTGACAGGCAAATCTGAGAACGTAGACAATATCCATACCTACTTAGGAAGAATTAGTTTTTATGATAGATAATACAACAATCAAGACAAGGCTTTGTATAATTCTTTAATTCCTTTGGAAGTATTTGTATATTCCACTTGTATATGGGGCCAGTCGTGGCGCTGTGGCACTAAATTGTGACTGTAAACGACTGGTTGTGGGTTCGATTCCCACTTAAGGAAATGTTTAATATTTTCATTTTCTTCGCTCTGGCGTCGTGACAAAGCGCGGCGTTAAGTTGTGCCACTTAACACCAGATGCCTCCAGAATTCAGCGGTGCGTGAGAAACGGAGTGTCTTAACACTAAGTTCCCTCTGCTTACCCAGCTATGTGCGGAAAACGGGGTGAAGCTAAAAACAAATGTATATTGTAAATTTTTCCTTGTCCGGTTAAGATGAAAGTGAATCTACGAGGATTGGTAGTGCTAAAACATAACATGAGAGCGATTTAAAGGTTCCTAAGATTGTAATTATATATATTATTTAAAGGAACTGATTAAAATTTCTGATTGCTAAAATCTCCTGAAAAATTATGTTTTTGATCTATTACCATGTCTACCTATTGAAAAGTAGTTAATATTGATTTCAACCACGATACTTCAATGTAAAGATTTATTTACATAATTTTGATAAAAAAATGCCTATATTATTATAAAAAAGTTCAATATATTGTTAATATTTTAGGAAATGCAAATACCTGACATATCCAAGAACACGGAATATCTCACAAACCCAAAGCAAACAATATCTGAAACTAAGCCCATATCAAACTTGGAAAGAAGTCAAAGTACTGAGCTGAAATCTCCTGAAGAAGAAATTGATAGTGCATTCGAAATTATAGATAAGGCCGACATTTACAAATAATTCAAACAGGGTCGTTGGAGAATATTTGTAAAATATTGTTATCGCGGTATGTAACGTTTAATTAGGTATATTTTAAACTTTTTAGTTATACTTATATATAGGTAATAGATATACATTATGAAGATCATTTTATATTGATTAGATTTTTATATACTTTTTATTAGTTTCTATCAATCAATCAGTTTAAGAAATCCTGGCTATTTTCTTCGTTGTTGTCGTCTTTGTCGTCAGATTTTCTAGAAAATTTATTTTTGTTTGATTTGTCCTAATAACATAGACATACGGCATTTTTACATAAATATCGTATTTACTTTAAAAAATTGTTATCATCCGAAGCAAAAAAGTATTATCTTTATAATGGCTCTTTAGCCTACGCGAGTACGAGTTCGAATTCAAATAGTGACAGATGAATGTACCGACTAGAGAAATAAGAGTAAATATCAATATTCACATTATTCCATGGTTGTATTATATTTAGGCGTAAATATACGTCTGGTGTGAAAGTATAAATTACACAGCTGGCTAAATATATAAATATTTCAATTTTACAAATAAACTAACCAAGAATAGATTTAGAATTGATTTGTATGTGACAGAAGTAGGCGCGACTGGTATACCAGCGATAATTCTTTGTAATCTACTAAAAGATCTTGGCCTGTTTAGAACTGTCATCGGTTAACCTCTAACATGTATTTTGAATTTGGCTAGGTAGAGAGACGACAGGTGGAGCAAATTTTTGAACTCATGGACAGCTAAGGAGTTTCTTCTCTTTACTTACTTCACTCTAAATCCCGCATATAGCAGGGTGCGGCGGGTAGGAGGCGGGAGGGAACTTTATGTTAAGAAACTGTACCCCATTGTCCGCCGAATTCTGGAGGAATTGGCACGTGTTAAGTGATGGAACTGAACGTCGTCGTGCTTTGCCTCGGCGCTAGAGCGAAGGAAATAAAACATTTTTTCTACTTCCTCGAGTAGGAATCGAATCTACAAGCAGTTGCGTTTACAGACACCCCTTGTTCCCCTGCACCACGACTGGCCTTCTTCATCTCTGTGATATAAATATTACAACTATAAATATGATTCACCGTTTTGTTTTTAGCTCTATTACTACTCTTACGTCATATACTTGTAAGTACTTTAGTTATACATATGTAGGCATCTCTTATCGACTCGTCCACAATGATCTAAGCAGATGAAGGGTGTCAATGTTATCGGTTACATATTATTAGAATAGTCATATTACATTGAAATATAATATCTAATATATATTTTTTTGTTTCTTTTGTTTTTATGTATTAATGAACTTATGTGAGATTTAACATTACATATCAGTACCTAATAATTCATTAATCTAATTTAGTAGATATTGAAATCGCTATTTTTATAGGCAAATTGCTGTTAGATGTAACAAGTCATTTAATACTGTGTGATTTATGGAGTATTTTTGCGGTTATTCTCGCTTAGCGGGGTAGTTAGGGAGAACCTAGTGTCAAGACACTCCGCCAGGAAAATAGACTGTGTTGAGAGGCGAAACTCAACGTCGCGAAATCGAAAAAATTAAAATTTAAACTTTCGACGTATGTAGCTTGTAGAATACACTGAATCCTGATGCGTTCAAATTCTTATACTTTTCTTAAAAATGTATTTTATAAAAAAAGTTATGACTATATAACTGATGGTGTATGGTCTATAATAAAAATATATGAATAGCGTATTGAGAAGAAACTCCTTGGCACTCCATTGATTCACCTGTACCTGTTGTGTTGCCGACAGTGAAACTTGAACCAGTGACAGGTTTACTGTACCGTTTTGTTATATTACTAAAAACATTACGAATAATGGCTTAAAAACACGTAAAAACGCTTATTAACGGTCAAATCTACTGTATGACCTCTTCTTTATCTGACCAGTACGAAAAGATGCACCTACTCATATATGGCTGTCTAATCTTGTACTCGTATGTATGTATAACCTTTCAAACATTATATTTTTGTATCGTGATACACTTCTTTTAGTAATGCTAAGTCATGCATTATTTTGCTAAAACATCAATAAACAATATCTTCTACAAGTAAGTAGCAACTGATAAAAAATATATGAAATTAGTTAAAATATTGTAACGTTAAATTTCAGAAATTCTGAAAAATATCGTAACTTTTCGATATACCTAAATCGCATGATTTTTCTGATTTGATCGATGTGAGTTACTAAACGTTTAAATAAATGTTTAATGTTCTTTTTAAATCTATGATAGCTTTGGAAGTGTTTTTGCCGCGTATTGACCAGACTCGATATCTGAGATTGCAATCGTATTTTAAGATAACACATTAATTAAATTGTTATTTAGATACATATAAATTACTATAAGCAATTAGTTATAAAGTTATAAAAAATATTATATTTTGTAATATATATATTTTCTATATAAATATATCTATAGTACCCGACAATAAATAATGCACATCGATGCTTAGAATGAAACAGTCGGTTAGCTTCGACTTCGTAGAGCGTTGTCTCGGTCGCTTAAAATAATAACAATGAGAAACGTCACATATCAACTGAGTGACAAAGACTCTACGAAACCGAAACTGGCCGACTGTTTCATTCTAAGCACGATGTGCATTATTTGTTGCCGGGTACTATAAGTAGTGTATGGTAGGTACATAACATGTGATTTCGAAGATAAGAAATATTCAATGTGTTTTTTTAATATATATAATTTTATACTAGAATCATGAGTAGGTACATATATAATAATAAGTTTTAATAATAATTAAGGTTAATGAACTTGTAGTTTTATTTTATACTTAGCTGTAAGGGTAGGTTATAATATATTTGTGTAAATATATTAAAGACTGATTTCACAAGATGTATTTGTTTTATTTTGTTTCAGTAGTTATTTGGTACCTATCATTGATTATGAATTATAAAATAATTATAAAAAGGATGTTTTACGGCCAATTAGAGCAACTTTTGAATTGGTAATATGTAAGTACTATATAAGATTTTTTTTTTAGCTTTACGCTGTATCCCGCACACAGCAGGGTAGACAGAGGGAACCTAGTACTAAGACACTCCGTTCCCCACTTTCTGCCGAATTCGGAGGCATTGCGTATTAAGTGGCGGAACTTAACGCCGCGCTTTTCCTCGACACCAGAGCGAAGAAAATGGAAATATTAAATATTTTCACTCCTCGAGTGGGAATCGAACCCACAACCAGTCGTTTACACTCACACGCTTGTGCGACTGGGCCACGACTGGCCACACTATATAAGATTTTTATTAGAATTTACTACTTATTATGACCATCCAATGTTGATGTATGTCTTTGATATGGTCATACTGAACAACTTTAGATAGATACAAGTTACATGTTTACATATTCTACCAATTCCTGTGAAATCCTCATAGTAAAAATAATACTTTTATTGGGCATAATCAGTATTCTTCTGTTTTATCATTCAATTACATCAATGTTCATGATTGTGCGGTTATTGTTGTCGGTTGCTTTATAAAAGCAGAATTATCTGCGTTTTATCGATAATTATCTATCACTTAAGTATTGGCCCGGTCGTGGCGCCGTGGCACAAGCGGCAGTGGCAGTGACTGTAAACGACTGGTTGTGGGTTCGATTTCCACTCGAGGAGTGGAAATATTAATATTTCCATTTCCTTCGCTCTGGTATCAGAGGCTGAGATATTAAGGTCCGCCACTTAACACACAATGTCTCCGAATTCGGCGGATAGCGGGAACGGAGTGTCTTAACACTAGGTTCCCTTTGCCTACCCTGCTGTGTGCGGGATATAGCGTGAAGCTAAAAAAAAAACAAAACTAAAAGTAAGTATATAAATATATTCACTTAAAACAAATTAATTTGGTTTAATATATTTGTGGACTGTACATATTTTCTTTGGGTTTCTACTTCCATTTACTAGATAATTAATAATAATAATTAATATGAGATAATGAAAAAATTGAAATTTACCGGAAATTCCTTACAATAACTCTACGGCTTAGTTTAAAAAAATAACTTTAATTTTTTTTTATCCACAATCGATTACAATCTAATGATATTATCTGTTGTTGTTCCACATTTATTATTCTTTACGATTCAATTTAGCCGAACAATCAATCATAAAATTTAATGCTTGTTACCCTAAGTGTTTAATATTTTTAAATTTATAATCTTTGAGGAAACTAACTTTTTCGTAACCAAATCAAGTTTATAGTATTCATACTTATATTATAAATGCGAATGTTTGTCTGTCACGCTTTCACGTCTAATTTTCCGGTCCGATTTAGATGAACTTTAGAATAAAAGTAGAAAGTAATCCAGGGTCAAGCATAGGCTACTTATTTTTTCAAAAGTCAACCTCCAAAGGGTTGTAACAGTGGTTGAAAGTTTATATGAAAAATCTTGAAAGTTTATATGAAAACCGCTTGACCGATTGTAATGAATTTAAGCAAACATAGGCTACTTTATTTTTCAAAAACCGACCCTCGAGACAGCTATGTAGATCAGGCGGCGAAGCCGCGGGCGGTCCGCTAGTTTTAGATATATTAAAAATATTGGTTTGCTTGTTGCGTACTTAAATATTTAGGGCATATTATTGAGAACTGAATGAAAAATTTGAAATTGTAAGAATCTCTATACAGAGTTTAAATTAAAGGTAAGTTTCAAGAAGCATATAAACAGAATTTATGACTTACCGCCCGCGACACGCGATCGATTTCAACAACGTTTTAATTGTTGTTTTGTTTTAAAATTAATATTATTTATTCATCATTATTAAATAGTTTTATGCATTTTATACATAGGTACGCCATATAGCAGTTTTAGCAGGGAAACAAGTTTTACGCTAATTTAAAATATAATCTTTCTTAGAATGGAAGGCGGACATTGCCATTGTGTCTGTATAAAATATAGAAATAAAGATTACCAGGTGTATAAATAGATAAGTATATAGAGCCTTTATTTAACAAAAATTATTGAAAATCATGATAGAGAAGTTGGAAATTTTGATACCTAATACTTAAAATTTATATGGAAAAGGAGTGAACAAAGCTAATATTTTAAAAATAATTCACAAACAACACATTAAATTATTAAAACATATATTGTACACACTCTCATGTATTCGACACACACTGTTATTATCAATGATGCTACTGCTTATAATAGTCTGACAATTCTAAAAGCGTACTTAAATAACCTAAATGTAGGTAAATAAAAAATATATTATATAATTTACAATTAAAGAGTAATTTATTTACAGATTTTGTGGTTTGGTTAATGAGCTATATGCTATATTTTCATCTTCTTCTTCTTAGGCTTAATGGGCAGAGGGCCGGCGGTTTTGAAGACAGTACTGAAAAATAAACATAAAAATTATTTAATACTTAAACTAGAAAAGTGAAAGCAATTTCAAAGTAAAGTCTATATAAAAAGTTATCGAAAATTTTTATCATTGCTAAAATACAGGGGCGTAGCTACCGCTGTATCTGCCGTATCATTTATACGGGGGCCCCTGGGCTATAGGGACCCACAAAGTGTGTAAGGAAAAAAAATTAAAACTTCCCAATTTATTTTATTTATTCTTTTTGTAAAATGGGTAAATTATGTTATGATAAATAAATATTTCATTTCACAATATTTTTTTTACTTTTGTGAAAAATCTTTACCTCGAGGACCCCCAAACAATATTTTCTATACGGGGCCCCGCCAAAGCATGCTACACCACTGATAAAATAGAACTTAAAACGTAAATTTAAAAATATTTTATTTATAAATAATAGGACTAAAAAAATTGTAGGACAGCTTCTGACTGTAAACACATTGGTTGTGGTTTGATACTCAGTCGGAGAAATTAATATATTCAATTTATTTCCAATTTTCCGTTCAGGTAAGACAAGGCGCGGCGTTGAGTTCCGCCATTGAGCATGGAATGCGTTGAATTCGGGCGAAAAGTGAATTTCGTATCTAGTCTAGAGAAGGTCATCTTTGCCTACTCTGCAATTCGGGATGCAATAGAAAAAAGATTACAACTTAATTGAGGGGAATAAAAGCAAAGACGCTTCAGTCCAAAAATGTATTTCTTTAACGGAGTATATGAAATTTGAGAACTCACAAAGGCTCACATATTATGAGAGGCAACCTGAAAATCCACCGCAATTTTATAAAAAAAAGCACTTAGAAAATAACGCTTACGTGCAAAACAGCTTCGATTCAAAAAATCAAAAGTCGCAATTTCAAAATATCTAAGATGGCGAATCTATCATTTTTCATAGTAAGTCGATTGTGGATAGTGGCTCTTTCCACAATCTGGCTCTGATTATTAACACATATTAATAAAATATTCTAATAAAAGAACCAACATATAAATCGGGTAGAAATATCGATTTATTACGACACAGTGGAAATTTGCAGTTTACTCGATTTAGGTATTTTGTGACTGAAGCACCTTTGCTTTTATACAACTTAATTAATAAGCACTAAGTAATACACTTACTGGCAAGTTGTGCATATCGGGCTGAACTTGCAAAACACTAAAAAGGAAAAAAAAATCGGAATTAAAAAATGTGTGAACAAATAAATAAACAATATGACACATAAACAGTCTAAGTAAGTAAGTCTAAGAGTTTATTTATTATAATATACTTTTCTCAATTTAGTTAAGTTAATTTAGACAATCTTAAACAAATCTCAATTTGAAGGCAAAATTGTTCACGATGGTAGTGGGTTTGATTCCCACTCGGGGGAAAGATCATATTTAATTTTTCATTTCTTCGCTCTGGTACCTAAGAGATACGCACAGCATTGAGCTCCACCACTCCACACGTAACCACCTACATACTAAATTTCATGAAAATCGTTGCAGCCGTATCCGACATTCAGTGTTAATAATATTATAAATGCGAAAGTACATCTGTCCGTGTGTTACTTAATCACGCCGAAACTACTAAAGTGATTTAAATGAAGTTTGGTACAGAGATAGTCTAGAGACTGAGAAATGACATAAGCTACTTTTTAATTCAAAAAACGGACTATAAGGGGTTGAATATTTTTCCCTATTTCAACCCCTTTCAATTTTGCTTGGTTTTAAATCAAAAAATACTTGCCCGATTTTAACAATTCTTTCACCATTATATTAGAGCTATATTTTTAATGAATAAAGAAGACAATATTTATTTCCATAAATAATTAGGCAGACTTACTAAAAATTGAATAATGTAACCCAAGGTGTAAAAAAAAATGTCGTCTAATACCTCATCGTATGGGCTGCGAAAATTATTGATGATATAATAACAAAACAAAGTACTACAATATTAAAGAACATATACAAAAAGTCTTCTATAGCATATGCCTACCTCCGATGGATATCTCACTTAATATTAAAATTTTAGATTAAAAATAATATTTTTTTACAAGGCGTATATCAATTTCAACTTACCACTAAGACAAACAGAGCACACATATCCAATAGTGAGCAGTTCCCTGTGACAGAAGCAGGCGGCGCGGTAGTCCACGCGGCCGCGCCCCGGCAACACCAACTCACGCCTTTCACACGCCTCCGGTAGGAATACCCACTGGGTGTTGAAAATTAGGAAAAAATCTATTTATGTATATAAGTTATTCAATTAAGGGAACCTAGTGTTAAGACGCTCCGTTCCCTACTTTCCGCCAAATTTGGAGGAAAATATTATACAATAATATACTATAATATACTATTTTTTTAAATCTTACCAAAAGATACTGCAAAAGTCCTTCCAATGAGGGAACTTTTAAATAAAGTCCACCGGTGATGTCACAACCTTGCTGTAGCAAGCTTAAATGTTTGTCCAGAGAGCACACGTCCAATAATACTTGTTGTTTCTGAAATAAATTAATTAAATAAATTCAGGCAAAGGAGGCACGCAATTTTTCATTTGAGGCGGAAAGTGGAGATCTTTTTTATAGCCTAAAACATTAAAATGCAGTGGGATTCGAACCCGCGCCCCTTGGGAACTGACAAAACGTTCTGACAGGTAATCAATGCATTCTAAATGTGGCCTGGTACTAAAATTTATTTTTGACAGCATCTTTGTAGATTTTTACAAATTTCTCCTACACAAAGATCATTCTAAGACTACTCATTTGCCAAAAAAATATTATTTATTAAAAAAATTTAAATATTATTTATTTGCACACTTAGGAAATTAAAAAACAATTTTACAAGAACTTTTTTTAGCTGTTTTATAATTATTTAACAAAAAAACACTTACTTGTGCTGTAAAGAATACATTCATATAGTTAATATACTGAGCAGCAGTGTCTGAACTGCCTGTTACTATGAGGATACGATTGCTCATACGAAGGCCGGGTGAAGTTTCACGACGAATCTAAAAAATAAAAAAATGTAAAAAATAAACACTCTTATATGACATATTAGGGACAGTCAGAGACGATAAGAGCCACTACTATACTTTCATAAAAAAATCGAGATATTTTCTTGACGGCTTCGTCTAGGTCTATAAATAAAGAACTTCATACTTTTTAGTAAACAAGAAAGATCTAACTAAGATTTCTCTTAATTATATATTAAACTGTACATAAAACATTTTATTTTTAGCTTCACATTGTATCCCGCACACAGCAGGGTAGGCAAATGGAACCTAGTGTTAAGACACTCCGTTCCCCACTTTCTGCTGAAATCGGAGGCTTGCGTGTTAAGTGGCGGAACTTAACGCCGCGCTTTACCTCGACACCAGAGCGAAGTAAACGGAAATTTAATTTACACTCCTCGAGTGGGAATCGAACCCACAACCAGTTGTTTACAGTCACACGCTTGTGCCACTGGGCCACGACTGGCCACTTACATAAAACATTTTAAATTATTTTTAATGTGAAAAAGATATTTAGAAAATGTATAAAAATTTGAATGCAGCGGGATTCAATCCTGCACCTGCTGAAAACCGTTCAGGCACTCTGGCCGCCAAGCCATGTGTTTGAACACAATTTTTTATGTTTTCTTAATGTCTGTTTCAATTCGCTAAATGTAGGAATAGCACTTTAAATTTGTTAAAACTACTTTTAATGTTTAGGCACAAATTTTTGATAAATGACAAATCATGTAAAAGTAAAGTTTATATTTCTTTTATATAAGACACTGAATTATTTGTTTGTCATGCAAATTCAAGACTTGCTGCACATATGTGATGGAAGGTAACACTGCATTTTATGTTGATCTTACCAGAGCAGCCAATCATAGCGCAATGACAGAATCAGATTACAAAAAATTGTGTTGTAGGTTCTGTCTCACTTGCAAGAAATATTGTTTAAACATACTACATTGAGTATATTCATTTTATGAACTACACTTTACTATATTATGATAACCACAATCTACAAAATGTCCCAATTTTATGATATAACATACCCTAGATATATAACAAAGCGCCATAGCCATAGCACCAGCTAAAAGCGATTCACCAGGTCTTTCTTCTTGTGGTTGACTCTTTATTAGGTTAACTAATCTGAAACAAATGGAAAACATGTTATATAGTATGTTTTGGATTTATTTCAATTAAAACACAAGTTTATTTACTAAAGTTATATAATAGTAAGAACAATATTACAAATCTGTGCAAGAACCATCTTTTGCTTACCTCATTTTTACAGTTTTCTCAACCAAAGTAAACAGTTCATATTGGCCATCTATTTGTCTGACATCCAAGGGTTTTCCAGGAGAAGGGTATAAGTATTCACTAAAAATATTGATATATGTATATAAATATAAAATTTATAAATATTTAAAGAACAAATTAAACAATAAATAGAATTACTTAACCTTTTATGAAAATGGCATCCAATTATTGCTAATTGATTTCTAGTTTTTTGCATTAAATGTGAATTAGCAAATGCTATAACTGCATCCAAGCAATTTGTGAGTATCTTCGGGTCTTCAACAATGTACCTCTGGTTTGGATTTGTATCAACTATAATGACTAAAAGGCTGCTGTCTGATGGTACTGAAATGACAAATATTTTGTTTTTTATGTAGTGAAAATTCCTGCCTTAGATTTATAATAATTGTCCAGTGGCTACCGTAGTTTGGGTTGTTTGAGGTTATAGCTTCATTGTTACTTACCTTCATCGTCCATATTTGAAGCAATTGAAATATAGAACCAAACTTAATTAATATATAATATAGTAAAATTTAATTTAAAACAGAGGTTTAGTTATTATATTATTGTTTTTAAAACAAAACGCTTATGTTTAGCCTAGTATATAAACATTAGCCACAGATAAGAAATGTCAATAACGAATGTCGAAATGTCAAATAATTAATACAAATTGATGTTTATACATGTGGGTGTTTCTCCAGTTTAGACTATATTTGCGCATTTTCTTCGATAAACGCTAAATGTCATTTTTATTTAGATTTTATCGCGTTATATATTTTGGTGACCCTTCATTAAAAAGATGCCGGAAAGGCACATAGGTATTGAAAAGATTGAAAGAGTTATTGCTAATTAAAATATGTGACGTGCTACGGTAATGAACACTGTACACGGTAATGACTTTTATAGTGTACGGTGATGAAAAATTGAATCGTGGTAATGATACAAAATAGTGTATTGTCAAAAAAATAAATAAATTACATTTACAAACATGTGCAAGGAAGACGTACCAACAAACATATCTTAATATAAAGATACTAAGGTTCCTTTTTATTTTTACCTTGCTATTATTTCATATTAGTTTTTTTATGTTTTTGTGTGTTTGTTTTTCTTTTTAACAAGTACTATTACCGGTGACAACTGTATTTTGCAAGATGTGGCACCTAAAAATATTGTGCATTTAGTTGTAACAATTATTGTATGTCCAATAAATAAATAAATTATGAGTCTTGGATTCTCGGTAGCCCTACGAAGCGGTACGTTGCTTTCATTAACACTAGTGAGAAATATCAAAACGTGTAAAAGATTATGCAAAATGTAATCTGGAAAAGTGGAGAACTCGGAAAGCAGTCTGGTAAAAAACACAAAAATTAATGCCTAAAACATTAGCGGTCAACAGGTTTTAAAGAAATCAATAAATTAAAAGTTGCGCTGCACTACGATCTAAGAAACAATTTCCATTCAATACTTCAGTATTGCACAGTATTTTTCTTGCCGGCTATTTTTTTAATATCTGCTTTCCGTTTTGTTTCTAAATGTTATTGCTATTGTGTTTTTGTCAGGTGATTTAATATAATCTATACTTATAATAAAAATGTAAGCAATTGCTGTCTGTAAATGGAAGATGTTTGAAAAAAAAACATTGGGTAATGAAACCCAAAACAATGATTTTTAATTATTTTTGTTTGTTTGTGTACTTATGTACGCTAACCTCAAAGATGGCTTAACTGATCGTTAAATGTTGTATAATTATTGGCATTTTGTATATTTGTCAGAACTTTGTATCAATGTATGTTATTTAATTGTATTTTTCATGATCATGAGGTGGCCAGTCGCGGCGCAGTGGCATGAACGTGTGACTGTAAAACGACCACTCCTGGAGTGGAAATATTTAATATTCTCATTTCAGGTATTTAAAATCTTATTTTGACGAACAATAAATTCATTATTAAATTCATTATAATGGACGATCAAAAAACTATCCATTAAAGGTATTTATTAAATAAGTGTTACGCATATATATTTCCTCTATATATAGCAAACAACTGTTATACACATACATTTTTTATTTTTTACTTCTCTCAAGTAAAATGGTGACAGCTTATAAGCGTATTTCGTAAAAAAAATGATTTTTCTTTTTCGTTTAAATTAATTTCTTGCAATGAACGACTTGGAAAACATTTCATTTTTTATTTTGCATCCAATTTCAAAAAACATAAGTAGAAAATGTATTTAATGTGTCAAAACCTAATTCTAACTTTTGTCTGTTTGTGTATTTGCACGCGCATATCTTTACAACTACTTGACGGATTTCAATGAAGCATTTTTTGTTGCTGTAGAAATAAAATAATGAAGCCTTAACAAAGCTGTCATTAAGTTTAGGATCAACTTTTAACGTAAACAGGTTGTAAATAGAAGTAGAGTAACACTTATCAAAAAAAATCATAAAGTCCTCTCATACGAAGTTGCTACTAGCTTTCTATATAATTATAGATTCTAACTATACATGATAAAAAATATACTAACAATGTCAACTAATTACAACTACCGAGTTGGTTAGATATTATCAAAAGCAGCACGAGTCAGTCCTAAGCTTCCAAAGGTGATAGATTTGAGCTTCAATATAAGTATTTGTGTGACGTCAATCGTAATGTCAGGGTTGTATCAACAAAGCATTAATTATATTTTATTAAAAATATTTTTTAATAATGATTTATATATTTAGCAATAACAGAGAATAAAATAATATCAAAATACTTATCTTTTTCGTTAAATGACAATAAGTGTAGTTATTCAATAAGTTACTTTTAAGTAGCAGCCCTGTTTTTAAGCCTCGGTTGCGTGGGCAGGTATGCATGGAATGTCCATTTGACAAATATGAATCTATGACATACTGACATCTGTCCACGAGTGGCTATCGAACAATTAATTATACGAATAAATTCTTGTAAGCGCTTCGATATGATATGTAAGTCTTCACTATGAATATGAATTACTAGCCGTTAAATTTATTATCACTTTATAATATGTCATTATTTATTTTTTTAATTTGTAAAGGTACTGGCAACTAATTTTGGCGAATATAACTATTGAGTGTGACGTAAACTATTTTATAGAATCTTACTATTTGTTTTAGGTAAATTATGTAATTTTGTGAGCTTCACTTTATTTTTAAATTTTAAGTTTGGTAGTTAAACTTATGCCTTGTATATTACAATGCTGCCCATAAATGCTATTATAAAGCACGTATTGATAAAAATATCATTGACAAAAATATCAAACTCATTAAATAAATCATTTTTTTCTTAAATATCTACCTGTTTGATAAATTGTTGTAACATTCGAAGCTTAAGAACTTAATTAATGTATTTAATAATAACTTGTTTATATGTTGTAATTAGATTCTCGACAAAAATCCAATGTGGTCTTTACTGCCTTATCATTACATACTAATTTAGATTCTTCAGACTTCGTATTGTAACCCAGTACCTAATTGCAACCAAGTTTTTATAATATCGGTAATATTAAGCCATAACTCATTAAACAAAGGTAGATAAATTATTTTTTGGCCAAAAAACTTTCCATTGACTTACAAACAACCTTATCAGTAAGACGGTAGCTTATTATTGGTTTGAAATTGTATTTCATCGCGATGAGGCTCCAAGATATGGCACAAACTTATGTCATCTGTCAAAATACATGTTAACAGAAAGCGAAGATGTGGACGAGAGATAGGTTCCGAATAATATGGATATGACAGTGCTACATGTCATTTTACGACATTGTTTGTACAGCTAATGATATGCCCCATTTAAATGTAGGTGGTCTAAATAGAAAAAACGGTGTTTTTTGTAAGAGGGTCATGAAATATACTTGCAGTATGTAAGCCATAAATTATAATATTTCTTATACGGGTAATAAATTTTAACTCGTATTAGTGGTTTGTTTGTTAAAGTATGAATAATGAGTTTCAGGTTTGATAATTTTTTTGTTGTTTAATATGATGTATAAAGTAATATTTTATAAAATTATATTAATTATAAAAATATACATTTGTATATGAGATGCGACAATCTGTACTTCTGATGGCCAGGCGCTTCACATAAGCTGTTCCTCTATAGCACTTTAATTTTCTCTATGTCTCGATTTCGGGCAAAAAGTGGAGGAAGAAGTGTCGTGGTTCTCTCTGACTACTCTACTATCAAGGAAAACATCGAAAGAATAATAAATGTTTTCTTTTGTTTATATCGTCCTCTGCAAAAATTTCAATTCGTAACTCTTTCTTTTTATTGTTAACCTATTACTATTATTAAGGAAATTCCTCTAAGTATATAAAAGAGTTACTTTATTTTTTACAAATACCAACAATGTGTAATAATATATAATAACCCACATTACTTAGTAATTTCAAATGTAAATATTTTATGGTAGTATGGGTAATAAACATATACTGAAGTTGCCCCAGTCAATGTTCAATCAAGTTTCAGAAGCTAAGCAAGTCTCAGCTTTATAGGTAATTTCAAAGTACGAATATAATTAACAGTTCGCGGCCTATCAGTTTAATAAACACGGTTGGTAATTGAATGAGTTTTTACGAGAACATTGTTTACAAGAAACACTTCGTGCCAGAGGGCAGCGACGGTACATTAGCGCGAGCTTTCGAAAACCGAACTGGGAAAAAGAAAAAGGCGGGAACGAAATAATTATGCACGTTCCGTTTCGTAATGGCGTCGCGCTACCGTTTCGCTTTAATAGCTCGCTTGTTCTCAGAATTTAATTATGCTCACAGCGCTCAGATTAGTTGCCCGCGATCTTTGTTAATAGCTCTAATAAACGATGACGCTCGACTTTTACCTGTTTAATTTTTAAACTTTACTTGCCAACCTCGTTTTATTACGTATTGAAAAATAATAAATGTTGCCTTTTTCTTCACAAGTATACTTACATTATCGACAAAGCTTCGCTGATGGTTATGATTTCTAAGCATCGTATAGGCAGCATTAATATTAATAATTCAATAACGAGTTTCCAAAAACAAATTGTCTAAACGATAAGACGTCTGACGCAAACAAAACAGAACCGATCCAACCTTAATAAGAACCGGGGACCGAGATGAACACAAAAGAAAAAGATAACGGCCTATTGTTTTTTATCATGTTGTCAATATCACGCGGCCAAATTTTCTATATTGGAATGCCACGATTCGCCAATAAGAAGCGGGGAAGAATTGATTTATTGTCCAATTAGCGTCGGTCAGGTGTGCCAACTGCCAAGATAGCATCAGGCCGGCCAACCTAACTCGGTCGTAACTACTATTTCTTTGGGTGTTTTCCGTTTAAATGGCATATTGGAATCAAAAAAGAACCTTTACACGGTGCTGCCAGCTTGCTCAGAGGTCAATTTACAATTCTGATCGTTCGCGGCCGAGATCCGCTTAAGTGGAAATCGATTTGAATTAATTGTGCTTCAGCTTTTTATTGCGTAGGAACTTTAATTTGATAGGGATTGTTTGGTCCGTTACATATACATCGAGGTTAATGCGTTCATTAATAAATATAATTAATGTATACTATTAATGTGTCATCACTTTATGGGTTATATGTTTTAAAGATTTATGAGGTTTTTTATGGTGGTTGGGTTGTTTAAATCAATTTATTAATTGTGACGGACAGCGTGATATCAATCGTAGGAAACAGGTGTTATTAGTACTTAATATATCTTTAACTTTTTTGTCACATTTATTTGTTTATATGTCAAATGACTGAATTACGTCGTATCGGCGAAGTTAAAAAAGCTTATGGCTGTATGGGCCGTCGCACCTTTATTTTTAATGTCAATTTTAATTTCATTTTACCAGTAATTAATGTGAAAAGCGAAGCGGTGAGTGAAGATTTGTAACTCGATATGGTAAATGGATTTTGGCAATAATTCATGGGCAAAATTTACTGTCACAAATCATTATATAGAACAGACCTGATTATTAACGTTAATGACCTGATTATTAGTTTAGTACGTATTAGTATAGAGATAGATAGTTAATAAGTTTTTTAAACCCGGCTCTTAGAAACCGTGCACGAATAGGCTCGAATGCCTCTGGGTTAAAATCCTTATAAATTTTCTAAAAACGTTTCTCAATTTCCTAAGTATGTGAATAACAATTATAAATATTAAGAGATACAATTTGAAGGTGATTATTTTATATTTCATCCAAAAAATGGAATTAAGCTCTAAATAATGCAAGAAAGGCCATCTTTAAAATAAATTTCATTATTATTATATATTCTGATGTGTATTATTTAAAAAAAAACAAAATCACTTAATTTCACATAACAACAAATATTAGTTTGGTGAAATAATAATGACGACGATCTATTAAACAGCGTCACTGTAATTGACTGAGAGGGTAGAGATTGTATTACGTCGTTAATAGCATCTCTACGACTTCTCGTGTTACTCAATCACTTAAATGGTTCACACTATTGTTTTAATTACAAGCTAATAACTTATATATAATATATATAACTACATGAAAAAAATAATTGGCAATATATGTGTTTTTTATGTTAATCCTTATTTTCTCTAAAGAAAGTTTTTTAAATATTATTATAGTGACCCGCTCGATATATTTATCCATGTATTATACATATGTATAAACCATCTTTTGAATCATCCTATTTACTAAAAGAAACCGCATCAAAATTCGTTGCGAAGTTTTGAAGATCTAAGCATATACATATACATCCAGATAGACGCGGGCAGGGACTTTGCTTTATACTGTGTCGTGAGGTGCAATTGTAGAGAAGGTTTTTTTGAGCTTCACACTATATAAGCACATCGTTCCCCATTTTCCTCCGAATTTTGGAGGCATTGCGTGTTAAGTTGCGGAACTTAACGCCGCGCATTCTTCGAGTGGCAATCGAACTCACAACCAGTCGCGTTTGCAAGGGTACACGGCATGTCTGCCCTCTAAGAGTGGGTTAGACTTAATTATGCTACTATGCTATGATTGTACGTATTGTTCGTGGATTTAAATACTGCGCAGGCTATAGGTAATTAGTATTTTTATTTGTAATAGACAATAAATGCTTTGACGTTTCCCTTACCTTTTAAGGGAGAGCCATTTTAAATGAACATGTGCGTGATGACTACAATGTAAAATTCAATCTAGTTTTACACACAATATGAAAAAAAATCTTTGAAATGTACTGAGAAGAACTGGCAAAAATAGTCTGTCCGATTTTTTTATTATAGAATTTAATATTAATAGGGGCCAGTTGTGGCGCAGTGGCACAAGCGTGTGACTGTAAAACGACTGGTTGTGGGTTCGATTACCACTCGAAGAGTGCAAATATTTAATATTTCCATTTTCTTCGCTCTGGTGTCGAGGTAAAGCGCGGTGTTAAGTTCCGCCTCTTAACACGCAATGCCTCCGAATTCGGCGGAAAGTGGGGAACGGAGTATCTTAATACTAGGTTCCCTCTGCCTACCCTGCTGTGTGCGGGATACAGCGTGAAGCTAAAAGAAAGAAAGAAGAAAAGAATTTAATATTTCTTCTATCTTATAGGTATATTACAAGAGTTCATAACCGTAAGTTGGTTGATGTGAATTTTTTTGAAGGAATTTTTAGAAACGGGTTAAAATTTTCTAACACAGCCGCATTCGAACCCGCGTTTCTTCGGGAAACGCCCAAACCTCCTACAAGATAATACTTAAATTCAAAAGCCATCTTTTTAATATTATGTTTTTTTACCTTTAAATATATTTTTAACTTATGACCGCTTGCGGCTTCACCAGTACACAAATTTAGCTATAAATTTTCATCCCCTATTTCAACCACTTATTTTTTTTAAAAAAGTAGCCTGTGTTTACCCTGCGTTGGCAACTATTATCATTTCACATTTCATATAAATTGAGCAGATTGATTAACCGTTAAATCGTAACAGACAGACGTATTTTCTCATTTATAATATTAGTATGGGTAATAGTCGACTGACATCATGTATTGATATCTGTAATCTAACATGGCTTAAGCTATACTAATTCTATTTTACTAATAGGTGTTAAGGCAAATGTAAGCGCTCTATGCTTGTTAGTGATATAGGAAGTACTTTTTCATACAGCAAGTCATAAACGGGGCGAAAATCCAAAAAAAAAGGTTCTAGAAATAATCAGTGCAAATACTATGTCCATATGTCTAAATATTTAAAAAATATATATTTAATTGGTAATAAATTATTTATAATGAGCAGTATGTTGTGTTTTGTCGTCATAAATGTTACAACGTGTCTACTAAATTATAGTTTCTGTTTTATTACTCTGTTAAAGGGACACAAAACGTGATGTTTCAATATCACTTAGTTCATTCCGATTTAATATTTTTATTTGCCACCTTTAAAGAGTGTGAAAAATAATTTTTCAAAAGTTTTTCATTTTCTGTTCCGTTTTGAATGTGCATGCTGTTTGGTGAAATTTAGCGAATATTATTCATAGTAAAAAAAGGCACCTTTCTTTCGCATAACAGAGAAGCCACAGAGAGCTTATTGCTAAGATACTCCGTTTTCTCTGCCCTTCTTAAAATCGAGACATTACTTATCCCAGTTTTATTCAATCGTGTCACGGTGAAGCATCGAATCCACAACCAATTGCGTTTACAATCAGAACAGTCAATAATAATTATTTTACAATTGTTTTTACACTATATACATGTTTTTTCTGTGTAACTATTAACTATTATATAAAAATATGTTTACGTTAACTTAACATATGAGCAAAAATAAGACATCAGTTTTTTTGTCAAAAGTAACTATAAAAATATTTTTCTTCTAAAGCAGTAAAACATGTTCTGCTCATATGTTTAAAAATAAAATACATTTACAAATATCTTTTTTTACCTAAATCTTTTTTTATATAAATATTTTACTATAAATAAAACGATGTACACAATAGACGAGTAGGCATTCAATTTAACTGCAAAGTTGCTGACTGTCCGTCCGCTAGCAGTCAACAGCCCCGGTGCCCAGGCAATTGATGCTTATAGACGGAACCGTTATTGGATCACTCAATACTACTATCACGCCATAACTTTGCTATTTAAACTAAATAAAATATGTGTTTTTTTTTATAATATTGTTAATTACATATCTATTTATCTATTATGAAGTTAGAATATTATTTAATATAATATTCTAACTTCATATACGTGTGGACAGTCGTGGCCCAGTGGCACAAGCGTGTGACTGTAAACGACTGGTTGTGGGTTCGATTCCCACTCGGAAGGAGTGGAAATTATATATCCATTTTCTTCGCTCTGGTGTCAAGGTAAAGCGCGGCGTTAAGTTCCGCCACTTAACACGCAAGCCTCCGAATTCGGCGGAAAGTGGGGAACGGAGTGTCTTAACACTAGGTTCCCTCTGCCTACCCTGCTGTGTGCGGGATACAGCGTGAAGCTATTAAATAATATTCTAACTTCATATATAGAGGTCGGTCGTGGCGCAGGGACACAAAGTGTGACTATAACTGCGACTGGTTCTGGGTTCGATTCTTACTAGAAGAATGGAAATATTGAATATTTCAATTTTGAAAATAAAAATATCCACGCGTATATTTCTTAGGTACGATAATAATTATTATTTTTATAGCATGATTTACTTGCCAGGACATCATCATCATCATCAGGTTAAAGAGAAAATAATTTTGAGTACGTTCTTTTTAGTTTCTTTATTAATAAATATCTTAATCTTTATTAATAAAACAAAATTAGTCTAATCTTATTTATTATTTGTCTACACTAATTATTGCAATTTCATCACACATATTATTATCGAAATTGCCAAAAATATTTACTGTGCAAAAATATAATATACGTCTTTTTACTTAGTTATTATTATTAATTTTTGCATCTACTAATTTACTTTTGCTACTGAAAAAGCTTGTTCAAAGAATTTAGGTTATACAAAATTAAAAATAGAAAAGTATAAAAATAAATTTACAATATCAATAGTAATAATTTAATTGAGAGCACGTTTAAGCAGGACTCTTACTACTAACTTAGTCTATTGAAGACTAGACATGAATTGCAGATATTGAAACTATGGACGTCGCAGGAACTTCGCAACTAAATTACTGATGTTATTAGATAGCCGTAATTTGGGATATAAATATAATCTAATCTGATCTGTTGACTTAGTGTGTAATGGAATGTTAGTGTACTAACTCGCAGGTCGTCGTTTCAATTCCTATCAGAAATGGATCTGTGTAGCGAATGCACCATATTTTTTTATATCTGGGTATTACACAAAAGTTTATTTGTTTTTTAGATATTTTTTTTAAATATTTTTTCTTGAAGTTATTGTACAATATTCATTAAACTATAGTAGCATACATTATTATTATAAAGTTTCATCACAATGATTAGAAATACATTACATTTCACACATTTACAACAGTCTCCCTAAAAACAGAGAAAACGTAATTTACGTCATTGTTCCATTGCATAAGCGATATGAGTAACATAAGTATTTATATATCAGAGAATAAACAATGGTTTAATTTAATTACATACAATTATACCTAGTTGAAACAAATATCAATACAATTAACATCAAAATCTAAGTCAGCATTTATTTTCAGTACATTCCCAAAAACCACACATTCACTGCAGAAAAAAGCTGCGAAACCTCATTAATAATACTGGAAAAGCAATACAATGAGTTGAGAATTAAACAAAATTACAATTTGCCGTGCCCACTGCACTGTATTAAATTTGTTTGGCACGGTTTCCTAACACCCCGTTTCACCGCCATCTATTAAAAGTCCACCACAGGACCGACAAAGACGGCGCATAACGCCTCGCCCGCATCCCGCACTCGATACGCGCGAACGAAAGAGACGCAATAATGGCCGGAAATTAGCACTCGTCTATCTTTCATTTTACACCCCAAATTTTCTTATTCCAATTTCCTTTCGCTACGACCGTCCTCCAAATTACTGGCCGTAACTACTACGATTTTACTTATATAAAAATATATCGTATTAAACAACGAATAGGATACAAAATCGTATGGTTTCAAGAGAAACTTTTGCAGCTTTTCTCGTTCAGAAGCACTTTAGAACACTCTGTCATTTGAAATGAGTCATTTTCTGATAAGAATGCCCTATTGGGTGAGACGTGTGCGATTCGGGCCGCTTGGCCGATAATACCATTTCCGAATATAGATAGCGAATAAGTCGGGTGTCGGTTTTTGTCGGAGTTTTAATAAAGCATAGGGGGTGGCCGAGATATGGAAATGAGCGTGTGGAGAAGAGGAAATTTGAATTTATATACCAGCTAGTTTTATTCATGAGGGTGCGTAGAGATTACCTCCTATAGGGATGATTTCAGAACGTTTATGACTTTAAAAGATTTATATTTTACGATTATATGTGGTTAATTATGTGGAAATTTGAGTGAATTTCTATACAGGTGGATTATAAAGGTGGACCAATTTTTTATCGTGCGTGGGAACGTTATTGTGTATTATGTCAATGGCGGAACAGATTTTACAGATTTCGTACAGACGATTTAATTTTTAAGCGTGTATGAACTAAATCGATGATTAGTGATTGCGGTTTGAGTTCTCTTTTTTAGATCTGAACAGATAATAGCTATGAAATTTGGTAAAACTAGCTTCTTGACACAAAAGTAAAATGATTTGTTAGATTAAAGTTTATTACTGGAGGACATTTCGCGCCTGAGTGCAGGCAATGGTAACGAGTTTGAATTTACACATATTAATTACTTCTTTATACGATGTCCACGGTAATAAATTAAAGAGCAATTGCTCAAATCTCTTTGGTTTTGATAAAATTCTCAAACTCATATAACGTCTATGTTACTTCTATGCCAGAAGAAAAATAAAGAACAGTTAGTTGAGTTATAAACAACAAAGCCACTTTAGATATTATATTTTATTTAGATATAGTACAGAATGCTAAACAGATAACACACGTATTTATTCCGAATGATCATCATATCACATAGTATAATCACAAATTCATTCAAAGATCATCTAGAACTACATCATCTACCAAAATACATATTTTGGATTATTTCAAAAATTGCACCAATAAAAAACGGGTCATTCACAAGGTAGTGTGATACTTAATATTATTAATTCCACTTTACAACCATTATCCCACACCTCCATTCTGACAATGCTACCACCATAAATAATAATATTCAACAAAACAAATTTTTATCGTCCGAGACTCGCCTTCGGTACAAGTGGTCCATTCACTGGTTCATTCATTCATAAAGTGCAAAAAATAGCATCTCATATAGACCATTGTGAACAGTTAATCTATTACGTCTTCATTTTAGTATCCCGTGGGATTTGAGAATGTGATGATGAATTTCAATTCATTCATCCACTTAGGCATTATGAGTCTATAACATTTTTGAGTTTTATTGCTGTGAAAAAAATTAAATGTTGTTGTGTTTTTTTTATAATGTGGATACAGTTTTTTTAATCTGTATTTTAAAATCTACTAAGGCACTGATGGGTTTATAGCCTTTAAAAGTTTTATTTCTATGGAAAAAAATGGTGAAAGTTTTTATATTATTGGCTACTTTTTTTAATCTGTAACAAAAATATACTTAGGCAATATGAGTTTAGAGCATTTTAGCGTTTTAATGCTATGAAAAAATAAATGATAATATATTTTTTATAATATTGGCTATATTCTTTTTATTTTTTATAAAAAAATAATAATAATCTATCCTACTGTTAATGCAAGAAATAAACAAAATGAAACGAGAATTAGAG
This sequence comes from Dryas iulia moderata, assembly GCA_019049465.1. Lineage (NCBI taxonomy): Eukaryota > Metazoa > Arthropoda > Insecta > Lepidoptera > Nymphalidae > Dryas > Dryas iulia. The sequence continues at coordinate 6,367,154 of CM032437.1, forward strand.
CTTTAATTAGCTGAAAAAAATAATCCATTATTTAGAATTCTTCTAGTTTAATTATTAATTTAAAAAAGAAAAGGTTATTGAATAATTAATTTGGATGTTGCAATGACAGAACAATACGCCATATTAACATTAATGAAGAACGTTGAAATTGTTCATAATTAAATTATGTCCATACGTCGACTGAATGCCAACTTGTATAATTATCGTTAATTACGTATCCAATTATAAAAATTGCAACAAAAACGGCTATTATGTTTATGCTAATTGTTTACTTGACATTTTTTTTAATGTATATATTCCATTTAAAATAGTAAGCTCTATGAATCATGTTTTTCTTATAAGTACTTAGGTCAAAGTTTAAATGTCTCAAGGAAAATTATATGTATGTACTCGTATGTATAATACCTTTGTGACAGAAGAGAAAATCGATATTGTTGTTAGAATTCTATCTATACAAATAAACAAAATTAGAGTGCCTGTTTGTAATTAAAAATAGAATAGAATAGTATAGAATAGAATAGAATAGTATATAGTAATTAAAAATAGCTTATTACTAAATGCATAAATTAAGTACATATTTTTTTACAACTTTTCTCTGTTTGTTTCTCGGTTTGTTCCAACTGATCTCTGGGACGGCTGGACCGATTTTTGCAAAAGTTGCTCTAGCAGATAGTTGATGTAATATAAAGTAGCTTAGACTACTTTTATTTTAGAATTATATTTTTGTTCTTAAATTCCACGCAGACAAAGTCGTGGGCATAACTAGTATACTATTAGTGTTAGTGTTAAAGAATAAGTCAAGTGAAGATAATATTTTTCTAACGGTTTACTACCAAATTAGTAAAGGGAAATTTAATTGAAACATTTAAAATACTAAGAGGTTTCTTAAATTTACCAAAAATGTATATAAAAATCTATTTTAAAATTGTCACCACATAAAATATATAAAATGCAATTTTAAATGATCGATTTTCCTCGCATCGACGGTCTTCCGTTCCACGAACGATACGACTCTATAAACGTTTTCGAAGTGAACGTGAACGCTTTAAATGGTTTTGAATAAAAAAATCATATTTGCAATATAAGCATATAAGTACATACGTGTATACTGTAAATAAAATGATTGCATGGTTATTATACATATTAATATAATAAGAATGTAAGTTAGTATAGTCTTTTGTATCCATACTTATATTATAAATGCAAAAGTCTGTGTGTTTGTCTGTCACGCTTTCACGGCTAATATACCGATCCGATTTGGATGAAATTTATAATGAAAGTAGTAAAAGTGACTGGGTCTAACATAGGCTACTTATTTTTTAAAAAATCAACCTCTAAAAGGTTGAAATGGGGGATGAAAGTTTATATGAAAAATCTAAACTGCTTGACCAATTGTAATGAAAATTGGCATAAATATAGTTGATAATATAAGCTTAAACAAAGGCTACTTTATTTTTTAAAAATGCGTTCCTGAGTGTTGCAATATAACAAAAAAGTTCAGGCGGCGAACCCGCGAGCGGGCCGCTAGTTCGAAATAAAGTTAATAAATTCAAGGGATACATGTTATAATTATTTTAAAAACGTCAATTTTAAAAAGGAATGAATATTTTAAGAATATATGTATTTTTTATAAAATAATTTACTTTCTCTTATGTAATATTATGATTGTAAAATACATCTGTATTTAATTTTTGTTCTTTATATGAAGTTATATTTTTTATTATTGTAGTCTCAGACTTTTTCTAGTGCATAACAGTTTATTCAGATGGAATGGATAGTGTTAAGACACTGCATTCTTTACTTTTCGTTGGAAACGTAGCTTTCCATTTTTCACTTTGAGACGTGAGAGTGGCGAAACTCAACGCCGTGGACGGAGTGTCTCGATAGACACTGTAAAACCTTCAAGCTGTTTTTTAAATAACTAAATGTCTAAATATAGTGGAAACGTCAATGCACCATTGTCACAAGTATTTGTATAATACAGTCAAATAAAATAATCAGAACGCATCCATGATTTTATTGTTGGCTAATGACTGTGCATACTTGTGTGCTATTATTGACATGGCCGAGGAGGTTTTCTTTTTTGAACAATCATTTTATTAAATTAATTAGTCTGTTGTCATTAGTAGGGTTGGTAATTGAAACATATTTTCTATGTCAGCTTAAAGTTAAACTTATCTAAAGAATTTCGAATATATGATCAATAGAATAATATAGTACTATGTTAGGAAAGATCACGAAAGGATTATATTTATCTAACTACCGACCTGGTCATTGCGGGTGAAGCAATAAAAGAATAGTCAAAACTGCATTTAAATCAGTTAAGCCGATTCTGAGATTAGTCTACACAAACAGACATGGAGTTAAATAGAAAATAAGTTTAATAATCATTGCTTTAGGTTCTATTACATAGATAAATACCCCTTTATATCTTGTATATTTTTTCTATTTATCTTCCATGTATAGACAGCGATTAGTTACATTTTTGTTATATGCATAGATTATATGTAATATTAGTTTTATATATTTCGAAGGACTGCTGCTGGTTGTGGGCTCGTTGCCCACTCGGAGAGCAGCTAAAGCGCAAAAATTAATTCTACTACTTAAACCAAAACGTCTTGATTTTGGACTAAGAAAAGTAGAGAACGGAGTGTTTGACTTTATGTTCTCTCTGTCCGAATTACCCTGCTATGCGAGAAATTTCTTAAAGAAAATATTTATTTCTCATCATAATTCAACGTTGTGTGTCATATAATTTACAATTACCACATATATTTTATTGATACAATACCTAGAAATATATTAAAAAGTCAAATTGACAATTAATTCACACATGACAGCCCTGACACAATAAAGATGGCTGAAAAACAATTTTTTCCCAGCAAGAATGTTAATGTAGCTCAGTGCCAATCTGCTAACGATTCTCGTTATATCGGAGGTTGTTTTTGCCGTGTTTCTACGCCAATACAATGTTCGAAGCTACAATTAAATGGATATGCAACGGTGACGGGCATGGCGACGTAAATCGATATGTGTAACATGTTACAACAACCTTATAGGTGTTGCTTTTTATGAGTTCTACGAGAAAGCGTTTATATATTATGTTTAATTTTTATATAAATTAAAAAGTAATTGTCATTTCGCTTCCTTTTATGGTTGAGATTTTTTTCTTTTGGTATTCTTTAAGTGAATTAACATTAAAATGTAATATATGATATAATAAAATATTATATAATATATAAAACGGTAATATAATACGAGTGATTAATGCATCGATACTAATATTACAAATGTGAAAGTCTGTCTCTCTGTTACGCGTTTATGACTAAACCGCCAGCCCAATTTTGATGGAATTTGGAATAGATTTAAAGGTAAATAAAGGCTGCTTATTTTTCGAATGAAAAATGAACCTACAGGCTGAAATTGAAAATTAAAAATTGGTTAATAAATATAAACCGCTTAACTTAAGCGGGAACTTAAGGGCGTCCAAAATGCAAAACAGCTATCGTCTTGTTGTCCACGCGAGCGAAGCCGCGAGCAAGTCGTTAGTAAAGAGCTTATAACTCTGAAAAAAAAAATAGATTTATTCTCTAATTATTTTCATTATTAAAAGTATCTGACTTTTAATGTGCAATTAAAAACGGTCGATTTAAAATAAATAATTGACACTATTATATTATTATTCTAAAATATTAATATATTATTTTTTATTAAAAAACAATTTAATTAGAAAAAAATCTATAATTGTGCCTTTATCTATCTATTGTTTGGGATCACTTTCGCGTAATTGTTTTCAATGGGAAGGCACATTTTTACATCATTAAGCCGAGTGTGTAATATCTACTGTTAAATGTCGATTCAATTATAAACAATAAATTAGCTGAAAAAATCTTATTGTATGCTTCTTTAACTCTTATATTCTTAACTAGCAACCCGCTCGTGGCTTTACTTGCGTAAATTGAACGTTTAGCCAATTTATTATAATATTTAATTTTTTTTTTGTAGAAAAGAAAAATAAATTGTTGTAGCTTTTTTACTTATGAACCGATTGAAATAAATAAACATTAAATGTTAAAGAAGGTTACTAAAACTCAAGTCAAAACTATATTTAAATTGGTTAAGCCATTTTTGAGACTAAAGTACATAAACGGACAGACAAACAGACAGACAAGCAGATAAACAGACAGACAAACAGACAGACAAGCAGACAGACAAACAGACAAATAGAAAAAATATAAAAATCGTTGTTTTGAGTTCTATTAATAATGACAAAAGCTATTTTTTCACATGGATCGCGCATTTACATGAAAGGAAGATTCCATGTAAGGCGATCAGTTAAATTTTTATTATACGTATAGATACACACCTGTATATAGCGTGTTAACGAACTTCTTTTTCTTCACTTTATATGAGGCGAAAAATTTTTACTTGACACTTATTATGTTTTCCTAACAGACTATATAAAGAATTGAATATACGTGTGTAGCTATATATGTATATGTGTATATGTGTACATAAAATGTTCCAAAAATCTAATTTTAAGGAAATTGAGTTCAAAGTTTGAGTTCAAAAGTTTTTGCGCCATCATTTTAATAGGGTTGATAAACGACTTTAACTGATATAATAAATATTTTTTATAAAAGAATTAAAATATTATAATATAATAATAGAAGTTATTAAAAAAAACAAAATATAACCGTAACACAAAGAAAATATTAATCAAATATAAACAAATAAAAATAAAAACTTTTTAAGGAGCGTGAGGCTTTTTCGTGCATAGCAGGGTCATATAGTAAACTCGTTAGTAGTCATAGTTCTATTATAACAATTTAAATTATAAATTTAAGCAATATTTATGATTTAAGTGAGAAGGATAGAAAGTAAAAATTATTTATAATAATATATGACATATTCTATACAGGCGAAACCGCGAGCAAGTCGCTAGTCGCTTTAATATATGTATAGTAGAATTTTATATTGAAATACAGTTAAGTTATATAAAAAAATAATCGTACGTTGGATTCTTCGTAAAGTTTTGTGAAACAACCTGCTGTGATATTGCAAGTATAGTTCGTTCATGTTTGCGTATAACTAATATGAATATGGCGAATGAACGGACTTGATCGTTTGTAAAAAAATTTCTCATACTAGAAAATAGGGGCTTAGGATTGAAATTATAAGACTGGAAATAAATTAATTAATATAAAATTTTAATTTTATTATACTGTTTCAAGATTGGATAGGTAACTTACAGAGTGTAGAAAAAATTCAGTAAAGTTAAGTAAAGTTATCTTATAAAATCCTTTTTTTTAGTTTCACGCTATATCCTGCACGCAGTAGGGCAGGGGGAACCTAGTGGTATGACACTCCGTTCTCCACATTCCACCGATTTCTGGAGGCATTGCGTGTTAAGTACCGAAATTTAATACCGGGTTTTGCCTCGGTACCAGAGCCAAGAATGTAGAAATGTTAAGTATTTCCACTCTTCGAGTGGGAATCGAACCGACAATGAGTGGCGTTTATAGTCACAGTTTGTGCCCCTAGGCCACGACTGAATTTATTATTTTGCAAAAAGTTCAAGATTAACTGTTTAAACTATACTCTGACATTATTACATTTACGAGGTGCAAAAATAACAAGCACGTTCTAAGAATAGTAAAAGTTAACCAATGTTTTGATGAGTGCCACACGCAAATATTTTGAATTATTATCTCTTTTGACATTTTTTTTTTCTTAAACATCGCATCAGGTGGGTCCAATATAACGCAAAAGGTAGCAATGCATTATGCCATGCAATATTTTGTATTTTATATTGATCTATTCATATACTTAAAAGCCTGACATTCTCAGTACGATATTGACAGTTATTAGTGGTCTGTGGCACGAAAATAATGATGTCAACCAAATAACTATAGATACTTAGATAGACAAAATTTTCCATTGCTCACAAATATACTTTCTGTTTTTTACAAATAAAACAAAAAAAAAACAAATGTATTTAATTGTAGGATGTAAATAAAATTTATTTTTAAATTCCCAATAAATTGAAAATAAAATTTGCTATAATTAATAAGCATAATTTGCCTACAAAATTTTTAGTTTCTTGTTGATATTGAAAAAAATCGAAGTACTAGAATTATATTGTCTAATTATTTTCTGTGATTTTATTTTAAAAAAAATGCAATTTATTTCATTTATACAATATGTGAATACATATTCTAGTAGTAATTACTAACAAGGGTAGGGTGAGATTTTATATTTTAATTCAATTTGAACTTATCTAAATTTGGTAACTATGCCTTTGTGTGCAAATGTTCGTAAGAATAAACATTAGATCTCGATAAGGGTTCAAAATGTTTGTATCTGATGGTTTATCCGATAACGCTACGATATGTTTACAGTTGGAATAAAAATAATTACGTGCTTGTTTTTAATTTATGCGTAAGATAAGATAAGAATTGAGTGTAAAGATACAAAGTTACTATAGAGATATCAAAGAGCATAAAGAGGTTGACATAATTACAGCCTCTGACTGAAATACGACGGTCATAGGTTTAATTCCCATACGAGGAAATGGTTACATTTAAATTAATTTCCTTCTTCGATCTGTTATCTAAGTCAAAGTGTTGAATTCGGTCACTCAACACGCAATATATCGATTTCCTGCAGAAAATGGAGGACAGAGTAACTTGATACTAGGTTCTCTTTGATTACCATGTTATGCGGGAAAAAAGTGTAAACCATATATATGTATATTTTTACTTATTTATTTATTTATTTTCCCAATAAATAAATAAATAAGTAAAAATATATATGGCTAATAAATATAAATAATATATGGCTTCCCGCCAACGCTATCTACTATGATACAATTTATATTATCTTATTACACATAAACCTTATTATTACACAGTATATCTCAATTACAGGTTAACACATCATAAAAAATTTAAAAAGAAATATTGCTCATTGAAATGTATATACGTAAATATATCAAAAAAATCTGTGCTTTCATTTATTTGATATTGCATTTAACATGAATTTTTCAAAAGGAAACTTAAACGTAGATTACAATTAATAAAACAACCAAAGACTGCTTTACATAAAGAGTTTCAGCTGTCCCAATAATTTTAAAATAACGATTTAAATATCGTATTTTTCAATATAATTTGCATGAGGTAACGATGTTTTCATTTGCGTCGGCCATCTCGTCTGTTTTTGAGTATGCAAAGGAGGCCATTTGCATGGCACCCAAACACGACCTAATTTGGATTCAACCGCTATCTCTGAAATCGTTAACCACGCACGGTAGCGAGAAACACAATAAATATAAGGGGGACAATAAATATAATTAAAAAAGACGAAAACGCTTGTCTCTTTTCATCTCAGACATCCCAGCTTCCGAACATCCTTATGTCTACACTCGTATTAAGGGGCGAAATGTGTCCTCTCTGTTTTTATCATATTGCGATGGGATTTTAAATGGTTGCTACATTATATGTTTTGAACAGTTGTATTGTTTGAAATACGGTTTAGTATTTGAAGTTTAGTATTTTTCATTTTACAAAATTGTTCTTGTGATGTAATCACCAATATAATAAATATTAACTACAACAGATACTATTGTAATACTGGACAGTGTTTAAAATATTATAGAGATCTTTGAATAAAAAAAATCAATGACTCATTGACTATATAATATATAAAGTCCATAGTGTCACGTACAAGCGAATTCCAACTCTCTCCATTAATTGGAAGCGATACGGAAACCACAGTTAGTTCTGGGAACTTGATTTTGACATCCCATTTCGTCTATGAAGAATATAAAATATAAAATTCTACAGTAATAGGGTTCGAGTAATGCAATCGGAGTTGTCGTTCGTTCTAAATTTATTGCACCAATTAGTAGAGTCCACGTGAAGGAGCTTATCATACATTTCGATCGCGCTCTATTTGGGAGGTAACGGTCAATAATGGTAGAGTTTCGGGGAACGCGCCTTTGATATGCCTTTTTTTACAAGTAGCTATTTCCAGAAGCGAGAATGTAACAAGTTAATTGGATAGAAATATTCCAATGGCAACACTAACTGGACGGTATGGGAATCATTATGTACACAGATTAATAAACATTTCTGAATGCAATTTAAGAGGTATTTGTAGATGTTTACCATAATGAGAAAAATCATTACACGAACAAGTTGAACGATGGATGTTTTTTACATAATAATTACATTTTAAGTAGGTATGTACTTTTGGTTGCAATCGTCATACAAATTAAGCTTAATTATGGGGAAATTTATATATCGAAAAATTCTCGATCTGAACGCGGCGCAGACACGACAAAATTCACGAATTTTAATTTGGATACAAAATTTTAAGTGATACTTTTCTTGATAGGGACTTGACTCATGTTGTAGTTCAACGGTAGAAGTTTTAATATATTTTTTTAAAAAATGATAGGAAATTGATTTGTAATGACGGAAATCAATAACCTAGTTAAGTGTTTTTCTCATTTCACTTCCATGTTTATTTTTAACTGTTTTAAAATAATTAAATATTTCAATAATACTTAAATAAATCTATATTTTAAAATACTTATCAATTTATTTTAGTAAAATCTCTATTTAGAAAACAATTAAATTAACAAAGTAAGGAAAAATATCAACGGTAAACTTCCAAAAACACACAAAACAAGAATCAAACAACAACATCGCGTTGGGGACACGTTGCACCGTTGTTTTTTCTGTCTACCGGTACCCATGCAACCTTGCGGCACTAACCTGCTGAACATCTCTCATGTCCATCCATATATATGCGTAGTGTGACACAGTTCCATCTGTTGTCCGGTGTCGATCTTAAAATCCGGTAGCTAAAAGTAATTTGTGAAATTACCTTCTAAGAATTGGACTCAATTAAGCGTCGGAGCGGGTACCTGTTTGGATAAACGTAGCTTTTATTTGGCTATCTCTTCAAATAATTAAGTATGATGATATAGTGTTTTTAAAATCATTTTTATTGCCCACAGTTGAGAGATTTAGAGGCTTTTTTATGTGGATAGCTGTTGTTATTTACTAGACTTGTTTGTTAATGTTTTATTTTATTATACAATAATTTGTTTTATATATAGTCTTTTATGTTTATTTTTTATATTATTATAGTATATTGGTCGGTGTACATTTTGTTAGACGCAAGACGACTAAAAAAAAACAATTAATGATTTAGGATTCCTGGACGAATAATTTACAAAAGGTAAGTAATCGTGTTATATGGACACTTCGCCCCTAGTATGCGAGTATACATACTATATATACGTATACGGTAAGAACTTAACATTTACTTGTGTGTTATATATAACATATGCCAGGCCATCGTAATGATGTGGGAGAGTCTAACTGTAATTGCGTTTAGTCTTGGGTTTGATTCTCACTCGAAGAAATGTTTATATTTTAATTATTATCATTAATGTCCGTCATTCAATATATAATGAATGGCGGGTGAGTTTTGACATTAGATTACATAGCTATGCGGAAATAAATATACTTATATCTAAAAAGTTTTGTATTATATTACTTTTTTTTAGCTTCACGCTGTATCCCGCACACATCAGGGTAGGCAGAGGGAACCTAGTGTTAAGACACTCCGTTTCCGCATTGCGTGTTAAGTGGTGAAACTTAACTCCGCGCTTTAACTCGGACCAGAGCGAAGAAAATGGAAATATTAAATATTTCCACTCCTCGAGTGGGAATCGAACCCACACCCAGTCGTTTACAGTCACACGCTTGTGCCACTGGGCCACGACTGGCCACTGTATATTACTTGTAGTTTAAGTAAAAAGTTTAATCTAAGAAAATAAAACGATAATAACGTGGTATTGAAGTCAATCTCGTTAAGACTAGCCATCTAGCCATCTATGAAGGAGGTACGATACTGACTTTTTTGCTAATCACCCGGAGCAGAGTGTAAAATCACTATTCACAATTGCATATGCCTGTATATGCAACACGTTTTTGCTTCCTTATATGCCTGCATATATATATGTTTTATGAGCATAAAAGTGGGCTCGAGAATACAAAAAATGACGACAATGCTGAATTTAAAAGTGAATAATATCTGAATTGTATTTATAATACTTGAAGATGTTTTATTTTAAGTTAATTTTAAAAAAAAGCTTTATTTTTTATATTAATAATAGGTCATAATTTCGTTTGTATATTTTTAAAAACATTTTGAAGACATTTAAAAAAATGAAAAAACATGTGTTTTTCTATTACTCTGTTAGAGAGAACATAATAGTGTCAGACACTATACTCTGTCAGACAGAGCATAGTGTCAGACACTACGTATTATGCTTTCTCTGCCGGACTTTGTCTTAGGTACCAAAGCGGAGAAATTATTATAATGTAGATATAATCATTCCCCTTAGTGGGAATCGAACTCACAATCAATCGCGTATTGTCAGAAGCTATCCCACTACGCCACGGCAGGCCTCGAATAAAATTAAATTACCATTTCAATAGCATTATTAGTGTAACTTATAAATTTTAAACGTTAAAAGACGCTCTAAAAACAACCATGTACTCATTAGGCCTTAACAAACTGAAAAATGTCTACCTTACACCTAATGTGGCATTTGGTGTATTGTCAATTTATCTTTAACTACTAATACACCTTTAGATATCGCCTAGGCGTCTATTTTCATACATTATTCACATGTATGTACGTCTGTTAGACGTAATAGGCGTTGCACACCGGGAGGCAAGCCTTGTATTACTCGGTAAAAGCCGAGGAACTTTTTGCACCCAAACCCTTATAAGACAAGTCATTTCGAAAGTTTAATTGACGCTTTAAATGGACTATACATGGGTATTTCAACTTTACTCATTAGTTACAATAATTGAAACTTTTTATTAGTCTTTATCTCTATTGGGATAAGGGTCAAAATGTATTTTATATGAAAAATAATTAATTACTGCTTATTAATAGTACGAAGGAAGTGTATCCGCGAATGAAAATGTATAAATATTTATCAGATAAGTAATTTTCAAGTCAAGGCGGATTAATTGGAGTTTATGTTGTGTTGAAAATCTTACATGTTATGTAGTTGAAAACCTCCTTTTTTCTATGGGTTGGTTTATAAAATAATATTTAGAGTATGCACAATATACATTTTTACACACAGTAACGTAGTAGCATTCATTTTGGTATAGACTATTATATTGTCTGCCCCATAATATGTTTGGGTGTGCAAAATACTCGTTGCCTAAATATTATAGTATCATTATTATGTCAAGCTCATGATCTATTCGGGTAGTCGGAGAGAGTAATACAGGAATTAAAATTTGTGTTGTGTTTATGTTATTGTAGCCTATTATAATAATTTATTAAATTTATAAATATTGATTCTTTATGCTTCTTCATCGATAAAACTAAGTGCTCCAAAATATAATTTTTATAATCAGCCGTCAGCATACTACTTGTAAAGACGGGCTCAAAAAGTGAAGCCTGTGTTAAGTGGCGGGACTTAACGCCGCGCTTTGCCTCGATACCAGAGCAAATAGAAAATGGAAATATTAAATATTTCCACTTCTCGATTGGGAATCGAACCCACAACCAGTCGTTTACAGTCACACGCTTGAGCCACTGCGCCAACGATGTGTCCCAAATTGATAAATATTTTATTTAATATCTGTGATCTATCATCGGCTTCAAAACCCCTTGAATCAAAGTATTTCTTGGTATATAGTCTACTTTTCACCAACTTATTAAAGTCTTTGACAATTTTATTAATTATTTTATTAGCGGACGTATCTAAGGACAAGAAATGTAGGAATTTAGTTACATTCAAGTAACAAAGAATTTGTAGCAATCGCCTATGAAAGTTATATAACAAGTTAAATTTACATTCAATAAATTGTGTATTTAATTAGGCCATCGCATCGCAGTGGATCTGCTTCCGATTATAAAACGCGATGTAGTGAGACCGAGTCCAGTATGGCAAAGTGAATGTTACTTAACACAAAATATTTCGATTTCGGGCGGAAAACAGAGATCAAAGACAGGTTCGATTTTTTCTTCCTTTGATTTACGAGAATAAAGTACAGCTTAAAACATTGTCTGTCAGCTTTAGTCAATTTATTTTTTGAACCCAATAATACCCAAATAGATTAAACATTTGTATTAAATAAAATTAGGTAATACAAATTTTAAATCTATTTGGGTATTATTGGGCTATTAAATGAAAGCCACTTTTGGAAAACATATAAAATTTTGAGCGTGGCAGGATTCAAATTCTTGAACGCAAAAAGTCCAACGGCTCGGGTTCGAATTCTGCTGCATTCAAATTTTTACACATTTTCCAAAAAAAAGTAATATATTTATATCTCCACTTCATAGTGAATAGTGCAGAACAGTATCTGTCATAATAATCTGCGTACAATAATCTCACAAGAATCTCCAGGTTATTTCTATATTAAAAACATATGTTGAACACGGGCTAGATGTTTCTTATTATTTTTAAACATATCAAAAATCTCAAAACTAATTATAATCATAACGAAAAACAAATAAACATAACTCTTTCGCGATCGTTATCGATATTAAAACTGCGATTGAAACCGATTAATCGTATAGAATAATTAAGCGGGCGGCGTTGTGTTAATTGCTTTGCACAAATAAAATATCCTTTGATAACTTACTTAGGGATGGGAAGGTATATTATATTTATCTCTGACAAATCCAGATGCGTTTGGTATTTTTATATTGTACTGTAACGATACGATATCGTATCGCGTGTTTTTTCTTTTATAATATAGATAACATAGATTTTCATTTTCATATTTATTCTTTAATATATCAATTTTTCAAACGATTTTTTTTTTTGTATAGCTTTACGCAGTATCCCGCACACAGCAGGGTAGGCAGAGGGAATCTCGTTAAGGCACTCCGTTCCCCATTTTCCGCCGAATTCGGAGGCATTGCGTGTTAAGTGGCGGAACTTAACGCCGCAGTAATTAATTCGATTAAAAAATCATATATTCCTATGTATGTACGTGGATAAGAGCTCCACGTATTTTCCTGCAAAGCAGGGTAGTAAAAAAGAATGTAGTGACTTAACGCCACGCTTTGTCTTGTATGTTGGTATATCGAAGCAACTCTTTACATTATTTTTCATTGGCCGACTAAGTGTACGCCACGCCACACACGCCAAATTTTTAAAATTGGGAACTTTTGTTAAAGTTTAAAATACAATTATAAAAAATTAAAATTCAATTATAACTGGTTAATAGTGTGAAAATTTTTAATAGCATTCTCGTTCATCACAAATTATGACAATATATAAAAGTGGAAGTCACTTTTAATATAATATGGTGACTAAGTAACAAGTATAACATGTATATTCAAGTATAAAAAAGGCTTTTTCGCGCATAGCAGGGTAGTCAGAGAGAATCTAATGTAAGACTCCGAATGACACTCCGTTCTCCACTTTCCGCTTGAAATCAGAATAAAGTACTTATACATATTCAACGAGAAAAAGATTTTAGTAAAGTTATACTTACTGTATACAGTCGCGGTAGTCCACAGTTAGCTTCAATTTAACAACTAAATGAAGAGGTCCGTCGACACTGGAAAGGCGTAAAACAATTTTCATGGCCTTCTTACTTGAGGCTAAGTGAACTAGGGCTGTGGATTAAAACTTTTTAATTTTTTATATTACTCGAGAGTAAAATGAAATTTCAAAAAATAATTATTTTATTAATATCAATGAAAAAACATTTGAGGTTGCCATGGGGTGATGGGAGAGCGACTCGAGCGTACGACTGTCAAACGCTATTATATTGTGGGTTCGATTTACAATCAGGGAAATGACTATACATATTATTCTTATTTCTCCTCTCTAGTACCTCAGTCAAAGCGCGGTGATGAATTCTGTCACATAACATGCAATGTCTCGATTTCAGGTGAAAAATGGAGTACAGTTTCTTGACATTGGTTGCCCTCTGATCTGTCGTACTACGTGAGAAAAAGCAAGAAGCTGAAAATAAATAAAAAAATATAGAAAGTTAAACTTATAAGGAACTATCCACCGTAAAAATATAACAGGACTACTGCCTTTACAGAGTAGTGTCACTAACAATTATATAAACAGGCCAGTCGACAAAATTACGACATTTTATATTCATCAAATTTTCAAATTTGAATGTTTAAACAAATAAAACTATAACAAAATGTGTAAGCTATAACAGATTACTTGTGTTCTATCAGACAGCCCTGGAAATATATGCAATTGGCTTCGCAGCTAAGTGTTGCCTGTGGGCTAATTAAAACATCAGGCGGGCGGCCATTTTGCCCCCGAAAGATAATCTTTCATATTTTGTCTTAGCTGCCAAACAACTACCGAGGTTTTACTCGTAAGTAATACATTGGCAGCATAATTTGTTGTTTTGTTGCAATAAATATGTGGTTTCGATTAATAGGATCTTTGGCATTCTCGATTTTTTACACATTTTAAATGAAACTATTTTTACTGGATTGATTGCGTGTTATCTACTTGTAACTTGTAAAATGTCAAATGTTTTTTTAACGGATTCTAAGCCAGAAGTCTTTCCTCGATTGCGTTATATCTACGTGTGTAGTAAACCTAGTCTAATAAGGCTTTTCTTCATTTTTAATCGGATAGTTATGTAAGCGATGCATCATAATGTTTGAATATATAACAAAATAGGTGGAAAGAACCTAGTGGCTAGATACTCTGTTCTCACCTTCCAACCAATCCCATTCTGCATCCTTACACAGCATGGAAATTAGAACTATTTTATCAAAGTAATTTTTTCAAGCACCACAAAGGCCTAATAAAAAAGTCCACAGTGACAGTGACATTGACAGTATCTATATAAGTATTTACATATTTACGCGTGGCACAGCAAATGTAAACAAATTAAACAGATAACTTCAAAAGATAAAAAAGAAATCTCAACTATAATCTCCGTTCATCAACAATAACACTAAAAATTATGACTGAGATTAAACATTTGATAAGATTACACTATTTAAAATTTGGACTTCATAACTGTTAATTATTTACATTAACATAAAATATATCAACATTTTTGTATGTATTGAGCACTATATAGTTAAAACATTCGTAGATAAAGTAAGCGAAACCTATACGTATGTCCAAAACGGTTGGAGTAAAAAACTACATTTGGACACACAGTCTGTAGATAAAAAAAGTATTAAATAACAAAAAAAGTAAACTTAAAATGCTTAGGCTTGAAGAAAAATAAAGATCCTTTAGGTATATATTTTAATCTATACAAATGGATATAAGTCGAGTGCCAGTATGTAACATTAAAATAACCCCTTCTAACTAAATGTATATGTATGTATGATACACCAAAATAACATTAAATATTTTTACTTGTCTCAATTTTTGTCTATCTGTTTGTTCCTGCTAATCTCTGAAATAGCTAGACTGATTTGGACGGGACTTCCACCGATAGATAGCTGATGTAATAAAGAGTAACAAAGGCCGCTTTTATTTAAAAATTATAACTTTTTTTAAATTCCTCGCAGACAAAGTAGCGAGCACAGCTAGTAGCAGTATGAAATTCAAGCTGTTCATTTAAATAAACAATATAATTGACAAATGAACACCAGCCATGGGCGTGGAAGTACGATATATATTGTGACAACTGACATGTGAAATTACTTGGCGCTTTTGCTAAAGCATAAGCTATATAGCTTAATCGATTAAAAGTTACGCCTTTCGATTACGATTCTAGATAGATGTTCGAGATAAGTAGCAGATATTTTTCACGTCACGAAGTAACAAACAACAGATGATGTACAGTTTGAACTTTGATTAATTACAGGTTCCAAAGAAGCAGTCATTTTCACCCGAAAAATTTCATACTTAGGTATTTTTTTACTTTTGTATCTTAAATACAATGATACAACATATGCGTTACTAAGGCACAGAACAGATCAAATAGAAATACAAAGTAAAAATTGTACGTAATCGTCGTGAGTATGAATTCCGGCCAAGGAAATGGTTTATAACACTAGTTCCCAACCAGTCTTCAGGGATAAACTGGTCCGCGAACGATTTTAAATTTAGCGGGTGTTGTGCCCAACTCTACCCAAAGTTATACAACTCATCGAACAACTAAATGACAGAAACTGCGAGGATTACATACACAGTGGTCCCTGCTAGCAAGAATAATGTAAAAGTGGCCCTTGATCAAAAAAAAGGTTGGTAGCCCCTGGTTTATAACAACCAAATTTGTCGGGTTATAAAAATGTATTTATAAAGATATTCTCATTGGTAATTAAACGTAGAAAATAGCGAAACTATAGAAAATTTCTTCTTTCGATGCTTAAAATTTAATTAATAATACTAATTTCCCCTCCTGGGATTTGAATTCACGATTTTGACTTCATTGTCGGCTTGAATAAATTTAATAAACTTTATTCAATCAGCAGGGTAACCAGGGAGAATTTAACGCCAAGAAACTTCATTCTTCACTTTCCTTCTGATTCCCATTACTCTAAGTGGAAATAAAATTCATATGCAATCGCATTTTCAATCACACACTGTTCCACTTCACCACCATTCTCCTCAATCACGATCGAGGCTACGATTATATAGACTCATAAATATCATAATATAACCAAATACTTGAAAAGTAGTCTAATTTCGTAGTTAATATTAGATTTAATTATATACTTTGCTGTTATTATAAAACTGATAATGACCATATAATAGCCATTGATTACATCCATTACTAACATTAAGCTGTCAGATGAAATGACAGTTCTCTACGTTTGGTAAACATTTTAGCAATCATATCATAATCAAGCATATATTTTAACAATTTTATTATGTATTCAATTAAATACGAATAATTATAGAAAAACGTGGCCTACAAAAATATTTGTTGTTAGTTTTTTTTTCTATTTTTTTTTTTTTTTCATTTATATTAAGCTGTGTTATTTTTTTTTGCATATGACGTTGCAAAAAATGTTATCACATAAAAATACTTGTGAAATAATTATGTGACGTGTGAAATTACTTCTTTAATAAGGGGACAAACATTTTAGTTCAGTTATATAATTTTAAAAGAAGTCAGAATAATAATGAATAATAATGATTAAGAGTTATAAAAGAAACTTTTAAGACTAATTTCTATTTAAGACACTCAACATAGTCGTTTATGTACAGGTATATACATACGGTTTGCTAAAGGCAAGCAAAATTCAATAATATAGATTTAAAGTAATGAAACGTCTTGTATAATTAATTTGTTTTTCTTTATTGTTTTTTTTGATTGTCAATGGATATTATTAGATCTTGGTATTAGATTCATGAAGATGAAATTAAAAAAAAAAGGTTGATTCAATATATATGATTATGACATTAGAAATTAGTTATGGAGGTAAGATCAACACTTCAATAATTGTATACAAATCATATCGACGCCCCCAAGCAATAACCCAGTTATAGAATATTACTGGATTTTTTTTTTATTTCAAATTTGACATATATGGGCCTTGACTCATGTATGTATTTTTTTTTGCATTTTTTTAAATGTTAATTACAAAAATATGAACAATGAAAGATTTATTGCACGGAATTTCTACAACATTTTTATGCGACAAAAATAAAATTATACATTGTTACTTTTTAAATTTCATGACTAACAATTGGTATTAAAGTAATACCGTAAAATTAAACATGTTGAATTTTGGTTACTGCCATTACAAGTTTATTGCAGTGAAATATGAAGGAGATGTTTTTGGTAATGGTTAGGAAAAATATTTATATGAACTGTAATATACGATAAAACGTATGTACTGGCGTAAACTTGCTCATCTCAAACACGTTTTGACCTGTATTGCAAAAACGTAATTCAAAAAAAAGCTATTCTGAAAAGTCTGTTGGTCCTGTTTGTGAATGTAAGATGAACTGTAGTGGTAGATTTAGTTTGACCCAACGAAAGGTCTTGTTTGACACATTTTATAGACTCTCTAATCGAGAGAACCAGTGGCTGTATATTACAAGACACGTTAAAGTAGAAAATATAAAAAAAAATGACCATAGAACGCAAAAATAATCGTACCCAAACCATCAGATGTTTTTTTCCTTTGGACGCTGAAGAAGTGGCAGTTTGTAAAAAGTTTTTCGTAAATACTTTAAATATTGGAGAGACGATGATCTACACTGCTATTGAAAAGGCTAAAGCAGATGAATATTTAAATGATAAAAAAGGGAAACACACAAACAGACCTCGCAAAATGAGCAGTGATACAATACCTGTCAGAAAATCTAAACATTTAAAAATTATACCGTTTGTACACTGATTGGTTTGTACAACAAAATTACACGAATGTTACCATAGCAACTAAACGCCAATATGAAAACGTTTTTAATACACAATTTGACTACTTCTTTTTCAAACCCAAAAAAGACCAGTGTGCAACCTGCGCTACTTATAAACAAGCTTCTGCCTTGGAAAAAGAACTATTAGAAGAGAATCATATGCGTCACTTACATAGAAAAGAAAGGATAAGGCAAATTAAAAATGAGGAAAAACATCTATTTGGCCCAAATCAAAGCACAGTAGCAGTATTTGACCTACAAAAGGTTTTAAACATTCCTCAGTCTAATGTGGGGATTTTTCATTATAAACGAAAGTATCCTATTTACTTACAATTTTACCATTTATGACGCTTTACGTAAAAAAGGTTATTGCTATGCGTGGTATTACCATGTAGCTAAAAGAGGCTGTACGGAAATTGGTAGTTGTTGTTGAAGTTCTTAAAATCTGAACGTGAAAAAGGAATAAATACAATATCATTCTACTTTGACGGGTGTTATGGACAAAACAAAAATAGGTACATTTTCGCCTTATATGTCTATGCTGCAAAGACTCTAAAATTGTACATAACTCACAGATTTTTTGAAACAGGACACAGCCAAAATGAAGGTGATTTAATGCATGCCTGTATTGAACGCAATATAAAAATAAAGTTATTTACACTCCGGAACAAATTTATAATATAATTTTAAATTCCAAAGTCACCGGAGAAAAGTACAACTTAACAGAAATTGAGCAGTCTGATGTTTTAAATATTAAAAAAACTAGTAAGTCCTGCGCATTGGCGTCGGGATACAAATGGAAATATTATCCGTTGGTCTGATATCATGGATGTTCACATTACGCCCTTACAACCAGGGAAAGTTTATTTTAAATACGAAATTTTGATGAGAAATACTTGGAGTTAGATACTTTACACTCAACCCAAATTAGACGACGTGGACCAAAAACTAAACCGAGCTCACCGACTGAAGAAATCGCTCTTGAGCCTGCTTATCATCAGCCTATTCCAATAAGCATGGAGTGCCTTACTCCATACAGATGTACTATCTTTGTGCAATAGTGGAGCAATTCCAAGATACTGCCACAGTTTTTACCAATCACTGGCGTGTTCTCAGGATAATATTAACATTGTTACTGAAGAATTCTCTGATAATGGCGACTGATGACATTTAGTTATAATATTATCATATTTTTATGCTACGAGTACCTTTATTATAATTTTTATATGATTTTAATAATTCAGAAGACTGATTATATTGTTGTTTTCATACGTATTTGTTTTTTTTTAATAAATCTTATTTTTATGTTGGTATTTATGTGTAGTTTTGTTTCATAATTCTCTTAACAATACTTTCAGGAAATATCAGCATACGATTAATGCAATTCATGTACGTAAAAGTACATGTGGTACTAGGTTTTTACTGTTTAAAAACGGTTTAGATTACGCGGCAATAAGCCAGTTTTATAACTTTGCTGTTACTCTCTTCTTTAAAAAATTTGCATAAATGACCAAATAAATAATGATTACTGCATAAGACAATTTAAAAAAATACCGCAAAAATCTTGTAAGTTGATATTACAGAATTTATCTTTATAATTTAATAAGGTAAGATACATTTACTGTTAAAACGTAACAAAAACATTTTACGTAATATATACTTTTATGTATTACATAAATATTTGATTATCTTATTTATTTCTAATACTATTAGGTTACTCTATAAAAAATTACCTATTAATTGATGTATCTATCATCCCATAACAATGACTCACTGTGAAGATATAGCTAAAAAACACAAAATAATTTCCCCTGAAAAATTTTGAGTTTTGCGATTACTGGGTTATTGCTTGGGGGCGTCGATATGCCAAGGGGAAGCAACATTTAAAAAATGAATATTTAGAGATATGAAACGTTTTGTATAATTGGTATTTTATTTATACATTTATACACGTGGTTGACATTATATGCTCTATAAATGAAATCACCTGTTATTACTTTAGTTCACGTTTCCGTTAGTTGATAACATCGGCGCCTACGGTGGCCGACACGTTATAAAGAATATATTTTAGTATTACACATATCTTCATATGTGCCTTGCGTTTTGTGACATAAGCACAGAGATTAATGTTTAATTACTCTATTTTACATTTCATTTTGAAGCGGCGGTGAGCTACACCATACGTAATATCTCCAATTGAGTTGGAAAATGGTAATTCTGACTTTCTTGACACTGACCCTTTGGCCAGGTCTTACTATGTGGTAAGATCGTGTATCGGTAATTCAAATTGTTTTATAAATATAAACGCTACCCGAGTAAGATTATAGCCCACAATCATTAGATTGGAGACCATAATAATAAATCACAAGCTATTTTCTTACATAGAAGCTAGTGACGTTACATCATAAAAGGATCGTGCAATATGATTAAATAAAGTATACATTTTTGTTGCAAACCATAAATTATTTAGTCATTTATTAATAATTCAATATGTAAAGATAGTATGAAATATAGTAGGCACTGATTATAATATTTTGTGCAAAATTGTGGGTTTGATTCA
Organism: Dryas iulia moderata; assembly: GCA_019049465.1. Taxonomy (NCBI): domain Eukaryota; kingdom Metazoa; phylum Arthropoda; class Insecta; order Lepidoptera; family Nymphalidae; genus Dryas; species Dryas iulia. The sequence goes on from CM032437.1 coordinate 6,388,093, forward strand.
TACATTCTAAATTTCCTTAGTTTAGTTATTTTTATTTTTCCGCACTTCTGAAGAAGACAAAACGCGGCGTTGAGAACCGTCACTTAATACGTAATGTCTCGAATTTGAACGGAAAATGGAGAACGGACTGTCTTTGTTTTCTCAGGCTATCCTGCTATGCATCAAGCTGAAAAAAAACGTAACATCTCGTTTCTGCATAGATTTTGAGAAATTACATTATAATTTGCTAGTCGTGGCCCAGTGGTACAAGCGTGTGACTGTAAACGACTGGTTCGATTCCCACTCGAGGAGTGGAAATTATATTTCTATTTTTTTCGCTCTGGTGTTGAGGTAAAGGGCGGCGTTAGGGTCCGCCACTTAACACTCAAGCCTCCGAATTCGGCGGAAAGTGGGGAACGGAGTGTCTTTACACTAGGTTCCCTCTGCCTACCCTGCCGTGTGTGGGATACAGCGTGAAGCTAAAAAAAAAATCCTACACTCGAAGATCATACATGGTAAATTTCATTTTTTTACACGCAGTAATTTCGGCTGAACATAGTTAGTCAGCCACTTAGTAACAGATAATTTTAATTACTAAAAGCTTCACGATTTTTCCTGCATACTTGGTACAGTCAGAGTGGATCTAGTGTTAACACACTCTGCCATCCACTTTTTGCCCAAAATGGAGACATTGACACGCGTTGATTGGGAATCGATCCCGCAACCATCGCGTTTATCGCAGACGCTGTCCCACTGTGCTACGACGGCCTCAATTTTATTTACATATATAAATTTACCAAACAAAATTATAACAAATCAGTTTTACTATCAAAACATAAAATGATAACTTTATTACAAGCGTTAATTTAACGTGGAAATACCCTTAAACGCCGAAAGGGTTATTTTGGTGCGTATTCGATCTGATAAAGGAATGTTTAATTAGTTCAGTAGTTACAAGACCTAATGAGCGCGACTTGTTGAAAGGAGTTTTTCGCGTGTTTATACTTATTACAAATTACTGAGTATCAAATTAGTCTCTAAAGTCATAGAAATGACGGGTGATTACGTTATACTTGTTATGGCGGTGCTATTATGTTGATTGTTGTTTATCTTTTAAGTAAATGGTAGTTTTTTTATATTACTTTTATCCACATTTTTAAGTATTCTTTAAGGAATTTGATAATAAAACTATTACATAGAAAAAAAGCAGTTTCCCATAGAAGTATAGACACTGAGAACATAGTGTCAAGACACTGCATTCTGAACTTTCCATATGAATTCTACGTATGAATCAAAATTGATTTTATTATAGTTATTAGTAGATTTTGAATGTGAATTCAGAATTGAATTGAAAATAGTGACTTTCAATATAATAAGAGATAAATATATCATTTATAAATTTTGAAAAATTGTTCGTTTCGAATTCGTTATTTCAGACTTGTTTACCCAGTATTTTATAAAGAATTCACATTTAAATCTCGTTAAGATCTTTATTATCTTTATTATCAGTGTTTAATATACATATTTATATATTTGGTACTTACTTGTTTTTAATATTACCTACTTGGTATTTGGTATCCAGACTGCACGCCGGCATGACAAGAAATTAAAAAAAAATTGTGTGGAACTAACTATGACTTGCTTGTTCCGTGCTTTTTCCTCCATTCTGATAACATGACTAGCATGGGATAGTTCTAAATTGCTTTTTTTGGCAGCTCCACCCTTTTTATTGCATAGAGCGTTAAGACACTCCGTCTTTTACTTTCCGCTTTAAGTAAAGGCATATGTTGCGTGGCGGAACTAAACGCCGCGGCTTGTCGTTGGCACCAGTGCGAAGAAATGAAAATTTTAATATATTTGTAGCTACCTATCTACATGATATTAAATAACTAACTTATTCGTCGACATTTACATACCAACGCTACAAATACTTACGCGCCGTAAACCTGCTTATATACCACCTGAAGATGTACCTACTATCAAGTGAATACTTACAACATCAACCGAATTACCTTTACACCAAAAGACAAAACCTTTACCAGCAATTACCTTTACCAACCAAAATTACCACAACGTTCGTGTTCGAATGAAGCATGAAGTACATAGTTCTGAAAAGAACTATTTAGCAACGTGAGCAAGAAGCGATCCCGAACAGAAGAATCACCTTCAATCTTCATTGCAGAACCCGCGACACGAAGCAACGAAGTGATGTGTCATCGTCCAAGCTCACGCGCGAAATGACTGCACCCCGCGCTAGCTAGTTGTATTTGTACACTCGCGCGGTATGTCCCCCCGCATTACACGTGTTTTGTCTCGAGCCGTATTAATAATAATAATGTTATCGCTATCTCACTTTATACATTTGTTATTCGTGTTTTTGTCTCTTTTTATATTATTATTATTAATTGATATTTTTGTATATAAGCAGGCCATTTTTTTCAATAAAACACACTTCTCTGCAACCTTCATTAGGAGTATTATTTTACTATAGGACTATAGGCTGTCCAAGCTTACTCCAAAAACAAATAAATAATATCCTCCTAAAGTGGTGACCCCCGAAGAATAAAAGCCCTGAAGAACACAAGCCCTGAAGAACACAAGCCCTGAAGAAGACAACCTCTGAAGAACGCAAGCCTTGAAGAAACAAGCCCTGAAGAATACAAGCTCTGAAGAATTTTAAAAACGCAAAATGGAAGATCAAGGCAAGAACGAAGTCGCCGGCATCTCTCTGTCTTTGCGTATACCACCATTTTGGCGCGACAAACCTCGCCTTTGGTTCATCAGTTTCGAAGCCGCCACAAGCGAACTAAAGAAGAGCCAATCACAACTAGCGCAGATGGTCATCGCACAACTAGACAAAACGGACATCGAACAAATCACAGACCTACTCTACAATCCACCAGAAACTGAAATGTACATTGAGCTGAAAGATCGTCTAATTACTGTTTACGAAGAGTCGGATAATCGCCAGTTTCAAAAACTGCTCTCTGACATGGATCTCGGCGACCAGAAGCCCTCCCAACTCCTCCGTCAAATGAGAAGCCTGGCACGTGACAAGGTCCCCGATTCCACTCTGAGATTAATGTGGACAAACCATCTACCACCACAAGTTCGTTCCGTGCTTGCGGTAAGCGAAACTTTCAAGACACAGACAGCGTTAGATGAACTCGCTCTTCTCGCCGACAAGATGATGGAGACCCAAAACGGACCTCAGATAGCAGCTGTCAACAGCCTACCACCACCTTCTACTGACGCCACTCAATTACTCGTCAACGAACTCAGAAAACTATCTCTTGAAATCGCCGCTTTGAAAACTTCTCAACAATGTCAACGCCAACGCCCGTTCTATCCTCGCCACCGCTCGTCATCCCGTAACAACCGTTACGACAGGTCACAAAATAGATCACCGTCTTCATCAGGTTATTGCTACTATCACAAACGTTTTGGATCCGAAGCAAGACGCTGCACCGCACCGTGTTCTTTCAACCTACAACGACAGAAGTCGGAAAACTAAGGAAGACGTTGGCTGCGGCGGAATCCAGCGTCCCAGAGCACTCATACCGCCTATTCGTTACTGATAAGAAGAACGGTTTACATTTTCTTATCGACACAGGCGCAAACTGATATGTTATACCGCCTAGAAAAGGACAAACGGCGAAGCCACTCAATTTTCAACTCTACGCCGCTAACAATACAGTCATCCCAACCTACGGCGAGAAACATCTCGAACTTGACCTTAACCTACGCCGTGGTTTCAAGTGGAACTTTATTATCGCAAAAGTCGACAAACCAATTATTGGAGCCGACTTTCTCAAACAACACCAGCTGATCGTTGACATTAAAAACAGAAGACTTATAGACGGAGTAACCAACTTATCGTCAAAATCATTCATTCGAGCTACCAACATACCTACAATACGCAGCATCGACATCCAGCAGTCATACCACGACATACTCAATGAATATCCTGGCACCACACGCCTGACTTCAATGAAATTAAGACCCAAGCACAACGTCGAGCATTTCATCGAAACCAAAGGCCAACCAATCTTCTGCCGAGCACGACCTATACCACCTCATCGTTACGAACAAGTGAAAAAAGAGTTCGAAAATATGATGCATGAAGGCCTATGCCGTCCAAGCAAAAGCCCATGGTCATCTCCACTCCACGTCGTACCGAAGAAAAATGGAGATCTTCGCGTCTGCGGTGACTACGGCCGACTTAACTCTGTGACCACGCCAGACAGATATCCTATCACGCGCATCAAAGACTTCACCTACCACCTCGCCGGAAAAGAAATTTTCAGTCCTCTCGATTTAAACCGAGCCTACCAGCATTGAACGTCCACGAAGCCGATATCGAGAAGACAGCCATAATAACACCGTTTGGTTTGTTTGAATTCCCGCGAATGTGTCCTGGACTCAAGAATGCAGGGCAAACATTCCAACGTTTTATCCACCAAGTACTCAGAGGACTCGAATTCGTCTTTCCATTCGTCGATGATCTCTTAATCGCATCTTCCAACGAAGACGAACACCGCCAACACCTACGTATCGTCCTTCAACAACTCGAAGAATACGGCATCACTATAAATCCATCGAAATGCGTATTTGGACAACCAGAAGTGAAGTTTTTGGGTTATATCGTATCGAAACACGGTATCAAACCACCAACAGAAAAGGTTCAAGCTATATCCGACTATCCAAAACCAACTACAATCGAAGAACTACGTCGTTTTCTCGGTATGTTAAACTTTTACCGCGAAAACATTCCGAACGCCGCATCTATTCAAGCGCCACTTAACAAATATCTGCATAATACGAAGAAAAAAGACAAGACAAAAATCGACTGGACGGACGATGCTAACACAGCATTTAACGCGTGTAAAGAAAGCATAAAAAAACGCAACTTTACTTGCCCATCCTGTTCACAACGCTACAATCGCACTATTTTGCGACGCATCTGACACCGCTGCAGGCGTCGTATTACAACAGTACGTGCACAATCAATGGCAACCACTTGGCTATTTCTCGAAGAAATTCACAGAAGCCCAGATCAAGTATAGTACCTATGACCGGGAACTACTAGCAATCTACATGGCGATGAAACACTTCAGAAAATTATTTGAAGGCCGTGATCTCACTATATATACAGATCACAAACCGCTTACGTTCGCACTTCGCAAAACGCCTTCACCCTCCGAAACACCTAGAAGAACCCGCCAACTACTTTTCATCAGTGAATTTACCACCGACATTCGTCATGTTAGTGGTAAAAATAATCCTGTTGCCGACGCTCTTAGCCGCATCGAATCAATCACCTGTCCATCTCCACTTAATTATGAAGAAATAGCTCAAGCGCAAAACGATGATAGCACTATAGAACAAATGAAGAGGCAAGACAACCTATCGCTCAAGTACATGAATATACCTCACTGCAACAACAAACTATACTGTGAATCGTCCACTCAACACATACGTCCGTATCTACCTACATCGTACCGAAGATCCGCATTCGATTCCGTGCATAACCTCAGTCATCCTGGTGTGCGCGCAACACGAAAAATGATGGCTACTAAATTCTTCTGGCCGTCAATGAACACCGATGTAGGTGAGTGGGCTAAGCAGTGTCTACATTGCCAACGCAGCAAAATAAATCGTCACACATCAAGTCCCGTTTCAAATTTCCCGTCGAGCGACCGATTCCGTCATATCCACATCGATTTGGTCGGACCACTACCTACAACAGCAAAAGGACATCGCTACTTAGTCACCATGATCGACAGATTCACAAGATGGCCCGAAGCGATACCTACTGCCGAAATAACAGCTGATATCGTCGCACGAGTCGTGTACGAACACTGGATAGCACGATTCGGATGTCCGACAGCACTTACATCAGATCAAGGTCGTCAGTTCGAGTCCCACCTGTTCAACTCACTCATGAACATCATGGGTATTGTTAAAACTCGAACCACACCGTACCATCCACAAAGCAACGGAATAGTCGAACGCTGGCATCGCACTCTAAAACAATCACTCAAAGCCCGACTACAAGGAAGAAACAATTGGGACGAGGAACTACCTAATGTGCTATTAGGACTTCGCGCAGCACTTCGCACCGATAACGGAATCAGCGCTGCCGAGTTAACCTACGGATACAACTTTCGCCTACCTGGCGATTTTTTCAACGCGATACCTACAAATAAGCAATAGATAACAGCTACGTCGAACAGCTGAGATCATCAATCAACTCTCTGAAACCATCAGTACCTACAGAAGCACACAGCAACAATCGACACATTTTTATTCATCAAGATCGTTATACCTGCGATAAAGTATTCATACGCACAGATGCAGTAAAAAAACCACTTCAACAACCCTACGAAGGCCCCTACAAGGCCATCAGCCGAAATGAAAAAACATACAACATTCAACTTCAAGATCGTACTACAACAATATCAATTGACCGACTTAAGCCCGCCTATACAATCAAAGATGAAGACTCATTATGCAATGACGCAAAAATTCCTGCCAAAACTCCGTGCACCGCTACAACACCTGCGCTGATAAAAGATAACACGCCACAAATTCCCGCCATAACGCCGAGCTCTGTTACAACAGCGCCCGAGCCGACGAAAAATACGACGCTACAGTTTCCCGCCAAAACTACACGCACAGGCAGACATGTCAGATTACCTGTACGCTTCGCTTGAAGGGGAGCACTGTAGCTTCCTATCTACATGATATTAAATAACTAACTTATTCGTCGAAATTTACATAGCAACGCTACAAATACTTACGCGCCGAATACCTGCTTATATACCACCTGAAGATGTACCTACTATCAAGTGAATACTTACAACATCAACCGAATTACCTTTACACCAAAAGACAAAACCTTTACCAGCAATTACCTTTACCAACCAAAATTACCACAACGTTCGTGTTCGAATGAAGCATGAAGTACATAGTTCTGAAAAGAACTGTTTAGCAACGTGAGCAAGAAGCGATCCCGAACAGAAGAATCACCTTCAATCTTCATTGCAGAACCCGCGACACGAAGCAACGAAGTGATGTGTCATCGTCCAAGCACACGCGCGAAATGACTGCACCCCGCGCTAGCTAGTTGTATTTGTACACTCGCGCGGTATGTCCCCCCGCATTACACGTGTTTTGTCTCGAGCCGTATTAATAATAATAATGTTATCGCTATCTCACTTTATACACTTGTTATTCGTGTTTTTGTCTCTTTTTATATTATTATTATTAATTGATATTTTTGTATATAAGCAGGCCATTTTTTTCAATAAAACACAGGATTCGCCTGCCCGCCGAGGAAACATCTCCGAGGTCCGAGTCCACCCAGCATACAGTGTGCCATTTTAAATTAAAAACTCTTCAATATTTATTTTTAAATATTTGGTGAGTTTTGCCGACGTCTTTTTCAAGACGTCGCGTGTAACCCGCGGCTTGTTCCGCCCCCCGTACGTCCCGGCATGCCGTAGGACTGCCTAGCGCGGGCACCCCATCATACGTCCGTCGCCGGCAGCATGACCGGTCGTACTGACGCGTCGCGTGATCGCTCACGCTCGCGCCATCGTGGCCATTCGGAGAAGGGTGGCGGGGGCCGGGGGACGGGGGCTTCGGCCTCCGCCTCGCAACCGCCCCCCTCCGCTTCACCCCGCGCAAGTGTACCATCCGAGGGGGGTGTCGGGGAACGGGGTAAGGGGGCAGCCGCCTCCCCCTCGCAACCGCACCCCTCCGGCGCCATACGCCAACGCATACCATCAGAGGGGGGTACCGGGGACCGGAGGGCGGGAGCTACCGCTTCCCCTCCGCAACCGTACCCCTCGCTCGGCCATCGTAAGTGTCCATCCGAGGGGGGTGTCGGGGAAAGGGGTGCTGGGCCTCCGGCCCCCCCCCTGCACCCGCTCCCCGCTCGCACCCAGAAGCTGCGTCTACCATCCGAGGGGAGTGTCGGCGATCGGGGAACGGGGACTGTCCCCCTCCCCGCGCAGCCGCACCCCTCCCGCGCCTCGAGTCACGCGATACGCACTAAGCCACCAGCGGCCGACGAGAAGAGGAAGTCGCCCCCCGCGACACCCGCGCCGGCCCCCTCACTGGCCCGGCCAACTACGAAGGGGATTAGCCACTCACCGGGCGCTCGCGATGTTACCGCGCGCACCTTGGGTGAACCTGGCCCCTCTTCAAAGGATCGAGTTCAGGAACAGAGGCAAGATGCCCCCCTGCAACCCGCTGAGACTACCCTCCTGGCACCCCAGCAAAGCCGTTCCAGACCCACAGCCCGGAATACGCCCGCGCTTGAGAGGTCCCCATCGGCGCCTCCGCGCCCAACCATCCCCGCCAAGACGCTCACACCCAGATCGCAGCTGCACTCGGACATGATCCTAGTGGCCGAGTTGCAGCAGCGAGGTGCCCTGTCCGAATCCCTGCTCGAACATATTTCTATGTTCTTGCGGGATCGGTACATGGAACTAGAGGGGGAGAACACGGAGGGAATGGACCTGGACCGTGAGAGCCCGCTCTTTACTTATTTGACGCCCGTCCGGAGGCCCAGACCCGTGGAAACCTCGGACGATGAAGATGCCACCTCGAAGAGGCAGTGCACCCAGCCACGGAGAAGCCAAGACAGGCCCCTCCCCCCCCGCGACCCGCGGCTCCGCGCCAGGCCACAACAGGAGGCCGCAGCAGCGACAATCCAAGCCAAGACTGGCCCGGCAACCGCGCCGACTAGAGCGACCACAGCCAGCCGCCCAGTGGAGCAACCAGCAGCCGCTCCAATTCAGCCACCACCGAGGACAACGGCAGGGGGCGCCTCCTTTGCGGACGCCCTGAAGGCCACGCAACCCCCCCCGCCCCAACCGACAGGATGTCGGGATTGCACCGGTACCGGCCGCTCCCCCCAGAGTCCGCTACCCACCACTGGTAGTCGAAAACCTACCAAATTGGGCGGCGCACTTCCAGACACTGAAGGACCAATTAAGACATGCTCCTAATGCCAGACCATACGGGAAAGGGGTGCGCTTCATCCCAGACTCGGAAGATGAATACCGAGTGATCCAGCGGTACCTTACCGACCTGGAGAAAAAGGTGCGGTTCTCCTGGTATTCATACGCCCTCCCAACGGAAAGAAACTGCAAGGTGGCCATAAGAGGGCTACCTGTGACCACCACCCCGGAAGAAATTACGGAGGCCCTGGGAAGGCTAGGGTTCACAGTGGAGTATGCGCGCCCGGTCCAAGCCAGGATGGGCCACCTTATTAGCGGAGCATTTGGTGGACCAATTCACCCCCAACCCCAGCAACTGCCAGGCCGTCCACCAGGAAATGGAGGATGAGGTGCGCCATTTCCTCACTACACCACCGGACCCCCTGCCACCTCCACCCCTTCTTCTCACCTGCGAAGATACAGAAGGTGGCAAGCAGGCTACCGACCAGGAAGGCACCGGGACCGGACGGCATTACCAACAGTGCCCTCCGGCACCTACCATTCCGCGTCACCGCATCTTTGGCCAGGCTCTTCAACGCCATCCTCCGCCAGGGATACTTCCCCCAGGCGTGGAGAGAGGGCCTGGTCATAATGCTGCCCAAACCCGCAAAAGACCCTAGAAAACCGGAGAATTATCGTCCGATCACGCTGCTGAATACGACATCCAAACTGTTCGAGAGGCTACTACTACCACTCCTACAGGCGCACATCCATCCGCGCCCCGAACAGTTTGGTTTCCGCAGCGAACATTCAACGACCCTGCAGGTAGCCAGGGTCCTCCACTTCGCAGCCGCCGCGACGAACAGGAAGGAGAGTGCAGTCGCCGCCTTCCTGGACGTGTCGAAGGCTTTCGACCGCGTGTGGCACACAGGATTATTAAAGAAGATCGCAGATACCAGCATGCCCTTCCAACTGGTGAAGACGGTCGCTGCCTTCCTCCAGGGCAGGACTTTCAAAGTCAGGGTGGAGGGGACGCTCTCCAGGAGTTACCCAGCCGTGGCAGGCGTGCCGCAGGGAAGCACGCTGTCACCACTCCTGTATATACTCTATACAGATGACATCCCTATCCACAAGGACGCGACTTTGGCGTTGTTCGCGGACGACATCGCCCTCCTCACCAAGTCCATGAACAGGAAATTGGCCGCCACAAAAATGCAAAGGGCGCTGGACCTACTGCCGGCCTGGTTGGAGAAATGGCGTCTCCACCTGAACGTCAACAAGACGCAAGTGCTGGCATTCGGAGACCAGCGCCGCCTGCCGCCACCACCAACTCTCCAGGGCCAAACATTGACGTGGGCCCCACAAGCCACGTATCTCGGAGTGATCATAGACGCCCGACTCTCCATGAAGCCGCATATCTCAAAGGCAACAAACGCCGCCAGAGCGGCACTCCATTTACTACGGCCGGTCTTGAGATCAAGACTGCCGCTGCGCCTCAAGATCGGCCTATACAAGGCGTACATCAAACCTCATCTTACCTACGCGGCTGCGGGCTGGTACGCCCTGGCCAGTGAACCGCAACGAAGAAGACTGGATACGGTCCAACACAAGGCCGTTCGAGTCTTAGCAGGAGCGCCTCGGTACGTACGCAACGCCACTCTATCCAGAGACCTACGTATCGAGGCAGTGCATGACCACATCCGCCGCTTGGCCGTATCCATGTACGGAAGAGCGGACTCCTCAAACACCAGCCATCTCAAAGACATAACACCTTGGCACTCCAGGCCGCCGGACAGGAGGCGCCTCCCCAGGGACATCCTACCTCAACCCCATGCCTGAGTTGCTACCTTGGTCGCTGGCCGTCGGAGCTGGGCCTCCCCCGAGGAATCGGGGGTCTCACCTGGCTCGGCGATCGCCCAGGTAGCTGAAAACTCAGCCATGGATCCTCATCTCAGCTCCCTGCAGGGAGCGCGACCTTCTGGCCTGGAGGCCAAACCCAGATCCCACCCATATTAGTGGGTGGAGTGGAACGTCACTCTCAGAGGGCTCAGCCCTGGAAGAGTTTCCCCCCGCCTCAGAAAGAGGCGTGTGAGAAGACATCGACGGAAAAAAACACAGGACAGCCTGCCTTCGCATTGAATAGTTCACTCCGAATAGAAGCACCTGCGACTGTAAAGAGAAGAACGTTCAGCGGTACGGGTTACATCAGTGGGCTCTTGAAGTATTTTCTCAAAAAATACTGCAAAGAGCTCACAGCGTTCAAACGTGGGCGACGCGAGTGTTCGATCTCGAACGCTCAGCCAACCACGTTGTGGGCGCTCGACAGCGTTCGTCGAGACCGGACGACGAGTCACGAGAACCGCCGAGATTTTTCCGACGATTCACGAAGCTGACCGAACATCAACGGCGACTCCTAAGAGTTTCGCCGAGGATTGCCGACCAACTACGGGGATCGCCGAACATCTCCGACGGTTCACGAGGGATCGACGAGGATCTACGAGTGTTGTCGAAACACTATCGAAGCATCGGCTAGTATGGCCGAATAACCACCGAGCAAAGGCACCTCACAGCACTCTCGCCGACCGTCAACCATGACTGGCCGCGCTGAGGCTCCGCGTGAGCAACGCTCGCGCAATCGACCTCCATCGAGGGGCGGTGAAGGGAGTGGTACGGGAGCAATCCCTCCACCCCAGCAGCCCAACCCCAACGCTACCGGACCTACCTCCAACCTCGGGCCCCTGCACCATTGGCGGGATATTCTTCCCCTTGGCCAGCGACCCACGCCTACTTTATCGGGCCGTCCTTTTCAGGACGTAACCCTGATTAACCAGAGCATCGCAAGTGCCTCTGGTCTTCAAGAGAGCCGCGCGTCACTACGCGCACACTACGAGTCCTCTTCACCGACGACAATGCCAGCCCTTGCCTCTTCAACCCCGAAGAGCAAGCCACCAACGAGCAGGCCCTCCAGGCCCGCTTTCCAGACTCCTGCGTCAGAGCGCTCACCTTCGGCGCCATCCCGCATGGCCGAGACCAAGTCCCCGCGCGTCCAGCTGCAGTCGGACTTGCTAGTCGTGGCCGAACTGCAGAAGCGGGGTACTTTGTCGAAATCCCTGATGGAACACATTGAGCTGTTCCTCAGGGATAGACGGCAATGCCTCGAGCGCGAACAGAGCGCCTCGGCTGCGGCCGCTCCGAGCGAGCAACCCGCGCCCCCCGCACCGACCAGACGACCCCGGACGGACGACGTGCCGCAGGACGCTGCATCTAAGCGTCACTGCGCACCCCCGCCCCAGCCAACCCCTCCCGGGGTAGCCCAGAGAGACCCGCGCCTTCGTTCCAGGGAGCAAGGCACACCAACCACCAAGCCTCCGGTACTAGCCCCAATGCCAGTACCCACTGCACCGCCACAGGTGCCATCGACGTCCGCTGTGCGCCCGCCTCCAGAGATCACAGCTCCACCGCAGACCGCCCCGCAGCCACCGAGCGCCCCGCCGATGGTTCCAGCGGCCTCCCCCGCCCGTCAAGACGCCGCAAGGATCCCTGCTGCAGCCTCACAGCAGGGACCCTCCTTCGCCGACGCTCTCCGCACAGGGCAACCTAGCCCTGCACCAGCCGCACCCAACACCGCTGCCGCTAGCCAGACGACAGGGACTGCCGCACCAAAGAAGCGCATCCCTCCACTCGTCGTAGAGAAATTCCCTAACTGGGCGTCCCACTTTCGGACGCTCAGGGACAAGCTGGGACACGTTCCGAACGCCAGACCGTTCGGAAAAGGCATACGGTTTTCCCCCGCCTCCGTGGAGGAATACCGCGTGTATCAGAATTACCTCGCCGAGTTAGAGAAAACCGAGAACCTATCCTGGTTCTCGTACGCTCTCCCGGAAGAAAAAAGCTTCAAGATCGCCATCCGTGGACTCCCGGTAACGACAAGCCCGGAAGAACTCCACGAAGCCCTCTCCGAACTGGGATACCAGCCGGAGTATGTGCGACCCATCCAGGCAAGGCAAGGAAGACCCGGGTGCATCTTCCTTGCCATATTGAAGAACCCAAAGGACCTGACCCCCCGGCTGTACAGCATTAATGAACTGATGTGCATGCCGGGGATTAAAGTAGAAGCATGGCGAGGAAAGCGGGGGCTTGCCCAGTGCCATCGCTGCCAAGCCTTCCGCCACTCAAGTCACGGGTGTCATAGGCGACAAGCGTGCGTCCGCTGCGGCGGACCCCACTACGCCCAGGACTGCCCACGCCCGCTAGAAGAGCCAGCGACGTGCGTGAATTGCGGCGGGGCGCACCCCGCAAATCACGTTCTCTGCCCTCAATTCCCGACGGTATTGAGGGATAAGAAGGCAGGCATCGTGCCCCTCACTAGAGCACCGAAGATACAACCAACGGCCGCGGGACTATCGCTGGCCAATGAGGTCCCGGCGGAGGCGACCGCGCAGACCCTCATGGCCCCGGCGAATCCCCCAACCGAACGAGGGAAAACCGCCACGAGCAAGCGGGCCAAAAAGAAAAGGAAGCCCAAAACAAAAACAGACGACAACGAGGCCCCTATCCCGACGGAGCCACTCAACCCCAGCAAGCCCACCACCCAGCCGCAACCTACGCAAACCAAGGGAGCAGGCAGGAAGGACAATGTCCCCTTAGATGTCGCCATTGAGGCTTTTACGGGCATCCTAACGGCTCTGAGGGAGGGCCAGGACGCCGTGAGAGCAGTCATGGACGGGATGAGCAAAGTAATGGCCCGTATTCGTTAATATACGGGCTAATTGCTTTGATAGAAGGCCGACTACCCCGGAAAACCCTCCTTTACCCCCTAATCTGATCCCTGAGCGCTGTCGCGGCTGCTGAACGCCTCAGCTGGGCCTCCCCCGAGTAATCGGGGGTCTCACCTGGCTGGGCGATCGCCCGGACAGCACAAGCTCATCCCATTCCCCTATACCCCACCCCCTTTTGTTGCATTTACAACAAAGGGGTATCCTTTTAGTCGGCCGACGGCCGCCCCCCATGACTCGTCTATGTTTATAGGCGACGGGGACTCTCACGGCAAGAGGGCACAGCCCTGAGACCGTTTCCCCGCTCGTGACAAACGAGCGAGAAGATAGTATGATTTATGAAAATAAGGGACAGCCTGCCTTCGCATCGAATAGTTCACTCCGAATAGAAGCACCTGCGACTGTAAAGAGAAGAACGTTCAGCGGTACGGGTTACATCAGTGGGCTCTTGAAGTATTTTCTCAAAAATACTGCAAAGAGCTCACAGCGTTCAAACGTGTGCGACGCGAGTGTTCGATCTCGAACGCTCAGCCAACCACGTTGTGGGCGCTCGACAGCGTTCGTCGAGACCGGACGACGAGTCACGAGAACCGCCGAGATTTTTCCGACGATTCACGAAGCTGACCGAACATCAACGGCGACTCCTAAGAGTTTCGCCGAGGATTGCCGACCAACTACGGGGATCGCCGAACATCTCCGACGGTTCACGAGGGATCGACGAGGATCTACGAGTGTTGTCGAAACACTATCGAAGCATCGGCTAGTATGGCCGAATAACCACCGAGCAAAGGCACCTCACAGCACTCTCGCCGACCGTCAACCATGACTGGCCGCGCTGAGGCTCCGCGTGAGCAACGCTCGCGCAATCGACCTCCATCGAGGGGCGGTGAAGGGAGTGGTACGGGAGCAATCCCTCCACCCCAGCAGCCCAACCCCAACGCTACCGGATCTACCTCCAACCTCGGGCCCCTGCACCATTGGCGGGATATTCTTCCCCTTGGCCAGCGACCCACGCCTACTTTATCGGGCCGTCCTTTTCAGGACGTAACCCTGATTAACCAGAGCATCGCAAGTGCCTCTGGTCTTCAAGAGAGCCGCGCGTCACTACGCGCACACTACGAGTCCTCTTCACCGACGACAATGCCAGCCCTTGCCACTTCAACCCCGAAGAGCAAGCCACCAACGAGCAGGCCCTCCAGGCCCGCTTTCCAGACTCCTGCGTCAGAGCGCTCACCTTCGGCGCCATCCCGCATGGCCGAGACCAAGTCCCCGCGCGTCCAGCTGCAGTCGGACTTGCTAGTCGTGGCCGAACTGCAGAAGCGGGGTACTTTGTCGAAATCCCTGATGGAACACATTGAGCTGTTCCTCAGGGATAGACGGCAATGCCTCGAGCGCGAACAGAGCGCCTCGGCTGCGGCCGCTCCGAGCGAGCAACCCGCGCCCCCCGCACCGACCAGACGACCCCGGACGGACGACGTGCCGCAGGACGCTGCGTCTAAGCGTCACTGCGCACCCCCGCCCCAGCCAACCCCTCCCGGGGTAGCCCAGAGAGACCCGCGCCTTCGTTCCAGGGAGCAAGGCACACCAACCACCAAGCCTCCGGTACTAGCCCCAATGCCAGTACCCACTGCACCGCCACAGGTGCCATCGACGTCCGCTGTGCGCCCGCCTCCAGGGATCACAGCTCCACCGCAGACCGCCCCGCAGCCACCGAGCGCCCCGCCGATGGTTCCAGCGGCCTCCCCCGCCCGTCAAGACGCCGCAAGGATCCCTGCTGCAGCCTCACAGCAGGGACCCTCCTTCGCCGACGCTCTTCGCACAGGGCAACCTAGCCCTGCACCAGCCGTACCCAACACCGCTGCCGCTAGCCAGACGACAGGGACTGCCGCACCAAAGAAGCGCATCCCTCCACTCGTCGTAGAGAAATTCCCTAACTGGGCGTCCCACTTTCGGACGCTCAGGGACAAGCTGGGACACGTTCCGAACGCCAGACCGTTCGGAAAAGGCATACGGTTTTCCCCCGCCTCCGTGGAGGAATACCGTGTGTATCAGAATTACCTCGCCGAGTTAGAGAAAACCGAGAACCTATCCTGGTTCTCGTACGCTCTCCCGGAAGAAAAAAGTTGCAAGATCGCCATCCGTGGACTCCCGGTAACGACAAGCCCGGAAGAACTCCACGAAGCCCTCTCCGAACTGGGATACCAGCCGGAGTATGTGCGACCCATCCAGGCAAGGCAAGGAAGACCCGGGTGCATCTTCCTTGCCATATTGAAGAACCCAAAGGACCTGACCCCCCGGCTGTACAGCATTAATGAACTGATGTGCATGCCGGGGATTAAAATAGAAGCATGGCGAGGAAAGCGGGGGCTTGCCCAGTGCCATCGCTGCCAAGCCTTCCGCCACTCAAGTCACGGGTGTCATAGGCGACAAGCGTGCGTCCGCTGCGGCGGACCCCACTACGCCCAGGACTGCCCACGCCCGCTAGAAGAGCCAGCGACGTGCGTGAATTGCGGCGGGGCGCACCCCGCAAATCACGTTCTCTGCCCTCAATACCGTCGGGAATTGAGGAATAAGAAGGCAGGCATCGTGCCCCTCACAAGAGCACCGAAGATACAACCAACGGCCGCGGGACTATCGCTGGCCAATGAGGTCCCGGCGGAGGCGACCGCGCAGACCCTCATGGCCCCGGCGAATCCCCCAACCGAACGAGGGAAAACCGCCACGAGCAAGCGGGCCAAAAAGAAAAGGAAGCCCAAAACGAAAACAGACGACAACGAGGCCCCTATCCCGACGGAGCCACTCAACCCCAGCAAGCCCACCACCCAGCCGCAACCTACGCAAACCAAGGGAGCAGGCAGGAAGGACAATGTCCCCCTAGATGTCGCCATTGAGGCTTTTACGGGCATCCTAACGGCCCTGAGGGAGGGCCAGGACGCCGTGAGAGCAGTCATGGACGGGATGAGCAAAGTAATGGCCCGTATTCGCTAAAATACGGGCCAATTGCTTTGATAGAAGGCCGACTACCCCGGAAAACCCTCCTCTACCCCCTAATCCGATCCCTGAGCGCTGTCGCGGCTGCTGAACGCCTCAGCTGGGCCTCCCCCGAGTAATCGGGGGTCTCACCTGGCTGGGCGATCGCCCGGACAGCACAAGCTCATCCCATTCCCCTATACCCCACCCCCCTTTTGTTGCATTTACAACAAAGGGGTATCCTTTTAGTCGGCCGACGGCCGCCCCCCATGACTCGTCTATGTTCATAGGCGACGGGGACTCTCACGGCAAGAGGGCACAGCCCTGAGACCGTTTCCCCGCTCGTGACAAACGAGCGAGAAGATAGTATGATTGATTGAAAAAAACACACTTCTCTGCAACCTTCATTAGGAGTATTATTTTACTATAGGACTATAGGCTGTCCAAGCTTACTCCAAAAACAAATAAATAATATCCTCCTATATATTCATTCGCCAAGTTGGAATCGAACAGATAACCTATACAGTCAGACGCTATCCTAATTATAGTTCTAGTTATAAAGAGCATTGAGTTGATTTCACATGCGAGGTTGCGTGTACATGAAAGGTATTTTAAACAATTACATTTTTTCTTCGACTAAAAAATAAATGTAACTAATAAAAATTAATAAAACTTCAGTTGTATTAGCGCTAAAGGTCATCAATGAATTATATAAAACGTTTTAAAGAAAGTAAAATACTTTTAAATATTTAAAGCTTATTACGGTTTATATTTTAAAAAGTAACAAGGTTTTTTTTTTATTTAATCAGATTAAAGATGGAGGTGCAGATAAGGTTATGTATATATGAATGCGACGAATTTTCGAAATAAAATAAAGAAATGCTTCCAATAAGTCGTCAATGGCAAATTGTTTTTAATTTTTTCTTGGCTTCATACTTTTACGCGCATAGCAGGGTAGGCAGTGTAAACTTAGTGTGATGACATTTCTTGCAACGCTTTCTGCCCAAAAACTCGAGACTTGCTTTGCTTGAATTGAAAATTTGAATGTAATCGTTCCCCCGAGTGTGGATCGAACCCACACCCATCGCGTTTCAGATTCAGACGTTGTACCTCTGCACCATTATGGCCCCTAATTACTTTTTTTTTAGTTTCGCTTTATCCCTAGCGGAATAGTCAGTGAGATCGGAGCTCCAAACGTTATGATCTCTGTTTAGCCTCGTCCACTGTCATCAATCTCTTCGTATATCCTCACCCCAGGGGTCCTTTTGATTTTAACGTAACCTTTCGCCGGTATCAGTGTGTTTTCGAAGGTCAACTGAGATCTCCTCCTAAATGTCTAACCTTCGTGTCATATATCTTTCCTACTATTGTTTTTATTTCAATTATTAATTTAAGGAAACTAGAACTTTAATTGTGTGGATCTGTGTATTTTTGCTAAGTATTGTAATATTTATTAAAAGGAGATATAAAAATATTATTGAAATAATATTTAAGTTGAGGTCACCGTGGCTCTAGCACCTAAGACTAAGCGCGGCGTTGAGTTCCGCCGCTACGCATGCAATGTCTCGATATCGGACGGAAAGTGGGGAACGGAATGACTTGACACTATTTTCTCTCTGACTACCTTGTTACCCGGGCAAAAATGCAAAACTGCTTTTTTAACATTTGAATTTACCTAATAAAGTAATTTCCATTTATCTTTTAATTAGCTCTAATTAGAAGTCAACTCTTCGACTTAATTAATTAAATTTTATTTTCACAAAACGTAATCGTAATGTTGCAAATAACCAACAGTTTAATTGCAAATATTTGCGATAACGACCCGGTGCTATGCTTCGAATGCAATGAGACATAAGTGGCAAGTAAATGTGTAGGCCACAGCCGCTTACGTATATAAAAATTTAATAAAATTTATTGGGGAACCAGGTGATCCTAGGAAGCTTTAAGTATCGCAGTAAAAAAATAATTTTGTAGTGAGCAAAAAGTCGTCTCGGAGGTCGGACGGAACTGGACGCATCGCTCGAGCCATTACGAAAAACCGATCAATTACAATAAATTGTTGGCCACGTACAGTAATAAAACCGCCATTTTGGTAAATAAATAAATAAATAAATGAGTAATTAATGGGGCTACACGATGGCGTTCAGTTCGGCGCGGCATACGAATCTCTGCATTATACTAATAAACATCGCTCAAAATGTACACACAGTTTTTTGTTCCACAGCAATTAGTGGCAAGTAAATAGGTCCTATATACTTACATAGTATGTAAAATTGGAAAGCTAATAGCTCAAGTGGACTTGCTAACTCGAATACTCCTTTTACGTAGTACCTACATACCTCCAATTACTACTGTAATAGTAGTCGTTAGCCACTCTATATATGTATGTTAAGTGGGGAGTGCCGATTATGCCAATTGCTTTTACGTGCAAAAATAATAGCCCATGGCTTCTTCACGACAGTAATACGGCCATCATATTAGGGTAATATTCTTGGACATTGCGAATGACATTATAAAAATTATTAACAAGTCAAATGCTGGAATTTGTGTAGAATGCGCTCTGTAATTGTTCAAGTTTATATAATTGGTTTGACTGTACAGTTTTTTGTATTGGCAATGAATTAATGTGACGCTTATTGATCCATATTTATGTTATAGAAATAAATGAAGGTGATTTATTATTATAAAAATTTATATAATTGTATAATGACTAGCGAATGGCTCCCGACATCGCCCGCGTGAACTACGCAATTGTAGCTGCTTCGTATTTTACAGCCGGCGTTCTCGCTTAAGTTAAGCGGTATATATGTTTTATACATTTTTTTCCCTTATTCTAGCCTTTCAGGGGTTTATTTTTGAAAAATAGAATTTTGTGTCAAAAACTGTCTGGGAAAATTCAACGAAATCGTTTCAGAGGTTTAGATTTTACGTACAAACTTTCATCACCTAATTCAACCTTTAGGGGTTGGTTTTTGAAAAAAAAGTAGCCTGGGTCTACAACTATTTTCATTCCGAATTTCATCCAAATCGGGCCGCCCCGCCCGTTAGGTTAGCCGTGAAGCCGTCACAGACAGACAGGACTATCCGCATTTATAATATTATAGTTTAAGTATAAAGTAAGGATAATATCAATAAAATGTTACGATGGAAACAATAAATTAAAATTACTTTTATATATTTTTTAAAAGTCTTTAAAGGAAAATTAAAAGTTTAACGGCGTCGAGGCATCCATGGCTACATTAAGTGCAAGGTAGCTAAGTGTCTTACTAGTAGTAAACCGGAATGTTATCTTGTGTACAATCTAATTAAAACAAAAAGTGTGTAATGATATGTACCTATATGCAACCACAGCTTCACATTACAAGTATTTAAAAATATATTTGCATTTTGATCGAGGATATAAAAACGGAAATAAAAATACAGTAGCTTCACGATTTTTTCGCATAACATGGTAGTCAGAGAAAAACTAGAGTCAAGAAACTCCGTTCTCCGCTCGAAATCAAGACATATAAGGCAGAACTTAATTTCGCACTTTGTCTTAGGTACCAGAGCGGAGAAATAAAATTAATATATAACAATCCCCCCCAGTGGGAATCGAAACCACATACGCGTTTACTACTAGTCAGACGTTGTACAACTGTGCCACGACGGCCTAACGCCGGAACGAAAATAGTAGGCGAAAATATTTATTATAGCTTAATTATTTTACAATACATATGCTTGTTATGTTGCATATATAAATAACTAAAAATTTATATTGGCTTAAGGTGTTTTGTAGGGGCTCATTCAAAAATGCGTATTTACTGAAAAAAATGTAGAAAGCGAGAAAAAAATAATAAAATGTTTTATATTCTAGTTTTGTATTGGTATTAAATATGTATTTGTTAATATGTGAACGAGTTTAAATTTTTATTTAATGCTTCTTACAAAAATAATGCAAATAGCTTCGTATTATGTTTGAAATAACTAGCCTCTAGGCTAAAACGGACAGGATGCCAATAATCTTCCCAAAAAATTTTCTATTAGAAAATAGAAATACTTTAAATAAATAAATAGGTATCAATGATACTAGCGTGTATTTGATGTATTTATTTACTTTAAGTATTTATTAAAATGATTCTTTCCTTTGGTATATTATTAAACAGATTTTTAGAAATTTTCCATGTTTCATGAATTCAAATGCTATGGTTGTGGGTTCGACTCGTACTAGGAGTAATGATACATATACTATATTATTTTTCTCCATTTTGGTACCTAAGCGTGGCGTTGTAATAAGCCACTTAACATGTTATATCTCAATTTTGGACGAAGGAGAGAACGGAGTGTCTTGACACTCAGTTCTTTCTAACTACTTTGCAATGCGGGAAAAAGCGTAAAGCTGCTCCATCTTTCTTGTCATTTAACAATAAAAGAGGCAAACGAGCAGGAGGCCCACCTGGTGTTAAGTGGTTACCTTCGCCTATAGACATTCACAACATTAGAGTTATGGATGCGTTGCCAGCCTTGGGGATGTAGGACAGAAGGAAGGAGGAAGGATGGAAATGGTGGGAATAGGGAGAGCTGGCTTACGTGCCATCGAACCGCAACACATAACCATATGTTTGGCGATTCGTCTTAGACACGATAGTGGTCGCGAGCCAGTTGGAGAACGAATCGCTCACAATGTTCAGTACGTACAGCTTAGAAGGCGTGATATACGAAAATATGAAGCAAATTACAGCGACAACTTACTACGTATTACTAAGACATAATACCCCTGATTGTATTAAGCGGGTTCTACTGTATATATTAATAAAAATATTTATATACCTATAATATTAACAATCTAGTTTCATAATTAAGTTGTTTAATGAGTTTTATTATGACTAACGAAGAATTTATTATATTTATTTTTAATTGCTCTTACGATACTTTGTGATTTTATTATGGTGTTTAAAAAAAAAAATCAATGACTTGAGGGATTACTGTTGGACTATTAATGCACGTATTTTAATTAACGCTGGTGGTAAATAAATATTTTAATTATAAATAAATATTTTAAAATCTCTCTACAGACATGCTAACAACAAAAATAAGTTGTAATACAGCGTATAAAAATTTCGACGCAGTCGATAGTAGAACGCATGGCTCAGTGGTGAGAGCGCCTGGACGGTATTCAGGAGGCGCAGGTTTGAATCCCGATGCGTTCAAATTTTTTTAATTGTTCTTTTAAGTTTTCATATCCGAGGTCAAGATAAAGTATTTTTAAACGCTAAATAAAAATGTTTTTTTTGAAAATAATTTTTATTTGCAAATATGTATGCAAATTATACATTGACTTGTCAAGTCACAAATCATAAACATTGTTTATTTAAAATTACTGAAGTTGAAATTATTAATCCAAGCTTATCGGAAGCACTCAATAAGTAGTCAAAACAAATTAGGTTAACACACTTGTGGTGAAAATTGACAAGTGTTGATCGTTAATTGCGATAATTCAATCAAAAATTAATATTATATTATTTAAACAAATAAAGAATTTTATGCAAAAGGTTTTTAATATTAGAGAATTTAAAATTACTATTTAAAATTTAGACACCATTGTGGCACAGTTTTAATTGTATAAGATGATTGTTGATTCAATTTTTGTCTATGAATTCCTCGGAACAAAAACACTGGGTTCTCTCTCTGTACATATTCACAAAATTATTTATGTGTAAACAAACATGTTTCAATTTTTGTTTTTTTTTTATTTTATAATTTCATTCTCCTAGAATGTTGTCTTTAATTTTGTAATTTTATACAATTTACTAAACTTTAAAAATTACTTAAAAGTTTTATTGAAGAAAAGTTGTTAAACTGCTTATCTTTTGTTTTTTTTCGCTGGGAAATGCTTTTACGCAGACCATCCGTACGCAAAGCAGGCAGACCTACCTTACGTACGGATGATACTTTGGGACTCACCGGAGAGTCTGAAACTGTCACTGTTACTGTCTCAAGTCTGAGAGAAACTGTTTATTTAGTTTAACTGTTTATTTATCTTTTAAGTGCTATTTTCGAAATTTAACTCACCATTATTCATTGTGTACTTTCTTTCTTTAAATACGATTCATTTTTCACGCCTGCAAAGTCGGTTATATTTTGTAAGTATTATATTAATTATTATATGTTTAACATTATTAAAGTGTTATTAACACACTTAAGAAATTAACAAAGATATATTTCAAAATGCATAAAATTTTGAACGTAGTGGGATTCGAACCTGTGCCTCTTGGAAACCTTCTAAGCGCTCTGACCGGTAAGCCATGCGTTCATATAGCAGCTGCGTCGAAATTATTACATGTTTTATTGCAACTTGTTTATGTTGTTAGCATCCCGGTAGAGAGATTTTTACAAACTTCTGCTACACAAAAATTTTTCAACTTATATACTTGTTTTGGCAAGAGAAATTATAGTATTTTCTTCATATTCATATTAAATACTTTAAATTTATAAAAGTGTTATTAACACAATTAGAAAATTGAAAAAGACAGAAAATATATAAAAATTTTGAACACAGCGGGATTCGAGCCCGCGCCTCTTGTCGCTCAGAGCGCTCTGACCTATGATTTTTTTAAAAACACATAAAAAAGTTGGTTTTAATCGCAGACAGAGAGAATCTAGTATACCAAGACACTCCGTTCTCCTTTTTCCACTCCAAGTCGAGGCATTTTGAGTTGCGGAGCCAATGCCGAGTTTTGATTTTGGATACCAGAATAATAAAATGAAAAATAGGTAAATATAATTATTCTTCCGAGTGGGAATCGAGCCCACACACCATACCTCACCAAACGTGTTCACGTCAGACGCTGCCTGACCCAATTACTCCAATTTTATATACATTTTTAGTTATTTTCCATTTTACTGATTACATTTTAGTTCAAAACAATATTTTTCTTTTAAAAATAATAAAGAGGCCCATTAAAAAGACAAAAGTGGAGACAACTTCATTTTATTAAAGAGCTTAAACAGTAAATTTGATGATTTATTCTTTTCAATTTACAATAGTAGGTATGTAACGTATGAACAATTGATTAGACAGCCTGTAGTATATATATTTAGAAATTTTGTTAAATAAAAGTCGAATAAAATCGTAAGTCAACTTATATTACACTTACGTATTCAATAAATTAGTTTATAATTATTTACAATGCCTTATAAATACTTCTTTATGTTAAATATAAACAAAATATATATTCTTATTATTAAAAAAGGACAAAGAAGATCCAAAAGGGATATCCGTTTCATTTAAAACATAAAAATCAAAAGTAACATTTATTATATAGTTATAGGCGTTTTATGTTTCTAATTACTAATTCAGTTTAGGAATTTGACAGAAAAGTGGAAGCCATAACAGTAATGTCAACTAAATTAGAAATCATAAAAATGATACTTTATATATGCATTTAAAGTAAATTGCTCTAGAATTAAATAATTAGCGATCATCTGCCATTAATAAATGTCTATTATATTATGTTTAATAACATACTTAAAAAAATAAATAATCATGTTAATTATACATTTTATTACCGATATTAGTGGAACTATACGCATTATATAACAAATCGTCTATTAACTAGTTCATTACTATATTTACATAAAACATTTATTTTAGTTATGGCTATGATCTAAAATGAAAGAATTGCACTTATCGATTGAATAATTGTTATAAATTGACCTAATGTGAACCAGATTTGTAATATTAACTAATTACAACATCACTATTAAATTAAAGAATTTTGACTTATTTAAAAATAAAACATTTTGAGATATATAAAATTAAGTACTGGCACTATAAAACACGACAGTGTTTTTATATTATATTTTTTTAATATTCACTTGTACTAGTCCGCGTATCCGAGCAATTAAACTGTCAGTCTCGCCGCCATTTTAGGAAGATGGCGGTTGTTCACGCGCCACCGCGTGCTCTTGCGGTCAATGGGGTTGCAAAGAGTTCAGTATATTCATATTTATGGCGTGTTGATGTGTTGGGGGTCCTCCGAGGAAACTCAGTTGAGGTCTCGTGGCTGCAGCCATGGCGGCAAACAAAGGAGGTGCGCCGCCGCCCCCAAATAAAGCAAAAGAAGAAGGCAGAAGTGGTCTAGCAGAAAGCCGTAACTTTTCTATTTCAGCTTCTTGTAAACGCTTCGCTTTTGCACGACGGTTTTGGAACCATATTTTGACCTGAAAAATAAATTGAGTAATATAACGTTTCTAAATTATTTTTTTCCACTTAGAAGTTAGTATCAAACGGTTTATTGGAGTTTGTACAACATAATGTATGTCGCAAAATATCATAGTGGTTACGCAGCTCACATTGTGATTACACATAATTTCCATAAACGGTAAATGTGAACTTTTAACATTTACCAAAATGAGATAAGTAGTTTGTATTGATACGATATATTGGCGGCAATTGTCAGTACAAGACATAACTATCTAAGATAATATAAATTGGCTAAAAACATAAGAACAGCCCTTTTGAAAATATGCGTAGAAAATCAACAAATCGAACAGATGTCAATTATAAAAGCGTACGATAAACTTGTGAACTTTTGCCCAGATTAGGATTTCAGGATACATTTTGACCTTTTGACATTATTATCTTTGTTTATGCCACAAATATCGGGGACGTTTAGATAAAGGAAGATATTTATCGATAATTATTTTTGGCTGTCAGTTAGATTACTAACCTGAGTTTCTGTTAGTCGCAAAGACGATGAAAATTCTGCCCTTTCTGCGATGCTTAAGTATTGTTTGTCTCGAAATTTCTTTTCTAACGCCAAGAGCTGCTGTGTTGTGAAGGGCGTCCTAGGTTTCCTATTAGGCTTATGTTTCCGCAACTGACAGCGCACCACTGGGGGACCGCTAGGAGCACCTGCTGAATAAGAATAATTTAATATATCAATAAAATAAAGACATAAATCATAGAAACAAGCAAGACATTTTTTATACACTGAAAATAGGTTTATTTATTATTGTAAATATTATATTAAGAATAATATATTAACTCCAATAAGTTATTCAATTAATTTTCAAAAGAGAAATATTAAAAGAGAAATAATCTTTTCCATAAGATAAAGTAATATTCGTATAGAAAAATGTTCTAGAAGTAAGAAAAATCTAGGTCGATATTTTGGTAAATTGTTCATATATAAACCTGTATAGGTTAACGTATAAATAATACAAAATATACAAATAACGTACTAGCTTAAAGGAACTAAAAGAGACACGCTAAACATAAAATAACTATATAACTAAAAAGACATTTAAAGAAAACGTATAAAAATTTGAACGCTGCGGGATTCGGACCCGCGCCTCCTGAAAACCGTTCAGGCGCTCTCACCACTGAGCCATGCGTTCTACTATGCGCTGCGTCGAAATTCTTATACGCTTTATTACCACTTATTTATGTTGTTCTATTTGTTATTTCCTAAGTGTGTGGAAACACTTTAAAAATGTTTAAAACTATATAACTACCTTGGTCTTGTTGACAAAGGATAAGTTATAAGCTTCAAGCTTTTTCCAAGATTTTGTGCCAAAATACTTTGTTCTCCATTTTCTGTGAAATTGAGACTTTTATGTCGTAATCTCTCATTTTAATAAGATTTTTTGTTTTCGCGATTATTACACAATTTGAAATGAAACTATTTTTTACCGGATTAATCGCGCATAATCAGGTTTTCAAAAAATGTATTTTCGAATACCAAAAATATACATAATTCATCTGATTAAGAATAGTTTTATTTCAAAATATCATACTTTTATTAAGCGCATTTCCTCGAATGGAAATCGAACCTACACCATTGTCTGTAAGACAACAATATCAACCAGACGGTAAAGCTTTAATATATATATATATATTATACCGCGAACGTTCGCGGTATTATACCGCGAACATGGGTTTGTAAAAAAATGTGTATATATAATAATAGGTATTTAGTAGCATTTAATTTATGTAAACTAAAGTAGCCATAATTATCAGAAAGTTATTTTATAAGACTAGTGAAGTTTGATAAAAATTTTGTAACCTAATCAATTATACAACCAAAAGCTTGTAACTGATAACATTTTGAATATATTAAAAGATTAAAAGAGGAGTTGTAAAATTATTGATAACTTACAAATTCTAAGACAATCTTCCTAATATGTTTTTAATACTGTATGTAATCTTTTCTAGATAATATACAATTATACTTGCCCGTATTATTGTGTAGTTTTTATCAATTTTATTGGTTACACAATTGTTTGAATCTCGGCAAGAAATGCTCTTAAAAAATGTAATTTTTCTTGCATACTAGATTTTTACTGCTGCTTCAATTAAATACGAGTATTTGAATGTACTAGTGTAATTATATTTATTACCTACATATGACCTTAATGTAACATAAGTATGTATATGAAATAGTGGATTAAAATCGGATGAATTTAAATTATTTTCATTTTTTTGCTTTGGTACTTTAGACGAAGCGCGGCGTTAACTTCCACTATACATGGTACACGAAATATCTCGGATTTGGGCTGATCTATATCTTGTCATTATATTTTTTCTAAAACACGTGTAGCAGAAAAATAATTAAAGACTAATTAATTTCCAGACTTATAATTAAAATTAAAACAGTTGAGAGGAATATACGTACTTTTATATGATTTTTATTTATAAATTTATATCTAATGATTTTAAAATCACAGGTGTAAAAGGTTTTCTCTTTTTTGGTGACTCAAAACTTGAATATTCCGATTGACCGTTTCTCAATTTCCTTTATAGATTATACGAAAACTAAAAATGTATCGATTTGGAGTTCTTTGAATATGTATGTGTATTGGATATTCAAAGCCAATGAAAACCTAAATGTATATTAAAATCTTTGATGGTTATAATTAAATCGGCTAATCAGTATTCAATTAGGGGCGAGCTATTTTGAATTAAATTATGTCGTTCGGAGGTGACGTCCATATTGACAATAACAAATGGCAAAGTTTTAAGATTATCTATATGACAGCGACTGACTGTAAATACGGTTGACTGTGGTTGTCGGTTCTGTTGGGATTTTTGTTCGAAGAGTTGTAATTAACCAACTGAATTGAACAGGGTTTGGTTCCGTCGCGAGAACGCGAATTATAATTATTTTCGTAAAATTGTCTCGTTTTCGAGTGATAAGTGGAGAACAGAAAGTTTGGACACTAGTTCTCTCTGACTAGCAAGTTGCACGTTTAAAGGCAGATAGCTAGTCTATACATTTCTAGCGGGCTTACGAAGAGAAATAAATACTTCTATAATTATTTGTCCCTAATGAGTGTTAATTAATTGAAAGAAAAAAAAATATCGTTTAATTTTTAAAGGAAAATCGTTTATTTATAGAGATAGATAGATTTTTATAATAATATACTGATTTATAAATTGATTATACTGTATATGTATAGTGTAAAAAAATAATACTTTTGATTATTATTTTTCATAATTAATATTATTTTTCTTTATACATTAACTAATTAATTAAAAAGTAATTTATTGAAATTAAAAAAAAATAATCCGTGAAAAAAAAACGAGAATGTACTTAATTTAAATTGTATAAGGTTGAAAAAGCCATTTAAAGAAAACGTATAAAAATTTGAACGCAGCGGGATTCGAACCCGCGCCTCCTGAATACCGTTCAGGCGCTCTCACCACTGAGCAATGCGTTCACTGAGCAATCCCGCTGCGTTCAAATTTTTATACGTTTTCTTTAAATGGCTTTTTCAATTTTCCTAAGTGTGGAATAACACTTTAAAAATGTTTAAAAGTTTGTATAAGGTTGTACCTTATAAAGTTTTAAAATATAAACAATAGACTTGTTTTTTACTTTAAAGTAGTTTTTATTTTTCCTTAAAGTCAATAAATCTATACAAATAAACAAAATTGGAGAGTCAGTTTGTAATATTAAAATAAACGATTTTTACTAAATGCATATGTAAAAGTATACAAGTTACATAAAGCAAAATAACATTTTTTAAACATTTTTAAAGTATTATATACACGCTTAGGAAAATTGAAAAAAAAGATATTTAGATAACGTTTAAAAATGATGCGTTCAATTTTTTAAACGTTTTCTAAATTTCTATTTTTTACATTTTTTTTTCGTCTGTTTGTCTATCTGTTCGATTCGGCTGGTCTCTAGAATGGCTGGACTGTTTTTGGTTTATTTTATAATTATAAGTTTGTTATTTAATTCCACGAGGTCATTCTCACGCATATTGTCAAAACAAAATTTATTTTTGATCCCAATAGCCTATGATTAGAATATTAAATATAATCAGTGTGCCGTGAAATGGCGTTTAAATCGCCCATTGTCCTTCTTCCGGTGCGCAAATGACCTATTAACAGGTTAATCGATCGATTAAAAATGAATCATAACAACATATTATATGCGTGTAACATATATAATATATACATTGAGTAGATTAATATTATTCTGAATAAATACCCGCTCGCGGCTTCGTTTGCATAAGTGAAGTACACAACAATAACTATTTCGTTCTTTCGTCTGCCCGCGTACTCATTGAAAATACACACTATGCTTTAATTTATAATTTAAATAGTTGTATATTGATTTATGAACCGATTGTAAAAAATATACTGTAAATTTCCATTTAGTATATTTTTTACAATAGCTTAGTAAATAGCTTAGTTTAAACTGCATTTCAAATCGATTAGGCCGTTTATGACATTAGCGTGCACAAACACACAGACAAATAGACTTACGAAAACAAATCAAAAGTCATTGCTTTGGGGTTTTATTACATTAACAAATGCCCCCAATTATATTTTCTAAAATCGAGTCATTGCCTGTTAAGTTTCGCTTTGTAACACCGCGCTTTGTATTCTATACCAGAACGAAATAATGAAAATAATACATAATTGTGGCCAGTCGTGGCCCAGTGGCACAAGAGTGTGACTGTAAACGACTGGTTGTGGGTTCGATTCCCACTCGAGGAGTGGAAATTATATTTCCATTTTCTTCGCTCTGGTGTCGAGGTAAAGCGCGGCGTTAAGTTCCGCCACTTAACACGCAAGCCTCAGAATTCGGCGGAAAGTGGGGAACGGAGTGTCTTAACACTAGGTTCCCTCTGCCTACCCTGCTGTGTGCGGGATATAGCGTGAAAATAATACATAATAATTCCCCCGAGTGGGAATAGAACCCGCAACCATTGCTTTTACAGTCAGACGCTGTCTATCTGCGCTACGAGGGCCTCATTTATTATATTAATGCATGTATTTGCATTAATTCTGTTAAACAAAACAGTAATAAGCACTTTATACTCATATTACCATTTATGCGTTTTAGTATTCATTTAATAAACTTTAATTTTATGTCTTATTGTTTGATGCGATAATGAAATCAATTGATATTTCAATTTCCTTTAGGCCTTTGTAATATACGAATGTCGGTTATTGATCCTTTACAATCGTAACCTCTATTTGCAAATTGTATAAGTTCTAATATGTTATCACCTTCTAGGTATTGTAACAAAAGAGGCAATCAGTGGGACAGCTTCTGGCTGTAAATTCGATTGGTCGTGAGTTTGATTCCATTCGGGGTAATGACTACATTTAAAACTAGCTGTGTCTGCGACATCGTCCGCGCAGACATAAACAAATAAAGTTATAATACTAAGCTATTTCAGGGATTAGCCGAAATAAATATTATTTGGGAGGGTAAATTGCATATATTTGCTATCAGTGTAAAGCGGTTATATAAATATTATTAACAGACACTAAAATTTGTTTTTTTGTATAGATTAATTGAATATTCCCGCTCGAGTGGTCCTGCACTGGGTTCCGTCATTACATCTTGAAATGTCTCAATGTTGAGATGAATTTTTCAGTAACTTATATTTAAAGGTGTCATCTTTATTAGTTGTTTGTATGGTTTATTTAATCTTATGTAAAGAAATTAACATTATCGGGATGATATAAAAAAATCCTGAAATGCTTAATGGTAAATTAACTATTGATTGAAAATGACATGAATAAAATTATTTCAGTTGCAAATTATTAATTATTTTTTTAATATTTCATAGTTTATGACTTTATTTATACGTAGCTTATTATATAACGGCTGAAATTTCACAAGTATATTTCTGCTTATGTATCAAATTAGTGATTTGCAATTTTAGCATGATTCGTTTTTATTTTTTATGCTTTAAGCTGTATAAATATGTAATAGTTATTTATAATTAAATTAATATGGACCTCTCTTCAGGTTAGTAATTATTACTTTAGGTAAATATGTTAAATTATAATTTAAATAAATAATTATTAAATAAGCGTGCAGCGAATTCTTATAAATACTGCAATAAAAGAAATCACGATATGGTTTTAAATTAATTTAGTAAATAAATTTTTATACTTAAATTCTAATTTAATCTAAATTTTTAAACGGAGTCATATTACATTGAATTATTTTAAACGATTTGAACGATAATGTTCAATTATAAAAGGTAGAGTTTTGATAACATCTTAACGAATTATTTAAAATGTATTTTTTATTATAGAGAAATAAAATATTGCAGTGATATTAAATAGTAAAAAAAAGCGTCTGTAGTTCGAATACGTTCTCAATAAAATAATTTATTAAGAAACGGTAAAGAATATCAATCTGTGGTATATTAAAATTATATTAAATTTTATTCTGTGGTAAGATATAGCAGGGCGTTGAGTTTTGGAATTCAATACGCAATCTTGCTTGCCAGAGAAAGAAAAGCGCGAAGCTCAAAAAATTAGCATAATTTAGATTGTTATTCTACGAATCTCTGTTCAAAATTTATCTAGAAAAAATACAATAAAATGTGGGTAATAAAATTCCCAGTAAGTTTCAGTGTCAACAAGCGTCAAATAATATAAAAGTAGTATATCATAAAGTCGAAACGAACTGTAGGTATCAACTAGTATCAAATAAATATATAGCAGTCACTAGACACCACTCAGTCAGTCGACCTTGTATTGAGTTCACAATGAACAGAAAATTCAAATAAAGCAAAGAATAGCCAAGCCAAGTGATAAAATACAAACTATTTCAATGGCCATCTACCTCAGACATGTGAATGCGCTACCGTACGCTAATGAAGATATAATATCCATTTCTAAACGTATTTATTTCCCCTCGCCCGCCATTTTGTTGTGACAGACGCGTAATGGCGGCCAATTATGTGGAATTTAATGGGATTTAGTTGTCAATGTCGTAGTTTAATTGGTTCATTCTAATCGGTCTCCATTGAAGCAAATGATCATGTTAGTTGAAAAATGAGTCAGTCGGCTTTAGAAATGCAGTACGGATTTGTAGTATTGGATATATTTATGTAATATAAAATTAAAAATAATTTCTACAGATAAAATTGAGTTAAGATATTTATGAAAATTAGTAAAATAATTCATAAAGCTTAATAATTATATATATGAAAATAAATTGATCGTCTATTTAAAAAAATATCTCCACATTTAAATATAAAATACCTATATAAAATGACTGTGTGTACGATTTCCACTCGGAAAAATAAATATTTCTTTATTTTCATTTCTCTGCTCTGGTACTTAAGACAAAGATCGGCGTTGAGTTCCACCACTCAAAGGCAATATTTTGATTTCAAGCAAAAAATGGAGGACAGAGTGTCTTGACACTAGGTTCTATCTGACACCTCTGATATGCGGGAAACAGTATGAAGGTGCAAACAATGATAATAATTAACAATATAATCTATTTGCGTCAAACGCATTAAGACAAGTATCTCAATATAAACTTTGCTTAACGTTAAACACCTCGCTATTAGTATTCAATTAACGAAGGAAGCTTGTAAATAAGAAAACGTGATCAAGAACCGTTTTCCTTTAAGTTTAAAATGTTGTTGCAATTAGTTATTTGCTTTAAACTTTATTGGTTGCCGTCGCGCCGTGCAATTGGGACATGGTGACTTTGACGGTTCTGTGTTCAATTCTCATGGTAAATTTGTGGCGGAAATACGAAGTGAAAATTATAATACAGGTGCAATTTATAATATAAGTGGTGGAAGAAAGTGGAGTTTATTATATAGGTGCTTTTCCCGCATAAATAGACACAATTTAAGAAAAAACATACAAAAATTTAATCGCAACAGGATTCGAACACGAGCCTCTTGAAAACTGTCCAAACCCTCTGACTAGTAAACCATGCTCTTTCTTCAGTATGAACTAGATTTTATAAATGTTAAAAACTGACTCGGCAAATTTTGACGATGGATTGCGCTACCATTGGGTCTTTTGCGATACTACTTTGTTTAATATTATTATATATCCTAGATATATAATGATATAGCCATATTTTGTGGTAACTTAAAAATATAACTTAATAATAATTACTAAGGCAAGCTCAGCGACAACACTTTGTTAAATATGAATATTTCATGACAGTTATAGATAAAGTGCCCATAACGTATTATTTTTCAAAATAAATTATTTTTATTTTTTAAATTATTATTTTTCAAAATAAATTATTTTAAGAACATAATTCTCAAAATAAATTATTATAAGTGTTAACACTTCAGTCATTAATGACTGGTTCAACTTGTATGGATTATGATTTTATTGCAATAAAATGGAGCAACAATATAAAATATAATGAAGCAATGACCAATAAAAATTTGATTTGACATATTATGACAGTTGCTTTTTAATGTCACGTGTAAATTTAATGTTCCCAACATTAACGATATATTTTATGTAATTAATAGTATAAATTCGCATAATGTTTGTCAAAAAAGGTATTATATTTAAATTGGTGAATTATTAGTTAAGTATTTTAAGCAGGTTGACTGAATAATGCTTATAACGTTGTCATGCTGACATGAATGACATTGAATCTAATAAAAAAATAATTTAATAAATGATACACATGTACATCAAAAGAAGAAGAATAAGAGAAGGATCCTATCATAAGAAGTAATACAATTCAATTCAATTATAATCTGTATATAACATCTTTTTATAACTACAAATTTTACATATGTACCTATATGGACGACGTCTTCGCTAGTTGCTTGTTAATTTTAAAAAAACATAAAAATAATTCTACGCTTTTTCCCGCATAGCTAGGTAGTGAGAGAAAACACAGTGGTAAAACACTCTGTTCTCCACTTTCTGCCCAAAAATCAGGACATTGCGTGTTAAGTGACGGTACTTAATGCCGCGCTTTGTCTTATGTACCAGAGAAAAATGAAAATAATATATAATTATTCCCCCTAATGGTATTCGATAACACAACCTTCACCTACCTATATGTAATCGGTTAAAAAAAACTTATTTTTTAATTCACGTTGTCACATAATAATACAGAATGGTAAGATCAGAAGAACTCTTAATAAAAAAATGTTCTCTCGATTTAGCGTCGCGAATCTCAATTAGTTCCTTTGATAAACTTGAAAAGATAAAAATGATTTACATTTTAGTCTTACGTATACCTATTTCTGACTTATAGTAGACCATAAAAAGACATTGCAATATAATACTTATTACTATGAAAATAAGGCTTATATTAACTTAATTATGCGTGACAATAATAGCAGGCTTCAGCAAAAACTTGACGGACGCTTATCATGGCTGCCTTATCACCGTCCTCGTCTCGAGCGTGATTAAATGCAAACGTGTGAAAGGGATAGAGATATCAAGAAAATAGTTTATCGCTTTCACGGCCTTTAATTTTTATTGCCATATGCAATTTATAATGGATTTTCTAGTGTTTATACAAGAACATTTTATTAAAATTTATAATATTTTACTTTATTGGAGTTTACATTAACTGGGGTAAAGTTTTAAATAGGTAGGTATATATATTTGAAGGATGGGCTAAGGAAGACTTACTTCCCAGTCCCCTTTTTGTTTTCTAATGATGGGTATTTTAATGTTTCAAAAAATGACATATTTATTTACTACTTTATTACTACATAAGTTATTTATTTACTACAATACAATTAGTTATTAGGCGGAACGCAAACGCGTATTACGTAAGGACAGAGTGGGTGCGTAATTAAAATCTATCTGGATGAATAAAGTTAAGTATTGGTAAAAAATTAAAAGATTTTCATTCTTCATTTTCATTACATGACACACAATATCACTAATAGATCCGAATTCATTGTCGCGAATTTATCCTCATGGAACTTAACGAAAATGTCATCATTTTGTAATAAAAGCTGTCTAAGTTACTCGTTATTATATAAGCTATTTGCCAGTAAAATTCCTCTCAAAGTCGGTTCGGTTATTCCAGGGATGCCACAACAAACAGACAGAGAGCTAATATCAGTATTTTCAATTACGTAAGACTCTCCAAATTTATTTATTTGAATAGATTATGCAGCTAAAGTTTAATATACCTATGTCTTCTTAAGCTAGAAAATATATATATTTCACTCGCACATAATAGAATATATATTTATGATATAATTTAAACTATGTCATTTAAGCGTCGACATGATACATAAACAGTTAATTAATGTAACTTAAAATATTGCAATTAAAACTAAAGTTTACTGCCAACTACTATTATGCCTTATTTAATATTACACAACTTAAAGGTTCTATTGCACTCAGTATTATTAGCACTTATATTTATTTATGACGCAGTTTTAGACCTGATGTATACACTTATTATAATTTATTATCGTCCAATAATGAAACTGTAAATAATTTTATTATATTATGTTCACCTATTTAGTTATGGCGCTTCGAACGTGCAAGTCGAGTCGGTACTTATCACTTCGCCAATGTCACGTTGTATAGAGAATACACGAAAGAGATTGATTGGTAAAAACAGATAAAGTTATACTATTAATAAAAAATAAAGTTATATAATACGTTCACTTATAAAATAAACAAAAACACAAATATTTACAATATGTACATATATGTTAAGCGTGTGACTGTAAACGACTGGTTGTGGGTTCGATTCCTACTCGAGGAGGGGAATCCATTTTCTTCGCTCTGGTGTCGAGGTAAAGCGCGGCGTTAAGTTCCGCCACTTAACACGCAAGCCTCCGAATTCGGCGGAAAGTGGGGAACGGAGTGTCTTAACACTAGGTTCCCTCTGCCTACCCTGCTGTGTGTGGGATACAGCGTGAAGCTAAAAAAAAAATAATAATTGTACAGTAAGTTAATAGTTAATATTTACAATATATACAGTAAGTTCCATTTTGGGGTTTAAATTTTACTTAAAAAATGGAAAATCGCAACAAATATTAAAATTTTAATTAATTTTGTGTTCTGATTTCATTGATTGCGCCGTTAGGTTTGTAAGGAAGCGTGATGCTGAAAAGAAATACAATATTTATTTTCAGCACAACGTTTGTTTCCTCAATACAGGGTGGTCAGAGCGAATCTTGTGTCAAGATACTCTATTCTGCACTTTCCAACCGATATGAAGATATACCTATACATAAAGGAAGAAACGAAAATAATTTTAAAAATACTTATTCATTCCCAGAATGGGAGTCATATCAAAATCCAATTGTGTTAACTGTAAGACGTTCATCTATACTACGACGATCTTCAAAGAGTTAAAATAATGATGTTAAAAAACGTAGAGATTTGTAATGAAAAAAACGTTGAGATGAGTATGAGAGTTGTTAATTTTAAAAGTGACACCAATAGTATAATATAATATTTAAGCCCAATTTCTCAAAAATAGCCACTTAGAACCAAAATTAACCGTAAGAAAGAAGAACAAACACGTTGATCAACCAGTTAGTCAAGTTACAGTAAACAAAACTAACATTAGTATGTAAGCGATGGCGGAGTCAGTTCACGCGGACATTTCACAATTTGTCCCAACTTTTTGCGTGTCTGTAATTGGTCCACCTGCGAACCGGCACATCGCCAAATATGGTGTGCATTTCGCTCGGTCGTCCCCGCTGAAAATTCTTCGTACACTGACAAATGTGTAATTATTTATTTAATACTCGAATACTGATTTGGTCACAATACGCATTCCGATTTAAGAAATCGACGTCTCGTTTCTGATTTTCTTATCGTTTTTCGTTTTATATAATATTGGGGGCTTGTTGTTAATTCATATTAAATTTTGAGTTTAAGAAGGGACTAATAAAGTCAAGGTAGTTGAGGAATATCGCGCCACGTCAAAGGAGTAACGCTGTCAAATGTATCTCAGCATCTCCTAATTGTTTAGATTATGGGAGAAGAAAGTTTTGAATTTTGTTTTTCATGTATTTTTATTCTAGAGGCCTATCTCACGTAGTGATATGACACTCAATTATTCGTTTTAGAACATTTTCTTATAAAACATTGAGCAAAAATTAGCTCTGGATTGTAAATGATTCTACTGATGGACATCACTCCAAGCGAGCATTGAACCCATTACCATAACCTATAGTTACAGATGATCCTAGTTGTGCAATAATAGGTATAAGTTTCTGATAATTTGTCCTCTACCCTTCCGATTTTATCTTAATATTTAGACTATCATTGAGGAGCATTAAAGAGAACTAAACTTTATTACTTCTACCAATTTTAAAATTATAATATCTCTATTCTGACACCTAATTGTAAATGTAGAGAAAAGAATAATGAGGTAATGCGCAGCGTTGAGTTCCACTCAATATTAATTGTCTCGAGTCCCAAAAGTAAAGGACGGCGTGGTTTCACACTGCCCTCTACCTGTCATCATTCACATAGCGAAAAGCTCGAAAGCTTTTTTTTTTATAAAAACAAATAACTTAAATCAGCCATAGCAGTTAAACATAACTTATGATAACATATATATTTATGTAGTGATTAAATATTGAAAGCATCTATAAATTATATCCAAAACTATTTTAATAAACTAATTAACAGATAATGGAGCAAAATCAACGTCAAAATTGACAAGATTAAAAAGATTTAGAATTTGCCATACACCTGCCATCCGCAGCTGTGTTTCGTATAAACAATTGACACGTCGTATACCGTTTAAAATAATATTTTATTTTTAAGCATTTATCGACAGGTGAATTTAATTGAAATATATTGAAGCTTTGCGTTAATATAATGATGTAAAACGCGCAACCGGTTATTATCGAATTAACTATTAAGATGTCAAAAAAATATATATTTGCTTTTTAAAATGAATGTACATAGGTACTACATATGTATACATATATTTGTAATTTTAATTATTTAAATGTAACAAAGTCATTTGTAATTATTTTTACACGTGTAAAAGAGTAAGGAAGTATTATTTAATAGAAAAATCAAACAGACTAAGACTTATGACATAAGTACATAAACTGTATAAGCTTTGAAAAATATTTTTTAAGTATAAGCCAGAATGTGTATTAAGTTTTGAGTAATTTAGTTTACTATTTAATACTACGTATATTAAAATGTTAGCATGCTTAACTAATATTACCCCCAGCACAGCCGATCATGAAACGATTCATGCTGGTGCAAGCTGAGATGAAGTGTTATTAAAAAATTGTCCAAATTGCACAAAAAATGGTATTTGGTAAGGACGAGGTATATTAAGGAGGATGGCGAATAGTTTCTAGCTGCAGGTCGTTTTGCCGTTATCATGAAGTGATGGACCAATCAATAGTTCGATTGCAATTGTTTGGGTGTTTACACATCTGCTGTTAGATCTCGACCGGATCGGGGAAAGCTTAAGTTAATCATATGAAGTGTAAACAACTAAACAGTTTCTATTACTTTTCTATGGGCAAGCTATCGAAGCTTAGAGCGTTGTGTTTAAGTGTTGGGTTCAACCATTGCGTTTATCGCTTACGATTGTGGTATACAATTTATTTTTCATTATAAACCAGTTTAAATTCTTCCATTTGTTAATATTAAAATTCTATGTTATTAAAATTCCATTTGTTGCATAAAGGATAAAATAATGCTCACATCAAACCATGCCGCTAATTTTTTGGTGGTTTGGTATGGATCGTATTTCTGATGGAATCCGTTCCATCATCACCTTAGATTCATCATTGTATACCGCAGTGGATCTTCCTTGTGGTTCATTTTTCAAGCCAGAGTTCCCACTACGAAACGTCTATACTAAAAACTAACATTGTGTTCCTTAGTAGTGTCCCCTCCAAATACAGCATAAACATTGCTCTTCGGTTGGAACTAGTATGTGAAAATTACTCTGATTTTGGTCAAACCCATCCTCAATTTTAAAACTGAATTAAAAAATAGACAAAAGACGCATAAGAAGTGGCATGTCGATTAAAACAGCAAGTTCAAATTTAAACCTCTGTTATTGATAACTTTTAGTTGTATTTCAAATAATAATAATAAGTGTATACTTATTATTATTGTTTGAAATATAACTAAAGTTATTATACATAAACTTAACACAAATGAAGTCACAAACGACACTTGTCCCATTAAAAGACAAGATTTCGTTATACACACATAATATAACAAAATTCCGAACCAGTCGTAGTTATATTTTACGACTGTAAAGCAAAACAATTTCAATTCTAATTCTCATTAACAGGTATTACAGGTACTTTAAGCCGTTAAGCCTCTCGTACATGAGTCAGAGCACGTTTGGCTTCGAGTTTTCTAAATATAATTAATATAGTAAATTAAATTAAAAAAAAATAAATAGCTTCACGCTATATCCCGCACACAGCAGGGTAGGCAGAGGGAACCTAGTGTTAAGACACTCCGTTCCCCACTTTCCGCCGAATTCGGAGGCTTGCGTGTTAAGTGGCGGAACTTAACGCCGCGCTTTACCTCGACACCAGAGCGAAGAAAATGGAAATATAATTTCCACTCCTCGAGTGGGAATCGAACCCACAACCAGTCGTTTACAGTCACACTCTTGTGCCACTGGGCCACTATTAATATAGTAAATATTTTATTAGGGTTCCGCAGTTTACCAGTTTTTATATCTTTTTCCTCACCTCGGAAATCGTTAGAATTGTTGATTTACGACTATTAATATATTTATAGTAGTTTAATGGGGCAACTTGATTTTAAATTGCTTAACAAGTTTTATCTAAGATGTTATGTTTTAAAATATAATATTTTTATTATTTAAATTGCTTGATGTAATTAGCTTATGTAAAAATGATATTTATGTATTGTTTTTTTTAGCTTCATGCTGTATACTACTCACACAAGGGTAGACAGAGGGAATCTAGTATTAAGACACTCTGTTCCCCACATTCTGCCAAATTCGGAGGCATTGCGTGTTAAGCGGACCTTAACGCAGCGCTTTGCCTCGACACCAGAGCGAAGAAAATGGAAACATTAATCTGACAGTTGTAGCAATCGAACTCGAGCCTCTTGCGAACCGTCCAAACGCTCTGACCGCTAAGCCTTGTGTTCTCCGGCTGTATCGATTTTCTTGTCCTGGTTGCATCGAATGTAATATGCTTATTACAACTTATTTTAATTTTTACTTCTTGACGGATAAATCATAATACGTATAATAAATATCCTTTTTTTCACCGTTAAATAGGATATTAAATAGGTTAATGTTTAATAGGATAAAATAAATTAACTTAAGCATTGTATATGTGAATTTTAACTAATTAAATGTAATTAATGTTACCCTATATTGTAAATTATTTATTGAAAACATAATCTATCCGTCCAAAACCTCTATAAACATCTAACGTCAAATACAACAAAACTAAATTAATTTTCTCACACACTATAAAGCATTCGTTGTTCCATATTGGTAATATTCTGGAAAGTGGCTAAGTGACCATAATGGCAGTAGGTACTAAAGTCGACTAGCGTGGCTTGACTTTAAAGGTGATACTGGTCCAGCATGAGATCGGTTACTAATAACTTTAATAGCATCGCATGCTTGGCGAATAATTTGTATCACTGTAATTGGTGGCGTATGTAATCTTGTACGTTTGAAGAAATAATATGAGTTTATAGAGTGGATTATACTTTCTAAGAGGTTAAAGCCGTTGTGGTACAGTGGGATAATGTCTGAATGTCAATATGATGGTGGTTTTAAGTTAGAATCTCACTCGGGAAATGATTATTTTCAGCCTCTCTCTAGAACCTGATACAAACTGGACATTTATTTTACCTACTTAACAAGCAATGTCTCGATTTAGTGTGGAAAGTGGAGAGAATGGGAGTGTCTTGACAGCAGTTTCTCTCTGACTTTCTCTCATTCTGCTGTGAAAAAAAACGAGTGACTAGCTTTTTTATATTAAGGCTTAAGTGATTATTAAAATACATACATACTAGAGAAAATATCGTGTGTCAATTGTATTCTTTTTTTTCAGCCCCACACTTTTTCCGCATAGCATACGTACTTAATGTTAGCACGTCATTTTTTAACTAACCTAGTCTAAAAATGTAATACTAAAACTAATTTTTTCACTTTATACCCGAATTTGAGACATATACCTTATGCTGGAACTTAATTTTGCGCTAAAAATATATTCATTTCCCCGATTGTGAATCAAACCCGCAACCAATTACGTTTACAGTAAGACACTATACCACCGCGCCACTACGACTTTCGATTTCGAATAGAATAGTATTTAATAATATTTTCTTTGATTTTTATTATTCTAATACTGAATTATCCACGAGAAAAATAACTTAGAGTTAGTCTTGGCGCAGTGGCACGAACGTGTGACTGTAAACGA
Source organism: Dryas iulia moderata (assembly GCA_019049465.1). Taxonomy (NCBI): domain Eukaryota; kingdom Metazoa; phylum Arthropoda; class Insecta; order Lepidoptera; family Nymphalidae; genus Dryas; species Dryas iulia. Next base: position 6,429,416 of record CM032437.1, read on the forward strand.
CTGGTAGTGGGTTCGATTCCCACTGGAGGGATGACTTTCGCTCTAGTATCAGAGACAAAAGCGCGGCGTTAAGTTCCGCCACTTAACACGCAATGTAGCTAAAAAAAAGCATAAAAGAAAATACTTTTTAAATCCAGCTTCAGCTTCACATTTTTCTGTCGAATAGCAAGCGGTCATAGAGATCCTAGTGTCAAGACACTCTGTTCTTATTAAATTATATTACGAAATAAGGCTGTACTGGACATGTTTAAGAATTGCTCTTATTACCTAAGTTTAATTAATGCGTTAATCGTTACAAATTAGAAACATGTGTTTTTTATTTGGTGGTATGCAGAAAAAATCTTAAAAGTTTAAAGCGCTTGAAATAATTACTAAGAATGTTATTTTTGTAATGCAAGTAAAATAAGGTTAATCATTTAGTAGTTTTTATCTTTAATTAAGTATTACATACGAGTACATTCACTATTCAAGTACGGATAAAATTATCCATATTAATATTATAAATGTGTCTGTTATGGTTTTACTAAATCACTGACCCGATTTGGATGGGATTCGGAATAAAAATAGTTGAAAAGCTGGGGTCAAACATAGGATACTTTTTATTGTAAAAACGTCCCTAGATAGGGGGTGAAAGTTTGTATGTTAAATTAGATGACGCAAAGTCAAGCATAGGCTTCGTATTTTTTTTTTCAAAAAATAACCCTTAAGGGATTGAAATTGGGTATGACAATTATACCAAAAATATATAAACGATAAAGCAAAATCAACGTTTTAATAAACTAAATTAAAATAATGTTATTCATTAACGACTTAGATCTTAAAGGTTTTAACCAAAACGGAACTCAACTGGTTAACTTAAATTACGAATACAGGGAAACAATTTAATACCATTAGCATGCACGCTAATATATGCAGGTGAAAAAATAAATCCGAGTAAATACTGAAAGCTATCTTTAGTAATTACAGAATACCTGTACGTGGTACTTAATTAACGTATTCTTATTAATGTATGTTTTTCTAATGTTAAGTAAGCATTTCTTTTAAACCGCCGCCTTGGAATAATTAAAGTATTTAATGGTTTTACTAAACTACTTACTAGAGGCTATTATGGCGTAGTGGAACAGCGTCTGACTGTAAAAACGATTGGTTATGGATTCGATCCCCACTCGAGGGTGTTATTTTATTTAAATTATGTTCATGTCCCCGTTTTGGTATCTAAGATAAAGTGTGGCGTTGAGTTACATCGCTAAGCACGGAATAACTTGAATTTACTAGGAAAATGGAGAACGGAGTGTCTTAATACTATATTCTCTCTGCCTACGGAAGTGCGGGAAAAAGTGTGTAGCTTCGTTTTACTATACCATTTGTAATGCAACCGTTGAACATGACATTTTGTTAATAATCTTATCATGGAAAACTAGATCTAAGGAACGTATAAAGGCTTTGTTCGACGTTTTTCGATTATTTACAAATTTTGCGTATTGGAAACCTTATTGCGTACCTTTACGCACTTTGTCTTTACGTATAGACAACAGCTGACATTAATAATATCTATGAGGTAAGTGTATTTTTTGGTGTCAAGTTTTGATTGGATTTTGTAGCACCTTCACCAACCTAGTGTCAAAAATTCCATTCTTTACTTACCGCTCGAATTCAAGATATTCCGTTGTGATTGGTTGATTAGTGTAGGTCGATGTTGCGCGCTTAAAAAAATCTATGAAATAACATCAAATTTTCGATCTAGCTGTAGTTCTATATAAGAAAAATTGAAATTTTTGATTGAATGTTCAATAGGTATAAATATGAATAGTTACGTATCTAGACATTTTTGTAAAATAAAATAAGTAAATGATCCATTACTATATAATGGAATATTTTTTTATGAAAAAAAATATAAATATAAAAAAAGTTAACGTGTTGTAGGTTAATTAATCACATTAATCATATTTTTCTTCCAATTAAAAAAAATACCATCTGGTATTAGCTATTAATCTCTCCACATGACTGGGTCACTTAAAATAATTGCAATTATTTCATATTTTTTCTAAAAACGTTCATCAGACAAATTCTACAAGCACATTTAAGCCAATTTAATAAACTTTTCAAAACCATAAAAATAAAAATAATCACGATACTTCCTCTATTATTTCCAGAAAGTCCAATCAATTAGAGTCGCTCTCAAAGAGGAGCTCTTCACTAATAGACTGTCTAGAATTCGTTGAAAAAGGTAGTTTCAATTAGACGCGTCGCGTCGCGTCGTGCAAACTTCATTAGGTTTGTTTTTACCTTTCATTCATTCATCGAGTCAATGACGATGATTGACAGATGAATGTACACTAGGATATGATTATTATTAGTTATAATTAGCTGGAGCCGACTTATATCCTTACAATGGATTTCTAATTAAATTTCTTGATATATAATTGAATGTGCTGGTACAGCCTTATAAAGTATGTATATGCACTTTGTAAGCTACATAGGTGATTAGATAAACTTACTCTGGATAATAAACTCAAATATTTTTCTGTGAATTGCAAAATCTTTACCTTTTCGTCGTTTATAGAAATGAAATTAATGTGGTGGCCAGTCGTGGCCCAGTGGCACAAGCGTGTGACTGTAAACGACTGGTTGTGGGTTCGATTCCCACTCGAGGAGTGCGACTCGAGGACCGCACGACTAGCGCCAGAATTATAGATACAATTTAATATCCAAAAACCCAAAATTAACTTATACGAAGGGCAAATATTGACTTTACGCAAAATGAAATGCAATCTTTACAGGATATTTCTATATAGAAATTCGACATTTAAGTACTGAGACACTTTATTTGTATCTAAATTAATTTATTATCACCTTTCCATATACTTACTACATACAAATTACAACTGTGTCAATTTCTTAAACGACTGCTATCATTTCTAATCACCAATAACTGTTGGAAGTCAAACTAATTTCGATCGTATTCTTTTTTTAAATAAGGTCTAAAATGCTATATTTAACTTTCCTATTTTAAATATTAGCGTGACTGACTTCAATTTAATAACAATCAATAAGTTTCTTCACTTGTAACGCACTCTGTGATCGAGTTAATAATATAGGGTTAATAACATACGTAAACATTGGCTTAGAGATTTAAAATTTTCTAATTTCTTTATAGTTATTGAAATTTGTGGATAAATTAATTAGAAAAACATAATAATTGTTTAATTTATATCTACAAGATTCTAATTTTTATTGGTGTATAGTAAATTTTTGTAGGCCATGGTAATAATCTATACTTATAATAAAAATGTAAGTAATCGCTGTCTGCACATGGAAAATATATGAGATAACATATTATTGAGGGCACTTATTGATGTAATAGAACGCAAAACATTAATTATTTTTCTGTTTATCTGTGCGTTTGACCATTTTATTTTGGTAATATCACCTTAACACATAATTAAGTATACTTCATTACAATCAGTTCATAAATAAAAAATCATCAATAATATACATTTTGTTCGACTGATTTAAAATTTAGTTTAAATAATCACTTTAATATTAACTTTTCTGAAATTTTAACTTACACAGGCGAAGCTGCGAGGGGGTTGCTAGTCTTCAATAATTAACACATCAATGAATGTCGCTTAAATTTATATAATACACCTATATAAATATACAATGTTAATGTTTTTCTCGTCTTTAACAAAGTGTGTGTGATATTCAATTTGCAAAGTTTCAATAGGCGACTATGGAAGAACAGAGTAATATAAAAGTAGATTCTTCTTTTATTAAAATTGAGATTTTTTTCTTATTAATTTGAGTATCTAAGGCTTGTGGCCAGTCGTGGCCCAGTGGCACAAGCATGTGGCTGTGAACGACTGGTTGTGGGTTCGATTCCCACTCGAGGAGTGGAAATATTTAATATTTCCATTTTCTTCGCTCTGGTGTCGAGGTAAAGCGCGGCGTTAAGTTCCGCCACTTAACACGCAAAGCCTCCGAATTCGGCGGAAAGTGGGGAACGGAGTGTCTTAACACTAGGTTCCCTCTGCCTACCCTGCTGTGTGCGGGATACAGCGTGCAGCTAAAAAAAAAATCTAAGGCTTATGAGAGTCCAAGTAAGTAAATTCTATTTATTATTAATCTCTAACACCAAAAACAACGCGTGAAGGTAAAAATGTATCCATGTAAATTTATTTATTAGCGTGTCTTCCACACTTTTTTTGTGTGGACTGTATTAGTTAATAAAGTATTGTAAATTATCGTGAAGTATAGGACGATTGTCAGTCTAAAAAGTACTGTAAAGTGTTCAAAACGTCGGGTTTTTTAGTTGTTTTAAAATATATTTTTTTTCTAAAATAGTTTAATTTCAAAATATCTCATAAATGAAATATGAACTTATAATAATATTTTTTAATATTCATTTACATTAATTTTCCTTATAATAAATATCGAGTACCTGTTAAAATTTATTAATAATTTCAAGAAAAAAAAACAAATAATAAGACCACAGAATAAAAATAAAACTTAAAACATATATAGCAAAATATATACTCTATGGTTAAACAATATAATGCGATTGCAGCATAAATAATAAATCAATACGCTTGAGCTGATTCGTTACTTTTATCGATTAGGAATAAATTAATATAACACGCTCGGTTGAACTCGATAACGAATCCACAATAATATATTACTTATATTATATTACTACGCTTAATATTAAATATTAATCTGTATTGGAAAACTAGAAGTATGTTAAATTATTTTATTATTTCCTTATATTTTTCCGGTTTCCTCCTTATAAATTTCCGGTTTGGAAGTTAAAAGCTACACTTATCTGTTTCTATTTAGACTTTGGTGCGTTGGAGACTCAAAAGATCTCGAGAGCTCGTCTACGAGACCAAATCTGTCACCAAAAACAAGAATTTTAAAAATAGTTTATACGTGTTCTATTGCAAATGAAAATGCAAAGTATTATGCTATAATGGGAAAGGGATCTAATCTATCCCTTATTTTATTGTCTACGCCTTTCAATGAAATCATTTTAAGTATGGACATTTATTTTACTCATACACAAAGACCTTTAAAAGTGAGGGCATCCAGCAAAGCTTGGAAAGACAAAAGTGTAGTTGTCGCCTAGTCTAGTCTAGTTCTGTCAACGTAATCTTTCATCGTTAAAACAGGTCCAAAATATTTCTTCCATATATATTTTTTTTTTTTGTTTCACGCTGTATCCCGCACACAGCAGGAGAATCGAAGGAGAAAAGTATTCAGAGAGAACCTAGTGTTAAGACACTCCGTTCCCCACTTTCCGCTGAATTCGGAAGCATTGCGTGTTAATTGGCTGAACTTAACGCAGCGCTTTGCCTCGACACCAGAGCGAAGAAAATGGAAATACTAAATATTTCCACTCCTCAAGTGGATCAGTCATCGAACCCACACCCACTCGCTTTATAGTCATATTTTGTGTCATTGCGCCACGACTGGCCCCTAAATTAATATAAAAATAAAAAGAAAACGTACATACAGACTGTAGTATACCTTAATGTAACGTCCATCGTAATAGATTAGATGGTTAAGTTATCCAAGAGTCGTTACACTACAATTTGATTCAATTTAACTGTTATTAGATTTTAATTCAATTAAAGCAGTTACAGTCTTTCCACATGTTGCATTATAACGACTACTGCTTTACACAATCTATACTAATATATTAAAGAGGATAAGTCAGTAACTTTGATTGTAAGGGCAAATATTAATTCGGAATTACTGAACCGATCTTGAAAATTCTTTCACGATTAGATAGCGACATTATTCAGGAGTGCTGTAGGCTAACATAGGTGGTACAAGTCATGGATGACGCGATATATTTACTTTTAGTTTTATGCTTTATCCCGCAAAACAGGGTAGACAGAGAAAACGTAGTGCTATGACACTTGATTCTCCACTTTCCATGTTAACATTGTGCGTTAAGTGACAGAACTCAAAGCAGTGCTTTGTCTTTGTTACCAGAACAGGGAAATAAAAATAATTTAAATATATTTAATAATCGCTCCCCTCAATGGGAATAGAACCGGACACAATGGTATAAGTCCCTGTTTTACTGCGCTACGATGATCTTCTAATCCTTACTTATATTATAAATGCGAAAGTCTGTGTGTTTGTCTGTCACACTTTCACGGCTAATCTACCGGTCTGATTTGGATGAAATTTAGAATGAAAGTAGTAAAAATGACAGGGTCTAACACAGGCTACTTAATTTTCAAATCTTCTACTTAATTTTAAAATCAACCTTTAAAGGGTATTTCTAACCCCTATTTCAACTCTTTAGATGTTAATTTTTGAAAAAATGGTCAAAGTTTATATGAAAAATCTAAACCACCTGATCGGTTGTAATGAATTTTGGCATAAATATAGTTGATCAGCCAAGGCTACTTTATTTTTCAAAAATCCCTCTAGGATTGCAATAAAACGAAACAGCTATGCAGTTCATGCGGCAAAGCCGCGAGCGCGCCCTTAGTTATTAATATATTTTGATTAAAATAAAAATCTCATATTTTTTTATTTATTTAGAGGTAGATTATATTTATTTATTTGTTAAGAAGCAGAAAATATTTCATTTTCTAAGGTGACTACGAACTTATCTAAGAACATTCCAGTAAGTTAACGTTGACGCCTTGATGACATTGTTGTCACGTGGCCCCGTAGTTAAGGATTTAAATCACAATCGATGAAAAAATTATATTTTTAACTCTTGGTTCTGCTAATAACAATGTGTCTGTCGTATAAGCTAGCCATATGTAGAACGCATGGCTTAGCCGTCAGAGAGCTGGCAAGAGGCACGGGTTTAAATCCCGCTCCATTCAGATTTTCATAGGTTTTCTAAGAAGATATTGTAATAAGTCGTTTCGTAGTTATGATTAAATACACGTTTAATCGTTTTATATAAAAACAACGTAAGTGTATGTATACCTAACTATTTATAATGTGAGACAGAGGGCATTTTTTGTTATTTTATTTAAATTTTATTATATCTTTTGTGTACTTCAACATATATTAACATATATCGTACATATATGTTAGGTATAGTTTATTTGGTATTAAAAATAATGTGATACTTATTAAGTTATAAAGAACTAATAAGTAGCTAAGTTATTTGTTATTTGAAATATCTCAGAATACTTCAAATGCAATAATAAATTAAATAATATTTTTACCTATAAATTGAACCTATGATCTGGTTACAAATTAATTTAAAAAATTAAGACAATGGTAGCTTCAAGCTATATCCCGCACGCAGCAGGGTAGGCAGAGGGAACTTAGTGTTAAGACACTCCGTTCTCCACTTTCCGCCGAATTCGGAGGCTTGCGTGTTAAGTGGCGGAACTTAACGCCGCGCTTCACCTCGACACCAGAGCGAAGAAAATGGAAATATAATTTCCACTCCTCGAGTGGGAATCGAACCCACAACCAGTCGTTTACAGTCACACTCTTGTGCCACTGGGCCACGACTGGCCACGAATTTTATTTTTTTTAATTTTGGCTAATGGTTCCAGCTATGTGAATATACGTCTATTATAATCAGACCTCGATTATATATGCATTATCCATAGTTACAAATACAAATTACAATTTTAAAAAGTAAAAGGATTTGTATTATCCCTTTACTTGATAATGTATCTGTGGAGATACATCGGAATTTAAAAAAACATCGGAATTTAAAAAAAAACAGTTCCACATTGCTATAGTAAGTAACTTTAAGAAAGTCCTTACATATATTCTTTTACCAGTTTAAAGTATTATTTACACACAGTTCAAATTTTTATACGTTTATTATAAAAATATTTTTCAAGTGACATATATTCAATTATTTCTTTTATTGTAACGACAGCTTACAAAATTTTACACACAAATTATAGCAAGGATATTTTATAAATTTATTCAAAATTGCGTAAACATTTTTGTTTTTAATTTTTAAATTAAATTAGTGCAAATTAATATTAATATGACAACGAAACCGACACTTCATCCGCTAATTTGAATAATAACATTGATTTCATGCTATTCGGTCGAAAAATATACTATCAGTTTTCAATAATGTCATTAATAATGGATTATATGTTGAATATATTTACTATATTAAGTCATATACATAATATGCACATATATAACTAAATAAAATGTACAAAATGTTATTGAGGTTAAATTAATGAAACATGCGAAATTTGAAAATATTAAAAAACATGAATATGCGGTAGTTTTTTATGTAGGTGTATCTTGTATAGATATACACTGTACATAACTTTTTTTAGACTCATGCTTTATCCAATAGCAAGCAGTATATAAAATAAATAGTAGGCAGAAGGAACCTAAGTGTCTTAGACACTTCCGCAGAATTCTGGAGACATTGTGTATTAAGTGGGGCTCAACGGCGCTCTTTCTTGACACCAAAACGAAAGAAATGGAAATGTTATTTTTTTCCATTTTTTGAAGGGAAATCGAACCCACGTTTATATTGTGCCTACCCCTGCTGACTGGCCACTCCAAATAAACTCTAAAAACATGTAAAGAAAACATTTTTTTTTTTTTGAGGAATAAGCAATGTTTGGCACTGTTTTAATTTATATAGAGTGCAGAATGTTATTTTTTTTTAATTAATGCAAAATACAACATACATTGACATAAATATCCGTCACATGTTTGACATACACATCCGTATGAAGTGTTATAACATGTTGCTATGACAACGCGCATTTTATTGCTCAATGCGGACACTTGTTTACGTAGATATTTTATGTATCTTTTGAGGTAAACATAATTGTTATATAAATCTGTTAATTTTTTTCCATTTAATTAAAATTTTAAATTCACTACTACTATACACGAAACTGGTTGTAGGTTCGATTCCCATCCGAAAAAATGTAAATATTTAGTATTTCAACTTGTTCACTCTGGTGTCGAGGCAAAGCATAGCATTGAGTTCCGCAACTAAACACATAATTGCTTCAAGAATTTATCGGAATATGGAGAACGGAGTGACTCAACATTACGTTCCCTTTTTCCTCCTGCTGTGTGAGGGATACGCAGAGTGACGCTAAAAATAAACTAAAATGTCTCTCTGTGTTCAAAAAGTAACATTTGGAAGTTTACTGTTTATATATTTCTTTTAATATATTAGAGTAGAGAGTGTCTTAAGTAATTTAATATCACACTTAATCATTCCCCTCTAAATATTTTACAGGAATATATAAATAGTTTTGGTTAAAGACATCATATAAGACGCCAAATTATAATAAAATTATGTCTATTATAATTAAAAATAGGTTATTAATAACATAAATATAAATTGATGTTGGGTCGAATAGTATCATTTTTATTTTATCTTATTCAAAGTTCAAAACATTAACCTCGGCTTGCTGTAATTTGTAGAGCCATTATAATTAATATTATATTAATTAATTAAGTTATATTTTTAACTAGTTCGCGTTCGCGGCTTCGCCTGTGGAAGCTACATGACTATAACGAAGAAACGAAATTTCTTTACCCGTTAGCGTTCTCATTTTAATTTTCACTTAAATCAAAAATTTATAATTTATATTATTGTATTTTTTTGTTACACTATATATTATGGGAGCGTCTAGGGTACCAAAAACATTACAATAATTTATGGGGCAGAAAAAGTGTTAAGACACTCCGTTCCCCTTTTTCTTCGCTCAATTTTAAAGGTGTTTTACCTCTACACCAGAGCAGCAAATAAAAATAATAAATATTGCCATCCCTCGAGTGGAAATCGAACAAATAGTTGCGTTCACAGTGACACTGTGTCCCTGCGTCGCGACTGGCCTCGAGGGGAGGGCTACCAAAATACAATAATCAAAATATACAATAACCAAAATTGTATTTAAATTGCTTAAGCCGTTTCGGAGGTCAGCGTGCACAAACGAACGGAAAACCAAAAAAATAATAAAATCATTGTTTTGGATTGTTTTACATTGGTATATGGCCTTAATATTACAATTTTTTTTTCATATGTCTTCCATTTTAAAGAGCAATCATATTACCTAGAAAATAACCATATTACATATATTATATAATACCTAGAACATATATTATTGGACCTAATACATATATTATTCAAACTGTTGGTTTAAATCTTTCGATATGCTACTTTTCGAAATGGGCAAAACGAGGAAAAGACCGTTCTCTCACGTTCCACCATAAATCGAGACGTTGCGTAACTCAAACTTCCTTCGTCTTACGCATAAGAAAGGAGTTATAAAAATAATATATAATCATTTTTCCAGGTGAGTTACAGTCAAACTCTATCTCACTTCGCCACAGCGGCCTCAAGCAGAAGGCCTCCTATAAGTAGTGAACATTTTTTTTTTACTTTCACGCTGTATCCTGCACACAGCAGGGCAGGCAGAGGAAACCTAGTGTTAAGACACTCCGTTCCCTACTTTCCGTCAAATTCAGAGGCATTGCGTGTTAAGTGGCGGAACTTAACGCCGCGCTTTGTTTCGGCACCAGAGCGAAGAAAATGGAAATATTAAATACCTTCCACTCTTCGAGTGGGAATCGAACCCACAACCAGTCGATTTACAGTCACACGCTTATGCCTCTACGCCACGACTGACCACAAAATAATACTAACTATTAAAAATACGAACAATAATATATTTCGATTGTTAATATTTATTGAAAAATACTTAAAATTACGCTTTACTGTCTCTAATTTGAATAGGTTAATTTAATGATACACAAAAATATTTAAATACAAAGAGAATATTAGCCTTTGACACGGCGTCTATTCCGGTGAGCTTGGAGTAAGGTGTATAATTAACGAAATTTGTAAAAAAACTAAATGATTTAGTACTTTTATTGAATTAATATTCATTTTCGTAGTTATATAGGTAGTTACCACTAGTACCTAGAGTTATTGTACTTAGTAACTATAAGAAAAGAATAATGTATATATATGATAAACCTATTAGGGACGAACGATATAATGAATTAGAGTCAATAAATTAATAAATTTGTATACTATGCTAAATACCATTTTTTTTTTCTTTTTATTTCTTTTTTTTTTTTAGCTTCACTCTATATCCCGCACACAGAAGGGTAGGCAGAGGGAACCTAGTGTTAAGACACTCCGTTCCCCACTTTCACCCAAATTCGGAGGCATTGCGTGTTAAGAGGCGGAACTCAACGCCGCGCTTTGCCTCGACACCAGAGCGAAGGAAATGGAAATATTAATCTCCACTCCTCGAGTGGGAATCGAACCCACAACCAGTCGTTTACAGTCACACGCTTGTGCCACTGGGCCACGACTGGCCCCTAAATGTATCTTGATATCCTGTGTTTGTTTTAGTGCGAAACGGTCCCTTAATCTGTAGTGAATGAAATAAAAATGTTAACAAAAAAAAACTTTGTTTTAATAAATTTGTGCGAAACGTAATTTATTATTTTTTTTTCACTTTTAAAGGAAGCTATTGAAGTCAATTTTAATTAGGAACCAAATACAACGCTTACCTAAGGCGCTATGATTTTCTTAATAATGTATTTCTAAAATTATGTAGGTATTTTAGTTATTGTTATAAGTTAAATGTAGTGATCGGAAATTGTGAATCTGAATGACATTTCCGTTCTCCAGTTTAAAATGCGGTATAAGCGGTGTTCTATAACATACGAGTATCAAATTTTTGGAATACCATAGTATTCTAAGAATTTAATTTGTTTATTGCATACCTACATAAACATCTCCCCTAAGTGGGTTTTGACCCGGTAGTGATTCCGAAATTATTCATAACTAGCGGCCCGCTCACGGCTTCGCCGCGTAAACTATTTTGTTATATTGCAACCCTCAGGGGCACATTTTTGAAAAATAAAGTAGCTTAGATTATCAACTATATTTATGCCAAAATTCATTACAATTGGTCAAGCGGTTTGGATTTTTCATATAAATTTTCATTCCCTATTTCAACCCTTTAGAAGTTGATTTTTGAAAAAATAAGTAGCCTATGTTAGTTAGCCACTTTTACTAGTTTCATTCCAAATTTCACCCAAATCGGATCGGTAGATTAGCCGTGAAAGCGTGATAGACAAACACACAGACTTTCCCATTTATAATATATGTAAGTATGTAAGTATAGATTAGCTCGTTACTTTTTTAAACTACTCGTAAGAAACACAGGCTACCTGATTTTTACCAAATAGCGGAGTCAGAGGGAAACTGGTGTCAAGGCACTCCGTCCTCTGCTTTCCGCCCAACATCAAGACATTTTGCGCGTAGAGTGGCGAAGCTGACAGCCGCACTTTGTCTTAAGTACCAGAGTGAAGAAATGAAAATTTAAATATAATCATTTTTCGGAATAGGAATCCACAATCAATTGTATTTCCAGTCAGACATTGATCCAACGGCCTTGTAAATATATTTTCTTATAGGTATTTTAAGTAAATAGGGTTAAAATAGAAAAATAGTAGAATTTGCATGCGTTATCGTAAATATCACTTCAATTCAATAATCTAAACATGTATGTAAATAAAAAAGTATTTTTTTGTTCTTAAAAACTGTATAAAGATAGTTAATATATTTACATTCATTTTACAATATAAAAGAAAATACGTACCTACTTAATAAGATATGCTACTTAATATGATATGCTAATAATAAACATTTGTGTATATAATATTAAAATATATCAAAATTTAAAGTCAAAAATATTTAAATTTTACTACGTTATACGTTTGCATCTATATACCTACATTTATGTATAATCAACTTATTTAGGTACTACTCACAATGGTGTCTAATTTAATATTCACTGCGTTTGCAAAAACACCATATAAAAATTTGTATAAATATATTAAAACTTACTGACGTAATGCTAATAAATTACGAACTAACCTTACCTAACTAATAACATTTTTAATATATTTTAAAATTAACTGCAACAACAGATTTAAATTTTTATTTTCTTTTTAATTATTTTTGAAATTTTAAGTGTTATTCAAAACACTTTAGTGTTATTCAAATATATTTTCAAAAATTTTTAATTCGAATTTATTTAAAAATACAATAATACATATATTAAAGTTTTGAATATAAATTAGTTTCACAGTAGGTATACTTTTCTAGATTCATTGATAATTCGAAGGAAAAACATCGAATATCGTAATATATTTTGTTTCTAATCTAAAATTTTAAATTTCCTCGAACACTGATGTGGTAATAAATATACTTGTAGAACAAAGAATAAGATAGATTGAATATGTCCTAATAGATATGTTTTTTGGGGTTAGTGGTATATCATTTAAGTGAGCTATTACAAGCACTTTCAAATCATCTATATCTATAAATAAAATTGAGCAGTCTGTTTGTAATATTATTTTAAAATAACTGCTTTTTTCGCACGCGGTTTCGCAATTCGGTAAAAAATACTGATAATGTTGAGTTTTTTACTACTCAAGTAAGTTGCTAAAACTACGGTTAACAAGTCGTATAGAAAAGTAATTGTTTTAAATAAACCACCAGTGACCTTTGGTAAATTATTTAAATCTACATAAAGACAATTAAAACGAATTGGAAATTTTTGTGTATTGACCTGTGAACTGCCAAAAAAAGTGTTATTTGTAATTATTTTTGTATTTATACAACATGTACATTTACTAACAAAAAATAATAAAAAATTGATGGAATAAACATATTTGAATGAAATATTTAAATGAATGAATAAAAAATTAAGTATGATTTTCACATTTTAAAGTTTTATTTGCACACTTAAAAAATTGGAAAACATTTTTAGAAAATGTAAAAAAATTCAACGTAGCAGGATTTGAAACCGCACCTTAAGCAAGCGGTCCATGCCTCTTCTAATATTTTTTTTGTTTGAATAGGCCACTCATTCTAGGCAGCAAATCTAAAAAGTTATTTAGTATTTGTAAATCTAAAATAGATTAAAAAAGCAGGACATTGCTCGTGATTTTCTGCAGAATGACAGTCTAGAGGTTCACAAAAAAGTCAGGATTTTTCTGTAGTCATAACTATAACATATGTTTTATACGTATACTACTACTAAGCCAATTATTGCCAGTTTTAGCCAGTTTTCATATAATCAATATATTAAACACCAACAGAATTTTTCTATTAGTAATTAGGTATCGCTAGCAACAAATTCGTTTGCGTGAACTTTAAGACTTTATCCATTTTATTTTCTTTCTGTTTTCCATAGTTGTTAATGAAGAATGATTTGTTGTATGAAAATATTTCCTATTTGTGTAGAAATTTAGTTATTTTTGTTTTTTTTATTATTATTATTTATTTATCTTCACGCTGTATCCCGCACACATCAGGGTAGGCAGAGGGAACCTAGTGTTAAGACACTCTGTTCCCCACTTTTCTTTTCTTATTGCTCTATTGAACTCCTAAAGAAAACTACCAAATTACAGCTTTCTGTGGCTAGTAATTGTTTGTAATTTATACAAATAAATAAAATTAATGTGTCTGTTTGTAAAATAATAGTTTTTTATTAAATGTATATGATATACATACACCGTATATATATTTTATTTTATATATATATATATATATATATATATATATATATATATATATATATATATATATATATATATATATACGGTCTATTTATAATATTTTTATAATAATTTTTATCTGTCTGTTCCGGATAATCTTTGGAACGGCTGGAGTGATTTTGGCGGGGGTCTTGCACTAACTAGGACTTGCACTAACTAGCATATATCTGATGTAGAAGGATTAACTTATTAAATTATAACTTTTTGGTAAATTCCACGCGGACATGTTTGACACAGCATAATAATAAAACAATATTCTTAACAATACAATAATAAAATTTGGTTATAATTTATAATATAAGCACGAGGTTAATTATAATAATAATGGTGTTCTCATAAAATATATTTTTATTAGTAATCACAAAGAAGTTAAGGTAAATTAAAAAAGCAGTCAACGTACCTATAAAACATAAGCAAATTAGAGGTTAGATTTATTTAGTGTGTTTAGTTAAAAAATATATTTTTTTATTCATTTCCACGCTATTCCCCGCATAGCAGAATAGTTAAAGAGATTCTAGTGTTTCGGCACGCTGTTCTCCACTTTTCACTTGAGGAATTCGAGACGCTTACTCTAGTGGTTTGAATTTTATAATTAAAAATTAATAATCGGGCCGCAGTGACACAAACGTGTGACAGTAAACGACTGGTTGTGGGTTCGATTTCCACTCGAGGAGAGGAAATATTTTATATTTCCAATTTCTTCGTTAGGCCGGCGTTAGGTTACGCCACTTAACACGCAATGCCTTCAAAAATCGGCGGGAAATGAGGAACGGAGTGTCATTACACTAGGTTCCCTTTGCCTGCCCTGCTGTGTGCGGGATACAGCGTGAAGGTAAATAATAATAATAATATGCATAACTCTAAATTGGGCGTTATAGTGAAAATTTAAATTTTTCAACATTTGTTAATATAACACTTAATAAATATTAAAAAACATTACTGTGAATTCCAGCGAAGTAAATATATAATGTTATGATTTATTTGATATCGTAGAATAAAGAGACATTAAACGTCTATGTGGTATTTATACAATAATATTTATGGGGTCTTTTTTGTTCTGTAATCGCTTTTGATTTCACTCGCTTGGAAGACATTTTGCAAAGACTAACCTCAACCATCACTTAACACGCAATGCCTCCAAATTCGGTGGTGCATGGGAAACGGAGTGTCTTAACACTAGGTTCCCCCTGCCTACCCTGCTGTGTGCGGGATGCAGCGTGAAGCTAACCTATTTTTTTTGTAAATTATAGTGAAATAGTGCCACTACAATGTTTTCCGTATATAGTAGGGTAGTTAGAGAGAACTTACACGCAAAAATGCACAGAAAACCAGTAAAAAAGTATATTAAATAAAATAGAAGAACCTATAATATTTTTTTTATAGCTTCACGCTGTATCCCGCACACAGCAGGGTAGGCAGAGGGAACCTAGTCTACACAACCAGTCGTTTACAGTCAAACGCTTGTGCCACTGCGCCACGACTGGACCTATGATAATGATTTTTAAATATCTTTTGTGTTTGTTTGTCTGTTTATCTATTTTCTGTGGGTTTCTGTACTGTGTGTTTGGCACTATACAGTAGGTCTTCATCGATCGGTAAGTAAGGTAAGACAGTCATCAGTTGCATTCTTATTATATGTGTAGATTACGTACTTTTAATACTATAAGTTTCGTGATTATTATTCAGTTATATTTTATAAGTAAAATATTAAATTATACATTTAGTTATATTCTATTTATATAATGTATTGTTAAGTAGGTACCTAAGGTAACCACTTAAAGGCGGTTGAACTTTTTGCTGTTTGTCTTTGAGTTAGCGGTCACGGCGACCTGTATTACGCAGGTTACCAAATTACCTTTATAATTATCATATATCTAATTACTACTGAAAACAACAAAGTCGTTTTAAAAAAACTAATTTTAATTATATGGTCAGTAAAACTGTAGGTATTTGTTTTGGTTACAATGCAGTGCAGTTAAAACGCGAATTAGGTTTTTTGCAAGATGAGTTATTACCCCATGTACCTACATTGTGCGATAACCTCAGTATTCATTATTATATTCTAAAAATTGTAAATCAAGAATAATGTAGTTTTTATACGTTTGTTTATAATATTTTATTAATTTGTTTGTTAGTTGTTACATAGAGGTTACTTATCTCAAAAACTACCTAATCTATTTAAAAAAAATGCGTGAAAGTCTCTTTAAATACTACGCTACATACATACATGGTTGCTATATATGTATTTATGTTGAAATAATACATTTTCAGCCAGATTAAGTAACATTTATATAGTAAATATAAAGAAAAACTTGAAACGTGTATGTTAAACATATGGTAATAAGAGTAGTATTTATTTCAATGATTTTATGATATTCCATTATTATTAAATTAGTTTAAAATATTCATTATATTCCTTCCACGATATTTTTGTACTAAGGAGTGAAATGGTATATTGTCACTTGAAAGTAAAAACCTAATGTTGAAACACTTCTCCATTTTCCACCTGAAATTGAGACATTGTGTGCTGAGAAGCTGAACTGTTAAGACAAGGTGCGACAGTGTCGCACTTTGTCTTAACTAGCCGAGCGGAGGAACGAGGAATAAAAAAAAATGTGAACATTCTCAGAGGCAGAATCAAACCCATAACCAATCGCATTTACAGTAGAACGCTGTCGCACTGTGCCACCATGGCCTCTACATAATTAAGGTAAACGTAGAAAAAAAACAAATGACTCTTTCTCTACTTTCCGCCCGCATTTAGTCATATTGTTGTAAATATAATATTTTTTATAGGTTAGAAAAATACTTTTTTATTACCTAAGGTATTTATTTTCGCGATTATTACACATTTTGAAATAAAACTTTTTTTAACCGGATTAACGGCGTATATTTTCGAATACCATAAAAAAATATGCGTTTAATCCGGTTAAAAATAGTTTCTTTTCAAAATATTTTTTCTAACCGTCTAACTTTAACAGTCTTTGTTTTTATGGAATAAAGGAGGCAAACGGTGGGTGTTACGTAACCACTTAACACCAAGACCTTCGCCCATAGACATCCACAACATTGGTCATGGATGCGTTGCCAGCCTCGGGGATGTAGGATAGAAGGAGGAAGGACGAGATTGGTGGGAATAGGGAGAAGTAAGAAATGAAACTATTCGAAAATACATTTTTAGAAAACACGAAGTTTTGAACACTTCACAGTAGTCCGTGGTCACAGGTAGTCACATCCAGGTCTACCTCTAACATTCTGTCTAACCGTCATTTCTAATTAGGCAAGAATGTACACGATAAAGTGCTCTCACACTTTTCCCACTATATTCTAGTAATTGTAAATGTATTGTATAACAGAGCGTTGTATGTTAATTGTTTTATGTTAATTTTATAATGAATATTCTATTGTAGTACTAGACTTGTAATTTTTCAACTAGTTTTAACGTCAAATCAATAAAACATTAACTAATTATACAGCCAAAAGGTTACACATTGGTTATGTATGTAAGGTAGTTAGTTGATTCCAATTGATTTGGAATTACAAGACAGATTAAACTTGAGTTACGTGTTTTTGACATTTGAAAAAAATTTTTTAGTAAACGAATGAAAATTTGAACGCAGCAGGAATCGAACCCGGACCTCTCAGAAGCCGTCCAAGCGGTCAAGCTATACGTTCATGTAAATAGTAGTAATGAATAACACTTTTAAGTAGGTATGAGAAGACACATTTTTTCCACATTTTTATTAATTATTTCTGTTTCATAAACCTAGTGTATAAATAAATCAAAACTGTAATAAAGTAATAGAAAATCTACCGACATAGCTCTCAAAATTAGCAAGCTGAAGCCATGGGCAGGTCACATCGCTCGTAGAACCGACAACCGATGGGGAGCAAAGGTTCTCGAGTCGCGACCACGAACCGGAAGACGAAGCGTTGGACGCCTCCTCACAAGATGGACTGATGACATAGTCAAAGCCGTGGGAAGCCGCTGGATGAGACAGGCGAGCAAACGCTCTAAATGGCGATCTATGGGGGAGGCCTATGTCCAACAGTGGACGGCTTCCGGCTGATGATGATGACGATGATGTTGATGAGAAAAACTACAAAGGTCTATTAAATATTTTTCGAACACAAAAATTTTAAAATAATTATCTGATATCGGGAATCTATGTAATTATACAGCAAGTGTTAAATATTTACCTTATTTCCTGGATATATTTAAAGCCAACGGGTCCTTTCTAAATAACCCTGTATTTATGAAATTTCTTTTACAAATATTAACGTTTACAAAAATTCCATTTAAATATCAATTATATGAAAGCTAAATCATATCAAATAATAATGATTCAAATGTAATTAAAATGTTATGAAAATTGTGCTAAAGATATATTATATGTATAAAATATATGGGAACTTTAACTTACTGCTTATTATTATTACAGCCTAAGTAGGAAACGGAGTGTCTTAGCACTAGGTTCCCTCTGCCTGCCCTTCTGTGTGTTTTCCAGGATACAGCGTGAAGGTAAGTACGTAATAATAAAATAATAATTACTTCACATTTTTCTGTGTACAGCTGGTTAGGCAGGGTTATAGTAAGATGAAGACAGTCTCTACCTTCCGCTTAAATACAAGATACTGCAAATAACGGCATTTAACACCACTCTTTGTCTTATCAGAAAGAAGAAACACAAACAATTTTCTTATAATAGTCCCCAAAGTGGGGATCTATCCCACAACCATTGCATTTGCAGTCAGATGCTATCCTAACGCGTCTCGCGGCCACTTTATAATATAACATAAATTTTGTAAAAATCATCGTTTAACTCTGTAGCTCAAAGTCTCAAGTGGTTAAGTTAGCCTTCTAAAATTAAACGCTAAATAATAAATATACCTACTGAGTAAATAAATAAGAGCTTGACGCTTTTACGACGCGACGCTCCGCATAGCAAAGCAATGAGAGAGAAGCTAGTGTCTCGAACACTACGTTTTTCGAGCCGCTGTTTATCTTATTCACCAGGGCGAAGAAAAAAACATAATTAAATTTTGATTATTCCTCCAAGTGGGACTCGAACCCACAACCAATCGCAATTATAGTCAGATATTGTCCCACTATTACGCCACGATGGTCATTATAATAAATAACAATTTAATGCAATAAAATATAATTATTTCGAATAGATTCATGTTCTTAAATAACATTGTTATATACCTATTTCATATTTTAATTAAATTAAATTTGTATTTGTAATTTAAAAATTTGAAATTAAAGATATATCTACATATATTTAGGTGGTGAACATATTTATTATGCAATTATTCATTATGAACATTTTATCTAAGGGATGCGATAACACACACATTACGTAGGTAGGTACTATGTAGAAGAAATTGTAGAGAAAAAACTTATTTTAATTAGAGAACAGTCTAAATAAGCAATTTTTTTACATTTTTTTTTAGCTTCACGCTGTATCCCGCACACAGCAGGGTACGCAGAGGGAACCTAGTGTTAAGACACTCCGTTCTCCCTTTCTGCCGAATACGGAGGCATTGCGTGTTAAGTGGCGGAACTTAACGCCGCGCTTTGCCTCAACACCAGAACGAAGATTGAGTGGGAATCGAACCCACAACCAGTCGCTTTACAGTCACATTTTGTGCCACTCCGCCACGACTGGCCTACATGTACATATAATACATACTATTACAAAAATTGTTGCTATATAGCAATATAGGCAGAGAGAATGTAGTGTTCTAAGTGTTAAGACACTCCACTTCTCGCTTGAATTTGAGACATTGTGAGGTGAGTAACAGAACTCAACGCCGCGTATTGTCTGTAGGTATAAGATCTCGATCATATACTATGATTTAATAATAACTTACATTAATCTGTTTATAATAAATTATCTAAAAATAAGATAAAGTAGCTTCTTTTTTGTACTAAGTATTGTAAATAAACCGAAAAATTTTATGATTATAATTTGTTTGTCTTTTTTTAGCTTCACGCTGTATCCGTCACATGTCACGGTAGGCAGAGGCAACCTAGTGTTAAGACACTCCGTTCCCCACTTTCCGCCGAATTTTCGAGGCATTGCGTGTTAAGAAACATTACAGTTGAGCATAAACGATTTACTTACGATGATTCTACGTTAAGTGGCAGAACTTAATGCCGCACATTGCCTCGAAACTAGATCGAAGAAAATGGAAATATTAAATATTTACACTTCTCGAGTGGAAATCGAACCCACAACCAGTCGTTTGAAGTCACACGTCTGTGCCACTGTGCCACGACTGGCCCCAATTATTAATATAATTGGTTATTATTTTATAATAATGATATAATTCTAATCACATACGTGTTATGTTAATTTATGAATGCTACTTAAAATTTAGTAATATGTAACTTCATAAATTAATAAACCAAATTAATTTTATAATTATGTTCTATTTTAAATGAGTTGACAGAAATTGTTAAAAAATCTTTACAGAGCGAAAGATGAATATAACCATTCCCCGAGTGGGAATCGAACTTATTAACAATCGCGTTTATAATGAAATGTGGTTCGATACGCCATTAGGGCCTTAGTAAATACAAATTTAAAAGTATTAAAATAAATAAAAAAATAATTATTATATTTATTATAATATATTTATATAGTTATATTTATAAAGCACTAACTTTCAAAGAACAGAGCGACAAGAAATTTCATTCTCCACTTCGAATAAGCATTTTTATGGAATTTAAAGCAATAAAAATATTCTTTATTGCACTTAAAAACATACAGATAAATAACATAACAGAAATTAAATCAGTAACAATTCAATTTTTAAGTTATTTCGGATTAATAAAGCTATAGTTTGTTTAAGGGATCTATTTTTAATAATACATAATATAAAATAATAGAATATCTACTTAGTTCTTCCATAACGGAGAGCAGTATAATACATAAAAAATAGCTTCACGCTATATCCCGCACACAGCAGGGTAGGCAGAGGGAACCTTGTGTTAAGACACTCCGTTCCCCACTTTCCGCCGAATTCGGAGGCTTGCGTGTTAAGTGGCGGAACTTAGGTACATAAATTGTTAAATTTACTTACTATACAAATTAATTATGTCTAGACCATTTTATTTATAAATATATAAATATATAATATATATGTTAAACATGGATATACAGAATAAAATTGTAAAGTTGTAGGTTTTATATAATCTGTAATTAAAAGACAAAGAGAGGCTAGTGTTGAGACACTACGTTCTTCACTTTCCGCCCGAGACATTGCGTTTTGATTTATCTTAAGCGGCAGAATAGAGGTATATAAAAAATATTTAAAAAATAACCTTTCCCCCAGGTCCGCATCCAGTCAGTGACTAATAAAAGATTTGAAAAAGCTTTTATGTAGAAAATTTGCAACACTTTTATAAATAAAAAATGTATTACATTTTAAATAAATATATATTAAAATATATACTTACCAAATCTGTTGGTTCGTTACCCTCGGATAATTTTACATTAGCCTAAATATTCTAATAAGAAACATGCGCTTATTTAATAAAGCTTTTAAGAAATTTTTGGTATTACATATAAAAGATATGAAATAAGAATAAAATGTTAACTATTCCGTTTTTTAGTATTCAATAAAATTAATGTTTTCAAAGAGAGATTAATTTTTATATTAATAAGATAAATTTGAATGTTATAATAATTTGCAACTCAATAACCTAAATTTTTAGTAAAAAAAACTGAAATTCAGCCATAAATCAAAAAGACCCTAAAAATCTATTAAAAAGGAATAAATTAAACATTAAAATTGTAATAATTACCATTCGGTGATCCAGCTCGGAACATAGGATTGGGCGCCATCCAGGGAAACGCTCCAAACGGCCAGGGAGCGGGCGCCGGGCCCTGGTATAACCTGGGCAGTAAGGGCTGCGGTACAACCACCTTTCTGCTTTCATTCTCATCCGGATCATTACCACTCTCCCGTTCATCTCTCTCATCCCCAACATTAGACTCTATATCCTCGATATCTACTTCACTATCGTCAGTGTCAACACTCTCCGCATCGTTACTCTGAGCATCGATAGTGTCTCGAGTCTCTGGTTTACTGCCTAACAAGGAGTCAACGCTGAACGATATCCGCCCCTTACTCTCTGCGGCCTCCGACCGCTCGCATTCAAGCGACGTCTTCATTTCATCTGCTCGTTGTCATTTCCATACACACTTTGATAGTTCTTCACGTCCAAATTTCATATAATAAAATCACGGTAGGTTAAAATTTTTTGTGACGTTTTAGCACACCTTAATGAGTTATTGACAAAAAATTAAGAATAATCTTTTTTTTGGTTATTATTATTATTATTATATTTATATCTCAAACATAAATTAGGTATACAAAATTAGGGGAATCACGTACAAATTAAAAGTCAATATCACATCACAACACAGTAGAAGAAGTGGTTGTTCAAATCGGTTATTACAAGCCAACGTGAATTTGCAAATACGTACGCGGCGTAATTCGCGTGGAGGCACCTTGGAAATCGCGCCAGCATTGGCGCAGCCCGCGACCCTCCCTCCCTCGGCGAGAGAGACGAAGCTACCAAGCGAGGAATTTTAATAAGCGGCGCGGAGGGAACGAGACGACGATACGATCCGACATGTGTGCAAACGCGATATTGGGTGGGCGGGGACCGTCGCGCTCAAATTAATACCCTCTACGGAATACGCCTTATAACTGAACTTCATGATAATTGAAAATAAACTCTATTTCTATTAATTTAAAGTAGTATTTCGGTTTTTCATAGTTTTGTAGTAAGTATGTTACGGTCATAGACCAGCCGGATTGCAGTCGCTATTGTATTGAATGAAAAAGGAGTAAATAGACGGGTGCCGTAGGCGGCGTAGAGGGGACTTTACGATTTAATTATTCGCGAATACGGAGGCATTTTGTAGCGAACTAATGTCTCATTGTCTCATTAATATCTCGGGCAGCCATGTTTGATGTGTTTATGACACGGGCTAGGTGCAAAGCGGGACGTTGCTACTGTTGCTGAAACCTTGTGTACGTACGTTCGGAAACCGAGATTCAATGTAAGCTGGGTAGGAATTAATTCCACCGGCTTACATCTTTATTAGTACGCTTGTGGGTGTATAGAATAACTTTCTCGGTGTTCTTTTATTTTATTTTTGCTTCAGGTACTTTAGATTTGCTTCTGTGTAATGATAATAGGTTTGGGATCTGATTTAATTAATGGTGGAATGATTTGTTATAATTTATGAGAACGATCGCTTGTAAAGCGAAATCTATAATAACTATAGGTATATTAGATTACAGTACTATGATTAATAAGTAAATAGTAAATATATCTAAGCTAAATGGCCAATTTTAATGATAGCGCGAGTTGAAAGGCAATATTTGAACGACAAAACTCAAAAGGGACCATTAAAAAGACATAAATACATCAAAGCTGATTACAAAAGAAAACCTATTTGAAATCAAATCGTTAGCGCTATGTCACTTACCGTTAATCGTATTATTTCGATAGCATCTCTTTGTGATCTTTCTCTCAAAAAACGTCACTTGTACCACTCTATGCGATAGAAATAAGGTTGAAATTGCAATTCTAAAAGGTATCAATTCGCGGATATTAACAAAAGACTTTCCCTTCAAATCTGTAAGCAAAAATGAGCTTTATCGCCATATAATAAGTAGTATTCGCAAAGTATTGTTATCTCCCCTTACAGCCAATTAACGTGATTTAATTGTACAGGCAGATTATCGTTGTAATGGAGGAGGGTAATGACAGTGTACGGCTTTATGTCAAAAATACGATAGCGATTACGTCGGCTCAGAATGTGGGAAATTGGGAAAGTCAAACAAAAATATTATGTTTGTTTATTGATATGTATCTAAAAAATTTCAATCTACTTTCTACTTTATCCAGTGCAGTTAAAGAAAATGTAGAGATAAACCGGTGCTGAGAGAAAAATATTAAAAGTCTAGTCGTAAGACAGCGTGTAAGTAAAAAAATCTTTGTAATGAAAGGCATTTTACATTGAAATTGTGTTTTATCAACTAAAATTGATTTTAGATTAGATTATTTAGTGTTTATATTCATTATTAATTTGTTTATTTATAATAATTTATATAAGTAATCCTGTTATATGGACACTTCGCGACTGCTAAATGCTCAAGTTATTTACTTCTGTACATAATCCTATGAAATATACAGTAATAATAATAAATTATTTAGGCTACGTCCGTCTGTCTGTTAATTAGTTTTGTCCGTGCATTACGCAAAAGCCACTGCATAAAATGGAATTTGGTTTTCATATCTACTTTACCTAAGTTCTTACTTAATATTCGATTCATGTTTCTCATTATTATGCTATTTTAAAGGCGAATTAAATGGGATATCTAATCATATTTACAATCAGAAACTAAGTAATTGAATAATTTATTACCTATTGGTTACATTTAACTAAAATATTATTTTTACAATATTTTAAGGGCTTTTTGATCAAAATGTTTCTGTACGTTATACCTCATGAAAAATTCAGTTGTTTTATATAGGTAGAGATATTACGTGAGAGGAAGTGATGCCTACACTAGACCGAAAGAACAATGAACATTAAAGATAATCATGTCCACAACTTTCTTATTCACATTTTATTTTATAGAATTATTAGTGACCAACTAGTGGCCCGTTAAGCATAAAATTACCTTATAACTTTAGCGATGTTTATGTCATATGGTAGATATTCTACTCGTACATTTATGTTTGATTTAATGTAATTCTAAACAAATATTGCGGAAGATAATATTAGCTTTCTGCATTTCTCGTGTACAAGTACGATAAGTAGGTACTAAGTACGATAAGCTTCATACTTCTCCATTCGCGTAATTTTCGCCGAACGGGGTCTAAAAATTTTTCGACACATCTTAATATAATGATTACCTAAATGTACAGTAATTATTGCAGTAGTTAAAGCAAAAAGGTGGTCATATAAGGTATGTACCTTTTTACACAGTTTTTTTTATGTCAAATCAAGATTCTGTTCCAAGATTCATAAAAACATTTTATAAGGGCAGCCGCCTTATAATTTACGTTCAAATAAATTATAAAAGAAAGCGTAAGAAAGTTGTAATAAAAAAAAAGAGAATCGGGTAAATGACTTGTTAAAGATTCACACTTTTATTTTCCTAACTTTTAATTAAGAATAAATGACGTTAATATGAATTATATTAAAGAAAGCAGTAAGCCCGGTCCCCTCGAGAGGCTCTTAAGAGAAACAGCTTAACTGAAAATTTATACCGAAATAATACGAAAGAGCAATCTTTTTTTAAATAACGACTTTCATATTCCCGAGTGAGGACAATTTAGCGGAGATGAGGTATTTTTTTATTAAAAACTGGGGGTAGTCGGGTGGAGGACCGTTCGGCCATTACAGCGCGAAATGAGTTTTTAGTTAGCGCCTTTTTTCAGTTTATACAGAATGTTTGTTTTATAATAAAGTAAGTAAATATAATAAATTGAAAAATAATCATATTTAAATGTCATATACACAGACATTTGTCATTAGTATATGGTGGTATGTATGTATATATATTTATGTATATTTAAGCCATTATCACTTGCTCCTCAGATAGTTTAATATTAGAAATTAAATAATGTACATCATATATAACAGGTAAGTTTTTATAGCATACTACGTAATAAGTTTTAATAATCATGTGAGTATTTCTCACTTTAATATACGAAAACTTACCTATACGAAAATAATCAACAAAGGAGGAAGATATTGTTGCTTTTATTTATTAAGAAATACATGTAGAAAAATCATTTTCAAATGTAATTCACTCTTATTTACAAATGCAGTTGTATTTAAAGGAATTAAAAAAGGAATTAAAATGAAATTACTTTAACAATCTTGTCCTTTTATAGTATTTCTTGACTTTACATGTAGCGCATATTGTAAATTAATATTATTTACTAGAGAACCGCTCGTAGCTTCGCCTGCATAAAATATAATTTCAAGCAATTAAATAAAATAGTTATTTTTATATTTAAATATGCATAGGTATTGGTCACTTTATACAAGATCACTCTGTATACTTCGGGCAATAGAAAAGCGGTGAAGTAATAAAACGTGTCGCTCCGCCGCTGTCATCGTAAAAACATTTCCCGCCTTAATATTCTGCAATTGCCACTTCTCGTTATATTTCTGTACTTATACATACCTATATAATAAGTATAGTATATCAAATAACAATTTAAAATACGCTTAATAGGAAATATTTTTCGTTTTTGTTTTAAAATCTATACATATAATATAAATGTAAGTGATAGCTGTCTGTATATGGAAGGTATACGAGAAAAAGTACTATTGGGATCATTTATCAATGTTGTAGAACCCATAACAATGTTTTTTTTTCTGTTTCTTTATGTTTGTGCACACTAATCTCACAAACGGCTTAACTGATTCGAATGCAAACCATTGTATTTTGATAAACTTATCTTAAGACTTAGTGTTTCTATTATTTATTTAACAGCTTACTCTATAAGAAGATTTTTAGAAAATTCCTAAGTGTGGAATAACACATTAAAGATTTTTTTTTAAAAACTTACTTTATAATTTCGTTGTACTGATATTTTAGTCTAAATTGAGAAATTTAATAAATATTATTTGTCATTCACAAACTGAATATGCATTTTGACTGTATATTTGGATCTCATGTGAAATGCATCTCTACTACTTACCGATATCCTGGGTTTTATCGATTTCTTTTAGTGCATTTACATTAATTTAAATATATAAATACCTATTACGTGATCGATACATGTTTTTTTAGAATATTTAAAAATACTAACTTTGTGTTAAGTGGCTTAGTAAACGTTACGGTACGTTTACTTAATTGAATAGGTAAATATTTTAGTATTGAAACGACATTTCGATAAGCTTGAAGTTGTCTTTAAATTAATAGTTTAATTTAAAAATTAACTTTTAAAACGGGGCCAGTCGTGGCGCAGTGGCACAAGCGTGTAAACGAATGGTTGTGGGTTCGATTCCCACTCGAGGTGTCTAGGCAAAGCGCGGCGTTAAATTCGTGAATTGCGTGTCTTAACACGCAAGGCCTCTGGATTTGTCGGAAAGTTGGGAACGGAGTGACTTAACACTAGGTTCTCTCTGCCTATCCTACTGTGTGCAGATTACGGCGTGAAGGTAGAAAATAGTTTTAAAACGTATAATATTTGTAAGCATAAACGTTTTAAAACCCGCACAAAGCATTTTATTCTATATATAGAAAAAAAATGTATTGCGTATTTAGTGGTGGAACTTAAAGCTGCGCTTTGTGTTTGGTACCAGAGTCATGAAAATAAATTAAATATAATCATTCCCCTGAATGGAATCGAATCCACAACCAATCGTGTCAGTCTGACGTTATCCCGGCCTCTTTAATACATGTTTTCTTTAGCTTCACGCTATATCCCGCACACTGCAGGGTAGGCAGAGGGAACCTAGTGTTAAGACACTCCGTTCCCCACTTTCCGCCGAATTCGGAGGCTTGCGTGTTAAGGTGGCGGAACTTTACCTCGACACCAGAGAGAAGAAAATGGAAATATAATTTCCACTCCTCGAGTGGGAATCGAACCCGCAACCAGTCGTTTACAGTCACACGCTTGTGCCACTGCGCCACGACTGGCCTGGACTTTAATAGATGTTATTACAAAAAAATCCATTATGTCAGTATTATTTTTCTTATTGTAGCGATTATGTCGACTAAGAGCCTGTGTTCTGTTAAACAGGTAAAAACAAATCTTGTTAAGGACGGGTCGTGTAAAGCTTAAATGCAAACAGCGTCCTAAAACAACCAAACATCGCGCTCCCACTTAAGCATCACTTAACGGGACCATTTTAAATAGACCCCACTCACGTTCCCCTCGCCTTTGTGAGCTGAGACCTTTCTAATTCAAACGCATCATACTCAAAACAAACAAGAGGACGTGTAACAATTGTATGAAGAATAGGGGTTTTTTACAGTACATATAGTTAAAGAGAACCTAGTAACCTAGTGTCAGGACACTCCATTCTCCACTTTCCGGTCAAAATCGACATTCCGTGATAAGTGGCACAACTTAACGTCGTGCTTTCTCGTAGGTACCAGAGTGGACACCACTTAGTAAATTAAAAAATACATTTACAAAACGTATAAAAAAATCAATCCCATCTGAGTTCGAAATGTATATACATTTTTTAAATAAATGTGTTTTTTTTATTAAATAACCATGCCCCAAGTGGGAATCAAACCCACAACCATCGCGCTTACAGTCAGACGCTGTTGCACTGCGCTACAACCGTCTCACAAAATTGTAACAAGTTCAAATTTCAAACGGAGGCGCCATTGAGCAGATTATGGTTTTAAAAATGTTTGCAGTTTAAAAATGGGACGCTTGTTTTCGCATTAACACCTTTTACTGTTGTGCTTTTAAAAAGTTAAACAGAACGTGTGTGGTCTGTGGATCATTTTTAATCTGTGATGCAGTTTTGACGCGTTGTCTTTAAAAATTAACGCTTAGAGTTTATCTGTTAACAAGCTGAGTGCATTGTTTTTTTTATAAGTCGATTTCTTTTTTTTATCTCAGAATCGAGATATTATTTATTCATTCACTCAGAATCGAGTCAAACGCGTGCTCATACACACGTGCAAAATCCTTTGTGCCGTTTCAAAGAACTCGAAAACCTTTTGATATCAATGGGAAAAGGTGACGCGAAAAAACGGTAATAAACAACAATAATATTATAACTGGCGTTATAATTATGTATGCCAAAGAAATACGGCTTAAAATAGAATATTTTATTTTTATTCTGAAATAAGTGTATGTCAAAAATGACATCTCCTTTCGTTTAAGATATTAAGATAACATTAGTGGCTTTTAAATGGTTGTCCGGTAAATTGAATGGATTCTATAAAACATACTTGAGTGAATGGATGAATGAATGGGTGACGTTTTTCCATTCGATGGTTTCACGTTGATAAATACGAGACTAATCAAATTATTTATGGTATTAAATAGTTATAAAATCGTACATCTGCTCTTATCTGTGACATAAAAGATTTAGATTTTTAATAAAAAAAATATAAAGGGTTCTGTATTTGTTTCGTTGCGACTTAAAAATGATTATACAACTTGTTTATTCTTAATTCATAGCGTTTTTTGTTACATTGACTTAAAAATATATTTTTTAAAAGAATACCACAAAAAAAATGATTATTTTAAATCAAACATTTAATATATTATTAATACATTATCTTAACTAGTACAGATTAAGTTTATTACATAGCAATAAACCTACTTCCATGATATTAGAGATACGCATAATCGGGGCTGTAATATCAAACTCACATTACAAACAGGGTAAACGTCCCAGTTTTCACCTCATTTAGCAAGTTAAGGACCCTACTTATGTACTTTATGTATTTCTAAATTACCCATCACTTAATAGGGGAGCTTTACCCCACATCAGTGTAACTTGACCTTCCTGACTTCAATGTTTATTATTAACTGACGCCTTGTTAAGAGATCTGCTTAAAATGGTGGTCGATTTTGGGTGGGGTTTTAAAGTGTTCATAAGATTACCGACTTGTTCAAATTTAATACCCTTGTTGATTGTTGAAAACTGTGATTTAATGTTCAAACAGAGTTAAGTACTTAAGTAATGGACATGTAATTGTGTTAATGTTTGATGATACAGAAATCATTGTACTTAATAATTAACTGAAATATATTAAAGGCTGTCGTGGCGCAGTGGCGTCGAGATTGACTGTTTGACGATTGATTTTGGGTCTATTCCTACTCGTGGCCCTGTTTGCACCGCTCTGTTAAGAAGCCCTTAATATAGCGCGGCGTAGAGTTCCGCCACTAAATACGCACTATCTCTATATCAGACAGAAAGTGGAGAACAGAGTTTCTTGACACTAGGTTGTCTGAGACTACCCTGTAATACAAAAAAAGTAAGACAGATCAAGTAGAGCTCTGAAATTCATATAGAAAAACGACTGTTCAATGAACATTATAAATACCTACACATTGCCAAAAAAAACATTGCCAAAGTTAATCGCATATTAATACACTTCTTAAACACTCTTTGGCGCAAAACCACAGTATATGCTTGAAAAATGACATTGCAAAATATCATTCATAAAGGATGTCCCCCGTTTAGGAATCGATATTGGACCCCAGATGTAGAATAACAATCGTCCTATCGTTTATGTGTCGGCTATTGTAGTGCTGTCCTATTATTGAGTGCGCACTTAATACACAGATTTATGGTGACCATGAATATCACTGGCTTCTATATTATTTTTATATAGTTTCACGTTTTTTCCCGTGGGTAAACAAAGAAAACCTGATTGTATTTATATAATAAATGTATATTGACAGTCCGTTCGGACGGACGGACGGACGGATTGTCAGACATTGTAGCTTACGAGGCGTAACTTAACGGCGCATTTTGTCATATGTACTAGAGCGAAATAATGGAAATGATATATAACCATTCCTCCAAGTGGAAATCGAACCTTCAACTATCGCGGTCACAGTCAGGTACTGTCACAATACGCCACTTTAAGCAAGTTAAAATTCCTACTTCTCCTTCCGCGTTATTTTCGTAAACAGGAAAAGAAAGCTTTTCCATCATAATGTAGATTTTTTGTGTTAAAACTGTTTTTATATTATTTATTAAATAATTAAAATCGTTAGCCACTCCTTTATATATATTATTGTGTTTTGTATTGGATATAAGTTTAGAATCTATAAACACACAAAATAAAAATAATTCGACTGAACTGATCTAAAAATCTACGTTATTGTCACCCTAAAAGTTAAAATGGCGCGACATAGATGAATGCATTCACAGCCGTTTTAATGACCGGCTGATAGCCGTTTAAAAACGAATTTGCTCACTTCTGCTACATTAAACAATCATTCATTCGCCGATATCGGTGTAGCTAATTTTGTGTTAGATATTATCTGTGTGTATTTATTTGTACGTGTATACGCAGTTCCATGGGTTTTCCCACAAAATAGGATAGTCAGAGAGAACATAATGTTAAGACACTCCATTCTCCATTTTTACCGGAATTCGAGAGATTACGAAAAATCGTAACAGACAAACAGACAAACTTTCGCACTTATAATATTAGTTTCTTGAACTTTCAGCTGTTACAGGCATTTATTTATACACAACTAATAATATAAACTAATGTTATAATGACCCACTTAAGACATGACCCACTTAAGACATGATTAAGGTTAAAATGTAAGTAAGTACCAAAACCAATAAATACATAGTAAAAAAGGTTATTTTAGTACTATTGTTCTACATCAAAAAATTACATCATTTACATTACGAGGCCATTGTGACGCAGTAGAACAGCTTTTAGCTCTGTTTGACTTTAAAAGCTATGACTTTGATTCTCACTTAAGGGAATAATTATATGTTTTTATAATTATTTTAAATTTGCCAATAACTCTCACGCCTTGAATTCTTGCCGAATATGGAGACCGGATGTCTTGACACTAAGTTTTCCCTGCCTAGTGCTTACATAGTTATAAGAGGGAACAGCTGTCAAAAAATCATTACTTTATTATTTAAATTAGGAAATCGTTTATTCATTCAATCCATTCTTTGCTCTGGTATTGAGGCAAAGCGCGGCGTTCAGGCCCGCCACGTCTGAACGGAATGTCTTAACACTCTGCCTTAACACTCTGCCTACCCTCCTAAGTGCGTGGTACAGCGTGAAGCAAAAAACAAAAAACAAAAGGAACCTGGTGTTTTGAATCTGCTAGAAACAACTGTATTTAATATAAGTTATTTGTAAATTTTTCAAATGTCCAAAATGATAGATTGTATATCAACTGCTTTTATTTCAAACTCCTTTGTCCTATTAAAATTAAAAAAAAAACATAAATGGAGTTATAAATTAAATATGAAATTTTGCCGCTTAAAATGAAAAACCTACATAAGTATTATTTAATTAAGAAACATGAATGAATAAGTCAATTATGTCATTGTTCAAGACGAAGCTGTCACAGATTATAAAAAACAATACACTTCAATTATTTCTCCAGGAAAATTATTTATGTTTATTATAATTTAGTACTATATAATAATAAAATATTATAATTGTGCGGTTTTCCTGTTTACCAAAAACCGTGGCGTCAGTACTGCTATGTCCTAAGCCTAACAGGACATATAATGTAATAATATTCTGTAATTAACATTGGTATAGCTGTTAATTAGTCTTATTAATGATCAATTAGTCAAATATAAATTTAATTTTCCTGTATTAAGTAATCTTATCGAAAAAAAATGGTTTTCGTTGCTATTTATGTGTTTGTATATTAATTATATTATTTAATCTATGTTGATTATGTCAAAATAAAGGCACCATATGCAATGTGTTGACTTAGTTTTGTATTTGGTTTTTATTACTACTCTCTGATTTTTATTGCTTTTAAAATAATTATGATTTCTTATTTAATTTGCTTTCTTTAGTTTCATAATTGGGGCCAGTCGTGGCTCAGTGGCACGAACATAAGCTTTAAGCGACTGGTTGTGGGTTCAATTCCTACTCTAGGAGTGGAAATATTTAATATTTCTATTTCCTTCGCTCTGGTATCCGACGTAAAGCGCGGCGTTAAGATCCGCCACTTTACACGCAATGCCTTCGAATTCGGCGTAAAGTGGAGGACGGAGTATCTTAATACTAGTTTACCTCTATCTACCCTGTTGTGTGCGGGATACAGCGTGAAGCTAAAAAAGGTTTCAAATTATTTTCGCATAGCATGTTGGTCAGAGAGAACCTAGTGCCAAAACACTCCGTTCACCGAAATAGAGATAGATATGATTTATTATCCATTTTATAAATTGTTTGTTGCGTTACTTGAATTTTTAGTATTGTAAGGGATTTTACTTTTGTATTAATAATCCTTTGCAGTTTGTAAAGAAAATAATGTAAGGTTTGTAAGGTTTTCGTTCTGTTTATTATGGAAGCGCTATGTAAATATACTATTTGTAGTGGATACTGGGTTACAAATTATTGTTTCTGTTTAATATACATTCGCCGTCTACTTATTAAAAATATTTTATATTTTTTATTATGTTGACATTAAGAAATTTTATAATTTTGTAATTTACCTAAGTTTTTATATAGCTTCACGCTGTATCTTGCACCCAGCAGGACAGGCAGATGAGCCTAGTGTTAAAACACTCCGTTCCCCACGCGCTGCGTCATATAAATATAAAAATAAAATATAAATATAAAAAGTATTATATCAACTTAAATTACTAAAAACAACTATATTTCAAAACAAAATATTTATTTTGTAAATTAAATATGAAAATTTGAATAGTACCTAATCGAGAACATGATATACACAAACAAGTAAATGACTTATATTAATTTTAAACAAGCATATACTTACAAGAACTACTTAATAAAGTAACTGGAACTCCATAAAAGTCAATAAAAATCCCGCAACACGGCAACAAACATATTATGGTTCCACATCTCCCCTTAATAGTTTTCTTATTCCCCCTTCACGACCCGCACTATTCGGTACAAAATAAACGCACAGACACGCTCAATGATTCAACAATTACTTTACGAAGAGAATTTATTGAATCAAACTAAACAATTTGATTCTATAAAGATTTATAAATGGTTGATATGATTTTAAACGGGTGTCAGTGATTCTAAACGTTTAAGAGGGTTAATTTGCTTAACACTTAAATAGTTCTCAGAACGTAATAAGTCAAATTTAGTAGTATTCAGTAGATACTATTATGTCGGCATCTGGTTGTATAGAAATGGGTAGCCGTTATGTTATGCTTGTATATTATTTAAATGCTTGTTTAATATAAGCGGTTTTCGGTAGAATTATTTATATATATATAGAAAAATAAAGAATTTTAACTTATTGAGTCGAATATCGTATTACAGTAAATTTGTACTGTTCCATTACGATTGTTGGGTTAGGTCAAGTTGTTTTGCTTTAGGTATATGCAGAATATAACGTATTGAGTCACAATGATAATTTTTTCCGGTTAATGTCAGAAAATCCTGTAATTCTTTTTCCATCCACTGCTATCTATTTAATCATATTTGCAAATTTGCACACATGTCCTAATCATATGAAAATCACGATTTTTGCATGAACCGGGTGTCCTAGGTTGAAACGGCCGGGATAAGGAGTTAATATTTAAGTCTCTTTTGTCGGATTTGCAATTATTTTAATTTATTGACGACTGAATCTCTGCTAGGTAAAAAGTAATAGATTTGCATAGATGTATAAAACTAAATGCAACTCTATATTGGTGAATAATATATTACTTTTAATAAACATTTGTTGTAATTTTTAAATCAATAATGAAAAGCATATCATTTTACTACTTGTAGCTGCACATATTTTCGTCATTCTAATATTATTAAAAGACTCGCTTGCTTGTCCCATTTTTTTAAGGTTTCATTCTCTGTCCGGTATAAGAGAAAGCCTAATCTTAAATCACTCTGTTCTCCACCTCTGTTCAAATTGGAGACATTCCGTGTTGAGTGGTGAACCTCAACTCACAAATAAATAAAATTTAATAATTCGCTATAATTCATAAAACAGTCACCTTGTCGTCATGACAACAAAAATATTAAAAAAAAAACTAATATATATTCCGTACCAAGCCAGTAATCTCATACCCTCTTTAATAACGAGCATAAAACCAATCGCTTAGTCAAATCAGATTTAGTAAACGTTTATGTATAACAGTTGACATATTTTAATATAGACCCTTAGAGAGGGTGCGTCCCTTAGCGACGCTAAATGCGTTTAGTCGGTATTAAATTCGATATTTTTCCATATCATTGCGGGGATACTGTACAGGGGAGACGGGAAGAGTGTTATGCGAGAGAGACGCTGGTAATCTAGCTGTAATTTTAATGTTAAAGTAGTTATCCAGATTATTTCTCAGTTAGTTAGTCAGAAAGAACTTAGTGTCAAAAATCTCCGTTCACCAATTTCCGCCCGAAATTGAGACATTGCGTGTTAAGTGGCGGAATTTAACGTCACGTTTTGTTTTATGCACTAGAGCCGAGTAACGTCCAACTGCGACGGCATCAACGCCTTACTATTTAATACAAATATGGATTAGTAAAGTACATTTAAAAATATATAAATAAAGAACATTTTATATTGCTTTGTGTGCTTATTGAAATATTGCGCAATGAGTGGTGGATTCAAACGTCACATTTTGTCTTATCAGAGTAGGAAAACGGAAATAATTTGAATATATTCCTTCTGCCAAGTGGGAATCGTACCTACAACCACGTTTAAAGTAAAAATCTGTCTCCCTGCATCACGATGACGTAAACTAAATAATTAGTTTCTAATAAATGATGCTTTTTTTTTGTAGCTTCACCTAGTGAGGGAACCTAGTGTTAAGACACTCCGTTCCACTATTTATGCCGAATTTTGGAGGCATTGCGTGTTAAGTCGCGGAACTTAACGCCGCGCTTTGCCTCGGTACCAGAACGAAGAAAATGGAAATATTAAATATTTCCACTCCTCGAGTGGGAATCGAACTCACGACCAGTCATTCAAAGTCACACGACTGTGCCACTGCGCCACGACTGGCTCCGATTATACACATACTACGTACATACATACATAATAAAATTAATATCACAAACTATATATAGCACCTAAATGATGATTAACTCGTATCCTACATAAGACCGTTCTTGCAGTCGGATAAGCCCCGCTTAACTTGGTTTAACGCAGTCAACTGATCCAATAAAGGGAGTTTGCGTTTGAATTCATTAATGTATTTGTTATACTCGTATCATAATTGTGTTTGTTATGTTTGGAGGAAATTCGACGCTTTCTCTATTACGTTTATAAATGTTTTTTTTATATGTTTGCTTACTAACTGATTATTGTGATACGGTTATTTATTATTATGAGGTGGTTGTGCTACAGTGGCGCGAAGTGTGAATGTAAACGCGACTGGTTGTAGGTTTAATTCCATTTCATATTCCGGTATCGAACCAAAGTGCGGCGTTAAATTCCGCCACTTGCAACGCGTGCTTGCAATACGAAAATGGCGAACGGAGTGTCTTAAAACTAAATTCCCTCCACTTATCATGCTGTATACAACGGGAAAATCAAAAAAAAAGAAGAGACAGTCGTGGTGCAGTGGGCAGTCTGACTATAAGCGCGACGGTTATGAGTTCGATTGCCTCTCGATAATTATATATTATTTTTACATCTCCACTCTGGTATCTAAGACAAGCCGCGGCATTAAGTTCCATCATTCAACCCGCTGTACGCGCCGACTAGCAAAACAGAATGTCTTGGTACTAGGTTCTCTTTGAAATTGTTAATTTTATTTTGCCGCTCTTGCCAATAGGTTTTTATTATTGTCGGGAAATGCAATTTACGAAGACCATCCATAAGTTAAGGCAGGCAAAATTGCCCTTGTGCGTTCGAACCTGCGACGTCTCATGAGGGTGGAGAGGATTAGTATCGGACTCTCCGGTGAGTCCCACAGTATCATCCGTACGTAAGGTAGGTCTGCCTGCTTTGCGTACGGATGGTCTACGTAGAAGCATTTCCCAGCGGCAAAAAAAAAAATAGGCAAAATTGCCCTACATACGGACGATTCGATACTGTGGGATTCACCGGTGGGTCCGATACTATCCACTAAAAACACTAGCTTCGTCCTAACTATCTTGACTAAGCGAAATGTTTTAATATAGATTTTGAATTGTAATCCTCTAACTTACGTTACGATAAACATAACTACAGTCTAATAATAGAATATTGTAGGAGCTAAAGCGAGGATTGTGTCGGTATTAGAAGCAGATTTGTATTACATTTAGCGGTTATGTATTTCATCTGCTCTAGCTGTCATTATAAATATCATTATAGAGCTACTAAGTTATTTAAGTTCATTTCACACTTCCAAATAATATTCTAACCATTAATAACTAGTGAATGACTACCAGAATTGTATGGATTCCAACATCTGACATTTCGGTAACTTCGAATTTCTCGACACACATGCTGCACCGTCTTTTCATCATTCGAAAATGTCATTAATCATTGATTTCTTAAATCATTTATCATTAAAATGAGACTTAAAGGGAGAGAAAATGAAGTGGTGCGATATTGCACGAGTAAACACAACTATATTTTAATGATACAATTGGAAGATTAATTGTGTTTCGAATTTGCTGAATGAACGGGTTGTGTTAGATTGTTATTCTTGACATTTGAAATTAAACTTTATTTTTTTAGCATTAAAATTTAAAATGTCTAACAGCTAAGTTGGCGTCGGCATGTCTGTGTCATTATTTAGTGTCCGATATTTTAGTTACTTTCATTAGTTTAAAGGGGAATGACAGTATGTCTTTCATTCACTTAGGGATTTGTGTAAATCCCATGAGGTACGCTTTTGATCTTCATTCATAATTTCACACTATTTTACTACAATTCAAAATTATTTTCTCAATGTGTGAATAATAATTGTACTTTGGTTAACGTCTTTGAAATTGTAAAGTAATACACTGAACTATAGTATAGAGTTACAATATAAAGGTAAGAAATTGTTATTTTAAGAATTGAAAAGACATCAATTCTACATTAAGAATTATTTAATGCTTTTGAACAAAGTTTTTCTATATATCTATAGTGTTATTATATCAATTCTATAGTATAAGAAATCCAAAAAAGAATAGAAATTGTCTTGTTATTGTCACAAACGTTGAAATGATATGGTATTTAATTAAATTTATTTTATAAATCACTAAACATAACTGAGCATTAGACAATCATAAAGTCAGTTGTTTGTTTCCTTAGCTTTTACGAGTACCTTAATGGTACTTTATAGGTGGGTAGGCAGAAATAACCTAGGCTTTCTCTGCATACCCTTCAAGTAACTCTAGAATTAGGAAACTCCGTTTTCTAATAAGTAGAAATTGAACTCATAACCATTACGTACACGCATCACACACCACAATATCCTCAAAATCTTATAACATCACCAAAAATCAATAAGTCACTTCTGATATTATATTGGTAATAATTTTTATAATAAAAAGTTACGAGGCAACAGAGGCATCACAATACGGTCTACGGTAGCATAATAGACTATAAACTATAAATATTGTCGTAAGTTGTAGTTCGGCAAAGATTTGAGAAGGTGCCAGTAAAATGTAAATGTTAAATGTATTTAATTATATTTTTTAATTTATATAATTAAATATATTGTTATATACTTTATGTATATATAACATAAGTTAAATTATTAATTATTATGTTTTGATACAGTTATATTACTTATTAACTATTTTTTATATTATTTTTGAGGCCGTCGTGTCGCAATGAGAAAGAGTCTGACTGTAAACGCAATAGTTGTGGGTTCGATTCACACTCAGGGGAATAAATCGGCAATCTCGCTTTTTCTCCCGGAAACGGAACGGAACGTTTTGATAGGTTTTTCTTCACTACCCTAAAGCTGCGTTTTAACATTATTTTTTTAACATAATATTTTATAATTTGTGGCCAGTTCGTGACCCAGTAGCACAAGCGTGTGACTGTAAACGACTGGTTGTGGATTCGATTCCCACTCGAGAAGTGGAAATATTTAATATTTCCATTTTCTTCGCTCTGGTGTCGAGGTAAAGCGCGGCGTTAAGTTCCGCCACTTAACACGCAATGCCTCCGAATTCGGCGGAAAGTGGGGAACGGAGTATCTTAATACTAGGTTCCCTCTGCCTACCCTGCTGCGTGCGGGATACAGCGTGAAGCTAAAAAAAAAAAACAGAACATTTTTTTATAAAATATCTTTCCGAGTGTTCTATTTTTATGACGTATATTTTAAAGTTTCATCTAAAAATTTACCCACACTCACATCACAACAGATGTTTGGGGAAAAAAGGCAACAATGGCTCTAAGTAGAGTCAGTTACTAAATAATAAAGTTTAACGACACCTTATTAAGGATTTATTTGTTGTTGCACTCGAATTATTCTGTAATTTATTACAAATAACTTTTGAGTATTAAAGGTTACGTTACAATGAGTTTTTATAACATTTATGTACCTATATTTATTACAGGATTTGATTTTAATGATTCACCATTCGGCTTTACATTCATTGCTTAGTTACGTTTTGAGTAATTCTTTATAAGATTTATTATTATAATATAGATTCGTTAGGGTGGTCCTGGAAGCATGGGAGACCAATTTCAAACCATGCTGCTTTCTAGTGCCATTAAAACGTTTTTTAGGTAAATTTATGTCTTCTCCGCTTGTATAAAAGTTATTATGTATCAAGCCCAGAGATACGCTTTAGTATTATTAAGAATTCGGGTCTCGATTATAATATTCGAATCGCAAACTTTTATAAAATAAAAGAAAACTGAAAAATATCGAAATTAATTTATATGAAATATGACAGCGGCTTCTTTGTAACATAATCGGAAAAATATGTCCCTCAACTAATTATGCGTCATTGTACTTTGACACTTCCAAACAAATTCCATTTCACAAAAAGTTTGAGCAAAAACTATTAAACGACGCCACTAATTATTGTAGGATGTTGTGTTCATTTCTGTTAATTATTTTGACTCGAAACTATTTCGAGTTTGTGTTATTTACGAATGTATTTAAATATATCGATGATAACATAAAATATATTAAAAATATGAAGGGTTTTTTTTAAGTTTTTTTTAGCGACTGGTTGTGAGTTCGATTCCCACTCGAGTAGTGGAAATATTTATATTTACTATTTCCATTTTCTTATATCCAAGCAAAGCGCGGCGTTAAGTTCAGCCACTTAACACGCAATGCCTCCAGAATTCGGCCTAAAGTGGGGAACGGAGTGTCTTAACACTAGGTTCCCTCTGCCTACCCTGCTGTGTGCGGGATACAGCGTGAAGCTAAAGAAAAATAAGAATTATAACTTTATAAGAATTATTATTTTTTAATTTACATGTTTGTATTATATATTTTTAATTATAAAAAA
Source organism: Dryas iulia moderata (assembly GCA_019049465.1). Lineage (NCBI taxonomy): Eukaryota > Metazoa > Arthropoda > Insecta > Lepidoptera > Nymphalidae > Dryas > Dryas iulia. The sequence continues at coordinate 6,470,072 of CM032437.1, forward strand.
ATTAAAATTAAAAGTCAAACAATTTACCTCCAAAATTATAAATAGTCTGTGACGTCAAAATCCAGACAGATTAAAAAAAGCGGCGCCAAGTGTCACAGGTCAGTTGCACCCAGAACGCCCCTAGTGCAGAAACTTCAGACAGATTTTATAGTACCGATTCCTAATGAAGCATAAACAGGAGTATCCTGCCCGAGGCGGGGTCTGCGGTTATTTACAGATTTTATGCCCGTTTGACATTAGGCAGAATATTCATTTGGCGAGTAATATTTGTACTTTAAACAAATTATAATTAGTACCTAATTTATTATCGATCGTTCTAGATTTGAGTTTTAGAGTTCTAGATTGAGGTCACTATGGTGTAGCGGGGCGAATTTCTAACTGTAAGCATTCGGATATATCGATACATTTAAGTTATGGAATGGCAAAGAGCGGTATTAAGTTAAGACACTCAAAAGTCTGTCTCAATTTTCGCATAAATGTGGAGACTACACCTTTTTGTCACTGACCTCTATCGATTTACTATGCTTGGTATGAAGACGCTTGAAGAATGAAATTTCGTGTCGAGAAAGCATGGGGAGACAAATATATTCGTGTAGGTAATATTATTTACAGAAGATGGTTATAGCAAACAACATTGTTTCTAATATCAATGTTCCCGTGGGGGGACGGGTTAAGAATACAATTCCCCCCCGCCGCTGGGTAGCGTCCCGTAAAAGGCGGGTAACCCAGTAGTTTGGTGGTAGGAGATTCGTTCTCCGACTGGCTCGCGACCACTATCATGTCAAAGACGAACCGCCAAATATCTTATGATGTGTTCCGGTTCGATGGCATGTAAGCCAGTTCTCCCTATCCCACCATTCCCATCCTTCCTCCCTCCTTTTGTCCTACATTTCCAAGGCTGGCAACGCATCCATAACTTGACTGTTGTGGATGTCTAGGTGGGCGAAGGTAATAACTTAACACCAGGTGGGCCTTCAGCTCGTTTGCCTCCTTTATCTCATAAAAAATATATATATATATATATATATATATATTAATATTCAATTATTTAGTTATATTTTTGTATTTCACATTCAACCAATAAGGATTGTAACGTCCTAAATGAAATAAATAGGTATGATAATAAAAACTTTTTTGCAAAAATTTAATTAACTGCATGTCAATATAAATCCTGTACTTAATAAATAAAAATACACTTTCAATAATCAAAATTAAATTAACAATACATTTGCTTGGAACAAAAAAATGGCGTGTCGAAACACTGTGAGCAATCGTGAATGGGCATACTTAGGTAGCTGGGATATATCGAATGGCAAAGGTACCGACTTCTTTACGGATAATGAAAAAAAAGCACAATGCTCAGTGATTTTTGCCAAAATTTTACACCCACGTCGAAATATGTTGTGAAGTTTGTATTAAAAGTAAATATGCCTATATAATAAGTTACATTTATTAAAGGGGCCAGTCGTGGTGCAGTGGCACAAGCGTCTGACTGTAAACGACTGGTTGTGGGTTCGATTCCCACTCCAGGAGTTTGACACATCCATTTTCTTCGCTCTGGTGTCGAGGCTAAGTGCGGCGTTAAGTTTAGGCATTGTTTTCATTGATTTACTTGTCTTCAACAAGATCTACGTAATTTTTAAGGTTGTGCCTAAAAGAGTTGCTAGCTTAAAAAAGAACACCTTATTTGTAAAGCCATGTCTTGAAAAGTAGCAGCAACATTTATGGAATTAATATTGACGCCATTGTAGCGTAGTGTGAGAGCGACTGACTGTAAAAGTTATAGTTGTGGATTCGGTTCCCTACTGCCGTCACTTAACACACACAGTCTCGATTTTGGGCGGAAAGTGAAAAGCAAAGTGTCTTGACACTAGGTACAATATGCAATGGAATCCTGGAATTGGGGCGAAAAAGGGAAAACACAGTGAATTCACCCTAGGTTTATTTTAACTACCTTGCTATGCTAGAATAAATGTGAAGCTGCTTTTTTTAGTTATAAAACTAATATTTTTATCCTCAAGCTTTGAATCACATTCAAAATGGAACCATGGGACGTTGTAGCAATAAAATATGTGTTACACAATCAAAACATAACATAAATCATTTCAACTAAGATGCTAAAATACTAAAATATGGCGATGAAATTCGTTGAATCGCTCTGATAAATTTATGACTATGCAAAGAAAGGAAATTTTGTAAGTCACCGTCGTCTTACTTACCTTTAATAAGCTGCTTTTAATATATTAAATATTTTGAATTAATGATATGAATATACGAATGAATATTTATTAAATTTTATGTATTTTTTTTTGTTATTACATACATGACAGCGTCTCTACACTACCCTTATATCTATGTATGTATTTAGTACAAAAATAATTTATTCACTGGATTCGAACTTGTACTAATCTTTAAAACGTCTAACTATATAGATAACTAGCGGCCCCCTAGCGGCTTCGCCGCGTGATACTACGAAGCTGTTTCGGTATATTGCAACCTTCGGTGGTGCATTTGTGAAAAATAAAGTAGCCTATGTTTAACCTTGGATTATCAACTATATGTATGCCAAAATTCGTTACAATCGGTCAGGCGGTGTAGATTTTTCATATAAACTTTCATCCCCTATTTTAACCCTTTAGAGGTTGATTTTTGAAAAACTAAGTATAAGCCTATGTTAGACCCAGTCATTTTTACTACTTTCATTCTAAATTTCATCCAAATCAGACCAGTGCACGGCTAATCAGCCGTGAAAACGTGACAGACAAACACACAGACATTCGCATTTATAATATATGTAAGTATGGATTGTATATTATCAAGTTAATGAGGTAAGAAAATGATTTTCACTGCTAAGCCGAGAGAACATAGTGACATACCTCTACGTCCTGCTTAGTCTACCAAATATTATATTTTTGCAATAAGTTAAAAAAGTTGCTTTAAAAAATTTCAATAAACATATAAATCACACTCAGCTACCATATTGTATTAAAACATGAAAAAGAACTAAACTGCACCGTCGCACAAACTTTACCTTAATATTCTTAATATTTATGGTGTTCGATACTTAATTTCGCACACAAAAGGGTTACCGCCTTCCGCTAACGACCGCGGCTTTTTAATATCCTTTTATTGCGTTTTTTTTTTACCTTTGTTAGAGTTAATCTTGACTTGTTAAGTGATTTTGAGATATTAATGGGGGTTAATGAGCACTTTGTATAATATTGATTTTTTTTTTTATTATTGATTGTCAGTTTTGACACTTGTGCACAGAATAAGTATGACTAAATATGTTAACGTTGTGTTATGTTTTATAAATTATCTTATTTTCGTCATTACGCTCTTTTCTGCAGTAGCAGGGAGAGAGAATCTGGTGTCAAGACACTCCGTTCTCCAATTGCTGCCCAAATTCCAGGAATTGCGTACTAAATTGCAGAACTTACCGTTGCGCTTTGTCTTAACGGAACGAAGAAATGGATATAATTTTATTTTATTAGCTTCAGGCTGGCTCTCGTATATCAGGGTAGGCAGAGGGAACCTAGTGTTAAGACAATCTGTTCCCCACTTACCGCCGAATTTGAAGTCCGCCGAATTTATGTGGCGGAACTTAACGCCGCGCTTAGCCTCGACGCCAAAGTGAATAAATTTGAAATAATAAATCATTCCACTCCTCGAGTGGGAATCGAACCCCCAACCAGTTGCTTTACAGACACACTTTGTGCCTCTGCGCCATGGATATAATTTAATAATAATTATTCTCTGCAATGGGAATCGAACTGTCAACCATTGGGGCTTACAATCAGACGCTCTTCCATTGCTCCACGATGGCCTCAATATTGATTTTTGAATTATGATAATTAAATTACAAAACGGATATATCATATCTAGCATATTGCTCTAGAAATTTCTGAATTAGTTATCTGGTACTTCAATTGTATGAATAATATTTAGATATTCGTGGGGCCATTCGTAGCGCAGACCAGAGCAGAGCGATGAAATGGACCTTCAGATATTTACCCTGAGCGCTACTATTTGGTGGCTTTTAAGCGTCATGTACCTTTATCCCTAAGGCCGGCAACGCATCCACAATTCCATTCCAGTTGTTAATGTCTATGGACGAAGGTAATAACCGTTATCGGAAAAAAAATATTTGCAATTAACTATTAAATATTAACAATTTATTATTCGTTTATGGGAAAATCACATAGAAATCACAATTAGCTGAAAATTAATTAGTTTTTATTTATTACACTACAATTAACAATGAATTATTTGATTTGATTTTTTGATTTGATTTGAATTAATTATTAATTGTGATTTTCGCACAAACAAATGATTACTTGTTAATATTTTATTGTTAATTGCTATTAATTCTTGCCCAACATTAGCTAACAACTTACAACTTATGAGGTGATCTTTCTATGCGTTTACCCCCTTTTATAAAGAAAAAATACTAAGTTGTAGTGAAACTTACTTAGTATATATACATAAGTTTTCTCTGCATTCCACACTATTCGGTAAATAATACATAAAAGCAACACCTATACTATGAGTCCATTAATCACCGCCTACGAGACCTCCGGCGTGTCTAATAAAATTATTAAAAGTTTCCACTCACTGTGAACACAATTCACTAAATTAAGTAGACTAAAAGCCTTTCTGAATGTAAATACAAAGAACTACGGTATTTATTAGTTAAATAATGATTTTTATTTTTTTTTATTTCGAGACCACACTCGTATCTATGATATGATATTTTTCATGTATGATTAATGATTGCTAATTTTGTACTGAACGTTTTTTGATGTAGGTAGTAAGTAACCTATATTGATCGTGGAATAGAGCTATTGTTCGTATATACAATTAAAAGGTCTTTTAAAGTAAATCGATAAAATAACTAGTAATTAAGATAATTTGGCTCAAGGGGCCAGTCGTGGCCCAGTGGCACAAGCGTGTGACTGTAAACGACTGGTTGTGGGTTCGATTACCACTCGAGGAGTGGAAATTTAAGTTAAGTTCCGTTATTTAATATGCTGTTTTTTCGGTTGAAAACTGGATGACGGAGTGGTTTGCCACTCGATTCACTCTGACTGCCCTGCGATATGTGGTGGCTATGCGGTAAAAAGCATGAAGCTGTTTTTTTTATAATAGCTTTTATGTAAGCTATATTGCGTTTATATTTGGATTCACAAGCAATGCAGTATTTTTTAAATGTTAATCTATGTCTATGCATACTTCGACACTTGTTTTGAGACATTATTAGTTAAAACTTAAAATCAATAGTATGTTACACAAAACTAAGAAAAAGTATAATAAATATGCGAGTACTTCATTCATTTCAGTTACTAAATATCAATATACATACATATATTCCGAGTTTCTTACGATATTCAGTATCAATAGAATTTTAGAACTTCATTCTACCACACATTTTTTCTACCACAGTATTTTCAAAATGACCATAAAGAGAACACAGTATCTTAACGTTAACTTTCTGACTCCAACCCTCAAAATAGGTAAACATAATAAACAATGTCTTTTCTTGTTTAATTTTATTTCTTCAAAATATTGTTATATGTTTGGTGACTCTGCACTGTCTAGACAGTAGATTGTGGTATATTATGTGTGTTTATATTTTAAAGTTTATAGTGTTCAGTTATATATATCCTTACCTACTGAATTTCTAGAGGATTCTTTTTTGTAATAAATTAAGTTTATTTTTATTAATTATTACATTAAATTATATACATTTTATATGAGTTATGGTTCTTAGTTTTGATATTTAGGTATAACTCCTTAATGTTTAAATTATTATGGTAGTTTACATTTAATAAAGTAGGAAACTTTATATTAGCGTGTGATGAGTGAACACGTTAATATATGAAAGAATCTTTTTAGAATCCTTTTAATAAAAAATATTCGGAGGAAATTAATGAAAAGGACACAAGAAACAAGGAAAGTCCATCTCTTTAATAATAATGCATTTGATTTCTAATTTAATGTTTTTATTTAAAAAAAGAAGTATGCAGGGGCCGCAGCGTTTGGCGCTCCGTTCTCTCTGACTACCCCGCCAGAGATACAGATACACTAGAGATACAGCGCAAAGTTAATAAAAGAATATTAAAACACATATTCCTTACACATTATTATAAATACCTGTTAAAAATACCGAAGGAGGAGGTGTTAAAGTTGTCTTATTTTTATGAAAATGGTGGATTATGCAGCGATTATTAGACCACGTTGAGTATTTATTCCGATATTTACTACTCTAAATACCTGCTCTTTACTATTCGCATCACACAAAGCACCTTAATATAATTTCTAGTCATTTACTTTAACTTCATTAAGGAATACTAATATATCTAATTAATCATAATAATTATTATTATAATTCAATTATTAAGTTTAGAATTATTAACAATAATAATTCAATAATTACTAGCTTCAAATGTGATTTTTTTATTTGTAACATAGGTATTTCTCAGATCTAATCTAATTGGACCAAACGTGGCGTAAGTTCCTACTCAGAACCTACATAATGTCTCTCAATGGGCGGAAACAGGAAGTATGAAGATATACGTAATGATAATATGGAAGTATGGTGATAAAAATATGTATTAGGTATACATAAATATTCAATTTTAATGGTAGCCTAATTTTACTTAATCTACTCGTTAATGCAAACTATTACTTTTAACACTTTTTAAATTAGTTTAAAATTTGTTTTCTACCTTTCAGTGCAATGTTATAGAAAATTACTCACTGTAATCGCGACTGGTTGTGGGTTCGTTTCCCGAATATATTTTTTTCTATGCGAAAATAGTGTAAAACTTAATAAAAGTCGTTAATTTATGTACTTATAACACATCTTTATCAAGTTTACTTGAAGGTTATGTACTTTACTTACTATTTCATAATACATATTTGATCTTCTTGCTACTATAGTGGGAAAATCATTTCAAGGGTGTTTTTTTTTGCTTTTTTTTAAATATTTTGCTTCCATTAATTTTGCTTCTAGTTGTAATTGCGATTGATTGGTTATAGTGCGATCATCGTTAAGGTATCTTTATTCCGCTTTGGTATCCAAGATAAAGCGCCGCGTTGAACCCCACCATTCAACACACATGCCTCGATTTCAGTAGGAAATTGGAGAGTTTTGACACTAATCTCTCTCTAAATACATTGCCAAGCGGAAAAAAGCGCGAAGCATTTAATTTTAAACGCCTTACTAATTGAATCAAAACGATTGCACTAGTTAAAGCAGCTTCATACAAACCTATCTCTGTAACTTTCTTAATATCTGTCGCCTATTCTACAGAATGAATGTATAATGGGGTTCCGCGGGCAGATGTTAGCTCCTCGTTAGCGAACATACACCGCGTTCTGCCTACATCTTAATTAAGGAGCCGGTGCGAGGCGACGCGGTATGAAAGTTTTTCATGGATTTAAATTTTTAAATAGTATAATTTTAATGTTTGTATTTTTTATTTCGTAACTAATATGATTAAGACTATGTTACTAATTAAACTGGGTACATATACCAAAATAACACTTAACAATTTTAACTTAGCAACTTTTCTCAGTCTGTTTTTGTGTTCTACCTAATTTCGGAACAGCTGGACCGATTTTTGGCATTTCTACTAGCAGATAGGTGACGTAATAAGAAGTAACGTAGGCTAGTTTTGTTTTATCATTATACGTTTAGTAATTATTTTGTGATAATCTACAGTTCTTATACGGCAATTCTAATAACTCGCTTTATACAACAAATTAAATAAATTAGTAATTAAATATAGTAGCTTTATATTTTTTTGGTTAGGCACACATTTTATCTACTGTACACAAATAAAATTTGCGAATCCATAGAAAACATTTAAAGAAAACACATTTAAAACATTCCAGCAGCATCACCGGCTTATTAGTTAGAATATTGATGACCAATTAAGGGCAGTGTTCAAGCAATCTCGTGTGTCCGAGATAAGCGCATTTGCTGGTGTCTGAGCGCACCACACTTTATGCTAATTCACCCTCCTTGCCCAATCAGTGGAAGTCTTGAAAAACTTTAGTAAAGAATTACTTAATTAGAGCCGTTTCGAAATTACTGACATTAATATAGGTGAATAATGTCTATCAATTTTGTGTTTACATGCCCTTTAAAACGATGGTTAGATGGGATTGGTTTAATGAATTATCAGGTATATACCATTACGTTTTAAAGTGTTATTCTCACACTCGGGGAATTGAAAAAGATATTCTTAAAATGTATATAAAGTTTGAGGCAGCTAGCAAAGAACGCGTTGCTTAGCGGTCAAGGTGCTTGGACGGTTTCCAAGAGGCATAGGTTCGAATCCTGCAAGTTCAATAGAATATCATTTAATACACATGTACATGTACATCGCACAGCGGGGTAGCCAGGCGAACCTAACGTTAAGACACTCCGTTCTCCACTATCTGCCAAACTGTGGAGGCATCACATATTGAGTGGCGGAACTCAAAGTCGTGCTTTGTTTTGTCACCAGAGTGAACAAATTATTAAATATTCTCTTTCCTCGAGTGGGAATCGAACCCACAACCAGCCACATTTACGGTCACACTTTGTGCCTCTGCGCCACAACTGGCCGTTGGCTGGATTTGTAAAATCATTTTATATTATCACACTTGTTTTTGTTTAGAACCATTATAATTTTATAGTAAATTGTAATACCTGTAGTAGGAACAATTGTAGAATGGAATTTCCGCAGAGCACTTGCGTTCGTTCGAACTCAAGTCATTGTTTGTTAAGTAGTGGAGCTTAACACCGTAATTTTTATAAATTACTTTGATTAAATCAGTTTTCAGGCTATTATTGTACTTTCTATAGATATTATCTTGAAAAATCCTTATTTTATCACAAATTTAGTTTACATCAACTAAAATATCTCTATACTAATTTGCCAAACTGATAAAGTCGGTAATCGTCAAAGCTCAATACAGAATTGCTTAATTAGTAAGCATAAATATTACCTCCATTTATACTCGTCTGATACAAGACAGTAGTGAATGGCGGTCATTATAATTTTAACTGATACCGATACAAGGATTGCAGAAGCTTAATCAAATGTATATTGCCTTTTATTCTTAACCATAGGGCATTTTATCCAATTTAAATATTATCTTCATTTTTAATTTCCTTTTATATTAATTACACTAGTGATACGCTCGCGGCTTTGCCTGCATAAACTATAACAATTTCGTTTTTTTACCCGCCCGTGATATAGGTACTTTAAATTATTATAACTTTTTATTAATGAACTGATCGAAATTAAATAATTACGAAATGTTAAGTTTACCAAAATACAAAATACAAAACTACATTTCTATCGGTTAAGCCATTTTTGAGATTAGCATGCACAGACAAGTAGGCAAGTAAACAAACAAAAAAATGTACTTTAGGTTTTTACATTGACAATGTCTGAAGGCATACATTTTTTTTCTTTTTTATAACTTCTATATACAGACAGCGAGACTGCTACATTTAGTTTTTTATATAGGCAAAACAAAATATTCTCAAAATTTTTACATTTTGGTAGGTTTTCAACAAATTTGATCGTTTAATACTTAATAATAACATTTTAAGCCAAGATTGACTCATAACATATAGACTACCTAACCAAAAGCTTTATTCTGCTGTAACATCAAATTATAATTCTTTTGAATACTGCATCTTAATGCACGCTCATCAATGCCTGTTTGTCAGACCATTGATGCATCATTCTTAGGTATGTCTTTGCCTTTCATACTTTAGTTTCGCTCATAAAATTTATGAAGATTACAACCGAGGAGCACGCCTACCCCAGAATCAATAGATACTCGACTTCGGCCACACCGAAGATTTATTACTTCTTATTCGTATAATCACTAATTCAGCGTAGAAAAACCGAGATGGTCGAGGTTATAGCCATGTGTACAATCGGTTCTTTGTAGCTGGTCTCAATATATTTTAAATGACTCTTGAGACGACCACTCTCGAAGCCGATCCTATTGTGACTGACGGTGCCCGCTGCCTTTACGAAAATCGTATGCCGAGATATTTATTTTGAATTAACAATAATTTCTTTTTAGCTGCCGTCTGTGGAGTGTGCCGCGCATTAGGCGCTTTTGTTGGGGCCATATTAATGAACGATGGATATGACTTTTGATATTTTTTTCTGAACTACCGCATAGTATACAAATAATTGGATATTTTGTAACGTTTTAAGATGTTAGGTGATGTTGGGAAAACAAAAAATGTTGTGGTTTAGTCGTTTGACCACACACGATGGGTGCAGGTTCCTTATTCAAGTTAACTCAGTTTTTTTTAGATGAAATTCGTATTTAATAAATTCAGCTTCGCACTTCAAGGCTCCAAATTCACAATCTTAAATTCGAAAATCCGTTCAATACGTTTAACATACTATAGTTTCGAAAGGACAAATTTAAAGATTAAATCATTTGAATATGTTAAAAGTTATGAAAACCAAAAAGGTCACGCTTATATCCGCAAAGCAAGGTAGTTAGAGAGAAACTGTATGTCAAGATACACCACATTTCGCTCAAAATCAAAACATTCTGTGTTGAATACCGTAACTGAACGCCACTCTTTACCTTGCCAAAGTGAAAAAATGAACATAATTAAAAAAAAAATCATTCCTCCTGATGGAAACAACACTTTTCGCAGAAAAATCAAAACATTGTGTGTTGAATGCTGTAACTGAACGCTACGCTTTACCTTGTCAAAGTGAAAAAAAAAAATTAAAAAAGAATCATTCCTCCTGATGAAAATCGAATTTACAACCAATCCCACCTACAAAAGCTTACCCACTTCACCACAACAACCTCAAAAACTACCATTTTAAAAAATTAACATTAAGCAAAACATCTCAAATTATAATAACAAACAAAAGCATTGTATCCCTTAAGACATCCTTTGACATACAATTTACATCCGTCAGCCTTGAGTCATTGTCAAAGATTAAGGAGACAAAGCACATTCATTGTTGTCTCTGTATTGCTAATTGCTGTATGCTAATATCCTTAGCACGTTCTCAAATATACCTACTTGTGGATTTGCGGATTTAAATTACGTGTTCGGGTAAAACTTGTAATGGCATTTACGGAGATTGACTTAGAGATTGTTTAATGGCGCGGTAGAATGGAACTTAACATTAAATTCTAAATACAGATAATATTGTAATGGGTGTTATAAGTTCAGTCACTAGGTGGGAACAAGATATTGTAGATGTAAATGCTTTATAGCATTTATAGGTCTGATTAATATAATCAATTACTTATTTAATATCTACGAATTGTGTTTCATTTTTGTTAAAGAAATTATAGTAGTGTTATAAGGATAATATTTATATAGAAAATATTGAAAAACTTGTACCTACTTAGTAGACAAATAATCTACTAAGAACATGCATCATATATTAAGCAAATGATGTACATACTCGTACATCATACACATATGTATATTTCTAAATACTCATTTACACTAATATTATAACAAATGATAAAGGTTTATGAGCTTGTATGTTTGTAATGGGCAATTTTAGACAATACTAAAAATATTAGTAAAAAATTAAAATATTAAAAAAAATCTTTTATTGTTAAAAAATCTATAATATTCGTGATTGATAAGGGCATAAATTGGTTTACAAGTAATCATATTTCCACCAGATCAAATACACTTACAAAATGATTCGGGGGAAAGCATTAACGATTTTTTTTTTCGTGCCTAAGGTTCATATACTACACGCATATAACGAATATACTAAACGAACGGGTAACGAACCAACAATACGAGTATAATAAAAACAAAACATTTTATCAATATGCAGACACAACATATCTATCTTGTGTTTATCTTAGTATTTTAGGTCTAAGTGAAAATCGAATCAAAGTTCCTAATAGCTTCAGGCTATTGCCACCGTAACAAGATATTTACTAAAAATCTAGGGTTAAAGCACTTTGTTCAATTTCTATCAGTTAAATGGTTATACTTAGTATTGAGAGGCGGAACTTAACGCCGCGCTTTGTCTCAAAACAAAAGGTTAAATAACTGTAGTTCCAAATAAACACACTAGGCAATTCGCAGTTCAAAACAAGTGATTTCTAATAGATATTTCAATATTGACTCATACAGTGATCGATGACCAAACCGAGTTACACGGATGTGTACACAATGACGTAAAGTAAAAAAACATGAAAAACCTGCCCACACGACTACTTGTTAATTAGTACTGCTTAGGATAATGAAAGGAAATCGTGTTTTGCAGAAATCGCGTATGGTTAATTTAGCTATGCGGTATTTGTATATCTGCCTACTTTGTACTTACCATCTTATAGATAGGATAAGCTAAGATGGGAGAGTAAATATAAATGAAAAATGTACAGTGTGTGTGTGCTTGATGTGACATATTTATTTAGTTGATGGTACAATAAATACACTTCTTTATAGCTTTACTGTTTTTCCAGCGAAACAGAGTAGTTAGGGAATAGCCTAGTATTAAGACTAGCTAGGCTAGTAATTTAAAGAAAATCATTTTCATGAGTAGGAATCGAACCCACAACCGTTTACAGTCAAAAGTTGTCCCACTGCCACGATGATCTAAATTGAATCATTTGCCAAAATCCCCGGTCGGTCGGTCCATCTTAAGAGGTGGCTTAGAAGTCCAATATTTGTATATAACCTTGGATATTGTTTGTTTCCTTTTTTCATTTCTACTAATTAATGAAATAATTTGAAATTAATGTAAATGACGTAATAAATATTATGTTAAAAAAAGTTTATTTGCATTTATTGCAATAAGTTGATACATAAATACATGTATTAAAATCTTTTGTTTTCGCGACTTTTATACATTTTGGAATAAAACTATTTTAATCTGATTAATCGCATAAATTTTTGGCATTAGAAAATACATTAACTCCTCCTGTGTTCCTGTTCCTATGCCACTGACTACTGTAAACTGTTCGCAATTTCGGGTTTCCTAAAAATGTATTACGAATACTAAAAAAAAATCAATTAATCCGGTTATTTATTTTTATTTCAAAATATATTAAGTATTTTGATTAACGATGTCAGCCATTTTATTATATGCAGGTACTTTATGTTCCCAGATCGTTCTAATTTCACTAACAGACGTTAATAGTGGCCACAACACGTTCTGTTAGGCATAAACTTACTTATCACTGTTAACGCGCTGTGGGAAATATTGTCTCTATCTTATCATATAGAGGCTGTTTAAAAGGATTCAAATTTTCCTTTTTTTAATACAAAAAAAAAAAAATGAAATACGTGACCATCATATTAACATAACATTAAATGTTATGTTAATATGATGGTCACGTATTTCATAATAATAAGAATGTCGAGAAAAAAGATGTTTATTTTCCTAAAAAAAAATAATATATTTTGCTATAGTATATATCAACTTGCTTATCCATTTGCCTAAAATATCCTTACTTCAAATATATTTTCAAAAGATGCATTTACTTAACAACCACATATTAAAAATCTGTAATACTTAAGTAATTATTGATTAATAACAATATGAAACTACAAACTCCTATATTCAGTATAATATCCTGAACTATAATAATAATTTTAGCTCTAAAGAGCTATTGTTACACCGGTTACGTATTTAGAACATCCTATATAAATGAGCGATACTTCCTATTGGCCGGTAAGTAGTTTGTAAACACTGACCGTGGGTACGGAACAACTGGGAAATTACATTAGCAAATTGTACGATTGTGAGAACTCGCTTGGGAAGCTCTTCTTAATAACAGCTAAGTTTGATGCCTTTTTAGTAAAAGCTAATTGGCAGTAATTACCAATCTGGTAAGGAAACATCAATTGGAAGCTTTAACTTATTATTCCATTCATGTTTTTGCTAAAGTCAATATGTTATATATCACATAACATTTAAATGTACGCCAGTCCTTAAGCCAAAGGCTGAGGATACAAAATTGTGATGAAAGACAGTATAGGCCTTTAGTTAGGTACCGTTTTTATCTGTATGTTACTTGGGTGGTTGTTTCCAACTATGGAATCAGTTTCAAGAGTCTGCTATGCTTAAGATTCATAGTATTTTTATGTTAACTTATTTTATGTTAAGAATTTAGCTTAATAAATTATTTAGTTCTCTAAAGCTAACCTAAATGTGTAATTTAATCATCCGAAAGAGAAAGAACCAAGTCTTTTTTAACAGACTTAGAACTAGAACCGTTGATATAGGTATATTGAGAATCTATTGTAGCTACTTATTCTTCACTCTATACAAAAATGTTTCAATACATTCTATACAATTGCAAGCACACAGTAGGTGTTGTGTGTAGATTTTATATTCTGTAGGTATTGTATGTAATTATTATAAAAAATATTAATTTTATAGACATTTGTTATTTATGCCAAATTTATTAATTATCTGTTCATAATAAAGAGTACAACTATCCTTCACTCATAATAGTAACAATGATTAAACTTAAGTCGAATTAAAAAGCGCGGCTTTTAAACAAGTTTAATAAAATACGTCTAATAAATAGATTATATATCTATCTATATGACAACTAGACTTACGTTAATCCTATTTAAAAAAGTAGTTTTACGCTTTATCTTATTATCTCTCATAACTAGACTAACCCAGTCAGAGAGAACGTGTTACGATAATTCATCCTCCATTTTTCGCCCAAAATCGAGACATTGTGTATTAAGTAGCATTTTGCCTCAGGCTCTAGAGCGGTAAAATAAAATAATAAATAACCATTCACCATTCACAGTGAGAATTGAACTCACAACCATTGCGTTTACGGTCAAACGGTGTCCGACTGCTCCACGACGGCCTCAGCCCTATTTCTTTTTTTACCTCCACGCTGTAATTTCGCAAACAGCAGGGTCAGACGCCGAAATCTCGGCATTACGTCTTAAGAGGCGGACCTCGAAGCCGCACTTTGTCTCGACACCAGAGCGAAGAAAATGAAATATTAAATATTTCACTGAAATATTGTGGGGAATGGAGTGTCTTAACACTAGGCCCCCCTGCCTACCCTGCCGTGGGCGGGATACAGCGTGAAGCTAAAAAAAAAGAAAAAACCAAAAATTTCACTTCCTCGAATGGAAATCGAACCCACAACCAACGAACGCGTTTACAATCAAACGGTGTCCCATTGCACCACATCTACCTCAAGCCTATTCAAATTCCATTAAAATTCTTTTAAAACAGTTTAACAACCTAAAATGTGTAACATAATATATATCGTAGCGACGTCGGTCGTGGCGTGAGACGAGGTGAGAGCATAATTGCAGCTACTCGCGACTGTCCGCGCTCTCTAATCACTTGTAATAAGTGCTTAAGTACCACCCAGAGACCACGCTTTAAGTAGCGTTGGAGTGGAGATGGATTTTTTAATATAGGTGTAAATGTGTTTTTAAAAGTATAAAAATTTTAAATCAAAATTTAAAATCCCGCATACAGCAGGGTAGGCAGAGGAAACCTAGTGTTATATATATATATATATATATATATATATATATATATATATATATATATATATACACACATATATATATATATATATATATATATATATATATATATATATATCTATATATATATATATATCTATATATATATATATATATATATATATATATATATATATTTATTAGTCTTTTTTTATAGCTTCACGCTGTATCCCGCATACAGCAGGGTAGGCAGAGGAAACCTAGTGTTAAGACACTCCGTTCCCCACGTTCCGCCGGATTCGAAGGCATTGCGTGTTAAGTGGCGGAAATTAACGCCACGTTTTGCCTCGGACACTAGAGCGAATGAAATAGAAATATTAAATATTTCCACTCCTCGAGTAGGAATCGAACCCACAACCAGACGTTTACAGTCACACGTTTATGCCACTGCGCCGCGACTGACTATATTTATTAGTAGATAATACATAATGTATATCCCGAATGCTAATTAAAACTTAACCTCTTAGATGCATCATATGTTAATTGAATGTGTAATATCTGCTAATTTGCTAAATGAAGTGCTGATTATGTTTCCGAGTAGTTAACGAAACGTTTTGCATAATTATTTAGATTTTGCCGAAATAGCACTTTGCTAATCATTTAAGCACAAAAATATTTATAAACATTTTTTTTGTATACCTACATGATATTTTATACATATCTATACTATTAAACAAAATTGAAAAAGATGTTGGGAAAAATTGAAAAAGATATTTAGAAACGGGATTCGTACCCGCATGGATCAGTTGTGAGAGCGCCTGGACGGTTTGGGAGGCGCGGGTTCGAATCCCACAGTGTTCAAATTTTTATAGACTTGCTAAATGTCTTTCATATCTATACTACTTACTTATATTCTACGTAAATATACTTTTTTTCATATATTTATTAAAATTTGTATAAGAACTGTAATGAGGTTGACATAATATTATTGCATGAAAAGTCATTGTTCATGTCAGGTCCGCGACTTGCAAAATAGGTCGAAAAACTAATATAATAACTTTATATATAACTAATATAATAAATTTTAAACGTTTTCTAAAAATGTTTTTCTTTTCAATTTCCTAAGTGTGTGAATAACACTTTAAAATGTTAATAGCAATATAAAATATTTTAAAGTCTTTATTCATTGAATGCTCACATATTGTCCAGATCACTGGCTTTGCCATTTAGGTTCGTTGTAAGTGTACGGGATTTTCGAATATACCTATAGAAATAAAAAAAAAGTTTTACGGTTAAAACTAGGAAAGAAAAACATGAAAGTTCAACAAGAATCATAAAAAAGCAACTAACACTAAAGCTGAAGCTTTTTTATCATGAGAATCACAGATTCAAGAGAAGTCGGGCCAGTTTACTAGTGCATAACATAATGTTAGCAGCTTTAGTCGATCAATGATATATTAGTAACTAGCGGCCCGCTCGCGGCTTCGCCACGTGAACTATTTCGTTATATTGCAACTCTCGGCGCATGTTTAAAAATTAAAATAGCCTATGTTTAAGCTTAGATTGTCAACTATATTTATGCCAAAATTCATTACAATTGGTCAAGCGGTTTAGATTTTTCATATAAACTTTCATCCCCTATTTAAACCCTTTAGAGGTTGATTTTTGAAAAAATAAGTAGCCTATGTTAGACCCAGTCACTTTTACTACTTTCATTCTAAATTTCATGCAAATCGGAACGGTAGATTAGCCGTGAAAGCGTGACAGACAAACACACAGACTTTCCCATTTATAATATAAGTATGGATTTTAAAACTTAATCTAACTCTTTATATGGAAATAGTGATGTATTTAATTAATAGAATGTTGTGGTTGCATTCGATTTGAAATTTTAAATATTTGATTTAAATTAACCTTGTTCTTTTAAATACGAATATTGAAGATTGTTATTGCTACAAATTGTTTTAACATTTGTATACTGTATAAATATGTATATTATAAAACCTTCATTTTGTATATCGCACCTTTGATTAAACTATAAACATGCGGCTGTGGCTAATCTTTATAATATATGTAGAAACTACAGTATAATTTTTTAATATTATTTTTTATTTTTTTATATAAAAAAGAGAAACTAAATATGAATTCTGGACACCAAGAATAAATCAACATTAGTATTTTCAGACGCATATAAGAAAGTAAGTCAATATAAGAAAATTTCAATAATTTTGCCGTTTTCTTACCATCCATCTGAATTTCTAAAAACTACATACTTGTCCCAATTCTGAACCAGAATTTAAATTTTCTTTTCAATTTTTTATTTATGACGTCTTCATCCGCATAGAGAGCGTAGTGTCAAGACACTTCAATCTTCACTTTCCGCATGAACGAGAACGAGAGAATGCATGACAGTGGCGGAACTTAACCCCGCGCTTTGACTTATGTTCCAGACAATGAGAATAACGAGAATTTAACATCGCCTAGTTTTTTAAAGTTAGTTAAAAGTTCTTTAGAGTTAGTTAGTTAAAATACGCCAATCTCCACTTTCCGCCGGAACTCGTGATATTGCGTAATGAATGACGGAACTTAACCCCGGGCTTTGTCTTGTATACCAGAACAAATAAATCTTTTTTGAAAAAAGGAATTAAATTAAAAATTTAAAGAAGCATTCTCTATATAAATGCACTTTGGGGTCGGAGAGCGGGTACCTTACGACTTCATTAGAGCGCGTCAAGCGAACAGTCACGACGCGCCCTTGCTGCACTGCATTGGCTGAGTGGACAGGTTAGTCCCTTGTTCGTGTAACCAATGCAGCATGCGACTATACTGAACATATAAATGAATGTTTAAATTAATTTTATTTATTTTATCTTTTATATTTATAAGGATATAGATTTAAGTCATCCATACTTATATTATAAAAACCGGTCCAATTTGGGTGAAATTTAGAATTAAAGAAGAAAATAATCCTGGGTCAAACATAGGCTACTTATTTTTTCAAAAATCAATCTCTAAAGGGTCGAAATAGGAAATTAAAATCTATATGAAAAATCTAAACCACTTTACCAATTGCAATGAATTTTGACATTAATATAGTTGATAATCCAAGGTTAAGCACAGGTTTCTTTATTTTTCAAAAATCCACTCTCAAGGGTTGCAATATAACGAAGCAGTTATGTAGTTCACGCGGCGAAACTGCAATTGGGACGCTGGTACATATAAGCCCGTCCTTTGTGCTTTATTTATTAATATAAATCTATAATATATAATTAGATTCATTGGCTGAGTAGACAGGTTAGTCCCTTGTAACCATATGTATAAGCGAATGTTGAAAATTATTTTTTTTCTTTTATAACTATTAGAATCGAGTCCATACATAAATTCTTCTTTTGAGCATCATTTATTAATATTAAATAAATTTATTAAAATAAATATATAAATAGGTGGAGTTTGATTATGCTATCAATGCAAGTCTAAACTACATAATATTAAAAATTAAATTAAATAGCTTCACGCTATATCCCGCACACAGCAGGGTAGGCAGAGGGAACCTAGTGTTAAGACACTCCGTTCCCCACTTTCCGCCGAATTCGGAGGCTTGCGTGTTAAGTGGCGGAACTTAACGCCGCGCTTTACCTCGACACCAGAGCGAAGAAAATGGAAATATAATTTCCACTCCTCGAGTGGGAATCGAACCCACAACCAGTCGTTTACAGTCACACTCTTGTGCCACTGGGCCACGACTGGCCACAACTGCAATACAACAGCTTTATAATATGTTAATTCATTTATTTTCTGTGATATATTTTCTTAAAATGGGTTTTGCGTACTAAGAATGATATTTATAGGATATATTATAATATGATGACATCATTGGTTTTAATATTATTGGTCAACACTTACTATTGATTTATTATTGATATCGTAATTACTATTGATTTATTAATTTCCTCTAGAACTTGAAAAGATATTTATTCTATTTGTTACAATGTTTTTCTTTTTTCAACATCACGCTGTATTCTGCTCACTGCAGGATAGGCAGAGGGAACCTAACGTTTAGACACTCCGTCCTCTATTTTTCGCTGAATTCTGGACGCACACTGAGTCGAAACATCCGAGCGAAGAAAATAAAATATTTAATATTCCAATTCCTTAAGTGGAAATCGAACCCACAACCTCATTTTTGTGCCAAGATATTAATATTAAATTGTTTTATTTAATTTAAAATTAATCTTTAATATAAATCGTTAAGATAGAGAACCTATATGGAGTTAACGTATAATCGTAGTAATAGCTTAAGGTTCAGGCACGCCCAGGCACTTGATGATATCTGAGGTTAAAGAGAACAATTACCTACAATAGACATAGCATGCTCGACCTTTTAACTATATTAACTTTAAAATTATATTTTGAATCCTTGATAAGAACACCAGTTGTGCAAGTTGGTTCGTTCAATTTTTAGACAAAAAATTGCATTATAATTATTTATTAATTATGTGTATATTATAATTATTAATAAATGTTTTATATAAGTAATCGTTCAGAATTCACCGTTATGGGGGCTTTGAGCATGCCCATAACTCAAACTGACTTGTGACGTCATATAATTATGTCTTCACACCTGTTCACATAGTTACACAGAATTTCAGTATAACCTCAGTAGAATAAAAAAAGCATAATGCAAATGTCTGTGTTGTAATCGTCTTATTATTCCGACTCACACTTGTCCAATTCTGAGATGGCTATGACCGTATCCTTTTTTCAAGGCTGGTGAATTAAAAATAATAAAAATGCATGTAAAGTATATTTAAGATTGGCATGTCCATAGGCTATACAAATAACTAAAATTGGAAGGGTCTGTTTGTAATATTAAAATACTCATTTTTTACCAAATACATATGTATGTAATACATACTATGTATATATGGTATATATAAAATATAACAATTTTTGTCGGTCTGTCCATTTGTTCCGACTAATCTCTGAAATGGCTGGACCGATTTTGACGGGACGTTCACTGGTAGATATCTGACAATATATTAAGGAGTAACTTGGCTACTTTTATTTTCGAATTATATATTTTTAATTCCACACGAACAAAATGTCGAGCACAGCTTGTTTCCTAATAAAATTATAAAAGAGGCCGTTATAGCGCAGTGGGGCAACGTCTGACACGATGATTGTGGATTCATGTGTGATTATTATTAACTGCTTTTTTCCGCTTTGACATCTATGACAAAGCGCAGTGTTAAGTTCCGCCACTTATATACAATATCTTGATTTCGGATGATGTCTTAATGTCTGAAAGTGCTAAACGGAGTGTATTCGCACTAAATAAGCTGCACTAAAATAATAATAAGCCATTATAATTTCCACAAGGACAATACAACGTTTTATTGTTCGTCGTCTTTAATTAACAATGACAAGTGTTTAATTGTTACTTAATTAATATTTAATAGACATGCAATGGAGTGTAATTGAATGTGAAAAGTAAATTATAAAGAGCATAATTAATTTATATTTATATATTTTAATTATGAGAATAATTGAATTTTTATTGTTTTTGTTTTATTTTATGTTAATTCTAAAAGGGAAATTAAACTTTGAAATAACAACCGCAACGGTCTTTAGAGAAACCAACATTGTTGTTATTTATTTTATATTCACAGAATGTAAATGTAAATTTAATTCTGTGTTTTTTCTATACTTTTTTTTCTACTATTATATTGGCGAGCTACAGAGACCAGTCGTGGCCCAGTGGCACAAAAGTGTGACTGTAAACGACTGGTTGTGGGTTCGATTCCCACTCGAGGAGTGGAAATTATATTTCCATTTTCTTCGCTCTGGTGTCGAGGTAAAGCGCGGCGTTAAGTTCCGCCACTTAACACGCAAGCCTCCGAATTCGGCGGAAAGTGGGGAACGGAGTGTCTTAACACTAGGTTCCCTCTGCCTACCCTGCTGTGTGCGGGATACAGCGTGAAGCTATTTAATTTAATTTTAATTTAATAATTATTTCAGAGAGACCAGCTAAGAGCCAATACTTTAAAGTACTGTATATTGGCGTAACTTACCACCGCATATTGTCTACCTGGACCAGGGAAATAAAATGTTTTAAAGGAACCTATCGTTATAGTTAGATGACTTACTGTAGGGTAGCAAAATGTGAATATACTCGATTAAGCTAAGACAGTACAACCTGGGAAATGAAATAATAAAATTGTATCAAATAATAAAATTGTCATTTTTATATTTGAAAAGAGCAACTGTTGAAAGCGCTTCCAAAGTCTATTTGAATATAGATACGTATTTTGAATGTGAATATGAATTTGAAAATCTAAATACTTTATTATGAAACAAAATTTTATTTTTCGTGGTTTTCGCACCCAAAAGTACATACTAATTTAATTAGTTTAATTTTAATACTGTTATTACAATTGCGTCTTAAGTCACAAATGATCAATCTCTGAGTCATAAAAAACATAAAAAATACAATAATCTAAACATAATTCCACTACGTTGCATTATTTATGCAATTTGCGGCATAAACATTGTGAATCACGAACAATACTATAGTTAAGTTAATACGATAGTTAAGTGGTGAAGTCGAAAGCCAGGCTCCGAGCACGCCCTGCGTGATGATATCTAAGAATTTAAGGAAATTATTTTACTAGAACCCAGATAGTCGTCTCGCCCTTTACTAAAGGTTACAGCTTTTGGTATTTGAATTCGTGTTTATTTGAATAATTCTTGTACCTACTTTGCGTTTCAATTATCAGAATGCTAGATAATTGATTTATTCTCATTTAAATATGTTAATTTATAGTGGTTTTGAAAGATTTATTCGAATGTAATATGTTAATAATTGGTTGAACAAATCACAATACTGAATTATCCATAAGTACTGAATTATCCATATGGGCCAGTCGTGGCGCAGTCGTTTACAGTCACACGTTCGTGGTGACTGTAAACGACTGGTTTTGGGTTCGATTCCCACTCGATGAGTGGAAATATTTCATATTTCCATTTCCTTCCGTTAAGTTCCGCCACTTAACAAGCAATGCCTACTGAATGAATTCGGCGAAAAGTGGAGAACGGAGTGTTCTAACACTAGGTTCTGCGTGCGGGCAACAGCGTGAAGCTAAAAAAAATATATTTAATATATTTATATAGGTGTCTATTACGCTTCCAGTCCTAAACTAAAAATTGTGGAAGAAATTAAGGTTTAAGAACCAAGTCAATATAGGCTACCTACTGTTATAGAAAATTTGTATGAAAAATGAAAAAAATCTTTACTTAAACGAGAACGCGGCCAATCGAAAATACGATGCGGCTATAATTGTGCAGTTTCCGAGGGCGAATCCGCAAGTGGGTTGTTAGTCGCTGTTGAAAATTTATCTTTCCAAATATATAGGTATATTTTTTTAATTAATTTTGTATGTCGTTTACATGCTTTAAACTGTAATTAAATGTTAACTTGGCATTATAGATAGCATGATGGAAGTCTATAATTGGCTCATAACTCATTATACTAATCAAATTAAAACATTTGCCTAAATACCTTGTACTCTTAGTAGAATAATGTTTATTGAAGTACATTATCTCAATAAATCTTTAAAAACAACAACTGCTTAAGTAAAGATGCAGATGATTTAGTATTTTTTTTAACTTGTGAATTACTAAATGATATTATTATATCTCTAAATAAATAGATAGCGTCCTACTATAAAGCCCGTGATAATAGGTTTGATTCCCATTTGAAGAAATGATTATATTAAAAATATTTTGCAAAGCGCGGCGTTAAGTTCCGCCACTTAACACGCAATGCCTCCGAATTGGGCGGTAAGTGGGGAACGGAGTGTCTTAACACTAGGTTTCCTCTGCCTGCCTGCTGTGTTGCGGGATACAGCGTAAAGGTATAAAAAAAATCTCTTAGATGAACAGACAGTGCACACCCTTAACACGCCCTGTCTCGTATTTGAGCAGAAAGTAGAGAACGGAGTATTTTGTTACTAAGTTCCTTCTTACTACCCTGTTATACGAAAAAAGGTGAAGCCAAAAAATATACTATACTTTTCAAAGTTTCTCTTATTTAAACTATTAAACAATATTAACAGCGTGGTGCTGTAATAAGGTAATAGGCACGAAGTTCGCGTAATTACAAATTAGAAAACGAGTCTCGTGCCTTGCGATGGTTGAAGAGATAGCCGGAAGAGTATTCTGGAGGATGCCTGATTTTATTTACGAAAACAATTTATTGTGGCCAGTCGTGGCCCAGTGGCACAAGCGTGTGACTGTAAACGACTGGTTGTGGGTTCGATTACCACTCGAGGAGTGGAAATTATATTACCATTTTCTTCGCTCTGGTGTCGAGGTAAAGCGCGGCGTTAAGTTCCGCCACTTAACACGCAACGCCTCCGAATTCGGCGGAAAGTGGGGAACGGAGTGTCTTAACACTAGGTTCCCTCTGCCTACCCTGCTGTGTGCGGGATACAACGTGAAGCTAAAAAAAAACCAGTATCTAAATTAAATGTTTTTTTTATTTTTGTCAATTTTTAAGCAAAAAAATGACATAATTTTTCTGCTAGAAATATGGTAATTAAGATAGTATCATAATTATAATATTTTGTTCAGATTTACATATACTATTATAAATTTGTAGATTCTTTTTGTAGATTCTAATAGTGGGATTAAAGTTTAATATTTTTTTACAAATGTAGAAAAAAACTTGTGCCATTTAATTACTTCTAAATATGTATTAATTATATAATATGATATCCCAATCTACTTTGCCTTTATTCCCTAATAAAATACATTAAAAATTATTAAATTAATTCTCGCATAATAGTCAAACGAAAAATTGAATATTAAAAGACGTTCGCGACGCTTTGTATTTATCATTAGAGCGGAGAAATGGAAATAATTAAATCGTGATCATGCCACTGAGTAGGAATCGAACCCAAAACCGACGATTTCCTCTTAAACATAACATAACATAAAAAAGTTATAATTAAATTTTATTGGTCTCTTGAATATAAAAAAGTTAATAATAACTTTAATTCAGAATAATCCTTTTAGTAAAAGCACTGGGTAAGCTGTAAGGCTTAATGCAAAGGTGAGGTGAGAGCAACTTAACAATCTTATCTATTGACAACTTTACTTCTATTCTACCATTCACTACTAAATAGGTATACTCGTATATCAATTAAATTAAATTTAAAATATTATTGTAATGAATTTTTATTGTTCATTTAAAATATATAAAAAAATAATTATAATTTATTTTTATTTATAATTACCCAAAACACTAACTAATATCTATACTATTAATTTTAATTAAAAATCGATTTTTGCGCTAACCTCCTTATATGGAATAAACATTAAAAAAATCACTTTTTAATTAAGTAATAAAAATATAATAAACTTATAATATGAATATAAATTGAGGCAATCTTA
The DNA here is from genome assembly GCA_019049465.1 of Dryas iulia moderata. Lineage (NCBI taxonomy): Eukaryota > Metazoa > Arthropoda > Insecta > Lepidoptera > Nymphalidae > Dryas > Dryas iulia. Next base: position 6,495,009 of record CM032437.1, read on the forward strand.
AAAATAAACGAAAGGAGAGATAATTGTGATAATGGCAGTTAAGTTGATTACACACGACTCAGGCGCAGAAAATGTCTTAATTGTTTTGATTAAAACACTCAGCCTGCCGCTATCATGCTCGTACGAGTATATAGCTTTATAATTAGTGCTGGCTTTCGAAAGCTTTGAAATGTAAGCGGCGGCGAATATATTGTGTAATAGGGCCGAACTTTCAATAGCATTGCATAGCAAAATATGAAAGAAAAGTGATAAGGCTCAGTGACTCAGTTCTCCGCGGTCAGTTCATATCATAGACATTGCGTTTGTTAAGTAGCTGAGTTCAACCCAGCGATTTTTGTCCATAAGTACCTACTACTGATTGTGTTAAATGCCATATATAAATGTTTAAGGATATATTAATGTTTTGACTGTATTTAGATGCATGAGTTCATTATATTTCTTTACTTAATATGATTAGTATTAATAGAATAATTAGGGTCTTTTTTTAAATTAGAATAGGTAGATAGAACTCTTATAGTAAATTTTAGAGCCTACACTTATGTCGCAAATCCCAAGAACTGCCAATAGCTCCTCTTTTCACAACGCGACGGATACCTGCAATGCGAATGCATGGAATGTTAAGGAGTTTCTTCTTTCTGAGCAATTTATTGTATTATATGGATATTTTTCAAATGTCGACATAACTATTTAAAATCTCATACATTTGATTTGAAAATATTTATGGTACATTTCTGTAAAATTTCGTTTTTTTGTGTCTAAGTTATATATGTAACATGTTTACTGTGGAATGGCTTAACAACGGCAGTGTTTCCAGGTCGATACGACATGGGTACCTTCAAAAGGCACGTTTACCCCCATCTCTAAGGCGGGCAACGTCCCTGTAGCTTCTCTGGTGTTACACAGGGTGGTGGACAATGGTGTTCACCTAACACCAAGTGAACGGAACGCTCGTTTGTCCTTTTTATAAAAAAATAAACGTCACATACAGTTTAATTAATTTTAAATTTATCTTTTGTTCTTTCGCTTACACCAACATATTTTTTAGTGTTCAGAAGTCAATTATAAAATTTAATCGCAGTTACAGTGAATATAAAATTTGACATATTTTACGAGCAATATTTCTCAGACATTCACTGTAATGTAAATGGTAGATTCTGCATGTTTCAAACAATCAATTAGTAGGTCGATTCTTAATATTATTTTTTTTAGATTCACGCTTTTCTCCCCATAGCAGGGTAGGCAGAGAGAGAGTGTCGCTCTCCGTTCCACACTTGCTGTCCGCATCCGAGACATTAGGTGTTAAGTTTCATATTTTAACACTAGTTTTTATTGAAATGTAATTGTACTTCCGAGTGGGGATCGAACCTAGAACTATTGCATATACCATATGTAACTTAATGTACGGACTCAAAAGTTGGAATTAAAGGTAGAGAATATTTTTTAAATGAACTATGGACGTGTGATCCGTACCTTTTGTTGTTTAAATCTTTGGCTTTATTATTTTTTTATTATAATTTCATTACTTAAAAACGAAATTGGTTTAAACCAATTGTTTTTTTTTGTTTCGAAAACAGTATCTAAGTTAAATAAGGTATTTAAAAAAATGTGAGAGGAACTGATTTGCGATGGTCTCTTTCTGCGAATAGGTCATCGCATTGTAGAAGGCCGCGGAGCGGTTTCGTGAGTCCAGTGTAAATATAGATCCACTCCGTCGTCAGAGGCCAGGGAGTAGGAGAATGCGGTACGCGCATCTCCAACTTCCCTTACCTTAGAGGAGCTACTACGGGAGGGTCGAGACGATCCTCTTCATCAAGTTATCGAGGCTGCGGGCGCTCTGGAAGAAACCCCGGAGTACCCTGAGGGCGACGGTGGCCCGCACTAGGAGGGCCTCCCACCGAGGCGTTGTAGCAGATTGCGCGAGCGAACCTGCGACGTCTCATGAGGGTGGAGAGGATTTCCGCTGGGTTTTGGTGGGTAGTATCGGAGTCAATGGTGAGTCCCACAATATCATCCGTTCGTAAGGTAGCATTGCGTTCGGATAGTCTGCGTAAACAGCATTTCCCAGCGACAAAAAAAGTATTTCAAAGAGTAAAATTTATTTAACTAAAGTTATTTTTTTGTTACATTTTAACAATTATGACGGACATAAATATTCTCCTCGTAAAAAAACAAACTAGCACTCATAGAAATTTTACAAATAGTTCATATGAAAAAGCTAACCCTATATAATATCCAGTATTTATAAAAGCTCATAGAAATTAAAGAAACGAGCCGGCGCTTAGCATTCCATACTTCGGTATAATTAAAGAATACTTAATTGATGTCAAATATTTGTGGTCACGGCAATTGCAAGCTTAGTACAGCGTGACCCGCGGCCACTTACTAGAAAGGGTGACAATGAGAACTAAAAAATTAGGATTTGCAGTTACACAGTAATTATTTAATCATACTTTTTTTCAGCTTTATTTTTCCCGCACAGCAGGGTATTTTTATAAAACTTTGTGTTAAGACACTCCGTTCTCTGCTTTCTGCGTGAAATCGGAAAATTGCGTGTTCCGTGGTCAAAACTTAACTAAAAAATACATTTGCAAATCATTCTCAGCAAATCATTCTAGTGTAGTAAGTTCTTGAAATAAATTTTATTTTGATGTATTTTTTATAAAAATTGTATTGTTTTGATTTGCTTTTGTTCATTTTACAAGACACAAGACAAATATATTGTACGTGGAATGTGAACCCCCTGCTATCGGCGTAGTATCTTCAGGCAGACGTTTTTTCCCGCAGAGCAGATTAGTCATAAGAAAACCTAGTGTCAAGTTAGTCGTTCTCCACCTAGGCTTAGTGAGTATGACACAAAGGGCAATAAATAAGATATTTTTTTTTTAGCTTCACGCTGTATCCCGCACACAGCAGGGTAGGCAGAGGGAACCTAGTGTTAAGACACTCCGTTCCTCACTTTCCGCCGAATTCGAAGTGGCGGAACTTAACGCCGCGATTTACCTCGGCACCAGAGCGAAGAAAATGAGAATGAGATTACATAAAAACCGGTTCATGCTTTTTATATGCCTTATAATAGTGCAGGTGAAAGAGATGTTATTATACATAAGCCTACATATGTTAAAATATATTTCAAATTAACCTGGATAATGAAGACATTATCAACAAGCGATAAAAAAAAAACTAAAAAGAAAAATCCCTCTACGTGCCACGATGGCGTCTCCGCTAGAAGCATTTGATAACATTTGTAATTTGTTTAATTAAAAATTCCTTGTATCTTCTAATTGATATAAGTACCTTATAATATCTAACTTACCTAACCTAATGTAACTACTAGCATTAAAACATTTTTTATTGATTATGAAATTAGTATAAAATTGTTTTGTTTTTCTTTTTTTTAGCTACACGCTGTATTCCGCACACAGCAGGGTAGGAAGAGGGAATCTAGTGTTAAGACACTCCGTTCTCTACTTTCCGCCAAATGCGGAGGCATTGCGTGTTTTATAATGGAACTTAACGCCGCGGTTTGCATATATAAAAAAATATTTCAACGTATTTGATTATTATTTTTTTTAGCTTCACGCTGTATCCCGCACACAGCAGGGTAGGCAGAAGGAACCTAGTGTTAAGACACTCCGTTCCCCACTTTCCACCGAATTCGGACGCTTGCGTTTTAAGTGGCGGAACTTAACGCCGCGCTTTACCTCAACACCAGAGCGAGGAAAATGGAAATATAATTTCCACTCCTCGAGTGGGAATCGAACGCACAACCAGTCGTTTACAGTCACACGCTTGTGCCACTGGGCCACGACTGGCCACTAAAAATTAAAAATTCTTTGAAATAATTAAAGAATCAGTTTAAAGACCATCAAATATTGGCTTCGTCACAGCAATTAGTATCAGGAGGCACACACCGGTACCACTTAGACGATAATGTGGCCACGAGATACGATATTGTGTTACATTATGAGAAAGCTTAACTTCTACTAAAAGTCTTTGATAAGTCAAAAGTATAGAAAATTTGATGAAGTAAGTAAATTGATTAAGAAACCGACGTAATATGGCGTTCAAGTTTATAATTGAGTCCGGTTATTTTTATTACTTACGATAAAGTCTGCACGTTTATGTGTTTATAATTATATAAATTGTGTTTATATTATATATTTACTTTATATTATAATATTAAATTTAATATAAGGTAAATATAATATAATCGTTAATTTTCAAAGTTTTGGTAATAACTTGGTACATTAAATAATTAAAAAATATCTTGTTGAGAATAAGTGTGAAAGGTGGAAATATTAAAAAAATATATTTGCAATATGTTTATGTTTGTTTTCTATGTTTAAAAACGAAATAACTTCTTTGTAATTCAATAACAAGTTTGAAAACGGGCCGAAAATGAAGATTATCGCTATAAAGCATAAGGCTGTATGTATATATATATCTATACTAATAAATAAAACTGCGATATTTGTTTGTAATATTAGAGTATCTATATAGTATATAATTATTTAATATATTAATAAATGTATACCTATGTATTTACGGTAAATATACCAATAAAATATTTTTCACAATTTTCGTCTGTTTATTTCGGCTAATCTCTGTAACGACTGAACATATTTTGACAGGAATTTCACCGGCAGATAACTGACGTAATAAGGTGTAATTTAGGCTACCTTTTGTCAAATTCTACGCAGGCAAAGTCGTGAGCACAGCCATTACTATAAAAAATAGCACATTTTGTACTGGAATTCCAAAAATACATGGTGCAGTGACATTCCTATGTCAAAACAACTCGACTAAAAGATTATGCGAGTAAAGAACCCCGGTAGCCGGTGTTTAGTGAGAACAAATACAACAGGCTTTGACTAATTTCCGCGGCGGCCTCACAAAGGTGTTTGCTTATCGGCGCCCACGAACTCAGTTATCATATACCTATGTACATATATGGGTTATATAATATAGCTTTTACGGTTTCAACGGTTGATTCTCATAATGTGAGATTTAATTGCCTAGAGTGCTAAGATTTAAAATATTGTAGCGACATGTTTCACATAATTTATGTATGTTATTATTTTTATAATGGTTACATACTTCGTTTAATTTTGCAAAATTATTAGAAAAAATACTAAATACTGATTTCTTCTTACCAGAACTCGCTTAGCAAGGATATTAGATGTTTGTTGTATGAACATATTGTATTGTGTAAACTTTCAAACAAATTGGACGGCAAGAAAAAGGCATTCACGCTGTTTCCCGCATAGCAGAGTACTAAGAAAATACATAGTGTCAAAACACTCTGTTCTTCACTTTTTAGAAGTTTATCAAAATAGCTTTGGAAGATTTATTCCATAACGGGTAAGCATATACATACTTTAGCCAAAAATATGTAGACATCTCGAGCGAACTGCCTGCAGTCGGTTCTCCTTAAGTCTGCCGTTAAACTTTAGTGAACCTACGTATGATATTCAAAAAATTAAGCATTAATGTTACTCCTTACTTTGCATAAAATTATTTATTTTTCACATAGATTTTGACTTAAATTCTTTTAATATTCTAACTTTAGAGTTTTATCATTCAACACAGTATATTGAATATGAGTGAAATACGGAGAACAGAGTGTCTTGGCACTAAATTTTCTCTAAGAACACCGCGAACATTTAAAGTATTTATAATTAAAAAATAAATATATTTTAACTGCACATTTTTACACTACTATAGAATTCAATACTATGACTGACCATAATGTTGTAATTTTTTTAAACTATGGAGCATGTGCGTAAAATAACACTAAATTATAATATAAAGTGAAATGAAAGAAGAAGCAAAAAAACTGACCCGTGCTCACTTAAAAGGACATTCATTCGCTAACAAAAGGGACTAATTTGAGGCGCTTTCTTGACCACAATATACAGTTTCTATTTAACAAGACCACCTTGAAGATTTACCAAAATATCAATTTCTTTGAATAGAATTCAATTGTATAGTAATAGATATAATGTGAAGTGATATTTATGGGATATTTATAACGTATTTTTACGGTATTTACGTGTAAGAAGAAGAAACAAATTATGACTAAGTATTATGACTAAGTATTCTTTATACAAAGATATTTTTGTTTTTGTAATTAATATAAAGGAATAAAAAAGTTTCGTACGTTCTACTAGTATTTATTAGACTATATTATACTATTTAATCTTTTTTTCTTCTGTTACGTCTTTTCAAAAATTATGCAGTTTCAGGAGTACGAAATATGCCATATATTGCTAGTGTCTGATGTGTATATAATGACGTCATTTAAAAGCGATATTTAAACATATATTCATACATACCCAATAAATTAAAAGTTCACCAAAATATTGCTAACAATTGAAAAAAATGCTTTCCTAGAATACAATAGCATAACATTTAAGAAAAGAATACTAACAATACAGTCTTGGCAAATCAGCTGCTCTTCAATAGATTTCAAATAACCACAGACTGTGTCAGAGCCGTGAAATTGATAGGCTATTTAATTTCTCTTTAAACGTTACAAGCGCCATTCGATGGTTATTACCGCCATACTATATCGAAATTTTAAAACCTCTTAAAATATTAATAACTTAACGCTTTTTACCGACTAGGAGGGTAGTTAGTCAACTCCTTTCTCCACTTTCCACAGGAAATTTGGACATTGAGCGTTAAGTGGCGGAACTCAATGCTGCGCTTTGTCTGAAGCACCAGAGCAGAGAAATGAAAATATTATTAATCTTTACCTGTGGAGGGACGGGTTAGAATACAATTCCCCTCCGTCGCTGGGCAGCGTCCCGTAAAAGGCGGTTGACCCAGTAGCTTGGTGGTAGGAGATTCGTTCTTCGACTGGCTCGCGACAACTATCATGTCAAAGACGAACCGCCAAACATCTGGTGATATGTTCCGGTTCTATTCCTCCCTTAAGGTCGGCAATGCATCCACAACCTTTTTAATGTTGTTGATGTCCATGGGCGAAGTTAACTACTTACCAATAGGTAGTCCTTTCTGCTCGTTTGCCCCCTTTTCTTCAATAAAAAAAATCTTTCTTCTGAGTGAGAACGACCATCGAGTGGGTTCCATTTTCACTCGGGGGCACCGCTTACTGTCAGACATTGTTACATTAAGCCACTACGCCGATTCAGTTGTTCAAGATTATTCATAGAATAAAAATAAAATAATCTATTTTCTGTGACATATAAGGAGTTTAAAATGAAAAAAATCTAACGAATGACCAATACGCCTACAGATTGTTGTCCTTTAAATGCCGCTTGAGTTCCATATAATGTACACATTTTTATAGCTGATATTTTGACAAAAAAAAACCTAAAATTAGCGTTACCGCATTCACTTTTAAAATATTATATGTGAAATTAGGAAAGAAATAGACTTTGGAATTCTTTTTTTGTAATATTAAATGAATTTTATTTAAGCCCAGAATATTTTGGAATTTGGAAATACACTTCACAAAACCTTTTAAAAAAAATTATTTATGTTTTTGAATACTAAAATATTCGCGACTAAAATAGTTTTTGTTTATTAAAATATAAGAAATAATATGTAAGTTATCTAAAAGACGCAGTTTTATTTTGATTGATTAAGCTAGATTTATTTTTTTACTAATATTAAATCGAAAAACCGTTTTAAAATAATAGATCTCTAAAGCTAAAAATTTTGGTTAATTATTTTATTATTATACAAAGAACATTTATTTCGTATTGTCATCCGTCCTTGATAATTATTCAGAGTTTTGCATTATTCTAACAATAGAAAAATGGTTAAAAATCGAATTCATATTCATTACATATTAGTTACATTTACAAATGACAATCATATATTCACAATAAAAATATGAGATAGTACGAAAAAATCCTCTTAACTTGTCTATGTAGTTCTGAAATAACGAGTATTGTTCTGTGGAACGGTTGTTAGTGATACCTAATGATGTTGTTACGCGATGCAAACGTTCTTTGCATCAAAGCGATTTTTAAATCTACTGAGTATTTAGTTTAAAAGTGTTATTAAAATACCTATTAACAATCGAGTACTATTGTTTTTAGCTTTATATTGATAAATCAAGGGTTTTTTTTTAATGAAATTGAATTATAATTAGATATTTATAATTGATTAGATTTGATTCATATTCGCGGAATGATTATATTAAAATTATTTTCATTTCTACGTTCTGGAATATAAAACAAAATACGGTGTTAAGTTCCGTCTCTCAACGTCCAATATCATGATTTCAGCTGGAAAATGGAAGGAGTGTCTTGACATGAAGTTCCCTATAACTGTCCCGCAAGGCGTAAAAAATCGTGTAGTAGATTTTTGGAAATTGATAAGAAAATGTTAATATATAATACTTTGTTTTAAAAATATTGTTAAATTTTTAGTTTATTTTTTTTTCATATGTTAATACTTCTAATATACATTTACAATTTCAATAAAATAAATAAAAATAATTAGTAAAAGTCGATAATATTAATATAAAGAAGTTATTCTGTTCGCCTTAGTAAGGTCGAGTGCGGTCCCTTAATACATTCTTAGAACGAATAACACTTTCATTTGTAAAAGGTTAACTTTAAAAGTATTACTTTTTACACGATACCAAAATGGCGGATCGGAAGCCATTTTGTGTTTGCAATTTTAATTGGAACGATAAAAGGAAGTTTTTCGTGGAATATTTTAAGGGAATGTGGTCGTGAGGCGGTAAAAAGTTTTATCTGGCGACGATTAAAATTCCGTTTTCAAATGGAACAAATAGGACCTTTTTTGCTGAGGCACGCCTGTGCTGTCACCTGGGATACCAATATGGCTGACGCTAGTGTGGTAATAATAATTTTTAAAAGACAATTTTACAAGCATTATGTAATTATTTTAGAAATATTTAGATAAATTATATAGGCTTTCAGTTCTGGCGCATTTAAACATCATTTGACCCTGAAAGTAATGATTGTGAGTTCGGACCGAACTCGAAGGAAAAGAACGGAGTGTCTTAATATTAGAATCTCTCTGCCTAAGAAAGAAAGCAAAATTGAACTAACCAATTTCTTTTTTTTTTTTTTTTTATGGGATGAAGGAGGCAAACGAGCTGAAGGCCCACCTGGTGTTAAGTGGTTACCTTTGCCCATAGACATCCACAACATTCAAGTTATGGATGCGTTGCCAGCCTTGGGAATGTAGGACAGAAGGAGGGAGGAAGGATGGGAATGGTGGGAATAGGGAGAGCTGGCTTACATGCCATCGAACCGGAACACATCATAAGATGTTTGGCGGATCGTCTTTGACACGATAGTGGTCGCGAGCCAGTCGGAGAACTAATCTCCTACCACCAAACTACTGGGTTACCCGCCTTTTACGGGACGCTACCCAGCGGCGGAGGGGAATTGTATTCTTAACCTGTCCCCCTACGGGAAAAAGCTTCACTCTGTATCCCACACACAGTAGGGTAGGCAGAGGGAACCTAGTGTTAAGACACTTCGTTCCCCATTTCTTTTCGAATCTAACTTATAATTTAAAAAATATCATATGCCCATAAAACATTTAATTTTAGCATATTTTAATAAATCTTCAAAAATACGTACGCAAATTGACAGTAACCTAATATCTGACATTTAATAACATAATGTCTTCACTAAATCATATGTATTTATATTTACAAATAGCTCTATTTAATATGAACCAAATAGCGTAACACATAAAAGTATCAACCACATCATTTAGAGACCAGCACTAAATCAAAGTGGGTGTATAAATCAAACAGCGCAGCGTAAATGTTTATTTTTAGTAGTGTATGCTCAAAAATAGAAAGAATTATTAATATGCAATATATATACTTCTAAATGTTTTGACGCGTTTTTAACTACGAAGGGTGTTTTTAATGATATGGCTTTTAGAAAGCTCATTTAATTTAATTATTGGTATTAATAACTTTGTTAAGCATATTACAGTTTCTAAGTGTCAATACATTATGTTCTCTGCGTTCTATCAGAATACGAGGAGACATTGGGTTCCCAATAGCGAGGTTGAACGCTGCGCTTATTTTTAGCTGAGCGATGAAATGAACGCAGTTTAAATATATCACATCACCGAGAGAAAATCGAACCGCAATCAATTGCGTTTACAGTGAGATGCTAGTTCAATGCGCTACGGTGTTTTCTACAATAAACATACATAGCTTAAGATACATTTTTATATACAATTTAAGAGATATTCCAAGTACCAAGAAATGATAGTATAAAAAAGTTATATTGTCATTTAGTGGCCTTCCCAAGGCTTTGTTCGCACGAGCCGTTACTGCTACAATGTAAAAGCAAGTTGCTCGGCTATTGCAGTTACAATAATATTATTATTATTGTAGGTTATAATAGTAGTTAAGAACATCGCCTAAAGTGAAGAGAATAGCCATTTATTTATCTCAATACACTCTGCTTATCAACCAAAATAAAAACATGAAATAATGTGTAAGGGAGTACTTATCGACATTTTCTTAACAGCTTTACGCTTATTCCGGCAGAATAGTGTAATTAGAGAGGACCTAGTGTCTAGACACTCCGTTCTCCACCTTCCCGTCCGAAATCGAATCTGCCAGTATAAAAATGAAAATTATATAAATACTAGCGGCCCGCTCGCGACTTCGCCGCGTGACCTACGTAAGTGTTGTTATATTGCAGCCCCCCGTGCTTGATTTGAAAAATAAATTAGCCTATGTATGTTTAACCTTGGATTATTAACTATATTTATGCCAAAAATCATTACAATCGGTCAAGCGGTTTCAGATTTTTCATGTAAATTTTCATCCCCTATTTTAACCCTTTAGAGATTGATTTTTGCAAAGTATAAGTAGCCTATGTTTGACCCTGGATGTTTTACTACTCTCATTCTAAATTTCATCCAATACGGACCAGTAGATTAGCCGTGAAAGCGTGACAGAAAAACAGACAGACTTTGGCATTTACAATATAAGTATGGATAATCGTTTCTCTGATTGGGAATCGAACATACAACTGCAGTCAGACTCATCTGATTTGTCCCACTATACTACGATAGTCTCTATTGATCATTCAACGTAATGCCTAGTAAAAACAATATTCTCTTAAACAACGCAACTTTCTAGGCTTGCGTGTTAAGTGGCGGAACTTAACGCCGCGCTTTACCTCGACACCAGAGCGAAGAAAATGGAAATATAATTTCCACTCCTCGAGTGGGAATCGAACCCACAACCAGTCGTTTACAGTCACACGCTTGTGCCACTGGGCCACGACTGGCCACTAATATAAGAAAGTAAATAAATTGAATATTATAAATTCATTGAGTAATAAATGAAAAAAATTATATAAAAAATGAAATGGCAACATTGTATTCAGCACTTAGTTATAAAATATTTCGTAGATAGTATCTATAGTTAAGTATTTCATGGTTATAAATCATTCCGCGTAACTAATTAAAGAAGTATAAGTAGGAATATGTCAATTAGCAGACGTTTTGCCGCGTCAGTTTTTTATGATTGAAAAAAATATATATGATTTATGACGTTTGCTGTAACTCGACTCGTTATGAGGTTACAAATTGTCTATGCTTCAGTGTCATATAATGAACAGTGTTGCCCGTTTTACGGTCTATTATCGATAAATTGTTTCAAGTTTATTTTGTATTTATTGTAATTTTATTTTTTCTCCTTTTAATATAGAAGCAGAAAATAAAATGTATAAAATTGCCCGATTTACGGTCTTTTATCGATATTTTATTATAAATGATGCAAACCTATTTGGTATTCTATGTGATTCTACTTTTTTCCACAGTGCTGAAGTTTTTGAAGGCAAAGGTTACAGTTAAGTTATTCATTTTAACATTTTTTTTATGTTTATGTATTTGTGAATGATATAGAAACATGAAATGAAAGTGCTATTAAAAATTAGGAAAATGGAAATATTATTTAAGTAAAAAATTATTGGAGACATTTGTTAAACCAATAAGTTATATCTATGTTGTACTTGCAATAAAAATGAATAAAATTAAAGTTTCGTAATATTAAAATACCTACATATTACTATATGCTTATGTATGTGTACAAGGCACATATACCTACTAAAATATCTTTTTTTTAATTTTGTCTGCCTGTCCATCAGCTTGCTCATCTTTGGAAGGACCGATTTTGACGCAAGGAAATAAGCGAGGCTACTTTTATTATATAATTACAACTTGTTTATTAAATTCCACGCAAACGAAGGAGCATAGCTACTTCATGTATATTATAGGACAAAACATAATACAATCATTATGAAATATCGATAAAACATCACTCAATGTCCTATACAGTTTAAACGAACACTTCCTTATCAATTAGCGTTTGGAAATACACTTAATTGATACATTAAACATACGCCGTATTATCTATAGAATAAGAGCTATAATATATTTACCCTCATATTCCCCGTCTGATTGGGGATGAAACGTTCCTATGGCATTCCGTTTTGACATTCGTGTTAATCGTCCACAGGTGTGCGTAGCTATTTTGAGAATGTGTTTCTGATACTTATGTTTGAGTACAAATATTATGAATATTAAATATTTGAATAACAATATAATAAGAATATGCTTACAGCAAGGTCTAAATAATTATATTACAAGTTAAAGAAAAAAGTTTGTATCGTTTTTATGAAAATTTGGCATATCCACTTAAAGTTTATACACTTAAAGTGAAAAAATCGATATCTTCCATTATTATTTATTAGAAATATTTTAAATTAATCAATAAATATTGCACACACTTTTCCTGTACTTATCTGATATAAACTTTTGTATAAAAGTAAGACTTTTATATAAAGAATGTTGGTAAGGTTTGTATTTTATGCTTCAACGGAAACAGTAGGTAAAATTATAATATGAAAATTATTATATGTTTAATGTTAAAAGGCTTTTTCTTTCTTTTATAAGCGTAATATATAATTTATTTAGTTTAAATGAATCAAAGTAGTGGTTTAATATCAGTTAAAAGCTCATAGAATAATCTGAATGCTACTGTTAATAGATAAGTTAACTATTTGTAAAAAAGTATTTTATTCATTTTAATATAAAATTAGTCGAACCCACAACCAGCTTCACGTTCGTTAGTCGTTTACAGTGACACGCTTGTGCCACTGGGCCACGACTGGCCACTCGAGGAATGAAAATATCTAATATTTCCATTTTCTTCGCTCTGGTGCCGAGGTAAAGCGCGGCGTTAAGTTCCGCCACTTAACACACAATGCCTCCGAATTCGGCGGAAAGTGGGGAACGGAGTGTCTTAACACTAGGTTCCCTCTGCCTACCCTGCTGTGTGCGGGATACGGCGTGAAGATAAAAAAAAAAGAATAGTTAAAAAATATGAAATTAATATTATTTTAATTTATATAAGTATACATTTTATAGGTATGAGTAAACTCTACTGCAGGAAGTGCAAACATTTTTTCAATCCATAAATTTTCTTGATCCCACTTTTTGCTTATATTACAAATATGTGACCCTAAATCATATGAAGGAATTCTTAACATTCTCGAGACTTAATTATATTTGGACGTCAGTTTAGATACCACATCATTTTCTTTGGAAATATTTTTAAACATGTGCAATGATTTTCTGCTATTCTTACATGTTTGTTAATTGCTGTTTGTATAAAAAAGCGTGAAGCTGTATACTTGTAGCTTTCATTATATTTGTTTCGGGGCCAGTCGTGGCGCAGTGGCACAACTTGTGACTGTAAACGACTGGTTGTGGGGGTTCGATTCCCACTCGAGCAATGGAAATATTTAATATTTCCCATTTCTTTCGTTCTGGTATCAGAGGTAAAGCGCGGCGTTAAGTTCCCCCACGTAACACGCAATGCCTCCGAATTCAGTGGAAAATGGGGAACGGAGTGTCTTAACACTAGGTTCCCTCTGCCTACCCTGCAGTATGCGGGACACAGCGTGAAGCTAAAAAATATATAGGTATATTTATTATCTGTATACAGCTGACATTATTATAACTTATACCTATAGTTTTTATGCAGGCTAGTCAAAAAGAACCTAGTGTCAACAGAATCAGTTCTTCCTCTTTCTGTCCGAAATCGAAACATTGCGTGTTGAATTGTCTACTGATATACGGCAAAAACTAATATTCTTAAATATTAATTTGGAACTTAACTAATCTATTTAGTGTTAAAATACATCTCCACGCTTTTTCCAGCATAGCAGGGTAGTAAGAGAGAACTTAGTGTCAAAACACTCCATTCTCCACATTCGCAACGCCTGCAATCTAGACCTTGCGTTTTGAGGGACGGAACTCAACTAAATACTATATAACTAAATACTACATAACTAAATAAATCAATTTTTTTGATTGAATCTTAATTAATATTCACACAAATCCAAAATAATATCAATCTATTAATCATAAATACGAGCTAAATTCATGCCATAAACAATATGGTATTAATAACGTCATATTTCTAATATAAGAAACAAACTTTCGAAGACACAAACAGCCAGCAGAACAAAACCTTACCACTAAGACAATAAAGTCGTTGATAGCAAATAATTTGGCTCTATTTTTCCTTCTACACAATTATATCACCCTTCAGAATACTAAATACCTATTTAGTAGTAACTATTATGAAAAGAGAGGGATGTATTAGTTAGCACATGTGCAAGAGGGGTAGAGTTCACCCCAAGCTTGCCTCAGTTAATATTGGGGCGGTTAAGATGATATAACTGCCTCTACGATATTTTGGGAAGCGAAGTGTGAAGTGATAGGAAATTGTTTATTTTGAGTTATTTTTAGATATGTATTTTTAAATAAACTCCGATACCTAGTTAAATATTTATATGTATTTGCACAATAAAAAAATAAATTTAATATAATTCATCATTATCCATAAATTGTAAGATTATAATTTAGTACTTACAGGAATTTTAAAAATTCAATTTTTTTATAACAGTTTCTCCTTTTTTCCCGCATGTAAAGTAACCTAGTGTCGAGACACTTTTGTCTTTCTCTATATCATTTCTTTCTTTATACATAATAAATCTAGTTCGATATAGGCTTCATTATTGGTTGAATAAAATAATTTCGTTCTTAAACGTATAATAGTGTTATTGTATTAAAATATACTTAGATATATCATACGTTGAAGACGTCACGTCGAGACAAAGATAAATAAAATATAAATAAAGTAAATAAATAAATCATAAGCGAATGTCACTACAGCGGCAAAGCGGTAGTAAATCACGAGCGCTAATTTGAAACGGATCCGTAAACAGCGCGCCGAAATTCACCAAAACGCTGCCCCTGGCACTAATCTCATAAAGGGAACCAGCCGGAGAATCTCTCAAAAGGATTTAACAAGCGGCATTCACGACTGCTCATTATATTTTTATACTTTATACCTCTGGTGGCGGACATAAAGTGCGCGATCAAAACGCGCGAACCCCTACAAAAGGTAATTATGTTTTGATTCCTACAAAAAAATTGAGTATCACAAAGGAGACTAACGAGATAAGAGCGTGCTAAATCGCTCTCCCCTCGCCCCCGCTCGGATCAATTCGGCTCGGAACGGTCGATTGGCTGAGCGGGACGGCTCTATCTGCGGGGCGGAGCCCGGCGCCGGCACGCCCCCGGCCCGTGCGAGGGTCTCCGCCGCGCCACGCCGGCCAGTCAACCTCCGACCGCGCCCGCATGCGTACACGATCCCACGATCGCGATACTAGTGTGAAACTGTGCTAAATGGAACTGACCGGCGTTCAATGTTAAGGAAACAAAGATACGAAGACAAGGAAGTGAACATGGCGATACAGAGTGTTTCGAGATACCCGAGCAGCCCCGCGGAGGCCACCGAGCCGCCGAAGACGTCGCGGATCAGCTTCAGCGTCGCGTCCATACTGGCCGACACGAAAGCCAATCAAGTCGACGAAACGGCTGAAATGATAAGACATCACCGCACGATACCTGAATCACCGCTGAGACAGTCGCCGGCGGCGCAGCCTGAGCTGCCCGGCGGCAAGTCCTTATCGCCGAGACCGTCGTCCCAAACTCCTCCTTTAAACCTGAACGCTTCAGCGACTGTAACGTCATCCGATGATGAATACGAAGATTCTATTAATCAAGAAGATTCTATAGTTGATGTAGAAGACTTGCAAAATGGTATTCCGAGTGATGATGATGACAGAACGTCAACGCCAAATGAAAAAGAGCGAATAGGCCCTATAAGACCGACACCGTTCAGCGCTCTAGCGGCGGCTGCGGCGGCGTACCACGGCCTGGGCTGGCCTGGGCCTCCATCAGTGGTTCCGTCTTTCGGACCCCTATTCCAGTCACATTTTCCGGTTGGACACATTACAGGTTAGCCAAACATATTTTCAGTTTGTAATATTTTATTTATTTCATAAGTTTTTTTTGTAGATTTCTACTTCATTAATTGTTTCATAAATAATTTATTGTTAGCGTAATTTGTGGGTCGCGGCAAAAGAACTATAATTTACGTAAGGAACGCCTCTACCCAGTTCTACTCGGTCATCAATCATTTTTTTGTAGCGTTGCACGGTATGCGTCTTTATGTTTAACTTTTATTTAACTGTTACTTTCTCTTATTGAAAAGTAGCTTCGTTTAACAATTTATTATTTAGTTACTGTAATACTTTTATTTTACAAATAATTGTCGTCAGTAATATTGTCTGCAATCCCGTTTTTTCTTATTCCCGTAGATGTTTCAGGAAATATCATCTAAATATTTCCCTCCATTGAAAAATCCTTTATGCCTATTTTCTTTCTGATTTCACTTAGTTATATTTTTATATTTAAATTATATAATCGTATAACTCAAAATACGCCTCTGAGTTAAACGAATATGCCTTCAACCAAACAATTGGTACATATCGGCTCGTATATTATTAACACAGTTTCCTAACAAATTAAGTGGAATTTAATTACAATTATTATTTATAATTATGGATGATTATGTAAAGTCATTTAACTCTTGCAATTATTTTATTGAATTTGTGGTAACTACCTAATGATTCGTTTCCTACAACTTTTTGTTCGTTTACGCAATTATATATTGTTAATTTAGTCTTATTAGAATTTATTACTATGGTAGATTAATTAGATATTTTAAACGTATTAAAATATCTATATATTTCAAAAGTTTTGCTAAAAACACCTGAAATTCATAATGTATAAAACCTTGGAGCAGCTATCGGGACACGATACGTAAATCCTTACCCAATCCCTCTCAACCGGTTACAAAACAAACAGTCAAAGGGGCAAAGCCGGTACATAAATAACGGATCTGTCGAAACTCGAAAACAATATCCACGATAAGATGGCGGCTTCAGCCTGCCGTTTTGCATATTATGCCCAAATGGTTGCAGATTTTTGTGATCTGATAAAGAAATTTAAGTTTTATTCGCCTTGTTGGTGCCTCGAATTGGATCCGAAATCTTGTTTGGACAATTTAAAAATGTAATTTCACTTAATTAAAATAAAGATTTTATTTTAATTATGACGACGACTTTTTCGAATTTTGTTGATGTTGTGATAATTTTATGATATCATATGTTTGTTTATAAATGAAATATTTAAACATGCACTTAAGATTATTAAAATAGTGAATGTGAACGCGATTGGTTGAAGGTTCGATTCCCATTCGGGGAATAAATTGAAATTATATTCATTTCTCTGCCTTGGTAGGTAAACTGCGGTGTTGAGTTCCAATCCGGACGCAATGCTTTGATCAGAGGTGGAAAGTGTAGAACGGAGTGTCTAAACACTGAGTTCTCTCTGACTATCCTGCTATGTGGGAAAGAACTTCTTTCAAATAATTGTTTACTTGAGAAAAATCCGTAAATTGTTGTGAAAATGGCAACAAATTTGTACGGCGCAACATATAAGTAGATCTATATAAAGAATGTACCGGTTCGGATTCCCAAACCTGAAAAGGTTAAAGTAATAAAAGTAAAAATGTAATTTTAGTATGTGCTAATTACTTATTCATTATTATACGTCATATATGGTAATTAATGAATGTGCGCTTAATTTCTATTCAAAATATGTCTTAAAAACTACTTTTTGTAATAGATTATCTTAATGATAAATATATCTCAACAACTAAGTTCTTTAATAGATTACCTATGTGGGTAAATCTTATTGGTTCCTAAAAATCGTTGTCATATTTAAAAATCTAATATAGTAAAGTTAATTTTTATGCAGGGTTTTTATTATAGTATACAAATAAAATTTAGAAATCAGATATAAAATGTGACAATACAGCATCTTTACATTTTTTCTCGCTTAGTAAGGTAGTCAGAGAGACACTAGCTAGTGTCAGGGCACTTTGTTCCGCGCGAAATCGAGACATTGCGTTTTAAGTGGCGCAACTTGCCTACCAAAGTGGACAAAAGTAAACAATATATAAGCATTCCTCCGAATCGAAATAGAACCCAATACCTTCGCGTTTACAATCGTACCGTTGCCCATTTTTCTTGTAACTCCCACCTAGCTTTACATTGCTTAGGAACAGGTTTGCGTGATTGTAAATCGTTATAAGAACAGATTAATTTGATGCATTCTACAATAATAGCGTGCTAATCACTTAGTTATTATCAGTTGATTATAATACAATAAAATGCACGTTTTTTTAAAAATTATTATTAATTTCAATGCAGGTCAAAGGCATACTCGTACTCAGTAGGTTTCAATACATAAAAAATAAGTTATTGTACGTCTTTGTGTTACTTTGTTAGATGTGTTATTGTATATAACAATATATTTATTTAATTATATCCTTTATTGCACACAATTTAACAATAAATATGTACAAAAGTCGGGCTTAACGCTAAAGAGCATATAATATATTTTATATTACGTGTAAGAATATATACATACATACATATTTATGCCTAAGTACAAAATAACCATTTCATTAGCAGCTGCCCGCTTTTTCTCTACATATCGGTGTAGTCAGAGAGATCCTAGTATCACGACACTCCGTTTTCCACTTTCCGCTTGAAATAAGCGATACAAAAAAAAACCTTGACAGTTTCTATTAAACTATTTTAACTACATTTTACGGAAAACAAAATTACTAATATCTTTACTTCATAACATTCCTTCTTTGAAATATGAAAATATGTAATATATTATTTTGATTTCTCCCTTCTGGAGGTAGGACAAAGCATGGCGTTTAGTTACGCCAGACAACATACAATACTTCTTCACACTACACAGACAACATACAATGATTCTTGACACTCAGTTCCCTCTGTTTATATTATACCTACGGAAATAAGCGTGAAGCTGAAGAAAATATAATAAATTTAATATATTTACTATGCATTTATATATAATTTGAGCAAAAAAATATATTTACTTGTTCAAACGCAATTTAGTGCAGATGCACCTATCCACCTCTCTTATATACGTCTAAGGGACAGAAAAACGGACACAAAAGTGAATTGTCAACATTTCTCTAGCTTCTCTACGGTAGATTCATTAAGAAAATGTATAATAAGTAATATGAATACGTAATAACATCTAAAATTTTGAATTAGTAAAGAGCGGGAAATGTTATGCCGACGGCATCCATACATTAAATTGCATGTCCTTAACGCATTTGGCGTGTGACACAGGTCACTAATGTAGTTTAACACGACTAGGCATGTTTTTAAAACAGTATTTCAAATTGCCTTATTAAAATAAATAGTTAGCTATATGATTAAATACAAGATAGACGGACAGCGACTGTAGCGCGATGGGTGCGGGTTCGATTCCCACTCGGGGGAATAATTATTAAAAAAAAATTAAATAGCTTCACGCTATATCCCGCACGCAGCAGGGTAGGCAGAGGGAACCTAGTGTTAAGACACTCCGTTCCCCACTTTCCGACGAATTCGGAGGCTTGCGTGTTAAGTGGCGGAACTTAACGCCGCGCTTTACCTCGACACCAGAGCGAAGAAAATGGAAATATAATTTCCACTCCTCGAGTGGGAATCGAAGCCACAACCAGTCGTTTACAGTCACACTCTTGTGCCACTGGGCCACGACTGGCCACTAAATAAATAAATAGTTAGCTATAGGTATGATTAAATACAAGATAGACGGACAGCGACTGTAATGCAATGGTTGTGGGTTCGATCCCCACTCGGGGGAATAATTATATATTATCAATATATTATTTTTTATTTATTGATCTGGTATCTAAGACAAAGCGCGGTGTTCAGTTCTGCCACTTATCACATAATTCTCTCTTTTAGCGGAAAGTGGAGAATAGGGTATCCGCTAGGTCCTCTTTGAGTACCCTGTTATGCAGGAAAAAGAGTAAAACTGTAAAAAAATACGTAGAAATAATTGATTTTCTACCTTTTAGGTCTAACATGAAGAAATATTAATGTATAGACAGATTTAAGAAGCAGTTAAATATTGATTTAAATAATAAAGCACAAGAATGATTACGGAATAACTGTATTCATATAACATTATAATTAAATAGTAGAGTACCTAAACAAAATTTATTATATGTATTATTTTAAAACGGTCTACAAAAGGCTGGCTGGCGGCTTTCGAACCCCGCTGCGTTAAGTTATAATGCATTTTCTAAGTTATTTTTCTTGCTCTGTGTATGAACAATATTTAAAAAAAGTTAGTAGTGTTACGTTTTTTCCTGCGTAGCAGAGAGTAGACAGAGAGAGACTAGTGTCAAAACACTCCTTTCTCCATTTCCTTTCGAAATCGAGCGATTATCTGTTGAATGGCTGAAATCAAAGCCGGTCTTTGTTAAGACAAATTTTCATTTTCATTTATTAAAAATTAAAAAAAAACACCGTTTACTTTTTTATTGGTTATCTAAGGGTATCAGAGCAAAGAAATAAAAATTTAATTATGTTCCTAATTATGATGGAAATCGATCCAACGACCATCGTTTACAATCAGGCGTTTAAAAACATAATATAATTCAATTTAATTGAACTCAAGCACAAGTTAGATGAACATATGATTATTATCGCTTATCAAATGAAAGCATACCAAAAGCGAAAAAAAAGCAAACATTCGCATGCACTTCTAATGGCGCATTGTCACGTTACTTAATTTATTTTCAGTTTTACACTAATTAAGTATATTTTTTTTGCGTTTATTGTACGCCCGTAAATATAATATGTCTGACATTTCTTCACTATCATAAATCATTAGATTTCTTTATTTATATGTGAACTTGTGAACTTTTGTGCGAATCGAGTTGGTAAATTAATATTAAAACACTTGTTACAAGCTTTTTATAATTTTAACTTCACGATAAATTTATTCTTAAATAAAAGAAAAATGCAGCTTCATTCTTTTTTTCGTTTAGCGGAGGGTAGTCGGAGAGAACGTAGTGTCAAGACACTCTGTTCTCTACTCTCCGCTAGAAATCGAGGCAATAAGTATTAAGTAACGGAACTTGATACCATGCTTTAGGTAAAAAAAAATTTACTTATAATGATTATTTTTTTTAAATGATTCTCCTCTCATCTTTACCAAACATTGCATTTGAAATACATAAATTTACTAATCGCTCATTTTCTTCCAATATTTCATTATTATACTAAACTTTATAATTAAATCAATTAAACTTGAAATTGTAAGCAGTTATATATTTTACAAGCGACCGCTTGCGGCTTCGCCTGCGTAACTACACCATTTTTCTTATAGGTATAAATCAACATCCTATTTCAACCCTTTATTTGGGTTGATTTTCGGAAAAATAGCCTACGTGACCTTTGGTTTTTGATTATTTTCATTCCCAATTCGATAAAAATCGAGCTAGTAGATTACTTTCACATTTTTACTACGGATAATATATGATATTGGTATGGATTAATGTACCTGAAATTAATTTGCTTTTTTCTAAGATGATTTACCTATACCTAGACAGGGATTGTAGTTCTGTTTTCTTCTTTTAATATATTTATTGCCAATATGTATAAATAAAATTAATGTATCTAGTAAATTTCCCCGTCAACAATAAAAAAAAGAACATTTTTAAAATACGTTACACAATTATTATTCACCTAACTACAAAAACATATATAGATAACATATCGCTCAAGAATGCAATAATATTAACATTCATTATAATTGTTTAGAAAAAAGTATTTACTTACCTTTAAAAGGTTTAGACAATTAAAGAATTAATAGGTAAATAAAAGACTTACCTAACGTCATATTAACATGTGTTAAATAAACTATTGAGGCATAAACGTTTTTTTTAATTTTGCTTTGCACTGTTGACGCCACATGCATATGCATTCTTACTTCAATATCCAGTATGCCAAAAGTATTTACTATTTACCATTAGAAGGTTTAGATAATTAAAAAAATATTAGATAAATAATGGCTTACCTAACGTCATATTGACAAGTGTTAAATAGGCCATTGAAGCGTAAATTTTTTTTTTAATTTTTGCACTGTTGACGTCACATGCATATGCATTCTTACTTCAATATCCGGTACGCCAAAAAAGTATTTACTACATATTTACCTTTAAAAGGTTTAGATAATTAAAAAAATAATAGATAAATAATGGCTTACCTAACGTCATATTGACAAGTGTTAAATAAACTATTGAGGCGTAAACGTTTTTTTTTTAATATTTGCTTTGCACTGTTGACGTCACATGCATATGCATTCTTACTTCAATATCCGATATGCCAAACGTATTTACTATTCATCATTAGAAGGTTTAGGTAATTAAAAAAAGATATACATAAATAATGGCTTACCTAATGTCATATTGACAAGTGTTAAATAAACCATTGAAGCGTATATATTTTTTTTTAATTTTTGCACTGTTGACGTCACATGCATATGCATTCTTACTTCAATATCCGGTATGCGTTGAAAACTAAACAATAATAGGCTTATTCCCTTATCGCCACAATGGCCTCTTACCTTTGCCAAGTTAAATACGCGTTAATACGACTATAACTTCGTATTTTCCTATTTGTTTACGAGCATAATAGACTATTAAGTTAAAATACTAATCTAAAATCGTAGCGTGAAGTGAAATTGATGAGGAAATAATTTTTCTCCGAGCTAGTTATCGTTCGCTGATTAAAAATTAGGTTATAATGGTTTTGTTTACTTAAAGAATGTATCTGAATGGTCTGGAATTTGGTATCTCGACTTTCTTCTATGCAAATTAATTGTAATTTGTTATTGATAACATGTGTTAATCTAGTTTAATTCAAATTGATTTAGATTTTAGGCTTTCAAGTATATTAATATTATACAAATTATAACTTTCGCTAGACATAATGAATGCTGAATTGTGAAAATATTATTTTTACACATATAAATATTCGAATTTGAACCCGTACCTATCATATTAAGCTATGCATATCGAA
This sequence comes from Dryas iulia moderata, assembly GCA_019049465.1. NCBI lineage: Eukaryota > Metazoa > Arthropoda > Insecta > Lepidoptera > Nymphalidae > Dryas > Dryas iulia. The sequence goes on from CM032437.1 coordinate 6,518,411, forward strand.
ATTTGTTAAATTACTGCTACTTTTTAAGTAAAACACTTTAAACGGTTAAATAAAATTGTTTATTGATTACAAAAGGAAAACATAGAACGATTGGAAACAAAAGGAAACCAGGTGACTCGTTTCAAAGAATTCAAAATAAAAATTAGTTAAAAACAACATTTGCATTCGAGCAGCGGTGCAGTGTCAAAAACCCGGCGCTGCCCAAAGCCGCGGGCTTGTTTGTGCAAATTGACGTATTTAATCGCCTACCTCGTTTCGTGAAAGAATGCAATTCGCGAAAAAAAGGGTAAACGACTGCGTGTTTTAATGGGCATCTCTAATTGGTCACCGCATAGGTGGAGGGCAGAATTTCAAATTGTACAAAACATTCACCATTAGATATGCAGTCCAGCAAAAAGTCGAGTTTACCGCCCTGGACGACGTAAATAAACTTTGCACGTTGCGTCAATGATATTTTCTTTTATGCATAGTAAATGGTTGAGTTCTACGAATTGCGTGTGGTATTCTGTCGTTTGTGGCATAGTCAAAGCGAGCTGACGTTGTGCCTATCATTTTACTTACCTTTAAGTAGCGTACTTATGATTTAAACGGCACTTCTGTTCATTGTCTGAAGTCGTTACCGGCGTCAACTAAGCTGTTCTGCGAACAACTAAAAATATATTTGCTTAAAAGTTTCAGCGTGTATAGAGTATTTTTGCGCAAAAGTGAACCTTATACAGTAAGCTATAAAGCAAAGGGTTGTCCAATTAGCGTGATTGTTTGCGAGCTCTAATTTGTTCGTGCAGGAAGCACGGATGGCATGATGGGGATACCAACACCGTATAATCTTCACTTCTGATGTTATCTCAAGATTTATTATACTCTGTCATCGCCCGCGAGATGGCAGCACGCATCACTGAAGACGCTACTGGATTTATGTTTTTAAAAACCATCATTTTAAACTGTACGCTTTGAATATTAAAGTGTATTTTCAATTTGTGGATAGCCACACGACCTCCCATAGCGGAATTATTAAAACACAACTAAGAAATACATCTTGATTAAACGCAATTTAGATCTTAAGTTTAAAAATAGTAACAAAATAATCAGAAACGTCTATTGGAACTATTTTAAGAATTGTATAATTTGAAATCGCTGTACGGTAACTCAATCAGGCGACTAGCACGCAAACGAATCGATTAATCGCTCGGTTACCGTCCGCCAGGCGGAGCCACGCGTCAATAAAATACTTGTAAAACTATCGCGAAATGAATTAAAACAGATGGCGAGCCAATTAGGAGAGGCAATCGTGCGAGTACGGCCAAGAAAAAAAAACTTTATTTCTCTCCTCAAATGATATTGTGACCTAACACAAGTATCCAAAGTTTATAGGAAATGCAGGCTACGAGTATAGTAATAGGGGTTTCGGGTAACCGCTAACGAGTCGGCTCGATAAGACTTTACAGTTACCTGATAGACAAATATGGACGTATTTATCGTTGCTTTTGCACTAGCTTTATGTCTCGGTGTAATATTATTGTACGGTAATGAGTATTAACTATTAACTGAAACTAATTCGCAATAGCCTAATTGGTTGCCTCATTCCGTCGTTTCTAATTTACCATTTGTTATTATTGTAAAGAATTTTTAAGCTTACAAAAAGTGAATGTTTTATGGATTGAAATAACCACAATCATTTTGTTTAGTCGAACTAATCATTTTTCATTAATTTTAATTAGTAGTTCATTTAGATATATTTTCATGTTAAAAGAAATAGAAAAAGTGAGGTTCTTTTATGCGATTATTTTTCCTTGTTTAATAATTATATTATTCCAAAATATTTTGAGGTCATCTTGGCACAGTGGATATGTAATCGCGATTAGTTGTGTGTTCGAATCCTACTTAATTTTTTCGCTCTGATGCTTGAGACATAGCGCGGCGTTAAGTTCCGCCACTCAGTACATTTTTTAAAATTCGGGCAGATAACGAAGAACGAAGTGTCTAAATACTAGGCTCTCTCTGACCACTTTATTATGCAGAAAAAAGCGTAAAGGTACATAGTAAAAATATTTTTACACTTTTTTACACTGCTTAGCTGAGACTTGAGACTTTGTTCTTTAGCGAAGCTTATCTTCGGTCACAGGTTCGAATACACGTGTGAAAAAAAAGTTCATAATGACTTTTCCGTATGTAGTTATTCTTCAAATTTATTAATTATTTTGATTGAATATATTATATAGTAGATTGAATATAGTATATTATAAAAATATTAAAATTAATTATTTAGCATATCAAAATTGATTTTTACTAAATTGCCATAAATTTGTTTTTAAACGGCAAATATTTCCTTCCAATTCGGTTTCCAAATACCATATATGGGCATAATTAATAATATACATAAAAATTTACATAAAGTCATTATAAGGGCTATAAATCTGTACAGCTAGCTACACATACATTTGATTTATAATTTTTTAATTAAAATAATCGAGTGTGTCAAATTAGATAATTTGTCATCAGTTTCGGCTCCATTGTGTACGGATCATAAATAACGTCCTTCTTGGAAATTATTTGAATATCCATTAAAGAATGGAAGCTACATTTTTGAAATGTAGACAGTATTTATATTTTTAAATGTTTTTATACCTTTTGACTATAGACGTGATGATTGTAGGTTCGAGTCCCATTTGGGGGAAAGGTTAAATATTGAAAAAGACATTTAAAGAAAACGTATAAAAATTTGAACGTATGCTCAGTGGCGAGAGCGCCTGAAAAGTGTTCAGGTGGCGCGGGTTCGAATCCCGCTGCGTTGAAATTTTTATACGTTTTCTTTAAATGTCTTTTCAATTTTCCTAAGTGTGGAATAACACTTTAAAAATGTTTAAAAAGGTTAAACATTATTTTCATTTCTCCGTTTTGGTGTCTAAGACAAATCACGGCGTTAACTTCCGCCACTTAACGAAAGTGGAGAACGGAATGTTTTAACACTACGTTCTCTTTCACTACTCTGCTATAACGAAAAAACTTGAAGTTATTTTAATAACATTTAATTGACTTGATCGGTATTTTTTAAAGAGAATTTTAAACAAAGTCGATATGTTCAAGAATAAGATATTCAAAGTATTAATTAAACTTTATAAATATTATATAAACATAAAAGAATTAAACCTTTTTAATAAAGTTGTCAATTTATATCTCTTCTTGAAGACAATATTATACATAATATATGAGACTAGCCAAATACCATTAAATAAAAATAAAAATATAATATATTTTGTTAACAATTTAAAAATTACGAGACAAAATTTATTATTTCACGGTAGTAGCTCGAATTTAATTTTTATATTTAATTAAACATATTTATTTCAATGCCACGCGTTTAATATGAAAATAAATAAAGTCGTGGCCCAGTGGCACAAGCGTGTGACTGTAAACGACTGGTTGTGGGTTCGATTCCCACTCGAGGAGTGGAAATATTTCCATTTTCTTCGCTCTGGTGTCGAGGTAAAGCGCGGCGTTAAGTTCCGCCACTTAACACGCAAGCCTCCGAATTCGGCGGAAAGTGGGGAACGGAGTGTCTTAACACTAGGTTCCCTCTGCCTACCCTGCTGTGTGCGGGATACAGCGTGAAGCTAAAAAAAAAATACTAACGTATTAATTTCGCGTTGAACAATTCCGTGTGAAGTCATTAGCATATATAGTGTATTTGGTAGCTTTTGTAGTGATTAGTTAGATAATTAATAATTGTCTACGCTAAATTCGGCCATTAAAAAGAATAATTGCTGGCGAAAAATAATATATAGAATTTCGATTTGGTCTGGTGCGTATGCATATTATATTAGCATAGTATGATACTTCAACGAAACCACAGACAGACAATATATATTCAAATTTTTATGTTGATAAATTGCTTAAATTATTTACCATTTTTCCGCATAACGTCAGACACTCCTAGTGTTAAGACACTATTGTCTTCCACTTTCCGCGCGAAGTCAAAAAATGGTGCTTTAAATGGCAGAGCTTAACGCCGCGCTTTGTCTCAAGTACCAAAAAAGGGGGTCTCAAGTACCAAGGGGGAAGAAAAGAAAGATTTCAATATAACCTTAAGTGGAAATCGAACCCACTATCGTCGTGCTTACAGCCAGGCGCTATCACGTAGCCCCACGGCTTATTTTGACGCAAATAATTGAAATATTTGACATTTCAATGATGTGAGGACATATCATTAGTATAACTTGTTTGGTTATATTTTTTTTTTCGTTCGGAAAGTATCTCTTTATGTTTAGGAATCGGCGTGGGAGTCGGACGCCCTGCGGCGCGGCGGCGCATGCGCATTAAGACGTTCATTTATTAATATTACGTATGTAGCTTATGATTCGAGTCTTTCCTAATATATTTTATTGCATTGTTTTCTTTTAATTTTTATTAATTTTATTGTCTTTTTATGTCTTTTATTTATGGTTTAACGATGAGTAATGTCTAACGAGTTTTAGTAAAATGTGTAAAACATAGTAATTATGATTCCTTATCTATAAATATATAATTCAAACTATTTTTAACTTATAGTGTATGAAAAAGAAAATTATCAAAGAGTCTTGAAGTCCTATATGGAAACATTTTAGATATACATACAGCTATAGATAGGATACAGCGTGAAATTAAAAAACAGAAAGAATGGAAAATCTCATTGCCGGTCTTTGTTTTAATAAACAGAACGAGAAATTAAAATAACAATATTATAATTCCTCCAATTACGAAAAGACCCCACAACCAACCGCGTTTAAAGTCAGACGCTCAACCACTGCGCCATAATGGTACCTATTTTAAATTATATTCATACATATATAACATATAAATATTCCCAGTAAGTGGTATTGTTCTACGTAATAATAAATATATAAATCTACAAATGAACTTTGTACCTCTGATTATTTTAATAACATCACGATAATATTTTAATTAATATGACTAAATTCATAGTGTAAACATATAATTTTATTGGAAGCAATAAAAATTGTGAGCGTTTATATATTGAAAAAAAAAATTGTAATAAAGATACGGATGGCCTAATTGTAATGTAACTCATTATAATATTTCGTGAGCAGCGTTGAGTTCAGTCACTTAACACGTAATCGATTTTGGTTGGCAAGTAGAGAACGGAGTGTCTTGACACCAGGTTTTTCTATGTTTGCGGCTAAAACCGTGCAACAAAAAAAGTTGTTATTGTTATTGCAACTATTGTTTATTTGAGGCTATGATGTTATATTACTAGACTTTTAATATAATGTTCATAGGTTCGATTTCCACTCTAAAGAATGACTAAAGAGGAGTAAGTTAAAGTTTTATAAGTTTAAAGAACGTTGTTGAATTCCACCATTTAATGCACAATATCTTGACTTCTGGCGTAAAGCAAAGAACAGTATGTCTTGACATTAGGTACATACTCTTTACATGTTCTGATATACCTAAAAAGCTTGAAACTTAAACTAGCTTTTGATTTCTATAGGATCTGAACCCATATCCGTAAAAGCAAAAGATGTAGGTTACAACCTCTCTTAGCCACGATAATGGCGTCCGCTGCTTCTACGTAAGACATTAACAATAATTTATATTGAAATTTAAATAGGTTATCTCATTTCGAGGTCATGACATTAGAAGATTATGATTTCTTTGTTTTAATTATTATTTAATTTTGTAATATTGGCTATCGATGTCGACCTTTTTATACCCTATTTCAATAGGACGACTTATTATTTTCTTCTTTTTTTAATTTCTGTATATTTAAACTTGCTTAAGAAAATTAGGATCTCCAACTTTACTTGTGTTGTGAATGTACTTGCTTAAAAAAATTAGGATCTCCAACTTTAGCTGTGTCTTCGCCCACCATGTTAATTTCATATTCAATTATCTTCATAGATCCTTCATATTAAGTGGTTGATTTATTTAACCTTTAAATATAAAAATGCTGCTACTGGCGAGAACCTAATCTCATTGCACTTCGTTTCACACTTTCCACTGCAGTGGCGGAACTTAACGCCGTGTTTTGTTTTTAGGTGTCTTAAAGGGTACGACCCCTTAAAAGACCTTTAGGGTTCAAAAACTGATTGTGATATAAAGTTGCAGTATATTTACCCACGATGGGAATTTAATACAAAAAAAATTAACTAGATGTCGATTCTAAATGAATCAGTCTTTAAATATAGTGTATACATATTCAGCAAGTAAGTAAATACGTCCCATGTCATGCTCCTAATTATAGAAGCATTCCCAATCAATTATATGAAACAAAACGACTTCATTTGTTCAGGCTGGAGACACATTGTTACTTGTTCTGGTGTGTCTTTTTACATTGTTGGTATAATGAGTAGTTAAAATTTAAATACATAAGTAAGAAAATAATAAAAGGGACTTCTGAGAACTAAATATAATGATTTTTTTTATTCATATATAAATTGAGCACCGAATTTTGTTTATCCAATATGACTTTTATATATTTTTTGACAGCTTCAAATAGAACAGTCAAGTCTTTCACGTTTTCCACTTTCCAACCGAAATCAAAACATTCTGTGGTAAGTGGCGGTGCTTAACGCTACGCTTGGAGAAATGAAGATAATTTATAACCATACCCCCGAATGGAAGTCTAACCCACTAGTATCACTAGTCAAGTCATTTACTTCCTTACTCTTTACTATCTACTTCTTAATTATTTCGGTACTAAAATTTGGCATTGTAAAAGATTTACTAAAGAAATATGCTTACCATATAATTATTAATCATTTTTTTCTTCCACTTATATAAAAAAGTTAAGGAAATTATCTCCACTACACATCCGATGTACGAAAATCGCCAACAATTTAAACAAAATGCACCAAGTAATTTCCAGCTAAATCACAGAACTAAGTCTGAACAAGCAATCAAGTGTCAAATGCTGGCTGCGCGCCAAAATACTAATGCCCCATTGAATAGCGCTATTTGTAACGTCGACTAAACTGTAGCGGTGGTTAATAGTTTGGCCATAGAAATCATGATATGTATGAACGTTTTATATTTATCTCCGCTTTGGTATGACAAAACGCGGCGTTGAGTTCCGCCGTTCAATATGCAATGTGTATTTCGAGAGTAAGGGAGTGTTTTCTTTGAAAAGTTAATGTTGTTAAAAATTAATGTTAAATGTTTGTGGTATCTAGATTTTAAATACTAAATGCAAGCTTTTTTCGTAAAATCAGAGAGATCTTAGTGTCAAGACACTCTGCTTTCCACTTTCCAGTTTATTTCCAGAAATGGTTAGGTACCAAAGCTGGGAAATAAAAATGGGAGTGGGAATTGAACCGACCAATCGTGTTTACAATTATATACACACTGTCACCTTGCGCCACGATGCCCCTTATGTTTGCAATATTATGAATAATAGCTTTGTTAGGTATTTTTTAAAAAAATCGTTTCCTTTTCATAAACAATAAGTATTTAAGTACGCATTTATAACAAGGTCCTAGTTAAAAAGCTTTGCATTTCAAATGGTTAGTACAAAAGGTTCTATTAAGTAGAACTACAAATGATATTAGATCACTAGATAAGTTTATAGTATTTATCACAATAGTAGAGTTAGCTATACAATTAATATAAAAGCTTTAGTATGAAAACCCTTAATATAAATAGACACTTGAAAATGTAGTTCATATTTAATTTTTATATTAATTGTGGTCTAGACAGACAGACTAGACAAATTGCGACCTTTTCATTATTAATATACTTTGCTTTGCTAGATAAAACTATATTAATATACTTTGCTTCCGTTAATTTATCAAAAGTTTAGTATTGGCTTTTGTAAGTTGCAACAACTTTTTAGCTTTACGCTTTTTTCCACAGAACAACATAGGCAGAGACAATCTATTGTCAACTCTGTTCTCTACTTTCAAAAAAAATCGTTTTCACCAAAAGCTATTTAGAGACAATACAACTTGGAACATTTTTTTTAAATTTAAAAATAATATAATTAAAACTAATCTTTATACTTCCGCGTTCTCAATGGCCTGATAGAAAATGAATGGTTTGAAAGGAGTTCCTTTTGATCGTCAAATAAATATTGTGGGTGTAGTTTTGGAATTCGGGAAGACTTGTTAATGGCAGTCTTTGTTACATACGTTCTTGAGATTTATTGATCTACTTTTATTTCCTTTTCTATTTTATTGATAGTTTGTAATTATAAATATACTAAGTATAATGTTTAAAATGTCTTAATTAAACGAATAGCTTTTGAGTTATAATTGCTTTGAAGTTTCATATGACATATCTCAATAAGTGATCATTATAGGTTCAAATCCCGGCTCAAGGAATGTTTTTATTAAACATAATTTAAACATATAAACTGTTTACTTTAGCCGCTTAAAATACCATGTCGTTAATTTTGGGTAAAGGTGAGAAACATTATATTTACATAGTAACAATTTTTTTTAATACATATAACTTAAATAATAAACAATAAATTGCCATTCTCGTGCAGTGGGACAGAAGCTGTAAATGTGATGATTTTGTGTTCAATTCCCACTCGGCACAATAAATCTGACGTAAAATGGAGAACGGAATGTTTAAACACTAATTCTCTCTCCCTTTTCAACAATACAAGAAAACGTAGTTAAACAATATATAAATTACCCTTTATCAATCATTTAAAAATCGTAACACACATAAGTTAAACATTAAAAAATTAACATTAAACAGTGCCATAGACCGTTTTAATGCTTCATTAGTACAGTTTCAGTAAAGTAGGCATTCCCGCCGCTCGTACACTGAACAAAAACGTCACTTAAAAACATCGGAATGAATGACATACCACGCCTCGCACGATTAATGGTGGTTCTCTCACAAAAAGCAAACATTCTCATTAATATATCAACTGTCTTTTTAGCACGGGAATAGTTCGGTCAGAATGTCAAATTTAAATTGATTTCGTTATCTCCCCCCATATAATACTGGTATAAGCCATTGTGGTGCAATGGTAGAGTTTGATTGTAAATGTGGTTGGTTGTAGGTTTCGATTCTTGCTAGGGGGAATGGTTATATTTAAAATAATTTAATATTGGGTTTAATAATTTTAGTGCAGTGGATTGGCAATTTAAATGTATTTGATAAAATACTGGACTTTTTAAGGAAGTTATAGGAACTATTTATATAGTCAGTTAATTATAAGTAGAATATTATTTTTAAAATTTCATGTGTAATGATAAATGAAGACAAGAATAAATAATCAAAAGTACAGACCAAAAGACCGTAGTAACCAAAATAAAAAAAACATAAAAAATATATATTTTAATTTCTGCGCTCTGATATCACAATATGGAGAATTGAGTTTTGCCACTCAAAACGTAATTCTTCAAAATCAGGAGGGACGTGAATAACGGAGTGTCTTCACACTATGTTCTGTCTGCATATCCTGCACATGCTATATGAAAAAAAATGAATCGCAAAAAAAAATATTACATAAAACTCATGTTATGTCTTCCCATCGTAATAATACATAATTTTTATATTTTATTATATGTTATCGCTTCATAAATAATTATTTAAGGAAAATTATACTAATGGGTTTAATTAGTTATTTGTGTTATGGTATGATATCGGAACAAGGCAATCGGTCGCGGCATTTATAAAAATAACTCCCGTTTTGAAATGCCAAGTGCATTTTAATATATGTTATAAATTAATTCTTATATTGTTCTTTCAATATACAATAAAAATGTTATTAAAATAGATGTTTATAGTGTAGAAGACATAAATGATATAGAATTTAATAATTCATACTACGAGTAACATTATTAATGTGAAAATCTATCTGCCTGTCTATTTGTTTGTCTGTTACGTTTTCTTAGGTAATCTATCGGACTAATAGTAGTTTAGAATGAAAATAGTTAAAGATCAAACATAGCCTACTTTTTCTTAAAAAATCAACCCCTAAACACAACTGTTTACCCCCTATTTCAACAAATAGAGGGTGAAAGTTTGTATGAAAAAAGTAAACCGCTTGACCGATTTCGATAAGTTTTCGCAAATAGATAGTTCTACCTGTTTCTTAAAAAAACATCCTAAAAGGTCGATACTAAACAGTTTTTAGTAATTCGGGTGAAGCCACGAGCAGTTTACTAGTTTTAGTATAAGATTACATGTACTTACACACATTACATTAATAATGAGAGACAATAGCAACACTTAAATTTTAAAGCGTCGTATTTCTTTCAAAGCTAAAGACGTGTATAATTCAATGAACATCTGCACTCGATATCTCTTAGACAATTAACAGTGGAACAGTTTCTCGTGTAGTATTTTTAAACACGTAATTTAGTTGCGGACAATTTAAGGACTGTTTGACACGTGGCGACTTGTATTTCGGATTTTTATTTTATTTTATTATTTTCGGTCGTGGCCCAGTGGCACAAGAGTGTGACTGTAAACGACTGGTTGTGGGTTCGATTCCCACTCGAGGAGTGGAAATTATATTTCCATTTTCTTCGCTCTGGTGTCGAGGTAAAGCGCGGCGTTAAGTTCCGCCACTTAACACGCAAGCCTCCGAATTCGGCGGAAAGTGGGAAACGGAGTGTCTTAACACTAAGTTCCCTCTGCCTACCCTGCTGTATGCGGGATATAGCGTGAAGCTATTTTAAAACAGTTATCGATAACGTTTTGTTAATAATGAATTTTGATAATTCATTTTGTTATAAGTATATTATAAATATATGTATAAAATAGTAGCTAAAATTGAATAATATTAATAAAATTAGTATTTTATTGTTTATTTTCATATTATTCGACCAAAAAATTCTTAATAGAATAACTAAGTTTATTTTAATGACATTATTTAGGATTAAAGAAGCCGAGGCGCAGTGGGACAGCGTCTGATTATAAACGGGATGGTTGTAGGTTCGATTCTTACTTGAATATAATATATTATTTAAATTATTTTTTATATATTTAAATTATTTTCGTTTCTCCGCTCCAGTACGTAAGACAAAGCGCAGCATTAAGTTCACCGCTCAACACTCAATGTCTCAATTTAACGTGAAATGGAAAACGGAGTGTCTTAATACCGTGAAGCCACTTTTCTCTTTTTCTTAAATGAAATATTTCTTTCTATATATTAAATATAATAATATTTAAATAAGAAAAATATATAAATTCAATTTTCGTTCTTTTTTTTTTAAGCTTCACGCTGTATCCCGCACACAGCAGAGTAGGCAGAGGGAACCTAGTGTTAAGACACTCCGTTCCCCACTTTCCGCCGAATTCGGAGGCTTGCGTGTTAAGTGGCGGAACTTAACGCCACGCTTTACCTCGACACTAGAGCGAAGAAAATTAATATTCTTATATGAATTTCAATATATTATCGTACCGAAATGTTCTACAATAACGTCGTAAGCGCACACACAGCCTTATTCTTATTTCGGAGCGCCGGCAGCTTTGACGTCTAACAAGACATTAATACTCGTGAACTTTTTTTCATCTGTCACATAATTTACTTTTTTCCTGCTTCTTGTGGCCCATTAGCTATTAAGCGACTCGTGGTGTTTGACACCGGGATTAATATGTTGAAATCGTAAACGCCGTCGCCGTCAATATTTTTAAAGGACACTTAAAATTCATTCAGCTATGTTAAATAGATTAATTTAGTAGTTTATATATTTTTTTTAGTTTCACGCTTTATCCCGCCAACAGTAAAGTAGGCAGAGGGAAGCTAGTGTTGAGACACTCTGTTTCTCATTTTAGGGCCAGCTATGACGCAAAAGCATGAAGTGTGACTGTAAACGCGGCTGGTTGTGGGTTCGATTTCCACTCGAGGTGTGGAAATATTTAATATGTCCATTTTCTTCGCTCTGATATTAAGGAAAAGGGTGGCGTTAAGTACCGCAAAGTAACACGCAACGATTCAGATTCAGGCGGAAAGTAGAAAACAGAGTGTTTTCATACTACTCTATCTCCCATTATATGCGGATTTTTTTTATAGAATATAATATAAAGTTATAGATAGAAGTTTTTTTATTAAATAATCTAAAAAAAACATTAAATAAATGTACCTAAAACATACTACAATATGTTTGACATATACATGTGTATAAAGTGACATACTAAGTTACTAAGGTAACGCGTGTTTACGCGTCAACGGAGCTACTAGGTAGCTTAAATATGCTAATTTTAGCGATTGGAAAATTTATTACATTTATTTAAAAATAATTGCGTATATCAATTTGTTATTGAATTACCATATCCCGTTTCCTGTTTGTGAATATTTTATACTAGCGGCTTGCCTGCGGCTTCGCCTGCGTGAACTATAAAACTATAGTTTCTTTGTATTTTCAAAGTTCTTTGCTTAACACTTAATTTTTTTGAACAAAAATTTTATACCTTATTTTAACTCTTTAGGTATTACCTTTCTTAAAAAAATAACCTATGTTTGCTCTTGGATCTTCAACTATGTTCATTTGGAATTTCATCCAAATCGATACGTCGAAATCTATGAAAGCGTTACAGACAGACAGATAGACAGACAGATTTTCGATAACTAGACTTTTTATAATATTAATATGACCTAGCATGAACATAACAACATATTCAATTAGTTAATTAATAAAATATTACGCTCCCACATTTTTTTGTATGAAAGATTGAATGCACACATTTATATTTACGATATTATAATCATATAAACGTTTAATTAATGCTACGTCAATTATTATGAATGACAACATAAATAGATTTGCGTATGCCGATGCCGATGGTCTTATCTCGGTGGCCATTAGCTATCGACTTTCTAACGCCCGTACAATCAATCAACTCGTAAACGTTAATTAGTTCCTACATATTAATTAGTATCGATATTGGCTATAAACGACTTTTATCAGTTATTAGTTAAAAACTATAATTCATAAAGATTAAGTGATACGGTTTATCATTTTGTTTCCCGTTAGCGGACCGGCCGCAATAATGAGCGCTAAGCTTTAAATTTAAACCAATTATATATACACATTATTTTTTATCTTAAATATTATGTTACTTCTAGTAGCGTTGGTTAGAAGCATAAATATTATATAATTAGCGTTTGCGTATCTTGAAACCTGATTTTATCGTAATATCGTAAATATTTGTTACTACTCACATGTTAGACCCCTATCGTATCTTGTGATTCACAAATTAAGTAGATTTTGTATGTCGATACATACGTGTTGTGAGCAGTTTAAATGAAAATTCTGACGCTTTCTTAGTAATCGTCGTATCTTTAGCATAATATTAATGGTAAAGAAGGAAAAAGTAAGCAATGGATTTAATATCAAATTTAAAACTAAGCTCAACTTCGCTTATAAAGCCCGGCGTTAAGTTCCGCTACTTAATATATAATGTTTCGATTTTCAAGTGAAAAATGGAGATCGTTTTAACACTGGGTTTCCTCTGATTATTCTGCTTAGCGGGAAAAAACGTGAACTTGCTTATTTATTACTTTAAATCGTCGTGTAGGGTAAAAGTTGATGGTCTCTTAAAACTTAGGAATTTAAAAAAAACTTTTTTAAAAAACGTATTAACATTTGAACTCAGCGGGTTTCGAACCGGTGCTACTTGGAAACCGTCCGCAGTCTGACAGCTAAGCCGTTGGAAATCCGGCTGCATCGAAATTCTTATTTTTATACTTTTGCTAAAAAATTATTTTTCTATTACCTAAGAGTGTTTAAAAATGTTTAAAATTTGAGTTCTAGTAACCTTTGTCTAATGAACGCTCCCTTACACCTTTAACGATCAATTTAAATGCATTTCTATATTAAAAAATGTAATAAATTAGTTAAAAAAATATATTCAAAACTACCTTATCTGGAACGTGGGCGACAATCGAAATCTCGGTCAACCGGTCTCGGCAATAAAATCTCAAATTTGCGTATTAATACTTGGCTTATTGTAAAATAATTTAAAATTACTTTGTATAGATGCTATCTTGTTTCGGATCGCGGTACGTTTCTTCGTTGTTTTATGCTTTTATGTTTACGATTTATTGGGTAAGGAGCGGCATTCCGTAGAAACCTTTGGTTATTGAGTTGTAATGTGAGGCTTATAGATGCAATGGTTTAAATTGTACTGCTATATATGGCCAGTCGTGGCGCAGTGGCACAAGCGTGTGACTGTAAACGACTGGTGTGGGATCGATTCCTACTCGGGGAGAGGAAATTACATTTCCATTTTCTTCGCTCTGGTGTTCAGGTAGTGCGGCCTTAAGCTCCGCCACTTAACACGCAAGCCTCCGAATTCAGCGGAGAGTGGGGAACGGAGTGTCTTAACACTAGGTTCCCTCTGCCTACCCTGTTGTGTGCGGGATACAGCGTGAAGCGAAAAAAATATATATTATAAATAGATTTTTTGTATAAATATATGGGTATTTCTTGCTTATATCTTTTAAATTAGTGTCAGCGTCTGTTTGTAATAGCGATGGTAGTGAGTTCGATTCTTTTTTGGGGAAATGATTAAATATTGTTTCTATTTATTCGCTTTGGTTACTAAGACAACGCGCGGCGTTAAGTTACTTCGTTACTTAACACGTAATGGGCAATGCAATTTCGGGCAGAAAGTGGAGAACAGAGTGTCTTGTCACTCTTACCCTGGTCGTCTGGTTCTCTTACCCTGAAAAAGGTGTGAAACAATATTAAGCTGATTTAGTCTATATTTTAAGCTAATTCCTTATATTTCTATTCTGACGAATGTAAACAAACAAATATTTATGAAATATAATATGATAATAATCTTTGGATATAAAATATAACAGCCGCTTATAATTGCCTATGGCAATTTGTTTAGCATATTAAATAGGTTATGGGTCGTGTGTATTAGAAGCTACTATTTGATATTTTTATTTTGTTCATTTTAGCTTATGTTATACTGGATTATAATAAAGCAATTATTATTTAAGATATAGATTTCCATTTGATTGTGAGGACTGCTTTCCTTTCTGTCTACGGAATTTATTTACAAGCGCTCATATCTTTCCTAATCTTTTAAAAAAAGAATTATAACATATTTATCAATTGTTTTTTTTAAGGCTGTATCCCACACACAGTATGGTAGGCAGAGGAAAAATATTGTTAAGACACTCCATTTTCCATTTTCCACCAAATTCTGGAGCCATTGCGTATTAAGTGGCAGATCTTAATGCAACGCTTTGACTCGATACCAGAGCGAAGAATATTAAATATTTCCACTCCTCAAATGGGAATCGAACCCACAACGTCGTGTTTACAGTCACACTTTGTGCCTCTGCGCAACGACTGGCCTCCAAAATGATATTTGTTAATAGATTTATTTGTTTTATTTACTTATTTAACCATATTTCCTTTTCCAGATGCCAACGGTGAGCCTCCCAAGCTGAAATGTAATTTACGCAAGCACAAGCCAAACCGCAAGCCTCGTACTCCCTTCACAGCGCAACAGCTTCGAGCGTTGGAAAGCAAATTCGTTGATAAGCAATATTTGAGTATTGCTGAGCGAGCCGAATTTTCTTCTTCGTTAGGACTATCTGAAACACAGGTTAGATATCTTAATTTTTTCATATTTTTTCTAAGCTTAGGGAGAGAGTAGGGGAGAGAGCTTAGTGCTAATGCATTGTTTTTCGGTTGAATTCAAGATATTACGTGTTTAGTAGTGGAAATTAAAGCGGCTTTTTTTGTTTCATCAGAAGAGAGAAAATGATAATCATTTTATTATACCTAATCATTTTGAACCCACAACATTTGCAATTAGATGCTGATAGATGATATTTGTTTGCGCAGATTTTCTATGTGTAGATCTGCGTTTTATATATGGCTACATAATTATTAATATTAGAATCCAACACTTCTTAAAATCAGAATAGTTTATATATTTAAAAAATGAACATTCTTTTGCAAATAAAAGTATTTTTCATATTAAATTAAGCTATATTATGCATTATTTCTTAATCAAAAGACTATATTATGACCTATTATACTTATATTACAGTATACAAAAGTCAATTAAAACCTTTTCAACGCATAACTACTAGCGTTATAGCTTTTATAAACCCGTTCTTAACTTCACAAGGCCGTAAATATTAAATAATGAGTAAAGAATTATGTTAATTATTAAAATATGTAGCTACTATGTTATCATGTGTTGTAAATTTAACGCAATAATTTATAATATTTATGTTGAGTTTAAAAATTCTGGAGGTATTTAATTTCCAATTTGACCATTTCGTTAACGTTAAGTAAATTAAATTATAATTACAAAATTATTTATGAAATTATAATTTGTAAGTTGTTATTTTTATCTGTGGTTTAATTTAAATATATTAACTGAGTATATTTATTTGTCTGCAGGTTAAGATTTGGTTTCAAAATCGGCGTGCTAAGGCGAAACGTGTACAAGAGGCGGAGATAGAGAAGCTGAAAATGGCTCAGTTTTCCCGTCATCCCCATCATATGTACCCACATCCCCTTCAGCAGTACTTTCCCCATCCCTTGATGGGTCGACCCTTGCCGCCTATGATGCCTCCACACTTGACAATGCAGTCGGTACCAAGTTCCCCATCGCCAAGCACACAGACAAGCGGACAACAATAAAATGAAATATTAGTATTTTTTTATATTTTTAAACTGTTTCACACATTTAGGAAATTGAAAAACATTTTTGGAAGACATATAAAAATTTAAACGAAGGTTCTAACTTTTCTTTCTTTTTAATAAGTTTTCTAAAAATATGTCTTTTTTTCTTATTTTAGTGTTCGATCAACCAAAATGTATGTGTGTATATTTTTTTATCTATGGGGCTACGTTGGAATTAATCTCGCTATATAATGACATAGGTGATTTAAAAAGTTAATGCTACTTTTTTTAAATCCTTTTTTTATTTGTCAAAATGACAATTCAAGCAAGGATTATTGATTATAAAGCCATCGAGAATAAATAGATTTCTTAAACATAATCAGAATATAATCATTGTAAATTATTTTGTAAATATAGTTTTAAGCTATTGTATTTCGCGTACATATTGTATTATTTAAATATTTTAGTTCTCTATAAGTATATAGCACCAAAACATTGTACTGTATTATATAAATTTATTTTTAGTACAAAATTATTCTTACGCAAATTAACTATCGGAATTTCAACTGTTGAAATATTGTAAATTATAAATATTTGTAAATTAATATTTGTACTTGTGTAATAAATATATTAAAATTCAATGAATTATAACGTCTTTTAATAGTAATACCTGCTTAATTTAGTTTCTTTTCCTATTAGAAGGTTGTCCAGGGTGTCATATTGCCGTTGGTCCAAGGAAGAATGGGGTTGTGGCAGTCGGTACACTGTGTGATTTTATTGGGTATATTTTGCCAGAGCAGAGTTTTATATAACCGGAAAGGATTTCCTCATATGTCCAGTTAATAAATAATTTATGATTTAATAACTAATTCTTCTGTATATTATGTATTTATATCTATTTGTTGTAATAATTATTTTTATATATATCTATCGCTTTAATAACTTAATATAGGTTTTAATTTATTACTATTAACTTAATATCCAGATTCTCGCCTTTTCCCGTATAGCAAGATAGACAGAGAGAAGTGTTAAAATCTCGTCGTCCACTTACCTCCTAAAATCGAAACATTGTTGTTTGGCGAAACTCTATGCCGTATTTTGTCTTAAATACCACAGCGATGAAAATAAAATAAACATAATCATTCTGCCGAGTGGAAATCGAATCCACATTCACTGCGTCTGCAGTCGACCTCACACTTCTTTTGATTTTTTTTATGAAGTAAAGGAGGCAATCGAGCAGAAGGCCCACCTGGTGTTAAGTGGTATCTTCGCCCATAGACATTCACAACATTAGAGTTATGGACGAGTTGTCAGCCTCGGGGACGTAGGACAGAAGGAAAGAGGAAGGATGGCAATAGTCGGAATAGGGAGAGCTGGCTTACATGCCATCGAACCGGAACACATCATCAGATCTTTGGAGGTTCGTCTTTGACACGATAGTGGTCGCGAGCCAGTCGGAGAACGAATCTCCTACCAACAAGCTACTGGGGACGCTAACCAGAGCACCAAGCTACTGGGGACGCTACCCAGAAGCTGGGGAAATTGTATTCTTAAACCGTCCCCCACATGCAAAAAAATTCTATAGTTTATTACAAATCCAGACAAAACCATGGCAAATCACCAAGCGAATATTAATTGCGCTAAGATAACCATGTATTGACGTATTCATAATTATCGTTGTTACAGTGATCCATGATTTTTCAACTAACTCGCTAACTATTGGCGATAACGTCGACGATGTTGTCATATGAGCGTAGACCACTAATTTAAATAAGCCCATTAAAGTTAATTGTGTGATAGTAAGTCGGGTCGGGTCGCGAGATATGTTCTGATAGCGGAATACAGTGTGTTTGGTTTTTTGTATGACGTATGTAGCTTTAGTTTTTATATGATAAACGATTGTTTTGGCTGCCTTTTTGTTATATTTTTTGATGAAAATGATAGGGGAACATGAAATTAAATTTCATGATTTGTGAAAACTTTGGGGTCAATGTCAGCGACTGTTGATCTGAAAGGTAGCATTCCTTCTTCCTCATTACTTTCTGACTAAAAAAATAACAAGGTAAGCAAATTTAACAGGAAATTTAGTAGTAGCAGGTAGTCAGAGAGAACCTAGGTGTCAAGACACTCCAATGTCCACTTTCCGGCAGAATTCCAGGCATTGATTGTTAAGTTCCGTCTACATCAATATAACCATCTTAAACACAGTCCACTAGTGGACTAAGACTATTTGTCAATTATTATTGTAGGTATATTATTTTTCTTTTATATTATTTTCTTACTTATTATTTACTTACAAGGCTATATACATACCTACGTATATATCGATAACTATTGATAAAAAAATAGAAGAAAATAGAATGACGGGAAATGAATAGAAACATAATACAACAACTATACTTAATATGGCATCAGCCTGTATACAATTTTTGGCGCACGTATAACATAACCTAATAATTATTTTTATCAATGTTTATGGCAAACAGATTACCTACATCGACGATATTTGGTCCATTTTTTACTTGTTTTGTTTAGTTATTAAAACTAATTCAGTTTCTATTGGTCGTCAAGACGTACCGTCTATACCTATAGTCATATTATTCTCAGCTGACTGGCAGATAAGTAATACTTTTTTATTACGCCATTTTAAAAAGAGTTTAGAGATAGTTTGAACTTTAAGTAATTTTTCAATTTTTTTAGTCCTCTTATTAAAAAACCATAAAAATTGTTAAAGTTAATGTTATGTTATAAAAAATTGTACGTAGAGGGAGTCGAACCCGTATCAACTTGCTACTTTTCGAAACCGCCCCAATATGGTAGCGGTTTCAAAGACGTGCGAATTCTAGTACCACCGTTCTTACCTTTATATGTATCCTTAACATGTTTTTCTTATGTGAATAGCACTTTTAAAAAATAATAAAAGTAATCAAAAATGTTCTTGAATATATCGTATTTTTTTTTTTCATATTCACTTTGTTTCGTACCTAATTAAAATGTTAAATATATGCTGTTCAATTACAAATACTTATTTAAGTATTGTTTAGAAATAATATTATAAAGAAGCATTTGGTTTTCCTTTTTCAGCTTGACGCTTTTTCTCGTATAACGGGCTAGGCAGAAATACCTAGTTTCAAGGCACTCAGTCCCTTACGCTTCCCCTAACTGAAACATTGTGCTTTGATCACGATGGCCCCGAGTTTGACTTTCGGCTTATACGAGTATAACGTATTTTATTTTAACCTTATATCACGTTTAATTAACACAATCAAACTTAAAAATTTTCTTTCCTTCCTCAAAACCATGTGACTAATTTAGTATTCGCAGTAGTCATCTTCGGAAATGCTCTAAATAAATCCGTTAATTTCATCTAAGTACCTATGTATCAATAAGATAGGTTAGACTTGTATAAAGATCGTGGTGTATGGAGACAGAGTCTGATTCCCGAATTTAATCGAAAAGCGACGAATATCAATCAGTCTTATAACACTAGGTTATCTATCTTTACTCTAATATGTAAAAAAATATATACAAATCTAACAAATAAAAAAGTTTCTTACAGTAGTTCATACATTACACCACAAGAAAATAAGTAGTTATATAAGTGACTTCATTATGAATTGATGTGATTATGTTTCATAAATCTCTTTGATAACATGCTAATTAGAAAGATAATGGTTGACGTCAAGAACGAAATCTTATATAAAAACGGTATACAAATGACTACTAAATAGCTTCACGCTCTACAAAAACAGAATGGAGTGAATTAAGCAGTCGATGCGGAAGCCGTTATGGTGCAGGGATTAACTTTTGTTTACCAAATCGTAGGGGCCGCTCGTGGCGTAGTGGCACAAGCGTGTGACTGTAAACGACTGGTTGTTGGTTCGATTCCCACTCGAGGTGTGGTAATATTTAATATTTCCATTTTCTTTGCTCTGTCGAGGCAAAGCGCGGCGTTAAGTTCCGCCACTTAACACGCAATGCCTCCGAATTTGGCGGAAAGTGGGGAACGGAGTGTCTTAGCACTAGGTTCCCTCTGCCTAGCCTGTTGTGTGCGGGACACAGCGTGAAGTTAAAAAAAATGTTATATTATAATTGTTGTGTTTTATTTATTCTAAGCAATGATGTAGTTATTGAGCTGAACGAAGCGAAGTTCGTACTGGTCAAAGTGTGTTTCGTTGTGGTTTAACTCTTCCTGGGCTATTTGTAGTAGAAATTTGGCAGGGATATCGAGCACAGTGTCTTGTGTGCTGTGAAGTTTTTGGTGACAATTGTAATTGTAGTTTTTGAATAAATGGTAATTAAATGTTCAAAAAGTGCCCATAGACTTAGGCTGTGGAACGTTATGTGTTAGTGTTAAATGTTTGTTTTTCAAACTTTTTTAACAATGTAATAACATTAAATATGTACTTCACTCAGCTCTTCCCGCCATGTAGGGCAAAGAGGCGGTTCCTTGTTTTTAAAGGTTTATATGAAATCAGTTTATAAGTAGGTACTTCCTCTATAACTGAGATTTCCCCCGGAAATCAATATATTGGGATTAAGAGTGGCGGATCTCCACATCTAGCAACTCAAAATTTAACTCAAGTCAACCAAAGCGGAGAAATGAACATAACTAAAATATAATCTTTCCCCGAGTGGTAATGGAACCCAACAAATCTTTTATCTGTTATTTTGTGAAGTAAATAAAAATAATGTGTTTTAAGATATTTCCATGTCTCTTGAACGTTATCACTGTTGTCCAGGCAAGTCCTGCGTAGTTAGGTCTGTGCTTTGAAAATATAGTGTACACGCATTAACTACAGACTCATGGACAAATTTTTAGCCAAATTCTATTTATTTTTCCGAGGACAGACCTTTTCATAGCAGATTTTTTCAAGACACAATATCTTTAGTGGCGAAAGACCCAAATAGGTACCAAGTCGGTTAAGTTAACTTTTTTTAGCTTCACACTGTATCCCGCACACAGCCGGGTGGGTTGGCAAGTAGGGTAGAGGGAACCTAGTGTTAAGACACTACGTTCCCCACTTTCCGCTGAATTATGCAGATATTGCGTGTTAAGTGGCGGAACTTAACTTTGTTTTAATGATAAAGGTATAGAAAATTAATATATCTGTACAAAAATGAAGAATAGCCGTGAAATATATAATATATAAAATGATTCCCATCAGCTTGTCTATTATATATTGGTAGCGCAGAGTGGCAGAGTCAGTCGTGGCGCAGAGGCACAAAGTGTGACTGTAAAGCGACTGGTTGTGGGTTCGATTGAGAATTGAGGAGTGGAAATATTTAATATTTCCATTTTCTTCGCTTTGGTATCGAGGCAACGCACGGCGTTAAATACCGCCACTTAACCTTGCAGTGGTCGCGCACATAAATGAGACATGAGTGGTCGCGTGGACTACATACGTAGTCCATTTTCATATTGAAATAACTTTTGTTATCTATATACTTTTTTAACTTTAATTGTGAGATTATAGCCAGTACAGCATGCTTAACTATATAAAATCAGCATAACATAGTTATAACCACTTTTATATAACTATTAAACAAAAACAAAAATATTTCTCTAAATTGGCATAAAAATAACAGGTTTTGTATTGATTGTGATGACCTGAAGAATTGTTTTAGACCACATCGTGTCATCAACTCTGGTGTAATAATCATCACGCTGCGATTTTCGCTAAGGTGATTCCTCATTTTTAGAGCTTTCGTTGTCCGTTGACTCTGATATCTTGCTCCTGTTCTAATTCTTATTCGTGATTTTGCTCTTCTAAGTAATCTACTTCCTCATCCGAGCTAGACTTAGCCTGAGAACTGTCGATGTCGGCTTCAGCTTCTCTCAACCACGCCTCTATCTGTGCAGCTTGTTGATCACCCATTTTTATCCAAAATTTAATGTTAGATCAATCTCCAATAAGATAACATAACACAATCATATTTATATTACATTTTTATGACAATTTTAGTATAAAATAAATGAAAGCAAAAAAGATACTAACAGGAAAAACACTTACGTAATTGGTCGCGTGGACTACATATGTAGTCCAGGAACTTTACAAAGCTACTAATAATTCACCTACGCATGATAGGCGCTTCCGATGCACTGAGTACGTCCCTGGAGTAGTCATTTGAAAGTACCTAGCGCCACAAAAAACTAGCGCTTGGCGTTTGCAAAATAAAACGGATTTTGTATCAGTGGACTACATATGTAGTCCGCGCGACCACTGCAGGGTTAACACCCCATACCCTCCCTACCCTACTGGGTGCGGAATACAGTGTGAAGCTAAAAATAATATTTTTCTTAACGAAGGCTTACCTTACAACACACTTACACTGCGCCACTGGTAAGTAGCGTGCGAAGCGGCCGAACCCATCGTTGTACTTTCTCCATCTGAATGAGAAAAATGCCTTGTTAGTAAAAATACCTATCTCTAACGTAGAGTGATTTGACCGCAATTGAGACGTTTCCGTGTACGATTCTTCTCGAATATAATTGTAATTGTGGTAGTGTTTCGTTATTATTTTTTTTAGCTTCACGCTGTATCCCGCGTACAGGTCGGCAGAGAGAACCTAGTGTTAAGACAGTCCGTTCCCCACTTTGCGCTGAATTCGGAGGCATTGCGCGTTAAGTTGCGGGACTTAACGCCGCGCTTTACTTCGATACCAGAGTGAAGAAAATGGAAATATGTATTAAATATTTCCGGTAGTGTTTTTATTTGGGATATAAACATTTCTACGTCCTTTTTCGATATGCTGGGGCCCTGAGTATTATATAATTATTGAACTTAGTTAATACATGGAAAATAATAGTATCTACCTATGTCTATATCCTGCCTAATATTTCACGTCTACCACTTTTTGTGCTATGCGGATCATTAGATGACCTAGAACCGAGTATCAAGACACTTTTTCCTAAATTTTCACTTAAAATCAAGACATTGCGTGTTTAAGAGCAAAAAGTGGTGAGTACAGGAAAAAAATTAAAAGCTTCACGCTGTATCCCGCACACAGCAGGGTAGGCAGAGGAAACCTAGTGTTAAGACACTCCGTTCCCCACTTTCCGTCGAATTGGGAGGCTTGCGTGTTAAGTGGCGGAACTTAACGCCGCGCTTTACCTCGACACCAGAGCGAAGAAAATGGAAATATAATTTCCACTCCTCGAGTGGGAATCGAACCCACAACCAGTCGTTTACAGCCACACGTTTGTGCCACTGGGCTACAACTGGCCACAAAAAAAATTAAAAAAAACTACCATTCTGTTCTACCAGTAAAAAAAATAATAAGAAGCAACGCTCCACAACAAACCACTGTCTGATGTTCATTTAAAACTAATTCCATTTGCGCATCATTAAGCACAAATGTAAAACACTCGTCGCTTCAATTCGACCTAATTAATCTGGCGAGCTGTTTTCGCAATTACTCGTAATTAAAAATAACTTATTAATTTCGAAACGGGTGTTCTTAATTGCACGAATTAATCACATTAATGTTGCATGCCTGTTAATTTTCAGGCCACAGGCGCGCTTTGTGCTCGATCGGCGGTTCGGGCTGAAACGTTTTTGGTAAGGATGTGTACACATCGTATGGGGAATTGTCAAAATTGTTTTAAATTATACATATACTAAACATATTTATAGAAGTACATATATAGTATGTAAGTATTAAAATTAGGCATATTATTTAAAACGAATGAAGTCGATTCGTGGATAGCTTAATATGTACCTATTCTATTTTCAAGATAAGCATTTAGTAACCATTTCTGTTTTATAGTTTTAGCTTCACGCTTTATCCCGCACACAGCAGGGTAGGCAGAGAGAACCTAGTGTTAAGACATTCCGTTCCCCACTTTCCGCCGAATTCGGAGCCTTGCGTGTTATGTGGCGTAACTTAACGCCGCGCTTTACCTCGACACCAGAGCGAAGAAAATGGAAATATAATTTCCACTCCTCGAGTGGGCATCGAACTCGCGAACAGACGTTTACAGTCACACGCTTGTGCCACTGGGCCACGACTGGCCACAACCAGTCACAGACTACAGTTTCATAATTACCAGTTATAAAAAAGAACTTGTAAATTATCTAAAAATAAATTTAATAGGTAGGTAAAATTATATATTCATATGCTGGTCTTCTAATATAATAAAAAAAATATAGATATTAATGGCTATTGCAGTTGTATTTCAATTTTGTGATCTCATATACCTACCTACCTACAATTAATCACCCGATCACAAAAATAACTAGCTAATACTGTAATTAGCATCCATATATGTTGAAACTACTTACGCCCAATATCAATAGTTGATCCTAATCAAAAAGTGCAGTTTTTAAATTGCTACATCTATTTTTGAGTCTTAGAGTGAATCAAAAAAAAAGAAAAATCTATCGCCAACCAATTGAATCCAATCACCAATCGAGGGATTCCATATTCAACCTTTACTCATAATAATGATTGCTATATCTATTTAAGGTTGCAGTTTTTAGATAAGGATCGATTATTGATATTGGTCGATATATTGCTTTTATGGAAGTAGGAAGGCAAATTTGCTGAAGGACTACCTGATGGTAAGCATTTACCTTCGTCCATGGACATATACAACAGCAGAAGAGTTATGGATGCGTTGCCGGCCTTGAGGATGGAGGTACCTGTACACTCGACGCTTAAACACATCCATGTCATAGCGCTCAGGGAAAACCTCATCGGGAGAAAGATCGTTCCACATCTTACAAGTTCGTGGGAAGAACGAGCAGTGTCGACCCTACGCACTTTACCCCGTATATTAAATACATAGACAGAAGAGATAATTTTGAAGTGTAAAACAAATTGATTTTATTATTATTTAATCACAAAACCAACTATAAAAAAATAAATATAAAACTAAATTAAAACATTTTCAGCATCAAACGCAGTGTGTAAGTACTTCGCGGCACGCTCATTAGCTGCGATCCGAGCGTTCAGCGGATAGCCAAAGTGGATATCTGTCATCTACACCGCCATACATCCAGATGACTGGGACGGATTGGTTTCTAATCGTTCTATTTACTTTCAGTACGGATGAGTGATTTCTTGCAGTATCATTTTATTTATTGTGTTTTGTATCGTTTGGGCTAAGTATATTTTAGGCTGCGTTCAGTTGACTCCTTTAGGAAGTGGAGTCGTTTTGCTTCTATGTTCAATTTGTTGAGGATTCGTCATTTATTTTGTAAAAAATCAGAGGTATTTTTTGTTTATTGTATAGTTTAATCATTATTTTATTATGCGAGGAAAATTCTACAGATGAAAGAGTATCAATCGTTATATTAAGAAGAAGTACAAAGCAAATCAAAGCTATTTATTTTCTTTTTCTTTTTTTTTATTCACGCTATTCCCCGCACACAGCAGGGTCCTACAGAGGCAGGCTCTACAGGGCAGACAGAGAGAACCTAGTGTTAAGACATACCGTTCCCTACTTTCCGCCAAATTCGGAGGCATTGTGTGTTATATGGCGGAACTTAACGCCGCGCTTTTTCTTAGGCAGCGTAGGGGAAAAATAAAAATAATTATATTATGATCACTCACCGAGTGGGAGTCGAACCTATATTCAGTCGCAATTACAGTCAAAAGCTGTCTCATTGTGCCATGGTGAGCCTAAAGAAGTGTGTTAATATAATAAAATAAATATAAAAAAATTAGCTAAGAGCCATCATATTTCAACTGTTATATTAATTTGCTTAGCTGAGACTATTTTACGCTTCAACAGAGCTACTAGTATACTAAGTGCAGAATTATGCTACGAATATCGAAGCTTCATATAAAAACCGTTTATTTAACATTTATTTTTACAAAGTTGCAAAACTTTAGAAAAAATATTACTTTTTAAGTATGTCTATCATAAATAGGTGTAAAATGTATTCATTCCGATATTATTACTAATGAGTATTATGTGGGAATGCACTTTACACTCTTACAATGTATCTACTGTATATATGTAGTTTTTATTACATATATACAAATAGTATATAGTAGTGGCCCGCTGGCTTCGCTGGCTGGCTTCGCCTGCGTGAACAAAATATCTACATACATATATCTACAAACAAAATTTATGCAATTGTATGTAAGTCACGCATTGTCCAGTAGTCCATACTTATATTATAAATTCGAAAGTCTGTGTGTTTGTCTGTCATGCTTTCACGGCTAATTTACCGGGCTGATTTGGATGAAATTTAGAATGAAAATAGTAAATAACCCTGGGTCTAACTACTACCCTGGGTCTAGCTACTTATTTTTTCAAAAATCTACCTCTAAAGGGTTGAAATAGGAGATGAAAGTTTATATGAATAATCTAAACCGCTTGATCGATTGTAATGAAATTTGGAATAGATATTGTTGATAATCCAAAGTTAAACATAGGCTACTTTATTTTTCAAAAATCTACCCCCGAGGGGTGTCTTTCTTCTGAGTCATTTAACAGAATATTTTTTTTTATTATTATATAGGGTTGACGATCTGGTCAAGGTCGCCGAATGCCGCTGGATGCGGGAAGCGCAGGGCCGATCGTCGTGGAGATCCTTGAGGGAGGCCTATGTCCAGCCGTGGGCGTCGAACGGTGAGACGACGACGATATAGGCTTGAAAACTTTATTTTATTTGAATGAATATTTTTCTTATGATCAGGCACTAGGACAATAGGCAGTATTTACTAAAAGAAAAATGCCTACGTAATATTTTTTCTAAATCCTTCCTTTGATACCATTCATACAAAAATATAAAAATATTTTAAATTATGTATGCAAGTACATTTAAAGTAGATATACAATGTTTAGAACTTATTACATCGCTTATTAAGCATATCTTATATAAGCTACGCACTTTCTACAAACAGAACCGCATTTGCCACCAGATATCGATTAAAATTTGAGGAACTTAATCATAAATTGACCAACTCTAATGACTAATGAGAAACGACGCTATAAATTAATTGATATATAAAATAGCTACAATTTCCAAGTAACAAGTGGTTTATGTTGAAACAAATTAAGGCATGTCCGTTCCATATAAGCAGTATACGTCCGTCAATCGCATCGTAATTAAGTCAGTCAATTTTATTTATTGCCCAGATCATAATAATTATAATGTAACAATTATTGTTCAGTAAAAGAGACATTTAGATAAGTTATCGAAGCTGCTCTGTGATGAACGTAAATATTTACATTAATTGTATATATTTTTTATTATTAATAATGATTTCTGGCATGTTTTCGAAACACACACCGATAACAGAATAATAACTGTTGATAGTTGTTTAATTGTAATAAAATATATATACACTTTTATCATTTTCTCATTAAATCACTTGGGTTTATAAATAAATAAATGTTAAAGTTAATTTTAATATCGTTTTAATGATGTAAAAAAAATATGATAACGGTTACGACCGAACAGAGCACACGGACTGTTTAAATTTTGAACGAAATCATATTTTAGACAGAAACGTCAAGCTACAATATATTTAAGGTTTACGATTAAATTATTAAAGACAAGAAGAAAAGAGAAGACTAAATACAATTTTATTACGAATACAAACCATTTGCATTGTACATTATAAGAATAAATCCATAATAATGTGGTTATGAGATTTAATATATATATATATTATACACTAGAAAAACTTAATCATTTTGCTAAAGAACTGCATATATTCTCAACTGATATACCTCACATTCATCCATACATATTTTCAATTGTATCATAATCCATCAATTAACCTACATCTAACATCTTTTACTACATACTAATCGACCAAAGTTTTTTAACCCTTGGGGGGACGGGTTAAGAATACAATTCCCCCCCGCCACTGGGTAGCGTCCCGTAAAAGGCGGGTAACCCAGTAGTTTGGTTGTAGGAGATTCGTTCTTCGACTGGGTCGCGACCAATATCGTGTCAAAGACGAACCGCCAAACATCTGATGATGTGTTCCGGCTCGATGGCACGTAAGCCAGCTCTCCCTATTCCCACCGTTCTCATCCTTCCTCCCTCCTTTTGTCCTACATCCCCGAGACTGGCAACGCATATATAACTCTAATGTTGTGGATGTCTATGGGCGAAGGTAACCACTTAACACCAGGTGGGCCTTCTGCTCGTTTGCCTTCTTTATTCCATAAAAAATAAAACAACTTTTAATTTTTTTTGCAGGCCAAAATCAAAATTTACTTAATAAAAGTAAATAAACATTGAGAGAATAAATGTTATATAAATAAATGCTAAACGGGTCGCATTTAATTATCAAGCGAGCCATAGTTTGCGTTCCCCTGCAGTAGACGCATATAAAGAGGTATACACACTAAAGAGAATAGTTGACATAAGTCAATGAGTGATACACACTGGCTGAGTGCTTTATGACTTCCCGTGCGATACAGATAAAGCTATTTTAGAATGAATGAACGAGTGAATGACTTGGAATGAATGATTACTACTTTGTCTATTTCATATCTATTTGCACTTGTGTCACTAATATGAAATTGATAAGAGCTATCATCTATATCAAACACTATCATAATCTGTTAGTGGCTATAGTCATAACAATATCACTATTTTAAAGATTATTGAAGCCTTTGTTGCTCAGTGGTTATAAGTTCAATCCCATTCGGGGACATAATTATATAAAAATTTTGAATTTTCCCCTATGGTACCAAAGAGTTGAGTGTTGTTCAGTTCCACCACTCAACTAGCAGTGTCTCGATTTCAGGCGTGAAGTGGAGAAAGGCATCTAACTGTAAAAATACGCGTTAGGTTATGGGTTCGATTCCTACTCAGAGTAATAATTTTATTTTTGTTTTTTTTTTTAGCTTCACGCTGTACCTTGCTCACAGCAGGGTAGGCAGAGGGAGCCTAGTGTTAAGACACTCCGTTCCCTACTTTCCGCCGAATGCATTGCGGGTTAAGTGGCGGAACTTAACATCGCGCTTTGCCTCGAATACCAGAGCGAAGGAAATGAAATTATAAAATATTTCCACTCCTCTAGTGAGAATCGAACCCACAACCAGTCGTATACAATGAATGGAATCATATTTCCGGAATCATATTTCCGGAATTATTAAATTATAATATTAATCATATTTCCGCTCTGGTACTAAATAATTGAGAGTGAGTGAGTTCCGTCTTTCAATTTTTGGTAGTTAGAGAAAGTAAAGGCTTTTAATTTATTTTAAAGATTAGTAGTTAGGGTCACAAGTTTGATTACTGCTCGAGAGTAATTTTTACATCATACTATGCTTATTATCTCATTGATAATAATGCTTTTGAAAAATTAAAACGTTTATATGTGTATATAAAATTGGGTAAAAATTTTGTAAGTATGGTGCATAGGTTATCGTTAAAAATATAATTTGAAATAATCTAAACATTTAATTTTGCTGTAAAAGTAAATTAATAGGGGAAATACTGCTTTATCAGTAAATACTTTATCTATGTAGCTGTAAAATATTTTTATCATTATTGAAGCCGAATTCTGAAGGCATTACGTGTTAAGTGGCAGAACTAAACGTCGTGCTTTGCCTCGACAAGCGTAGAAAATGAAATATTAAAAATTTCAATTCCTTGAGTGGGAATGGAACCCACAACCAGCCGCGTTTACAGTCACACTTTTGGCCCCCGTGCCACGACTGGCTTTTGACTACACAATGATACGTTATAGGCGAAAATCACGTCTCATTCTAAATCTTTGTACAGATTTAAATTAACTCAACCAATCTTTCGGAATTGATTTACAAAATAATGTAGTCTAGGTGTGACTATGGATTTTCAACTATTTGCATTCCAAATATTTATTCAAATAACTAGAGTAACTGTGAAAGCGTAATTAGACAGACAGACAAACAGACATACTTTCGCATTCATAATATTAGTATGGATTAGATGTATTAAGACGTGTCTCAGTAGTAATTAGAAGTCAATTTGATGGAAACTAAAAATGTTCGTACTATTAGTTAACTATTACATTAATATCATTGCATCCATACTTATATTACAAATGCGAAAGTTTGTGTGTTTGTCTGTCACGCTTTCAAGGCTAATCTACCGCTCCGATTTGAATAAAATTTAGAATGAAGGTAGTAAAAGTGACTGGGACTAACATAGGCTACTCATTTTTTTAAAAATCCACCTCTAAAGGGTTGAAATAGGGGATGAAATTTTATATGAAAAATATAAACCGCTTGAGCAATTGTAATGAATTTTG
Organism: Dryas iulia moderata; assembly: GCA_019049465.1. Taxonomy (NCBI): domain Eukaryota; kingdom Metazoa; phylum Arthropoda; class Insecta; order Lepidoptera; family Nymphalidae; genus Dryas; species Dryas iulia. Next base: position 6,549,184 of record CM032437.1, read on the forward strand.
GCATAAATATAGTTGATAATCTAAGCTTAAACATAGGCTACTTTATTGTTTAAAAATGTGCCCCCGAGGGTTGCAATATAACCAAATAGTTCACGCGGCGACGCCGAGAGCGGGCCGCTAGTTTTTTTTATAATTTCACATTGACATTTCTAAGAATTAAGCTTATCTGTTAACCTAAATAAAATTGGAGAAAGGACGGTATGTAGGTATGTATGAATACAGGGCACCTATACCAAAATAATATTTTCTACATTTTTTGTCTATCTTTCTGTTCGGGCTAATCTCTGGAACGACCAAACCGAATTTGACACGACTTTCAATTGCAGATATTTGATGTAATAAGGAAATACTTAAGCTACATTAATTTTTAATTATAAGTTTGACGTCTAATCTAGTCTAACCATATAATAGGTATAAAGTGGACAGAAAATTATACACTGAGATTACTGTATTATAGAAATAAAAAATCCTATATAAAAAGTATTTTTTTTTTGTTAGCTTCACGCTCTATCCCGAACACAGCAGGGTAGGTAGAGAGAACCTAGTGTTAAGACATTCCGTTCCCCACTTTCCGCCGAATTCAGAGGCATTGCGTGTTAAGTGGCGGAACTTAATGCCGCGCTTAACCTCGACACCAGAGCGAAGGAAATGGAAATATTAAATATTTCCACCCCTCGTGCGGGAATCGAACCCACAACCAATCGCTTACAGTCACACCTTCGTGGCGCCACGACTGGCCCCGCCAAAGTATATAGCTATAAATATAATTATTCCGTTGCTATTTTAGTCGATATAAAATTAATTGAACTGTACCTAATTGAAGAAAACAGTTTTGCAATACGATATGGAAACATTACAATATAAGTAGGTACACTACTTATAATTAACAACTGTCATAAAAGTAACCACTCGTTAATTAATTGCGTACATTAATACGTAACTAAGCTACGTGATCTGAGTATTTTGAATAGCTCGTATAAAAATGTGAAGGGCAAAGAGCAAGAATCCTTTCAGAAGTGCTTCTCGTAAGAAAATGTACAATATTAAACTTGTGCATTTTGCATTTGTATAGGAATTATTTTGATCTTTTTTTTTGTTATTGCAATATTGTTACTCTATGACCTCTATATCTATATGATTCCTATCTACTCTTTATTTTAGTTTAAGCCAGTGTGTTTTACGTTGAAGTAAAAAATACTGGAGTACAGGGAACTTTTCAAATGCATATATTAATATCTTAAATTTGTTTTGATTACTTTACAATAAAAATTTAGTAAAATATACAAATACGTGTATTTTAATGTCGAAGGATAAACTATGTTGTGCTTATAATTGTTTACACGATAACTTAACACTAAAGCGTGATAAATAAAGTGCTAATATGAACCTATAACCTTCGCTTCCAGTAAATAATATATTAAGATAATTCGCAAGAGTCGCGTTTACAGTCACACTACCACTGAACAGTAAGACAGATTCTGACTATAAAGACGATGTAGGAATAATTATATTTAAGTAGAAAATAGAGAACGGAGTATCTTGACACTATGTACTGCCTACCCAAGTTTACGAGAAAAAGCTGGAAAAAACATATAACATCCCCAAAAACCCACCATTAAAAGGACTTCTCAAAAATATTCTTCTACAATCTATTCCTTTATCTCTCATATTATAAAGTCATTTCCAATAGACCCTCTGTTCCGATAAAAGGTAGCATCATTAAGCGGGGCTTAAACTTAATGTTCCACATTAAAAAACTTAGCACGGACTAATATATACTGACAATTATGTGTTCGGCCCCTTTGTGTTCGCTCGACGGGCGGCGTCACTTTTGAAACTGATGTTTTATAGCGAGCGATATAAGGAGCTAGAATATGAATACGAAGATTACCAAGAAACTATTTCTTGGGACTAATTAATTAGACATGGTAAGTTAACAATGTTGTTTAAATGCTTATATAGTTGAGGGATAAGAGAAGGGATGTAATGCTAGTAGATTCGATTCCTGCTTCGTGGAAACTTTTTAAAAAAAAATTTTTTTTTAATAATTTTCATTTTCGCAGTCTGTCTTATTTGGTAAAGTTTGACGCTTAGTTCCGTCACCCAGTTGTATAACTGTGAAATATACAAAAAGTAAGTGACACAGTATATAGTAATAGGTATTTTCGTTAATTTATCACGATGCAGGAGGGTTCAAATACCATTTTTATATTCAACATAATTTTTTTTTCGCATAACAGGGAACGTAATGCTAGATACCAAATTTAAATCATTGCCTGTTAAGTGATGAAACTCAACGCCACGTTTTGCTAGTTAGTAGAGCGGAGATATAAAGTTTATTTAAATATAACTGTTCTCCCGAATGGAAATCGAACCCCAAACCATCAAATAGCTTCACGTTTTTTCCTGTATAGCGTTATAGTTACAAAAAACGTAGTGCCAAACACTCCGTTCTCCACAAATTAAAAAAAATAACGCGTGAAAATTCCATATATCTTCTAAATCTGACCGAGTCCTTATTCCCCAATAACATAGCAATCAGAACTACGGCGGGTCAAACCGACATCGGACCTCAAGCAAACATAAAAATGGATAGTAAAATTTTACGAGCACCGATTTAGTGGTGACCGTGAACTATGGAAACCAGAGCGCCCGACTTGGAACTCAGAATAAAGTAGAGTTGAAACGAAAGGTACCGAATTTGTATATATTTTAAGATATGTTTGTATGCTGCCCAGTCGTGGCGCAGTGGCACAAGCGTGTGACTGTAAACGACTGGTTGTGGGTTCGATTCCCCCTCGAGGAGTGGAAATATTTAGTGTTTCCATTTTCTTTGCTCTGGTGCCGAGGTAAAGCGCGGCGTTAAGTTCCGCCACTTAACACGCAATGCCTCCGAATTCGGCGGAAAGTGGGGAACGGAGTGTCTCAACACTAGGTTCCCTCTGCCTACCCTGCTGTGTGCGGGATACAGCGTGAAGCTAAAAAAAAAAAATGTTTGCATTTCGTCTTTTTTTAACAGCTTTTCGTATATTAGTAGTCAAAGAGAACGTAGGGCACGCTGTTCTCGACTTTCCGCCCGAAATCGAGACATTGTGTCTTGAGTGGCGGAACTTAACGCTGCGTTTTGTTGTAGGTACTAAAGTGGAGAAATTAAAATAATGTCTATTTATTCTCCCGATTGGGAATCGAATCTACAATCAACACGTTTACAGTCAGACGCTGTCTCATTACGGCCATGACGGCCCGTCAATTTTCAAAATAACTGTACCGATAGATATTTTTAAAATATGTATTTATTATGAAACCTAACAATATAATATAAACAATATAATATAATATAAACAATATAATCTACTTTATTCGATCTCAGTTTTCTAATATTTTTTTTTGAAGAGTTACTATAAACCAATCCAAAATTTTTTTTTCGTGAATATCGTATCGTATAAATCGTAGTCGATATAATTGTTGAATATGTCTAGTACATTTGACATTGCCATGGCGCAGGAGGACCACATCTGAATGTACTCGTAAATGCGATAGTCGTAGGTTTGATCTCAACCGGAATGTTTATATAATGTGTTTATTTCTCCACCCTGCTACCTAACACAAAGTGCTTCATTGTATGGTGGAGAAAAGAGTGTCTTGACACTAGGCCCTTTCTGATTATTCAATGGTATGCGCAAACGTTTATACTATTAGTTATTTTCTATTTGACATTTCTGTAAACATAAGTAACTCTAAGGCTTGAACATGTTCATTTTTACGTAACTCCGTGGCGTGTAAAATTTTATTATTATTTTTAGGACCCCTTAAATTAAGTACACTTAAAGTCGACGAAGAATTTATTGGTTTGATCAAGTCGGAAGCTGCCTTTTGAAAGAGAATCTTTATGTAGTTTAAACTGCTTATATCATTTTAAATGCGGTTTTATTTGGTCGTAAGAATTTGGATATCTTATTTTAAGCAAATTATGTGTTTAGTAATAAATTAAAAATAAATACACGAAATGGGTGTTTCATTGAAAGTCGGATAATAAATGTAAAAAATAACGTTCTGTGGTCATTTCGGTTTAGAGGAATAAATATAAGTTATATGGGTAAGAATGGTAATAGGATCTATAACAAGAGATTATAATATACTAAATAAAATATAATCTTTGACCAACTTTGTAAGTAGAATTGGAATAATATGACATTATTATACATTAAAACTATTTGGAAAACAAATATGAAAAACTAAATGGCAATGGTCAAAATGTAAAGGTCTGCAAAGAATTTGAATTCTAACTAAATATCTCAACAAAAATATTTTTTCAGCCTCACGCTCTATAGCTCTGTGCTTAACGCTTTATCCAGTAGAGTAGTCACTTTGCTAGAGATAAAGCAAAAAGCACAAAAAATTATATATACTATACTTTTTAGGCCAAAATATAGATAGATAGATAGATAGAAACTCTTTATTGCACACAAAGTCAATACAGAATACAGTACATAATACACAATAAAATAATACAGAGTGTGCAAAGGCGGTCTTATTGCTGGTAGCAATCTCTGCCAGACAACCTTTGTAGAAAGAAATGGTCTTAACAGAAACGGGTTAGTGCAAATAAAGAAAATTTAAAATGTTTTGAAGGATCAATAAATAATATATTACACAGTAAATAGAATGGATACATAGATTGTATATACATAATTCAATGTACTTATATAGAAATACAAATATACACATATATTGAATATAAAAACACAAATATTTAAGAAAATATATATATATATATATATTCCCAATGAAATAAATAATATATTCATACACATACATACACACATACATACATATACATACACACATACATACATAAACATACATATATACATTATTGCAATGAAAGGAAATAATTAAGCAGACGACCTTTAAATAGACTTATAGATTTAGATTGACGGATTTCAGATGGAATCGTATTCCATAGTTCTACAGCTTTCATTGTGAATGAGTCACCATAAAAACGGGTGTGAGCAATTGGCAACATTAGTCGGTTGTCGCTTCTTGATCTGAGATGAAGTAGAGAGGAAGTTTCTGAGCCCATAAATTTAAAGCGAGTCTTTAAGTAATTAGGAGTGAAAGGATTGTATAGGATAGAGTAAAGAAAAGAGAGGATATGCAGACTTCGACGGTGTCTTATAGGGAGCCATTTAAGTTTCGATCGATATTCCGAAACGTGGTCGAATTTACGCAAGCCAAAAATAAACTTAATGCACATGTTTTGTAGCCGCTCGAGCTTATTAAGCTGATTCTCTGTTATGTCAGGATAGCAGATGTCAGCGTAATCTAAAATAGGGAGTATGAGAGCATGGGCTAAACGAATTTTTGTTTTGACCGGCATCAGATGTTTCCAGCGTTTTAACAAGCCAATTACAGCAAACATTTTCCTGCTTACCTCAGCAATTTGCACAGACCAAGAGAAAGAAGTGTCTAATAGAAGACCTAAATTTCTGACAGAATTGCTCAGGCAAAGAGAAGTATTCTCAAAACGGATGGGAGGTAATAGGCTGTGATTGACTTTAGTCAATTGTGAAGGGTTACCGATTAAAATAACCTGGGATTTCTCAGGATTCACACGCAGTCCATACGCTTTGCACCAGGTGCAGATTCTAAGTAGGTCAGCGTTTAGTTTAACAATAGCTCCATTAATGTCATGAGGGTGAGCTGAAACGTAAACTTGTAGATCGTCTGCATACAAATGGAATGAGCATAACAGAGACTGGGAAATAGTATTTATAAAAATAGAAAATAATAAGGGTGAAAGTACACTGCCTTGAGGCACACCAGATAGAATAGGATGAAAAGAGGAAGATTTATTGTGGAGATGGACACATTGCTGACGATCATACAAGTAACTACGAAACCAGTCTACGACATTAGCGGAGATATTAATGGAACGTAAAACAGCTAACAGGAGGTCGAAATCAACCGTATTAAATGCGTTACTGAAATCCAGCAAAGCAAGGACGCTCAGTTGTTTATTATCCATATTGGAGCGTATGTCATCGCAAACTTTAGTGAGAGCAGTGGCCGTACTATGACCTTTACGGAAGCCAGACTGAAACTCTGAAAGGATATTATATTTATATAAATAGGTGTTCATTTGCGAATGCACGATACGCTCCAATACCTTGGACAGAAAAGGAAGAATGGAAATGGGACGATAGTTAGAAAAGGACTCAGGATTTTTAATTTTGGGAATCGGGGTTATATGGGCTTTACGCCAGGCATTAGGAAACGTACAAGAAGATAAAGAAAAGTTAAAAATATGAGAAAGGACAGGTAAAATAGTATTAAGAGTAAGGAGAATCATTTTACGGTTGATTCCATCACTTCCTGTAGCATCGGACTTAATAGAAGATATATGTATTTTTATATCGCTGCATGAAATAGGAGTAAAATTGAACGAAGGATAACTTGGAATAGGCAGTGAGAATAGATAGTTAAGGGAGTTTTCCTTTTCCTTACTATCCTTGGGCATAGTATTAACAAAAAATCTGTTCAGATCATCAAGATTAAGGTGTTGTGAGATGGTAGATGGCTGACGTCCAATACCAAGGGATTGTAGAAATTTCCAGGTCCTAGAAGGGCTACTGTTTTCAATTTTAGAGTGGATGTACTGTCGCTGAGCATCTCTACATACTTTATTACAGTGGTTCCGAAGACGTTTATATTTAATGAGATTAGCTTCAGTGGGATTTATTTTGTATTTGAATTTAGCGCGGTTACGTTTCGTCATAAGGGATCTTATATCATAGGTTAGCCAGGGAGCCGGAAGATGTTTGAGCTTGATAGGACGGAAGGGAGCATGTTTATCGAAAAGATCATTTAAAAGAGAATTGAACACATCAAGCTTTTCATCCATTGTACTAGCATTAAAGACAGAATTCCAATCAATAACACTAAGGTCCTGCATGAAGAGCTCATTATTAAAGTCTCTAAAGCTGCGACGCATAACTATGGTAGGTTTCACCTTAGGGGGGCGCAGCTTATAAGACAAATAAATTAGGTCATGATAAGAAAAACCATCGGCTGAAAACTGACCATGGCTATCAATATGGTGCAAAGAAGAAACTAAGCTAAGATCCAATTTAGATGGTGAACAATTCGGGAAGTAATGAGTCGCTTTAGATGGAAGAACATTAAGATTAGAACTGCTAATGATGTTTAGTAAGCGCTTGGCACGCACATCATTTTTAATGAGGCAGGTGTTAAAATCCCCCATAATTATCGTATGGTCTGCGTTGGACACAAACGATTCCAATAAAGTTTCAAAGCCTTCGAAGTAGTCAATGTGAAGGGACGGGCTGTAAAAGACACCCAGCAAAAGTTTAACTCGGCCAATCAGAATTTCAATAAATAAATGTTCGGAAGAGTCAGAACTATTTGAGACTGACTTACTTAGTATAGTGAAAGGAATCTGTTGACGAAGATAAATGGCAACCCCACCGCCCCCTTTACCTGTGCGGTCATATTAACCCCAATATTTGATTTTTTTAATCCTGTTGCCGTCCACTGCTGAACTGCCTCCCTCATAGAGCACTAACCTTCCCGATCTTGGGCAGCTCGCATTCATCCCCTCCCACGTGTCTCCACTCTAACACGTGTCGGCTCCATCGACCATCATCTCGTCTAGAGACATGGCCGGGCCAATTCCACTTCAGCGTGCTGATCCTTTCCTAATATTTCCTAATATTTGATACTTAGCTCATATAGCTAAATTTCTTGTACAACTATCTCTTAAACATAAATATTCATACATAGGTACTTAAAAGATTCCTAAAATGGACTTTCCAAAAAAATGTTAGTCTAAAAGCAATTAAAAATACAAAATACTGTACACATATATTATCGTAGTGCTACCGTTGCGTTGCCCACCCAAAGCAATATGTTCTCTAGCGCTCGTTATACCAATTAAGTTGAGAGTATTCCCGAAAGCCTTATCTTCGCGGGAGATTTAAGGGGAAGTGTTTATTACACATTATTAAGGATGGTACAAGAAGAAATAGTCAATAATAAATATAATAAACATAAAAGCTTGAAAGTTTTTTCGCAATGCAGTGTAGTTAGATAGAACCTAGTGTCAAGACACTCCGTTATCCACTTTCCACTCAAAATTTAGACATTGTGTGTTATGTGTTGGAACTTAACGCCGAGCTAATATTTATAAGCTTTAAAATATAGTTAATTTCTTATAAATAAAAAGTTTAAATTAATTGTAAATTATAACGGGTGGATGAAAGCTGTAATTTGGTATGGTTTCTTGGGGAGAGTAGGGAAGCACTAAGAGATTTTCTAGGGGAATAGTAAAAAAATTACTGATACTTCGTCAGTATAAAATAATAAACAATGTGCAATTGTTACCTGTCTTACTACACGTAGCGGTTATGGTATTAAAAGACCTTGAGGTCGAGGTCGAAATAGGAAGCTGGATCTATTGTCAAGATACAAAAAAACAGATTTATTACTAAAATTATTTTTATTACATACACTTATACTTAACATTAATAGCAAAGTATATTTTTTATAGATCATTTGAATAAATTTAACATTTACAGCTCTATTCTTTATTAGCCACAAAGAGATAAGAAACAAAGAAGGTTACAACCAGTATCATTTCTAATAAACTCAAGTAGAAACTTAAGACTACCAATTTGCTAATAAACCGCAAATCTTAATGATTTATTGGCATTCCAGCAAAGTTAGTAGTTTTCGTTGAAAAAAAATAATTTAAATTCAAATTTATATACCACCTACGCAATACATGTCTTGTTAAAAAAAACTTCCAAAGATATGTGTTTCCTCTTAAATCTGGCACCGAAAGTGGTGACGCTTTATTCACTATAAACCTTTATCGACTCATCTGCATATTTATTTTTATGTCTCTATTTGACGTTTTCCGGTAGCCGTTAATAGTTTAAGTCCATTAATGTTAATTATAAATGCTGATCGACCACTTGATGGAGTGCTTTACTTGAAATTGTTGTTTTTTCTTTTATTTTTCATGCTTTTCCTTCCTTATAAGTTTTAAGCTTTTAGCAGCTTTTAGCTAATATATCGTACAAGTAGTAGTGGTGTAATATAACTTTTGTTAACAAAAGTTTGGCCACGTGTCCAAAGTGTAGAGAAATAAACAATAAGGAAAGAAAAAGCTACTATTTCCTTCCATCTTCTAGAGGGTAGATCAATAAATTCTTAATAGTATGACATTATCTTCTCTTTTCGTTCAATTTTGAGATTCCTTTCTGAATACAAACCGCAGTGAGTTCCGCCATTCAAAATGTTATGTCTCAAATTCTGGTAATAACTGATTTATTTAATTTTAATTTAGTTCTTTTTACAGTTATACATAACGTAGCTAACATTTATTTCTTTATATATAATATAAATTATAATTAATTAAAAAAAAATACTACGTATGAATTATAGCTACTTAAAAGCAAGATATATTTTAGTAGCCACACATCCAATGGAATACAAACCTAAACGTCCATCTCGCATTAGTTTTATGAACTATAAAGCCGCTTCGGGCTCAATTTGTAAACGAAACCAAAGCCGTTTACATAATTTATTTTCATATAGTCAGATTAAAATATACTGGAGACTTTTTACTTAAAAATGTCTCTAATGATCAACCACGTTTTGCGATAGATCAATATTTATGTATATGTATGCTAAATGTTACGTTATGTGATTGTTATTGATATGTAGCATATATAAAATATGTATTGTTTTATTTATCACAAGTTTTAAGTATTATAAGATGTTTTTTTTAGCTTCACGCTGTATCCCGCACACAGCAGGGTAGGCAGAGGGAACCGAGTGTTAAGACACTCCGTTCCCCACTTTCCGTCGAATTGGGAGGCTTGCGTGTTAAGTGGCTTGGAGTGGAACTTAACGCCGCGCTTTACCTTGACACCAGAGCGAAGAAAATGGAAATATAATTTCCACTCCTCGAGTGGGAATCGAACCCACAACCAGTCGTTTACAGTCACACGCTTGTGCCACTGGGCCACGACTGGCCATATAAGTATGGTATTATAAGATTTTTTTAGAAAAGTAAACACCACACAGCTTGGCGGTCAGGGTGCGTGGACAGTTTCCAAGAGGGGTGGGTTCAAATCCCGCTGTGTTCAAATTTAGTATTGTCTTAGAATCGCGTGTGTAAAATAAAAATAAAATATATTTTTATTTCTAATTTTTTTTATATTATTTCTTAATCTATTCATTTATTCTAACTCTCAGCTCATTATTTTCAGTTTCTCTTCAAAATATCCTTTTCTATAGGTTATTTTTAATAATTTATTGATCGTTTGTAATTGGTGCATGACATTCATATTATAATAAAAATAATATAATAAAAAATAGATATATTACATCTATATGAGAATAAATAATAAAAACATAGTTCAGCTTAGCACAGTTCCTTTTTAAATTGTAAACTGTAATAGAAATAAAGAGGAACAATAAGAGGACACATGTAACTCCTTCAGGATAAAGCTTTTGGAGGCCAATCGTGGCGCAAGGGCACAAAGTGTGACTGTAAAGCGGCTAGTTGTAGATTCGATTTCCACTCCAGGAGAGAAAATATTTTATATTTCCATTTTCTTTGCTATGGTGTCGAGGAAGCGCGGCGGCGTATCGTTACTTAACACGCAATGCCTCCGAATTCGGCGGAAAGTGGGAAACGGAGTGTCTTAACACTAGGTTCCCTCTGCCTAGCCTGCTGTGTGCGGGATACAGCGTGAAATTAAAAATAGCTTATGAAAAAAAAAGATTATACGTTTTGTTGTCTACGCAAAGACGTCGTGTGCTAAAAGTCGTTAATTATAAACCATGAATTAAACATTTGCTATTTGTTAACAACACAATGAAATATTTTCTATAATCGCTACTTACCACTTTTAATTCTTTAGAATACCGTTTTAATTGGCATTTTAATAAGCTCCCACTGACACGATTAAGGGTAAATTACAATTAAAAAAGACTTTTGAGTTTAACTAAAAGTATAATTTATACTCTAATAAACCGTCCTGGCGCAGTGAGACCGTGTATGACTGTAATACGATGGTTGTGGGTTCGATTCTCACTCGGGGATTATTCATTTTCATTTGCTCTGGTAACAAAGATAACGCGCGGCGTTAAGTTCTGCCAGTCAACACGCAATATGAACTAAACTGATATTTAATATTATTTACGTTTAAAATGCAAAATAAAAAACTAGTGCAGTTGTTCGCTGAGAACAAAAGTCTAGAATTCAAATTTGACTTAGTAATAAGCAAATTTCAACATTTACTATATACATACATACTATCCTAGAGGTATTAAACAGCTTTACGCTTTTTCCCGCGTAACAGTGTTGTCAGAGAGAACGTAATATCAAGACACCCTTTTTTTGACATTCCCTCCGAAATAGAGATATTGCATATTAAATGGCGTAACTCAAAGCCGTGTTTTGTCTACTTTTAGGTACTAGAGTGGAGAAATGAAAATATTTTATATGTAAACATTTAACTGTGTGGGAACCGTGCTGCAACCATCACGTTTACAGTCAGGCGTTATAACATTTTATAATTATAATCTTTTCTATATTATCTAATATAGATTTTACCTAACTAGGTCTTTTTTTTAGGGCAAACGAGCAGAAGGACCACCTGATGGTAAGTAGTTACCTTCGCCCATAGACATCCACAACATTAGAAACGTTGTGGATGCGTTGCCGACCTTAAGAGGGGAGGAGGAATGGAGGGAGGAAGGATAGAGGATCGAACCGGAACACATGATCATGTTTGGCGGTTCGTCTTTTGACTCGATAGTGGCCGGGAGTCAGTCAGAGAAAGAATCTCCTACCACCAAGCTACTGGGCTACCCGCCTTTTACGGGACGCTGCCCAGCGACGGAGGGGAATTATTCTAACCCGTCCCCCCACGGGTAAAACCTAACTAGGTACCTTTACAAAAATGCACCGTTAAATTAAACGAATTATTTGACACGCACTTATTAAAGTTCAAAATACTAATATTAACAAAGTTATTTGTCACTATTAACGTTACTGATAAGGGAGTTAAAGGAAAACGATGACAAATAAAATTTATTGCAATATTTTTTTCTGCAAACGTCGCACATTGTGACAGCCAGCATTTTTCTATCTATACAAATAAATAACATTGGACTACCTGTTTTTTAATATTAAAATAACCGCTTTTTATAAAAAGTATAATAAATGCATGTACTCGTATACCTATATATGTATACAGAATATAGTAGAAAAAAGCAAAATAACACTTTTTACGATTTGTGTGTATGTCCGTTTGTTTATTCAGTTTAATTTCTAAAACAGTTTGACCCGTTTTTGATGTGACTTTCACTGACAGATAGCTTATGTTATAAGGAGGGACATGGGATACTTTTATTCAAGAATTACATTTTTTTGTTAAATTCCACGTAGACAAATTCGCAGGTAGAGGTAGTTATAAATATAAATTAGCACACGACAACTGCATCGATGCGGCGTTAATTAGACTCATGTATAAGGAATTGAATGCCAATCTATTTATTGTTTATAAAAAAAATAAAACAGATGATTTAATATTTTTTTTTTAAGATTTCTCTCGTAAAGCGCGATAGTCAGAGATTCCTCCGCTCTAGTAAGAAGACAAAGTGCGGCGTTGAGTTCTTCCACTCAACTTGTAAAATCGCAATTTAGAGTGGAAAATGGAAAATGTCAAGTGTCTTGACACTAGGCTACTATAATTATTTTAAATCTGTATATATGTAATTGTATATACATATAATTGACCGTTATTGGCACAAATGCGATAAGAACTATGTTATTTCAATTGATTTTACTTGTCGTGCCTCTTAAGTGTCTTAAATTAAACAAAAAGAGAAATCATTCGTATAAAATTCTCGTTTTCGAAGAAAATTAAAATATCAGTCAAACGATGGGACCGAATAAAGCGTTGCTACATAATTAAGTAATTTCCAATATATTACACAACTAGCGATCTGTTTGTGGCTTCATCCGCCCTTTTTTTTCGTACAAATTGTCAGCAATAATTTCAGCTTCCTTGGTTCTTAAAAAAATAGATATCCTTTATTTATTTTGCGTAATCAACTATATTCGATCGATCGATCAAGCTCGTAGTAAAAATCTAAGATCAAGATCTTAGATTTTTTACTACAAACTTTTATCCCTTATTTCAATTTTTTAGATTAGATTTTTAGATAAAAAATAATTTTTTTTATGTAATTCCCTGTAGGGAAAAAAATAATCATGACCTGACCTGACTGACTGACTTTCTTTTGGTCTTTAATTGTATTTACTCCAATTGAATTTCATCCATATCTTAACAAAGCGTAACAGACAGACTTTCGCATTTATAATATTACACAATTATCGACATTGCGTCCAAGCTTCAGCGATAACGTATCGAGGTTCTATAAAACAGCTGTATATGGGGTATTAGTAATCGGTATGATTTGAATAATTTACTCAGGTGAAGCCGGGAGCGGGTCGCTAGTGTAAAAATTAAATCATATTTGTGAGTTATTTTTACTACCGATATAATAAAAAGGAAAAAATTAGTTATTCTTACACGTTAATAAAATAACTACGTTATTTTTTACCCGTAGGACGACGTTTTAAGAATACAATTCCCCTTCGCTACTGGGTAAGATCCCGGAATAAGCAGATATACAGTCCAATAACTTGGTGGAGGACTGGCTAGCGACTGTAATATCAAAAAGGAACCATCAAATGTCTGATTCCGTGTTTCGGCTCGATGACATAAAAACTTGTTTTCCCTATTTCCAGCAATCCTTCTCCCATCCTTTTCCCTTCTTCACACTCGAGGCCGACAATGCACCCATAACTCCTCTGCTGTAGTAGAGATCCATGGAAGAAGGTAACCACATATTTTAATTACCATCAGGTGATCCTTCTGCCCGTTCGCCTCGTTTATGCAATTAAAAAAAATAACTACTTGTAAATTTATACAGAAACGGATGGGAATCGAACCCACGGCCGCTCTCGTACAAATAAACTACGTGATAAGCTTCTAGACTTGACTTCTTTATCAATTTCATTTTACGTTTAATATTAGAACATATCCGCACTGACCTACGTATTATTTTATGCCGTGACTTTCAATTTTAATTGCAATTACCGTATACTATTAACTTTTTATAACACACTTTAAAGATAACGATACTGTTTGTTTTCTGACCTCTTGATTAGAGATCCTTATATTGAAAATATATAATTTAACCACTATTTATTTGAAAACAATAATAAAACCGTCGTATCGTAGTTAAACAGTGTATAAAAGTAAACACGATTAATGTAAGTTCGATCCCCACTTAGAAAAATGTTTATTTAAATTCATAAGCCATTTTGGGGCCAGTTGTGGCGAAGTAGCACAAACGTAAACTGTAAACGACGTAATGGGTTCGATTCCCACTCGAGGACTAAAAATATTTAGTATATCCATTTTCTTCGTTCTGGTATCAGAGGTAAAGCGCGGCGTTAAGTTCCGCCATTTAACACGCAACGCCTCCAAAAGTCGGCGGAAAGGGAGGTACGGAGTGTCCTAACACTAGGTTCCCTCTGCCTACCCTGCTGGGTGCGGGATACAGCGTGAAGCTAAAAAAAAATTATTTCTCTACTCTGGTAAGACTAAGTGCTTGAGTTCCGCCACTTAAACCGGATGGAATGGTCCTGAATGGAAAACGAAGTACAGAATGTTATGAATTTAAATTTTCTGTTGGTCCTTACTCTGTTATGCAAAGCATGAAGTTAAAAAAGTAATATTAAAAAAAATAACCTCTGAGTCTTATTAATCCTGGTGATTGTAAATTTAATTTCTAAAAATATTACTACATGTAATACAATAGATATAAGGCAGCATACGATTTTATTTTGCATAACTTGCAATAAATTTTATTTGTAAATAATATGAATGAACTCTCTCTCTCTCTTTCTCTCCTTCTGAACCCAAGAAAGACTTGAAAAATATTAAATAACATACCTAAATATTTTTGTACGGAACAGTTTTCTAACGAAACATTTTATAGTGGCTAAATATATATTAAAGTTAGTTTTACGGTCGATAAAAAAAAGCATAACTAACGGTTACTCCTTATCAAATGATAACTAATTCACTTGTAGATTACCATTTATTAGGAATTTTGTAGAGACTGTTGATACGTCTTGGAGAAAAAAATGTAAATTTACTACCGTTTTAAGAATATAACAGATAACGAAATGAAGAGCTAAAACAAATAATTAACATTTTTTTGCTTCTCATTATATTTGTGAGACCGTCGTGGCGCAGTGGGGCAGTGTGACGGTATATGCTATGGATGTGTGGATTCGATTCCCACTCGAGGAAATTATTTTATATTATTTTCATTTCCCCGTTCTGGTATCTAAGACAAAGCCGGCGCTGAGTACCATCACTTGGCACACAAAATCTCGATTTTGGGCGGAAAGCGGAGAACGGAGTGTCTTAACATTACGTTTTCCCTGACTAGCCTAGACAGGGAAAACTTAATATAAGAAGTCACTTTGCAGGAAAAAAGTGTTAAGCAGCTTTTTTTCTATTTTGACCCACGTGGCCAATAATTTAAGAATTTAAAGAGAGCCGAATATATCTATTTTATTTATAATAACTATGGAATCTTGTTATGTTTTCATTTTCTTATATACAAAAATTCAAGTATTTTGATTCTTTTGATGCAGCGTGTTAACGTCTGACTAGGTTCGATTCCGAACCGGAGCCTATTTTCATTAATGCTCTCTAGAAAAAGTAACCTTAACACGCGATATCTCGAATTCAGGAGAATGGGAAACGGAAAGTTATGGCCCTACCGTCTCTTTGGCTGCTAAAAACAGATATAGAATAAGCATATCCTTTTTATTATTTTATTAGATAAATAACATAGTGCATATAATATAATTAACATAGTACATATTCACCCCGCACTAAAGGTATTACCGATATTTGAACTATTTAGTTTCCACGGCTTAATTAATCAAGAGAACTGTTGAACTTAGCCATTCAACGTAACTTAGAGAATATCTTTGATGAATGCACGAATGCTTAGATGGAATAAAAATGCTTCAGTGGGGATCGAACCTAAAACCCTTATGCTTATAGTCACATCTTGCCTACTGTGCCATGACATCTTTTTTCATGTGGAAAGAAATTGATGAAATACTTAGATAATAAAAATAATTACTATTTATTTTTATATGTTTTTGTAAAATGTTAGTGTTGTTTACACAATATATGTAGATATTGCAGTACAGTAGGACATCATCTAACTGTAAACAGAATTGTTTGTATGTGACGACCACTCGTGGGAGTGAGTATGCTTCAGTTATTTTCATTTGTCTGCTCTGTCAATACAAAGCGCGACGTTGAGTTCCGCCAGACACTATGCAATGTATTGATTTTAAACAGAAAGTGAAGATCGATGTGTCTTGACTGTAGTTCCCTCTGATTAATTTGCTATGCATGAAAAAGCCTGAAGCTGCGATCTAAACTAGTATTAATAAAAAACACATTAATTGCCATAAGAGAAAAAAAAGCAAGAATAACAATATACATGAAACACAAAAGAAAAATCACACAAAAAAAATCTAGCTTAAGGCAAAAGGTGTAACTCAGCTCTTGATGCTTGTGGTTCGAGTACCTCTGACATCGCTGGTTTACAGTTACATAAGTCAAACAACTCTCTGACTGCCCCGCAAGGGATACAGCGTGAAGCTAAAAAAAATGAAACAAGTCTTAGTCAAGTATTAAACAAGTCATAACTAAAATACTCAAAAGGAACTCATGATTATTTAAATTAAACAATTAGTAAATGTGTATGAAGCGCCGATAACATTCATGCTCACTAAAGGGTTGGGCCTGTACTTTAACAAGCTACTCGTTGAACTACTTTTTTGTTTTGTTACTGTACCTATAATAACTTATTTTTTTACTGTACGCGAATTAATATTTTACTTATAAGAATTTAATGATCACATCTCGTAATTAGGTGGTAGGTGGAGTCTATCTATAGCTGATGTATTAATAATATTTTTTTTATACTTTGAAATTTTTTTGTAATTTTATTCATTAATCATAAATTGAAAAAAAAATATTGGTAAAATAATCTTAGAGCCAAGCATACCTACCTATGTTTGATTCCCACTAGAATGAATGGTTATATACTATTTTTATAGCTTAGCTTTTCAACCAAAGACAATGTCCCGCACATTGGGTTGGGTTCCGCCACTCGACACTTAATGCTTTAATTTCGGGCAGAAAGTGGAGAACTAAATTTCTTGACATTTTTACAAGAATTTAATATAGAGAAGATAAAGAATAGAATAGAAGATAAAGAAGGAAATTTCTTGAAGTTCACTCTTTTGTCTATCTGTTCACACTTTTTCCCGCATAACAAAGCAGTCATCTTGTTATACGAGAAAACGCGTGAAGCTATAAAAATACCTACATATTGAAAATGCACAAAATATTCGTTTACATTAATACCTAATTGATCCTAGCTATGCGGGTTCTATCTGTAAGTTAACATGATATTGCACTTATTTAGCTAATTTTATAAACAGATTAGAATTTTTTACGTTTTGTTAAATTTTTTCAATGCATTTATTTTAACCGGATTAGT
This sequence comes from Dryas iulia moderata, assembly GCA_019049465.1. Lineage (NCBI taxonomy): Eukaryota > Metazoa > Arthropoda > Insecta > Lepidoptera > Nymphalidae > Dryas > Dryas iulia. The sequence continues at coordinate 6,566,902 of CM032437.1, forward strand.
CAATAACGGGACTTCTTTAAGCCTTAGTTTTAAGTAATGAAAATGTAAATAAAACGTATTGTATACGATAAAGGAAGAATAATGTTAAAAGAGGTCTGTACCTTAGGTCCGTAGAGTAATAAAATAGATTAAAAAAACCGGAGTAGTCGCATATATTTTTGGCGTTCAAAAATATGTATGTACTTACATTGTTATTATTTTTATTGAATAATGTTAAGTTTTCTCAAAAATGTCTTTTCGAATACCAAAAATATACGCAATTATTCCGGTTAAAATAGTTTAATTTCAAAATGTATAAAACCGCGAAAGCCCAGGATGTTATTTTGTAAAATGTAATACATTATCTGCTTGATATTATATAAAACAAAAAGTACTCAAGTAATATCTTTATAACTAAGACTTCATAATTTAACGACATGTACGAGTATGTAGTGTGAATTTGACTTTATATTTATCACTGCTTAATTTTTTTATTAATAGCTTTTACTATGCATATTTTACAAGGAAATCTCAAAAAGATCTTAAAATAAATATATTATTTTAAGGTGTTCTCAAAAATCAGCCACTAAGAAAATTTAAAAGCTATCGTGGCTAAGCTTAATCGCAACATGCTGTATATGCAATACCTAGTTGTAAGTTCGATTCCTACGCGGGGTGATGTGAAAAATTTGTTTTGAAATTCTCCACTCTGGTGAATAAAACATTCACAGGTAGACAGACAATCGGCCTTTAATTTGCAAATAATAATAAATAAAGTGGAGAAATAGAACGAGAAAGTCTTGACACTAAATTTCCTCTTTCTACCTTTCTATTTTTTTTTTTTTTTTTATGGAATAAAGGAGGCAAACGAGCTGAAGGCCCACCTGGTGTTAAGTGGTTACCTCCGCCCATAGACATCCACAACATTAAAGTTATGGATGCGTTGCCAGCCTTGGGAATGTAGGACAGAAGGAGGGAAGGATGGGAATGGTGGGAATAGGGAGAGCTGGCTTACATGCCATCGAACCGGAACACATCATAAGATATTTGGCGGTTCGTCTTTGACATGATAGTGGTCGCGAGCCAGTCGGAGAAAGAATCTCCTACCACCAAACTACTGGGTTACCCGCCTTTTACGGGACGCTACCCAGCGGCGGGGGGGAATTGTATTCTTAACCCGTCCCCCCACGGGGTCTTGCTGTATGCAATAAAAGTGAAGCAGAAAAAACCAAGTTAATAATTTTAGTGTCGTATAAGTAATATTAATAAATATTGAATCATTTTTAATTATAGCCGATTTGTAACTTACGTCACCACAGCGATAAGCGACCTTAAGTAGCTTTTAAGATAATTAAAATAAAACCGTGGATGATTCATACACGCACATAAAAATCCATTTATCTAATTCAAATAAATTTATGATGAGAACTTTCTGGCGAATAAGATATTACTAGAAAAACCAAATTTACAATTAAATGGTAGTAAATAATCTAAACAAATGGGTTAGTAATTACCAGAGCGTAATTGTACGAGTGAAAAAATCACTTAGCGCAATTATAGACGGTTATTAAACAGCTTGAAGACTATTAATTACATATAATGTGCAACGCGAACATACCGGTGTTATAGCTACTCTTCTATTGATGTTTAAGTTAGCTTTTTCCTTAACTCGTTGACTGCCAACGCGGTCAATGTTGACCGACAGCATGCTATCCTTACAGGCCAAGCAAAAGTCATATTTCTATGTAAATGTCACTAATTGCGACGTTAATGAACGTCGGTAAGCACTTGAAATTGTCGTCCCACTTCCAAGTATTTTTCAAAAACCAACTTATTTTAGAGTAGGTAGTGAGCCACGCCGGTCAATACGTATGGTTTTAATTAGATAGCAGTGCCCTACGGCCTGTATTAATGAATCGAAAGTATCCGATGTCGCGGTCAGCATTGACCGACGCGGCCCGAACGAAAAGTCTCATTGTTGACCAGCATTGACCGACGTTGCCCGAACGGAAAGACGCAAATTTTGCTTGGCGTTGAACGTGTTAACATCTTCCTCTTACATTGTTCTTTTTGGAATATAGTTTGTAACCCAAAACAATGCTTGGGTGATTAAGTCGCCGAAATGAAAGGTACGAGGCTTAATCAAACTCGGTAAAATCTGTAACTTATATGGGATTGGTGATAGAAGCATGCATTAGAGGAATAACAGTAAAATCTCTCTTTTAACTACTAAACATCTCGGCCTGTCTAGAATTATTATGAGTTCATTTCTAGTATGTATTTTGAAGGCAGTATTAGTAGAACCAGTTCAAATTTGGTTAGTCAAAGTAGCTCGGACAGTGGAGGTGAGCCTTAACGAGGATTTATAAGGGGCCTACCTACACTTGAGTCGCACACGCATGATATATCCACAGAATGCGTATTTTGAAGTATTAGATTAGTTAGTTATCTACTCGTCTAGAAGCGTAAATTCGCCTACATGACATGAAGGCGTGCGATGGTATGGTCACGTGAAGACAAGGTTACCTGACTGATTACAATGAAAAACTTGTGAAAAATTTGTGTTAAAAACCCCGGTGGAAGATCAGCTAATACAAGATGGAATAAAGGATCGCTGCCACCACATCAACACCACATGGAATTAGATATGGAGCTAAGAAGAAATTATATGTTAATTACTTTTAGACTTATTTCTATACAATTAATGGTAAGAGTTGTTCAGCTCATTTTGAGATAAAACATTTTTTTCAATATTCAAAAATACATTTGACAACAACTGACAGACGAATTCCACCTCAGTCTTCCTGTTGACCACGGACTACTGTAAAGTTTTTGAATTTTTTCAACGAAGCGAAAAAAAGAAGACGTCGAGTTTTCTAAAAATGTATTTTCGAATACCAAAAATATGCGCAATTAATCTGGTTGAAAATAATTTTATTTCAAAATGTGTAATAATCAGTTCATAATAATCAGTTAATAATGTGTAAAGATCAGTTCAGTTCTGTTCTTTAGTACTTCGGCAGGCATTTCGAACCTGCAGGTTGAGAGATACTTTGCCGATGTCACGTTATATGAAGAATACACGAAGAATGCTTTGATTGCAGGAATACACGATGAAGCGAGGATTGAACCCGTTATCGAATACTATAAATTCAGGTTTAAATTCAAAATATCTTTACTCAAATATACTTTTATAAGCATTTTTAACTCTATATAATATAGATATACTATAATTATAAGACGATGCGTAAAGCTAAAAAAATGTTATCTGGATAATAATTAAATAACAAAAACTAACAAGTAAATAAAATTTAAAAAAACGAGGAATATTTATGTTTAATATTTTAATTTTTGACTGTAGCTAAACTGGAGTGTCTGTCAAATCAATCAATATAAAGCAATAAACGAAAAAATATAATGTAAAATGGCTTTACGCTTATTGCACTGCATCCGTTACCATGAAATATATGCATGCAGTTAAGAAATAATTTCACTGAATACATTACTTTGTAATGACCAGAACATTGACTGTACAATATCATATAATCTAAGTAAGATTTTTGAGTATTATTGTATACTGTTACTGTTATTAACATTTATATGTGTATGTAGGGGCCAGTCGTGGTGCAGGGGCACTAAGTGTGACTGTAAAGCGACTGGTTATGGGTTCGATTTCCACTCAACGCGCAATTCCTCTGGAATTAGGCGAAAAGTGAGGAACGGAGTGTCTTACACTAGGTTCCCTCTGCCTATCCTGCTGTGTGCGGGATGCAGCATGAAGCTAAAAAAAGTGTATACTTCTTATCTCTTTTATTCTAGTATATAAAAAAATATATTATTTTAAAAAAAATGTTGATGTTTTAGTAGGTATACGAACCGTCTACATCTGCCAGTTAGGAGTCCCATATAACCCAATGATTCACGTAAAAAATGGTAGTAAGACAGAACCTAGTGTCAAGATACTCCGTTCTTCACTTTCTTACGTTCGAGATATACCTACAGTTTTGAGTTGCGGAATGCTTGTGAATTCTCTACAACAATCAGATTTACAAGCAGAAGTTGTCCCACAGAGCTGCAATGGTCCCAAATATTTTAATTATACTAATGGCCATACTTATGCTGTTGTTATAAATGATAATAAAAACCGGTAATCAGGTAGCTAAATCTAAAGCTAAGTATTATCACCAATACTATCTTATAATAAATAATATGAAATATATAAAATAATCGATTATATATCATTAAATAATTATCGATTTCTCGACAGTTGATTCCTAAATAACCTTTTAACGTTATTGTGTATGAATATTGAATGCAAATACATAGCAGTTAGTTCCGCTAGTCCGCAACTTTCTGCTTCACTTGTTTTATTTACTGAGCCAATCACATTAAAATTATTGCAGCGATGACATTAATTAACGCAGAATATATATCTAATTAGTTTTTTTTACATATTGTACTTATAATGAACTGTTAACGTAAATGGTAAAGTTGAACTTTATATGATTATTTATGTGTTTTTTTAAAGTTTCACGCTTAAAGAGGAAGTCAGAGAAAACCTAGTCTTAAGACAATCTAATCTCCACTTTCGGCTCGAACACGAGACATTGCGGGTTAATTGGCGGATCTCAACGCCGCGCTTTGGACAGACATTTGTTACCCGTGGGGGGATGGGTTAAGAATACAATTCCCCTTCGCCGCTGGGTAGCGTCCCGTTGAAGGCGGACAGCCCAGTAGCTTGGTGATAGGAGATTGGTTTTCCGACTGGCTCGCGACCACTATCATGTCAACGACGAACCACCAAATATCTATTGATGTGTTCCGATGTTCGATGGCATGTAAGGCAGCTCTCTCTATTCCCACTAACTCCCTCCTTCCCTGCTTCATCTCCAAGGTCGACAACGCAACCATAACTCCTCTGGTATTGTGGACGTCCATGGGCAAAGGTGACCACTTACAGGTACACATCAGGTGGTCCTTCTGCTCGTTTGCCTCCTTTACTCAACAAAAAAAGACATAAAAGTGACAAGTCACTAAAGCGAAAACATGAAAATACATTTCCCCCCCGCAGCTGGGTAGCGTCCCGTAAAAGGCGGGTATCCCAGTAGTTTGGTGATAGGAGATTGGTTTTCCGACTGGCTCGCGACCACTATCATGTCAAAGACGAACCACCAAATATTTATTGATGTGTTCCGGTTCGATGGCATGTAACCCACCTCTCCATTGTTACTAGTAACTTGTTGGAGTTTCCTGGTGCTAAAAGTGGCGCGAAAGCCGATGAATTAGCCGAGCGCATACGTACTCAATGCCGATGACGTAAAGGTAACGAGGCCTACAAAATGCGCTGAGCTAATTATAAGCGGGCTGGACGATTCGGTCACGCAGGAGGAGTTGGCAGAGGCCGTGTGTCGAGCTGGAGCTTGCGCTGTAGACGCAATAAAAGTTGGGGATATCCGGCGAGACCGCGCTGGTCTTGGGGTGGCCTGGATACGATGTCCTATTGTGTCTGCACGCAGAGTTAGCAGCGGAAGGCTCCTTGTCGGTTTTGTGTCGGCCCGGGTCAGGCTTCTGATGCCAAGAGTGAGACCGGTACCGGACCATCTCCGGTGAGGCGGCGTGCGTGCTGGCTGGAGTCCTGCCGTGGGACCTAGACGCTGTGGCTCTTGCGTCGGTCTATTGCCGGCGCAGGGAAGGTCTGGCTGAGGGGCTCGCGGCAGAGCCAGCACTGCAGGAGGAGGAGCGCAGTAGGGCGCTGGAAGTGTGGGAGTCCCGGCTGGCAACACCAACCGCCGGCCGGTCGACGATCGAGGCAGTTCGTCCGGTGTTCCGCCAGTGGTTAGCGCGGCGTCACGGCGTCCTAACCTTCCGCTCCATGCAGGTGCTCTCGGGACATGGATGTTTCGGGAAGTACCTGTGTCGGATTGCTGGGAGGGAGCCCGACGCTCGCTGCCACCACTGCGACGACTGCCTCGAGGAGACGGCCCAGCACACGCTGGAGGTGTGTCCAGCCTGGGCGTCTCAACGCCGCGCAAAGCGCGGCGTTGTTGGGGACGACCTCTCGCTGCCTGCCGTGTTGAAAGCCATGGTGGGCAGCGAGGCGTCGTGGGACTCGGTCGTATCCTTCTGCGATGCAGTAATGCTCGCGAAGGAGGCGGCGGAGCGGGCGAGGGAGGAATCTTCCGAACTCGCCATCCGTCGCAAACGGCCGGGTCGCCGGAGGGCGGCACACGACCGTCGCCTTCCGCCCTAACATCGGCCAGAGGGCGGTCAGAGTGGGGCTTTCTGACCGCCTACTCCCCTGGCCCGAGTAGGTGCGCGTGGTAGCTCCGCGCGCTACTCAGAGCAGGCCGTCGGGGGTGCCCACCACCCCTTGACTCCAACGGCGAGCCTTGCTGGCACCCGCCGCCCAGGTCCGCGGACGATTGGGGCAGTGCCCGAGACCTGGGCTAGTGGCGGGTAAGGAGCACCGTCAGGTTTTTAGTGGGTAAACGGAAGAACGATCCGGAGTCCCACATAACCGCGTCCGGGTCCCCACCCCGGGCGGGTATCCGTAACGGATTTTCCTGACGAAAAAAAAAAAAAAAAATGGTGGGCCTTCAGCTCGTTTGCCTCCTTTATTCCAAAAAAAACATGAAAATTATGTAAATATAACTCGACTGGGAATGGAACCCACGGCTATCGTGTATACACCTTGCGCTTTAATGGTCTCAAGTATTATTGTTAGTGTTACTTATACTAATAACAATGTTATTTACACATATAGAATTAAAATAATTAGTATAAGAGTTTAAATACCTGCCATTGCAACTTAAGCCTCTTCAATACTTATAAAGCTTTAACCTTTTAAGTCCCTTCCAACCTTGTTACAATTTTTTTAACTTAAAAAACATTGTCCTTGTAAGGTATATTTCTAGTTTTAATTATAGTAGCTTCAGTCTTTTTCCGGCAAAGCCGTTAGAGAGGACTAAGTGTCAAAACACTTTAGTACTTTTTGTCCGAAATGGAGACTTTACGTATTGAGTAGTGCCAGGCACCAAAGCTGTTAAATAAAAATAATTTAAATATAATCACTTTTTAGAATAGGAACGGAATTTACAACTATCGAGCTAATACTCAGAAAATATCCCATTGCGCCACAAAAACCCCTGTAATTTTTTAAATTAAGTTTTAAATTAAGCAAGATTTTTTCCAGAGGCCAGTCGCGACGCAGGGGCACAGAGTGTGACTATAAACGCGAGTAGTTGTGGGTTCGATTCCACTCGAGAAAATGAAATATATAATACTTAGTTTCCTTCGCTCTGTTGTCGAGGCAAAACACGACGTTGGGTTGCGCCACTCAACACGTAATGCCTCCAGAATTTGGTGCTGCTGTGCGGGATACAGTGTGAAACTAAAAAAAAGATTCCTTTACATTAATTATTATTAAAACTTCTAAAACGTAAGAGAATTGATCAAGAAATACGTAAAAAGTAAGTAACAAATAAAAAAAATGGCAGCAATTTACCATTTTATTATTATTACTTAAGATTACAAGTGTCGAAGTCAATATTAATCCTTTTGTGTACAGTTCAATACTGCCAAGGATCTTTTGTGTCGATTTGACGACTGACGTTAGGGATTTCTCAATAGAGACCATAATTTGTTTTTGAGATGCAAGCGATGTTTATTGCGAATGATATTCATTATGCTCTATGGTGCTATGGTGAAGTCGAGAAAGGGCCAATGTTTATGTTACTGACAATGGCCTTAAATTGCTTTTGCTGTTAATTTTTTTTATGAGTAATCGATATATTAGATTTTGTATGCAGTTTTTAAAAGTTTCACGTATTGTAGGATAGTGAGAGATAACTTAGTGTCAAGAATCAAGACTTTTTGCTTTAAGTCGAGACATTGCGGAGAAGTAGAAAGATTACCTCTATAATAATAATAAAAAAAATGTATTGGGGCCAGTCGCGGTGCAGAGGCACAAAGTGTGCCTGTAAAGTGCCTGGTTGTGGGTTCGATTCCCACTCGAAGAGTGAATATATTTATTATTGCCGTTTTCTTCACTCTGGTGTTGAGGCAAAGAGCGGCGTTAAGTTCCGCCATTTAAGACACAATGCCTCCGAATTTGGCGGAAAGTGGGGAACCGAGTGTCATAACACTAGATTCCCTCTGCCTACCCTGCTGTGTGCGGATATATCTTGTGAAACTAAATAAAAATATAATAAAAAAATATACCTATTAAAAAAAAGGTTTATTCCTGTTATTTACATCGTAATAACAAGTACAAAAAAAACAATAAGGCGTGAAATAAAATAAACCAATTTCATTGTAAATAAGTATAACAATTCCTACAATAGTGTAGAGGAAAAAATTGAATGAAACATTTAATTTGTTGTTAAAACTTACAAGATTAGCACTTTACACAAAGTAAGTCAATTTTAAACCTTTTGTGCGTATAATTGATTTAGCAGAAGTAAGAGGATTGATTCTTTTGTTGTAATGTCATTTTTTGCTTCAGTTTTTTCTACATACTTAAATAGTTTTGTCAATGGAATAGGCTTTTGACTGTAATTCTTCTAAAAAACAAAAATAATTATTATGTTGGTTATATTTTTTTTCAGGCAGAGAGTACCTAGTGTCTTCACTCTCTCCTGCACTTTCCGTCGAAATTTAAGGCATTATGGATTGAGTGTCGAGATTAACTACTAATTTATTACACTGATTTTTTTTTTATTTCAACAGAGTGAATTATAGATGGCTTCTATTTATATAATAATATCTGCAAACAATTCCAGACCAGAGTTTTTTTTTTTTTAATTTCAGGAGAGAGATTATGTACTTAATATTATCTTCGATATATTTAAACACATACTATAATCTATATTATGGAATATTATTATAAAAGGCGTTATTAATATTAAAATCATTTATAGACAAACAGATGGATTGAAATTTACAAACTAGGAAAATAGACAAAGCCTTTGCCAGTAGAATGTTTGTGTCAAGTTTATTGTCCTGATTGGTGTATTGTTGTACCCACCCACGAGCTGTCAATCAAAGCATGGGTTTACTTGTAAACAATAGAAATTTGCACTTTCGAATCAAAAAAAGTTCTAAAGCAAAGAGAGGTAACGCATAAATTGTGAATTTTAATTAACCTTTTGAAATTAAATCTTTTAAATATTTATAATACTGCTGTTCAGGTGTATGCAGAGCATGTTATTAGGTATTAGTAGACTTTGACTTTTTATACGATAAATTATATGTAAAAGATAGATATATTATAGTGATTTTGAAATAACACTATTTTAAGTGGATGAATCGCATATATTATTGGTATTCAAAAAACATTTTTAGAAGATCCTCGTGTTTCGAATACTTTACAGTAGTCCGTGGTGGCGATCGTAGGTAGACTGAGACAGAGTCCAAAAATATACACGATTAATCCGGCTGAAAGTGAAAGCAAAAGATATATACTATATAGTGAATTGTTTTGGTTTTCACTCGTGTATTCATTCATTCGGCTACACTTGTGATGCGTCGGCAGGTACTGAAAAAGCAAAGGAGAAGTCATTACAGCGATTTTTTTCATCTATCAGTGGAAAAGGAAAAGACCCCAAAACCAAAGGGAAATTATTTTGAAAAAATATTCCTCTCAGTTTCTTTGTCTAATAAGACAATAAGACCGAGTTTCACAATTAATATGTATGACAAAAATTTAAAAAAAATATTTTAAAATAATTACTTACTTAAAATATCATTTTTAAATTAGTGGCCAGTCGTGGCCCAGTGGCACAAGAGTGTGACTGTAAACGACTGGTTGTGGGTTCGATTCCCACTCGGGAAGTGTAAATTATATTTCCATTTTCTTCGCTCTGGTATCGAGGTAAAGCACGGCGTTAAGTTCCGCCACTTAACACGCAAGCCTCCGAACTCGGCGGAAAGTGGGGAACGGAGTGTCTTAACACTAGGTTCCCTCTGCCTACCCTGCTGTGTGCGGGATATAGCGTGAAGCTATTTAATTTTTTTATTTTTTTTAAAATATCAATATTTTTTTTTTATCTTACTGTAATTATTTTTTAATTGCATCAAATTTGTAAAAATATACAATACAGTACTATTTGACACAAAACATACATATCTCTATTATAACATTAAATATTTAAAATATATTCTAAACTTACTTATATCACTTTTCCTCATGCCGGGACCGCCGACGCACTCAAATTCACAACTAAAATAAGATTTGACTTGCTACACTGCACTCAAAGGGACACCTCAACAATGAAGAGTCAATCATTTTTACATTATACGCCAAATTACAATAGGTCCATTGCAGATTTCGCACAATGGCAGACAAATTTTAACCTTAAAATGATGGATTTGTCAAAAATCTGACAATTATTTGTAAAATAATCCTACAGGTATTAAATATTTTAGTTAGAAAAAAATGTTCTCATGAGTTTTAAGTCCATTTCCGCTCTCAAGTATACAATATAATGCAAGATTACTATATTATATTTGATAAAACATTTTGTAGTAGTAGTTTATCTTATGTCCATGACAAGTGCATTGGCGAAAAGGTAAGGTAAAAGGAATAGCGGAGGAAAGTTCAATTTATAAAAAAATGCCTCGGCAATTATATAATTTTAAAATATTTAGAATACAAAAATAATTGTTGTATTGTAAGTCGTGCTTGTCATGCTTGTCTTCGACACTAGAGCGGGGAAATAAAAATAATCTATACTTATATTAAAAATGCGAATGACTGTCTGTTTGTCTGTCACGCCTTCACGGCTATTCTACCGGTCGGATTTGGATGAAATTTAGAATGAAAATAGTAAAAGTTACTGGATCTAACATAGGCTACTTATTTAATAAAAAATCAACCTCTAAAGAGTTGAAGTAAGGGATGAAAGCTTATATGAAAAATCTACACCGCTTGACCCATTGTAATGAATTTTGGCGTAAATATGGGTGATAATCCGAGGTTAAACATAGGCTATTTTATTTTTCTGAAATCCACCCCTGAAGGTTGCTATATGCCGAAAGACATGGCTCTAGTTCACGCGGCGAAGCCTCGAGCGGGCCGCTAGTATATAATAGAAATGTATATAATAATAATAATAATTACATTAATATATTTATGTCTTAACTTATAATAATATAACTAGGTAAATAACCTTATACAAAAACAATATAATGTATAAAAATTCCAATACGCTTCATTAAACAATAATTTTATCTAATTAAAATAAATTAAATTTTCAATATTGATTTATTCTGATTATATCGTAACAGGAACAACGGTCAAATAGTTATATTAAAATTAATGTTATTAATTATAAAAAATATTGCTGTATTCAAATAATAATAGCCCCCTTATTATTAGTGTAATAACTTCTAAACTAAATTAATTATTTTTTTTACTTATTTGAACATGTTTTAATAAGCTATTTAATGCATATAATATAACTTTTTAGTTTCACGTTAAAACGAACAAAAACGGACAGATGTTGAAATTAGTTGAGTAATAAACTTAAATAAGTAATTCATGATTTTTTTACAATTCAAAGTCTTTTACACAGGATAATGAAGAAGACATGTTTAGAAAACGTTTTCAGACAAAAATATATAGTCAAAATTTATAAACTAGGTATGTGGTAGAACTCATTTGCAGTGATAAGGTTGCTTTTACATCAAAATCATATATATTTTTTTCTTCTGTGTTTAGTTAACTGTTATTGGTGTAATAAAATATTAAATAAGTAAGTAGAAATGGAAAGACAGTGAATTACGTTACGTATATTACGGCCCCTCACAAGGTGGACTGACGATATAGCCAAAGCCGCGGGAAACCGCTGGATGGGAGAGGCGAGCAATCGCTCTAAATGGCGATATATGGAGGAGGCCTATGTCCAACAGTGGACGTCTTCCAGCTGATGATGATGATATGATATTACTGTTCGGGTGAGAGAGCGATGTCAAACACATATCTTATGTATCTTTCGCACTAAAAACATCCCAAATGCATCACAATGGCGATTTTTTTATGCACACTTGACTTAGGGAATAAACTGGTGAATGCATGACGAGAGCGTTACGAAATGTGTGATCGGGCAAAGCGAACAGAAGTTGAAAGGGATTAGACATATGTTTGTAAAGTTAGAAGAAAGGAAGATCACGTTTCGTATTGTATGTACATACAATAGGTTATACACACATTTATAAGGAAACATATAGATGGAGCCAAAGAAATTTTACTCTCGTTTATAGTGTGTATTTTTTTTTGTTATTATTAATTATATTTGCAAGTTTCTCAACAATAAAACCCTAAAGTAATTTTCACACTATTATGTCTACTATAAGTTATGAGTAACCAATATTTTACATTGCATACTTATGATATAAACGCGACATACAAAGCACTATTCAGCAAAGGTCTCAATCAAACGCAAAGGCGGACCGACAAGCGGCCATTTGTACACTAAATACACTTAACGAGTGATGTGATTCATAATCGCCTTTTATTATATATCGATAAAAATCCGGATCAAATGAAGTATTGAATCGAGATGTTATAGAGTAGAGGCGATTGTGGAAATGATATCTGTTGATTTTAGTTATATTTTAAGAATTTTTTGTGTTTTATTTTTTTTTATACCTTTGTAAGCTAAAATTGTGTCTTTTTTATTTTTATGTAAGGCATTCGAGTTATTATGTTTTGTTCAACTAATCTATGTCTCACCTATATATTTATTATCATCATCATCAAAGGCACTACAGCCGCTGGTGGGCTTTGGTCTGGTCCGGAATATCCCTCCATTCTGCCCTATTCCTGGCTTTCTCCTCACAATTTTTTTACTATACTTATATGTAATTGATTATTTTAGCAGATATTTATATAATATTTCGATATAGATATTTGTTGTAGTGTCAAAAGTACCTACAGTAACATTGAATGCTACTAATTAAATATTTTAAATGCGCCATACTAAAAAAAATTAAGAATCAATTAATACCTCTTACCTCTTAAAGAAGGAATCTTAAAAATCGAATTCTTTAAGAGCAAAATTTTTTCAACCACTTTGTATTTATATTTTGTTCATGATTTGTTTAACCCATCATATGTAACTAATAAATAAAACATAAAAAAATCATATAATTTTTGCATATAGTTTTAATTACACTCAACTTAATAGTTCCGTTTTCACTTCTATCGGCAGTCCCACGACTGCTACTGTTTTTTTATTATAATTATGCATTAAACACATAATAATTCTATTTATATAAGCAGCTTTACTTAACAAAACACGATTTTCACCAAACAAAATCAAAATCATTACAAGAAATTCCCACACATGGGCGTATACCATTTCTAACGTACAAGGTGTCAATTGTCAGAACCGTGTTGACAGAGACGCAATCAATAAATCACAGGTCCACAAAGAATATTGAATGTGTGCTGATTGTGGATAGGGAACGCGTTCGGTGACCACAAGCGATGTTTTATACGACGATATTCAGACAAGTAGTTTATTTAAGTGTTAAAGTGACCCCTAATCTATTTTACTTCTTAAATGTTCGTTTTTTATTTTTTTTGTATTGAGAAGAGGTCAGTCGTGGCACAGTGGCACAAGCGTGTGACTGGTTGTGGGTTCGATTCCCACTCGAGGAGTGGAAATATTTAATATTTCCATTTTCTTCGCTTTAGTATCAAGGCAAAGCGCGAGGTTAAGTTCCGCCACTTAACACGCAATGCCTCCAAATTCGGCGGAAAGTGGGGAACGGAGTCTCTTAACACTAGATTTCCTTTGCCTACCCTGCTGTGTGCGGGATACAGCGTGTGCAAAAAAAAAGTATTGAGAAGCTAGTGACGTTACGTTCCCTATTTTCCGCTTGAATTTGACAATTGCGTGTTTGTTTACCTACCGATACTAAACCCTGTGCTTTGTTTTACCATATCGGGGATATGATGTTAATTTAAATATAATCAATTTATTTTAAAAGTCAGATTCTATTTAGGTAAGGTAACTTTCCATTACTATACTTGTAACTTACTGCATATTCAGTAACATAAATAATTGTGACGATATCTGACGACATAATTTATACTAAATCATAGAGTTGGGCATTTAAGTTGAGACAGTACACTACTATTAGTATTTCGTATTTTCGTAACTTTTATATAACCCTAAATATTAAGTAAACTTTATAAAAATTCCCTCATTTAACTTTTTGAAAAATGGTTTAAATTGATTTAACCCTGAAAAAGACATTTAAAGAAAACGCATAATTTTTTTCTAAGTGTGGAATAACATTTTAAAAATATTTAAAGTTGGTTACGCCTTTTCATCATTAAGTGGCTTCACAGTGTTATTATTAATTTAATTATAAAATACAATGTTTTCAACTACATATATTATGTTTTTTATAGCCCTTAACATACAAAACCTACTCAAATACAGAAAACATCAGAAAAGCTAAAAAATATATTTGTTACATTCAAGTACATATCTTGTTAATTACTTCTACTTATATCGATATTTGTATTGTATCATTAAGGCAGCACTAATCAACTATCTTTGGTGGTCTTAAGAATACGCCGAATCATGGCACGCGTTTCGATATGCCTTTTATGACTATAACCAATATAAATAGAATTCAATATTTCCATACTTTTTCCTTAATACCATGGCTTAAGGGTTAATATGAGCTTATAGAAAATTATTATGGGGTTTTCAAATGTTAGTTTCGTATTGGATAAATTGATGACTATTAAACAGTTATTATCGATCTATTGATGGTTAATAAAATATTGTTGATCCACTACTCTACAGTCAGCTCGTGTGGCAATATTGTTAGTCAATTTGGGGTAACCTCAATTTTATTTAATAGACACTTTTATAGGTTTTTTTTCGTACTGCTAAACATTTTCTCATGCTCTCTAATTAAAAAAAAAGATAATAAAGGTAAACAAAAAAAAATGTATAAAAACTTTGACATAACCGGATGTATAGCGTACGGCTTAGCGGTCAGTGTGCTTCAAACCCCAGAGCATCCTGAAGGCGACGGTGGCCCACAGAAGGTGGGCCATCCACCGAGGCGTCATAGTAGAATGCGCGAGCGAACCTGCGACGTCTCTAGACGATGGAGAGGGTTTCCGCTGGGTTTTAGTGGGTAGTATCGGACTCCGGTGAGTCCCACAGTATCATCCGTACGTAAGGTAGGTCTGCCTGCTTTGCGTACGGATAATCTGCGTAAACGCATTTCCAAGTGTCAAAAAAAAAGCGGTTAGTGCGTTTGGACGATATCCAAGAGGCGCAGGTTTGAAACTCGTTGCGTTCAATTTTTTTTTACCTTTTCTAAAAATGTTTTTCAAATAAGAAGTTCTCAGTCTAGGTGTATTTTAGGGATAGTTATCTAAAGAACTTATAGATATGTGGTACATATATGTATGTATACTGACTTTTTTCTTTGATAGTGTGTTAGTGTAAAGTAATAACAAAGGGTTACAGTAGAAAATACGTTTTTATTATTTTTTTTTCACGAGATGAAAGGAAAATGCTTAAAACCGTTATCAGCTTTTATTAAACATTAGATACAAGATTATAAAACTTTCATCATTTTTTAACAGATTTAGCTCTACAAAACGTTAAAATTCCGGTGTTCATGGTTTTGTATAGTATTTTCAAAAAAGGCACGGAGAAGGTACATTCAGTGCGGAGTGTCAAGAAGTGTCAAGAACGAAAAACCTCTCTCTGACTACCCTATGCGAGAAAAAGCGTAAAGCCTCTCATTCAATATGTCTGTTGAAATCTCCACACAGCATTCATTATTATATGATAACTAAATATATACAAAGTATAAAGAAAGATAAGAAATACACTGAGTGGGTGGTTATGTACTAAGGCAAAGGGTATTCATAAATCTATAACATATGTTTAATCAATTCTTATAAAATTAATATTTTGAAAAATCTTAATATTATAATCTCTTAATGTAACTTGTAAGCTTTGATCGCAAAACTCAAATGTCATTGGGTGAACGTGCAAATTACCCAAAGCTATATACTCGAATAAAGTGTAGCGATTAAGACCGTGGGAGGCCAATTGAGTGGCAATTTTTGCTCGCCGGGACGCCGAGTGGCTGTTATCGGTTATATTGTGTTATTAAAGTATACGATATCAAGTTTGTAATTTTATTAAAATGAATGCTAAAATATATATTGAAATCCATCGTGGTAAATGTAAAGTGGCTAAATTTAAGTTCTTGAGTTGATATTCTAATAGGTAGGTTAAGTAAAACAAAGTAAACCGATTTGTATTGTATACATAAGAGACACGTAATTTTTTTGTAACTTCTTTTTGAATTCAGACTTTTTTTGGCTTCACGCTTCATACTTCTTTCCCGTTTTTGCAGGGTAGTCAGAGAGGATGTAGTACTAGACACTCTGTCCTACGTTTTAGAAATAAAATCAAGACATTGCGTATTGAGGAACTCAATGCCACGCTTTGCCTAAGTTACTAGATAACTACTAGACTAAATGGAAACTTAAAATAAATCATACCGCTGAGAGGGAATCGAGCCCACAGTCATCGCGTTTACAGTCAAACATTGTCACACTGCGTGAATCTATTTAAAATTTAATGTTTCAAAATATTAATAAAAATATTAATACACGTCAATAATACTTTAAATGACGACAACATGGAGACACATTGGTACAACATGGAGACTTCCAAAAGGCACGTCTATCTTTACCTTAAATGCAACGTACCGGCTTCCCTGTTCCACACCAGAGAGTTCAGTTCTGATCATGAAGCTAATTTATTATCTATTTTAAAATTGTCTTATTTATTTATTTAAAAATTCTACCTTGTTATTTTCTACAACCAAAAATTTTCCACAACTATCGCTGAATAGTTAGCTAATATAGTGTGTATATAAAATATAGTGCAGCGTCACGCTTTTTTCCCGCAGAGAGAAGACCTAGTGTCAAAACACTCTGTCCACCACTTCCCGCCAGAAACCTTTCCATTGCGTGTTATGTTGCGGAACTGAACGCTGTTTTCTTAGGTACCAGAGCTAAAAAACAATTAAATATAATCATTCCTCGAGTGGGACTCGTAGAATCGATAGAACTCGTAACCATTGCTTTACAATCAGATACTATCCCACTGCGCCACGATGGCCACCGTACCGTACCGTAGATTTTACACGAAAATCAATCAATTTAAGAGTCATTGTTCTATGAGATATTTATGTCAACTTGCTTTCTGTTCTAATTCTTGATCCTTTCTGCTCGCAAGCTTACTGCTCGCTTGCTTAATTCACACTCTTTCGTAAGTACCTACATACATTTTTGAAATTGAATTCTTTTTGTCTCTGCTTCATTGATTTTATTTCTACGCACCTCTTACATATTAAATTATACATATTAAATTATAAATAAGAGGCATATAATCTTTTTATGTATATTTGACCAGTATATAACGTGAGAACACGTAGCGCCATCTGTTATCATATAGCTGATATTATTAACAAACACTAAATAATATTACGGATACAATACTGTTCTCTACAAAAAAATAGTAATATTTAAGTCAAGTATAGCATCACATTATATTAAAATAATAAATACCTTATAATATACGTTTAATAAGAGCTATATATATATCTTTATTTTTGTATCATAAACTTTAACGTAAAGTTCTAAATAATTAGGAAACAAAGTAAAAAACAGCTTTAATTTTTGTTAAAAGAAATATAATTTGAGATTCGTTTTGATGAAATAATTTTTTATAATGAATTCTTTTTGTTTCATTAAAACATTAAAAATAAAACAGGTAAGATTACTTAATATTTCTGTTATAATAAATTATCTTTGCTATTTTTTTTATTGGCAATAGTTATGTCAAACAAAAACAATAGAAACAGGTTTTAATATTTTAGTGTTGAATACATTCACGTTGCTGCGTTCACCAGGACGCATAGCTTAGCGGTCCGAACGCTTCGAAGGATTGCAAGAGACGTGAGTTCGAATCCCACTGCGTTCTAATTTTTTGTACGTTTTCTGTAAATGTCCTTTTTAATAGAAACAGTCCTAGCAAAGTAATAACGGTCCTTCCGGCTGAATATTATTGACCGATATGTCACAAATTGAGGAATGCTTAAGGGGACACAATAACTTAAAATTACTGGTTTATCAATTGAATTACAGATAATACTCTATGATTCCAGATGAATTAGGTTCTTAGGGAAGTGATTGCTCTAATTTAATAGAAATATATTTTCCATTAAAAAAGGTCATTAATATGATAAAACAACTTGTCTTTTCATTTAAAAAGTAAATAATAATTTTCTAAAATTGAAATAATACAAAATTGCTTCGCGATTTCAGCATAGACATAACCTTATTCAGAGAGAACTTTGTGTGAAGAGATTCCGTTCTCTGCTGTAAAAAAAAAAGTGAGTAAACAAAATCTTTTTCTGGTATTGCTGGTAACTATAGGCGGTAGAAAAAAGACGTACTATAATCTCAGGGTGGTTCTTCTAAATTGCCTATCTTTACGGGTACGGAGGCTTCACTAACGTTCCATAGTGGAATATCACCATTTATTTATAAGTTCACTATGTACAATGTACTGTTATGTGTAGTATGGCATATTTCATATTTAAATAATGGCCAGTTTAAATTGGCCCAGTGACACAAGCGTGTAAACAGCTGGTTGTGGGTTCGATTCCCACTCGAGGAGTGGAAATTATATTTCCATTTTCTTCGCTCTGGTGTCGATGTAATTAGGGAACGGAGTGTTTTAATACTAGGTTCCCTCTGCCTATCCCGCTGTGTGCGGGATACAGCGTGAAGCTAAAAAAAAAAATAATGAATAATCATATACTTATAATTTTGACTATAGACTAAAACTCTTTACTACCTATAGTACCTATATGTATAGAAAACACAAATTACAGGGCAATATTCTGATAAGTGAATGAGTAGTGATTCTAACTGCGGGAGGCCAATTGGGCCGCAATTTCTGCTCGACGGGACACCTAGTAGCTAATGTAGCTAGCTCTTGGAACACTGTTACGTACTTATGACTGACCTTACATTTTTTAATTTTAATTTAATATATAATATTATTTTAATATGTTTTTTTCTTACTGTGCATCGACCTCCTTGTGATCATACAAATATTTGCATATATTCTCGCGTTTTTTAAAAACTTATACTTCTGTATTATTTTGACTTTGGCTGTTTCTTCAGAGTTGCAAATCGCTATGGCACGTATTCTATATGTACCTATAAAATAGCATGTCCCTGATCTGACTGATTCATCATAGGCGGGTCGAGACTATAAGCGCATGATTTAGTTTAGTTTAGAGTAGATTTAATTTATGGCGTTGGTGCTCACTAAAAGAGGATATTTGGAAATTCAACCCCTAAGGATGTTAAGTCGGGGTTGAAAGTTTGTATGAAACATGAAACTTTAAATCTGGGTAATTAATTAAAAATTAGTACATATCTATTTCAGTGATTGCGAAAAATCTACCCCTTTAAGGGTGAAATAAGGATTGATGGTTGGTATGTAGACGTCGGTCGTCTTGATCACACGGGCGAAGCCGTGGGTAACTAAACTAGCGGCTTGCAATTATATTTTAATTGAAAAAACTTTCAGTGTGAAATTTGTACATAAGATTTAAGAACTGTACGAAGATGATAACAGTTTCTTAAAATGAAATTATTGTGAATCTCTAAAAGAGGGTCGTGGCACAGTGGGACAGCGTTTGACTGTAAACAAAAAGATGGTTGTAAAAACGAATCTTTCCTTACATACAGGTTTTACAGTAATAGTGTAACAAATATCGAACTGCAATGAATAGGAAATATATTCAATTCTTTTTTAAAGCTTATTTTTAAAACAAGCACAAACATTTTCTTGCACGACAAGGTGGTCAGAAAGAACCTAGTGTCAAAACACAATGTTTTCCACTTTTAGTTTTGGACAAACTTAATTCCCGCAGACTCAATTCTCATCTATTCCTCTGAGTAGAGGCGTTTCTAGTCTTTTAAAAAGGTGGTCAAAGCCACCTTAAAATCGGCTAAGCGCGAGTCGGAATACTGTTACATACGGAGATACTGAAACACGGCTAAAGTCAGTGAACCAAAAAACATGACGTCACAAGCAGCATTAAGTTGTGGGCATAGCCATACCCACTATGGTGGATCCTTGCCTCCGAATGGGTATCAAACTCACTACCAATTGTTTCTACAGTCTAGATACTGTCTTACATTTATAATTACCTTATTTTATTCTATTAATAATGTTATTTATGTACGAAATTAATGTATATATAGGTTGCCTTTACCGTTACATTTCTATTTTTAATTCTTCCTAATACATTCTGTACTTCCAATTCAGACGTAGAACTAAAGCACGAAACTTCGTACTCTCACCAATTGGCTATCACGACTTTTAAAGATTCTAGTGAATTGCAAAAAGATACCGATATGCAAAACCGATTTCCATACTAAATCTTTAAATTTAGTACCAATCAACTACACACTTTATGAACAATAAAATAAAGTTTCATTTACTTTACTATAACATAAGTTATGTGACGTTTCGCATTTTAAAGTATTTCCATTGTTATAACTTCATTTGCTCCTACGATCTTTTTATTTTCATTCAAATATTGATTTAAAGTGGCTTGTAAGTAGAAATGTGAGGAATTTTTACGATTTAAACGGGGAAGAAAAAAATACATAGCATCTTTAAACGCTCGCTTTGTAAGGTCTTTAAAATTTATTGATTCTACTTTTATAGGATAATAGCAGATGTAAACCTTGTAGGGAAATAGTTTTTTACGTGATAAATTCGTGTAGATATATTTTTTTAGTGGTTCTAAAGTAATAATATAGGCGCGATTCGTTGTGAGTTCGATTACCGTTCAGTGTAATATCATAATTTAATTATTTACATTTCTGTGCTCTAGTAAGTGAAACAAAAAGCAGCGTTGAGATCCTGTTAAGGTATGGAAGCGAACAAAGTGTCTTGACACTAGGTTCTTTCTGTCTTACCCAAAAAAAAAAGAAAAGCTAAAAAGAAGAATGTGACTGAACCTATTACTTATATTTAAAAATAATATATTTAATATTTTCACTATATTATGAAGCTAAAGCTAAAGGGCTGTTATTTTTTTTCCTAGGTAAAGTTAAAATTAACAAATTCTCTACGACAAAAATTTGTTAAAATAATTATTAAATTGTTGAAAATTTCGGAGGAATATATACCCATATAATTAAATTATGTGTTTATTTTTAATATAAAAGTAAAGTTAAATAGAGAAGGGAGTATCTTACCCCTAGGTTCTCTGACTTGGACCCTGGTATGGCGGAAAAAGCGTGAAGCTGTTAAAAATATATTAAGATTTAAATATATAAAGTAAAATTAAAAATAGCTTCACGCTATATCCCGCACACAGCAGGGTAGGCAGAGGGAACCTAGTGTTAAGACACTCCGTTCCCCACTTTCCACCGAATTCGGAGGCTTGCGTGTACTTGCTCGAACTTGCGTGTAATTTATAAAGTGAATGTAAAAAGACCTTCACACTATTATAGCAATTGTTCTTGGGTTCGATTTGGAATTGGTGAAATGATCAATATTTATATTATTATTATTCTAATTTTTGAATTAAATAATAAAAAGCGTAGCATTGAATTTTACTACTCAGCACTATGTATCTATCTAGAATTCGGGTGGATAATGGAGAACGGAGTGTCCTAATACCAAATTCTTCCTGTTTACCCTACTACGCGGTAGTTGATCTGTGATGAGCATAATTTTGTGCCATCCATAAAATAAAAAAAAAATTATATCCTATTAATATACAAAAAAAAAATTAGCTTCACTTATTCTTTATAATTTTGCACCGATTACAAAGCATATATCATTAAATTTATTCTTCCATACAACATTTAGTAAATACGAGTATTTACATTCAACAAGCTTCACAGTCTCTTTTTATTACATATCCATATAATAACGTACATTTTAGTGGTCCCCAGCAGGCCATATCTTCAACGCCTCTAAACTACTTAATAGAGCTATAATTGCGAGACGATTGCCCACCCTATGTCCCCTCCTTCCTTTCGAAGTGCCCCAAGTTTCTTAAGCTAATGGTTTATTATAAATATTAAATATGTATTTAAGCTTCATTATAAGCTATTATGAGGCGTAGTAGGATAGCGTTTGACTGTAAACGCGATGGTTGTAAGTTCGATTTCTACTCGAGGAACTTATTTCACTCTAGTACCAACGATAAAGTGCGGCGTTGAGTTACGCAACTAAACACATACTGGTACATACTGGTGTCAGGATTTCGGGTGGAAAGTAGACAACGGAGTCTTGACAGATTCTTTATAAATATCATGTTACGTGGGAAAAAATCGTTAAGAACTTTTTTATTAGATATAGATTTTCATGTTAAAGCTACACTATATTAGAGCTATGTTTAATTAGCTTCTGGTATCGTGAATTAACTTTTTTGGCATCGTCTGTTGACATATAGGAAAAAGGGAAGTGATAGTTGTATATAAAAAAAATAATAAGAAAATTATTATGGGGACATTTATTAACGTAATCCCCAGAACCCAAAACAATGTTCTTTTTTGTTTATCGTGTTATCGTTTGCACATGATAATCTCAGAAACGGCTTAACCAATTTAAATGCAGTTGTAACTTTTGTATTTTAGTAATTTTTCATAATATTTAGTGTTTTATTTTAATTGATTTATATTGAAAGCTTAATTTATGCAACGCTAGTCTATAATGTTTTAAAAAAAATATCATGTCTTATTATTTATAATATAAATAAACTTTCTTTTACTTACTATACGAAGAATATAGACTTATATTATAAATCTACTAGGGTATTACTTAAAACATATTAGAATATCTATATATCTACTTGTAATATCTGAATTTAGTATATTAATAAAAATCACGCTATATAAAAAAAATATTGTTTAATTAAACGAAAACGCTGCATAAACAAAACAACTCGTCAGAAAGTTATTTCATAAGGCAGCTCTTGTTAAGCGAAAATTCATTAGAAACTTGGCGGGCGGAGATTGCTTAATTTTCTTTAATATTAACTTGTACAGACCCCTTTTTAATTAATATCGACAAAATAGTCGAAGAGACCGCTAGCGTACTGATAAACATAATAGGGATGGGCCAAATGTTTGTTTTAAAAAATGTAACTTCACCTTTTTTTTCCGTATGGCGAAGTAAGTCAGGGAGGGACCTAGTGTCAATACACTCCGTCTTCCACTTTCCGCCCGTAATCGAGGCATTGCGAAGTGAGTGTTTGTACTTAAGGCTGCCCTTCGCATTTATTAACCGAGCGGAGACATGAACATTTAAATATAATAGTTTCTGTGAATGGGAATCAAACCCATACCCCACGTGTGACAGTTAGACGCTAGTCCACTCCGCCACGACAGCCTCGCAAAAATAAATCATATAAATCAAATAAATGGCTAAACTGGACTAGAGGACATATATGTATGCTATACTAAAATTTACCCATAAAGGACAAGTAGCTATTTTTTATTTTTATTTTCTTTGCTTGTTACAGAGACGAATTAGTGTAAAGACTTACTTTTACCTATCAAAAAATCATTAAATTTCTATTCTATATAAAAAAACAGTAAAAAGTGTATGTTAGATACTACATACATGTATATATTGAATATATTTACATGAAACAATACAGAAGAATGTATACAGAAGACCGAAGAGTATAATTTGCCACTTTGCTTGGCGTTTGTGGACTATGAAAAAGCCTTTGATTCGATAGAGACCTGGGCTGTGCTGCAGTCTCTCCAAAGGTGCCAAGTGGACTACAGGTTCATCAAAGTGCTAAGGAATCTATACGAATACGCCACTATGTCGGTCCGAGTACAAAATCAGAGCTCTAATCCTATCCAATTGCAACGAGGTGTAAGGCAGGGAGATGTAATTTCTCCGAAGCTTTTCACTGCGGCATTGGAGGATATTTTCAAGCTTCTGGAATGGAAAAGATACGGCATCAACATCAATGGCGAGTACCTTACTCATCTTCGCTTGATGATGTAGTTCTACTGGCTGAAACCTTGGAAGACCTGAACACAATGCTCGAAGATCTCAATAGTGTTTCTCAAAGAGCAGGTCTTAGGATGAACATGG
The DNA here is from genome assembly GCA_019049465.1 of Dryas iulia moderata. Taxonomy (NCBI): domain Eukaryota; kingdom Metazoa; phylum Arthropoda; class Insecta; order Lepidoptera; family Nymphalidae; genus Dryas; species Dryas iulia. The sequence goes on from CM032437.1 coordinate 6,591,102, forward strand.
ATAAGACGAAAATCATGTCGAATGCCCATGTTGTACCTGCTCCGATTAGCATTGGGAACACTATTCTCGAAGTTGTTGACCAATACGTATACCTGGGACATACAGTCCAGCTAGGTAAGTCCAACTTCGAGAAAGAGGTCTCTCGTCGAATCCAGCTCGGATGGGCAGCGTTCGGGAAGCTACGGTATATCTTCGCATCCAAATTACCTCAGTGTCTCAAGACGAAAGTCTTTGACCAGTGTGTGTTGCCAGTGATGACATACGGGAGCGAGACGTGGCCGCTAACTATGTGTCTCATAAGAAGGCTCAAGGTCACCCAGCGGGCAATGGAGAGAGCAATGCTTGGTATTTCCCTACGTGATAGAATCAGAAATGAGGACATCCGTAGGAGAACAAAAGTTACCGACATTGCTCGAAGAATTGCCCAGCTGAAGTGGCAGTGGGCGGGGCACATAGCAAGGAGATCCGATGGCCGTTGGGGCGGAAAGGTTCTCGAGTGGCGACCACGTACCGGACGACGCAAAGTGGGCAGGCCTTCTACCAGGTGGACCGATGATCTGGTCAAGGTCGCCGGATGCCGCTGGATGCGGAAAGCGCAGGACCGATCGTCGTGGAGATCCTTGGGGGACGCCTATGTCCAGCAGTGGGCGTCGAAAGGCTGAGACGACGACATGAAACAAAAAGAAAAATATAGGTAGATCAATGATCCTTATTTTTTTAATCAGTATGATAATAGTTTAACTAAACTCTCCGAAACTAGTATAATAGTAAAGACAATTAGTCGATTAGTAAAAACTATTAGACGTGATGAACATTTTCCATTGATATATGACAATCAAAGATCTGGAAACCGTGATGAAAAACCATTATGGCATAGTAAATCGACAGTTTGAAAAAACTTGTAATAGCTAGCCTACTTAAATAAACAAATACTTTGATATTCCTGCAGCTTCACGCCTTTTGACGCATAGCAGGGTAGGTATGAATGTAGTGTCAAGACATTACTCGCTTTCCTTTCCTTCCGCTTAGAAATCGAGACCATGCATATTGATTTGTGGAACTAAGCGTCGTGCCTTGACTTCTTATCTATGAGGAAGAATGAAAATAATTAAAATAATCTTTCTCACGAGTAGAAATTGAACTTACAACTGATCGTGTTTACAATCAAACGGTGTTCCACTGCGCCACGATGGCTTCAACTCTTGACAACTCAACTATTTTGATTTAATGAAAATTTATAGTAGATATATTATTAATATAATGAACAACATTATAAGAAACATTTTTCAGTATTTTCATTTTTCATTGAGCAGTTTTCACTGACAAAAAAAATATTAAAATAACATCAATAGACAATTGAATTAAAAGAATATACTTTTAAAAAAATATTTAATAGTGGTTCGGTTATCGAAGCCTTAGACTAATTTTTTTATAGTATCTAGCAAAGTACGTGGCAAAATTGGTTTTACTCACTCGCTCTCTTCGCCTCGAACTCGACTTTGGATGACCAAGGAACTACTCCGCCGACCATCCCGCGGTGCCAGTACGCAATGCTTGACGTAAAGTTTAGCCAAAAGGCTGTTCGTCGAGCTCTGTTTTCCTTGGATATCCAAAAGGCGAGTGGACCGGATGGCATTTCTCCTATTGTGCTCCGAACATGTGCTCCTGAGTTGACGCCGGTGCTAACGCGTTTGTTTCGGCTCTCTTACTCAACCGGCGTAGTCCCAGATTCGTGGAAGAGCGCTCTTATTCACCCGATCCCGAAGAAAGGCGATGGCTCCGATCCGACTAACTACAGGCCTATCGCCATCCCCTCCCTGCTTTCCAAAGTAATGGAGAGCATTATAAACAGCCAGCTTCTTGGTTATCTAGAGGATCACCAGTTGATCAACGACCGTCAATATGGCTTCCGCCATGGTCGCTCAACCGGTGATCTTCTGGTTTACCTAACGCACCGCTGGGCTGCTGCTATTGAAAGCAAGGGAGAGGGCCTGGCAGTTAGTTTGGACATGGCGAAAGCCTTCGATCGTGTGTGGCATAGGGCGCTCCTAGCGAAACTACCATCTTTTGGGCTTCCCGAGAACTTATGCAAGTGGGTCGCCAGTTTTCTCACTGGGCGTAGCATCAAGGTCGCTGTCGACGGTTTTTGCTCTGACTTTATGCCCGTGAACGCTGGCGTCCCGCAGGGCTGTGTGCTGTCCCCCACGCTATTTCTTCTGCATATCAATGACATGTTAGAAGACCCTAGCATTCATTGCTATGCGGACGACAGCACGGTGGACGCCGTATACACCGGCCGTGCAGGTCTTTCTCGGGAAAACGTCGACGAGAGCCGAACAAAACTTGTATCTTCTGTTGAGGCATCCCTCGTGAATGTCTCCTTATGGGCTGAAAGGAACCTGGTTCAATTCAACCCCCAGAAAACACAAGTTTACGCGTTGACCACTAAGAAAACCCCATTTGTCCTATCACCACTTTTCCAGAACACTCCCCTCCATGCCGCGCCCAGTATCAGCATATTGGGCCTGAAAGTTTCGAATGAGTGCCAGTATCGCGATCACTTGGAAAGTAAGGCCAAGTTGGCCTCGAGGAAGCTGGGTGTCATCGGTAGAGCTAGACAGTACTTCACGCCCAAACACCGATTGTCCCTTTATAGGGCCCAGGTGCGGCCTCATATGGAGTACTGTTCTCATCTCTGGGCCGGTGCCCCCCAGTATCAGCTCGATCCATTTGATCGCATACAGCGCAGAGCCACTCGAATTATCAGGGACCCAAGAATCTGTGCTGGGCTTGACACTTTGGCGTTGCGTAGAGACGTGTCCTCGTTATGCGTTCTCTATCGCATGTATCACGGGGAGTGTTCTGGAGAACTGTTTGACCTGATACCTGCCGCTGAATTCTCCAACCGCACAGTACGTGCCAGGTTGAAATATCATCCTCACCACCTGGATACCTGGCACTCCAGTACTGTGCGGTTTCGACGTCATTTCCTTCCACACGCCACTCAACTGTGGAATGGCTTACCAGCGGCGGTGTTTCCAGGTCGATACGACATGGGTACCTTCAAAAGGCGCGCTTACCTCCACCTCAAAGGCCGGCAACGTCCCTGTAGCTCCTCTGCTGTTGCACGGGGCCGTGGGCGACGGTGTTCACCTATCATCAAGTGACCCGGACGCTCGTTTGCCTTGTCCTTTTTTTATAAAAAAAAAAAAAAAAAAAAAAAAAAAAAAAAACTGATATTATTTCCTGTTGTTGTTTCAAATCAATTCCAATACAATAAGTTTCCCAGTATATATTATATTATTATTTCGACTCTGTGTAAACGAAGTGAGGCGTTGAATTCCGCCATAAAATATGCCAATTGTTTCTAATCTAAGGAAAATGGAGAATAGTGCGATGAAAGATATAAAAATAAGTAAAATACAACAATATTAAACACTTCTATAATAAGTTAAAAAATAAATCGCAGCACTAACACCACTTAGCCTACAATGTCTCAATTACTGGCGGAAAGTGAAGAATGGAGTGTCTTGACACTAGGTTCTCTCTGACTACCTTGCTGTGAGAGGAAATGCGTGAAGCTAGACATTTAGAAAACGTATAAAAAATTGAACGCAGTGAGATTCGAATCCGCACCTCTTGCAAGGCGTCCAAGCGCTTTCAAGACTCATTCCCAAGTCTGGTTTGCAAGAGACGTAGGTTCGAATCCCGCTGCGTTCAATTTTTTTATAAGTTTTCTAAATGTCTTTTCAATTTCTTAAGAGTGTGTGGTGTGTAATTTAAAACGTTAAAGTTAAAGCTGTAAAATAAAAAAAAAATTAGTATAATAATATCGACAAACGCGAACATCCCTTAGAATATTAATTTCAAAATTGGTTTAAATAGGTATTCGCTTGTTAGTCCGGGTCCGAAATGAACTCATTAAAACTATAAAAGCGGCGGTAATTAAGGCGGCCCTCGGTACTCCCCCGATGGGCGGCGATTTAGCCCCCACGATACCCTATATACTGTGGAACGTGGAAAATAATTGACTGAAAGTGACAGTTCATATATTAATTATTATGCTTGCTCGTAACACCATAATTAAAGCACTGAACTAAACTGAACTGATTAATTAATTAGGTATACGTATATCGTACCTATTTCTTTTGTAGATAAACAAATGTTATTGTAGCATAGTTGTAGGTTCGATACCTACTCAAGAACATGGTTATATTTAAATTATTTAAATCATTTCCCTTTGCTCTGTGAATATTCTCGCGCTATACATCGGCGTTAAAATCCGCCAAACAAAATTAATGGGAACCAAAGTACTGGTTTTCATGACACTTAAGTTATCATTGCCTTCCCTTCAATAGGTAAAGCGTGATGCAGGAAAAAAATAAAAAAATAAATAATAAAGTTTTAATTTTAAGCTTTTGGTTTGATTAAGACAGTCGTCATCGCCATAGTGCGATATTGAGATCCATCACTTAACACGCAATGTATTGGATTTAGGGAGAAAGTAGAAAACAGAATTTCTTGACAGGAGAAAGCGTGAAACAGGAAAAAATAAGATCTGTATCCTTACTTTAGTTATTTTTGGGTTTATTTGTCTATGTATTTCGTAACAAGAAAACATATTAACGATACATAATATCCATGTTAATAAATTTTACTGTAGATTGACAACTAACTTTACAACTCCTTATCGGCCTCAGTTAAAACGAATGACTTTTAAAGGTCAAATTAAGACTGATATTCAATTAAATGGAATTTACATGATATAAATGGGAAAATTGACATATTTGTTTATGTACAACGCTAAAGCAGATTACATTTAAATATTACGCACCTGTGTACCTCGTTGCACGCACCTATTACCTCATAGATCGAGGTCAATACCTTCCTACTTAAGTCCTAGTAAATATAGTAAAAGACCTATATTTAATAATCCATACTTATATTATAAATGCGAAAGTCTATTTGTCTGTCACGCTTTCACGGCTTATTTTCTGATCCCATTTTGATGAAATTTGGAATGTTAGTAACAAAAACCCCAGTGTCAAAAATAGGCTACTTATTTTTCCGAATATCCACCTCTTTATATGAAAAATCTAAACCGCTTGACCGATTGTAATGAATTTTGACATAGATATAGTTAGTCGTTGTAGTTATTCGTATATGGTTGGTTGTATAGTCCAATGTCACACAGAGGCTACTTTATTTTTTAAAAATTCACCCCCGAGGGTTGCAATATAACGAAATAGTTACGTAGTCCACGCAGCAAATCCGCGAGCGAGCCGCTAGTATCCTATATTATAAAAGAATGCAATGTTTTATTTAATAATGTAAACAGTTAAGAAACTTTTTCCCGCACAGCAGGGAAGTCAGTGAGAATATAGTGTTAAGACACTCCGTTCTCCACATAATGGAAAAACGCCGCGCTTTGCCTCGATACCAGGGCGAAGAAAATGGAAAAATCTATTTTCCATTTTCCATTTTCTTCGCCCTGGTATCGAGGCAAAGCGCGGCGTTAAGTTCCGCCACTTAACACGCAATGCCTCCGAATTCGGCTGAAAGTGGGGAACGGAGTGTCTTAACACTAGGTCCCCTCTGTCTACCCTGCTGTGTGCGGGATACAGCGTGAAGCTGAAGAAAAAAATATTGTAAAATAACATCAACACATCTAGCAACATTACATCTGGCGTTCAGGCTTTATTGCCGGCGACATTTTATCCCGACAGCGGTAATTTTCAACTAATAACCTGTTTAATTTTCACTGCCTTTGGTGCTTTTACGACTATAATATAGATATGCCTAAATATAAAATTAATATCGTTATAAGATTTTAATGTATATTTTCTTTTAAAAATTTAAATCATATATAAATGTTAATATTTAAATGGTATATAGATCAATTATTTTTTGTTTGTATTATGTATGTTAATTTGAATTTACACCTATTTGTTAGTGTAGTGTCATCTATAAAAGTTTCAGATGGTCTATGGTAGTATGTACTATGAAGCGCTGATCACCCGCACAACGTGCTAGTTTGATCTTTGGCGAAACAACTAAGTAGTTGGTCTAATTAGTGATTGAACTTATAAGTGGTTGAACTAATGAGTGATTGAGCGAGCGAGCGAATATTAGATATTCCTCTCCTCAAGTGGTAATCGAAACCACGACGAGTCATTTAGTCACATTCGTGCCACTGCACCACGACTGGCACTGGCTTCTCTTATATATTTTATACTAGCGGCCCGCTCGCGGCTTTGCCGCGTGAACTACATAACTGCTTCGTTATATTGCAACCCTCGGGAGTGGGTTTTTGAAAAATAAAGTAGCCTATGTTTAAGCTTAGATTATCAACTATATTTATGCCAAAATTCATTAAAATCGGTCAAGCGGTTTAGATTTTTCATATAAAGTTTCATCTCCTATTTCAACCCTTTAGCGGTTGATTTTTAAAAAGATAAGTAGCTTATGTTAGACCCAGTCACTTTTACTACTTTCATTCTAAATTTCATCCAAATCGGACCGGTAGATTAGCCGTGAAAGCATGACAGACAAACACACAGACTTTCGCATTTATAATATAAGTATGGATACAAAAAGAATTTATTTAATCTATATTATGGGAGCTATTTTTACTTTATACGAGTATGTATATTTTAACATTTTTTTAAAAAAATATGATTACTTTTCTGTCTTGCCAAAAGATTGTTCTTAGATGCAATCTTTGGATTTCTTCTAAGAATAACCACAGTAATTTATAAGAATCGCTTTATAGGGGTGACAATAAAAATAAGTTATAATAACTACAGCTGGATATAGAACGTACGGTTTAGCGGTCAGAGCACTTGGATAGTTCTTAAAAGATGCAGGTTCGTGTCTCTTTTCAAGCATATGTGTTCCTTGTTTGAAGGATAACATTATAGGAATATTTCTCTAAGTTACTTTTTAGCTTCACGCTGTATCCCGCACACAGCAGGGTAGGCAGTGGGAACCTAGTGTTAAGACACTCCGTTCCCCACTTTCCGCCGAATTCAGAGGCTTGCGTGTTAAGTGGCGGAACTTAACGCCGCGCTTTACCTCGACACCAGAGCGAAGAAAATGGAAATATAATTTCCACTCCTCGAGTGGGAATCGAAGCCACAACCAGTCGTTTACAGTCACACGCTTGTGCCACTGGGCCACGACTGGCCACAAAAATCTTCTAAGTTACTTTGATAATTAAAGAAGACGAAATTTTAAACATTTAATCAACACATTAAAATTTGCTGGCTCGAATTCTTTGAATAAAATCTTACTTAAATCTTATACATACTTAAAGCATCCGATAGTATTTAATTAATGACATAACAAATAGTATTCATATTTTATTAAAAAGAGGAGGCCATCTTGATGCACTGGAAGCTGTCCAATCGAATACGCAAGCATCACTTTTACAGTAAGATGCTGATCTAACTGTAAAAGTGATGCTTGCGGATTCGATTCCCAATCAGGGGAGGTTTTATATATTAATTTGATTTTTCCTCTTTGGTATCTATGACAAAGCTCTGTAGTGGGTTCCGCCACTTAACACGTAACGTTCTAATTTTGGGAAGGAAGTGGAGAACGTAGTTTCTTGTCACTAGATTCTTTCTGATTATCTTGGTAAGGGAGAAAAAAGCATAGAACTGCAAAAATAAACAAAATGGCGGGTATTGGCACGTCGACAATAAAATTGAAATAATATGTTACATGAATTTTATACATAAAATTTTCTAAAGAATATCAACATATCAAAAGTGTGACTGTAAATGCAACTGTTTGTAGGTTCGATTTCTACTCGAGGGATTTAAATATTAAATATTTCATTTTGTTGGCTCTGGTATCGAGATAAAGCATGTTGAGTTCCGCCACTTAGCACGTGATGCCTCCAGAAATCGGCGGAAAGTGGGAAACGGAGTTTCTTAACATTAGATTCCCTCTATCTACCCTGCTGTGTGCGAGATATAGCGTGAAGCTAAAAATATATAAGTATTTAAAACCTTCAATTCAATATTAACATCATAGTCAAATTATATTAAAATTTAACAAAAAGATATATTACCAAAACCATTATCCGCCGTTTAGCTTAATTATCCATTGTTCGTAACAATCATTTATCATAAAATTTTAGATCTAAAACAAACAACGTAATAAGATGCAATCAATTACGAGCCGACAATAAATCACTAGTAAACGATTGCCGTTTATAAATTCTCTAAGTACGGCTTAGCGCTTACTCTAATCAGATTTACTCATATCTTTACAAAGGACACGTGTACTCAATAGGACTAAGGGTGTCGTTTAATATGTACAAAATAGAATATAAATATATTTTTTTTATAGCGTCACGCTATATCCCGCACACAGCAGGGTAGGCAGAGGGAACTTAGAGTTAAGACACTCCGTTTCCCACTTTCCGCCGAGTTCGGAGGCATTGCGTTTTGGGCAAAGGCAGGTGGCGGAACTTAATGCCGCGCTTTGCCTCGACAACAGAGCGAAGAAAATGGAAATATTAAATATTTCCACCCCTCGAGTGGGAATCGAATCCACAACCAGTCGTTTACAGTCACACGCTTGTGCCACTGCTCCACGACTGGCCCCAATTTTTTTTTTATATTTTAATAATGCAGATTTCTTAAAGATAAGGTCATCGTGGCACAGTGGATTATATATGATTTTCATTTCTCCGCTCTGATACTTTAGACAAAGCGCGGCGTTAAGTTCTGTTAGTTAATACGTTGTATCTCTATTTCTGATGGAAAGTGGAGAATGAAAAAAATTGGCACTAGGCTCTCTCTGATTACCCTCGCGTTGCGGGAAAAACGTAAAGCTTTAGTAGGCCTTTTTGTGTTTATGTTTTTTAATACATCTCATTTAGACATTTTTTTTATAAGAAGAAAACTGGAAGCTCCAGTAAGCTATATTACAAAATTTATAAACTTGAATTATAATATTTAAAATATACTATAATAGGATAGAACCCACAGGCGTCTAATCAGCAGCCCCTTACTAGACTACCAGTTTATTTAAACACTTTATTCCAGTTTGATGCCTTTTCTTTTTAAATATCCCTTATAATATATGATATATAAAATTACCCAGAGTGGGAATTGAACCTGCAACCAACCACGTTTCCACTCAGACACTGTCCCACTGCGCCGAGGTGGCCTTATAAAATATAGGTAGTTTTTCAAAGTATACTCAACGTTATAATCTAAGAATTATAACAAAGCTTGCATATTTAAAATGCCAAATGCAAAAATATTTAGAAAATGCAAATCGCGTGCAATAACAGTATAAAAATATGACTTCATATCGTAATTTTCCTGTAGCACACATAAAGACCAATTAACTCCATAGAATTTAACCATAATCTTAAATTAATGCATTTCTTTTTGTGCTGATGCTGAATAGCATAATATAGCTTTTATCACGATATGCGTTTGAAGTTTACGACTGCTGCCTTAAAATTCACGAATTTAATTTGTCATTTAAAGTTGAGACTTATTTGTTTGTGTTAAAGTTTATATTTCTATGAACACACGTTATCTATATAGGTATTAACATGACAAAACGTTCATTCATCAAACATCAACCCGCTGTGATTGCAAATCTGATAAGGATTGGATTTTGGTGAATTATATAGAGTTGTTTTTACAATTATTAAAATAAAATATTATATAATTTTATATGAAAAAAATGACATATCTATTATTATTTTTAATTATTATTATTTTATTAAATATAAATATTATTAATATTGTAGTATTCACTATATCAAAGAAAGACGATTTCCGGTTTAATTTCAACAACTCTACATAGTTCCATATAGCAAATCCTAATCGAGATAACGAACTAGCTAATTATATTTAACTAGCCCTTTCATCAGCCCTTGATAAATGTCACGTATACTTGCATAATACATATTTTGTAATCCGTTATATTATTTTTAATTTAGTTTTGACTAAGCAGCTTTAAACTAGGCAAATAAATATATTTACAATTCACTCCGTCTCCATTCTTTTTCACACTATCTCGCGGAACTACCGTAGACTACGTACACTATGGGCATGCCCACAACTAAATTGTTTGTGACGTCATATTCTCTAGTCTAGACACTAATTTATTTAAGTAAGCCGGATTTTGATACCACCGTATTTTCTTTATAAAATGGCTAAATATTAGTTCGAGTTTCTCAATTGTAATTATCTCCGTGTTCACTCCGACTCGCACTTGGCTGATTTCAAGGTGGCTGTGACTAGCTTTTTTTCTTCTTTAAACAACGTGCTGAATAATGCCTCAAAATCAGTAACACATATATTAAAAATAGTGACAAAAATATTAGAAAGAGTATATTTCAGTCTTTTACCACACAGAAGGGTGGTCAGATAAAACTTTATGTTAAGACACTCCGTTCTTCACTTTACGTCCGAATTTGAGCAGAGGCACAAAATGTGGCTAAAGCGACTGGTTGTGGGTTCGATTTCCACTCGATGAGTGGAAATATTTAATATTTCCATTTTCTTCGCTCTGGTGTCGAGGCAAAGCGCGGCGTTAAGTTCCGCTACTTAACCTTCGAATTCAGCGGAAAGTGGGAACGGCATGTCTTAACACTAGGTTCCCTCTGCCTACTCCGCTTTGTAGCGGGATACAGCGTGAAGCTAAAAAAAATGTTTATTATCACTATTTATAAAGACTATTAAAGTCATAATAGAGTTCGTAGGTAACAAACAGAAATATTCTTCAGTATATATACTTAGTCCTAACAGATTATGCAGAACAAAATAATTCCCATGTCAAATAGACTCTTCGTCTGCTAGTTTCGATATAATTCTTTTATTTATTCGACTCCGCTGACAATAAGCTCGTATATTATCCAGTTTTGTTGCAGAATTCAAATTTATGACACGCGCGCTTCGAACACCATTTGTATTGGTCGTGCAAAACAATGACAAAAAATGTGGCTTCACGCTTTTTCCCTCATAGCAGGGTAGTCAGAGATAACCTAGTGTCAAGACACTCCGTTTTCCACTTTCCTTCCAAAATGGAGACGGAGAGTTTTAATTGGTTTGGCATTCAACGCTTTGTCTAAGGTATAACATAAGGTAGTGGAGAAATGAAAATAATAAATAATTATTACCTCGAGTGGGAATCGAACCCATAACCATCGTGTTTAAAGTAATACGTTGTTCAATAATGCCACGACGGCCTCGCTGGCGTTGTTAAAATTGTTTTTTTAGCCCAACTAATATTATACAACTTTAAGTTTTTGCTCATAGTCGGAGTCAACCTAGTGTCAAAACATTCCGTTCTCCACATGCTGCGACATTGCATCTTTAGTTGCACATCTCAAAGTCGTGCTTTGCGGTGCTAGAGAGGGCACATTAAAATAATTTTGAATATTTACCCAAGTGTGAATCTAACCTACTAATAACCTGCTAACCTACCTACCAATGGCGTTTACATAAGACAGTTTAATAAAACCATATCCAGTAGCTTTATGTTAGCCAGTGTTAGGCAAAATTTAATCGCAATTAACAATTTAACATTTGTTTGTACGAAAATCATAATTAACAATTAATCCTTGTTAATTGTCGTGCAAAAATTAACAACCATTTCATTTTTAGCTAATTGTGATTTTTGTGTATGTATGTACCTATACACAAACAAATGATGAATGATGAATATATAATTGTTAATTGCGATTAAATTTTGCCGAACACTGGTGTTAGCTTATTAAAAAGGATTTTTTATTTCTATACACCACTATCTAAGTGTCACGAATATCTATTTATCAATCTATATGAGAGAATCTGTCTTTTGTCTTTCGATATGCTTAAAAATTTGGACTCGTGTCAATATTAGATAACAATACTTAGAATATTTTTATAATATGACTGATATCCTTGCCAAGACGATAGGAAAATTTTAAGCGCGTTCCTTAGAGATCTCTTTTGTAATATTTACAAATACATAACATTTATTTAATTAGTTATTATATATACAATATTTGTGACTTTTTGAGACAGTTGGATATAGGTTGTATTTCCATTTGGAGAAATGATTAAATTATTTTCGTTTTCAGACGCTGGCAACTAAACAAAGCGCGGCGTTAAGTTCTGCAACTTAACATACAGTGTCTCAGATCGGAAAGTGAAGCTTATTGTGGTGTAGAAGAATCAAGTGATATTATTGTTATTTATCGAATCCTAAACAATGATCAACAGCTATTTACCCTTCGTTCTAAAATGGATATTTATATTATATTTTGCTTAAAACATTTTAGCTTTTCCATACATATATAGTTACGCAAGATTACACTATATACACAAGACTGCTTTGTTTTTAATTAGACTATATGCCTATATTATGTAATTAATGAAAGCTATAACATCAATGTCAATAGTAGTAAAGCAGCCTTTTCCTGTATAGCGGAGATAGTCAGAAAAAACCTAGTGTCAAGACACTCCAATCTCCACTTTACACCTAAAACATAATCTTTTTATGTGTAGTGACTGAATTTATCGCTCAGTTTTGTCTTAGGTGCCAGTGAAGAAATGAATATAATGTTAAAATATAATCATTCCTTCGACAGCAAATTCAACCCATAACCATCGCATTTTGCATCAGTATCTGTTTGTCAGTAACTGTTTCACTACTTTATTTTTAACCAGCTCACCGCATGATTTTGCACAAAAAAGTTCTTCCCCTATATTGTTGTTTATCGGAAAACTAAATTTATATTCTGAAATTCATCCAAATCGAGCCAGTAGATTAACGGTGAAAGCTTAACATACAGACAGATCTTCGTACTTATAATATCAATATAGATATACTGACACGTGTACGTATATTACAATTCAAACTAACTCTTTTGCCAATTAATGAAACCTATAACACCATTGTTAATAGAAGTTAAGACCGATTTCAAATCGTAGTGGGAGTAAAATTAGCTTTAAAAACCACTTTAATCGCTAAAGGCGCGAGGTACAGACGAATCAATTAAGACAATAATGTGGTCTGGCTAGATAGTATCGCAATCAACTCGATAGTGGCTTTCTCTGACTATGAGAGCTAAGCGGTACAACAGCCAAGTAAATATAAAGATATAAGATATTTTAGTTTTTAAATATTTTTAGTATTCATTATTACTAATTAGAGGCCAGTTTTGGCACAGGGGTACAAATTGTGACTGTTTTTTGGCACAATATTCCTTCTGGGGTGCCCCTGCGATTTTATACGGATGACACCACAGAAATTTTGCTAGGCAATTACTTTAAGTTGTATTTCAATAAATACAGATATATTTTGACTGAGCAATCCATACTTATATTATAAATGCGAAAGTCTGTGTGTTTGTCTGTCACGCTTTCACATAAAGATGAAATTTAGAATGAAAGTAATAAAAGTGACTGGGTCTAACATAGGCTACTTATTTTTTCAAAAATCAACCTCTAAAGGGTTGAAATAGGGGATGCAAGTTAATATGAAAAATCTAAACCGTTTGAATTTTGGCATAAATATAGTTGATAATCTAAGCTTAAACATAGGCTACTTTATTTTTTTAAAATGCGCCCTTGATGGTTGCAATATAAGGAAATAGTAGACGCGGCGAAGCCGCGAGCGGGCCGCTAGTAAGAATATAAGCCATAAGTTGTATAATGTACTTTAGAGCTAGTAAAAGAATACCGTTTTTTCCCGTGGGGGGACGGGTTAAATTCTTAACCCGACCAAAGTTTTTTAACCCGTGGGGGGACGGGTTAAGAATACAATTTCCCCCGCCGCTGGGTAGCGTCCCGTAAAAGGCGGGTAACCCAGTAGTTTGGTGGTAGGAGATTCGTTCTCCGACTGGCTCGCGACCACTATCATGTCAAAGACGAACCGCCAAATATCTTATGATGTGTTCCGGTTCGATGGCATGTAAGCCAGCTCTCCCTATTCCCACCATTCCCATCCTTCCTCCCTCCTTCTGTCCTATATTCCCAAGGCTGGCAACGCACCCATAACTTTAATGTTGTGGATGTCTATGGGCGAAGGTAACCACTTAACACCAGGTGGGCGTTCAGCTCGTTTGCCTCCTTTATACCATAAAAAAAAAAAACTTATCATTATGACTGTAAACGCGACTGGTTGTGTGTTAATTCCATCACTTAACAGTATTTCGGACAGAAAGTGGAGAACAGAGTGTCTTAACACTAGGCTCTCTCTGACTAACCTGCTATGCTAGAAAAAGCATGACGCTGTAAAATTTAATTCCTGCTCAATAAAACCGCATCCCAATCGATATACATATGTATATATTTGCTTGCCATTGCAAGCTGATTGCTCCAATACATTCAACAGGAATATAAAGCGAAAATAAGTATTTGTAAGCTCGTTTGCGGCGTTATATCTCCAATCTTGAGGCGGAGTTAAGATAACGAATCGTTATTGCTGGACAGTTCTTATCACTAATTCTAAGTTTATAAATAATACTGATAATAATATATTTTATAAACTTTATTATGGCTACAATCATTTGCTTCGTGTTTGTATTATCTATAAGATTAGGAAACTGAGCCCATCGTGGTGCTTTGGGAGAGTGTGATTGTAATCCTGATTGGTTATGGATTCGATGCCCACTTTGTGAAATAAGGTGGTTTAATTATTTTTCTATGACTAGTTCTGGGTGAACAAGACAAAGTACGGCGTTCTAGTCCGCCACTTAACACGCAATGTTTTAAATTCGTCTGCCCTACTGTGCGGGAAAATAGATGAATAAATAAAAAACTACTTGTAAACATTTTTTACAAAAATGTCTTTAGGAAATTTAATTTCTACATTTTTTAATTTATACCTCTTTAAGTGGCGATTGAGCTCAAATTAATTATTTCGAATGTTCTGATGCATGGAAAACTCTCGGATAGATAAGAGTTAGGAAATTTTAGCTAGCTTATTGCTCATCACTGATGAATGTAAGTCTCTCTCATAAAGCTTCACTACTCCGCTAATTTTATTAGTGGTTAGTAATCAAAATAAGATATATTTTACAAGAGTGTTAGCTTATAGATTTATCTATTTATATTTAACATTTTTAATTTTTATGTTAAAAAATACATATTGTGAAAATTAATAGCATCTTATCATTATCTTATATACATCTTATAATTTTGTAAAATTTAATCATGTGTCTGTAGCAATTTCACGCTATTAAATAACATGGTAGTCATAGAGAACCTAGTGTCAGGATATCCGGTCTCCAATTTGATTCCCTTAGTCAATGTCAATGGCAATGTCTTGAACATTGCATGTTCATAGCCGCACTTTATTTTCGGCGAATATCGGAGAAATAAAATATTTTAATAGTAGTCACTCCCCTGAGTGGGAATCGAACCTACTACCAAATGTGTTTACAAAATCTCTTAAATTGCGCCACAATAGCCTCTGTTAAAAATTATTTATATTATTATATATTATATAGTTATTTAGTTGACTATATTAAATATTAGTATGTTGTTTTAGCCCTTAATCATTTAATCTATGGCTACACGCTTAGAATATACTTACAATGTAATAACTATTTATTAACAATCCATAATATTTCATCACAGAATCCCTTTCACTCACGTCAAGTCAGGTTATATGTATATTTTAATATAATATAATCACCTACTTGCTGCGATAGCTTTATTAGTTTAATTAATTACTGCTTTTGAATCATTACACGAACACCCGTCAGCCCGGCCCGATTACACCGCCGGGCATGATAAATGGCCACTAAATGTAGCAATAGGTTTTATGTTATTTAATTCTTGGTAAAGAGTGTATCTATTTACTTTATATTAAGTTACATTATAAAAATAATATAATTTGTCAATATTTTATTAAAATTTATTTACCAGGCATCAATATTTCGAATAACTTTGCAATAAAAAATTTCAAACAAAGGAATTTAAGCTCACGTAAAGCAATAACTCAAAACAATATCTCATCTCTCGGCGCGCTAGTTATGAGCGCGGCCAAACCAAAACAATTACTTAATGTCAACGAAAAAGATAATTTAATAATTGTTTTCAATGATATATGACGGGTCCACGCCCACCTGGGGTCCCAGTACTAAAATAACCGATACTTCTTCGACCCTTATTTATGCAGACCGGCGCAAGTTACATCTTATTCTGTACGCCGTCGTGCATTTGTTAAAAGAACACGGTAATAGTCGCTCCGAGATTTCTAATGTCTCAATTTCACTTTCCAACGAATACAATCTCAACCTTATTATTGACGGTTTAAGCTTAAAGTAGCGTACCGCTTACAATGCACGAAGTTTCAACGCTAAGTCCGAAACGCTATAACAATGGTAAAGGACTTTAATCGAAATTGGAACTTAGATCGTTCGGTTTCAACTTTAAGTCGGATGTCCTCAAGGGATGGACTTAAATTATGTCTTGTTTAATGAGTCGGAATGGTTCTTGGAGCAAAATGGCGTAACTTAAAATATAATACAAAGAAATATTTACCATATGGCTCAATAATACGGTTAATTTTTGGTGAATTTTATTTGGATGTAAGAACTTAACAATGTTCATCTAGTTTGCGAGATGTTTTCACCGAGAACACAGTCATGTAACTAATGCAGAGAATCTACATATCATTAAGAGATGTAGGCTCGTTATACGTGTGTAGCGCTTTGTTTCTTATATTTATCGTTCGATATGTACGTATTTATGACATGAAGCTATAGCCTACATTACTATGCAATGCTATACGCCCGGACCGAATAAGCTTGTTTTCAGACGCCTTTTGTGAAAATATGAGTTCGTGTATTAATGTTATGGTCCCTTTGTCTATATTGAAATTGAATTTATTGTATCGCTTTTTGAAAGGCGATATTGTCAACGGATTTTCTTATTGTAAAGTTGATTTGTAAGCGAATGGCGAATGGGTTTAATATTATAATCGTAAGTTTGGTTGATTTATGCTAATGATAAGAAATAATAGATATCTTAAAAGATTTCATATATACATGATAATAAATTTTCTATTACCAAAATAATTAATGACATACATTTCTTGATAATTTGTGCAGGTGTTTAAATCTTTTAATCATCGAGTTATCGTCAAAAGTGTTTAATATAAACAGAATCGTGTAAAGTCTACAGTTAAATCAATGTTTGCTTGATCGTCATTAGCACGTGTGGCGTGACTGCTAGCAATTTACATTTGATTGGAGAGTCACAAGGCTTCAGCTACTTGTTTAATGTTTCTTTGTTCAATATGAGATGCATTTTGTAATTTTAAGTCAACATTTATAATGTGTTTTTTTTCTATTTCTGTTACATTGAGCTGGTTTCTGGTTTCATTTAGTGAATGTATTTGCTAAGACTAAAAAAAATTGAAACAAAACAAGATATATATTTATAAATGTATAAATTATATTTAATAATTTATATCGCGCGCTCGATTTCGTCCGCGTAGTTTTAACAAAAACTTATAATTCTAAAATAAAAGCATCCTAAATATTTAGCATTACCTATACCTATAACATTTTCTATTTTCCATTGAGTAACACCGTAACAGGCTAGACTTTGTAGATATTCCAGAGATTAGCCGAAACAAGCAAATAGATAAATTAAAATTGTTGTTTAGTAAAAGCGGTTATTTTAATATTACAAGTAGAAACTCCAAGCCTCAGTTAGCATTTTTAACGAACAGCGATGTCCTTAAGCGAATATATGTTTTTCTAAATTCACTATGAAATAGATCTTACCAACAGCAGTTGAATAAATTTAGAAATAAAAAATAGTTTTAGATATTTTTTCTTTGGCTACTCTTTAAGCTTGATCCACCTGACTTCGCGGGTAGCCTCAATGGTGTGTGTAACCCATTAGAGGTCCCAATAATGTTAGGTGTTTGTTCAGGCTAAATGGGGAACAACGTGTGAAATTATCGAAGATGCTTTGAGCACACCTAAGCTCAAAATCAACATATGGACAGCATATATGTAAGCTAATTGGTAATTGATGGAATTACGAAACTTGTTAATTTATTATACATCGTAAGTATGTATTTTGTGTTATGTTAAAAAAAAATTGTTTCTTCTTTACATTCTCGGGCTGTCTTCCATTTTTTCTTGATTTAGGGATATATCAGGAACATATTATTATACTAGATTGCAAATATATGTACCAGCATGTGGCGATCGTAGCGCTTTATGACAGCATCTGAATACGCGATAATTGTAAGTTCAATTCGCAGTTTAGGGAATTATATTCAAATGATTAAATATTAAAAACACATATTTAAATATTATATAATTATCGCAAATAATAATACAAAACGCGGCGACTTCCAGCATTCAACATGAAATGACTTAGATTTAGACAAGTAAAGAGTGGAATGCCTTGCTCTACGATTGCTCTAGATAAGCAATCTCCCGAAAATATGATATTATGTCGTATGTTGTAGTCTATTTCAAACGAACTATTAGCTAGTTATAAATTTATAGTTTCAACAATGAACAACCTGGTAATTAAAAATTAATAAAATTATACTAAGACGAATAAATTATACATAAGCGGAATAAGTGGACCTGAATCCACCGTTGTGGGTAATATGGTCCATGCCTACAACTTAAATTGCTTGTGATGTCATATTTTTTGGTCTTTGGATTTCAGTATCACCGTATCACCATAATAAAATGAAAAAAAGAATTTCTCTATTTGAATTATCTCACTGTTCATATTCTGACTCGCACTTGGCCTATTGTAAATGCCTATGACTACACCCTTTATGAAGGCTAGATTTACTCCTGAATATATACTGAATATATACTTTTTATTTATATACTTACGCACACATGAGACGATCATATGTGTGTTTTTTTTTATTGTTCCACTCGTTAGTTAATTTTACACTCCAGATCAGACTTTTAAGCTTATAAAAGTGGCATAAATTTAACGAAACTAGATAAATATGTGAAATTGTAATTCATATAATTCATTATAGTATAAAATTCTAAACATAAATAACAAGATTAATGTAATCTTTTCTCAAACACGATTAAGCAAATACGAAATGACAAAAGAAATACATAAGGACATAATATTTTAATTCTAAATCATTCAACGTCAATAAGCACTAATCTCTCACAAGTCATTACCTCACTCAAGGTAGGTACTGTAATAATCATTTATTATAACGTACTGCGTAACGTGTGAAATATTGTAAAATGTTTGTTTCCATTATTCTTTTAGTCTCAAATTTGTTTGCTACTTATCAAGTAAAGAGATTTTACTAACGAAGTCCTAAATTTAAAAAATATATATAAGTATAGGTTTTTCCATTAATAAACAATGCATAAACACTTCAAATTGTTAAAAATGGTCTATACAACTTAGTGGCGCAGTAGCACGAACGTGTGACTGTAAACGACTGGTTGTGGGTTCGGTACCCACTCGAGGAGTAGTAGTATTTCATATTTCTATTTTCTTCGCTCTGGTGTCGAGGCAAAGCGCAGCGTTAAGTTCCGCCACTTAGCGCGCAATGCCTCCGACTTCGGCGGAAAGTGGGGAACGGAGTGTCTTAACACTAGCTTCCCTCTGCCTACCCTGCTGTGTGCGGGATACATCGTGAATCTAAAAAAACTTAACTTAAACGTATTTTTGTTATAAATCCCTTTTCTTCTTAACAATAGAAAGAAACGACGTACACGTAGAAATAAAAATAAATCGTAGAAAATTCACGTGTTATAATGGAAATATATTTCGATAAATATACTTAGCGATTTTTCCGCGTCAATGTTAATAATGTTCTGATAGGTAGACGTTAGCTTTATCAATGCCGGTCGGATGCCTCCATACGCTAATGTCAAGCTAATGATTTTTTTGTAGGAGGAGATGGAACTGTAAATGTTACCCTTTGTTTACATTTTATACAGGAAAATATTGAGTAATTTAATGTTTACCATTATTATACAGTTTTTCTCGACTCACGATATAACGCATTCAAAAATATATATTTTTTATGTCTTAATTGGTAGTAAGAGTGGTAGTCCTACAGACGCTCTTCTAAACTGTATAATTATAGACTTTGATTCATATCAATATCTTTCAAGTTTTTTCCTGCGTGGAGGGATAAGAATATAGGAATATACCTGCCTATATTACCATACCTTGATATCAAGTTCTTATATAATAAATGAAATATGTATACAATATTTCCAAATTGGGGTGCAAAGTGGTGCAAAATCTATTGAGTGATGGAACTCAAGCATTGTGAGTTGTATTAATACCAGATAATGATGATTATCATTATCCATAAGAAGGAAGTAGGTAGGAAGAATAATTAATTCTTCTTACCTTAAGGTTGAAGACAAAATCATAGTATTTGTCAAATATGTTTATTATAATTTAATTATGTATAACATAATTTGTAAATAACAATATTATGTAATAATTTAGAAGTGATCTTTACAATTTACTCAAAGATCAACATACAATAACAGTAGTGCACAGTGACCACAATAACACGCCGACCTCGCACCCCACGCTGAATAATTCATAACTAAATTAATAATAACGATATAATACAATAATGCACCGCTCCCCACATTCATAACACTATCCATTACAACATTAATAAAAAATTCAAATGAGCTTACAACCGTAATCCCAGCTTTAAACTGTTTGGATTTCTCACATTAAAAAAAATACTAATAAAATTTGATTTAATTTGTGTGGGTGGGTGTACTTAATCGTGGCCGGCGGTGTAATCTCTTGTGTGAAAAGTCAATAGTTTGTTATTTAGTAATATTAAGTAAGGAATTTCGGTATTTTTGGTGAATTATGATTTTATTGAGTTATTAAAGAGTTTTTGTTGCGGTAAACAAATATGTTTTCATAAAGCTTCCTAAGATAAAATCTGTGTAACGCATAGATACAATGTTTGTTAAAGATAATGTTTGTTTAATGTTAATGTCTAAGTATTCTCTATGATGATTCAGTGTTGCTTTTGCGTTGCGTTGGTATTTGTAGTTTATTGTAGCTTTCCTGTTATACATTTTTAAACGATACAATCCAATGGCCTTTCAAGATGTCTGGGTAAATGAATAAAGAAGTTAACATACTAATATTGTTATGATGTGATGATTAAGTCATCTAATGAGTACAATTCATATATATCTGTGAATGCGATTGGTTCTGGGTTCGATCCTCACTAGTGAAATAGTAATATTAAATATATAAGTAATCTGCGATTTACGTTTCTTCCTTTTAACAAGGCAAATCACGCAGGCACGCACGCACTCTTCACGCAGTATTGAATATCTGTATATATAGAAGAATATAATAGTATCGAATTCAGATGGACATTCCATCGAAGGACGTAGTTTCTGGATACTAAGATCGTACTGACTACTAAAAAAGGGCCCTATACCCAAAACCTATTTTAAATATTCTAAAAAAAAATTAAAAAATTCACACGAATCTCTTCAGCTAACAAATCAGTAAAACAATATTAGGGCTTGTCACACATGACGGATCGCTTTATCGCAAAGTTAATTTCCTCTCACAAGCAATTCAATTCTGCAACAATGGAGCATATTTGCTTATCTTTAATTGATTCACTCTAACCCTCGCCGGTGATAAGGATTAGCTCTATTCACGCTGACTTTTACAAGGGTAGTGCCCTTAACGAGGGGTGGATCAAAGATTAGGGAAATCACAAAATGTTGTTTTATTATAAGATATATCTTGCCTATTTGGTTAAAATGTGAAAATAAAAAACATATATTTAGTAAATACGGATTTAATAAACGCCTAAATGTAAATATATAATGTTAAAATATTTTGCTCACTCAAACTATCTCATCTTGCCTGCATATTAGCTTCAATCTATTTATTTAAATAAATGAACCAATTTAATGTCTTACTAAAATAAAAACTACTACTACAATCTTGAATTTTACATATTATGTCTTGTTAATTCTACATATATATATATAAACAAAAGTTATCGTAGCGCAGTAAAAGAACAGTGTATGACTGTAAATATGATTGGGGGGATTGTGGATTCAATACCCACTACCAGGAAAAAACATATTTTAATTATATATTTTTATTTCTCCATTCTGGTAAGAGGCTGCATGGAATTGCACTCTCAGGCTTGCGTGAACATAAAGAATGGAGTGTCCCAGGCTGGTATCCGTCACAGATTACCTCACTTTAAAAAATATTCTTAACCAAACCTACTTACTTAATAAAAGGCCTTTTTTTTAAATAAACAAATATTTAAATATTCCCATCACCTTTTACCACAAGGCACATCTACATTCACCATCTATTTCTAACGACATCAAATATCATAAGCTGGCGCGTGTCTCGTATTATCGGGCGGCGACGCGGACGCGATATGCGATCGTGAATTACAACTGTTTATCGCGCGTCGTGTGGTGGCCTGTTTGCTTAGGGTACTAATGGTTTGGGGGTATAAGCTTGGTATCTGGCGTTGCTTGAGTTTTGCTAACAATATATTTCATAAGATAAATGAAAATAGTTTTATTAAAATAATTAATTTTAGAGAATAAATAAAAATGAACATATTTGGCTTATTTTGTTAAAGGAAGGAAGGTCAAGAGAAACCAAATCCTACTGTGTACAAAAGTAATATATTTCGCTTTACGTATACTTGGACATTATTACTTTAGTTTGCAGCGTGACAGTTCTGCAAACAAAAGTACCTATACGCGTGCTTAGACGGTACTTGTTGGTGCGATTCCCACTCATGAAATTTAACATATTAAATATTTTTTATTTCTTCGCTCTAGTGAGAAAACAACGCGCGGTGTTAAGATACGCCACTCATCACACAATGTCTCTGATTCTGATAATAAAGAGCAACAGAGTGTCTTGCACTATTTGCCTACTTTGCTGTGGGGGGATAAAGTATGAAACTACGTTTTCAAAGAGCCATATGTAACCGTATTACCGAATATATCACATAATAATAAAAGAAATACACGTAAAAGAAAATCTTAAAGCCAAAAATAAACTCTGCTCGTATGTTCATAACAATTTACCCTCCACATTTCAACGTGGAACATAAAGAATAAAAAAAAATAACAAAATGTCCGCCAAGTCACTCAGCTGGATGTGATACGGCGGACTGGAAATTGAAAAACCCGTGAAAACATGTCTGGCGACATTTTCAAAAGTTTTTTATGGGTTGGTGTAAAATAAATGGGACGATTTCACATTCGCTTCAATGTATTTTTAATTTTAACAATAGATTTGCTAGATAGTTATTATAATTGCATAGTCAATTATTTTACATACTTATATATGTAATAATATAATAAGAATATATAGCCACTTTCCATTTTCATTTCTCCACTCTGGTACCCAAGACAAAGCATGGTGTTAAGATCCGCCACTTAGCACACAATGCTCAGATTCGGGTGTAAAGTGGAGAGTGTCTTGACACTAGGCTGTCTCTAACTTCCCTACTTTGAAGAAAAGTGTAAATCTAAAAATAATAATTAACTTGGTAGGCCATAGTATTTTAAATTTCTGACTGTGAACATAATAGTTGTAGATTCAATCCTTTCTGTGGAGGAGCCATATACATTAAGGCCTACTTTATTTCCCAGCTCTCATAAGTCAAGCGTAGTATATAATTCACACATATCACTTACCTTACAATATTTTGAAATTAGACAGTAAGCGGAAAACGCCTATTTTAGCTCTAGCTTCTCTGCTACATGCAGGAGGAGAGAATAATTGTAGCGAAGGTGCATTTTTAAAATATTATCCTACTAAAAGTATAATTGGTGTAGATTAAAATAAAGAAACACTTAGAATATAATTATATTTATAATAATTTATACGAAATCGGGAGTCATAATATAATTAAATAAATTGCAAATCTAGATCTGCCTTCTACTAATGGACAAGAACACAAAAGTATGTAGTACCTACATAGTTTCAACAAAGTTTTCACATTTTTCATAATTAAAATCCAATTATAATTTCTAAAAGACCTCCAAAATCCATTACGGGTTTTTAATTCGTTATAAAGGGTGGAAACGGCAAAATGACGGAAATTGATTTTTTATCACAGTCACAGTAAACTGATTGGAATATATGAAAAGTCTGTCACTAGCAGACACTTCACAGTAACGTTGAAAGCCATTCTTTTGAATTCATCCATTTTAATTAAATGCTGTCTGCAGATATTTTGATATTTTCACATAAATTGTTACATTAAACAATACATTTATTGTTTTTATTTATTATTTATTTAGCTTCACGCTGTATCCCGCACACATGAAATGGAAATATTAATATTTCCACTACTCGAGTGGGAATCGAACCCACAACCAGTCATTTACAGTCACACGCTTGTGCCACTGGGCCACGACTGGCCACATTTATTGTAGCCATATTTAAATTATTTTATAGCATTTTTTTTACTTCATCAAACTACTTCTAAGTAAAGAGATTTTTTCATTTCAAATAACATTACAGCAATAAAATTAACACAAACTATATAATATTTTATGGTTAATACTTCTTAAAATAAACAATATTAATAAAAATAGCTAAAGTCATTATGGTGCAGTGAAACTGAGCCTGACGGTAGACGCGGTTGGTTGTAACTTCGATCCTCAGACGGAGGAATGATTTTATTTAAAGTATGTCTGGCGGGCGGAAAGAGGAAAACGGAGTGTCTTTACACTAAGTTTTCTCTGACTACAAGAAATGTGTTGCTAAATCTTATATATTTCAACGAGCAATGCTTTATAGAATTGGAGTCTCGGAAACGGCTCCAACGATTTTCATAAAATTTAGCATGTAGAGGGTTTCGGGGCAGAAAATTCGATCTAGGTTTTAATTGTATAAAATGATTTTTCCTTGGATTTTCGGGTATTAAAAAAACTGATATATATCATTAGTATACGAATGTCAATTTGGCGACTGTTAACAACGTTGTAAGAGCGCTAACAGCTCAGTTGGAAGAGCGGTTGCTTTTGGTTGCGATTAGTTACTTTTCACGGTTTATCCACGGTTCGATCCTGATATCCAGTCTATTTGTTTTTATTTTTTGTTTCAATTTTTTTTTTGTTTTTTTGCTTAAATTTATTCGACTTTTTTTTTTATGGAATAAAGGAGGCAAACGAGCTGAAGGCCCACCTGGTGTTAAGTGGTTACCTTCGCCCATAGACATCCACAACATTAAAGTTATGGATGCGTTGCCAGCCTTGGGAATGTAGGACAGAAGGAGGGAGGAAGGATGGGAATGGTGGGAATAGGGAGAGCTAGCTTACATGCCACGAACCGGAACACATCATAAGATATTTGGTGGTTCGTCTTTGATAGTGGTCGCGAGCCAGTCGGATAATGAATCTCCTACCACCAAACTACTGGGTTACCCGCCTTTTACGGGACGCTACCCAGCGGCGGGGGGGAATTGTATTCTTAACCCGTCCCCCCACGGGTAGATTATAATTTTTATTTATGTTATCATATCTTTGTTGTAAGCATTATTTCAAAATAACGATATCTCGAAAGAAATACCAGATTTTATAAATAAACGATAATAAAATAGGTAACTGTAATAGGATATTTAAATTATATATTTCAAAGTAAAGTTGATTTATGAAGTACCTAAGGTGACAACTAGACGGAGGAAATAGAACCGCCCTCTGCCAATTTATATCTCTATTAATTTTTAGGGTGTTGGTGTAATGCCATAAACTTCAGCAACGTTTTCTAAATTATCAGCCCACCTTTCATAAATTTCACAGGATGAGCAAATATATAAATAGAATTTTTAAAATAATGTATGTACTATTGTTAATTTCTGTTATAAACCTTCTACTTTCTTTCTTCGTATAGTAGTAGTAGGGGACTGTCCCCTAGTGGCGGACACCTAAGGTTATTTATAAATAAAACAAAAAATATTTTAGGAATTTTTATTAAATTATGACTTATATTAGACAACAAAGTTAGAAATCAAATTAAATTAACAAAAATGCAACCTCTGCTAAAAAATAATTAATACTATCAATCAAACTTAGGTAACAAAAAGTATAATTTTAAAAAGTGGCACCTAGTACCGGACATTTCAAAATAACCTGCATCGATCACATATGTAGCCATCTCCACACTCTGGAATGTCTGCACATGCTTCATGTACCCACCCACGACAGGATGAGCACTGGATCCAGTCTTCCTCAGTGTCTTCTAAGCAAACCACGCAAATTGTTATGTTTGTGTTAGATGTTTTAGTTAATGGTTCTACTTCACTTCCTTTCTTTCCTTTGGCATTCACGTTTTTCGCTTCTTTTTCCTTGTCTACGCTCTTTCCTTTGGTTTTAATTCCTTTTGTTTGCCCTCCCATTGCTACTTCAAACTTAGATTTTATTTTCTTCTTTTTATCTTTCATGTTATTTTCATTTTCTTTTTCTTCTGCCACTTTTTTGTATGGCGATGAAGTTAAAATTATCAATAGCAGTTTGTAAGCTTTGTGGCTCCCAGGATCCTTTCTTTTTCTTCTCTTCCATTTTAATTATCTTCTTTCTTCTATACTTTAAAACAAAATTAAATAATTAGAATAAAATATGTAGTTTCTTACAAGAAATATCAATATGTTTACTGTCCGGCACTAAAGGACGACTTAGTGTCCGGTGATAAGGGACACACATTTTCGTTCATTAGGTGGTACCTACTAAAATTGTTTAAAAGATCTAATAATATTCTACCGTTTTACGGACAACAATCGAGTACTGCTTTTATCTTTGAATACCACTCAAATGTAAATGCATAAATATACTAGAATTACTTACATTGATATTTAGGTGACGCCGTGATTTCGCACCTAAAACAGAAAACGATCACTCCGCCGCGGCCGTGTGCGTCACTAGTGAGGCGCGGCACGTGATCCTGTACCTGTATGCCCCCCGCTCCCCTTTCACTTGTATTTTGAATCGAACTGATTTATACTCTCTTGAATAGTACGAGTGTCCGGCGCTAGATGCCGTCCGGCGTTACGGGACTTCCACCTAAGTCAAATTTCATATTCCTCTTTACTAGGTGCGTAATTTTCGTAAACCAGGGATCTAAAGTCTATCTTATATAAAAAAGTAATTTTTGGAAAACGTCTAAAAATGATGATATGAACGCAGCAGGATTCGAACCCGTGCCTCTTGGAAACCATCTAAGCGTTCTGACTACAAACGCAACGCTTACCTCAGCGATTAGAGTGCTCGGTATTTGTCAATTTCCTAAGCATATGAATAACAGCTTAAAATGTTAAAAGTATTTATCATATATGCATATATATACCCACCTAACGAACGAAGTTTTAGTACCTTATGTCTTTTTGTAATTAAACCACGAATTTAACGTGACCACGAAAAGTGTTCGAAACGTCAAGTTTTCTAAAAAAATATTTTCAATTGCAAAAATATACCTACAGTTAACAGTTACAAATATTTTTATTTCAAAATGTGTAATAAACAAAAGATCTTAAAACCTATGTCTCTTCACTATCACAAATAGAGAATGATATCAGTGTCTTTGTGATTGTGATATGACTCAACACTTCCAGAACTACACAAACTATAAGAATATAAATAAATTTATAAATTTAAAAAGGCAATAAAACCTTTTCGTATAAATTACTCGTTAATTAAAGCAGCTGAAATCGTAATAAATCTTTAAAAAAGGCTTCCGTTCTACATTACGCAACAAAATAAGTACATAATAACATGAACATGCATTTAATGATCCATTGCTATGCACATTCCTACTGTTTTTAAGAGTGAAAAAACTATTTAAGCTATAAATATAGTAAAAATGTAACTGATCGCTGTCTGTACATGGAAGATATGTGAGGAAAATTATTATGAGGGCTATTAGTCAAAGTAGTAGAATAAAAATAATGATAATTTCTATTTCCAGTATGCGCCAGTCGTGGCGCAGTGGTACGAACGTGTGACTGTAAACGACTGGTTGTGGGTTCGATTCCCACTCGAGGAGTGGAAATATTTAATATTTCCATTTCCTGCGCTCTGGTATCAGAGGCAAAGCGCGGCGTTAAGTTCCGCCACTTAACACGCAATGCCTCCGAATTCGGCGGAAAGTGGGGAACGGGGTGTCTTAACACTAGGTTCCCCTTGCCTACCCTGCTGCGTGCGGGATATAGCGTATAGCTAAAAGAAGGAATTGAACCCATAACCAAGTCACGTTTACATTAAGATGCTATCCTACTGCGCCACGATGGTCTTCTACTACTGTATATTTTCTCGGAAACCCAACTCTTGAATGCCGTAACTCTGAATTATATCGTTTAACTACGCGTGCTTCAGTAATTTATTTAAAAAATCTTTTTACATAACCCACTAATCGACGATGCATCGTTATCTAGTAAGTAATTGGTTGTTATACTAAATTATGTGTTCATTATGTTTATGGTTGGAGGAATAATTCATTTTATTCTACTAATATCTCATCCAGACTTTGCTTTGATTTATTTGTAAACTAGCGGCCCGCTCGCGGCTTCGCCGCGTTAACGACATAGTTGTTTCGTTAAATTGCAACCTTCGGGGGTGGATTTTTGAAAAATAAAGTAGCATAAACATATGCTACTACCTTGGCTTACCAACTATATTTATGCCAAATTGTATTACCATCGATCAAGCGGTGTAGATTTTTCATACAACCTTTCATCCCCTATTTCATCCCTTTAGAAGTTGATTTTTGATTAAATAAGTAGCCTATGTTTGACCCAGTAATTTTTATTACTTTCATTTTTTTAAATTTAATCCTGATAGATAAGCCGTGAAAGATTAGCCGTGAAAGCTTAGTCGTGAAAACGTTACAGACAAACACACAAACATTCGCATTTATAATATAAGTATGGATGATAAAACAAATTTAGAGACATTGCTTCTAAGAAAAGAAAGCTTAAGAAAGAAAAATATTCTCACACTTTTATACTTGTACTTTTTTTAATAGTTTTTACTTTTTTTATAGTCAGAGGACTTGGTATCAAAACGTTCCGTTCTTCACTTTTGTTCCTAAAATTGAGGCATTTTGCTTTACACAAGAGCACAAAAATAAGAATAATTTAAATATAATAATTCTTCTGAGTGCTATTCAAACCCACAAGCAATCTCATTTACAGATCAGTCAGATTGGTCCCACTACGCCATCCTATGTCGTACAAGATATTTATATACAAATAAATACGTATATAAATATCTTGTATGGCGTATAAATATCTTGTATGATATGTATATGTACCTATACTGTACATAAACGAAAATAATATTTCGTACAATTTTTGTCTGTCTGGTGGTTTCTTTCAGCTAATCTTAGGAACGACTGGTCCAATTTAGAAGGAATTTTCACTAGCAAATAAATTATGTTAAAAGTAGTAATTTAAGCCACTTTTCTTACAAAATTACATTTTTTTTTATATTATACACGGACGAAGTCACGGGCATAAATAATATTTATATATGCTATATTTTTGTTATTTTAACATTGCCTATGTTTGGTTTAAACACACACACATAATTTCTGCTTAAATATAATTAAGATTTCTCGTTCTTTAGTCATAACAAAATTGGCGCTAATTCCTTTAACACTTAGCTCTTCTCAGTATGTCCTGCCCACCAGTAACGCGAACTATTGAAAAGTGATCGCTTATATGGAATCGTACTTTCGCACCGTAAAGTCCTTCTAATATTTCGTCTGAATCTCTATACAATTTTAAAAAAATAATAGCTTCACGCTATATCCCGCACACAGCAGGGTAGGCAGAGGGAACCTAGTGTTAAGACACTCCGTTCCCCACTTTCCGCCAAATTCGGAGGCTTGCGTGTTAAGTGGCGGAACTTAACGCCGCGCTTTACCTCGACACCAGAGCGAAGAAAATGGAAATATAATTTCCACTCCTCGAGTGGGAATCGAACCCACAACCAGTCGTTTACAGTCACACTCTTGTGCCACTGGGCCACGACTGGCCACGTGTAGAAAATATTATTATATAATTTTTTTTACTTAGGTGTCTAATGACAAGCGTGGCGTTAAGTTCCTCTTCTCAACACGTTATGCCTTGATTTCAATCGGTAAGTGAAGGAAGGAAAATTCTACTGGCGGCCTGCTACGTACTACGTGATTATCGCTAATTCGTTATGTGCAACTCTTTGGGGTAAAATATTTAAAAAATTAAGTAACTTAGTGTTCTCAACTATCTTAATGCCAAAATTCATTACAATCGGTCAAGCGGTTTAGATTTTTCATACAAACTTTCATCCCCCATTTCAACCCTTTATGGGTTGATTTTTGGAAAAAAAAGTAGGCTATGTTTGAACTTGCATCTTGAAGTATGTTAATTCCAAATTTCATTCAAATCCAGTAAGGCCAGTAACCGTGAAACTGTCGCGTTCAAGCGTAACAGACAAACTGTTAGACTTTCGCATTTGTATTAGTATGGATTTTTGTTATTATTAAATTATTCTGGTTGTGGGTTTGATTCCCACTTGAGGAGTGGAAATGTTTAATATTTCTATTCGCCATCGTCCATTGCTCTGGTGTCGAGGCAAAGCGCGGCGTTTAGTCCCGCCACTTAACGCTAACGCAGAATGGAGTATCATGATATTGGGTTCTTCTTACCTTATTATGAAAGGAAAACTGAAGAATTGCAAATAATATTAAAAACAATTTTCATATGCAGGCCCCGCCCCCGCCCTAAATAGTAACACGAATCATCGCATAGTCGCTTGTAGTGTACTTACAAGAATAATGTACCTTCGAGTACTTAAAACAATATTAATTGGCTTTGAAAGATTTTTTCTTTAGCATTAACTTTTTTCTTAAATATTTGGAATAATGTGTGGTGGATTTAGAATACGTCTGTCTTT
Source organism: Dryas iulia moderata (assembly GCA_019049465.1). Classification (NCBI taxonomy): domain Eukaryota; kingdom Metazoa; phylum Arthropoda; class Insecta; order Lepidoptera; family Nymphalidae; genus Dryas; species Dryas iulia. The sequence goes on from CM032437.1 coordinate 6,622,027, forward strand.
CAATTCGTTGTAAACACTAATAATTCCTTTGGTATGTAAATACGACGCGCAGTATTCATACGCGCCGTATTCATATCTTCTTCTTCCTGGCTATCCAGCTTTAACCAGGACTTCCTGCTTAAACTCTTCCACTTTGCACGGTCTTTAGTGTCCTGGCTGGTAAGCCCATTGGCTCTCATGTCCTGCTTCACGGTGACCAGCCATCGCTTTCTTGGGCGTCCTGGGGGTCTTGCTATATGCACGCGCGGTATTCATATGTGTATAGCCAATTACGCAGTGTCTCTTAAATTGTGGAAAGTAGTATAAGATAAGTATGTGTTACTTCAAAATCAAAAATTATAGTTTTAATATTTTTACTAATAAATGCACAAGTTATTTGATATCATTAATCAAAACCAGCAATACTGCCTTAATGCCAGTATTGTCAGTCCTATCAGAAAGCTACATTCAGTAGCTTACTCTGTTATCGGTATATATTAATACAATTGAAATACCTTATATGAAAAATCTTACTTAAAGTAAACAAAAAAATCAGTTTACATGTTTTATGTGCATTTCAGGGTGGTCGAAGAGTACCTAGTGTTAAAACACTTTGTTCTACAGTTCCTACCTGAATTCAAAACATTGCGTCTCAAGCAGCAGAACTCAACGCAGCGCTTTGCCCTAGGTACCTGAGCACAAAAATGAAAATATTATAATGTAAATATCATTAACATCATTTGGGGTTAGTCGTGGCGCAGTGGCAAGATCGTGTACGGCAATACTGTAAACGGCTGGTTGTGGCTTTGATTCCCACTCGACGAGTGGAAATATTTAATATTTCCATTTGCTTCGCTCTGGTGTCAGAGGCAAAGCGCGGCGTTAAGTTCCGCCACTTAACACGCAATGCCTCCGAATTCGGAGGAAAACAGTCTTAACACTAGGTTCCCTCTGCCTACCCTGCTGTGTGCCGAAGAGCGATACAGGGTGAAGCTTTAAAGAAAAAAAACATCATTCCCCAGAATGTAAATCGTACCTACAACCACCGCATTCACAGCCACAAAGTCAGTTCCACTGAGCCACTATGATATCTCTAAATATATTTAAATACAAATAAATGAACCAGTGTATGCGAATGTATGGGGCGTGGCGTTAGACTTGACTCGTTTTATAGCGTTTCACGGTAAGACATTAATTGAGCAAAACAAAATCAAAGACGTTTAGCGAAATGTCTTCTTTGTTTAATATTACATAGTAATAGGTTATAAACGTTATAATATAATAAATAATATTTGAAAATAGATTTACAATATAGCCGTAAGAATTTGCCTGCGTTTTATCTAACATTGTTAGCAGTGTAAAGATTTACGTAATATTTTATGTAACTAATTTTAGTTTTTTAATTGCGTGTGTGATGAAAACATAAAAAATGGGCAATAGAGAAGTATAGATCTTTAAAGTGATTTCTACTTCAGATAGTACATAGTGTCAAGACAGAGTGTCTAGAAGTCTGTTCGCCATTTTCCGGCAAAATTAAAGATATCGCGTCTTGAAGAGGGTTTAACGCCGTTCTATTTGTTACCAGAGCAAGAAAATAAGAAGCTTTTAAATATAATTCAAAATTAAATAGCTTCACGCTATATCCCGCACACGGCAGGGCAGGCAGAGGGAACCTAGTGTTAAGACACTCCGTTCCCCACTTTCCGCCGAATTCAGAGGCTTGCGTGTTAAGTGGCGGAACTTAACGCCGCGCTTTACCTCGACACCAGAGCGAAGAAAATGGAAATATAATTTCCACTCCTCGAGTGGGAATCGAACCCACAACCAGTCGTTTACAGTCACACTCTTGTGCCACTGGGCCGCGACTGGCCACCAAAACACCACTATTAAAACAATGCAGCATAATACATACTTTTTCCCGCATAGCAGGATAAGCAGAGAGCAGCTAGTGTCAAGACATTCATTTCCTCAGTCTTCTGAATTCCAAGCATTGAATGGCGGTGACGGAGCGAAGAAATGAAAATAATTTAAATATAGTCATTCCCTGGAGTGGGAATCGAACCCACAACCGTGGTACACACACACTGACACAAACTTGCACATTAAATTTAAACCTCAATATCAATAGATACTTTCACTGCACATATTTCGTTAAAAACCCCTTATAAACACAAGAAAAAATACCGAAATGCACATAACGTCCTTTTAGGTCATAAAAACACGATTACGAACACATGCCACGGGAACCCGCCTTTGCTCACTAATTAACGAAATAAATTCTAGAATTTTAATTTCAAGATGGCACGGACGTACATATTTTAAGACTAATTAATGATTCCTGATACGGCGGAGTACTTTATTTTTAAGGAGAAATATGGTAATTTACAATTAATATAAGGCCTGATGGGCCAAGTTTTTCGTATATGGTAAGGTGTCGCTGAAACTAGGTAGCCATTTAAATGTGTTGGAATAACTATATAGAGATAAGATTTCGAAATTAACCAATATATGAGTCATAACTGTAGTTAAACTATGCTATGTGAAAGATTAAGATAGTAAGAACCTGAGGTCGTCATGGCGCAGTGGGATAGCGTATGGCTGTAAACTCGATATCGGCGGTTCAATTTCCATGAAGGGGAATGATAACATATAATATTATTTTCATTTCTCCACTACCTAAGACACAACCTGGTACCTGAATCAAATCGCAACATTGAGTTCCCCCACTCCACGAGCTGTCACGATTTCGGGAGGGGAAATGAAGAACGGTGCCTTGACTCTAAGTTCTCCCTGACTATTATACTATGCGTGGAAAAGCTTGAAGCTAAAAAATGCATTAAATATTTATAAATTACACTATAGTGATCAATACGACTGGTGTTTCTAAAATGATCCTTATTTTTTTTTTAGCTAGCTAGTATTAAGACACTCCGTTTCCCACTTCCCGCCGAATTCGGAGGCATTGCGAGTTAAGTGGAGGAACTTAACGCCGCGCTTTGCCTTGACACCAGAGCGAAGAAAATGGAAATATTAATATTTCCACTACTCGAGTGGGAATCGAACCCACAACCAGTCGTTTACAGTCACACGCTTGTGCCTCTGCGCCACGACTGGCCCCGATCTCTATTTATTTTAGGTTTTATAATAGAGACATATGTAGTTATTTTTAATTTAAATACTGTATAGCATAATAGTATAGTATAGTAATATGGTATAGTAAAATAATAATATACCTAGTAGGTATAGTATTGCAATATAAGTCTTACGCTTACCATTAAAACGACTATTCCATTAACAGTCTTCTTACTACCGAAATTAGAATCCACTTTTACTTTACAACAAAAACAGAACAAAAAAAAATACTTTTGTTATACTAAATTCTTGAAATCATCAAAAAAACTATGCACCAGTAGTTATTCGTTCGAGAGCTCCCATATTACCATATTTGATTGGCGGCACTACAAAGCCTCGTCATACCGTATACTGTATCATACAACAATAAACAAGACGCGTTTAATGCGATTACGATAACATCTCTGATCCTGACACCTCCTTTAATTGGAATTTATGTAGTCTACACCTTGCCTTGCCTTGCCTTGTGTCTATCCCCTACTAGGAGTGAGGAATTGGTCATTGTTTTAATGTGAGAATGATAAAATGTTTAGTATTGGAACATAATTTTTTTAGTATGTGGCTATTTTCAAATGATTTTGAAAAATGTTTTTTTCTACGTTTTACGTTAAGTATTTCAATATATTTTTCTTGGATAAGACCCCTATATTCTTAACTTAGGTTTCGAAAACTAAACATAATATATTTTAACCTATTGTTCGTCTTCTATGAGAAATGTATTTGGATGTAAAAATTATTTATTTAAAAATCCAAATCACGTTATAGTAAATAATAAATTACTATTAAAGTGTGTAGTCAAAATTTCAACTTCATCTAGGAAGAACATTACAATGAATCTTATTTACTTCCTGATCCTTTAACATTAATATAGATTTTAGATTTTTCCACAGACAGAAAATAATGTATATTAGTTTATATTATTAACCATATATACAAAGTTTTTTTTTTAAATTTTATATTTATATCCAAAGATACTTCGAGTACAAACAGTAGGAGTCATTTAAAATTCAGGATATTTATTAATTACATATTTCGGTTACATTTGAAAAAGCTACCGAACTGCCTTAAGGGCTATTTAATTTTACCTTTAACTTTATCTTAATTACTCAATTAAAGTCGGTAATGTTTATTAATAAGTAACGTCGTCATTGTTGTCTTCGCCATATTTACATTGTCTTAGTGACAACATTAAGATTGATATCAGACGTGTTATAAAATAGTTTAGGGGTGCATTTAATTTTACCTTTTTTATTTTATTTTTTACTACTAGTAACTACCCGCTACTTTCTTCGTGTCGATTTAATGACCCTTGATAATAAAATCTATTAAGGATAGCTATACTATAAAATATAAAAAAAATGTTTGTTACATCTTATAGTACAGTTAGGCTAATATGGATCTGCATCAGGTGTCCCACAGTTCAAAATATTATAACCTGTTTCCTGCCCAAGCTTAAAAGCTATAGGTACGACAAAAGTTACATTTATTGACTTATTATAGTATAGATATAGATGATACATTCAGCGGTTGATAATTTCTTGTGTTATTTATTCTACTTTGAAAAAAAAACTGGACAATAGTTGTTTATTTATACTAATTTGCATATATATTTTTGAAACACCGTAAACACTTCAGGTAAATACGATCTTAAATTTGGTTTACTGTAAACATCTATGTATCATTCTTGTCTATCTTTTCAATTCAAAATATCTTTATTCAAATAGACTTTTGCAAACAATTTTGAATCGTCGAATGAACACCACCGGCTCGGAAGACAGTTCTGCTGAGAATAGCCGGGAAGAAACTCAACAGTTGCTCTTTCCAAATATAAAAATTATAATTATATTATTTGGTTATTTGGTAGCATTGGGCTCAAATCAGATTAATTCCACGCATTTTTATCGTTTAAATATTCTTCTACAGAATAATTTTAGTTTCCATTTAAGCTTTTCTACTGAAATACACTGAACAAACGTTTTCTTACTCCTTACGTACATGATGACAGTTACAATAAATCCGAACTAAAAGTAATCAATTTAAAACAACAGTTATAGTAACACATTTATTTTGGCGTTATCATGAAACAATCTTTGAAAAAAAAACTCTTCAAATAATCTAATTTGACACTCATTGTACCATTTAGGTGCTTACAGAGCTGTAAAACTAAATCATTGTTATATACTAGATAGGATAATTTTGTATTTTTTTTATTTTTCTAACGCAAAAAATATTAAAGCGTATAATAAGTAAGCTTTTTACTTTTTTATTTAACTTCTATTTTCGTTATATTTATTCTTACAATACCTATAGTAATAGGTATAAGGCAAGGTTAAAGACACCAAGAGGAAATAACAATGTGTGCAAAAAATGTCATTTAATTTTCATACAAAACAATATTTAATATAAAGAGCTGTGTTATGTTACGGCACCTAAACGTTATTTCTCATGACGAAATTTCTTCACTCTAATATCACCCTGCCTATTCTGTATGTGGAAAAAGCTTAAAGCTAAAAAATACTTATAAACGACTATATATGAAGATTCTTTCATAAAATGATTAAAATTTATATTCGTTTATTCTATTCTAGTATTTACATTGTTATTAATTTATTTATTTATATCTCAATGAATGCTCAAAAATGCTTGGTCTTAATATAACACTACAAAAACGTGTAAATAATTAACAAAAAAAGAAGCTATTGTGAGAGACTGGCACTTTTTAGGCACTTCTAGTCGCCAATATATCTTGAAATAACGTTAAATTTGCATTCAGCTATGATTTCCCCGGCGATCGGCTATCACCCTCTCGATCTAAGTACTCTGAGAATTGCCACCCTGGTAAAGGTATCCAAATCGAAAATCAACTCTTTTTACTCAGATCGTCTATTGGGGACTTGGAGGCTTATTCTGTGAAATAATATATTTGTATGTGGAATATGATCGAAAATACAAACATATAATATATGAAATATTTAAATTTGAAGCAGAAAATTAAAAATTGAGGTCATCATGGCGCAGTTGGACAGCGTCTGATTGTAAACTCGATGGTTCATGGTTCGATTCCAGGTCACTGTTACAATGTATATTATTATTTTTGTTTCTCCGCTCTTGTAAGTAAAATAAAAAGTTAAGTTCCACTTCTTAACGCGCCTTGTTTGGATTTCAGGCGCAAAGTAGAGAACGGAATGTCTTGGTACTAGGTATAGCTAGTTACTAAAAAGGTGATACTTGATCTCTGATTGATAATTTTTAAACCAATTATTAGCTCATGTGGGGAATGGAGTGTCTTAGCACTAGGTTCCCTCTGCCTACCCTGCTGTGTGCGGGATACAACGTGAAACTAAAAAAAATATGCTCATGTGATAGATAAGTTAAACTATAAAAACTATCTTCTGATTACTATACGTACTATAGGTAATAGGTACTGTTATATTTTAATTTAATCATTTTTTTTAATTATAGCGCTTTATTCATACGTATTATTTTCTTGCGTCGAAAATGATTTTAATAGCCTATCTACCTTATACCTTAAACAATGTTTAAAATATATATTTTTTAAGGAAACTTTTTAACAAAAAAAATCTTCGCCCTTTCTGGCTACCCCGCTAAATGGAAAAAAACATATTTTTATAGATGTTTCAAATTAACCAATACAAATCTTCTAAATTGAATTTCAATTTACAAAATACGTCCGTCCGTTAGTTTCCGCTCGTTACGTGCTTTCATTTTGCATAGTAGACGTATAAGATTTTATTACAAAGAAACTTCTATAGCTGTGAATTGGATCGAAGCTTTCACAAAGGCGGGTGCTTTTCCTAATAAAAAGTTCAGATTTGCATAGCAAAGGAAAAAGCCGATGGAAATAAGATTAGCTTTATTTATTGATTACTTTGACTGACGATACTCTAACTTAGCAATTAAAAATAGGCAGCCACTTAGCAAATAACCAATATAGACTTTAAAGTGAAACAATTATAAAAAATATGTCAATCACGTGTTCTTTAAAATCTTCATTAAATTAACGATTTTTCCATGTTCTATAGCTACAAGATACTAACGACCGTTCGCGCTTTAGAAATGGCATAGAAACTCTCATCTCTTATTTCAACCCTTTAGGCATTGATTTTTGAAACAAAAATTAGCCTAAGTTTGGCCATAGCTTTTCAACTATTTTTATACCAAATTCCATCTAAAGCAAAACAGACAGACAGACAGACTTTTGCATATATAATATTAGCATAAATATTTATTCTATCTAGTCACAGTCTACGAACTAATTTTCACAATTAAACATCACGTAAATTTCAGATTTCATATTGTTTTCAACGGTCAATGTTGTTATTTAGAAAGTTGTTATTTAGAAAGCGTAAAAAAAATTGAACGCAGCGGGATTCGAACCCGCGCCTTCTATATCACGTCATAGGCGCTCTCACCACTGAGCCATGCGTTCTATTACCAGCTGCGTCGAAATTTTTATTGCAATTTATTTTTGTTGTTACCATCTCTGTAGAGAGCTGCTAGTAGCTGATAGTAGAACGCATAGTTCAGTGGTGAGAACGCCTGGACGTTATTCAGGAGGCGTGGGTTGGAATCCCGCTGCGTTCAAATTTTTATGCGCTTTCTAAACATCTTTTTCAATTTTCCTAATTGTGGAATAACATTTAAAAAATGTTTAAAAGAATTCTGTACACCTAATAGTATACTTGGATATTTATATTTATAATATTTACCTGTTTTTGTCAGTTTATCTTTTGCTGCAAACATAACTGTTTATCAAAATAATATCATTATTTTATTCTCAACAAAGACGCATCTGATCCAAACCGCTGTACTGATTCGACACTCAGTATAATTTTATTGTCAAAGAGGTCCATTATCTGAATATAAAGCTACGGAAGGCACATAGAGAAGATAATGTTTATACCTTTTCAAAACACATTATGTAAACGGGCTAATAATTTTGTTGTTGATGTTACTGTGACTACTTCGCTTTCTATATCTACTGGCAACAAAAAATACATAATACAAAAAATAATAATCACAATAAGCCCTTTAATTTCGAAGTTAGATTAAAAAATGTAATACATATACTAACTTTTTTACAACTTATTTACTCGTGGCATAGGCCCCCTCTAGGCTTCCATTGCCTTTTATCATATACCTATGACTCTTCTTTAGTATGGTCCTACAGTCAGTTTGAAATCTTCCCGCGACTTCGCTTGCCGTTTCTTGGATACCATTTTGTTATCACACTATATAAATAGCAATCTATACTAATAAATGAAACTGGAGTGTCTGTTTGTAATATTAAAGTAACTGTTTTTTTAATAAATGCATATGTATGTATGTATGTACAATGTACATTATACATATACCAAAATAATATTTTTTAGAATTTTTGTCTGCCTGTTTGTTTGTTCCGGCTAATCTCTGGAACAACTGAAACGATTTTGTCGGGACTTTAGGAACTCCATGTGTTCTATTTTCTTTATATTTCTATATTTGCAATACATAATTTTATCCATCTACTTAGCGTAAAAAATATATTTGTAATACAATTATTATACTGAAGTGCTTAGGCGCATCGCTAAGTTTTGCTTATTCAACAAACCGGAAGATCGAAAACAAGTGGAAAATATTGAAGACCATGACATAATACTATAAATTTTCCGAGTCACATTATAGTTTCTCACGATCTATAAAATGAAATACATATATTAAATAATGACATAAATAAAAAAAATATATTATTAAAATCCTTTGACAGCCACAGATCGTTAATAATTATGAATTAATTTATTATATTCAACCAAATCTCTAGATATATATATTAGTCCCATAAAAGATTTCACATAAAGATTTGGTATTAGGCGACATTCAGTTCTTATTCGCATAATTTCGTCATATGTATGCAAGAGAACATTATGTCGGCGGTTGTAGGATACCATGGATGTATGGCTTATTGTACTTTGCCAATGATTCCCGGAGAAATTACTGTTTTATTATGTAAAATAGTATATCGACTTTTTCTATAGATACATAAGTAAGCACTTATGGGTAAAGTAGACGCTGTCCATAATACTTCTATATTCCATGTTAATATTATTAGTGTGAAAATTGGTACTGTCTGTCTGTCTGTTACACTCTCATGACTAAACTAACGGCTCCATTTGGCTGAAATTTGGAATGACGACGCAGTAGCTAGGCTAGCCTATTTTTTTCAAAAATCTGCCCCTTAAATAAATAGTAGATATAGAAGATGAAAATATGTATCAAAACCTTAACCACTTAAGTGTATTCAATACTGTACGTAACTCCTGTTACGTAGTGCTTCGGTAATATAGGCAGACCGATTATATTGTCTACAGACAACTATACTGATGACTACTGATGATCTTTGGGTTATAGCGACAGTGGCAAATGAACTTTTACCAACGACATTTCTTCCAAACATCAAACGCATTAGACTTTAGACCAAGTTAGTGCAAATAATTTGTAATTTTTATATTAAGAACTTACACAAAACAATTATTAAGTAAAAATTCCTCCCTAATTCGACCCTTCAACACAGCCTTCTTTATACCCCTAAAAACAATCAATATCTATAACAAGCACATCGTACATAGCATAAAGCATATTTAAAATAGAAATGCTATTTTTAAAACTAACAAAGTAATATTTAAAGGAGCCGACAGCCAAGTGTTGTATCTTACACCCGCTTGATAAACTGCCACGCCGCCCCCTATCCGCCCTAATGCAACTTTATACGAGTACATACATTTATGTAAACCGTTATGGCTTAATCGTTGTATATTTATAATGTATGGTGCTTGTACAGTGGTGAAGGGTGGAAGGATTAAAAATAAAGAAAGTAGCTTTATGGTTTTTTTTTTGCTATGCAGGTAGTCAGAGAGAAACTAGTGACGGGACACTCTGTTCTTCTTCATTTTCATCCTGGAATAGGGCCATCGCATGTTGAATGGTGGAACTTAACGCCGCGCTTTGTCTTCTTAGCAGAGCAGAGTAATGAACATAATATATAATCTTTTTCCCAAGTGAGAATCGTACCCGCAACCATAGCTTTTACAGAGCAGATGCTTGCATACTGCGCTACAAAAGCCTCAGATGACAGCAAATATAAAAATATATAAATGTAAAAAAAACTGAGCTAAGAAATATATTTCTTATATCAATTGAAACTGATGTTTTTGTTATTTTGTTATGTTATTAAATAATTATATATATTAATAACATATGTATATGTTTTTTTATCCTAATTTTCATAAGGTAAGATCATGAGAATCGTATTATATAGACAGACACTTCGCTCACTTCGCCGCCAATATTATATCTGAGTCTTTGTTCTTATAAAATGTAAAACTACTTATGTTTTATATATAAAATATATGTCATTGTTTTTTATCACGATAAAATAGATAGGTACCCTATTATCACACTTTCCGCCCAAAATGGAGTTCTGGTGAGGCGGAACTCGAAGCCACTTCTCTATTCTTAGATGTCAAAGCGGAAATATGAAAATAATTTAAACGTAATATAACTCCCCCCACTGGAAATCGATCCTATAACCATCACGTTTACAAGTCCCTCTGCACCACGATGGCCTTTTCATTATAATTATAATCTATGTAATAATAACACAAGAAATGAAAACTTCAGTCGAAAACTGTCGAAATTGTGAATAAAAATAAAATTCAATATACAAAATGTTCTCAAGAGGCTACTATTTAAAAACAATAAAAAATGTCATAAGAACGTGTAGCAAAAAATTGAAGAGTGGCGCTAAACGCATTTAGGACTCTGTTCAAATATTTAAGATGCGATTAAGCGCCCCTTTGATTGATGGGAACCCAATATCGGTGGGCACAGAGTAAAATTTAATAAAAAAAACTATAATAATAAAATATATTAAATGAAATAAAAAATTAAATTTATAATAAAAAAATATATATTTCTGTACATGTTAGGTAGTGATTAAATTTCATTTATTTGTGTCAATGTCCGTTACAACATTATTAAAATTTAAAAGGTATTAAATGGCATAATATAATTAAAAATTTTTAATGTTTTGTTCTTTAATTTTCTATTTTAAGAATCATTTTTATCTTTTTCTCTTAATTAAACATGTTTAAAAAAATATAAAATAAATGTACTGCTTTTACGCTTTTTCCACCATAACCAAAGCGCACCTAGTGTTAAGACACTACGTTTTACACTTTTCGTTCAAAATCACAAATTTCAACGCCATTTTTCGTCTTACCTAAGCAGGAGAGTGAAAATAATTGAACTTTAATTATTTAGGGGTTAAAAAAATACCGTTTCGTGTTTCAGTCAGGCGTTGTTCCACGTTATCACGATGAGCTTACATTAAATAACATAAATTCAAATTTAATGTAATTTCTCTGCTTTACACTACTCTGTACAATAATCTCTTACAGCTGAGTCCATAATCATCCCTAGTTTGTCTAAATTTAAAACAATTAAACATGTTATAGTATTTCAAATATAACGGCGCTTCGTTGTGGGAAACGATACGTTTTGTAAGTAAACGTTTACCTAGTTTCTATATATTATTGGTCTATGTTTAAAATTGTAGAGAAAATAATTATATTTGGGGCCTTAGTAATGCAGTTACATGATGCAACGAACGCAATGTCTCTATGGGAAAAACAAAGAACAGAGGGGATCCCTATCTTGGTAAAAAGGAAATTAGCGAAAAGAGGAGAGATTTCTTTTAATATAATTAGAAATTGACAATATTGCCGCCACATAATTAGCATAAGAATTTGAGGTTATCGGTGTGTTTGACTGTTAACGCGATGAGTGTGAGAAGGGATCGACTTCTCAGGAAAATATAATATACTTTTCAATCAATGAATTGGAACAATATTAAATAATTATTAATACATATTTAATATGAAAAAAATCCATAACGTACTGCGGATTCCTAGTTGAAAACAGAGTGTATTGACACTACACTCTCTAACTAACCCGCTGTGCGAGAAAAAACGTAAAGCTGTTTTTTTGTACTACTACCAACTAGTATATACTTACCTACATATTTGTTGTATTTGTCTTTCTTCTAAATATGGTATTAGCTTAGACGAAGCCGACTTCTAAATTCGCAAATAATTTGACAAAGGTGTTCAAATATTAGTATAGGTGTCGGCGAAATGAAAGCACAGCTTATCTATCTCAGGCGAAATGTACGCCTCAAGTTTCAAAGTTCAGCTGTGTGGTACAAAAGTAGGGAAAATAATTATTTTTGCACGAAAGATGTCCACGATTTTAGTTTATAAGCATTAATTAATGTGACTGAAAAACAATCATTCATTCATTCAATACAAATATATGCCTGATGGATCAGTCATAATGTAGCTTTTACAAGCTAATAATATAAACACTATTTTTTTTTAATGTTCGGTTCGGTAGTTTCGCTGATTACTTACCTCAAATACAAACTCACAAGCGCTCACGTTTCCTCAAATTTAAGAATCTAGATAATCTAGAATAGCGGCCAGTCGCGACGCAGTAGCACAAATGTGTGACTGTAAACGACTGGTTGTGGGTTCGATTTCCAATCGAGGAATGGAAATATTTAATATTTCCATTTCCTTCACTCTGGTATCAGAGGCAAAGGGCGGCGTTAAATTCCGCATCGCCTCTGAATTCGGCGGTAAGTGGAGAACGGAGTGTCTTAACACTAGGTTCCCTCTGCCTATCCTGCTGTGTGCGGGCGAGATACAGCGTGAAGCTAAAAAAAAATCTAGATTGATAACAATAGTAATTTTAGCAAGTTTTAGCAAGTTTCATTTGTGTATTAAGTCTCTCAAACTATGTAAGAAAAACTTGCAACGCTACTTTAACCCACTTCTTCTTTCTTGTTCGGATTCCTTGGAAACTAGCATCCGTGTCCATATTTGACGACAATATAATATTTTTATAACATGAATCTGTCATAACGACTAGAATAATGAAGATATAAAGGGGTATATATTTAGGGGTATTCTTTACAGTTAAACTATTTTTCTGATTATGGTATAGGTCTATTTAAAAGCATTGTGTTATAGCTACTAAAATAAAAAGGATTTAACTGGAAAAGCTAGATATCAAAATGCATGGAACATACTTCGAATAACCTATTTAACCTAATGGAAAATAAATATTTCTGCCGGAATTCAAACCCACAATTGTATTGCTTAGGACAGAAAATAAAATTACTTAACCACATTTAAACTTTGCATTAAAATATCAAATATACCTAAGAGTTTCATACTTTACTAACTATATAATATGTAACTGTCGGCAACTTTAAAGATAATAGTGGCGCAAAGAGTTTTAAAGAGCATAGAGCACCCACGTTGTGGGTTAAGAATAGTAGATGTTTTTTTTAATAACTACTTCTTTATACTACTGTATTTTTTTTATTTATTATTATAGTACTCTTATAGAATAAAATATAAATACTGATACTACAAGGTAAACTACTTATGGAAAAATTATGGAAAAAAGTAAAAAGGCTTGCTATTTAATTTTAGAATAAGTGCAGTAAAATTTGAAATTTAAGTTATATATTAATCTGTTTGTTCGTTATGTACTTATGTTTTTTTTTAAATAAATGTAGATTGATTCAGATGAAACTTTACATTTTTCCCGCACAGCAGGGTAGTGAGAGAGAACTTAGTGTTACGACACTCCGTTCTCTAATTACAGCCCGAAATCGAGACATTGCGAGTAAAGTGACGGAACCAAACTCAATGCTTTGTCTTGGGTACCAGAGCACAGAAATGGAATAAATATGTTATATTCCGGTAAATTAGCCGAATATTAAATTCCATCACTCGATACACAATAGTACAAATTAAAAAAGAGTAAGTGAACCACTAAGTGTTTTTTATCTTTGCCAGTTTCTCTACGTTCTCTTTGCCAGTATACCAATCAATCGCTCATTGTAGTGTGTATTGTACGTAAGCAAAATAAAGTAAAAATAAATAAAATTTAAAAAATAAAAATTTACTTATAACCTATATTTGTGATTATCTTAAAATATAAACCGGCTTCCTTACGCCGACATACATAAAGTATGTCGGCTTTTACAATTAGATAGTAACGCCGAAAGCTGTCGTCATAAAGTGGTCTAGTAATAAAAAAAGCGGTACTTAAGAGTTAAAGTTTCACAGTTTACTTGGGACTATGAACGTGATTTTGTTCGCACGTTAAAGATAATAGGAATTTAAGTGCAAAAAGAGTTATGAAAATTTGTTTTATGATGTAAAATAAGCTGCTTTGTAAGATTTTTACGTGACTTCTTGGTCAGTTTTTTTTTTCTAAATAAATATTTAGGTTTCTGCCGTTTCGTTAAGGCAGAGAGCTTCTCTAAACGTATTGGTCTCTTTAATTTTATTTTAATGCATCGCTTTATGATGGCAATCTCTTTTTTATAAAAACCTAATTTTGTACTAGTAATTGTAATTCAGGAGTTAGAGGTCATTATGACGCAGTTGGAGAGTATCTGACTGTGGACGCGACGGTTGTGAATGCGATTCCCATGCAAAGGAATATTTATATATTATTTTCATTTCCTCACTCTGGAAACTAAAACAAAATGGGACGATAAGTTCCTCTACTTGACATGCAACTCAATTTCTGGCGGAAACTGAGACTGAGAGAAAATGGTGGAGAACGGAGTGTCTTGTCTCTAGGATACCTTGACTACCCGGTCATGTAGAAAAGAGCAAAAAGCTGCAAAAAAAGTAAACACTAAAATATTAATATTATTTATATTATAACGATAAATAAACATTTCTAAAGTCTGATAAAAATTCTTCCAAAAATTTCAACGAAATATATATATTACGTAAGTAAATTAGTTAATTAAGTTTGAAATTCTTTATTTTTTACGTGATCTTTATTAAGACATTGGACATCATAACGAGTTTTTGATTTTGCCTTGCATGTTTAATGTTTTCCACGATATAGAAATGAGTGTTGCCTCCTTGTATTTAGATAAATATTATTAAAAACATAATCTCAAATTGCAAACTTCACTTCTCATAAGTGCATTGCATACAAATTGATGTCAAATAAAACCCAATTTAGACAACCTATCTCGTATCGGAATTAAATAATAACAAAAATTTCAAAAAATCTTAATTATACATAATTTTCAAATGGCACAAGTGTGAACATTTTGGTATGACGCGTAAAAGATGCCGGCAGTGTAATCGAAATGAGTGCACTCAGCTAAACGGATGTTTGTAAATTATTTTTTAAGTAAAAGATAATAAGCTGCCGAACACTTACTGATATAGTGTCTGGTAGATCGTTGACACCACTCACCTTATCGACTGCTAAAATTGAAAAAAATGCTTTTTCCGTATTTGAAGCACAAAATATAATTTTATGCTTATAGAGCCTATATCCATTTTGAATTTATTTATACATAACGTGATATTTTAAAATGTAATCCTTAATTTCATTTCAATTATTAACACTTCTATTAGTGGAAGACTATATGGCAATCTACGAAAGATTTTTTTCCCCCTTATAATAATGTTACCAAAATCCTTATCGTGTTTTGATGATTTGAACAAACGTGATCCGACGGCAGAAATTTGCTCTTATTGTCCACTGATTTTAGTAATTTCTTCTCCTTGAAGATTTAGCTACTATACTTTTCAAGAAAAGAAATAGACCAATAGAATACTAATGAAGTCCCAGTTATTTTGATATTTGTTACGTCATATATTTCGCAATCTCGAAGGAAAAGGCGTCGCATACCAAAGAGTCATATGCTTCTAAGAAAAGATAACATTCCATTTGGCGACGATCATTGATAAAAAAAAATGATTGAAATTAGTAAGCGAATTTATAATTTTTTTTTATAATCGAGGAATATAAAATTTGTTCCGTTATTAAAATATATACTTGTAATTATTCCAAAAATGTTTACCAGCAAAATATAGTCACTGAGCAATTGATAGAATTCTATCAAATAGTAGGTAGGTGTATCATTAAATAAAATTATTTAGTACAGTATAAAATAATTAAATAGTTTGACATTTTCACACATAGCGAAGTCAGACAGAGTTTAGTGTCAAGACACTCCGTTCTACACTTTCAGTTTCAAAACCGAGACATTGCCTCTTCAGAGATGGAACTCAACGGCACGCTATGTCTTAGGTACCAAAGCCAAGAAGTGAAAATAATCTATAACAATCATTCCTCCTTTTGTTATAAATAATTATCTACTGTGGATTATCTCATATATTGTATGTAATAACTTTATTTACGTTAGTATTTACGTAGTAAGTCCTCCCCCAAAAGATAAATTATACTTTAGCGCGTGGTTAATATTCAAATAGTCATAGGTAGAATTTTATTGCCCGTACAAAAATAGCTGTGGGCGGGGACAGGAAATCCATTACCCAGTGAAATACACCACAGCTTTAGATATTATAGTGATGTCATACGTACGATACGATATGTTTATATCTAAAGAAAAAAAGAAGTTATATGGAATTTTAAAATATTTTTTTATCTCCAATATTTATTTTAGTAAGCACAGCACCTAGCCAAAGTCTAAGTGAAATAAATTTATTTAAAATAAGAAGTTACATGTTAAATTTTTTGAGCGTTAAATAGTCTGCCATCGGTTAAGATTTATAAGTGACAGTGATACTTTTGAAATAGACTGATGTAAAAAGACTTATCTTCTTATAACAAACCCATACTTGACTTTTTATAATTTATATTGCAATTTTTTTATAATTTACATTACAAGGTTATATATTAATTACAAATAACAAAAAAATAATCGGTAAAAGCGATTTCGCAAACCGAAACCTCCTATTTCTCAATCAACTTTGCCTTCTCCCTGCCAAGATCGAAAAATAGTTATTTTTTTTGTAGAAAATAAAGCATACATATATTTATTACCTAAATACAATCACATAATACGATATTATCTTTTAATTAACTGATAAAGCAGTCTGAAAACCAATATACAAATCGATTTTTAAAACAAATCGATCAATTTTGTGAATATTCACATCACTATACAATCATATTAGAGCGCTCACCGTCACATTTTCTAATCTATATTCAAATTGGCGCAACCCGCCGCCGCTTTTGTGAAACTGTGAATATTTTTCCAATTTCGTCCGGAAAAGTTACCTCTCACATTAAATTCCATTTTGAACCTTAAACCACAATAAATAAGAAATAAATTACGTATCTATTTTATGGCAGGTTGCCATAAATCGAAATAAATAGAACTATAAATATAATAAAATACGGGAAGTTTAGATATTCACATTAGGAGCTAAGCCATGCCAAGATTGTCTATTTTTTATTTTTCATACTATTTTTTTATTTATTTATTTTATTCATTATGCCGCACTATTAATTATAAGATTAAGATATTTTTAATTACCTTCACCAAATGGTAATAACATTATTTTTATCTAACAAATCCTTAGAAGACTGTAATACTTAAGTAAAATTAGACGTGCATAAATAATTTATTATTGTAGCTGTAGCTGTTTCGTTATAATATATTATACACATAAAATGAATTCAATATAAATATTTAAGTAAAATAGTCAGTTGCAAATCGTACATCTTTATTTTCAATATGGCGACATTTGTTACAAATCCAAGATGGCGCCGGGCGGACAGAGGGCCCTTGTTCGGACAGCATGGAACTCGTTGCTAACATTGATATCAAAAAGCTAGATAAGGAACTAAAATTTGTATATAATGACTAAAATGAAGAACAAGATATTTTAGTAAGCTATCGATTTTGTATGATAATTATCACATTTTTTCTTATTAAATACATATTACATACATATACATATTGCATATCAATAAGGAAGATAACATCTTAACTTATAACAAAAATATATAATAATAAGAATTTATTATGTGTCTGTTCTAAACTGGTATTAGTTTAGCAAATTATTATAGTGAAATATATATCAAATGTATTGTAATAATAAATTATATGTATGTCAAATAAATTTTAATCATTTTATAATAGAGTAACGTTTTATTACAATAAATTTAACTAAATATTACCAATGATACTTCCAGTGAAAAATAATTCGCGATATCAAATCCTCGAACCAAAATAAGACGTCCAGTCCGGCTCATATTTATTTTTTATTTATTTATGATTATTTGCATGGAGCGCGCTGGATGTGACAACACTCGCGCTATTGTTTTCCGAAATAATAACGAGATATGGCGCTTCCTAACATTTTTTTTTCTTGTATACCGTCACGAAAAACCTGCCCTCAGTATGCCCTTAAGAGAATATAAAACATATTTTATAAAACGGCGTTTGAATAGCTTTAAAGAAATGCTTTCGATGTGACTGAAACGAGTTGAGATTTATGATGTTCTAAGGTATAGATTATTCTCACGCTTTGTGTATACCTTTTTTGCAATTCACTTATCACTTGATATTATATCGCCGTTGGTTGGAGGTTCAGATCTGAGACTGTTTGTATTTGGTTAGATAAATGTCGTTTATATTTAACTTTCAAATTGGTTAAAAATAGAAAAGTTATTGCTTCATCACCAAATACGTAACTTGTTCATAAAATTTAAGCAAGATAATGTAATAATTTTGTAATTAATAGACACAATTGTCACGTAAATACTTTTTTTTAACTCTCGACAATGGGTGGCGTTTATATCCACCATTCGACACGTCTCGATTTCGAGCAGAAAGTGGAGAACGGAGTGTTTTAAAACTAGATTCTCTCTGACGACTCTGCTTTACGCCAACCAAAAGCCTGCCAAAAGCAAGAAGCTGAAAAAAATATAAAACTCAGTGAAAATACATCTAAAGTTAGTAAACAAAGCAAATAAGCGTCGAAGTGAGTTTGTAAAAGATAAATAAAGTTTAATACAATCGCATAATTAGCCACACAGGCTCGGAAGGACGCCATAAATCCAATTACTCCTGAATTAATTCGAACAATACGAAAGCGGAATGTTTTCGCCGAAAAATACACCGTTGAATTTTTTCGTTGGAGACTATAATTTATCAACTATAGTTATTTACAAAAAATGGTTGGTTTAAGGAGCAAAAATGGTAATCCATACTAATATTATAAATGTGAAAGTCTGTCTGTCTGTCTGTTATGCTTTAACAGCTAATCTACCGGCCCGATTTGGATGGAATTCGGAATGAAAATAGTTGAAGATCCATGGTCAAACATAGCTACTTTCTTTTCAAAAACCTCTTAAGGATAGAAATACCGACAACAATGTAGGTATATGAAGCAGTCTCTAATTATTACATAATTAGTGTTAGGTATTGTGTATATCGAAAACTGAAAATTTAATACTACTTTACTGACTGCTCAACTTTTACCAAAAATCAAAATTTAACATATTAAGTTAGACGCAGCCTATTGGTAGTTTGCCCATTTACACCAAGTAAATGTCTACATATCTATTCAGGGATAAATTAATGACTTAAGGTCATCGTGACTAATTCATTGTTTGCATTCCACAGGCTCCACAAGTCTATCGCCTTCGGAGTAACGTCTGACTTCTAAGCCA
Source organism: Dryas iulia moderata (assembly GCA_019049465.1). Classification (NCBI taxonomy): domain Eukaryota; kingdom Metazoa; phylum Arthropoda; class Insecta; order Lepidoptera; family Nymphalidae; genus Dryas; species Dryas iulia. Next base: position 6,641,734 of record CM032437.1, read on the forward strand.
AGCGTACGCCTTCATAAAGGGCTCCATTAAAACTTATTATAATAATTATATTGTTATTATATTTTACAGTAGTTGTAACATATATAAATACATGTATGTAATTCTCTTACTATTTTTTCGCTTCACGGTATTTCCTTCCCACAGCAGGGTAGGTAGTGTTAAAACACTCCGTTCCCCACGAATCGCCGATTTTGAAGGCATTGCGTGTTAAGTAGCGGAACTTAACGCCGCGCTTTGCCTCGACACCAGAGCAAAGAAATATTTAATATGTCCACTGCTCAAGTGAGAATCGAACCCACAACTAGTCGCTTTACAGTCACACTTTGTGCCTCTTCACCACTACTTGCCCCTATTCTCTTAATGCATATATATAGTAGTAATTTCGTATATTGTATAGTAATCCGTATACTTAATACAAGTATATATTTTATGTCAAGAATATATGTCTTGAAATATAGTAGCCATTATAATTCGTTTGAATAAATTTACTATATGGCTAATTAAGTCACAAAAGAATGAAACACAAGCGGGCCAATTACCGAAATCCCAAGAAACGTCACGCGTCAGGCGTAACTTTAAAGCGGCGGCGAGGCTTTGCATTTTTTTAGGGATACTTTAAAATAATATATATTTTTAATGAAATTTTAAACAATGCATATATTTTATTAAGATGACTTTCTATGCACAAGTTAATTTGTAGACTACTGTATATACAGTACATATGTACTTGTTGTTTCGAAGTGCCGGTCTACAGCAATTGTTATTTGAAACATAAGCCTCCCACTATGAATGAGGTACCAAAACCAAGATCCCATATATCACAAGGACCTTGAAATTTCGTGGGATCTCTATGCTACATTTACCAAAAGTAGCCAAGCCAAAGTCAGAACTATTCTAGGTTGATCTCCCACAAAATACGGTGACGCTATAGCCGGTAGGTCTAACAGAATACGAGACATGGAGAAAAATAAAACATGTCTAATAAATTTATAAATTAAGAATGTTGTATTTAAATGCTTAGAGTATTCTTTTTTTCGAACAAATATTTGTACGTCCAATGGCATGCCATTGAGCTTTTTTGTCAGCAACTTTGAGTAAGTATGTCGTCACTTCATAAATATAATTTAGAAATCATTGTGTTATTACAGAAACACACAACTGTAGTTTTTTTTAATTTATTTTTTTCATAGCGAAAATATCTAAAAAGGGTAAAAAAGCTAATCATATTACCATGAGATTTTTTTTAATTATTTATGTTTATACGCTACGTACACGTGGACAGATAAACTTATTGTTGACAATTATCTATCTAGCATGAGGTTTATGAACCATTTCTTTGGAAAGATTGTAATCCTTGTATGGCGTAAATAGATAGTTTAATGATATTATTATATTGTTATAGCCCTTTAAAAGGCTTCAATTTCAAATAACAGTTTTTTCTTTTAAAAAAAAACATTTTTTTATTCATTAAAAATATCATTTTATTTCAATATTTATTTAAGATTTAATGTAAATAATAATTTACATTTCTCTGTTCTTTAATTCAGTTCTGTAAAGACACAACATAGCCTTTCTAGTAAAAGAAGAAGAAGAAGAAGAGTTCTACCACTCAAAGAGAAAACTTTTTTTTTCTTTCACGCTTTATGCCTCATAATATACCATAATATACCGTAGCCCGATATGAACCTTGTGCCAAAACACTCCGTTCTTCATATTTTTTATTATTTTCGTTACAATAAATACATCTACAGAACCAGAATACAATCCCGTATTCTCGATGCAGGTAAATGAACACACCCATGTCGCCTATAAATACGGCTACTGTTTAATTGAAACATTATAAGAGATCTTATCTTAAACGTAGACTGCGACGGGCTTTTTGAACTCGGAAGAATTTTTACTGCCTTTTTTGTATTTAGGCATAATAAGTCTCTAAACTATGTCCACACAAATTATTGATTTAATTAAAATGCCTCACTTGCCCTGGATTTTGGGAGATTTGAGCGTGTGGTTAATTATCGAGTGTTTTGTATTAAAATATTATATATCTAATGTTATGTTCACTTATATAATAATAGGGGGCAATGGCACAAGCGTGTGACTGTAAACGACTGGTCGTGGGTTTGATTCCCACTCGAGGAGGGGAAATACTTAATATTTCCATTTTCTTCGCTCTGGTGTCGAGGCAAAGCGCGGCGTTAAGTTCCGCCACTTAACACGCAATGCCTCCTAATTTGGCGTAAATTGGGGCACAGAGTGTCTTAGGTTCTCTCTGCCTGCCCTGCTGTGTGCGGGATACAGCGAGCAGATGAAAAAAAATCACTTTAGCGGTTATGGCGCAGTAGAACAGCATCTGACTCTCTGTTCAATTACCACTAGAGGAACTCACTTTATATATTATTATATGTTATTTCCATTTCTCCGCTCTGGTACCTAAGATAAAACTCGGCGTCCAGTTCCGACACTTAACGTACGACTTTTCGATTTTGGGTGGAAAGTAGAGAAATTCTACCTGAGTACGCGACTGTGCAGGAAAAATATTTTTTTATACAATTTATAGTTTTTACTATGTCTGGTATTCAATTAAAGTGTTAAATAGATTTTAAGCTCTATAAAGGCATAGAATTGGATAAGCTAATTAATATGGTACAAAAATTTAAATTAATTTTATCTACTTGATACATTGATGATCATGACCTTTGAAAATGAAAAAAAATTAAAATATTTATTTTTCAAAACCAATTTAACAAAAATTAGAAACAATACCTAAAAAAATAGACAAAATATAAGAACTTCAAAAATAAAATGATGTTCTGACGTGAAAATAATCTGTAACCAAGTGTGAATAATACAAAGACATTACTAAAACATCTAACAAGCCATCGTGTAAAATAGCATCAATAGAAAAATGAACTTTTTCGCAACGCAATAAAGCTTATTATAGATTTACCCTTATACGTATTCACAGAAACATCCAATGTAAGTGAGTCCAGCATGTGTAGGTAATTCAATAAACAAGATAGATCAATTTATAGTGGTTATTGGAGTGGCCGAGATGTAGGCAGCGTATATTCTAATGGGCTATTAACATATAATGCTGATTGGATGGCAGATGACGGTGTATGCAAAGACAGTGGTAAACAACTGTTTTTCTTTAAGGATTTGTTTTTTTTTTTTAAATATTTTGCTATATTTAGAAATATTTTTTATAAAGTGTATGAATGTATTTAATCTTTTTGTTATTAAAATATTTGGTACCCTTACTATCTCCTTCTTGTTTTATTAATTTATTCTCTCCTCTATCCCAAGTTTGTATGGAACAACCTATTGCGCTACTTAATACTTATATAAGTATCTTTGATATTTCTATGTATATACTAAATTATATACATTGAACAGTATTTATAGCTTCACGCTATATCCCGCACACAGCAGGGTAGGCAGAGGGAACCTAGTGTTAAAACACTCCATTCCCCACTTTCCGCCGAATTCGGAGGCATTGCGTGTTAAGTGGCGGAACTTAACGCCGCGCTTTACCTCGACACCAGAGCGAAGAAAATAGAAATATTAAATATTTCCACTCCTCGAGTGGGAATCGAACCCACAACCAGTCGTTTACAGTCACACGCTTGTGCCACTGGGCCACGACTGGCCACATATATACTAAATTATATACATTGAACAGTATTTCATCCTCTTCCTTTTTACTTCAACATTCCCTGTGCAATTTATTTTTTACGTACTTAATAACTTCAAGTAGGAAACAAGTATCTTACTCAAAAAGAAGACAAAGCCCTGCAAGAGATCTTATAGATCTTTTTTTAGCTTCACGCTGTATCCCTTGCGGGATAGTCAGAGACAACGAAACGCCAAACGCATGTCCCTGCATACTTCTTTCGCCTCGTCCACTGTCATCAACCTCTTATACACGCCCTCCGGGGGGGCTCTCATGCTTTTTACGTGACCTTCCTCCAGTATCGTCGATACTGTATTTTCGAAAGTCAACCGACTTCTCCCCCTGCCTCTTATAGATCTGCTATATCAGATAAAGATTTTTTTAAATTTCATGTATTAACAATATATGAAGTGAAAAAAATTACGTATGCAACCAACAGTTATTGACCCATGACACTGTGATGGCGCGCGATACGGTAGCAAATAGCGCTACTTTCGCGATTCACCTTACCTCACACTATACGAATTAACCTGACTACCTTAAAATACATCTCATTACAAACAAAATTAAACCATAAAACTATTGGACTAAGATTCAAAATAATTTACAGTATTCATCTATTTAGGTTGATATGAAAGAAACTACATACAATCTCCATTATAAAAGCGATATTTAGCTTCAAAAAGAGCTTAAAAGCTTAATCCTTTAAATAAAAATGCACTTTAATACTATTGTTGCAAAGTTTAAATTATTAAAGCAATCATATGAGACTTCCTCATAGTCAGTTGTCGAAAATATTCGAAATTCAGGGAAATATAGGCGCAATGGTATGGAAATTGGGTGTATTATTGTGTAAAGTGAGCGATACGCGTATCGCTTTCAAATAAATAGATGTATGCATGAAGAGCAACACAAACTGCACTGTTAGTGCACCACGCTTTGTAGGATCTAAATGGGGGTATGATGACGTGGAGACAGCTTTCAGGCAATATATGTAATTTGTAGTTATATTATAATAGTGTTCTCTAGCTATGTGCTTTTTCTCGCATAGCCGGGTAGTTAGAGAGAACTTAGTGTTAAGACACTCTGTTCTCCGTCGTCCGATAGTGACTCCAAATAATGATTGTATAAATTTATTTAAAAGTAGCGATCTGCTCGCGGCTTCGTTAGCTTGAAGCAAACAGGTAAAGCTGCTATTTTAATAGTGGTTTATCTTTTCGGACTAATTTTCATTTACTTATTTCAGAAAATTAAATTATTAGGTAAAGATTTTATTTAAAAAAGTAGCGTATGTTTTTCCCCGGCTTTTCAACTATTTCAATTTTAAGTTACATCAAAATTGGATCGATAGAGTAACTGTGACAGCATAGCAGATAGATAGACTTTTGTATTTGTAATATTAATATATATTGATCGTTTGTTGAAATACGGCATTCCTAATCCTAACATGTTATTATAAATAGTGTGGTGATATATGCCTTAACAAAGTTACTTTGAATTTAAATTTAACATATTTGCATACATATACCTACCTATAAAACAAAATGAAAGACTATATAAAATAAAATCTATTGATTTCGCAATTTTTATACATTTTGAAAATGAAACTATTTTTACTGGATCAATCGTGTATTTGTTATTCGAGAAATATATTTAAAAAATCTAACGTTTCGAATGCCTTAAAGTATTCCCTTGTCACAAAATATACCTACATCAATCCAGTAAAATTACTAACTAAGACAAAGTATGACGTTGAGTTGTGCCAATCAATACCCAGAATGTCTTGAATTCGGGCGGAAAGAGTAGGATGGACTATCTTGACACTAGGTTCTCTATGATTACTCCACTACAATAGAAAAAGCGTGAACGTGTTTTTTTTCTTCAAATGAAGTAAAATAGTTTAATTTTTAACCCTAAAAGAGTCTATTTCCACACATTAATGCAATCCGCGTCGTGTGGGCTGAAATAATAGGCTCGCACACTGGGAGGTATTGAGACATCAGCCGGTATTAACTGCTTCGTGATTCCCTCCTCGCCCTCCCATCTCCCATCTCCCCCCTCCCACTTCCCCACCTCCCCACCTCCCACTCGTTAGAAAAGTGCCATAAAGGCTGGCATTCACGTTCTATTTTCAAATTTTCGAATTGAAAAAAGAACGAATGACAGTTGATTGAATGAGCACAACGATTTGAATTTGGGAAGTTGGAACTGAAATTGAATGTTTTTTGGAACAGTGGAATGAATAGATTTTTAGTATGGGACTTTAACTTTTAATTTTGTTGTGTTAATCTAGAATATTAGATATTTGTCTTAAAATATTAATAAACAGCTTCACGCTGTTTGCCGTTTAGCAAGTAATTACATGATATTAAAATAATTAATTTAATAATTCTCTTTTAAAACTAAATATTATGAGAAACTTTGGAGTTATTAGTATAATAACAATTTTATAAATGTCTAATTTAAATTAAAATAAAACTATACAATTGTTTTATAGAAGATAATATAATAATATGTGATTTTGGTTAGACAATTAACATACATAATATTAACAATTGTGATATGTAAACAATTAATCATTGTACATATTTATCTTATGATGAGTTTGTAATGCTTTACAGATAGATAATATATTTCTATTTCTTAATCATATATTAGGTTCACGTTTTTTCAAAATAGGTAAAATATGATAATTCCATCGAGTGGAAATCGAAACTACAACCTATTGATCAGATGCTGTCCCACTGCCCTACAATGGCCTGTAAATTTATTTAAGCAAGGGTATTCCAAACCTTCAGATTATAAAATCAAAAATCAAGCAGTAATCGTTTCACTAAAAGAAACCTAAGTAGATGCAGTATCTGATCTAACACTTCAATCAAAACTTTCAACGGCTGATATCTGACAGGCATAGATTATCATAAGCAAGCTGTTCATATAACACGATTTTTAATTTGAAATCTGATATATTAAAATATTTAAATTAATTCATACATCACTTAAGATAAATATCTTAAGTTGATAGAAAATTTTAACAAACACATTTACCAAATGAGTTAGCATACAAGTTACTTTTAATTTACTTCATAGAGATGTACCATGAAATGTATTTTCTAAATTTAATCAACGATTCCGGTAGCCGTTACACAGAGAAGCAATAATCGATATATAATCGAATGGTACACTCTAAATATGCACCATCTCTTAGCTTAAAACGTCTTAAGTTATTTCGTGCCTTAGAACAGAAACGTAAGTAGAAATGGTTTGTTAAGTTATATTATTTACTCTCTTTCCTTTACCAAATTTTATACAAAAAAAAAAAAATATTGAGAAAAGAATTTTAACTAAAGAACTCGTTTAATATCATATTTTAAGCTTTCTATATAGTAAAGGACTAGAATCCAGTTGCAAGATGTAATTAAAATGGTTCAAAAAACCTTAGATTCACGTTTTTTATGGCATAGCAGAGAAGTCACAGAAAATCTAGTGCTAAAATATTCCGTTCTTTACTTTCCGCCCGAAATTGAGGCATCGCTTGTTGAGAAGCGGAACTCACCGCCGCTATATTTAATTTCTTTCTATATATTTATTAAGAATAATCATATATTTTATTTATACAATACTACATAAATTTCCTTATGAATACTTCACAATCTAACGCTTGATGTCATTTTTATTTATCTTGCTTCAGTTCAAAATCCATTAATGAAGCTAAAAGCCACTAATCGCCCTGTTTCCGCCACCGGGTAATTAACGCTTTAAACACGCCGCGTTTTTTAAACGTCTTTTTATTTTTATTTAATTTTGTATTGCTCTTTTTGCTAACGGTGGTATTATATGGTCAGATCCAATTAAAAAAGTTAAAATTATAATTAAGATTGTACATAAGTAGTATCTTTGCTTGTTTTCGATAAGTTTAATGTTATTGAAATGTTTTTGGGGTATTAAGATTTTAAGCGTAGGAACATTTTAGTTAGGTAATTAATCCGATTTCTTAAACTCTCATTTTAGATTTACAGTAATCCCATATTCAAAAGTACACATAGCATAGAATAGAAATCGCCGTTTCGTATGCCATATTATTAAGTGAACTATTTTTTTAGAGTCTTAACTCTTTTATAAAAAAAATACTAGTGGAGTGTGTACTTTGGTATCTGTAGATTAAATTTAGACAGAAAAGATGTGTAGATACCCAATCTATTTCATAATAATGTTTTTAATATATTAATTTAATAAAATAAATATTTAATAAAGTATACATTTCGCGTCGACAAGTATGTACCTAATACTTCACCAATATATAGGTATAGTTTCTTCACATTTTTTTGTCGCATTATATACATTTTGCCGAACCCAAAGTGTTAAGACACTCCGATCTCCACTTACCGCCAAAAATCAAGATATATTGTACTAATTGACGGAACTCAACACCGCGTTATATCTAACTTTTACTATAAACCATTAACTTAATATTATTTATATTTTAAGCTCAATATTCCTGTATGTAACTCTCTCGTATCTATTAAGAAGCGTTAACAGCATTAGTGAAACATCTCAAAATAGTCTTCCGCTGTGACAAAAAGCGAAGTGGCGCCTATCCTCAACGCCTGTATTAGGTGATGTACGGCGAAAGCGCACTGCAAGCGATGCGAGGCAATCAATTTAAATATAATGTAAACATTTAACTGTATTAAGCTTTTTTTATGTTTTTGAAAGATGCTTGTTAAGGTGGAAAATGGAATTTTAAATGAGCTTTAGCATTTAGCTTTCAGAACCTATTATTCCTTTTTACATCATCATCTTAAGTATTTAAATTGCTAATTAAATGTAAACCATGATTTTTTTCAAAATTATTCAAATAAAATAAATTTTATTATAAAAATTAGAGTAGAACAAGTAATATCTATCTATACATACAATATCTACACAAATAAAAAAAAATATATATTATCACTATAATTTTGTGATTTTTTTTTAAGAATATGTAGCGCAGTGGCACAAAGTGTGACTGTAAAACGACTGGTTGTGGGTTCGATTCCCACTCGAGGAGTGGAAATATTTAATATTTCCACTTTCTTCACTGTGGTGTCGAGGTAACGCGCGGCGTTAAGTTCCGCCACTTAACACTCAATGCCTACGAATTCGGCAGAACACTTTCTGTCGGGAGTGTCTTAACACTTATATACTTAGGTTATTATATATATAGCAATAACTATGCTAAATTTCATACCCATAGCCGCGTAGTTTTTGTGAAAATAGTACAAAATATTAAAATATAGATTCCATTTCAATCCATCTCCAAAAATATATAACTACCTCAGTTTACAGCTTTAGTGAGAGACAACGCTAAGCAGTGTTATATTTATAATCCTGTCAAACATTAATACTACTTTGTTAGTGTTTTATGTGTTTAACACTTTAAAACCTCTTTAATGATCTTTTAAACGGCTTTTTGTATTACGTTTTGGTTTAACGCAATAATAGTTTGAGTGTTCGGAAACTTTTAGCGTGTTTATTTTTTGTTTTTTTATAAAATATGTGTAAGAATTGACTTCTATTTAGATTTCGGAAATTTTCATATGAATCCATATAATCCTTAGTCTGTTATATATAACTAGCACAAAGTATACATTTATGTAATCTCACTAAATGTAAGTTAATATAGATGTAAGTTGTAATGGTAAAAAAAAATATTTTTTTATTTTATTAATCCTTATCTGCTAATATAAAGAAAAAAAATATTTATTTATTGTTTTATTTTATTTTATTTATATGTGTCATTCATAATAATAATAACAAAAAAAAACGTGAAACTTGTTATTATAAAAATATATAAAACTACATACTTATATAAATTAACTATATATTAGTTAATTTGTATATTTTTAATTGAAACACAAAATTAAATTAATTATAAAATCCAAGAACTTATCAAGTTACCATAAATTACATTAACATCACAAATATCTTAAATAAGATTAAAACAACACAGATCTATGTTATGTAAATAACATTCTTGTTTTAAAACCATCGTAGCGCAGTGTCACAGCGTCTGACTGTAAGCTTGATTGAGTGTGGGTTCGATTTCCATTCAGAGAAATTACTATACTTAAATTATTTTCATATTCCAGTGATAAGACGAAGTGCGGCGTTGGGTTCCGCCACTCGATACGTAATGTCTTAGGCGGAAAGTGAGTGGAGAACGAAGCATCTTGATACTAAGTCTCTCTCTCTCTCTCTCTTCTCTAGATTCTCACTCTCTGTCTATTGCGTCTCAGCTCCACTGAAAAGAAGTTACCTATCTAGCTACCTACCTATTTTCAAATTAATTGAAATAAACCAAGCATCTAGCTGATGAACTAAAACAAAGACACTCCGTTTTCCATTTCACGCTCAATATCGAAAAATTTCGTATATCACCATACCATCCGAACACAACGCCTCAATTTCTTTTACTACTACAATAGTATCTTATACTAGTAATCACAATGGAGTACTGTTATGCGGGAAAAAACGTGATAATATAATGCAATACATTTTTGTATTGCTAATTATTTTACCCTAATTTTATCCAATTAAGCCCCTTTAGGGTTCGCTGTAGTTTATGTTCAATATTAAAAGAATAGAGTATATAACACTCCAGAACAGTATAGCTTTCTGAATGTGAAAGAATTTTTATGATCAATTCAGTGCTTCTAAAGATTATCCCTTATGACGAAACTTACAAACTTTACCCCTATTATATTTGTATGGATAAATTAATTTATTTTATTATTCTTACTTAAAAAACATGATTTAACATATAATTTTCGCCACAAACCAGTTTATCGCTTTTCGACGCTGTTGCTCGTAAACGCGTGTTAGTCAACACGCTGTCACTCTGTCACGTATACTTCATATCACTCCATAAACACTCCATGTTTTATCCGGCGCCTGTTCTTAACGACTTGTTAGGATATGTCGATGACTGATCTAATATTGTAGTATAAAATGATTAATGTTTTAATATTTTTGGTAATTAAGTACGAAGTCATTATGTTTTGTCACATATGGTTAACAGCATTTAACTAATTGTAAGTCTATTTATTACTTAATTTGATAATTCTAGTTAAGAGATTATTTAGATTAATACTTTTTTTAATTGTACATTTTTCAATATTTATATATTTGTAAATGTTATATGTAATTGTATTCGTACATCGTACATCGTAAGGAAGAACCTTTGCGATGATTGTAAGTTAATATTAAAATATTTTTGTTTCACTCCTGGTCAAACAAAACACGGCGTTGAGTTCCGCCACCTAACATACAATTTCTTGAATTCATGTGAAAAGTCAAAAACATAATATGTTATCTTACATACGAAAAAAATCGAGAAGCTGTCTTAACTATGTAAATAGTTACATATATTTACTTTCACTTTTATAAAATATTTGATCATAGTTTATTTCATTATTTTGACTATGATTCTCTAAATATATAAAATGTCCATTAACCCACAGTAATAAGTATTATGGCCAGAGATTTTACACAAATGACTTTAAATTTATATGTTACTATTAAAACTAAGTGTTATTAGGTAACATGTTACTGACTAAATTTGTGCTAAACTAACAATATAGCACAAATTTAGTCACTAACAGTGCCGCATGGTATAATATATAACTTGAACAATAAATATTTATATGATACTGGAAATTCATATAGGTATGCATACGAGGCCAGTCGTGTCACAGGTGCGCAAATTCCGCTGTATACGTGAGTGGTTGTGGGTTCGATTTCCGCTAGAGAATGAGGAATGGAAATATTTAATATGTCCATTTTCGTCACTCTGGTGTCGATGCAAAGTGCGGCGTTAAGTACCGCTACTTAACACGCACTGTCTCCAGAATTCACCGGAAAATGTGGAACGGAGTGTTTTAACGCTATATTCCCTCTGCTTACCTGCCCCTGCTTTGTGCGGGATACTGCTAAAAAAAAAGAAATATACCTACACTTCATTAAAGTCACAGGCAAATTCCTCTAACTTTTTTAACAAAATCACAATTAATACAATAAAATTTAATCTAAATAGCGTATCCCGTTTTTCGAAATCCAATTTGCAATTTGCTAAAACCAATCACAATAATTTTATTTTTAATTAAAGCTTACGTCAATTCTAAAGTTTCAGATTAAAAAAATAACTTATAACAATGGCATTTGGTAGCAAATTATACATGCTGTCTCAATTATACGTTATAACTCTTATTATGTATAATATAATGTCTAAATTCGTCTAATTTCATCTTGCTATGATATTCCTTTATGATGTTTTAGACAATCAGGTTATTTGTCAGGTAATAATGGTTAGACCCACCCACAAGAAACATGTTAATTTTAACGTTTTTATAATGAAATGAAAGATTTTATTGTTATCTATATTTTTGTACTGGTTTTGAGAAACGTCAAATGTTGTTTTTTTATCTAAATTGTCCCACTTTTTAACATTCTATGTCTATTTCTTGTCTTATATATATTGTTTTATTAATATTATTGTTTATTGTAGCCCACTACTTTTCGTGAAGGAATTCAAGATGTGTGCTGGATGGCGGGATTCAACGCCGCAGTTTGTTAGAGCGGCGACATGAAAATAATTAAATTAGGATCTTTCCACCGAATAGGAATGGAATCCACAACCAGTTGTCAACTAATAATGGTCAGATCAATCAATTAATCCCACTGCGCCACAGGGGCATCTGAATGGTTACATAGAACGTAAAATCGCTTAACTTCCAGGTACCGTAATACTAATTTTTAGATCCCCTCCCTTAGTGCAGTTCACTTATCAAGGAACCTAAATACAAAATAACTTCTTGATCATTCTTACTACTCTACTCAGTAATTTCGGCTGTGTGTTGTTTTTCAGTTAGTCAATAAGGACGTGTTTTTTACATTAATAAATTTTATATACTTGTTGATTTTAAATATAATTGATAAAATTTTATCATTAATTATAGTTTTACCTTAATTAAATAATATTATAGACTGACTAATAGATACATCGAAACTGTCACATATAGACCGACGGCAGACGAAAGTGCCAAGTATATCTATTATACATATAATTATTATTTTTTTCTTTTCTTAAATCTATGCGATACAGTAACTCGGTAAACACTAAACTGTTGGAATAGAGTATAATGTATATTATACGCATACTAGTAGTCTCGTTAGGTATTTAAATTTCACGTTAAACAAATGCATAGTTCAGATATATTCGTTATAGACTATTATTACCAAGATATTTTCAGAATAAGTAAAAAAAATATTTATAATGTACAAAATCATGTATCAAGAATATTTTTCTAAAAAATAATGTTTTAAAAACAATGCTTACTTTCTATTTAGATTTTGGTTGGATTGCAAATAGTGTTGCCCAAATGCAAGAACAAGACGAGACTTAGCCAGTCTTGGTCTTGGTCTTGCGCCAATACACCTGGTCTTGGTCTTGGTCTTGGTCTTGCGCCAATACACCTGGTCTTGGTCTTGGTCTTGGTCTTGCGCTCCCAGTCTTGGTCTTGGTCTTGGTCTTGCAGCAAGAGTCTTGCAAGTCTTGCAATTACCTATTAGTCTATTACTATTTATTAAAGTTTACTTTAAATCTTGAAAAACGTATTAGAATTGGAACATTGTGAGCTTGAATTAACATAGCCATAGTAAAGATCAATCAGATTAATAAATAACTGAAGATTTGATAAGAAATTCGAAAAATCAACTGACCTATATGTCGTTTTCCATGGAAGTAACTGTTTCTTAATAAACATTTATGATTTATAAGCTTACATGTTTTAGCAAATGTAAAAAACACCAACAGGAACACTCTTAAAATTCGAAATTATTTTGCATGAGTATACCTACGCCTACGCCCTATGGCGGCAATCAAATAGTGTCAAATGTTATGATTTCGGCGTGGCGGCAACGATTGTTTTAGATTTCATAAGAAGCCGCCGGCGCGTGTATCATAACCATGTACTTCCGAAAAGCGGCAAATAATCAGTGAAATAGCGCTAAGTCCTAGCTGCAAGACGCAAGAGTCTTGCAGGCTATGTCTTGTTCTTGCTTAAATCTTGCACGGTCAGTCTTGGTCTCGGTCTTGCTAAAAATACGCGGTCTTGTTCTTGGTCTTGGTCTTGCAAAAACGCAAGAACAAGACCAAGACTGCAAGACCAAGACTGAATTTGGGCAACACTAACTGCAATTTTCAGCTTTACATTTGTCCCACTACACCACGATGGTTTCCAATATGGATAATACTTAAATAACAATAAACGCAAGAGGCAAGCATGTATTTACATTAAATTTAATACTTAAATAAAATCCACCGGCGGATCAGATAATAAAACGAAATGTCTCAATTAAGTTTTTAATGTCAGTTGCAAATAATTGAACTTTGATTGTTGTAAGATTTGAATTGATTCGTTTGTTTAATGATTTTCTTACGTTTAAAAAGTATAGCCCATATTTAATTTACTTTATGCAGAGGTTAAGAGATGCTGACTTTAATTACAGTTTAATATATTTTTTACTATTTGCTTACTCGATTATTTTACTTGTATTGTAAAATGTTTTAATTTTCTTAGTTAATTTAGGCAATATTGGCACAGTGTTCGCGTCTGGCCGTAAACCTGATTAGTTGGGGGTTCGATTCCCACTCAGGGGAATAATAATTCATTTTAAATTTCTTATCTACTACCATTCTATGTGATTTTTTCCACCAACAGTATTTCTCTATAAAAATCTTCAAACGTCAAACAATATAAAATGTACGAACATAATAAGAACTGCGCCACAACGGCGCGCCAGAACACTTAATTTATTAGTAAAATCTCTTAAGTAATATTGGCCCGACGTGTAATATCATAAAAGCAATTAAACGACCAACATAAACTTAATTGTGCACTGCTGCTATCTGTGATTGAGATATCAATAAGGTTAATTGAGATATTTAGGTTTTATCTTGAGATATGACCGCTTTTGTTCTGGTACGAGCCGAATGATTAAACGATTTTTTTTATGGATAAATGACAGATTTTTTTTTATAGCTTCACGCTGTATCCCGCACACAGCAGGGTAGGCAGAGGAACCTAGTGTTAGGACACTCCGTTCCCCACTTTCCGCCGAATTCGGAGGCATTGCGTGTTAAGTGGTGGAACTGAACGCCGCGCTTTGCCTCGACACCAGAGCGAAGAAAATGGAAATAATAAATATTTTGAGTGGGAATCGAACCCACAACTAGTCGTTTACAGTCACACGCTTGTGCCACTGCGCCACGACTGGCCCCAAAAATTTTGATTGATGGATTAAAATTGATTTACTCGTAGTAAATCTACTCGTAGTAAATCTATTTAAAATTCTTCTATTTGATATTGACCTTTTGTCCATTTTTATTTCTTTTTTTCTTGCATTGCTTTTTCTATACGATGACGGCAGTCAGAAAGAATCTCTAGACACTACGCTCTCTTAAGCGCTTTTTGGCATATAAAAAAACTTAACGAAAAATAGAGGTTTCGTCCAAAATCGAGATATTGTGTATTGACTAAACTCAACGCCGCCCTTTGTCTTAGGTAGGTACCAGAGCGAAGAAATAAAAATAGTTCCGAATGAGAACTTGGAATGGAGATCAGACCCACAACCAATCACGTTTACAGTCGGATGCTATTCCACTGCATAGCGATAGATTAGTAACCATAATTTTTCCTTAAATTTAATCTTTAAAAATCCAAATGTTTTGTTGTATTATTTAGATCAATTAAAATTCTAAATAAACATAAAAATATGTAATATAAAGTCGTTCTTTGTTCGTTCTCGTTCATAGATATCGTATACTAATGTTAGAGTTTATATCTATTATAAATCTATTATAAATAGAGGTATAAAAAATGTCAAATAAATATATGTTCTTTATAATAAAGACTTCATATTACCATATCGATATTTGAAAACAAAAGAAACAGTCATTACCTTAAGAACGTTAAATAATAATCGTTCAGAGTTCAAGCAAAGCATTGAATTTCTTAAATTGATCATAAAACAGCAAAATTGCTGCATCGTGAGGTGCTTTTTGAGCATTATATTTATTTTTTAATTTACACATCTTTACTTGTTATAATTAGACTTTGTTTATTGAAATATCATTTTTTCTTTAGTTACACGCTGCATCCCGAATACAGCAGGGTAGGCAGAGGGAACCTAGTGTTAAGACTCTCCGTTCCCCACTTTCCGCCGAATTCGAAGGCATTGCATGTTAAGTGGCGGAACTTAACGCCGTGCTTTGCCTCGATACCAGAGTTAATAAAATGAAAATATTAAATATTTCCACTCCTCGTGTGTTCATTTACAGTCCATGCTTGTGCCACTGCGCCACGACTAGCCCCTATCAATCAATCATCAATTATTTACTTATATTTAAATGCGGATATTTTCTGGAAGAAAATATGGTCTCTGCAGATTTTTTAACTGGGCTGCCTAAATCCTAAGTTCATTTCTAGCACTTACTTCGAAGGCGGCATTAGCAGGGACGGATCTAACTTTGATAAAATGTTGTACTTATAGCCACCTTAATACCGGCCAAGTGCGAGTCGGAGTTTATACTTTTTTTCGGAGTTTTTACTTTTTTAAATTGTAGGTAATCTTCGTGATTATTCACGAAGATGATAACCTACAATTAAAAAACTCGCACCAATATTTTTTTTTAATTTTGCTAAAGTGTTATACGGTGATACTGAAATGCCACTTAAGTCAGTGACCTTGCGACAAGACCAATAAATACGTCGTCACAAGTCAATTTGGATTAGGGGCATGCCCTTAGTGCAACGGTGGATCCGTGCTTAGGCATTAATACGATCGTTTCAAATTTTATAAGGTAGACAGAGGAGCTCAGACAGGACTTTAATGCAGTTAACGCATTTATTAAAGTGGCTTATATATGTAGCCTACACTTAGGTCGACATCGACGCAGTGCCTAGGACTTGTAGTCCCAGGCACTGCGTCGATCTAACAAACTACTGCAAATCGACGGGTATGCGCAAAATGAATCTATGGAATGCCTATGTGTTTCTTCTTAGTTATTTTATGAAGTGAAACTAACTGTTAGTTATTATATTAAATGGAATGTTATATATAATACTTTATGGTATTATGTATTATCTAATGGTTAATAATGCCAAAATAATAGTTGAATTTGATTCTCTAATGGCAACACAAAAAAGTATCAAATACTATTATTAGGTGCTAGTTCAAATATTGCAATAATCTTATATTTATAAACAATGGATTTACGTGACTTAGTACAGATTTTAAGAAAAATATTTTAAGTTAAGATGACGCAACAAACATCACTATTAGTAATTAATTTAACGAATTAATAACAACTTTTTTGCCAATTTATTAATGTAATTTACTATTGGATTGGTAATAAAGAAAAAACCAATAACTAGGTAATTTTATTGTTACTAATAAAATTATATGGAGTTCATCTTTTATGGGTTTAAATGTCAACATTATAATGTATTATATAAGAATACAATAACAATATTTATATACTAATTGATATTCTTCATATCGAGAATACAAAATTACTAAATCATGATCACCTAAAGATAACAGATTAAAATTTGAATTTAAGAATTTAATTAATTAAGAATTTATTATTTAAAACGATTCTAAAGATATTGACTGTATATCGGTTTATGAGTCAGGTGATGTGTAGTATACATATATATTGTTAACCTGTAACAATATATAGATATATATTGTTACAGGTTGAATACCATTTTTTTTAGCTTTATACTTTATTCCTTGCGGGGGAGTCAGATAGAACGGAGCTTCAAAGTCTACGGTCCCTGCGTACTTCTTTCGCCTCGTCCACTGTCATCAACCTCTTCATACATACTTATTTAGTCAAATTTGTACCGTACCGGAGGGTACTCATGCTTCAATATCATATAAGGAGAAAAGGAGAGATATTTTCTCTTCTTTCCACTTTGTAGTATGATAATGATTCTAGGATCTAGTGACCTACACTTGTTTCAGAGACGGTACTACATGAGATCTACACTTGCTTTTATAATCTTAAAAGGTTCCAAGAAAAATTACAATCATATAGATGCAAGAGAGCCTCCTGCGAAGCTCAAACTTTTGGTTTGTGAATATACTCCACATTCAGAGAATAATAGAGGACTTATTGCATACATAACGGCTGTTTAGGTTAAAAATCATGATAGTTATATTATAATTATTGGTATAATTTAAAAACAGGAACAATAATAGAAGCAATAATTAAACCATTACAAAGAATAGGCCAAAAAAGTCGTTTTTTATACGAACTAATAACTAAAAACCATGTTAGCTCCTCTAAAACATAAAAAAGGTCAATCACGGCGGATACCGAATAAAATTCTCAGAAATAAATACGAAAAAATGTTGCCACCATACCATATTTTACACTAATTATAAAATGTCAGAAATTAAATCAATTACTTTTCGACGGGATCGGTGTTTTTACCTTTTTGTTATCAAATAATAATAAATAATGTCGCGCAGCAGGTGAGGATAGGCCCTTTGTACGTCTGTGCGTTTACAAAAAACGTCTTTATGCCTTGTGATTTGGTCAGTGTTATCTTTGAACAAAATATACTCTATGGAGCAGCGTGAAATAGTTCATTGGTGTATAAACTAGAGGTGATATTACAAATTTGTATTGTTAAATAACTAGTGTTAAAATTTACATAATATTATAGGTATATTTTTAAGTGACTTTTTATAATAGGTATTATTTAATGATATAATATAATTTGAGGCCAGTCGTAGGAAATAAAGTGACTGGAAATGCGATTGGTTGTGAGTTCGATTCCCACTCGAGGAATTGAAATATTTAAAATTTCATTTTCTTCGCCCTGGTGCTGAGGTAAAGCACTGCGTTAAATTCCGCCATTCAGCACCGGAAAATTTGGAACGGAGTGTCTTAACATTAGGTTCCCTTTGCATACTCCGTTATAGGCAAGATACAGCGTGAAGAGTAAAAAAATATATATAATTATTTTCGTGTCTTCGTTCTAGTACCTAGGAAAAAATGTGATGTTGAGTTTCTTCACTCTACCAGCAATAAATCCGAGAAGACTCATGGCGAAAAATGGACAACGAAGACGAAGACTTGACATTAGGTTCTCTCTAACTCTATTAAGCGGGAAAAGAGTGAAGCTACTAAAAATCTTAAAAAATATTAGCATCAATAATCCAATATTAAAAACCGCGGTAATAACATCTCACAATTTATACCGCCAGGGGTCAGGTAAAGGAGGATTTTTACCGATTTTTTTGGTAGCGACGAGTGGAGATCGTTAAGTGAAAAAGGACCAGTTTCGGTCCTTTTGTAGGCCAAATGTTTAAATCCGGACGGTAGCGGCAACTACATATTATCGGGCTAATTAATCGATGTGTTTTCACATGCAGACTGTGGAACTTCTTAATCGTCTATTCTTTTACAGTATAATGCGAACTTGCATAATTTATGGGGAAATAAGGGTATAAATATTGTTTAATGGGGGTATAAATATTGTTTAATGTATATAATACGGTACCAAAATGAGTTTTTTTTCCTTCACGCTGTATCTCGCACACAGCAGGGTAGGCAGAGGGAACCTAGAGTTAAGACACTCCGTTCCCCACTTTCCGCCGAATTCGGAGGCTTGCGTGTTAAGTGGCGGAACTTAACGCCGCGCTTTGCCTCGATACCAGAGCGAAGAAAATGGAAATATCAAATATTTCCACTCCTCGACTGGGAATCGAACCCACAACCAGTCGTTTACAGTCACACGCTTGTGCCACTGCGCTACAACTGGTCAAATGAGACTTTCTTTGTAATTTTGTACCTTTATTAGTCTTGTGGACCTAATAATAATCCCTTTCTCGTGTAAACTATGTGTCTCCTTGACAACATGTATGTCACTGTATACAAAAATATATATCAAATACAAGATATTATTTATTTGAGAGACTGTCTTCGCGTAGTTGCACAGTGGCTGACTTATAAACGTAATGGGTGTGAGTTCGATTCCACTCAGGGGACTGATTGTATATTATTGTCGTTTCTCCGTTCTGTTACCTACAACAAAGTATAGCACGAAGTTTCGCCACTTAACACGCAATGAAGAACAAACAGAATCAAACACGCCGTGAAAACAATATGATTAACTTAATGTACTTGTAAACTATTATGTGTGGGGAACGGAGTGTCTTAACACTAGGTTCCCTCTGCCTACCCTGCTGTGTGCGGGATACAGCGTGCAGCTAAAAAAAAACTGTTGTGAGGCTTACGGAACAGAAATCTGTTAATTAGTTCGCTACCCGCTTTTCGTAAGCCGCTTCTAAAACAGCGACATTGATTCCGCCGCTCAATACAATTATCACAAATAATGTTTTGAATCATTTTTAAGAACATGTAAAAATTTGAACCGTCCAAACGATGAGCTCTGACTGCTAAGCCAATTCTTATAAGTTTTAATACAACTTATTTTTATTGTTAGCATCTCTGTAGAGAGGTTTTTACAATTTTCTGCTGCGCATGGCCAAGAGCCGAGAGTTCGAATCCTGCTGCGTTCAAATTTTTAAACGTTTTCTAAAAATGACTTAAATAAATTATAAAAACAATATAAACATATGCAATATATTTAAACATAAGCAAGGATTTATAAGGCTCAATAAAAAAATATTCATTTCTTCGCTCTTTTACCATAAAAGCGAGGCGTTTAGTTCCGCCACTTAACCGGCAATTTCAGACGAAAAGTGGAGAGCGGAGTGTCTTAACATTAGATTATCTCTAAGTAAATCGCTATGCAGGAAAAAGCAAGAAGCTTCCCAATAAAAAACGAACTTCAAAACTTATCTACCAAATCGTGTACTACACCCAAACATCAAGTAGGTATATCAATAACAAAAGACGAAACGATTTAATGCCTATAAAAAATATCGAGCCGAATTGAAATCGAACCGAAACACATTAGAGACGCGTTGACAAAACATGATAAATGACCGAATAAAAATATACTTCATAAAAATTCATTCCCATTATTAATACTTGCATGTAAAAAAGATGAAGAATGTTTGACGTTTTTTTTTTGTTAAATATTAGATGCCTTTAAATAAAATCGTTAGCCACACTCGACGACTACGACTGGTCGATTAAATTATTTAACCCGTGTAGGTCTCTGAACAAAAATATTTGTAGAAAGGTTATGTATGCAATATGACTTTATATCTTTATTTTTCCTCGAATTCGACGGAAAGTGGGGAACGGAGTGTCTTAACACTAGGTTCCCTCTGCCTACCCTGCTGTGTGCATGGGATACAGCGTTAAGCTATAAAAAAATCTTTATTTTTACATATTCTGAAAACTCATTTTTTTTAGCTTCGTGCTTTTTCTGTATAGTGTAGCCATGTGCCATCTGCTGTCAAGACAGCAAAAGTGTCGATTTTGGACGGAAAGTACAGCACGGAATGTCAAGACATTCCGCAAGTGTTAAGTGGCGGAACTCAACGCCGCGCTCTGTCTTTGATACGAGAGCAAAGAAACGAAAATTTATATATAATCATTAAAGTCACGTGGGAATCGAACTCACAACCATTGCGTTACAGACGATATTTCACTGCGCCACCTACGCTTCACATATACAAATATACAGAGAAACCGCCGTGGCACAGTGTAACAGCGTTTAACAGTAAATAAGATAGTCGTGATTTCGACTCCCACTTAAGAGAAAGATTATATTATTATTTTTTTCATTTTGCAAAATAAAGCATGGCAATTCCACCTGAATATTCACAATGTCTCGAATTTAGAGTTTTAATTAGAGTGTCTTTACACTAGTTTCTCTCCGTCTATCCTGCTACACGCAAAAAATGTAAAGCTGAAAAAAGTCTACACAAAAAATGCACTTATATATTATAATAATATTTTGAATTAATATAATTTTATGAATGTAATACTAATGTAATAACACTAAATTCCTTTTTTTTTTAGCTTCACGCACACAGCAGGGTAGGCAGAGGGAACCTAGTGTTAAGACACTCTGTTCCCCACTTTCCGCCGAATTCGGAGGCATTCCGTGTAAAGTGGCGGAACTTAACGCCGCGCTTTGAACACTAAATTTCGTTTACCTTATTTGGAAGCCACTATCGCTAGCGGTTAGGTTATTATATATTTTTTCATTAGCATGGAAAAATATATAAAACTTAAAAACTAGAAAAATTTATTGTTTACTGAAGTGAAAATCTTTAAACTTTTTGACTATTTTATGAGGAGTTTCTGATTTTAATACTGTTGTTTTTACTTACCAACATGCCATTTCCAAGACCGATTGCACTCTATGTTTCAAGGGTTTAGTTAAGAATATTTTTTTTATATTAGAATATCGGAAATGCCATCACGACAATGTTGAAATAAAAGAATATTTATTACCAATTGTGATTGTAATAATTATACTAGATATTAATAAGGCAAAGCTTACATTGTATTGCCTGGCCTAGCTACTTGCAAGTGCAATTTTTTGAATAAATTAATTTAATTAAAATTATGTTGTTCCTAGCTACTCGCAAGGATACGCGCCCGTGCTCAAGCTTCTAGGTTTAAAAATAATTTAATTACTTTATTAATTTTCATCCCCTATTATTTATATTATTAGACTATCTCTGTGCGAAATTGCATTTATATCTACTCAGTAAATTAGATGTGACTGAGTAACATACAGACTGATTAGAGTTACTCTCGCATTTATAACAGTAAGGATAAATAAATATTTTTTATAATTGCCTAATTATATGTTTTGTCAAGACATAGTCGTACGTTTCATAGTTCATAAATGACGACTTATCATAAAAAAATCCTAACAGCCTATATGGTAACTGTGTGTAAGTAAAAATTGGTAGTTTCAGTAATAATACTTTTAATTTTAACTAAGCCGTTTAGTCAATCATGTTCAATTGTTTCACTCGTACGATTCTTCTTCGCCTTCATATGTGCCATGAATATCGTCCACACAAAGCTAGCTAGACTTACAAAGACTACTCTATTCTTTTCAGATACAAAATAAAAATTCACAGTCTGAGCTGTCGGCCAAAAGACCACGCCCACTCTGTATGTCGGCCAAAGCTTCTCCTTAACTTCATTTACACATGACTTCAACGGTTTCATTTCAAGTAGACTCATGCCAAAGAAAAAATACGCCATCGCAGCTGGCGAATAAGAAACTTGCTCAAATAAAGCTCTTTTCACTGCAGTTTTCAAATCTTTTTTCTTGAAAAATCTACTCGTATATTTCATCCAACCGTAAAATACGGGGGCCATGAAAAATGTGCCGAAAATGCCGAAACGGGCAGCCCTTGGCCAGTTAATAGTTTCAACGTTGCCGTACTCCATATATTCTTGAACTACACTGCATGTCGGCCATATAATGGCATAAGATACCATGCCTCGGACGAGTGGAAAGTGAGTTTTTAGATGAAGAACTTTAGTTAGTATTGTCATTTTAGAAGATTTTTGACAGAATAACGTGTAATGATGTTTCATATCGAGATGTAGACTATAACGTAACTTAACAGATTATATATTAACTAATGGATGCCTCGGACGAGTGGAAAGTGAGTTTTTAGATGAAGAACTTTAGTTAGTATTGTCATTTTAGAAGATTTTTGACAGAATAACGTGTAATGATGTTTCATATCGAGATGTAGACTATAACATCACTTAACAGATTATATATTAACTAATGGATGAGTAAATGTCAATCATTGCCATTCGAATATTGTTTAATGTATTTTTTTCTTTAATTAGTCCAAATGTCAAAATTACTCCTGTCAAACTAAAAAAAAAGTAGAAATTTAGTTATCTTTTAGAGCGTGTTATCTGCAATTATGAATAAAACGTGACACGTAATTATGTTGGTATAATCATCGTGGAGGCCACACAGAGAGACGGTCACTTAGAACAATCGATTTATTTGATTATCTTATTGGGATGTTGATCCGCCTTTGAGATACGAAGTGATGACAAAGCATTTGTTCTCTTATAGTTTATTACCGCGACTTTGCTTGTTTTAGCTTAAATAATAAATAATATATGATGTGAAACAATATGCTTTTATAATAATATTGTATTTACCTTTTTTTTAAGAGTTATTCACATAGGTACTTAAGAAATGAAAAAAACAGCTTAAAAAGCGACATAGTCGGATATATAACCTATACTTGATCAGGGCGCTTGGTTCGTTTCCAAGAGGTGCCGGTTCGAATACAAGATTTTATACATTTTTTATTAATTAATCTTATCTTTATTAATACATTTAGTATGTGTATTTTTAATTCAATTAAATAGAGAGATCTGTAGGTACTTTCACCGTCAATTATTCTATAACCGCTTTAAATCAGCTGGTAGGCCCTGTCGATTGGCAATTTAATAGAAATACTAAATATGCTAAAGGATAGTCTTTTTACTCGTAAAGATAAAAATTTCTTAGGTAATATCACCGTTTTATTTTGTTTTAGTTCCACGCTTTTTCCCATGATAGGGTATTCGGAGAGACTCCATTCTCACTATCAGTCCGATATAGCGACATTGCGAATTGAGTGGCGTTTGCTGTTGGCTCTTTGTTATAAGTTTCCGAGCGGAAAAATGACAATTGTCATATCGTCCTCGAGTGAGAATCGAACCCACAACCAATCATATCTACAGTCAGACGTTGTTTAACTGCAGTACTGATGGCCTCTAATTCATTTTTCATAATTTACTCTGATCTGTACTGTGATTTGTTATGTAATCTGTATTTGTGACTTTCCTCCATAGCCATTATATCAAAAATTACTGTAATTAAAAGAGCAGCTTCCCGCTTTATCCCGAATAGGGGGATATCAGAGTGAACCCAGTGTCAAGACACTCCGTTTTTCACTTTCCGCCCAAATCGATCGAGATATTGTGTATTGCTTACATGCATATTAAAAATTATGTATGCGTATATTAAAAAGTTAATATATCAAAATATCATATCCTTTACAATTAACTTTTACTATGTTACTAATTATTACATATTAGTAATTAAATATTTAGCAAAAAATAATTTTACAGTAATCAAAATCACTATTAAATCGTTGCATTTCGATAACGGAAACGTTCTAAAAATTACTTAGCATCAATTAATAAAATTTTATTAGCGCTTCATACATACATAGTCGCAAAATAATAAATTCAAATTAAAATTAAAATGTGATTTTGCATAACAATATCAAATTGACGATTTCCTTACTGCGTTTTTTTTTCGTTTTTTTTTTTCAACAATTTACTAAAATAAAACGCTCGCGGGCATGATTAGTCAACTATCGTACTATTAATCAGATAGCAATTTGTAATCGATTTATTTTTGATAGAGCGAAGCCAAATATTTCTCTTAATAGATCTTAATGTATCTTTTTAATCAATACGAGATATCGATATCATTAACACGCGCAATCAATGAAAAATATATCTGATAAATGTTTTCTTCGATTAAAGGTTTATTTTTTTTCTATATAGTTATAAGAATTTTGTTTTTTGGCCTTCTAGCTTGGTATTTATTGCAAAGCGAGTTAATTTCCGCCATTTAACACACATTGCTTCGATTTTGGGTGGAAAATGGGGAACGGAGTATCTTAACACACAGTTCTAAATACTTCTATGTCGAAAAAAACGTTTAGTTGAAAAAAGAGTACCTATAACTTCTTCATAATTCCGCGCTTCGTCTTGCGAAGGCCGAAGTCAGGAAGAGTTACAATAAATTGAATACAATTTTTTTCCTAGAGGCGGTTGAACCAACGACCAGTCGCGTTTATGGTCAGGCACAGTCTCACATACAGTCTTCATAATTATAAAATATTAAAAAAATAATGAGGCCAGTCGTGGCACAGAGGTACAAAGTATGCCTGTAAAGCGACTGGTTGTGAGATTGATTCCCACTCGAAGAGATGGAAATATTTAATATTTCGCTCTGGTATCGAGGCAAAGCGCGGCGTTAAGTTCCGCCACTTAACACGAAACGTCATCAGAATTCGGCGGAAAGTGGGGAACGGACTTAATACTAGGTTCCCTCTGCCTATCCTGCTGGTCTGCGGGATACAGCGAAAAGCTAAAAAAGATAAAAAAAATGTTTATTTATTATTGGTGTTTTCTAGCTGATGTATCTCAACATCGCACATAAGCTGTAAAGCGTCTATAGGTTACTTATACTTGCGATGTAATTTTTTTATAGATATTAGAAATTTTCCCTGAGTGGGATTTAAACCTGCAACTGTCATTTTAAATTAAAGCCGCCTCGACATGGCAGTAGATATATTTTGAATTCTGATTTAAAATATACTTTATACTAACATTACATTATTAATGACTGTAGTTATTTTTTATTAATACAATTAAACTAAATTGGTCTTATCACAATTAAACCGAAAGCGAATCGCTGTTAATGATTAAATTAACATTTACACGATATGACATTTATATCGGTAGCCATATTGCTTAGTGAAGTTTACATATAATATAAAAAAATGTTTTAACTTTGTTTATTTGAATACATAGAAGTTATAGTATATTCATGAACTTAAAATAAATAATAGTAATAATCAGCTTCACCTTTTATTTTCGCATAACTGGATTGTCAGAGAGAAGCTAGTGTCAAATTACCTCGGTTTCCATTTTCCGCAATTGCCAACATTGCATGTTGATTCACTCATGATTCAGACAATAGCCACTCTTAGCGGAACTTAACGCCGCTTTATATTGTTCACTAGAGCGGAAGAATGAAAATAAATTAATTATGATCTAAGACCTAAAATTGAACATACAACCAATCGCAATCGCACTTAGTCGCTATCCCATGCGCCACGATGGCCTCAACGTAAAATATCAAAAGTCAAAGTCAAAAGAACGGAGCGCCAAACGCTACGGTCCCTGGATACTTTTTTTTGCCTAGACCACTGTCATCCTCCCCCTACCGCTTCATACACGCCCCCCGGGGGTCCTCATGCTTTTTACGTGACCTCCGTCCAGTATCGTCGATACTGTGTTTTTGAAGGTAAATCTAGGTCTCCCCCTGCCTCTCTTAACACTCACCTTTGCTTCATATATCTATCTTACCATTCTTGCAACACTCATCCTCTCGACGTGCCCATACCGTAAATATTGGGAGTAAACGTGCACTCTGGACTTCAAATTAAATGAGAGGGTATATTAGAATACTCATTCCATTTTTATCCTCAGTAGTTCACACCAAACGTTTTTGAACGCCTTATACCGTATCGTAGGAATTTGGAGATATTCTCTTAAACCTATAAGCACCTTGTACCTTGTAGGACCTGAACCTCCACGTCATGTTTCAGATTTATATGCCCAGTATTATCAACAGTGTATTATTTTGTCTGTTGGCTAGATATGGTAGAGTTTCGTATAGTATTTTAATTTATTTGAAGCAGGTATTTCGTTGTTTGAAATTTCTGTTATCACTGTCACATAAAATGACGTATCGGACTACGCTAGCTTAATAAAAATTGCATTCATGTAGGTATATATCGTACTTATTAGAAAAAAAGATCTTTACGAAAATAGTAAAAGCAACACTTTCAAGTATCGAGTACTTAGCTTCTTATTGCCAGTAAGCATTTACTCTCTGATTAGCTAATTGGATTAAATTACAAAAAAATATTTTAAATAAATCTATTCTTGTAAACTAACTACCACTGTAAACCAACTTCAGTTTTGGGTTTGATTCCCACTTGAATGAACTGCTATATTCAAATTATATTCATTTTTGCTTAGGGCAAGAGTTGTTTGAATACCGCCAATCCACATGCAATATTTCAATTAAGACAGACAGAAAGTAGAGAACTGAGTGTCTTGACACTATGGGCTCTCTGACTACCATCTGCCGTGTGGGAAAAAGCATGAAGCTGCTTATTATATCAAATACATTTCTCATTATTAAATGAAACTTACAACGCCATCTAGTGTATGTTTAATGAAGTACACAAATTCAAATACATATAGTATTAATATAAAAAAGCGTCCCTAAAATATTTATAACGAATTTAAAATTTAAAGAATCATTTTTTTATACATAAATATTACATATTAACTCAATCAATTTTTATTATGAGAAAACATATTTAATTTTGCTATAGCGACATCTAGTGTTAAAAATATGCTAGAATTAATCGTATTAGCTGCCATCTATTAATTTTAAGACGAACTTCAATGTGTATTTGTACGCCATCTGCTTGTTACGTTCAAAAGAAATTTAGAATATAAGTGTAATTGAAAAAAATACAGCCACTCGACACTAGATGGCGTAAACTTTAAGGCAATAATATTACAAATTGGTCATATTAAGAATGATAACTTTCAATTGACATATTTTTGCGTATATTTATTCTTTTTTACATTTACGAGGTCATCACATTGTTGTCAGTTCAGTTTCCACTTCAACGTTCAACACTAAGCCTCTCGTTTTTAGTGGAAAACAGAAAAATTAAATCTTACTAGATCTCATTCTAATTATAATACAATTACTACGGAAGATAATAATAACGTATTACGTTTGTTTATTTTAATAGAACATTACTGTTGTAATATGTCTCTTACCACAACAATTCTAGGAAATACGGTTATAAAACTAAGCTAAAGGAAACTCCTTAATGGGCAACTTAACGTAAACTATAAGAGACACAAAATTTATTTTCTTTACTTTTTTAGCTTTACGCTGTATCCCGCATACAGAGGAAACCTAATGTTAATATACTCCGTTCGCCACTTTCTGTCGAATTCTGGAGGTATTACGTCTTAAGTGGCGAAACTTAACGCAGTGCTGTTCCCTCGACACCTGAGAAAAGTAAATGAAATATTAAATATTTCCATTCCGAGGAATGGAAATATTTAATATTTCATTTTCTTCTAGACGAGACTGGGAATCGAACCCAAAACCAGTTGCCTTTACAGTCATATTTTATACCCCTGCGGCTGCGACCTCTACTTTAATTCTGCTTACGACTATTTGTTTACGAAGTTTAACTAATTAGCGAGTCAAGTAAGACAAATTAAAATAATCAAGTCAGTCTTAGTATGTTTGGTTTTTGCTTTGGTACCTAAGACAAAGTACGGCTTTGAGTTACGCTATTTAACACTCAATGTTGAAAGTGGCAGACTGTAGTGTCAACAGTCTTTGTCCTCAATGTCTTCACTTAAATAAGTGACAAGTGAAAATAGGGAAAACAAACAAAGCTTTTTATTTTAGTATGAAAATTTTAAAGGACAGTAATAAATATCTAATACAATTTTAAAAGACATTATGCTTCTAAAACCATTCGAAAAACAATAAATTATTTCATAAAACAATAAAATAGACTCGTTCCAAACTAAAGTTTATGATCTCTTAATTTTTTCATGTTTCCGTAACACGAGATGCGTTAGGAACACGGAACTGGATCAATCTCTGCACTACATGTCCATACTTATGTTATAAATGCGTAAGTCTGTCTGTTTGTCTGAAACGCTTTCACGGCTAATCAACCGGTCCGATTTGGATGAAATTTAGATTGAAAGTAGTAAACAATCCAGGGTCAAACATAGGTTACTCATTTTTTCAAAAATCAACCTCTAAAGGGTAGAAATAGGGGATGAAAGTTTATATGAAAAATCTACACTGCTTGACCGATTGTAATGAATTTTGGTATATATAAAGTTGCTATATCAAGGTTAAACCATAGGCTACTTTATTTTTCAAAAATCCACCCCACACCATTGCAATATAATGAAATAGTAATGTAGTTAACGCAGTGAAGCCGCAAGCGGGCCGCTAGTTATAAAAGGTATAAAAGTAATATTTAAGACAAATAAAATGTCTTTGTCTTTTTTCTTTTCTACGATTCTTTTTATTCACTGTGTTATTATGTATATGTATATTTTTCTTAACCATTGCACGGTATAATATTTTTTCCTTTTTCCGTATAGCATATTCCGATTAGGGAATCTAATGTCAGAACACTCTGTTCTCCATTTTCTGTTTAAATTCGTTCGATATGTTGAGTGACGGAATATTTTGCTCTCACGAGAAAAACTTATTAAAAATATATGTAGATATTTTCTTTTACTTAAACATCTACTTTTTATTTTATAATTTAATTTTTATCCATATACATAATTGTCTAAGCTTTACTTTTAATTCTCATATTAATAAGTTATATAATAAAAATTTTAAACAATATACTTATGTTAAATCTTCATATTTGAATCTCTGGTACTTATTTCGAAGTGTAGTTGTAGGGACAAGTAGCTGATTCAGCATGTTAATCTAAGTCCTCACGCTGTACATTAGTCGGTAATAAATGTTTGTATACGGTAGACGTCATTAAATAAATACCATTTAATTAATGACGTTATTTGTTAAATATTCTAATAATATATAATACATACAACGAGAACGCAACCTCCTGATCTGGAGACAACGAGAACACACCACTAGTCTTGGGTCACAAGTCCCAAGCACTGTACCAAGCTCCTCTTTCTGCAACACTATGTGCGCCCGCTCTGTAAATTCATAGAATAGTGTTGACTTTTTTATTATTTTATAGAAGCCACTGCTCGCGGTTTCGCCTGCGTAACACCACAGTTTTTCATATAAACTTTCTCCCCTATTTCAACCCTTTAGGAGTGGATTTTTGAAAAATAAACATAACCTAAGATTTACAGCCGATTTTCAATTATTTTCTTGGAAGATTAGCCGTTAAAGCGTCATAGCTAGACAAATACACAGACAGACAGATAGCCAGTCTTTCGCATGACAACTAATAAGTAATTTTATTTCACACCTGTATAAGTATTGTATACATCATTAAAACAGTGTTTTAATATTTACGTATATCAAACTCAAATTCAAGATTTATGATCGAGGAGTGGAAATATTTAATATTTCCATTTTCTTCCCTCTGGTGTCGACGTAAATCGCGGCGTTATGTTTCGCCACTTAACACACAATGCCTTCAAAATTCGGCGGAAAGTGGGATGGGGTGACACTAGGTTCCCTCTACCTACTCTGCTGGATACAGTGAAATGCTTAAAAAAAAATTATAACATTTTTTTTATATTTTTAGCATTTGTTTAAAGTGTTATTTGCAAAATTATGAAACTGAAAAAGCCTAAGCTCTAGGCTTAGGGTCAAAGCACCTGGACGGTTTCCGAGGGGCGCGGGTTGGAATCCTGCTGAATTCATTTTTCTTAAAATATATTTTGCTTACTTTTTTTATTAAATTACAGTTATTCAACGCTAATTACTAAGAACTATTTAAGGTCAGAACACTCGATTGAGTAATCGATTTGATTTGGCATTAGTATCATAATATCAGTATACCTATATAAAAAAAACTACAGCATGTTAGTAGAGTAATATAAATATAGATACTGTCTTCTCCACTTTCTGCTCGAAATAAACGCATTGCATGTTGAGTGGCGGAACTTAACACCGTGCTTTCTCTTACCTGAATTAAAGAAAGGGGAAAGGGAAAATAAAGATAAATTGAATATAATAATTCTACCGAGTGGGTTGTTACCGGAAATGTAAAAAATATAAAAACAACGATATCGAACCCACGACCAATCACGTTTACAGTTAGACGCTGCGTCACTACGCTACAATGGGGTCAATATTTTATAATTAATTAAATTTTATAGTTAATTAACATTTTTTTTTAGCTTTACTCTATAACCGACACACACAGGGTAGGCAGAGAGAACCGAGTGTTATGACACTCCGTTACCCAATATCCGTCGATTTTTGGAGGCATTGCATGTTAAGACGTGGAGCTTAACGCCGCGCTTTGCCTCAACACCAGAGCGAAGAAGATTGAAATATGAAATATTGGCATTTCTCGAGTGGGAATCAAACCCACAACCAGTCGATTACAATCACACGTATGTGCCACTGCGCCACGATTGGCCCCAATTAATTTTATTGACGATTATTGGTGTTCTTGATGTCGTGTTTGATGTCCACTCAGGGAAATGATCATATTTAAAATATTTTCATTCTTTCGCTTTCGGTAATAAGATAAATCGCGGCGTTATGTTCCGCCATTTAACACACAATGTCTCAATGTTCTGCGGATAGTGTCAATGTCTAACTACTCTATCTACTACGCAGAAATAGGGTAAAGCTGTATTTTAAACAAAATATATTTTTTTAATCACTACTTGAATGAACTTTTTATCCTGAATAGGTTTTAATATTGGTAATATATTCCATATTTTATCACTAATGATTTTTTTATCTTTTTCCAATAAATTATTCCTACGAAATAAAAATAAAAAATCATTATATCTACTGTTTTAATAATTTTTACTTAAATATTTAAGGAATTTTCAAAGCCTTCCAGTTAATTATTAGAGCACTTAAGCGTTTGTCGTAAATAACTCTTAACGATCTGTTAAAACACTTGCATGACGTGAACTTATTGCCATAAAATACCATTTTTATTGTCCGTTAAAACCGTACTTCACGATATTTGTAAAATTTAACTAAAAATTTGACTTTTTAAATTAAAGTTTAGCAAAAAAATTAGTCATTTTTTAAGGTATTTTTAATATTTATTATAAAGTTTAAAGAAACGATATACATAGGTATATATGTTTGTTGGATTGGATATATGTAGATGTAAAAATAAATAAATAAATAGCTTCACGCTATATCCCGCATATAGCAGGGCAGGCAGAGGGAACCTAGTGTTAAGACACTCCGTTCCCCACTTTCCGCTGAATTCGGATGCATTGCGTGTTAAGTGGCGGAACTTAACGCCGCGCTTTACCTCGACACCAGAGCGAAAAAAATGGAAATATTAAATATTTCCACTCCTCGAGTGGGAATCGAACCCACAACCAGTCGTTTACAGTCACACGCTTGTCACAGTCCACTGGGCCACGACTGGCCCCTGACTGAATAATAAAATTTGTTTATTCATAAATATTGACTCATCTATAAGATTATTTATAAAAGATATCTTGCAAGATTATTTATAAAAGATAACACACAATGCATCCGAATTCCGCGGAAAGTGGAGAACAGACGTTTATTCAAAATAATACACAAAATAGAATCAAAACTAAAGGAAAATTTATAAATAAGACCAAAAGTGGATCGTATAAAGTATACAGAGTTAATTATTTATTACATAAACAATTTCATGAAATATTTTGTATAGGATGGCATTTAAAAATTTACCTAATGCCGCCCTCTTGGTGCGGGGTAACAGTATCTGAATTTTAACACCATGGTCGGGTCAACGTTTTTCATTTTCTGCTCTCACAGAATACAGCGCTGAGTTCCGGCATTGGAGAAAGGAAAGCGGAAAACGGAGTGTCTTGACTTTAGGTTATGTTTGCCTAAACTAGTATACTGGGAGAAGCATAAACCTGCAACAAAAACTAAGTTTATATAATTATTAAAATGTCTCAAACTATGACATTAAAGTGTTTGTAACACTTTCTTTCAATTCATAATAAATATTTGATGAACATTTTACTTGAATTATAACATGAATACCTGATACATTACCAGGTATACATTTATGACAAACTTTAAAACCATATTAACTATAAGAATCAGCAAAATATTCTACATATATACTATAAGAAAATACACCCATTTCCATACAATAAATAAAATTAAATCACTTTCGCCTGCCAGCATTCTATAAAGAAAAAAAAATATTTGCGTCAATACAAAACTCATTAGCGATAAAGAGATCAAATTGACAGGATGAAATCATCCGTGTATTTAACTATTTACACTACAGCCCTCACACGAGAGAGACAGATAGACAAAATTCCTTTATGCGAGACAAGGACAGGTATAAACACCATGACTCCGCCCAGAACATTGTGAGCATCGTGGATTGGCTTCGGGGCCCAATCTCTGACACCATCAGTCTTCCATTGCAAGTCATTAGGGCCACAACTTAATTAACTATACAATTAGTCAGAGTGAATTATGAAAGTGAACGCGTAAAAATGGACAATTACGAACAACACAACGAGGTCTCTACGTCATACAATAATAATGTAAAACACAACTTTAACGAATGCAAGAACGATTTTTACGAATACGATGTTAGACAAAAACTTGAAAAGGACTATTATGAAAAGAACTACCGGTTGAAGTTAGACGAACAAGTGAATCAAGCAAATTTAAGCACACCGTTTTCGGTTAAGGATATACTGAACATAAACCAGGCGCCGTATTATGAACGCAGCGACGTTTGGAAGCCGAACGATAGACGAAGCTCTGATTATGAAACTTTATACCATCAGAGTCAATATTGTCCAGAATACTTCAGCCAAGTGTACCCCAATATTCCTGTACACAATGACCCTTATTGGAATCCGGATGTGTATCACGAAGCCAAAATTGAAGATTACTACGGCTATAATCCCTATAATCATAATTTATATCAACAGAATCATGAATATCCTGAATTACCTCCATATAATATGAATATAACGGTGAAACTAGAAAATAATAATGAAGTACTGCCTCAGGTACCTCTAGGAGTTAAAGCAATGGAAAAAACTATTCAACATTTAGGCCCAGAGCCCACTCCTTATTCCGAAGCGTTGCAGAAATTTCCAACAATGACGAAAAAACTTCCAAGTAAGTATGGATATATGTAATCTTATTTCTACGATCTGAATATTATTTTATATAAAATTGTATTTAACATCAATAAACAAAAACATTTTTGTTGACTTATCTATACAATAACTAATGAAACTTATTTTTTTTCAGAACAATCACCATGCAACAGCAAAACAGATAGAAAGGAGAAAAATATAAAAAGAAAACCAAGAATACTGTTTTCGCAAACACAAGTCCACGCTTTAGAAGTGCGTTTCAGAGCGCAACGTTACCTAACAGCGCCGGAAAGAGAACAACTCGCAAAAACGCTTAATTTATCACCCACACAAGTCAAAATCTGGTTTCAAAACCGACGGTACAAAAGTAAACGGATAAAATCACCGGAAGTAACCACATCGACTGATGTTAAACCAATAAAAAGCTTTGGTAGAAAATTGTATAGAACAGAAAATAAAGATTTACCGCCTCCTTATGAAGCTTATAAAGTTGACAGTATTGTTGACGGTGACAATATGTCGTCGACCATAAATTATTTCGACGAAAGTCTGACTTACGACGAAAATGAACATGAGAAATATTTTCCAAAGAATTTAGAGCAACCCATAGACAGTTCTAATATAGCTGACATATATACAGATACGAGTGTTAGAGAAGATTTATATAAGGAAGCAGAAACTAAAAAATATTTCCCAGTTACATATGTTTGTTGATATATACATTAAGATATATGTATTTTTATATGTAGAGACTGTCTGACTGTATACGCGATACTTGTGGGTTCGATTCCCACTCGGGGGAGTGGCCTTGCGTTTTGCCTTGCGTTTTGCCACTCAACAAAGTCTCGGATTTAGATGAACAGTGGAAAACAGAGTGTCTTGACATCATGTCTATATATTTTTTTTATTTATAAGAACCCACACCACATTAGACTGACTGCCAAAGAGTTTTATTTTGTTATATTAGTAAGTATATTATTGTGTGCTTGTGCAAATATGGATATATATTTGTGAATTGCTGTACGCCAAATATTAGTTATAATTTTTAATGTTTTTTTTTAAATAAATGGAAAAGACTGAGTTAATTTTTTTGTGTATGAATGAAACCCTTTACCCTTAAACTAAAAATTTCAAAATTACAGAAATATACCTACTTTTTATCACATAATTATAAAAATAATACAATGTATACTTACTTAATAAATTAAAAAAAATATTAATAAATGTTATTAAATTATGATATGAATGATTAAATTATGATATGAAAATGATAGTGAAAAAATTAAATTATTAGTAAAGAAATTTAGATAGAATTTTCCAATTTTAAAAACTAAAAATAAAAATAATTAGAAAGATTAGATTTTACATTAACAACAACAATATCAAAATAATTAAATTAATTTAAAGTTTATGAGTAACCATTAAATAAGCATTATATATCATATTAAATAATATTACTTAATATCTATAAAAAATCTTTTAAATGTTACATAATCAACACTTGTAGTACATAAAAAGTGAAATTCACATACGACTTGTCGTTCTGTTTCACTTTTTTTCGTTCAATTTGTAAAGATTGCTCTTATCTGAATTGCTACCATACCACATCGATTGAGGGTTGTAAGATACAGACGAACGTTTTTTCTGAAATAATTTACTACTTTTAAACATTTTTAAAGTGTTATTCCACACTTAGGAAAATTGAAAAATTGAAAAAGAAAACGTATAAAAGTTTTAAGTAATTGTAAAAAATTGCGTTCAAGAACGCATGGCTCAGTGGTGAGAGCGCCCGAACGGTATTCAGGAGGCGCGGGTTCGAATCCTGCTGCGTTCAAATTTTTATACGTTTTCTTTAAATGCCTTTTTTAATAATTTATTAACCTTAAAAAAATATTCTTTTTTAATTTTTTGAAAAAACCGGTAAAAAGTAGACATGTGACACTATGGTAAAACTGAGTTTTACTGAAGTGCAGCACATTGGCTTATGTATAAGAAATTAATCTTTTCCTGTATTATTCAAATGAAAAGCAGAGAACGGAGTGTCTTGACATCATGTTCTCTCTATATATTTTTTTATTTATAAGAATCCACACCACATTATACTAACTGCCAAAGAGTTTTATTTTGTTATTAGATAAATAAATACCCAAGCTTCTTCTCAACTATTCGTTTTGTCACTTTAAAATTTACAAATTCATATTATATCTGACATAAGTTACTAGTAATAAATACTGAATAAAATAAAATTAAAAGTAATGTATATTAATACTAACGGAACAAATAAAATTGTTTTGTTTCATACATTTCAAAGTACCAAGTAAAAATGAAGGACCATCGCAACTTTACAATTTCAATCAAAAAGTGGAGAGAAAAATGTCTTAACACTACATTCTCCCTGACTTTCCTGCGATACAAGAAACAGCTAAACGCTAAAGTTATTTAGGTAAAGTAAAATAACAAAACGCCGCGTTCCAACCGCCCGTCTGCAGCTTCCCATCCCTCGCTAGCGCCGGCGCCAAGATAACCACTGCTGCACACAACCTGCGGCCCGCGGCTGAGCTATGGGAAACTCTGCACCTGTGCTTAAAAGCTTTACGAGGTAAGCGTGCGAGCTTTAAACCAATAAATGTTTAAAGCTCGTTTTTTGTGGTACTTGTGACTTAGTGCTTAGGATGATATGATAGTTTATGTATAAAAGTATGGTTATTACTTTAAAAGCTCTTTGGTTATATAAACAATTGTCGTCCGTTTTATGGTTAAAGAATTTTTATTTTCTCAAAAGAAATTTACATTTCACTTCATGAGAAATTACAAGTTAGTTTAAAAAGTACCTAATGACTGTGTGAGCGTTATCATCGAGCTACAAAAGTAAAGAAAAAAAAAAATAAATAAAGTACATATTGCTTTCACTACACATTACAAAAAAATATAAAATAACAAAAAATGTTGAACAAATTTACATTTACAATTAAAAATTTTATACAACATAAAGTAAAAAGTGAGTAGCTTATAATATAACTGCTTAATCGCACACACGAGCTTAGTAAAGTTTACCCGCAACTAAAAACATATAATACAGGGCCGGATTCTAGTTTTTTAAAAGATATTTTTTTAATTTAACTTTGAAACTATTACAATTTTGAGTTAATTTTATATCTTGAAGCAAGTTGGTATAAATTTGTGTTCCTTCGTAAATAATAGATTTTTTTCCACATTTGGTCCGCATTTTCGGTAGGTATAAATTGTTGGCACTTCGGAGGGGCCTATTTCCTTTTTGTTCATTTGTCAGAAAAGAATATGATATATGAAATTTTAAAATAAGCATAGTAGTAATATGCAAAAATATAGTTTTTTATATCATATAGCACTGAAAAAGCACATTTAACAAAAGCTTTTCTAACTTAACCATTCCATAGGTTAGAATTCATGAATCGAAGAATAGATTCTGTTAAATGCTAAATGAATGTTGCAAAATGCACATACTTCTTTTTGCTTGAGCTATGACGGAGAGTTAAAACGCTTTGTTCTTTTTTTCTATTGTCTATTTACAAATTGAAGACTTCTTTTTATAAGAGTAACTCAAGAGTAGCTGCTTGTTTTTATTCTGATAGTCAAAATAAATAACATGAAAGTGTCTTCAGGTAAAATACATTACGATTATGCAATTGAAGGATGTACCTACTCGGTTTACATTTCTGTAAAAGATTATACTCATAAAAAAAATAACACACTCTAATTAATTACTGTCTCAACATTGCCTTTTGATTGGGGGAATTCAACGCCGTGTTTATCCCAGCAGAGCGAAAAATGGTAATAATCAGTACTTAGTCCATACCTATACATATAATATTATAAATCTAATAGTCTGTACTCTCTCGCGGCTAATCCACCGGCACAATTTAAATAAATTTAGGTATAAAAATAGTTGAAGATCCAGAGAATCCAAAAATCAACCCCTAAAAATTAAAACAGGGGTTGAAAGTTTATATTAAAAATCTAAACCGCTTGACGATTACAGTCAATTTGGCATAAATATTATATGTATAACTTTTCATGGTTAAATATACCAATTTACTTGTCAAAAATCTACCTTAAACGGTTGCAATATAACGAAACCGCTATTCAGCAGAGCCGCAAGTGGACTGCTAGTTTAACTATAATTTCTCCTACTAGGAATCGAACCCACAACCTTATATTTAAGATTTTTAATATAAAATCAATAGATTTATTAATTTACAAGCCAAAGTTTGTATTGGCCGGTGTGTATGAAGCGCACGTGGGTGTTTGATGTATTAATATCGTAGTGCTTTTAAGGTTATCGCTGTGTGGAAGGTGATCTGGCCCGATAGACCGATGCCATGCCACCCGCGTGTACAGACACAGGGGATAGCGTTTTGCAAGCTTGATTATAATTTTCTAAACTTAATTGTACTTTTTTCTTTTACTACAAATCGATTTTTGAAGTGGTGATGATGACTTTTGATGAGTCGTGGCCCAGTGGCACAAGAGTGTGACTGTAAACGACTGGTTGTGGGTTCGATTCCCACTCGAGGAGTGGAAATTATATTTCCATTTTCTTCGCTCTGGTGTCGAGGTAAAGCGCGGCGTTAAGTTCCGCCACTTAACACGCAAGCCTCCGAATTCGGCGGAAAGTGGGGAACGGAGTGTCTTAACACTAGGTTCCCTCTGCCTACCCTGCTGTGTGCGGGATATAGCGTGAAGCTATTTTTTTTTTTTTTTTGATTTTTGAATATCATGCGTAGATAAAATCTTATGATCATCTTATCAATCATCTTTGTCAATTCTACAAATTTTCAAATTTCCTTTTTAAATTATCAACGATCGACAAACTATAAACGTTTGTACACATTGGCAATCAATAACTTTCACTATTCATTTTTATTCCGTCATATGTTTAGACTTAAAATCTACAAAATGTATCATATATTTTAGTGCGAGATAAAAAGTTTATCTATATATTTATCTATATAAAATGTCCTAATACATTTATTTCGTCTTTATCTCAATATTTCATCATTTTGATCAATACTCGTGACTTAACAAGCCAAACAGATTGATTTGTTTATTGTCAAGCGTATACTTCTTCGGAAGGCACAGTATGAATATACACATATTCAGATCTCTTTTATTACAGAATATTAATTACTACCCAGAATCACTATCACTTTATGAAACAAAATGTCTGGTTGAAAGTTTAATAATCTCAACGCAATAAAGATTTTACTTGGATCTACAAGTGTTCTATCTAATATAGGTAATTTTTTAAAGAAACTTATCATTTTTTCTTAAAAATTGGTTATTACATAAAGCAATATTTTCATATAAGTATGTTCCCGTTCGTCTGTACTCCATTACTAAGCCCCTGTACAGCGCTCGTTAGCTTTTATTTGGACGCCGGACTCCTGTTCCAGCTACACTGCTGGTCACAAATAAATATCGAATAGTACCACTATTTGAATAAATTTAGATGTGTTTGCAGACGTAGTGTTTTATTCACATTTAAAAAAAGTAGAGATGAATATTTTGTGTGCGTAGATAACAATTAAGTAAAAAATGTTAAAATGTTAAATAATATATTATTATTGTGGAGATGTGTTAATAGAATTCAGCCCCACTAAGATTTGATAGAATTTTGGATATGGATATGGCATCCACTGTTCCTTAACGCAGATATAGGTATAACACTAATTATTGGTATGAAATAAGACTACTATAGAAATGATAGCTTTACTCTACTTAATAGGATAGTCAGAGAATCTAGTGTCATGACCCTCTGTTCTCCACTTCACGCCCAAAATTGAGACACTGCGTTTTGAGAGGTGAAATCCAATGCCGGGCTTTGTTATGAACGTTTAATGACATAAAACTATTAAAATAATTAAATTCCACCGTCATTATTTCCTTTAACCATATGGCGGTTCTTATTGATAATAGTGTATAGTTCAGTTATTAAGTTACGCGGCCTCGAACAGGAAAGTTAAACAAATATTACCAATGTTAGGTTATATGGAGAATACACTAAAAAGATTAATTGTTAAAGACAACGTCGATAAAATCTTAAAAAGTCTGAAGTTAAACTCAAAACATATATAAAATATGTAGGGTAAAACTAGGTAAAACGCCCCAGTTGACAAAACGCCCCACAGCCATAGCAGGCACATTAAGAAAGCTAGATGATACAAGTATTGCACGGAGAGTAGCCATAAGTTGATAAACAACATAGCTGATATGCACTTGTGGTTTATTACGCGCCGTTAAAAAATGTTAATAAATTTAGTGTTTTAGTGAAGTTACAATTTGTGGTAAGTTGCAAACATTTTTTTATATTTTAATATTCATTAAATTTAAGTTAAATTGATATTAACTGTTGAAAATAAACATAAATACACTTTATTATAAATGTTCGTTAAACATGATAACTTTGAAATTGAGGCTTTTTTCTTGATAGGGCGATTTAAAAAGCAAAATTTGCAATACGCCCCACCGCATGCTTTTTAAAATGCCCCAGTACTGAAATTACATAGATACCAATTTATATTGTATTTTTATTACAGAGTAATAAAGTAAATATAGTCTCGTAAATATAAACGCAAGACTCTTCGAGCTTCTTGAAGCCAATGCGATCTGTATGAAGTAAAAAAACGGGAGAGAATGAAGCTTCAAACACTTCAAAGTTCCATCTTTGAGAAGCACGTTAAAACTGTTCAGATATGGACATAAATAAAAGCGTTGAATTTACAGAAAATTACTATATAACAAAGTCTCCTGAAGAATGGATTCAAGTTCGACACGTTCAGGGTACCACGTTTGTGTAACAACTATGGGCAGAAAGCTGAGAGAGAAGCTGTTAAAAGCAGCAAGATTTGATTTTCTTCTATTCAACTATTGATTATGATGATTTTAATTTGGTTTATGTCAAAGTTAATTGAAAAGACTGTTATGTTGATCATTAATTTAGAAGACTGATGTTTTTTTATTGTTACAACTTTTCTTTTAATTAATTACTTACAAATGAAAATGTTTTTTTTTTATTTAGAGCTTTTAAGGACTTTTAAGTCTTGCCTTACCTTTGTGTTATGTGTGTAAGTTATTAAACTATTGATATATTGTGTTTATTTACGTTTTGGATAAAATTTAGGTATGGACATATACGAGGACATTTTAAATTGCATGGGACATTTTATAATGCAATACGAGGCGTATTAGGTAACATATACCTGACAAAACGCCCCACTCCATGTCTACAAAAAAATTGAAATAGATCTTTAACCATCGTTCCAATTACAATAAGCTTTTGTAAAATTATTGTTAACGAACCAATTAACGTCCAGGAATAAAAGAAATAATTAAATCTATGATTATTTGGGTTTTATTGAAGATTAAAAAAAAGTGGGGCGTATTACCAAGTTTTACCCTAATGTTATCTTATTACACAATAAGCTAAAAAGTAAAAATATATTACATTTTGATAAAGTATTTTACATAATTTAATATTTATTTAAAAGAACTGCAATCATGTCCTGCAGTGTATAGAAGATCTTTCTCAGTGTTATCAGTGTTCAATACATGTGCACAGTTAATGTTCTCATTTTGTTCCACGATTAATTGCCGATGCCGCGCCAGCCGCCGACTGAGATAAAATTACTACTATTTTATTTATTATATTACTGTATTGATGTAATGCCTATTGCTGAAGTCAAGAAGTCAGGTCATGACTTTGAACTTAATTGGTGTTAGAAATTCAATTTTAATAAACGGGAACGAAATGGAGATACCATTTCTAAAAAACGTATAAAAAATTCAACGCAAAGGGGTTCGTAACCGCGCCAATTATAATACCGTGCAAGCGCTCTGACCGCTAAACCATACGTTCTACTACTGGCTGCATCGAAATTCTTATACCCATATTATAAGTTATTTTTGTTGTTAATATCTCTGTGGACAATTTTTTACCAACTTTAACTACGCAAAGGTCTACACGATCACATCGTTTGCCGAGCGAGAATGCTAATATGTATTTCATATTTTTTACGTATAACACACATAGGGAATTAATAAACGTTTTTGGAAAATCATAATTTTCTAATTTTGCATTCAAATTTTTATACGGTTTCCAAAAATGTTTCGCAATTTCTTAAGTGTGCGAATAACATTATGAAATTTTCGATATATACTCCCACAGTCTTATGATATATGAGGAAATGACCACTTTCCACTCAATTTCGAGTGTTAAGCTGCGGAACTCAACGCCGGGCGTTGTCCTTTTTTAATATATATATATATATATATATATATATATATATATATATATATATATATATATATATATATATATATATATATATATATATATATATATATATATATATATATATATATATATATATATATATATATATATATATATATATATATATATATATATATATATATATATATATATATATATATTTTTTTTTTATTTTTTTAGCTTCACGCTATATCCCGCACACAGCAGGGTAGGCAAAGGCAACCTAGTGTTAAGACACTCCGTTCCCCAATTTCCGCCGAATTCGGAGGCTTGCGTGTTAAGTGGCGTGTTAAGTTTTTAATATATACCTAGTAATAATCAATTGATCGTATAAATATACAAATTACTCACATTATTATGACGAATAATACTTACTACGAAAGCGTGAGCAACCACCGGATATCATGAGGCATATAGAGACGGAAATCAATTAGTGCTCATCTTTTTTGCAAACATTCTACATCTATTATTTATATTTCATCTCCTTTGATTTCCTTGTAATAAATTATATAAGTACACGCATTGCTTAGACAGCGATAGGAAGAAAAAATCTGTAAAATATAGCTGTTTAAAATTTTACATACAATCAAATTGCAAATTGTTGATTAAATTTTAAAATTCTAAACCATTATAGTGTAAGTATATAAAAATATATTTCCTTGTAATAAATTAGATAAGTCATTATTCTTGTTTTAATTTTTTTATTAGGCATTGTTTTGACGTAGTTTATGCGAGATTTCTCGCAGAATATTCTCTTCTATAGAAGAAATATCTTTCTCCGAAGAAATATATCTATATGGTATCTATACCTTTAATCTTTCTGTATATAACATTATTTTTATGTTTAATCAAATTAAAAATTGTTAATTAAATTTTAAAATTCCAGACCATTATAGTACACTATTATGGTCTGGAATCTGGCAGAAGTTTTGAATGTAAACGCGACCATTGTGGGTACAATACCCATTCAAGAAAACTATTTTTATTTGTATGCTCTAGAAATTTCTTTTCGTAAAAAATCTGAAATGGGAAACAAAGTTTCTTGATACTAGGCTCTCTCTCTGTTTGTCCTACTATGTGGGTAAAAGCGTTACTCTTGTTCTCAAATAACTGGATAAGCGAAATGGCATGACGGAAAGCGGAGAACGGAGTAAGTTGACACTAGTGTCAAAAAAAGAACCTAGGTTCTTTTTAGCTACTCTGCTATATCAGATAAAACGTTAAGCTCAAAACTAAATATTTTTTTTTGTAATATTCACTTTCTCCAGTATAAGTTTGAATGTTAATCTTTTAAACTAAGATTGCAC
This sequence comes from Dryas iulia moderata, assembly GCA_019049465.1. Classification (NCBI taxonomy): domain Eukaryota; kingdom Metazoa; phylum Arthropoda; class Insecta; order Lepidoptera; family Nymphalidae; genus Dryas; species Dryas iulia. The sequence goes on from CM032437.1 coordinate 6,685,749, forward strand.
AAAGTAAAGATTTTTTCCGTCAATAAATCAAAGTGCAAAACGCAACAGATGTCACAGGCAGATCTTTTACAAATAGAGCGTATAATTTTAACTGCGGCGCCATTTCGCCTGCGACCCGTGTGGAATACATAACTCATAGAAACCCTTTACTAAATAATTTAAAATTTTAATTTAAAGTTAAGTTTTGGCATGACGTCTTTTTCTGTATAGACTCGAGAGATTCTACTTTAAATACACTCCATTCATCACTCTTTGCCCGAAGTCTGCCCTAAAATTAACCTAGGTTACCCATTATTACATCAAGTATCTATCAAAATCTGTCCAGCCGTTCCAGAGATTACTCGGAACGGACACACAGACATAATTTATAAATATGTTGTTTTGATATATGTACTGGGTATGGTACAATTATACATATAATATTTAGCAAACAGAGGTTATTTTAATATTACAAACAAACATTCCAATTTTATTCATTTGTATAGACAAAAGTTCTTCATTTTTTTTCAACATATTTTTTCATTTAAAATAGTATTTTTAATAATATTATTTCCACTGGCGCCAGAGTTGCCAAAAGCCAAGTGGTTGCAATAACTCAATGACAGCTCCCACAACGCGGACAGTGGAACACCCGTCGACACTGACCCACGTTTTTATTCTAACACGACATTTGACCCTTCATTGTAAAATCTTTGTATAAAAAGAAATGTCTCTAAAAAAAACTTTAAATGTAACATATTTGGTTTAAATAAAATATTTGTTTTTAAATGTGCTAATTATATTTTTATATAATACTAATATATAATAAAAATTGTTTTTATGATAATAGATTTAAAATAACATCTTAAAGAACTTTTAAAATGGCATTTGTATCAAAAAGCGGTTTTATAGTGATGAAATGTTCTAGATTTTTTTTTTATTATTTTTTTTTTAGCTTCACGCTTTATCCCGCACACTGCAGGGTAGGCAGAGGGAACCTAGTGTTAAGACACTCCGTTCCCCACTTTCCGCCGAATTCGGAGGCCTGCGTGTTAAATGGCGGTACTTAACGCCGCGCTTTACCTCGACACCAGAGCGAAGAAAATGGAAATATAATTTCCACTCCTCGAGTGGGAATCGAACCCACAACCAGTCGTTTACAGTCACACGCTTGTGCCACTGGGCCACGACTGGCCATTTTTTTATTGATTTAGGAAAAACATATATTTTTTTGTGTTTTTCACTACTGACTGTACAGACATTGCTGTTCCTTGTATACAATAACAAGTCTTATATGAACGAAAATGGAAGAAAGTGAAGTACAAATTGTATAATATCATTTTACGAGTAGATTTTCTGAAATTGAAAATTCAGATAAAGAAAACATCTGGTAGGACGAAACACAGTATCGTGTTCTGCCATTTAATAAAATCGAGATATTATGTATATGTGAAATACACCGACTGATGAAGGTATTTTAGTAATTCAATATTGAATATATTTATATATTTTTTTTTTTTTTTAGCTTCGCTATATCCCACACACAGCAGGGCAGGCAGAGGAAACCTAGTTTTAAGACACTCCGTTCCCTACTTTCCGCCGGCATTGCATGTTAAGTGGCGTAATTTAACGCCGCGCTTTGCCTAAATATTTCCACTCCTCGAATGGGAATCGAACCCACAACCAGTCGTTTACAGTCACACGTACACAAAGTATAATAATCATAAGATATCATGAATGATTTCAAGAAATTAGTATAGCACTTAAATAGTATTTTTTCATCACGAAGGCAGGCGGGGGCGTCGTATTGACAACAATATAATTTATTGGCGGAGCGGCGCCGGCGCAGATCTCATTTTTTGCGGAACCACACTGAGTGACGTGACCCGAGCTTTGTCAGTGCTTGATAAGATTTCACTTTCGTTTTTTAAACTTTTTTAACCTTTTAAACTACCGTTAACTAAATAGAAAAATATATTTTTTTATATATATAGTAGGGTAGTCAGAGATTATAGCTTCAAGACATTTGCCAACTTTTCGATCGAAAATGAGACATTGTGTGTCAAACGGCGGAAATTGACGTCGCACATTGTCTTAAGTATCATATATGTATAATTGTATAATTAATATATAATTATTCCCTCGAGTGGGAATCGAACCCACAACCTTTTTAGCGTTAGCGTTTACTCTAAGCAAACGACGGACAAAATACTTCATGCTGCTTGTTATACACAGCCAGTCGGTATATACGGAATTATATATAAAAATATTACGTTTATTTCTAAATAAAATTTTGTTATGTAATTTGAACGGCGAAGAAATTGTAACGAAGAAAAAATATTCTTCACATACCATTCGAAGCAATATTTATGTTTAAATTATCGTCTTTCTGGTCTGGTTAGACAATGTACGGTTTTGTATGAGCGATAAAACATGGTATATTTCTATATCGATAAACCTACATATGAAAATCGAATACATTGCACTGAGACAACGCCTGAGTGTGAACGTGATTGATTATGGGTTCGATTCTCAATCGGGGTAATGATTTATATAAGTTGAAAAAGACATTTAGAAAACGTATAAAAATTTGAACGCAGCAGAATTTTTATACGTTTTCTAAATGCCTTTTTCAATTTTCCTAAGTGTGGAATAAAACTTTAAAAATGTTTAAAAGTATATTTAAGTTATTTTCATTTCTCTGCCCCGGTGACCATTTCGGCCACTCAAATGGTTTCGGGTTCATGCGGAAAGTTGAAAATGAAATGCCTTGACACAGCGTGACGCTGACTTATACATCACTTCTCTATGTTCCACCCTTATCTTTCAAAAAAATAGCTTCACGCTATATCCCGCAAACAGCACGGTAGGCAGAGGGAACGGATCGGAGACATTGCGTGTTAAGTGGCGGAACTTAACGCCGCGCTTTACCTCGACACCAGAGCGAAGAAAATGGAAATTATCTTCCATCCTTTTTATTTAATTCTGTAACAATAAATCATGTAAATATTATATTAGTAGTGTCCTAGTTCATTTCAATAATTTTCTTTTTTTAATCTCTAAAATTATTAACGCTTATATTGTAATACAGTTGTAAACACACGAGCTCGTAATTGGTAACAAAATATTTTTGGCCAAAAACGAAACTTTAAATTCATTTTAATAATGCAGCTTTCGCAACAAATTCGTATTTATAACATTTTTTACTATCATTTGAGTGATCATTATTTTTTATTAATGGTAGAAGACTTATTTTTAAATTATTTTCATAAATACATTAAGTTGACGCTCGAAATATTAGCTTGAAAATACGTGGTTTAAGCTACATTTTACTGGTTTCCAGCAAATACCAGGACGCAACGAGATTCGAACCTACTACACCTCTTGATCGAGGCTGGTTAATTCCTAAAGCATTCTAACTCGCCAAATCATTGTTCATAGAATTATCTTTGGGTAGCAGAAATTTGTGAAAATTTATCTACAGAGATGTTAACGACATAAGTAATTTGTAGTAAGCGTATAAGATTTTGGACCCAGCCGATGATAGTAAAAGCATGGCTTAGCAGTCACCAGTTCCAAAAGGCACGAGATCGAATGCCACTATCATTTTTATACGTTTTCTAAAAATATTTTTCACATTTTAAGAAACCGAATAATACTAAAACGATTAAATATCACTTTTGCATTTGGCTATACTACTAAATTGATCATAAAATTACGATACCGTATGTTTTCAATGCCTATTCACATTTACGTACCGCCGAGGCATTTCAAGTGGCCGACGATTTACATGACGTATTTATTTAGAGGAATGACGTCACAAAGCCGTCATGAGCCGACAGACGATGTAAATATTAAAAATGTTTATTTGAAATATCAACGACTTAATCATAATTATTGAAACAAACTATGAGTTTAAAATAAGATTGACTGTTTATGTTCCTTCATAGGTACACATATTTCAGGTTAGCCACAAGCGGCGCTTTTATATTGATTAGCATTTGAAAGTTCTCAAATTTGTTCTTCTTAGAAGGGGTACAAAGTGTGATTGTGGGTTCGATACCCACTCGAGGAGTGAAAATATTCAATATTTCCATTTCCTTCGCTCTGGTGTCGAGGCAAAGCGGGGCTTTAAGTTCCGCTACTTAACACGCAATCAATATCTCCAAAATTCGGCGGAAAATGGAGAACGGAGTTGTAACACTAGGTTCTCTCTGCCTACCATGCTGTGTGCGGGAAACAGCGTGAAGCTAAAATAAAAGTTTTGGGGACATGTTGCTATGAGATAGAGTCTGACTGTAAACGCTAGTTTTAGGTTCCGTATCCACTCGAGAAAACGATTATATTCAAATTTTCATTTCCTCTCTACACAAGCTTAAGTAAGACAAGGTTCCACAACTCAACATGCAATGTCGGATATAAGAGTGAATCTTCAAAAAGAAAGATATCACATTTTCGTAATTAATACAATAAAAGGCGACTGTCAAAATTACGATTTAATTTTAGAGACATATATGCCTACTTTATAATGAATGAAAGTAGGTATATAGGACGAGCTCTTTTCAGATTTCATTCTTGTGTCCTAACATAGATTCTGTGGCAATTGCAATTACTCTATGATTATAACAAAGTAAAAAAAGATAAAAAAGATAATAGATATAGAGAGATATAATAGAGAAAAAGCTGGTAAAAAAGATTTTTAACGTTCAGTTCACTTTTTGTACATTTTTATTGATAAATTTTGTGCAATCCATACTAATATTATAAATGCGAAATTCTGTCTGTTTGACTGTTACGCTTTCACGGCTAATCTGCCGATCCAATTTGAATAAAAGTAGTAAAAGTTACTTAGGCCACACATAAGCTACTTATTTTTTCAAAAATCATCCTCTAAAGGGTTGAAATAGGGGATAAAAATTTATGTAAAAAATCTAAACCGCTTAATCGATTGTAATGAATTTTGGCATAAATATAGTTGATAATCTAAGATAATCATAGGCTGCTTTATTTTTTTGAAAATCTTCGAAGAGCGGGCTTCTAGTAAAGGATATAAATGAATAAAATAAAATAATAGGTTATAAAACAAGATATATTCTATTCAAATACTAAGCTCAAGTAATCTAAGCCAAGCAAAGCCGAGCCACCCCAAAATATGAAATCAGTACAAAACGGGTGTATTACCGTATCACGTATCGCTTACATGACGTGCATGGTTAGTGTCGGACGGGAGTTAATCGATGCATTTTATTTGTTTTGTGTTCTCTTATATTACTTGTGTTATGATTTCGGTTCATTTTTTGACTGTTCGGGCTTAAAAAATGAAATAAAATTCTTTATAGGTCATTAAGGCGCAGTGGGACGTTATGGATTCGATTCCCAATAGGGAGAATGATTATATCATATTTTCAATTGTCTGTTTTGGTATGACAAAGGGCGGCGTTAAATTTCGCCACTTAACTTGCAATGGCTTGACTTCGGGTAGAAAGTGGAGATCAGAGTGTCTTGACACTAGGTTCTGTTTGACTAAGGTAGTCAAAGAGAATCTAGTGTCAAGAACCATGCGGAAAAAGCGTATAATATAAATTACATACAAAACGCTTACGTTTGGATGTGTTCAGGTCGCGAATGCTTCCAATGCGTAAAACAGATATAAATTGCTGCTTAGTATCGGAAAATAATTACGAATCAGTGTACTCGACTAAACCACTGATGCCAACCTGACCCTACATAGTATTTTTCCTACAGCAAATTTCGTACTCTTTCATTCGCAAAGTTTTCATTACGAAAGATGTTGCGATTATAGATCAGAGAAGTAGTTGATTTAAATAAATATATTAAAGCTTTAGTCTGGATTCAGATGTTAGCGGAAAATATTAACATTTTCTTTTTAAGTAAGAAGATCAGTGGGGAACGGAGTGTCTTAACACTAGGTTCCCTCTGCCTACCCTGCTGTGTGCGGGATACAGCGTGAAGCTATCAGTAAACACGGTTTCTTTAAATTGTTGAAAAATTTATGCTCTACCTTTTTAGTGTATTGCGTTTATTTCATTGTTACAGATTTATTCGTCATTATTATGAACGCAATGTATAGTTGAAACATAAGTTGTGTTGAGCGCCATCTACTGCCTAGTAGCCCAACAAACAAAATATCAAAATTCTTTGTATATTTTAAATTTAATTTTGTATTTTTGAAGAATAAAAGCATAAATTTAATTCAAATCAATTTTACTTAAATATTAATTAGCAATTACTGAATACTCTTTTATTCATAAAAAGTTATATTAGTTAAGTAAATATTAGTTATATTAGTTATAAGTAAAATAAAAAAGATTAATTTATTGTGCTAGTGACATCTTGTGACAAATAGTTAATTTACTACTGCATGTGATAGCGCCATCTATTGTGTAATCGATTAACTATATGTTTATATTTTTTCCTCATAGATGGCGCTGTTTAAAACTTTTTTGGAAATAATAATTGAATACTTTAAAACATTATTAGAAATATTTGTAAGATAATAAATTCCAAAAATTTAATATACAGCATTATTTACTTTTGTAAAAAAAAGCTAAAATCTAAATAAACAAAAACTAAGAAAATAATTGGAAATACACTTTTTTCAACCACAGATGACTAATAAGCTTATTAAAGTCCATTAACAGCGTATTGTACTTTGTTGTTCAAACAAACAGATCGATTAAAACCTCTTTGTTGAACACTCTTTGATATTTGTAATCAATCGCTAATCAAAAAGCTCTTCTTTTACCAATAATCCTTTGTCCATCAATAACTGATATTGGGGAAACGATTGATGTTCGGTGATTCAAGAGTCGAGAGTAAATTGGGTATGATCAAAGCTGCAGTTAATAGACTTGAAAAGTGAGAACGTAATGTAATTTTCAATAGAAACGCGATTATCTGAATTTAATTGAACTTGTTATTACCGTCAATAATAAAACAGGCTACTTTCGTATTCACTAGATATGGCAATTTTCATGTTTACACTGAATTCACTCTTTTTCTGTATAAGTAGTAGTTTCTGAAGTTGGAAAAACCTAGTGTCGTTCTCACTCCGTTCTTCACTTTCTGTCTGAAATTGAGACATTATTTGTTTGATTATGTGGCAGATCTTATCGCTGTGTTTTGTCTTAGATAATATTGGAAAATGAAAATAATACATCATTCTTACGGGTGAAAATCGAACCCAAAATCATTGTGTTTATTGTCAAATGCTGGACATCATGACTATCCTTTAAAGCGGTAAGTGCGAACGGTAGTATGAACCTGGAGATAATTACATCAGTTATTTTCATTTTATTAAAAAGTCGCGTGAAGAACAAACAGTATGACGTCATAAATCAGTTGTGTAGTGGGATCTTTTGAAATACATTGACACTCACTTCTACTATCCGAGCTCCTCTCTCATAATAGTATAACTAATTTTTTATAATTGTTTATTCACAATACACACCAACAATATATCCTATATAATAATTTATCTTAGAAATACTATTTTACTTTGGAAGTCTTCAAACTAAATAAGTCGTTAGAACGTACATTTGGCAGGATGTCTGAATTAAAATATTAAACTATAAACATCTATTTTAGTAGGTACTTACGTATCAGTTAAAGATTAGGTACTATTAGTAGAAAGTTACCTACAATACGTTTGTCGCGTTTGTTGTATAAAAATATTATAAGAATTGATTTTGAAAACATAAAAAAGGACAGTAAAAAGGGTCAAAGTTTAAATGCAAACCATTATATAGTCAAAGTCAAACAATTTTATTTAAAGTAAGAATGCTTCATATTTTGACCGTCAAACAATTTACCACCTATTCACTAAAGTTAATGCCTCAGACCTGAGGAGAACCGGCGCAAGAAACTCAGCGGGACGATATTTTTATTTTTATTATAGATAGGAAACTAATCCAAGCCAAGTTCTGCTTCTATTATAGAGCAGTGACCATCCGCAGCTTTACCTGTCTCATCCCCTATTTTAACCTTTTGAAGGTTGATTTTTTAAGAAAATGTAGCCTATGTTTAAACTACATTCACTCCATTCACTCCGATTTCCATCAAAATCGAACCCGCTAGTTTAGCCAACAGACAGACAAACAGAGAGACAAACAGACAAAAAGATCTTCGCTTTTATAATATTAGTACAAATTAACTAACTAATTCAACATAATATAATACATAAATTGCATGCGAAAATTACCCATAATATAAAGGTAGGTATAGGATATAATTGATAGTAATCAATAAAACGAAATCGATACCGATACGAGGCAGAGCGGCGACCGCAAACACTCCGCTTATGACCACTCGCCTAACACTTATGAAATCTATAGACTGTTAAATAAGTATAGACATGACATTTATTAATTTAAACCTGGTTTTAAAAGTATGGAAAAACAGTAACATCCACTTATTTTTTTAAGGTTACACTTAAAAAATAACAAAAACAACTATATAATAATCTATAGGTGTATAAAAAAGAGAAAGGGTTATTGTAGCGAAGACAATAAGTAATAGCTTAATAACTCAGCAAATTTTAAATATTTTAATTTCGTTTCGATTTTGCTTTCATTCGACAAATATAAACCTGACATTTCTAAGTAAATCTCTAAGATATAGTTTCACGCTGTATCCCTCACACAGCGGGGTAGGCAAAAGAAACCTAGTGTTATGACACTCCGTTTCCCATTTTCCGCCGATTTGGAGGCATTGCGTGTTAAGTGGCGGAACTTAACGCTGCGCTTTGCCTCGATACTAGAGCGAAGAAAATGGAATTATTAAATATTTCCACTCCTCGAGTGAGAATCGTCTCGAGTCGTGTGGAATCGTATATCTCTAAGTAATAATTTACATAATTTGTATTAAATAACTTGTTAAACGTACAACTTGTTAAATTATAATATTTTGAAATTTAACAAGTTAAATGTGATTTCTTTTAATTTAAAACTTCGTACTAATAATAAAGTTATTTAGTAGGTATATGTAGTGTCAGGAAATTAGCCAAAGAACACAGGCTATTTTTATTCCTTTTTTATATGTATATATATTATTTGTAAAATATTAGCAATCATTTCTATATCGTGTTAGGTCTATAGAAAAACACTTGCCCGCATCAGATAACCACTCATCTCGGTGGAACATCTAAACGTAATATAAAACGATCATAAAGCTCTTTGTATTGCGGACACTCGTATATTATAATTAGACTAAGTAGTGGGATTTAACGTTTCCCATACCTATACCTAATGACTTATTGTAATTTAATTAAATATTTAATTGGCATTAAAAGAAATTACTTAAGTATAGCTACTTAAATAGATAAATACACGAATTGCTCAAGTAGGTATGTATAAAGTTGACACACGCAACCGTAAATTTAGTATTTATAATATTCACATAGTTTTCATTTCACCGCTCTGGTACGACATAGCGCGGCGTTGAGTTCCGCCACTAAGCAAACTAATATACTACTAATAAACTAGTAATAAAATACATATGTGTATTTTATTAGCGGTGTATTAGTATGCTTACTAAGCAGACTACTAATAAAATATATACCTATATGTATTTTTCAAATGATTGTTTTTATTAAATTTTACGTATATAATACTCTCTCTTTAACATTTCCATTAGTACTTAACTAGGAATCGCCTCTTTGCTCTGCATGGCGGGAAGAGCTGAGCGAAGTACACATTTAATGCTAATTGTCTAAAAGCAGCAGTGGAAAATTAAATGTTCGAATTTTTCAAATTTATTCGCTCGCGCAGCTAGGCGGAGTGATGTCAAGTGGGCGCGCGTGCGGTTTTAAAACGTTCCACAAATCTATGAGCACTGTTTGACCATTTACCATTTGTTCAAAAACTACAACTACAATTGTCACCAAAAAACTTCACAGCACACCAGACACTGTGCTCGATATCCCTGCCAAATTTCAGAGGTCTACTACAGATAGTCCAGGAAGAGTTAAACCACAATGAATCACACTTTCCCTCCGCCTACCCTGCTGTGTGCGGGATATAGCGTGAAGCTAAAAAAAAAAAAGAATCACACTTTTGACCAGTAACAGCTTCGCTACGCTTAGCTCAATAATAAAATTATGAGCGTACGCTAATGTGCCCTGATTTCTACTAAGCCTAATTTTCTTGAAGAATAAAGCGAGCGAATTTTCATCCTAGATATGTACCGCTTTCCGCCGGCATGCTATCCCGCGTAACAAATAGATACATAATTGCCTAATTTTTAACTGTAATTTTTATCGTAATTCTCTCAGCTTTTTTAGCTCTTCCTAAAAATAGAAGGTGATAAAGAAGAAGATAACGTGGGAAACGGAGTGTACGGAACACTAGGTTCCCTCTGCCTACCTTGTGTGAAGCTGAAAAAAAAAGATAGTCTAGTGTCATGATTCTATCAAGTCTCCACTTTCTGCCAATTCTTAGAGATATTGCGTGTTGAGTATCGCAATCACCTGACAGAGCAAAAATCCCGATAATTCTAATTCATAATTTCTTTGAGTAACTATGTGTCTATCTACTTTTAAAAATGTTTAAAAGTATGTATTTAATAAATAGCATTATCTCTTGCCAAACGATTGTTCATAGAATAATCTTTGGGTAGCAGAAATTTGTAAAAATCTCTCTACAGAGATGCTAACAACAAAAATAAGTTGTAATAAAGCGTGTAAGAATTTCGACGCAGCTGGTAGTAGAGGGCATGGTTTAGTGGTCAAAGCGCCTCAACGGATTTCAGGAGGCGCGGGTTCGAATCCCGACGCTTCAATTTTTTATACGTTTTTTAAATGTCTTTTTCAACGATGTATCTATTTATATCTATTACAGGAAATCCTCTGATGGAATCGAACCCTTGCGCACCCGTATAGAAACTAACCACTCTATACTACTCTGACTTTTGTTTTATATAATTAAAGTTAAATCAATTGAAAAATATATTGTTGCAAGTAATAAATGTCGCCAGTCGTGGCCCAGTGGCACAAGCGTGTGACTGTAAACGACTGGTTGTGGGTTCGATTCCCACTCGAGGAGTGGAAATATTTAATATTTCCATTTTCTTCGCTCTGGTGTCGAGGCAAAGCGCGGCGTTAAGTTCCGCCACTTAGCACGCAATGCTTCCGAATTCGGCGAAAAGTGGGGAACGGAGTGTCTTAACACTAGGTTCCCTCTGCCTACCCTGCTGTGTGCGGGATACAGCGTCACGCTAAAAAAAAAAAAAAATGCTAACTCATTCGGTCATTTACTCTTAAATAGATTAGAATATGGAACTTAGCTTCACACTTTTTCCTGCATAGCAAGATAGTCAGAGAGAAACAAGTTTCTAGACATAATAAATGGAGACATTCCGTGTTAAGAGGTGGAACTTAACTCCGCGCTTTGTCTTAGGTACTCTGGTACCTAACGACGACGAGAAGAAATGAAAATAATGTATAAGATACATGACTTAAATTAATAACATATACGCATACCTTTATAAATAACTTCTTATCGTTGATATCTTTTTGAAGTGAAAACTTCTTTAGGCGCGTTGAGCGTTTTGGTAGAGGGTAAAATCCTCGGTTCGCGTCACCGACATGCTAATGATAATAGTATTGAAATTGAAATTCATGTAAATATAAATACTATGTATAATTAAGATAATTGTATATTAATTATTTTTTCAACCACTTTGTATTTATATTTTGTTCATGATTTGTTTAACCCATCATATGTAACTAATAAATAAAACATAAAAGAATTCATATAATTTTTGCATATAGTTTTAATTACACTCAACTTAATAGTTCCGTTTTCACTTCTATCGGCAGTCCCACGACTGCTACTGTTTTTTTTTTATATACATTCTTAACGCTACTCTAGTTTTGTAAAATGTAAAAAAGGATAACAAATACATTTTTAATCGGTAGTTATGTTACTCAACATTAATTTCGAACATAAAAATTAAATTCCATACCTATCCTATAAGTCAATGACTCAATTTATTAGGTCTACCGTAAGTGTGCCACGCACTTGATATTAACTAGCTTACCACAGCATATAAAAAGCAGCTTCACACTTTTTCCCGGGTAGAGAGAACCTAGTATCAAGACACTCCGTCCTCCACTCTCCGCCTGGAGTAAACATTTTGCGTGTTGAGTGGTGGAACTCAACGCCGCGCTGCGTCTTAGATACCAGAATGAAAAAATGAAAATTTTAAATGTAATTTTTACTTTTTTGATTGATTTTGGGTTGTGGTTACTGCCACAGGAAACGGGTATGCGCGAGCGAACCTGCGACGTCTCATGGGGGTGGAGAGGGTTTCCGCTGGGTTTTAGTGGGTAGTATCGGACTTGTTGATGAGTCCCACAGTATCATCCGTACGTAAGGTAGTTCTGTCTGCCATACAACGTACGGATGGTCTGCGTAAAATGCATGTCCCAGCGACAAAAAAAGGTACCAGGTAGTACCTAAAACTGTGTAAACCATTTTTAATGGCTTGACGCTGTATCCCGCACACAGCAGGGTAGGCAAAGGCATTCTAATGTTTAGTTTTCCGCTTTTCCCGATTTCCAGAGTTCTGGAGGCATTACGTGTTAAGTGGCGAAACTCAACGTCATATGGAATTGAACTCGACACCAAAGCAAACAAAATGCAAATAAGAAACAATTCTATTCCTCGAGTGTGACTCTTATATACCTATTTTTAAAGCTTAGGTATCTAGTGAGAGGTTGAAAGGGATCTAAGTGTCCGGCAATTAATGATGTGATTTCTATTGGTATCAATTGGTAAAAACTAATTCCTTACTGGCTCTTGCTCTATAATAACAAATCAATCATAATTTTATTGTTTTGACCTAAAACCCAGTGTCATTTAAAAAAATAACATACTCTATACGAAAGTTATTAGGTTATAACTACAGAATGAATAGCAAACACAAACTTTTCACCAATTGTATTTTGTTCTAAAGCATCAAATTATTTGAGCAGAGTAGTCGGGGAGAACTTAGTATCAAGACACTCTTGTCTACTTTCCGTTCGAAATGGTGACACTCTAGTGGTCTTAGAACAGATCAGAATGAAAAATGAAATGAATAAATAATCATTCCCCCAAGTGGGAATCAAACTCACAACCATCCCATACACAGTCATCCTCTCTCCCACTTCGCCACGACAGCCTCTCTAACCAACACTAATTCCGAGATCAATAAAAAAATAAAAACAAAAACATAATAAAATAATAAAAACATCCTTACAAAGTTCCGTTACAAAGAAGTATTTCCAAATCTCTATCCCGTTGAAGTATTAAAAAGAAAATTTATCGTGACATTTCCATTTACACGCATTTTTATTGGCCAACCGCGATCCCTCAATGCACCTGATTGGTCTATTTAAATGGCCAACTAATGATAAAAAGGGACAACAAGCAAAGGGCAAAGGCTGTATGTGGTACGTGAGAGGGAGATAGATAGACACTTGTCGGGTACTTACGATAACGCAACGTGTTAACGGAGGACGCCCGAAGTTAGATGCTTCCTACGTGCCGTCTCGAAATAGGTATTGTTGAGAATTGGTATACTGCTTTTAAATTAAATTAATATTTACATAAGTATTATAAGTGTCAAAGAAATACCTTGGAACTTTTAAACCAAGTTATTTAAATGTTATTCATATAGAATTATTTGAAAATTTAAAACAATAAGATTTATTAATTAACTATTTTCGAAAAACCTTGTAAGTACATACAAAAGGAAATATGGAAGCAACACTTATTATGTAAAATAATAAAACTGACAAATTTACAACGAAAAATATATCTTTTAAACACATTTCTTACAATTTCCATGCAAAGACCACCTAACGATAGTTTATACCACGTCCCAATTTAATATTAGGAAATTATGAATTATGGCTAAGTGGTGTGACGGATAGTTTTATAAAAAAAGATTTTTATAACTATGTAGATGTCATCTAAAAAATAAGTTTTTTAAATTTCAACATAACAAATATATTTGTGCATTTTCTTAAAACTTAACGAAATAGAAATATATAAAATAAAAACGTATATTTTTTGTTTCAACAGCCATTTCAAAGCAGTGCTACATTTTATAAAAGACTATAGCGATCAAATGTATTTCACGTAAACATCTTTAAGAAAAACTCAACGATCCCCACTACTTACGCTACTTAAAATATTTTTAAAAAACGACCGCCCCGAAATATTGCTATCTCTCTCTTTCACTATATCGTTCGATATTAAAAGCGAATATTTCTGTCTCTGTCTTAAGCTCTCTCGTTAAGCAGGCGGGCAATTCATCACCTAAAGTTTATTCGTTTGAGGATCGCTTTGCGGTCTGAACGCGTTGTGGAATATTTTAAAATTAAATGTGTTCGGGCAAAAATGGAGTCGAAACTTAATAAATTTAAAGATTCCCTCAACTTACAAGATTGTGAAAAAACAACATTAAATCTGACAACACCGTTTTCAATAAACGACATATTGACAAAAGAAAATGAAACGAAGTGTTTTGAAAATGGAATGTTCTCAGCATTCGGCGGGAAAATTAATTTCCTTAACAAACCTACACAAGATGGCTACAAGAAGGAGGTTTTGGATAAAAGTATGAAATATTACGACGATTGTAATTTCCGTGATTATTCGGATGACGGTGCTTTGGATATGTCGAGGAAAAATAATTATCCAGTCACAGAATTGTCGGGTAAGCTTGCATTTTATATTAAAGTTTAGCTACATTCTTATATATTGTAGTTTATAATTTACTATTGAAATGTTTTATTTTATATTTTCAAAATATTTAGTAACAGAAATAGTAACTAATATTAGTAATATCTTATTCCACTTTGATTTGTTTATTTATATTTTTTTGCTATCCGTATTATCCATTTATATTATATGTGTGTTATATACGTTAAGGATAACAAATAGAACTATTAAGTAGACGCATAACTATTCTTCCTTAAAACAGATAGTAAATAGCGTTGATAATTAGTTTAAAATTATTTATATAGGTATGTTTAGGTGTAGTATTAAAGTTAATTTGAATTATATACATATAGGTATAGGGATGTGATATACCTATTTTTATATATTTTAATTAACAATCATTTAATTACTTATGTATCATTACAATTAAGTATACCTATGTCATTAATGGTGTGGTGATTAACATAACTCTTATGTCAGTATCTAAGATTTTAATTGTTAATTATCTGATTCTTAATTTTCACTTCCTTCAGGATGTTATGGCATAGGTACACAAATCCGCTCTCGGCTTCGCTTGCGTAAATTACATTGGCGAACAATATTTAAATTGTTATAACTTTTTTATATACGAACCAAATAAACGCTAAACGTTAAGGGAAGTTTCCCTAATTATAACAGGGGAACCTGCATTTAAATCGATTAAGCCGTTTCATTTATTAGCGTGCAGAAACGCACAGACAAACAAAAAAGACATTTAAAAAATCATTGTTTTTGGGTTATTTTACCTTAATAAAAGCTCATATATTTTCCATGTATAGACAGCGGTCACTTATTTTTTTAGATTTTAAGGGATCTCATTCTCTTTCATAATAATAGATCATTATATTAAATATACTAAAGGAGAAATCTTTATACCCCAATTTTGCGAACATATCGCGGATAGAGGAGTATGTATTTTATTTATAACTAAGTACATAAGGTTTAAATGGAGAAGGGCAAAATTCCGGAATTTTTACAATCCAATATAAAATATACTTTAAATTATTAAAAATATTACGGTGATTACTAGTAGGTATATTTTTTTTAAAGTATAACATATCTATGACAACTTATTTGTTGCAGTGGTGAAGTGTCATTATAAGACTATTTTCCCAGCTTACCTTTTGTAAATTATAATAAATAAATAAACTATTAATAAATATATTTATTTAATAATCTAACAAAACTAGTACAATTTTTATTTTGTTGTTTTACAAGGAAAACTATGATGGTTTAAAAATTAAAAGCATTTCATCACTTATGCTCTCTTCGACTTGTTTAACACTGGCTTATGTCTATAAAAAAATTACACTTCGCCACTGATTTGTTGCTATTACTTTCTTAAATTTTATTTTTTTAATAAGCTATTGTTAATAAAAATATTATAAAACCACTTATAAATATACAAACAAGTATAATTTACTAATTGGTAATAAAGTAATGAAAGTAATATTTGCGTCACTGTATTTTTTTAGCGAGACGGTAAAAAATAATATACAAAAAGCAGGGTATTCAGAGGGAACCTAATGTTAAGAACTCCGTTTCCCACTTTCTGTCGTATTTGGAGACATTGCGTGTTAAGTGACGGAACTTAACGCCGCGTTTTACCTCTGATACCAGAGCGAAGAAAATGAAAATATTCAATATTTCCACTCGTCGAGTGGGAATCGAACCCACAACAAATCACGTTTATTCAGGCGCTATTTTTAATAACAATAAATACATTATTACTTCAATACAAACATATTACTATCATAAAATATATTTTTAGAACAACCAAAAAATACGTAACACTCTCATTTCTTACACAAAAGATAGACCATTAACAAAGACTGCGTAATGTCAAATGTACGTATACTGGTGTCACCCCGCGACGTCACTCGCTATTACGCCTCATTATTGTAAGTGACCGCTTAAAGCTCTAAGCTGTAAAGCGTTCAATCAAGTAATTACTAGGCAGCCACGTGCCGGTGTATGGATGAATTAACATCGGAATATACGCCATTGTCTGAATATTGATTTTTTCTATTATAACAATAGGTATTTGTGGAGCGTGTATTCGTACTACTTTTTTTAATGTTAAATTTAGTGGTTCTTAAGTTTCTTTTATGCTTTTAGTTAATTTTGAAACGAAATAATAAAAATGGTGTCGGTGGATCGGTGTCTGTACATGAATCTTCTCTATAGAAGCTTCTTATACCTATGGTATAAGAGAAAAAAATATTGATCAATGTAATAGAACCGAAAACAATAATTTGCAAATTTTCTTTCTGTTAGTTCTTGCGTTTGTGACAATAGTGTTTATTCTCCTTTCGATTTTCCATTTATTTTCTTAATAAATAGACATTATTAATATTTCCAGCTATCTATTAGGAATCTTATTTTACATACATATATTCCATCTTCTTATAATTTCTTATATTTAGCTATACCAACACTTAACTACACCATATTATTATTTTATTTAGTAGCACAGTCCTTATGGTATTTATAACATTACAACAAATATTTATCAGTGCAATAAAGTAATACTTCCACGTGCATAGTTTCAATCTAATACATTACGTAATTCGGGCATTTTCTGGCTTTTTATAATGAAGACACTCCGTTCTCGATATTGTCTTTCCAGAGCAGAGATATAGGTATAACATACTAGCGGCCCGCTCGCGGCTTCGCCGCGTGGACTGCCTCATTGTTTCGTTATATTGCAACTCTCGGGGGCGGATTATATTTTCATCAAGCAGTTATATATTTTTAACAAGCGGTTTAGATTTTTCATATAAACTTTCATCCACTATTTCAACCCTTTAGAGATTGATTTTTGAAAAAATAAGTAGCCTATGTTAGTCCCAGGGCTATTTATTATTTTCATTCTAAATTTCATCTAAATCGGACAGGTAGATTAGCCGTGAAAACGTGACAGACAAACACACAGACTTTCGCATTGTATTTTTAATACTTTGAAATACCTATAATTTAGGTAAAGTACAATAGATAATCAAATGTAAATATTAATATGATATAAAAAATAATATCTCGTATAATTAAACATAAAGTATAAAAAAAAATAAAGTGCCATACCAGTTTTAGTGATGGTGATTAGGGATATTAGATTTTTTTAAATACATTTTTCGTTTATGGTACCTACTATATTATAGATATGAAATCTATATGATTATGATTTTCAAATTAAACTTAATTTTGTAACCTTTTGTTACGAATAGTAATCTAAGTTATAACAAAAGGTTAACATCACACGCAAAAATACTGTTAGATCTTTTCAACTTATCCTCCTAATGATCGGCGACAATTTGCGTAATGGATCCATTGTGAAAGCTCCTTTATAGACGGATGGCGTGACGCGTAATATATTCAAATGAATTATGTAATAGGTAATAATTTGAAATCTTTAAAAAATGATCGTCTTTTATACTTAATTCAGATTTATAAATACATAGGTATACCTACCATAAATTCTTATAAATAATCCATACTTATATAATATAAATGCGAAAGTCTGTCTGTTTGTCTGTCATGCTTTCACGGCTAATCTGCCGGTCTGATTTAGATAAAATTTAGAATGAAAGTAGTAAATAATCCAGGACCAAAATCAATCTCTAAAGAGTTTATGGTATGAATAATATGGTATGAATTTTTATATGAAAAATCCAAACCGCTTGGCCGATTGTAATGATTTTTTGAATGTATATAGTTGATAATCCAAGGTTACACATAGGCTACTTTATTTTTCACAAATCCACCTCCGAGCGTTGCAATATAACGAAATATTAACGTAATTCACGCGGCGAAGCCGCGAGCTGGCCGCTGATACTTAATACATCGATAGGAGGCCTATCGAAATCGATGTACCTACTTATCGAAAATGAGTAAGAAATATCGATAACAGCTTGACATTCAAAAGACGATTTTTGGCAAAGAGGTAGTTTCCAGTAGGCGTTCGGTATGGACGAACTTTGTGACAGGTCCAAATTTAGGGGATATGAGGGCTCACGCAAGCTTGTATGAGAGCGGAACTATGCGGAAATATTGTAAACTAGAGCAGAGTCGTAAGTTATAGTGTACACATATTAAAAAGATTTCAAATTATAAGAATTATTGTTTATCATACGTATGTTTCTTTTTCCTATTATTTTTGAGTTTTCCACCCCGGGAAATTAGTATGAAATGGATCATAGGTATCATTCTTGTTTTGTTTAGAACAACCGATGGTTTTCGATTTATTGTTAACAGTTTATATGTACCAAACTGAAATTGTAGAATTGATCATTTGAAAATATTGAACTATGGCTATTTGAAAAAAAACATTTTGATTTTGAATATTTTTTTTCTAATCAATAGGATTATTTATCATCTATCAAAGCCATTATTTAGAAAATGGTTAATTTTGTAGTCAGTATCTCGCACTTTAATTTTAATCATGCAATAAAAAACCATTACCGTACCTACTACCTAAATATAGTGTATGCATCTACTTATTACGAATCAAAATCTTGTATAAAATAGCAACGGCATTTAAATAATGTTTTAAAATATTTCTAACAAAACAATCTACTAAAATAACACGTAACGTAAAAAGTTACGTTTTAGGAGTTTACAACTAACAACTTCCGACTTCAAAGCTTTTTCTTTATTATTTAATAAGCTTTTTATAAAAACAATGTCATTTAATACTGAAAAATTTTGTACCTCACTACGAGTGATATCTTTGATAATTTTTAATAGAAGGTACAATAATTATAATACATAGATACTTTAGTATTTTATTCGTTTTGTAGGATAATTGCATAAGTGATATGTCACTCTCGTTCCCCTTTTGTTATCTCTTAAAAACATTAGTAACTAGAAATCGATAACTTTTCTAATAATTATATAAATTTGTTGCAGATGACTACGATTCCCGATCCTCAAACACCGGTTCACCAGTACGACGGAGCAATTCTTCCCCCAACTCAGAAATAAGCTATAAGCCTTTCAACCTACATTATGACAGAAAATGCGCCACGCCACCCCCAGATCGTACTATGAACTACACTCCTATAGAATATTCACAGACTAACGGAAGAAAGAAGAGATCAAGAGCCGCTTTCTCCCACGCACAGGTTTACGAACTGGAAAGACGCTTCAGCCAACAGAGATACCTTTCAGGGCCTGAAAGAGCTGACCTAGCAGTCAGTTTAAAACTAACCGAGACTCAAGTAAAAATATGGTTTCAAAATCGTCGTTATAAAACTAAACGAAAGCAGTTACAAATGCAAGAAAGCGGTATGTTAGCTGCAGCGGCTGCGAATGCGAGGAAAGTCGCGGTTAAAGTTTTAGTTAACA
This sequence comes from Dryas iulia moderata, assembly GCA_019049465.1. Lineage (NCBI taxonomy): Eukaryota > Metazoa > Arthropoda > Insecta > Lepidoptera > Nymphalidae > Dryas > Dryas iulia. The sequence continues at coordinate 6,705,839 of CM032437.1, forward strand.
ACAACGGGCCTAGCTTACCAGATTTTAAGTATCAAGCTATCGGTAAAACAATGAACCCTTTTGTACCAAATATTCTGGAAGGATCTCCAATTTTGAAGCATTTTGCTGGGGTTTATGGAGTGGATTTTGCTAAAAATCCGGAATATAAAACTTTGTTACAAGAATCCTATAACCAAGCTATGCTACAAAGTCTCTATGGACCTCATTTAGGGGTTAACTACCCTAATATACCCCTCCCCTATATGTACTACCCTGGTCATACATTCGGAGTGCCCGTGCCGTGTGAAGTCGATAGAAGTCATGGAGAAAGTAGTGACAATATTAGAGAAGTCGGAGAAAGTTCTATGAAGAAGGATAAAGACAAACCGAAATTACATATCGATGTTAACGAAAACAGCAACGAGAGTATGGCTAGCAATATTGAAGTAGAAAATTAACTGACGAATATGAAATAAGTTTCGAGAGAAATCACATAAATCAGGCGTCAGCAACCCTTTTTTAAAATGAGCCTCTCTAAATTGTAACAGTTTTTGGCGAGTTAAAATTACACTTCTTAATGGTTTTTTAAAAGTGTCGGGGAAATTTATCGATGTTTTAGAACCCAAAACAATGATTTTAATTTTTTTATCTGTTTGTCGATACACAATAATCTGAAGTTACAGCATTTTAAGTTTTGTTCAGTGAAATTGCATTATTTAATTAGCTGAAGTTTCAATGCAGGTGGCCCCTAAGGCCGTGGGTTGCTCACCTCTCATATGAATGAAGTAGAAAATGAAAATGTAATGAACTTTATAGGCTAGAACTAAATTATGGAGAGGTGTTATACAGGCAGAAGAACATTTCTAAATATAGCAAAATATCCTTTTATGAGTTTTTTGAATAAAAAGGGAGAGTTCCGCCACTTACCACTCAATGTCTCGATTTCGAAGCGAAAGTGAACGACGAAGTGTCTTGACACTACGCTCCTCTGAGTATCCTACTGAGTTTTTTTTCAAATGAATGACTTTTCAGTGAAATGTAATTATGTACTTATATTAAAATCTAACGAAGCCTAAAAACTTTACGTTACCAAAGATCATAAAACCAAAGATATTTCATATGTTAGCAATCGTTTATTAATTGTTAATTTTAAAACTAGTTTTAGTGTGTAAATAAATATGTTTCGTTGTTTTAAGATGTTTGTAGTTGGCACGTTTGTAAATAGTACAAAATTTTCGATTAGATACCAAAGTTTAATAAAGGTGCAATACCGTTGATATGTGTATGTTTTATTTTTATGTCTTCGTTTTCTATGAAATATTATTTCACATGTCTATAAAAAAATGATTAGAATCACACTCAATTGTAATTTGTGATTTTATATACCTATTTAAATTTAATTTAAATATTAATTAATATTAAAATTAAAAAAGAAATATATCCTATAAAGTGGGTAATAATTTGAACGCACCGGGACTCGAACCCGCACTTCTTGGAACCGTCCAAGCACATTGATCGTTAAGCTATGCGTTGAATTCCACTGCGTTTAAAATTTTATACGTCTTCTAAAAAGGTTTTTTTTAATTTCCTAAGTATGTAAATAACATTTTATAGTGTTAAATTTGCTTTCTTATTGTTCTTATAATCCTCACAATAATATCCATAAAAAAAATCAGTTGTCAGCTGACTTGGTATGTCGTATGCACAACTTTTAAAGGAAACCAGACACCAAAAATAACGTCAAAATAACAACATTTCGCGTTTGTAGATATTAAAGTTCAACAACTTGTTTTAGATTTGCCACTGGAGAAATTTAAAATCATTATGTTAAACATTTTAATAAGTAAGGCTTATTACTCTGTAGAGTACTTAAAGTATAAAAATGCGTGGAATTTATCTGATTTGAGTCTAATGCAGGTTAGCTACCATTGAATCAAATAATAAAATTGTAATTTTCATATTTGAAAAGTGCGACATTTGGAGTTTCTCGCCGGTTCTTCTCAGCAGAACTGCCTTCCGAGCCGGTGGTACCTTTATGTTCATTTAACGATTCAAAAGTGCTCCCAAAAATCTATTAGAATAAAAATATTTTGAATTTGAATTTTTGAATTAGAAAAATGTAGATACGAGTGACGCCTGCAATGAGGTTTTCAAAATATACTAATTAACTTCACACTTTTCCCGTATACCAGCAGGGAAGAAGTCCACGAGAACCGCCAATGTAAAGTAATGTCAAAACACTGCGTTCTCCACTTTCCACCCGAACACGGGACTGTCTTGAGTGGCGGAACTCAACGCCGAACTTTGTCCTGTAATGAGAGCGGAGATATAAAAAAAAATTAATATGTAATCCATATGTAATGAATTTCCATCGCGTATACAGGTGACGATGGTATACGCGATGTCATCGTCTGAAAGATGTCACAGTACACCTCGACAGCTTCTTAACCATTCATAATTATTAATGAGTTCATTATTATAGTCATCTGTCCTTTCTTATAGCGTTGAGTTCATAATATACATACAACGTGCTCTGGATAATAATAACAAACTACATTTATGCTTAATACTAAAAAAAAGTGTTAAAATAATAAATGACAATTCACTACACTCTGAATTTAAGAAGTTTCGTGTTAAATGACAGAAGGCAGTGCCACGCTACTCTTTATTCGGTCAAAGTGAGGTAGTTATAAGTATGATTATATGAATTTTAATTAGGAGCCAGTCGTGGCGTTGGTGGGTTCGATCCACTCGAGGGGTGGAGGTTAACACTAGGTTCTCTCTGCCTACCCTGCTGTGTGCGGGATACAGCATGAAGCTGAAAAAAAAAGAAAGAAATTATATGAATTTTACGAGTGCCACAATAACATTTAATGGAAGTGCAGTTATTAAATATCTAATTTAGCACAGCAATTCTAGGTTCATATCCTACTTTGTGAAAATTTCGTATATATCATAATATATACAATACACATAGGTATGTGGCGCACTAAACGTGGATTCGATTCTCATTTGGAGCAATGCTTATATTTATTAAAATTATGTTAATTTCTCTTTAATTAATTAAAATAAAAGTGTTTCGGCACTAAGATCTCTCTTACCTGCTGTCTATCTGTTAGGGAAAAACCGTTAAGCTATATAGCATGCGTAACATGTATGTATCTTTAGGTATACAAAGAATTTCCCCAAATTCTTACGACGAAGAGCAGCATTGTATTATTTTACGTAAGGTCGTTAAATGCACAAAGCCTACTAGGGAATACGACAATAGATAAAAGAAAAGAAATTAAGGAATAATTTAGATAGTTTATAAAAACGCAATTTAAATAGGGAATACTTGCTCTGCTTCTACAATTGGCTGCTCATGTAAAATATCAAAGTTGTGTTCGAAAATACGTAAATGAATATTGTAATGAGTTTTGTATCATCTGTAATTATTAAAGTAGTCTTAAAATGTGTAAAAATGCCTATCAAACTTGTAATATTTCCGATTTTAAAATTCTTTATGAAATAAGCAAACTTTGTTAAAATAAGTAACCTTATTTTCTTAAAATGGAAGTCACATTTAAGAACTCGAGTAAGAAGTTAGAGCTTTTTAAATAAATTAAACTTTGCACCCTCAAAGACGTAAGAGTCGCCGATCAGTAATTTACTACCTCGGTCCGGGAAAGTGAAGAATGCTCGCGAAATCACCGCCTTGCAAATTGCATGTGCGGGATGTTGGTAACTACGGAGGCAGCTTCTGTAATAAGGATTTTTTAGGGAATATTAATTTAAAACGTCTTATAATAATATTATAAGAATAAAAAACAACAGGTAACATTTGTTAACAGTATTCGATACCATACTAGTATTAACATTTATGTTGAAAATATCCCTAATTTATTACCTGCGCATTGAGACAGCGTTACTATAAACGTTTGATTCCCTGTTGAACAACACAAAATTTTCATTTCTTCGCTTTGGTACCTAAAGCAAAACGCGGCGTTGAGTTCTGTCTATCAACTTGCAATAGTTCGATTTCAGACGGAAAATGGAGGACGAAGTGGTTTGAAACTAGGTCGTCTCTGACTGCCCCGTCACCGTGCAAGTGAAAGCGCGAAGCTGCAAAAAGGGAAATGTTAATATCTTTATAAAAACATACGAGTATATATATTCAAAAATGTCCTTAATTTATCTATCTATATTTTTTGTCACATACGCATTTTCCCTCAAAACTAGATGGCCAGAACTTTTTGACCGAATTCGAGACAATGTGTGTGTGTCACAATGTGACAACTAAATGCCGCGCAATCTATTTGATATTATTTATTAGGTATTAGATTTCAACAAACATATATAATACCTAACGATACTATAATGCCTAACGATATACCCAAATTAGCAGTCCACTGTGTCATAGTATGATATTTTTTTTAAAAACCCAAAAGAACGTAAAAGAATAAACGGTTATTCGTTTACGTTCAAAACAAGTCCCAAAACAAAACAATTTCAAGACATTTCGGCCGTTCATTATTTTATTAAAAATATTTAACTTTTATTAAGATAGCTGTAAAAGTCAATAACAATATGATGAGATCGATTGATATGATGAGATCGAGGCCAGCTTGATTACAGATTTTTGGTTGAAAATCGACTTAATTATATATGTATTCGAATAACGTGTATATGAATAAGTAAGTACACCCAATAGTCTATGTGCACTAAATGAACACTTTCTTCGTCTCGTCTATAATTTCTGCAAGGCATTAGCGTTTCGTACTTAAAAATAAATAAAATAATATAAAATTTATACTGAAAATCCATACAAAATAACGGTGTTCTTGCAGATTATCATATGAATACGTCGTAAGGCGACATTATGAAAATCTCGAGCGGCGCTTCCGCGCGAAGAATTTTCTAAGACTCGAGCGAGTGACGCTTCGCCTGCACTCTACGCGTGTCAACTGCAAATTGCTCTTTTACTTCAAATGCTATATTTTATTTGAAATTTATTTCAGATATTTTTAAATGAATTTAATTTTTATAGTTTGGGTAGGTTGTGCTTCATCTCCTACATGTCTAACTTTCATATATTCACATATTATTTTGTATAATTTATTTAGCTAATATCTTTAGTTTCCTCACTCACTTAATTAATTCGTTTTTTTAGCTTCACGCTGTATCCCGCACAAAGCTGGGTAGGCAAAGGGAACCCAGTGTTAAGCGAATATCGACACCATAGCGAAGGAAATGGAAATATTAAATATTTCCACTCCTCGAGTGGGAATCGAACCCACAACCAGTCGTTTACAGTAACACGCTTGTACCACTGCGCCACGACTGGCCCCAATTAATAAGTAACGATGTTAATTATAATTTAAATATAATTTTAAATATTCCAAAACTCAACATAAGCAATAGTTTGTAATAATATAAGTATATAGAAATAATAATTAAGCAAATAAAATTAATTGATAAAACAATACTGTGTTATGTTTTAAAATACGAATTTGAAATAATTGCTAAAATTACTGCTTCTTATTTAAATCACTTAAACAAATTTTAAGAATCAAAATCAAAGGGAAAATAAGATTGAATTGTGGTATATCATGTCAAAGAGCTAAGAGCTTAGATTTATATATTATACGATTTATTTATTAAATTTGTGCAACTTTTTTTAAGTATCTTTTATTATTTCAATAAAAATTTTATTGAAAAAAAATACACTCTATACTTTGATTTTGGGCGGAAACTGGAGAAAAGAATATCACTAAGTTCTCTCTTACTACTTTCTTTGTTATATGAACGAGAAAAAACCAAAAAGCATGAATCAGTATTTTTCATTTTATTAAAATATAAAAAAAAAACCTAATTGACGCATTTTCCCTCACAACTAGATGGCCAGAACTTTTTGACCGAATTCGAGACAAGATGTGTGAACTAAATACTGCGCAATCTATTTCATATTATTTATTAGGTATTAGATTTCAACAAACGTATATAATACCTAACCATACTATAATACCTAACGATATACCCAAATTAGCAGTCCATTGTGTCATAGTATGATAGTTTTTTTTAAAAACACAAAAAGAATATACGGTGATTTTATTCTTTTACGTTCAAAATAATTCTCAAAACAAAACAATTTCAAGACATTTCGGCCGTTCATTATTTTATGAAAAATATTTAACTTTTATTAAGATAGCTGTAAAAGTCAATAACAGTATGATGAGATCGAGGCCAGCTTCGTTACAGATTTTTGGTTGAAAATCGACTTAATTATAAATGTATTCAAATAACGTGTATAATAATATAATAATAAGTACACCCAATAGTCTACGTGCACTAAGTGAACACTTTCTTTATCCTGTCAATAATTTCTGCAAGGCATTAGCGTTTCGTACATAAAAATAAATAAAATAATATAAAATTTATACTGAAAATCCATACAAAATAACGGTATTCTTGCAGATTATCATATGAATACGTCGTAAGGCGACATTATGAAAATCTCGAGCGGCGCTTCCGCGCGAAGAATTTTCTAAGACTCGAGCGAGTGACGCTTCGCCTGCACTCTACGCGTGTCAACTGCAAATTGCTCTTTTACTTCAAATGCTATATTTTATTTGAAATTTATTTCAGATATTTCTCAAATGAATTTATTTTTTATAGTTTGGTTAGGTCGTGCTTCATCTCCTACATGTCTAACTTTCATATATTCACATATTATTTTGTATAATTTATTTAGCTAATGTATTTAGTTTCCTCACTCAGTTAATTAATTCGTTTTTTTTTAGCTTCACGCTGTATCCCGCACAAAGCTGGGTAGGCAGAGGGAACCCAGTGTTAAGCGAATATCGACACCATAGCGAAGGAAATGGAAATATTAAATATATCCACTCCTCGAGTGAGAATCGAACCCACAACCAGTCGTTTACAGTAACACGCTTGTACCACTGCGCCACGACTGGCCCCAATTAATTAGTAACGTAACATCGTTACTTATTATTTAAATATAATTTTAACTATTCCAAAACTCGACATAAGCAATAGTTTGTAATAATATAAGTATATAGTAATAATAATTAAGCAAAATAAATTGTTATATAAATATGTTAAATACTGTGTTACGTTTTAAAATACGAATTTGAAATGATTGCTAAAATTACTGCTTATTATTTAAATCACTTAAACAAAATTTAAGAATCAAAATCAAAAGGAACATAAGATTGAATTGTGGTATATCATGTCAAAGAGCTAGGAGCTTAGATTTATATATTACCTATACGATTTACTTATTAAATTTGTGCAACTTTTTTTAAGTATCTTTTATTATTTCAGTAAAAATTTAATTGAAAAGTATACACGCTATACCGTAATTTTGGGCGGAAACTGGAGAAAAGAATATCACTAAGTTCTCTCTTACTACTTTCTTTGTTATATGAACGAGAAAAAAGAACCAAAAAGCATGAATCAGTATTTTTCATTTTATTAAAATATAAAAAAAAATACCTAATTGAAGTAATCACGTTAACAAATCTCCACATCTATTATATAATCGAAAACAGTCATCAAAGTACGTAACTAAAGTTCACTTCCTCAGCGTGAGGAGGAATTAGTCGACAATTACAGATATCGGCCCATTACTGTAAACAGTTAACTGCATTACCGCTCATCCTCTGACTACTAGAGATGAGATTATATGAATATCGATAATTTTATGAAGAAATATATTTATTAATTAAATTAATTGCTTGGGCTTAAAATAAAATATATTTTATATTTAAGGTAACGTTATGAGTTTTTTACCAATTATATTAATTTTAAAAATAACAAAACTTAACGTAAACTAAAACATATTATTATCGTTACTGAATAGCTTTTTCTAATTATTAGAAGTACATATGTATAAGTAATCATATTTGAAATTATAAAAGTATTCCGGGTGTAGTTTTAATACAATAAAATTGAATCGTCGAGAGATACAAGAAGCTTGGCTTTTGTTTACTGTCATATAATTCAGTAATGAGTTTTAGATAAAGGAGTTAAGCTGTAAAAAATTAAATTAATTTAATTTATTAAAAGCATTTTTATTATAATTTTCTTATATCGAATATCGATAAATTAAAATCTCCACACCCTTACCAGACAGTACTGCATTAGCATCCAATGCATCAAGTTACAAGCACGTGCGCCGGAAATGTCGTCAGGTAAACAAATACGCATCACTACGTATGGGTTAACAGCGGCGTTTAACTGTCTCTGTCTCAACTCTCATTTGTATTTAGTACAATACTAATTTAGTTAATGATTACGAGTACACGCTTGGTAGATTCATACAATTGTTTAAGATTTTTTTGTTGTAGATATTTTATAGGTATTGTATTTTTTTTTATTAATATTAATTTATAGTGAAATTGTATTGAATTTTTATAATACTGGACTTAAGTCAAAACAATGCATTTGAAAATTAGCTTACACTAATTTTACCACATTTTATTTAATCTATCCCCAGATAAATAAAAAAGCAGTTTTCCCCGCATAGAAGGGTAGTCGGAAATAAAAAGTCAAGACACTAAGTTCTCCACTATGCACTACCTGAATATAAGGATTTTATATTTGAAAAAGGCATTTAAAGAAAACGTATAAAAATTTGAACGCAGCGGGATTCGAACCTGCGCCTCCTGAATACCGTTTAGGCGCTCTCACCACTGAGCATTCTACTACTATTTCTATTTAACTTATATTATTTAATTAATATAAGTTAAAACTTATTTTATATAAGCTTTTGCACACCTACGCAATGATTTCTCACATGACAAGGTTGGCTGGTAGAAAATGCTATTTAGCGTTAAGCCCGCCTTTTGTACATATTTATTTTTAAATCGTGTGCAATAAAGTATATAAATAAATAAATAAATATTTCGACGCAGCTAGTAGTAGAACGCATGGCTCTTTATATTTCCACCACCAAAGTTGTGGTGGTTTTTCAAATATAAATAATAACCGTTCCATCATTCTGAGTAGGAGTCGAACCCTCAACCACTTTTAACAGTCAAACGCCATACCACTGTGCCACGATGATCTAAAAAATCAACAACAACAATCATATTAGTGCATCAACTGCATATGCTATTCGTAATGCAATTGCAACGGTTTAGATTACTCTCGCAAGTCGTAATGGCGCTTCCCATCATTGTGTTTACTGCACATTTGGTACTAATATCTCGGTTCACATCGATTGTATGGCTTTTTAATGCACTGCAAATGTGCACAGCTCATTAATTTGCTAATCGATGTTTGTTTTTTTTTTGCTTTTTATTTAACGATTATGTTTAATTTGAGTGTTTATTTTTTGTCTTATTATGTTTCAGAGCCTATTAAAAAAAAGTAAGCTCTCAGTCGTGAGAAATAAATCTACTTAAGTTACTGACGTTTGAATAAATATCTCGAGGTATGCAATGAGACGTTCATTCACGTTATTGAAAATAAATTAATATCATTATGTTGATAATATATGTTTGTTAAAGAAATATCTAAAATATATATAAATATTTTTCACGTAAAAAATGAATTTATTTGGTATTACACTAAATTTTTTATCTTCATTATTAATTGTAATGCGCAATGTTTTTTTCTACTACTTATTCATGATATTACAATACTAGGGCCGCGCAAAAATAAATGTTAAAGAACTAAAAACAATAATTTCAATATTATTTTAAATAAAAACTTGTTAATAATATTTAGTTGACAAATAATGTGATTTTTTTTTTAGCTTCACGCTGTATCCCGCACACAGCAGGGTAGGCAGAGGGAACCTAGTGCCAAGACACTCCGTTCCCCACTTTCCGCCGAATTCGGAGGCTTGCGTGTTAAGTGGCGGAATTTAACGCCGCGCTTTACGTCGACACCAGAGCGAAGAAAATGGAAATATAATTTCCACTCCTCGAGTGGGAATCGAACCCACAACCAGTCGTTTACAGTCACACGCTTGTGCCACTGGGCCACTACTGGCCACATGTGATTTATATATCAAATAGGAAATACACAATCAAAAAAACATTTTTTGATTATGTATAATAATTTTTATTGCTGTATATCATTATCGATTTACCCTTAAGTAATTTGATCTATGTATTATTGATCTTACCGTGAATGATTTAATTTCTTCTATGTGGATCAAAGAGTATTTTATTTTTGCTATTACGAACATAAGTTTTAATTTTATCTCTATGTCAATTATTGTTACTCCTAATTGGAGATAGAACCTATTCCCAAATTGAATAAGTAAACTAAAATAAAAAGTTCGCTTTGATTAACTCAATTTATATCAATATCGTCGTATACCATCCTACTTTCTCTCTACAAAATTGATGTTTTTACAAATCTTTACAACTTTCAAAAAAGCGTATCTATTTTTTTTAAACATTTTAAAAGTGTTATTCCACACTTAGGAAAATTGAAAAATACATTTAAAGAAATACGTTAAAATTTTTATACGTTTTCTTTAAATGTCTTTTTCAAATACTATCTAACTCAAACACTTCTATAGTAAAAGTTTAAAGTAGTCGAAGTTATCTAATATCCATAAATCGTCCATACATGCTAATAGTCTAGTCAACATCAGCAAACCTTTTAACTTTACCCCTTTAAACAAAAAAAAGTAGAAAAAAGGTCGTCTGAAAAAACAAATTAGTACAGAATTCGCCACGCCACTTAACGAATAGGCAAAACAGCTTAAAAGGAGTCGCGACGTCAAAAAAATCATACCATATTTACGCAAGTGATTGCCCCTACTATAAAACTTTTAAATTTATATCTCGTTAAACTAGACGGAAGAAAGCTTTTAGTATATTGGACTTTTAGAAGTTTGCAAATTAGGAAAGGTGATATTTCTCTATAAAGTAATGACTAATATTATTTTTTATTACAAAATGTATAAAAATTAAACGCAGAAGGCTTCAATCCCGCGCCCCGTCCACAGTTTCCAAGTTTTATTTTCTAAAACGATTTTTTGGTTTGCTAAGTGTGTAAATTACCTACTTACAAAACTAAATTAAAATAACCTATATAAATATTACCTATAATTCGTAAATTACAGGTAAAATACATTAAAAAATCTTCATATATCCTTATAAACTTTTTTACCAATACTTCATTATCCTCGCAGGCTCCTCATTTAACGAGTGAGTAATTTTGTTAACGAGTATAGATAGTAAGGGTACAAAGAGACGGCGTCGGCCACCCCATGGTCACTTATAGCGCCTACCCTGTGGTGGCGTCTGAACATGTTAGTTGGTGGTCTTATTCAATGACAGTCCTTAATATTATGAATGGAATATTATTGTTAAAATTAATAAAAAATATTGTCATTTTACCTGCTTCAATGCAACCGTCGATATATGTGAAGGGTAAATTTTTAGCGTTTTTTTTTTCCAAAAATTATACGGACGGTAGAGCAAGGTTAAGTAATTGTTTATATAGAGTAGAAGTGCCCAAAACCAATTTTTTTATAATTTTTATGCATAAGAAATAATTTAAATGATTCTTAGGATAACTGTCACACACAGTAAATGAGCTGTATGCCTTGTAAGTGATCACTAATATAAAGTCGCCTTTGAACATTACAATTAATTCGGTTTATGTTATTCAGTCTTCATCTGTTTTATTTACTTTTATCTTTGTATGTGTGCAATAAAGAATATCGTCTTACTATCCAATTAGTTTATTTTCGGTAAAATATTAAACAAATAAGAAAATGAAGAAGAACAATTTTCAGAATTGCATAAGCAGTTTAAGAAAAACAATTTATCTATCTCTTTGTATTGAAATCCTGAATATTTGAAAGCATTTTTAGGTAATGCGTAATATTGCGAATAAAATGAATCATTAAACATGTTATGGTGACTTCATGTAATAGTCATTTCTTAAAACTTAACATTTTAAATCCATTGCCAGCCAGATTACAGTGCCAATGTTTTGTTGATGCACTTTGCTCATTTCTTTATAGCTTGTTTTGTCTTAAAATCTTTTTAGTTTAAATATTAAACTGTTTTTCACTAAAGTAAAGAGCGAGTAGGTGGAAATTCTTATAAAAGTCGTTTACCGAGTTGTAAAATTTAATGCATGATTATCCTGTTTTAATGCTTTCAGTCAGTATTCCGCAAACCAGAGGGTTGTAAAAGTTTAAACAACTACATTTACTATTTTCTACACGTGCACTTGTATCGAATTGTCCGTTCTCCTTTACTAACATTAAAAACGCGTAATTATGGATATAAAACCTCTTTGGTCGTAAAACTTCCAGATAAAAAGGTTGTGAGGCACTTCCTCCGGGTAATACCCCATAAAATGGTTCCGTAAGTCCATTAACACTATTTTTACTTTTTTTTTCAATCTCATTGAACGCACCGTCCTCAATGAGGCTCATTTATATTTTATAAAGTTCAAAAATAGTTGTTTGTTTACATTAGTTTTTAGTGCAACGCGTAAACGGTGTGCCGAATTTTCTAATAAAATGATGGCGGCAGATTATAAAGATGAAAATTGTTTATCAAAATATAATTAGATATATAGAGGATGCTATACGATAGTAATAGTTTATATACAAACGATTAACGACTTTACAGCTCTAATTAATTTATTAGTGTAAGGCGGAAGTAGAAAATAATAGACTTTATTGTAATTTAAAATTTAGGTGCTGTCCAGAAAAAATACATAACTTTTACATTCTTCACTATGTACTGAAAATTTACAAACTCGCATATGTCCCATAATTAAAAAATATATAAGATATTTTTTCAACAACCCATCCAGAGCAAACTATTTTTTACTAAATAAAAGCTCTAACAACAACAATTCTTGTCAACCTTATAAAATAAAAGAATCTTAGCGCTTTTTCTCACCGGAGTGGAAATAATATAATAGTTTAAATGTAATAATTCTTAAATTTCATTTACAGAACTGCCACTCTGCATAAATTGTATTGAATTTGGGCAAAAAGTGAGGAACAGAGTGTCTTGTCACTAGGTTCTCTCTGACTACCTTTTTATGTGATAAAAAATGTGATGTTACATCATTCATGAAATCATAACAATTACATTCATAGTCAAACACAGTTTCACTGCGCCACGATTATATCAATCTGTCAAGTATATTGAGGTCAGTCTTGGCTTTTGGGCACAGGGTATGACTGTAATCGCAATTGTCTTTGAGTTCGATTCCTACTCGAGGGAATGATAGCATGGCTAAGTGGTGAGAGTGCCTGGGCGGTATTCAGGAGGCGCGGCTTCGAATCGCGCTGCGTTGAAATTTTTATACGTTTTCTAAATGTCTTTTTCAATTTTCCTAAGTGTGGAATAACACTTTAAAAATGTTTAAAAGAAATGATAACATTTGAAATTTCATTGCTTAGCTCTTTACCATACATTTACATAGCTCTGGTATAGTTTTGTATTATTGAGCCACTCACCACACAATGTCTCGATTTCGGACGTAAAGTGAAGGGCAGAGTGCCTTCATACTGGTCTCTACTCTATTCTCTGACTAACCTACTTTGCTTTAAAGAGTGTGATGCTGCTTTTTTATATTCAAAACCTTTAAAGGTTTTGAATATATTAATTATTTATAATTTTTAAAATACAATATATTAGTATTGTTTATAATTCACACTTTGAGAGGTACTGTTCCGTCAATGTCGCGTATTTTTTTTACCAAGTAACATGACACTGAAGCTTAGTTCAACAAACACGCATATGGGGTTAAATTCAATGATATGGAAGAAAACAAAATAGTTAAAATATTTTTTATGCTAATTTACCCTTTAATAGCTCTCTGACATCGGCAAAGATATACGACGGCAAAACAAAAAAGGTTTTTTATGTGTAAACATTAAAATATGAAAAGAGTTGTCTTAAATTATATATTCCTATAATTTATCCTTTTTTCTTTTTATTTTATAAAAAAAAATATTATTAAGACCTAATTGCCTAGAAATAATCAAGCTAACCAAAGGTCTATAAAGGATTAGTATGAATTTTAAACTTTTTGGAAGGCCGTTTGGACTGTAACGCGATGGTTATTGGTTCGATTAATATCCCTGAGTTATGATTAGTTAAACGTAATTTTAATTTCTCCAATCTGGTACTTAAAACAAAGCGCAGCATTAAGTTACGCCACTCAATATTTAGATTTGAGGCGAAAATTGTAAATCGCAGCTATGCGGGAAAACATGAGAAGACGCAATTCTATATTTAAGCTTGGAAAAAATCAATAAATAAAAATGTATAAACTATATAAAATATGGAAATAAGCATTTAAAAGACATAAAGGAAAGTAAGCACATTAAAGTGTTGTATTGCAAAATAAAGTGGGAGCCAAATCAACAAACTTTATAGATATAGTCGAGGAGGTAGCAACCTGTATGTGAACTTTTTTTGTCTTTAATAAATAGTGACATGTCATCTAAGAAAAGCCTACACCATAGATTGAAGACAGATAATTGAAATATTATTAATTTATTTAATTCAGTGTGATTTGTGCATAGTATATGCGTATGTAAGTAAATCTAAAGAATAAGCTAAGTATGTAGAAATATAATATACTACTGAAAACCACTTGTACAAAGATGAAATGTAGCAAAGAGGTAGTTAATAGTTTGTACTAGACAATTCAACAAAAGTTTTTGGGACAGGACAGAAGTTAATGACTAGGAAAATAAATTCTAAACATATTTAATGATAATGATTAGCCAAGGCTAATGATTATCATTAAATATAATGAGGAAGAATTTAGTCGTATTAAGGGCTGTCATAATTTTATATGAAGCCTATGATTTTAAAAGCAAGATGTCTTTGTTGTTTCGTAGACTAAGTCATGGATAACAGCTAGCTAACTATGAAATGTATAAATATTTTCATTTAATCATTTTTTACCATTATTCTAATGTAGACTATTTTCGTAAAGTTTTTAGTTAGTAATATAAAGAAATCATAATCACACGTATGTTTTTTCTTTACAGTCCTCAACGACTTTTTTCACCAGTCGTAGCAAATAAAAAAATATGTAAGTTTGTAGAATCCATTCAGATATAATTTCAAGCTCAAAAAGCTATACGCTTAAAAAGGATAAAAAGTGTGCCATCTCCTATACTATATGAATCGTTTTGATGGATTACTTTATAGTTGTGTACACAGATTTGCCTCCCCACAACAATCACTTGATCTCGGTTCAGCTTTTAAGAGCTATTTAACGTTAAATTTTGCCTATAATATCGGTTACATTCATTTTATGGGGAGATATTGTCAATATTTGAAAAGATTCATGATGAAATTTTAAATTCCTCATATCTTTGTACCATTGTCGATTGCTTTAAATAATGCGATAAAATAATATGTACATGCAAAGGTACAAAAGGAAATACCGAGCGAGTTCGGGCACAATATTACTACTTTCAAGTAAACTAATCTTCTAAGGAGCCCTGCCTCTTAATCGGATCACGGCTTTTAATCCTCCTTTTTATACAAAAATATGATTTAAATCGTCTTGAATGAGTCGTCAGTCGTGCCACAGGGGCATAAAGTGTGACTTTAAACACGACTGGTTTCAGTACCTTCACTCTGGTGCAAGGCAAAGCATACATAGAGCAAAGCCTCCAAAATTCGGCGGAAAATGGAGAACGGAATGTCTTAACATTCCGTGTGTATCAATTATTATAAAACGAATCCAAGAGTATACTTGTTCAGTATTCCTTTTAAAAACACTCTAAGAAATAAGCTCAGTGGGGACTTTTTATTTCGTTTTTTTTTTTATTTTAGACGTGATCAGATTTGTTTACTATTTTTTTATTTTTTATTTAAGCAATCTAACCACTTAGCCTTAGAAAACTCCGTTCCTAATAAAATACTCTACATTCCTCTCGTAAAATGAACGATATATGTATATATGAAAATAAAATATGAAATTTATAAATGAATATAAAGATGGAGGCAATTGTGGCGCAATGCAACGCAACACACGTGATTGGTAGTAAGTACGATTTCCACTCGGGGGAATGATTACATACCTTAATAGTTAAGTTCCACCACTCAATACATAACATCTCTATTTCAAACGAAAGTCGAGAACAGAGTGTCCTGACACTAGGTTCTCCACTACCCTAGGATTATTTTTTTATGAAGGGAAAAGCGTAAAATAGCTTTTTTTGAAACAGCTTAAAATTCTAACAAAGAACCTTCACACAGACGTACAGTACACAGAAGTTAAAACATATTGACACTCCACTCAGCAATTATCTCCACAAGTCCCATCATGTATACTGAACGACTAATTTACTCATCTTACGTTATCTGCACCACTTGATCTCTATTACGTCAATCCATTTCATAAATGGACAATAATATCTTCCAATATTATTATAGCTCTCATATTTTGTCTGAAGAAAAGGTCAAAGCAAATAAAATTATAAATAGTTATGACTTAAAATAAAACCTGATAGGTATTATAAAAATTAGTATTTATCTTGAGGCCGTCATGGCTCAGTTAGACAGCGTCTATCTGTAATTGCAACTGGTAGTGGATTCTATTTTCACGTGGGGTTAACTAATTATATTTAAATTGTTTTCATTTCGCGGCTTAAGTAAAGCAAAGGACGGCAACGCAACACAGAGCCTTAAATTCGGATGGCAAGTGGCATACGGAGTATACTTTAGGCATAGAGAATGCCTACCTTGTTCTACTAGAAAAAGCGTAAAATTGAATAAATAGTCTGAAATATAGAACTTTATCATAGTTATTTTCGTTTATATAATCGTATTATATTTGAAATCGTGTTGTCGATTTTGTTTATCGATTGTAACCGACTGAAAAAAACATGCATTAACAGTTTCACTCCCATATTATATTACAAATAGCCTACTAACCATAGAGATAAGGGCTTAGTTCAAGAAGTTCCTTCATATTCAAGTGTACAACAAAGATGCTTTGAGGATGTCTCCCACGATATTTAACATGAAGAGTCTTAAAACATACCTTTAGTAGTAATTAAATTCGAATCATTTTATAAGTAGATCATATTCTTAAAATAGGAATAATTATGGTTATCGTACCGCATCGCAATGTAAGCAGTATCTGTAAAAGCGATGGGTTATGGATTCGATTCTTCCTTAGGGGCATTATTATATTAAAATTATTTCTATTTCTCTTGTCTGCTATGACAAAACGTGGCATTGAGTTCCGCCATTCTGTCTTTCGTTCATTCGCTAGTTTTTCGACTACCTTGTATACGGAAAAGGAAAGTAGAGCGCTACATGTTTTGACATTACGGAATAAATAAGATGAATCGTTTTCTATTTTTTAAACCTATATATATGGTGTGTTTATATTTTGTATGTATTTCTATATAAATAAAATATTTTAATATATGAAAAAAATATTAATTTAACCATAAATCGTGATTAAACTACAAGTAAGTATTATTATGAACACATATACAAGGCTCTCACTCGTTGATCTCTAATTTGCATCCATTAACGAGAACGTTCAGCCAATTTTCCATTTCCTATCACTAACGGTTTGAGTCTAGACTTAAAGCATTGCCACACTTGAATAACTATTGCATGTTTTTAAATTATTTTATGAGTTATTTTTATTAAAATTAAAAATATAAAAAAGCGTTTTATTTTACCCTCCAGAAATAAAAAAAACACTATTAAGGCCATCGTGGTGTAGTGGGACGGCGTCTGGCTGTAACCGCGATTGGTTATAGGTTAGATAATATCATTATAATTTAATTATAAATTAAGGAAATTGTGAGATGGAATTAATTATTCAAAATGGATTGTTTACTTAGACGAGTTATTTATAATAATTTTCTTCTTCAAATTTTACTACTGCATGTGTGTAGTATATCAGTATCATAGGCAATATGTGAATCAAGCTACATAAAAAAAACATATTTTTTTTTTTAATGGTATAAAGGAGTCAAACGAGCTGAAGGCCCAACTGGTGTTTAGTGGTTACCTTCGCCCATAGACATCCACAACATTCAAGTTATGGATGCGTTGCCAGCCTTGGGAATGTAGGACAAAAGGATGGAGGAAGGATGGGAATGGTGGGATAGGGAGAGCTGGCTTACATGCCATCGAACCGGAACACATCATAAGATATTTGGCGGTTCGTCTTTGACATGATAGTGGTCGCGAGCCAGTCGGAGAACCAGGCCCGGTCGACTTCCTTAGGGGCTTGGGCGACATACCTACAGGGGATTGAAAAATACTTGGTACTGCCATATTAAGAAAAAAAACTACCAATTAGTAGTTTCTTTAATATATAGTTTTAAGTAGACGTATATGATTTTTTAGGATGGGCTAAGCTTTGACTATACATTATAAATAAAAAATAATAATAATAAATAAGTATTGAATTTTAGTAACTAAGCGCTTTCAACTGATATGGTATACGATTTATCTAAAAATAATCAAGACATTTTAGTAGCATTGTCTTTTCATAGGGCAGGGCAACATTGTAATTTACAAATGGCCGATTTGCTTGTTAAGCGAGCAACCTGTTACCTTTATTGTTACTGAAGTTGTTCCAATTTTTGATCCACCTCACTTACTAAAATGCTTTAGAAATATAATATAACATTTTATACGAATATTCCTTCAAACAATGAGAAAGGCATTTACTTTAAAGGTAAGAAAGGTATTTACTTTATTATTTTAATTATTAAAAGTAGGTAAAAATTTGTATGTTTCTACCAAATGGTATATGGTACGGTAAACATTTTATGTTTCAATCAAATTAGAAAATAAAATTATAACCCACTTAAAAGTAGGAGTTTCTAGTCTAATAATCTCAAAAAACATTTTTTTTGCATAAAATGTCATTACAGGTTATGGCAAATGGGAACATTGAAAATTTCTGCATACATATACCAATAGTGACGGAAATTTTGTTTTCGCATCCAAATTAAAACAAGTCCACATGTGTCCAAACACCAAACAGAAACTGAGAATGAAACTTGCTGCCCGAGTGCTAAGCCACTCGGTTGCAGCAGAGATGTTTGCTAGAATATCTCAAGGTTTGTATTGTTATTGCTTAACCAAGTAAATATTGCAATTCATCTTACAATAACATCTTGATTCCAGTAAGGTCAGTAATTGTAAAATGACCTTTATTAATTATCTTTTGTAATTTTTAGGATTGCTACCCGGGGGAACGGTACTGCAGATATAGTATCAAATATGGACAAGCTGTTTGACTGTATAAATAGCGATTCCCCAGATCGAAATACTACTTGTAAAAATATATAAACTATGTTTATTAGCAATATAAAAATATTGTAAAGCACTTATTTGTTTTATTTTAGTTCTTTATTATTATAAAACCTGTAATGATTCACTCTTTCAAAATCATTTGGAAGTATTGGTTATTTAAATCAATATTTCCATGATTTTGAAAGAGTGAATCATTCGGGTTTTTAAATAAAAAAAATGTTTTAAAACCAAATTTGAAATTTGCCGCCAATATTTTTTAAATTTGCCGCTGAAAAATTTGAAATTTGCCGCCGAATTTGACATATTTGTTTCCGGTGGGTCTTTAATAGATGGCGTTAGTTTCAGTTTTGTCCCCCACTTTTTTGTATGAAGTGGACATTCTTCCTTTTGGGTAAATGTGTTCTGTGCGCAGAACGAACCTCTTACCACCAAACTACTGGGTTACCCGCCTTTTACGGGACGCTACCCAGCGGCGGGGGGGAATTGTATTCTTGACCCGTCCCCCCACGGGGGAAATGATGTAATAGTATTTAAAATAAATATAAAAGAATTAAAAATAACTTATAAATAACTTATTATAATTAACATTCACATAGATACAAATCCTTTACAAAATTAGTTATATTTGTTGTGATTCGATTTTCAAGAGGGATAATGACTATACATTATTTTCTCCGCTATAGTAGGTACCTAAGACAAATCGCGGAATGAGTTTCACTTTACTCACCACATAATGTCTAGATTTGGAATAGAAAGCTGGGAACAGAGTGTCTTGACACTAACTTCTCTCTGATTACCTCGCTTTTTTAGTTAACATTTTAACGTTATTTTTTTTAATTATTATGTTATTAATTTTCATTTCTTTTTATTCTCTTAGATTTAATTACATTTTTTGTTTCCTTGTTTAAATTTTAAATAATGTTACTATGTATGTGTTAATTTGTATGTTAAATGAACATATTTATGCATGTGGTATTCACCTTAAAATGTAATGCATTTAGTCCAATGTAATTTTTTTTTATGAAATAAAGGAGGCAAACTAGCTGAAGGCCCATCTGGTGTTAAATGGTTACCTTCGCCTATAGACAACCACAACATTCAAGTTATGGATGCGTTGCCAGCCTTGGGAATGTAGGACAGAAGGAGGGAGGAAGGATGGGAATGGTGGGAATAGGGAGAGCTGGCTTACATGCCATCGAACCGGAACACATCATAAGATATTTTGCGGTTCGTCTTTGACATGATAGTGGTCGCGAGCCAGTCGGAGAACGAATCTCCTACCACCAAACTACTGGGTTACCCGCCTTTTACGGGACGCTACCCAGCGGCGGATGGGAATTGTATTCTTAACCCGTCCCCCCACGGGAAAAAAATTACCACTTTAAATTACCACTGGTGTGTCTAATAAATAAATAAATAAATAAAAAAACATCGACACGCACGTGTGAAATGTCATAAGACAAGAAACACTCAAATGATCTCAAGTACAATTGTATAATTTGGCATTACTTGCGTAACGCAAATAGGTAAGAGCTATAAAACCGGACTCTAATAGCAATGATTTCAAAACACTTGTGCCGCGTCTATAAAATATATTTTAATATTATTACGTTTTAGATAAATATCGTAATTATGGTGGCCATAATTGGTGTTGTTTATTATCAATATATATTTAAGAAATTATATAATTATATTTAAACGTAAAAGAAAACTAATGTATCACTTTTTAAGAAAATTCTGCAGACGGACGAGTACCTATGAAAAAGTGGCCAGTCGTGGCCCAGTGGCACAAGCGTGTGACTGTAAACGACTGGTTGTGGGTTCGATTCCCACTCGAGGAGTAGAAATATTTAATGTTTCCATTTTCTTCGCTCTGGTGTGGAGGTAAAGCGCGGCGTTAAGTTCCGCCACTTAACACGCAATGCCTCCGAATTCGGCGGAAAGTGGAGAACGGCGTATCTTAATACTAGGTACCCTCTGCCTACCCTGCTGTGTGCAGGATACAGCGGGAAGGTAAAAAAAAACCTATGAAATATACCACACACAGTTTATATGGAGAAGTGCAAAAACAATTTTTTTTTTTACATTAACGTGGGCTTTAGTTCCGTCATCTAAGTAGTGTACCTAATTAGAAAGTGGAAAACGGAGTGTCTTAACACTAAGTTCTCTCTGACTCCCTCCCAAAAAATGTGCGAAGCGGTAAATAAAAAAATAATAAAATTAGTAATTCAAAATAATTAATTTACTAAATTATTCTTTTGCCCGAATTTAACAGGATTTTTGGTTTTAACTTCTTATACAATCTATGTAAGTGAAGCATGTCGTATAAGAAGTCAGTTATTACAAGTAAGATGTAAACAGACAAGGAACAAGCACTACCAGATAACCACCAATGGGTTATACACGC
Organism: Dryas iulia moderata; assembly: GCA_019049465.1. Taxonomy (NCBI): domain Eukaryota; kingdom Metazoa; phylum Arthropoda; class Insecta; order Lepidoptera; family Nymphalidae; genus Dryas; species Dryas iulia. Next base: position 6,727,490 of record CM032437.1, read on the forward strand.
CACTTAAGGGTTTTTCTTTTAGTGATGTGAATGAAACGAAATAGAAATCAATAAAGTATATCGATAAATCGGTCTAAAACAATCGTTTTGAGAGAGTAATTTTACAACGTTTTGTGTCCAAAAACATAGCGATTTAAGATTTTTTTCTTAAAAATGGTACCATATGAAATATTTATAACTATACAAATAGGAAATGGCAAAATATCAACTACTATTTTCTACCATAATATAGCGCTTTAATTTTTTGGCTTGGGGAAGGATTCTGAATGAGGATTGATGACTGGGGGAATGATGGTTATGTATTTAAATTATGTTTATTTCTCTGCTTTGGTAAAAATAAGCGCGGCATTAAATTTGACCACTAAACAGGTTTCGCATTGGAGTAAAACAGGTAGAACGCAGTATCTTTACTACAAGTTATCTCTCCGTACCAAATATATATGTTATATGTATATCAAAGTCTCTAAAATTAAAACGCATTTTAAAGATACAAAAAGATTATATAAATGATTCATATGGCTCGTTGGTCTAGGGGTATGATTTTCGCTTAGGGTGCGAGAGGTCCCGGGTTCAAATCCCGGACGAGCCCAAATTATTTATTTTTTGTGAAAATATGCTTAAAGAGAAATGCACTTTAAACAAAAATGAAAGTAGATAAGAGTTTTACGAGTAAACTTAATAATGTAGTCTCAGATATTTTTACGTACATTTTACTTTATTTATTAATTACTCGTAAGGTCACTACGGCACAGCGTCTCAAATGACTGTCTACCGTCGTCTGTACTCAACGGTCGTGGGTTTGATTCCCACTCGTGGTAATGATTTATAATTACATATAAGTATTTTCAAGTCTCCCTTGAGTTCCGCAAATCAACACACAATGTCTCGGCAATGTTAGAAGTAAAGTAAAGAATACGTAAAATCTTGACATTAGCTTCTCTCTGACCACAGAGAATAATAGTAATCAGTTTAAATTTCCCATCCCTATCGCCTGTCAAATGGAATACGCACTTCACTCATAAGTTGTGTGAAGAGCACTCCACCTGTTATTTATGTTTCATTATCTGCGTGACGATGCGCAGGAGCCGGCGAAATAGATGCTTCTGTTATCGATTATACGGTTGTTTGTATGTCACTCGTGTACTTCACTTTCATAACAAAAATAATGTTAAACAAAAAATTCGGTGGCTATTTTTTTATTTATTCACAAAGGATGAGACAGTAATATTATTTTATTTGAAAATATCGTCTTTATTTTGCGTTAATTGTAGGCTCAAAGGATTCAGTGCTTTGTAAGGAGACGACGAAAGAAACAAGTTATTCATATTCATATAATATGTATAAATGTTCAAGCAATTCATATGTATAAAATATTTTACATTATAATATAATAATTATATGTATCTGTACTTTAAAATAAACACCATGCTAGTACTAAATAAACTGTCTGCAAGTGTCTGCTATATATGTTTCAAATATATAAAAATATTCTCATTTTCATGAGCATCAGAGTAGTCAGAGACAAACGATTGTCGAAACACTAAGTTCTTTACTTTCGGCACGAAATTGAAACAATGCGTACCTATTGAGAAGTGGAATTCAAGACCACGCTTCGTCTTCTGCCACAGTGAAACAATGAAAATAAAATTAATATTTTTTTTTTTTATTACCTTCACACTGTATCCTGAACACAGCAGAGTAGGCAGAGGGAACCTAGTGTTAAGACACTCCGTTCCCCACTTTCCGCCGAATTCGAAGGCTTGCGTGTTAAGTGGCGGAACTTAACGCCGCGCTTTACCGCGACAGCAGAGCGAAGAAAATGGAAATATAATTTCCACTCCTCGAGTGGGAATCGAACCCACAACCAGTCGTTTAGTCACACGCTTGTGCCACTGGGCCACGACTGGCCACAGTAGTGCATAAGTAAATTAATAAATAAATATTTAGGTACATATAGACAAACAAACTCTCTACATTTTATTACTTCAAACAAGTGATCCAAATTGAGCGTAATCGTTGGCTGGTCCGATTTTGAATGATTTACGATAACGACAATGTGAGTGCGGCGGAAAAACTTATAAGTACAAGCTTCTCTGCTGTTGCCAAAAGAATCAGCAATGTATAGTCGTGCAGGTAAACTGTTGAAAAATAAGAAAAATGGTTAAAATTTCATATAAACGAACGAAAATTTACAATTTGATTGATTAGTTGTGTGTTTTGGCATTCTTATATATTTTTCTAACCAACTCTAAAGTCAACTTAATTGTGAAAAGTCTTATTAAAAGTACTATTTATTCAATTTATAAAATCCATAGGTTAATTTAAAATCTTAAATACATGTGGTATTTAATATTAAAACGTGAAAGAAAAATTGTGACCAGTCGTGGCCCAGTGGCACAAGCGTGTGACTGTAAACGACTGGTTGTGGTTCGATTCCCACTCGAGGAGTGGATATTTAATATTTCCATTTTCTTCGCTCTGGTGTCGAAGTAAAGCGCGGCGTTAAGTTCCGCCACTTAATATGCAATGCCTCCGAATTCGGCGGAAAGTAGGAAACGGAGTATCTGAATACTAGGTTCTTTCTGTCTACCCTGCTGTGTGCGGGATACAGCGAGAAGCTAAAAAGAAAAATCATCAAATCATCAAAAAGGTCAATTAGATTAGACACTTTGTTCTTTACTTTCCGTTTGGTTTGGAGACATTGCGTGTTTAGTGGGGGGCCTTAACATCGCGCCTGTTTTAGTTCACCAGGATAAAGAATTGAAAATAATTAAAAATGTGATTATTCTTCCGAGTGGGAATCGAACTAACAACCAATCGCCATTACATGCAGACACTGACTCTAAAAGTAATTAAAAATAAGATTGAATAATATATTTTATAAATTTCCCTTGCATTTAATATAGTTTTATATTTAAAAAATCACAATACAGACGCTTTTATAGAGGACTGTACAACAAGAAGTGCCGTTGAATTGGGCAAGCGAAACTCAAGTGGTCTTTTAGAGGCACATTTAGTTTCCATTCGGGTTAATGGTGAAACATACGTACAGCTAGCGAAGAACACATTGTTAGTGTTACATAACCTGTGGAAAAAGAAACGTAAAAAAATATAATATTATTACAATTTACACGGATTCTGCGTTATGCAGATATATACAGATATACACTAGCGATCCACTCGCGGCTTCGCCTGCGTAAACTGCACGACTATAACCATTTCGATTATATAATTAAAATTGCCGCCTGCGATATAATTTAAATTACTTTAACTTTTAATTTATGAACTGATTGCAATAAAATGAATTATAAGCGTTAAGGAAAATTACCAAAATAATTTTATAGTCAGTGTAGTTTTAATTGTTGAGTCAAAACTACGTTTAAGTAAATTTAGCCGTTTCTGAAATTATAATGCAACAACGCACATACGACCAATATACAGGCGATCAGTTAAAAAATCATCGCTTTGAGTTTAATACACTTATAAATCCCCCAATAATATTTTTCCATGTACAGAAAGCTCTCAGCTCTCTCTGCTCAGAGATATTACGCACTAAGCAACATAATCCATTGTCACAATAGACATAAATATAAGTAGAAAAAACACCGTACGTATTATTACGGGTTCACGTATTTCTGCATATGCAGTGGGACAACATCTGGCTGGAAACACGATGGTTGTGGGATTGCCACTCGGAGAGATAACTATACTTCATTAATTTCACTCTTCCACTCTGGAACCTTAATTAAAAGCGTGGCGTTTAGTTCCCACTCACACAATACACGCAACGCGTAATCAATACTAGTCGTAAAGAGGAGAATAAAGTATCATGACACTGATCTGACTACCCAGATAGAAAAGCGTATCACTACAATAGAATAAAGCAAAGTCGCTTCCCGCGACTGTATGTATATATGCTTAGATCTTCGAAACTACGCAACGGATTTTGATGCGGTTTGTTTTAATAGATAGAATGATTTGAAAAATAAGGTTTATATGTATAATAGGAATGAATACCTACATGCATAATCTAGAAGAGAAACACTGAAATTTTAGAGATTTCTATATGTGATGTCAGCGCGGCGGTGCGTGACTATAGTGAAATAGTAGTGTAGTTCACGCAGGCAAAGACGGGAGCGGGCCACTGGTTACCTATATATTGACTGAAAATCTTCCAACCAAAAAAATACCATTTCTGAAGCGTGCGAATGTCTTAAAAGGAGCATCGGACGTGACGGAATAAAATCAATTTGGAGTCAAACGGGAAAGACGGCTAATCAAAAGAGATTCAATAGGCGGAAACCGACATTACGGGCAGGGTGGAAAAAAAGTGGAAATAATTCGTTAATCCCGTAATTGGAGCCCGCTACCGAACCGGAAAACAAATTTCCTATTATTGGCGGATAGGGCTGTGATGCGGTTTTAGCCGCGGTATAAATGTTATATGTAGGTTAGGTATATTTGTATTGTCAATCGTTTATTTTATTATAACATAAAGGTAATTTTTTTTGAAAATTTGCTGCTTTGATGTGTTCGGATCCGCTGGCAGTGCAAGATTTTTGTAGGGTTTTAAGGACTTTTAATTTCTTTTTAACGTGCTTTGTTATTATTCTTAAAGTTATAGCAAAAAAGCTGAGAATATAATAATTGGTGACTAATTTTCCATTTAATTTATATTATAAAACGGCACATGTTTTACTACTAAATTATACTATTAAAGTCGTAAAGAATTATTCTACTGGTATATAGTAGGCTATTTATTTATACAGTTTATAATGTTTTTGCTTAATCAATTGATTATAAATAAAGGATATTCTTTATTTTAACAAATCAAATACTTAGATATATATTTTTTCGGCTTGACCCTTTTTACCGCACAGCAGGTTAGTCTCCTTGCCTCGAATGGGAATCGAACCCACACACAAACGCTGTCCCACAGTGCCACTATAGCTTTTGAAACAATATAAATCACAATCAAACGCTGTCCCACAGTGCCACTATAGCTTTTGAAATAATATACTAATAAATTTAGACTATATATACTCGTGTAAATATATATTTTTACATACGAAAAAAAAGTGTAATTCTTCACAATTTAAAACAGATTACAACCCTTATAAAAGAGTCGTCGCTTCACAGCAGAAAGTGTAGGTGGATAATTATTATTAGAGACTCATTAGGGGACGATTGTCCTCCCCTCCCGGCACTGGTCGACCCCTCACACCTGACCGGACGATTTATTGGCTATTGGCTAAGCTTTATATACAGAATGATTATTTTATTTAATATATTTTTTCTAAGGCTAATGGAGCACAGTGGGCCAGTTATACTGTAATTCCGATTGGTTATGAGTTCAATTTTCAGTGAGGGGTCATAATTTGTAATAGTAATTTTCATATTTTCATTTCTTAGTTTTGGTTAACAAAATTAAGGGTGGCGTTAAGTCCAATCCTGCTATGCTGCTGCTTCCTGCATGGTAACAGTAAAAAAAATATCCCTTAAAAAAATATCCCTTTTATGATACAATTTAGCTAATGCCTAATTAATTAAGATAGGTTAAGTAATAAACATTGAATCTCGACTCAACTCGTTTGTGTTGAGTTGTTTTTTAATAAACTTTCTGTCTATCCTGTTGCGGAACAAAAAGTCAAACTAAGGAAACACTGATTATACGAACTTTATTAATAAGTATTAATAGAAAAGGGAAAAATAATGTTGATATGTATATAGTACTTTAGTACATACTTTAGTTTAAAGAGAAAAGGAATAATCACCAACTTTAACGGTTTTTTTTGGCTTCACACTGTATCCCATATACAGCAGGGTAGGCAGAGGGAACCCGGCGTTGAGACAGTCCGTTCCCCACTTTCTGCCAATTTTGGAGACATCACGTGTTAAGTGGCGGAACTCAACGCTGTTCTTTGCCTGGACACCAGAGAAGCGAAGAAAATTAGATATTAAATATTCCAATTTCGCAAATGGGGATCGAACCGATAACCTTTCTGCTTACAGTTAAACTTTGTGCCCCTGCGCCACGACTGAAACAGTATTTTGTAGTTAAAAAACCAACATATAAGTATAGTAATTCGATCCATTAACTATAAGTCTATCCATTAACTAATTTAATTAAGAATATTTCAATAAAAAGAATAAAACACAAATGCTAGACACCAGAATATTGTCTAAAAAACCTAAAAATTAAATATTAAAAAAAAAACACACCATATATACAAAATACGAGTATATTAAAGTTAGTGCTGAAACGAAGTATGTTCTACTAGCTGAGCTTTTTATTTGTCGGTGCTCCGATCGAGCACGCCGACGTGACCGCAAAGACTAACTATTACACATTACGTCCCTTTGTATAACAACCTATATGTATTTATTTTATTGGAGAGAAGCTTTTCAAGTTAATTATTTACTTTATAAAAGAAAATCGGAATATCGAAATAGAAATTAAGAAATATGTTTGATATTTACTGGTAGAGATTAATTAATTATTGAATGTCATAATAAGTGGAATTTATAGGGCTTAACTATGAAGTAGGGGCCAGTCACACCCAGTTGTGGGTTCGACTCCCACTCGAGGAGTGGAAATATTTAATATTTCCATTTCTTCCGTTCTGGTATCAGAGGCAAAGCGCGGCGTTAAGTTCCGCCTCTTAACACGCACTGCCTCCGAATTCGGCGAAAAATGGGGTACGGAGTGTCTGAACACTAGGTTACCTCTGCCTACGCTGCTGCTAAAATAAAAAATTAAACACTCAATAATTAAAAATAAAAAAGAATCAACAAATTATTGCTGATTTTTTTTCTCACACGTTACTTACATTACTTCATATTATGTTAGATGGAAATTTTTATGCAAAGTATAAATTGTGTTACTTTAACTTTCGCTAGAATAAATGGCTTTTTTAAGAACCACATAAACAATGTAACAACAGTGATATATAAGTCATAACTATTTTTTTTTCTTCCATCCTTTCTATTTTTTGTCAACTTTATAACTTAATCGATAAGACTTTTAGAGTTGTTGTCTGTTGTTAGTTTAAATTTTATATAAGAAAAATACTCATAATTTCTTGTTCCTATGAGAATTGATATATAATAAAGGTATAAGGTAAGGTTGATATATAGTATTAAGAGTGTAGTTCACACAATGACGGTGAATGGCAAGGTTGGCTGGTAGAACACTCACCCAATACTCTTTAGCGTTAAGCCCGCCTTTCGTACATATTTATTGTTAAATTGTGTGCAATAAAGGATATAAATTAATAAATAATAAATAGTTCAAGTTCTTGATCCTGAACTCCAATTTGGATTTGCTATGATCATTCCGTATATTCCTAAACTTTCTTATCTCATTTACTTACTAACTTGTAATATCAATCCACCGTCAACAGCAGCTATAGCCGTATTATTCACGCGAGCGAAGCCGCGTGTGGTTCGCTAGCTCTTCTATAATTATAGAAATGAAGGAATAAATTTTAGAAGATTCACAACACGATTATGTTACACGACTTTTTAACTGTGATCGACACGTTGGTTATTTATCCGTCAATGTATGGCTTTCAATCATTGATCGACCACACAATAAGATCGTTTAGGGAAATAAATATAAACAAATGGAAGAAATGATGGTTTCAAGTAGCTTAGGAAATGTTTTGATTTTCACCTTTTAAATTTTGTTTTGACAGTTCTTGTTTAACGTTCGTTAGTCAATAATGATAAAATAATAATAATTTTATAATATTTTCTATAACACAAACAAACCAAGCGTACCTACATGTTACCGGTTTGTTTAAATAATAATAGTTATTAGTAGTGTCCGACCGAAACTGGATTTTCAGCCGAAACCGAAACCGAAACCGAACCTTCGGTTCTGACTTCAGTTTCGGCCGAAACCGAAACCGAAACCGAAACTGCTGATGACGTCATAAAATTTGTATAATACGTTAAAATGTACATTTTTTACGTATTAAAAATTACATGTGCATATGAATTATTGTAATTACGTTGATTTTATTATATTATTTTTCCATTTTTAATTATATTTTATTATGTACTTTTTATACACATATATACCCAGCAGGGGAGGCAGAGGAAACCTAGTGCTAAGACACTCCGTTCCCCACTTTTCGCCAAATTTGGAGGCATTGCGTGTTAAGTGGCGGTACTTAACGCCGCGCTCTTGCCCCAACATCAGAGCTTATAAAAGGGAAATATTAAATATTTCCACTCCTTCAGTGGGAATCGAACCCACAACCAGTTGTTTACAGTCAAATACTATCCTACTGCCCCACGAAGACCTATAAACGCGATTGGTTTTTTTTTTTATGGAATAAAGGAGGCAAACGAGCTGAAGGCCCACCTGGTGTTAAGTGGTTACCTTCGCCCATAGACATCCACAACATTCAAGTTATGGATGCGTTGCCAGCCTTGGGAATATAGGACAGAAGGAGGGAGGAAGGATGGGAATGGTGGGAATAGGGAGAGCTGGCTTACATGCCATCGAACCGGAACACATCATAAGATATTTGGCGGTTCGTCTTTGACATGATAGTGGTCGCGAGCCAGTCGGAGAACGAACCTCCTACCACCAAGCTAACTGGGTTACCCGCCTTTTACGGGACGCTACCCAGCGGCGGGGGGGAATTGTATTCTTAACCCGTCCCCCCACGGGGATACAGACCGGGTTGTGGGACGGTCGCTAAAACAATGTAAATAAAAAACATATCTTCTAATAGAAGTATTTTTCAAGTTCGCTATTGCCTAGGGTTTGCTTTTTCACTTTTGCCGGTTTGGTAGTAGTAGTTTAAGTTTTATTTAATAAACTTTTCTATTGTCTTCACGAGATTATCATCATGTAGAATTACAATGTCTACGATAACAACACGGCGCAATAAAAGGGTTTATTAACAGTATATCAAATGAATTGCCAACTGAGATAATAGACCGATCCCCCAAGAGCAAGGCACAATTATTTTCTGATGGGGAGAAGACCGGGAGTAGGGCTACCTTTGTCGTCTGCTTCCATGTCCCGAAATGCCGTATCCAAGAGTAACTTTTAATATATATAATCTTAGCTAGTTGTTTGGGAATATTCAAATAGCTCGCGACCACTATCACGTCAAAAATTAACCGCCAAATATTTGATGATGAGTTCCGGTTCAATGACGTGTAAGCCAGATCTCTCTATCTCATCCTTCTCTCTTCTTCATCTTCAAGGGTCGGCAATGCGTCCACAATTTCTCTATTGTTGTAGATGTCATGACCGAAGACAAACACTTACGATCCGACGGTCCTTCTATTAGTTTGCCCCCTTTTAGAAATAATAAAAAATAGTAAGTACTAGAGACTTACGAGCATGTCTCTTTGCCCAAGGCTCCTAGGGATTTACATAGAGGCTTTTTGAGCTGTAGCCCAGGGACCTGTGGGTTATCAAGACCCTCAGTCTCCGCTTAAGACTGGCAACACTTGGTAAATAGGTATTTTTTACGAAAATGAAAACCTTTTACTTAACTGTGCATTTCTTGCAAAGAAATTTATGTGCTAATTTATGATAAGATTTACATTAGATATATATTTATCCATACTTATATTATAAATGCGAAAGTCTGTGTGTTTGTCTGTCATGCTTTCACGGCTAATCTACCAGTCCGATTTAGATGAAATTTAGAATGAAAGTAGTAAAAGTTATTGGGTCTAACATAGGCTACTTATTTTTTCAAAAATCAACCGCTATAGCAGCATCATAACGAAGCAGCTATGTAGTTCACGCGGCGATGCCGCAGGCGGGCCGCTAGTTCACTATATATTGTGTAACATTAATACAGAAAACGGTTATATATCAATAATTATTATAAGGCAAGCATCCAATATAGTAACTAGCCCAGGGTTCGCAAAATTTATAGGTATTCGCCCCTTGAAAGAAACCACGAACCGACACACAGTTATAGTTCATTTAATCAGACTAACAGGTATAGTTCATTTAATCTGTCGTCAACAATTTATAATATTCTCGTCATTAATTTATAATTTATAATATATTAAAATCGTTTACTATATCTTAAGATTAGATTCACAAGCTATAACAACACTCACAAGTATCTAAGCGACGTGAAAATTCATGAGTACCTCATGTGTGAGTAGTTTCGGCATTGCCGAAGGTTTGGCAGTTTTTTTGCCGAAATCGGTACCGAAACCGAACCTACAATTTTTGCCGAAACCGAAACCGAACCCGAACCTTCGGTCGGACACTAATAGTTATACTTAAAAACTATTTTTAAATTTATATGTCTACTTATTGTCTTGATGAAAAAAAGTAATTTCACAGTTTTTCCCGTATAGTAGGATATAGGACTTCCCGTCAGAAAATTAGACATTCTGTGTTGAGTGTTGGAAGTCAAAACGCGCTTTGCTTTAGTTACCAATGCAAGGAAATGATAATAATATATAATTAATTCTTGTGGGAATCGAACCTGCGACCAATGCATGTACAGTCTCAATGCGCCGAGCCTACGATTTTATCTCTTTTATCTATACGATTTTATCTCGTATATCAATTACTCAATCAATAATTTTCATTCTAGGGTTCGAACTCAAGATTTCGAATTCGTGTAGTGACCTAATAGCTAAAACCTAATTACGATATAATTATAAACGGCAAGAGATAGGTACATTGGTTAGATTTCAGAACATCGTGTGCTAAATCTATTTTTTTAATTGTTCAAACAAAACATTGGCGTGTCAATGTCCGACCGTTTATGCTTTCGTGATTTTTGATATTTCATTTCAAACCTGAAATAATGTACGTACGTATCTCAAGCATGTAAGTGACATATATGTATATAAATTAAAGTATAAACTTACTTATATATAAAATATAAAGGGGCCAGTTGTGGTGGAGTGGCACAAGCGTGTGACTGTAAACGACTGTTTGTGTGAAAGTGGAAATTTTAAATATATCCATTTTCTTCGCTTTGGTGCCGAGGTAAAGCGTGGCGTTAAATTCCGCCACTTAACACGCAATGCCTTCGAATTTGGCGGAAAGTGGGGAACGGAGTGTCTTAACCCTAACTTCCCTCTGTCTACTCTGCTGTATACGGAATACAGCGTGAAGCTAAAAAAAAAGTATAAGCAATGTTACGCGATTTTCCAACTATTTTGACCTGATTAATGGCATATTATAGGACTTATTTATTCGAAAATATTTTTTATTGTGCCTGTGCTATCTGTGCTTATGGTTTTATGTATAGTGTTCGAATCGTCGTTTTTTACAATGTATATCGCATTATACGCTGTTAATTTGGTTAAAATTGGAAAAGATGATAATTCAATTATTTTAAACTTTGTTTTAGGTACCAGAATGGAGAAATGAAAATTATTTAAATATAATCACTACCTCGAGTGGGACTCGAACCTACAACCCCTCGGGTTTACCGCCAGACGCTGTCCTACTGCGCCACGATGGCATTAGTGCAGGTAAATAGTCAAAATTAATATCAAAACCATGATCATCACGAAATGTTCATTACAATGAACCATAATTAATTTGCTTTAGACCAGGGGTGAACAACCTGCTGTAGGTTGGGCCTGATACGACTCGCTTAGTAATGTTATGCGGCCCGCGACAAGCGTTTGTTAATCATTTATGGTATTACAGATATTGTACCGCTAAAATAATAGTTCTACCATGTTAATGCAACTTGTTTCAACATATAATACAATTACTAAGATACATGTATTTATATAGATACATGTATTTATATGGTTTTTTATGATGTTCTTATTTTTACATCTAATCTATTTTTTTTACATATCATGTTTCTTTACCGTATTATTTATTTATATAATGAATAAAAATTAAAATATTAATAGCAATATTTATAAGCTCATTTCTAAAAAATGTTGCTGACGCCTCATTTTAACTATTAGTCTATTACTGTTCTATAATAACATGAACAATGCTTCAGTAGCGACGGAAGACAGCGGCAGCGATGCGCGCAATAAACGAAAAACAAAACAAATAATATTTCACTTTCACAACGCGTATAAACATTGCGTTATAAACCCGCCTATCAACTGCTAGCCTTTATAATACGTACTCGTAAGTAGGTTAATGAAAACTCATTTGAATTACCTTAAATTAATTATTATATATGTATATCTTATAAAATTCGATATCTAGTGGCCAGTCGTGGCCCAGTGGCACAAGCGTGTGACTGTAATCGACTGGTTGTGGGTTCGATTCCCACTAGAGGAGTGGAAAATATATTTCCATTTTGTTCGCTCTGGTGTCGAGGTAAAGCGCGGCGTTAAGTTCCGTCACATAACACGCAAGCCTCCGGTTTCAGCGGAAAGTGGGGAACGGAGTGTCTTAACACTAGACTCCCTCTGCCTACCCTGCTGTGTGCGGGATACAGCTTGAAGCTAAAAAAAAGTCTTAGAAAAATTAGGATAAAGCTGTTTGGATGCAAATTATATTTAAAGGTATGTTTTTTCTCTGTGGATTCATTTCTCGCATTACAGGATAATAGGCATAGAGTTACACACACAACCGTCAAAAATAAATTCGAATCATTTCGTGTTGTAGTGGTGGAACTCAACAGTGTCTTTTGTGTTAATAAAACGAAGAAATGGAAACAAGTGAAATAAGTATGACCAAACAAATTACGTCATTGAGTTTAGGTACTAATCGCGTACTGTCTCAATTCCGGACGGAAAATAAAGAAAGGAATGTGTTGACACTAGGTTCTTTTTGGCTGACCTGTTATGTGGAAAAAATGTTAAAATTTGATAATTCTCCCATTCGGGAATCGAAACCACGATAACCGTTCTTCGATATTAAAGTATAAACGTAAAACAATATTTAAGTTTACTAAATAATTTAGTTCCTCTGTCTGTTTAGACAAAGTGCGACGTTGAGTTACGTTAAAAGCAACTAGTAATATCTCTTAATTAGCAGGAAATGTGAACGGAAACACCGTTTATCTATGTTTATCTACCTATCATACTTCTATTTCTTCAGTATATTATAATGTATTTGATACAAATGACTATACGGAATCCTAAAAGCAAGTTAATGATTACAGAAGATTTTTTTGCGTGATTAATGAGAAAATAAACGTAGTCAGAACAGATAATATACAGATTTTAATTACGAACAATTATGAGCGGCCGCAGCGTGAACGTATATGTGTCGTAAAACAATAAAAACTTTTTAGTGACACGCACACACTCCCGTACAAATAAACATTGCACACATGTGGACGAACAAAAAACAAATTGTTATTTAAATGGTCTTCAGGTTACTATTTCGGTGATAAAAAAATATAACAGAGCAGTTCTTGATTGTGTATGATTTTCACATGTTTTACTAGAATCTAGATTTATGTATGACTTTTTTCTGATAAATAATACTTGACCGATTCCACTATTAAAATATATAATTTCATTTTTATATATTTTAATTATTGAGGCCAGTCGTGGAACAGGGGCACAAGTGTGTACTGGAAACGACTGGTTGTGGGTTCGATTCCCACTCGAGGAATGGAAATATTTAATATTTCAATTTTCTTCGCTCTGGTACCGTGGCAAAGCGCGACGTTAAGTTCCGCCACTTAACAAGCAATGCCATCAAAATTTGGCAGAAAATGGGGTACGGAGTGTCATAACACTAGGTTCCCTCTGCCTACCCTGCTGTTTGCGGGATACAGCGTGAAACTAAAAAAAATATTATATATATTTCTCTTTCAAGAAAGAGGCCATCGTGGCGTAGTGGGACAACGCAAGACTGTAAACGCGATGCTTGTGGGTTGTATTTCCACTGATTATAATGAAATTATTAATATTTCTCCTCTCTGGCACTGAAAACAAACAGTGTTATTATAACATTAGGTTTTCTCTCCCCAGCTATTTGGAAAAAACTATGTTTCAATTTCGGCCAAAAAATGGAGAACGGAACGTCTCTAGGTTCTCTCTGACTATCCTATGCTGGAAAAGCGTAGAGTTGATTAAGATTTTGAAGTTATTAAAAACAAAACAATTGCTATACTAAGCAAAAATGATACAATAACATAACAAAAGAAAATATGACACAAATCGACGATAAAGTAGTACTGTAATTTACTAACTCTGAATTCACAGTTAAATGAGGAAGTCCAACAGATTATAATGTTGATATACGTCAACTGGGATCGCCATTAAATTGGGATAGAGCAGATGTAGTAGACAAGTAAACAAATCTTACGCGTTGTGTGCTGCAATTACGCGCTAAAAATTAGTTTTTCCAATTTAAACTTTTCTACAATGGTGATATTTACATAATTATTCAATGTAAAGGAATATAAAAATAGATTAATTTGTTAAGTGTACCACTCATGTACATATAACTATATATTATAGCTATAAGTATTCGGTTTTTCCCGTGGGGGACGGGTTAGAATACTTTCCCCTCCGTCGCTGGGCAGCGTCCCGTAAAAGGCGAGTAACCCAGTAGCTTGGTGGTAGGAGATTCGATCTCCGACTGGCTCGCGACCACTGTCATGTCAAAGACGAACTGCCAAACATCTGGTAATGTGTTCCGGTTCGATAGCATGTAAGCCAGCTCTCCCCTTATTCCCACCATCCCTATCCTTCTTCCCTCCTTTCATCCCACCCTCTTAAGGTCGGCAGCGCATCCACAACCTTTCTAACGTTGTGGATGTCCATGGGCGAAGGTAACTACTTACCATCCAGTAGTCCTTCTGCTCATTTGCCCCCCTTTCTTCAATAAAAAAAAATCGGTTTCAGTCATTTTTCCTTATAGTAGGGTAGTGAGAGAGAATCAAGTCACTCTGAAAGTAATTATTTAATTTTTATCGTTTCTCTGAATAGGAATCGAATTCACAACCAATCGCGTTTAGTCATGACAGTCCCACTGCGCCGTAATGACGTCTTATATGAAAACTATAGTAAGTTTAAGTAGAAAATACCAAAACAGTTATGGCACCTGATTGCTCTTTAAGCCATATAATTTATACGATTCGGCCAAAACGTTTCTTTTGCTCACTTACCAGCCCTGATAAGAGAGCGCAGCGTTGAATTCCGCGTCCAAGCACTCTATATTTCAGTCTTCCTTTACTCAACGGAAAAAGTCTGAAGCTTCTAGAAAATCGCGTGAAACTGTTGAAGTAATAAAAATCATTCTGTAAATTAGATCAAATAGGAACGAACCCACTGTAGGCAAGAAATAGCGATGATTAAATTTTATGAGCAAGTCATTTTATAAAACCCGCGGAGATTGCGTCGAATACCGCGTATTATGCGCGTTTAATTAACATTATTTTTAGATGTTCATTTTTTACCAAACTATATTAGAGTGAGGCCGTCGCGGTGCAATGTGACAGCATCTGTCACTAAACGTAATGGTTCAGGGTTCGATTCCCAGTCGGGAAACTGAATATTAAAATATATTCTCCCGTCTAGCAGAAAATCTAGGACATTGGGTTTATCTTCTGAACACTATATCTTGAATTCGGGCCGAGATCAAAGAGCGAAATATCTTGACAATACAGTCCTGCTCTACGAGATAAAGCATAAAGCAAAAAAATATTTTGCAAAATAAAAAAAGAACCATTTATCAAAAATTGGGTTGAAAAAGTAACTCAGGAAGCTGTGAAACAATCGTCTAATTTTACCCGAATGACTCAATCAAGCTGATGGCAATTAGATATCTAACAATGCATTCATAACGTTCAATTCACAGAACATAAAACTATAGAAATGTCATTTTAATAAAGTTAAAATATGTGACTCGATGTATCTATAATGTCATTAAAATAATAAAATTAATCTATATTCTTATATATAATTAAAAATTTTACATTAACCAACCCATTTAAATTTAGTCATACGTCACTTATTTTTTTATTGAAGGAGGCAAACGAGCTGAAGGATCACCTTATAGTAAGTTACCTTCGCCCATAGACATCCACAACATTAGAGTTGTGGATGCGTTGCTGACCTTAAAGGTGAAGGAGGGGAGGAGGGAGGAAGGATTGGGATGGTAGGAATAAGGAGAGCTGGCTTACATGCCCTCGAACCGTAACACATCATCAGATGTTTAGCGGATCGTCTTTGACATGATAGTGGTCGAGAGCCAGTCGGAGAACGAATCTCCTACCACCAAGCTGCTGGGTTTCCCGTCTTTTACGGAACGCTATCCAGCTGCGGGGGGAAACCGACTTTGCATTAAGTATTTATTTTATTTCAAGCGAATCGTAAATAAAAGTTACAAAAATTTAAATTTTGTCGCTAGTCATTAATAGTGGCATAGTGGGAAAGCGTCAGACTATACACGTGACGGTTAGATGGTTAGATTCTCTCACTCTCACGACATCGTACGGCGTTGGACACTACTCAACATGTACTTCGGGCGGAAAGTCTACTTTCCGACAGCAACGGAGTGTTTTGGTTTTCTTTGCTAATTTTTTAAATTGTTTTTTTTTCGGCAGCTCAACATAAGTACGAATAATGTTTACAATTCGAGCATGAAGTGGAAAAAAAATGCGGAAAGTGGAAAACAAAGTGTTTTTGCACTAGGATTTCTCTGCCTTTTAATCTGTGTAAGATAAAGCATAAAGATATTATTTTACGTCAGATTGTTTTTTTTTTTAATAAAAATGACCAACTATTTGCTATACCACTTCTAATACAAGATTCTGAGGTGAAGTCAATTAGATGACCACAAAGCGGACCGATTTAACCGCTAACTCCACACGTGTTCGAATAAAAATAAAACTACCCATAGACGAACCGCTTCGCTTCTTGAAATGAGGAGTGCGTTTAGGATATTTAGATTGGGAATGCATTTATGCGAGTTGACTTGCCGAGATAGTTAGTAGTAGTAGCAAATAAGAAATATATTAAATTGTTATTGTGTTAGTATCATAAAATTATTAATTTGTCCATAAATTTTATTTATTATGAAAATTAATTTTAAAAATAAATACTCATTGTATTGTACAAACTTTAGAGTAGGAAAAGAATCTCACTCCGTTCTCTTTCGACATAGTTTTAAAACATTGTATATGTAATGGCATATAGCATTACATAAAAAAAAAAAAACAAGACGATACATTTATTTATTATTACATTATAAAACATAAACTTAGCAGCTCGTGAAGCTAGTAAGGTTAGGTAAGGTACCCGCATAGCAGTCAAAGGGAACCTAGAGTCAAAACACTCCGTCCTTCACAATAAATAAAATATAATCCAATAAAAACAAACCTCTTAAAAATATTTTTCTTTTTTTTATGGAACAAAGGAGGCAAACGAGCAGAAGGCCCACCTGGTTTAGTGGTTACCTTCGCTCTTGGACATCCACAACATTACAGTTATGGATGCGTTGCCAGCCTTGTGGATGTAGGACAGAAGGAGGGAGGAAGAATGGGAATGGTGGGAATAGGAGAGCTGGCTTACATGCCATCGAACCGGAACACATCATCAGATATTTAGCAGTTCGTCTTTGACATGATAGTGGTCGCGAGCCAGTCGGAGAATGAATCTCCTACCACCAAGATACTGGGTTACCCGCCTTGTACGGGACGCTACCCAGCGGCGGGGGGGAATTGTATTCTTAACCCGTCCCCCCCCACAGGCAAAAATTTAACAATAAACTCTTATTTGCCAGCTAACTAATAATGTCTACTGGCCTATTTAAAAAATAATTTAAGAATAAAGTATTTACTAGCTAACTAATACTAAACTCTACTGGTCCCATTCAAACACACCACAAGCACTTCCGAGCCAGTAAGGTAAGGGAAGCAGAGTTTACGCTACCGAATGTAAATGTGGCAACCAATGACTGGATGCAATGAAAACAAATACTATTTTAATCACCCTCATTCTAGTTATTAACTCGCGTTATTATCTGCAATATGTTAACACGTTTATATTACCTATGTGTATAATGATTTGTGGAATTTCGTGTTTTAGGTTTAGTAGATGTTTATTGATGTTTCTGATATACTTATGTACTAGTGTATGCAAGCGTAATTTGTATTTTATATTAAAATGAGTTTGTTGAGGTAATCGTTATTGATTGTGGGTTCGATTTCCACTTGATTGACACAATGATTATAATTTTAGCTAAGTGTTGAATTTTGCCACTCAATGTGAAATATTCTTACTGAAAAAATGGATTCTCTTGGCTACGCCATAATTTGGTTGTCAAAATTTACTTTTAGAAGTTTCTTATGGAAAAAAGATAAGGAATTGTGAAATGAGTACAAATTTGTGAATTTCAGATTATAGAATTATGGACCTTTAGGTACGATCTGATTATTCATAGACAAAGACAGGAAGAGTTGTCTTTTAGAAAAAATAAAAATCATATTCTATATAAGGTTGTTATATAGACAGTTTATTTGAAATCTATAATGGTTCTGGGTTCAATTCCCACTCGAGGTAGCAATTATATCGAATGTGCCTGGTCACATTCTACATACTGTTTAGAAGGTTCACGTCTTTTACCGCAATATAATATTCAATATTGTCATGCAAAACCTAGCTTAGACAAGCCATTGTACACCTTCCTTTAAAAACTAAGGTGGCGATAGGTAGCGACATGCTTATTAGGGCGGCGACATGAAAATCATTAAAGAAATGGGTCCTGACTTATCGCATGTACTTCATAACAGCGTCGACTGTAAACGTGATTGTTGTTCGTATATAATGTGCAATATCTCGTATTCGGAGTCCTCTAACAGAGAACGTAGTGTCTGCGCACGAGATTATATCTGACTTACCTATTTATTATGAAAAAATGTGAAGCTGCTTGACACATCTAGAAATTAGCTCTAATTTTTTACCCATGAAAAAATATTTCTTTTATTACTTTTTTTTGATTCGGTTCTATTGATATTTAAAGAAATAATACAAATAAAGATTTGTAACTTTTTTTAACAATATTGTTCGTAAAAATAAGATGTGAACAACAATTTTCATAACATTTCAGTTAGCTTGTAATTGAGACATACAATGTGACATTACATGTATAAATTTTATATACTCCAATGTATGCCTAGTATGTAAAGTTGGTTTCCTAATAAATAAATAAATATAATGAAACTTACATAAATAACGTTAAAAATAATTTAATATCGCTAGCTAAAACCTACTGTAGTATCTACCTACATAAAAAAAGCACTAAACCGTCCATCTCGTCCATCTATTTGTATACTCATAACTGGCACGACCAACCCCTTCCGCGACCGTGTTCACCAAACTCCAAACATTATAAACAAGTGAGGGTAATATAACATTTTATTACTTCATAGTTTACAACGCGTAATTAACTATGTTGTTTCCTAGAACGCCGCAGCTTCACGCTCGCTATTAATTTTATTTTAATATATTTTTTTTGTCGCTCCGAGTAAGACAATGTTTATGTTACATGCACGTGAGTAGTTTGGACCATTTTATAGTTTTTAACGTTTAAAGTGAAGAGCTGAGGAAATATATACGTTTGTTTTTTACAGCTTTACGTTTTATCACGATTAGCAGGGTAGTCAGAGAGAACCTAGGGACACTCCGTTCTCCGCCTTCCGCCCGAAATTGGGACATTGTGTGTTGATTGGCGGGACTCAATGACGCTTCTTGTTGTAGGAACCAGACTGACAACCAATCCCGTTTATAGTCAGATAATGTCTAACTGCGCCATGATGGCCCGAAGGAGGAAATACAAGGTAAAATTTCTTAACTGTAGAAAATTTCTTAAGCGTCAAACTCATTGAGCAAGCGGATTTGACACTTCAAAAAGTTAGGGAAAATAATTTAAATATAAAAAGTCGTCTAAAACAATATATAAGTACACGTAAAGTACATATTTCATTAATATATTCTATGATTTATTACAGCATAACTTATAAACAATTTAATTTCTTAAAAAAAAAACAACAATAAAATGTTATTTTAAATATTTACCTACTATCTTGGCTGTCTTCAAATCGGAGTATTAATAGATTAGTGTCTTAATTTTCGAAAGTGTACAGGGTTTCGTGGTCATTTTTAATGATCACAGTGAGGTAGTTATGAATTGTTTTAGTTTAATATTCAACTTCCGGCTGAACACTGACAGTAACTACGTATGTATGTATAGCAACTGAAATTTAATTTTATAATTAGAGAAGAAATATAAATTTAGTATTCTTGATTGTGTGACGTGTTCGGTCTGTTTTATTCATAGATTAAATTTCTCTTGGGGAAATGCCTTATCAATCAATATACAAAATATTAAACGTTTGTCATTGAGTGATTACAGACGTCCTAGATAACCTAGATGGTCTTCGAAAGCTAAAATTTGACATATTTAATGATTGAGAAGTGATTCGATTCCAACTTGGTCGAATGATTAAGAATATTTAAATTATTTTAACTTCCCTGCTCTGGTACCTAAAACAATACTTGGAGTTTAAATCCACTACTTAACACTTTATCTGGATTTAAGATAAAATGTGGAGAACGGAATGTCTTGGCACTAGGTTCACTCTATGAAAAAGACAGCAGTCAGTCCATGTGAAGAAAGTTACTATATATAACTAAGTAATTCCAAGAGACATTTTTTTTATTCTAACACTTTGATCTTTAGAATATGAATAGATGAGTAAATAATAAATATGAAAATAACAAATTATAGTCTGTAGACTATAGTATCAATATTTTTTATAAAAAATCTAAAAATAAGGCAATGCTTGTATTTATAAGAAAAGCTCAATAATTTGAGAACACGAGTAATAATTAGCGATATTGTATTGATATAAATATGACTATGTTACGGATACGACCTTCTTTGACTAATTGAAATCATGTAAGCAGTAATAGGTATAATTGGGGATATTCGTGGTGCAGTGGCACAAACGTGTGACTGTAAACGACTGGTTGTGGGTTCGACTCCCAATCGAGAAATGGAAATATTTTATATTTTCATTTCCTTCCCTCTGGTATCGAGGCAAAGCGCGGCGTTAAGTTCCGCCACTTAACACGCAATGCATCCAAAAATCGGAGAAAAATGGGGAACGGAGTGTTATAACACTAGTTTTCCTCTATCTACACTACTGTGTGCGGGATACAGTGTGAAGTTAAAAAAAGGCCAGTAGGTAAAATAAGCAAATCAGCGCGTAAAGTTAGTAGCTATAAGATTACAATTCTGCACTTTTTTCCGTTTAGTTATTTTCAAACTGTTCTTCCGCGGACAAACTACTATTTAAAAACAAAATACCTCCAAACATAAAATATCTTATATTGTTTCAGTATAAACCTAATCGCGTAATGTAGTGTTCTTCTACTAAGAAAGCGTAGCTTACAAAGCGTTTAATATAAACACGCAGGCGGAAACGCCTTGATGTCCGCACGTCTGTCAGGTAGTCGCCACTAGTGTTGTATTGTGAAATATCCGTATCAATTATCTTTGTGTATGCTTTCTTTTGATATGATCGTTCATATTTTTTGAATTGATTATTTATTAAGATTTTTTTCTTTGAAATGAAATGTGGTGATTGTATTTAATAAACTATGTATCGTCTTTTGATATTGTTATTTGTTTTATTGTTTTTGGATGCAAGTTGCACAAGATAGAGACAAGTGGAGCGATTTGGAGGAGGCCTTTACCCGTCAGGGGGTTCCTGTAGAGTAAAAATAAAGAAATAATTATACTAAATAAGTTATAATATAATACATAGATAATATATAATACTAATAATTGTTTTTTAAGATAAAGTACAGTACTAACATTATAATAGTATAATTATTACAAATACAAGTAGTACAAATAAATTAAAAATAATAATAATAATAAGGAAATTTATATGAAATGTACAGCAACATTTTAACTGTAAATATGTATACGAGTATAACACTGTAAATCGGATACTACTGGAAATAAAAGGCTTTTTATTTAATTTTATTATTTGTTTTTTATTGGACTTATTGGGTTTAAATTCAAAGCATTTATTGTTATTTAGTGTTAATCTGACACTATACTAGATGTTAAGGCATTAATATTTATCAATTATGCTTATTAGTAGATAAATTTGTAATTTAATAAAAGTGTCTATCTCAATAAGTAGATACACATTTGACATATGATTGAGAAGTGAAACAATACTTTTTAACATTTTAGACTGTTATTCACACACTTGTGAAATTGAAAAAGACATTTAGAAAACTTATATTGTTATAATGATCCTCGTTTCTTATTTTGCTATATATTTTTTCTCTTCTCTCTCTGGGCTTCATGCTTTTTTCCGCATAACAAGGTAATCGGAGAAAACCTAGTGTCATAACACTTTTTACACTTGGCTACGATAGTCCCGTTGCGATAGATGTTTTTGTTAATGAACTTTTAAATAATTTATTTCCTATTTTATATAAGTAATTCTTAAGTACCAACATACGATTACGTACTAACCTACCTATGTGTTCTAAAAAAACACAATATTTGAATGCAATTGCAATTATTATTATACGATCTGCTTATAATAGACTTCACATTTTCACAATTTCCCACATATTACACAAAATTACATAAACATAATGTTTTAAATGAACTTTTTTTCCACATCCGACATGAGACACCAACATCAACATAAAAGTAACCTATCAAAACGCAATCATATCGCGATACGTGTCCGTGTACGCCCACACACTTGTTTTAACATGCTTTTGCTAGGTTTCATTGTGTTTATTTAAATGCTTTGATATACAATTTTCGAGTCATTCTAGTCTTTGTAGTTGGAATAATAGCCGCTCTGTTTGATGCCATTCGCGAATAGCCGACTATTTCTATTGCTGGTAGGGTTGCCTCTTGTATTGAAGCATGTGATAGCTGATTGATTATATGTAGTTACGTTAATAAGTATTCCAATTGGTAATTGTTGAATGTATAAGTAATTATTCCACCACTCGAGAAGTTGAAATATTTAATATTTCATTTTCTCTGACGTCGAGGGAAAGTACGGCGTAGAGTTCCGCCATTTAACATGTAATGTCTCCAGAATTTGGCGGGAAGTGGGTATGGAGAGCTTTACCATTAGGTTCCTTCTACCAACACTGCTTTGTGCGTGCGTATGGCGTAAATTTATAAGAGTATAATTATACTTACAAAATAATATACATATTATCCAGATTCTACCACATTATATTAAACAGACACCAGATTATTTACTTTACTTTCATTAACTGTTTTGATGTATTTCTCATTATTAGTACGTAAGCATATTTTCACAAGTTTATAGTTGCTATGTGAATCGACGTATATTAAAAGAATTGAAAATAATAAAAGAGCGAAAATCTTTTGATGCAGAAGTTAACAACATAATTAGGGGCCCTTTGAATGCAAAAGATTTGTGTTAGTTAGAAAATATGTTCATTTCCCGCAAAAAGGACGTTGTAGGACTCAACGCTGCACTTTTTCGAAGATACCAGAGCGGCGAAATCAAAATATTCAATCTCCTGAGTGGATATCAAACTCACAAAAAGTCGTGTTTACTATCAGTGCGCTGTACCACCGTGCTACAATAGGCTTAAAATCATAATTAAGTGTACTTTACTTCAAAATGTTTGTACAATATATTACGTACATACACAAATTTAAATTAATATGCACAATAATATTGTGTTAACCCTACACAGCCGTTTATTTAACACTCGCGTATTTCTTCCTGATAATAAACCTACGTCTATGGAGTCTCATCCTATAAGTAACTTTACACGGTATTTAAAGCTTGTTTTTAAGTTTTTAAATCAAATTATATGTTTTTATCCACGCTTCCATACTATTGTTACAATTGCGAAAGTTTGCATATCTGCCTGTCTGTCTGTTACGGTGTCACGAAACGACTAAACCTTAGCCTTAGGTAATCGTATGGACTTTGGAATATAGTTGAAGATCAATGATTTCATTAGAAATACGGTATGAAACTCTGTATGAGAAATTTAAACAGTTTGATCAATTTTTATGAACTTTCTAAGACACAAAATGTAAGGAACACTTCAAAATGTTTTCACGCTACAGTCTTATTATCGTATATTTTTTTATAAAAAAGAGATTGAGAAGATTGAGTAAAATTATTAAAAGAAAAGAGTATGCTTAATACTCTTAGACAGACACTAAATTATCTTTGATTTAAATAAGTGAAAAATATATTTTTTACTTATTCAAAAGATAATACCTTTTTAAACATTTTTAAAGTGTTATTCCACACTTAGAAAAATTGAAAAAGACATTTAAAGATAATACCTGCTGCTGCTATTTTTAATGAAAAGTCTATTTTGTTATAATATACATAGTTATAATGTACATAGCTAAAAGGAGTCATTAAATACAAAATGAGTCATTATTATTTTCGCATAGCGGGATAGACAAGATGCAAAATAAGATAACCTAATGCCTAAAGATACTCTGTTCACCAATTTCTCTGTGGGAATTGAGACATTGCGTGTTATGTTGCAGAATTCGACACCGCGCGTTGTCTAAGTATTACAGTAAAGAAATGAAAATAGCATATAATTATTCCCTGAGTAGAATTGAACACAGGTCAATCGCGGTTACAGTCAACACAGACACAGTGCAACAGTGCCTACTGTTGCACTGTGTCATGACAGCCTCATTGATTTGCAACTCTTATTTTATTTTTTAAATATTGATATTTTTAATGTATCACTTGCTGTTTGTTGTAGAAAAAAACCTTATGTTACATCACTAGGCATTACTTATTATAGAGACTTTACTTGTGGTGTCTTACTTATCTTAAACGAATACTACAAGAGAAGAAAAAACATTTTTTATATCACACTTTTTCTCATTTTAACCTAATCTTTAATACTATTTAAAAACAATATTTTCAAAATTACTAATTCTTAACTCCCTTATTCTTTCTCTCTCCTTTCAAGTTTCAATATAAGAAAAATGCATAAAATGCATATACCTAGTATTTACAGTAACATGTTAAACAAAAAAGCAAAAAAAATAAGAAGAATAGAAGGGGCCAGTCGTGGCGCAGCGGCACTAAGTGTAAGTTTAAAGCGACTGGTTGTAGGTTCGATTCCCACTCGAGGAGAAATGGAAATATTTAATATTTCCATTTCCTTCGCTCTAGTATCAGAGGCAAAGCGCGACGTTAAGTTCCGCCACTCAACACGCAATGCCTCCAAATTCGGCGGAAAGTGGGGAACGGAGTGTCTTAACACTAGGTTCCCTCTGCCTACTCTGCTGTATGCGGGATACAGCGTAAAGCTAAAAAAATTAGAAATCCAATGAAAGAAGAGGTATTGTTACAGTTCTTAGTTTCTTTTAACGAAGTATGCGGCTTTGAATGAAAATTCATAATTTCAAATGCCTGACCTCCTTTTACTAAAATTAAAATAGTTTTATAATTCCGGTTTCTAAGTCACTATATAGAAAAGTAGATCGTTTAAATTTTTTAGATTAAAGCTTCACTAATGCTGAATATTAATAGGACTCTCGTTTTCGAAACACTATTCTTAACAAGAAAGTTTTATGTAATAAGTACACGCTGTTTAAGGAAGATACTTATTTTTTACTAGATAATTTTTTTTACGAGAAGATACTTATTAGAAAACAATTGTATATTTTGAGTTATAATATATCGATTTAAACAAGCTAAAATAATTTAATCTGTGTTGGACAATATTGCTATATTTTATAGCATTTACGCAAGCGAAGCCGCGAGTGTGCCGCTAGTTAAAAATGAACTATTACATAGATGTTTATATAATTAGGCACAGTGATTTCTTCGACCAGATTAAACATCTCTCAGCCTGTTGCCGTCCACTGCTGAACGTAGGCCTCCCTCACAGAGCGCCAACCTTCCTGGTCCTGGGCAGCTCGCATCCATCCGCTGCCATCCGAGTAATCATGTACAGTGAATAAAAAATAAGTAATATGTAAAACATGTAAAGTATATATTTTACATATCACATATTTTTTTATTCATATTGTTTATTCTCTATTTACCGTTAAATTCGGGAAGAATTAAAAAAAAATACTTAACAACAATATTTTATTAACGTGTTTCCTGTTGCATAAAGCCTTTCATCACGTAACCTGAGCTAATACATACATGTAATTGCACATGTCGTGTTGAACAAAAATAAATAATTTTAAATAAACTCTAATGAAACTGGTTTGATGATAGCTTTGACTGGCTTTTAAAGCTGACGTGTTGAGCCCACGTAATTATAAACATTTTGCACAAAACACTTATGAGAATTAATGTGAGAGTATTAATTGTCTTACAATAATAGAACAATCGTTTATAGAATATTAACAATTTTGCTAAATATATATTATTACATATAGGGGCCAGTCGTGGCACAGTGGCACAAACGTGTGACTGTAAACGACTGATTGTGGGTTCGATTCCCAGTTGAGGTGTGGAAATATTGCATATTTCCATTTTCTCCGCTCTGGTATTGAGGCAAAGCGGCAGTTAAGTTCCGCCACTTAACACGCAATGCCTCTAAAATATCGGCGGGAAATGGGGAACGGAGTGTCTTAACACTAGAGGTTTTTCTTGTATAGCATGGCAGTCAGAGGGAACCTAGTGTCAAGGTACATCGTTCTCGACTTTCCGACCGTGTCAGGTAACGGTACTCAACATTACACTTTACCTTAGGTACTATAAGAACGGGTACGGAGAAAGAAATGACAATTCCCCCGTCTGAAAATCGAATCCATAACCATCGCATTTACAGTAAGACGTTGTCCCACTACGGCAAGACGACCCTTCTGGTCCCTTTTTTTCTCCTAAATATATATAAAATCTTCTCAGGCTTACGCTGTTTTGCCGTATACTAGGCTACCCAGAGAGATTCTAGCATCAAGCCAATCCACTCTAATTTTCACGCGGAATCATATTGAGAGGCGGAACTCAAAACCGCGGTTGCTATTACCAAACCTATTTTTATTTCTTAAAAATTATTCAAATATCTTAATCCCCTCATTCGGAATCGAATCCACAACTAATCATGTTTATACATTCTTACACTGTCCCACTTCGCCTAAACTTGATAGACTCATCATAATTTGAGAATTATGATATTTAAGAATATCATTGTATTTTTACTTTTAACAAGAATTTTTTATTGTAATTCGGAAATTTTGAATTTTGTACATTCATAATGCTAATCTAGTGGTACTAGGGCATAGACATATATTTAAGTATATACCTAAATGTATTTTTTTTCTAAAACTTATTAAGTATATAACCCCTGTTAGGTTAATAAAAATTTTGATAAGTAATTTTTTATAAGTAAAACTATTATAAATAAATAATTTTAATTTATCCAATAGCTACTATACACCTGCAGTGCCTGGTCTCCACGTTCAGTGGTTCCGAGAAGCCCACCCACGCACCTGACAAACAAACAGACGAACGCCAGAGCACAGTAGCTTCACGCTACACCCTTAGCGCACTTCGTAGAAGAGAAGTAAATAATGAGCCGCATGTACTGAAAGCTTGTAGGCACAGTATTTGGGATTACAGTTTAAAATTATAATATGAAGTCGACATTAATATGTCGTAGGTACGACAGTAATTACTCGTTTTCAGAACACAAAAAAGTTTTGAATGTAGCGGGCTTGGAACCTCCATCCCTTGGAAGCTATTTAAGTGCTCTTTGCAACTACGTCGAAATTCTTATACGCTTGTTACTATGTATTTTTTGTCAGCATGATCTTATGCTCAATTTTCATAATATGAACCTGATATTCGAATTTCTACATTTTTCGTTCAGATTTAATTAAAAAGGTTGTTTTTTTTAATTTAATTTAATATAATAAAACATTATTTAAGGTTAGTTTGTAATATTTGTCAGTAATTTCTTCTGCTAAGTGCTGATATATTTCGATTTTCTGTTCGTTACTGATTGGGTTGCTGAAAAACATACTTTTATTCAAATCAAGTGATTTCTATTTTATTAAATGAACTAATTAAATTATGGCTCTTAATATTTTTTGAAAAATGTGAAAAATGGCCAATAATGTTATATATTGAGTTTTACCCAATTACTGTACTTGAGACGTTTTAACTACATTCTGTAGATAAGTATGTTTCAAATTTCATTTTTATTGATTCGCTTATTCTTATATTTCTATTTAAAGCAAACCTAATGTAAATACCGCCTAATCGCGAACAGACTATAAAATACAAATGCACGAGAAAATTAAGCAATAGATAAATTAAAATCGATTATAGTGAAACAATATAAATCGATTTCCATGTAAAATAGTTCGCTGTCTTATTCGCTTCGGGTACCTGCGTGTTGATAAATTTATCTATGTTTAGAACAGTTAATCGGTAAGTTTATAACATTACGATAAAACAGTGTTACTCTAGAACAATAAAATAGAATTTAACTGTTACGTTGAGCAACTTATTTATTTAAGTGGTTTACTACTCACCACCCGTGGGCAACTATTTTTGAAGACCACACATTAAAATTGACCTCCAAATATATTTACTGTAACTGCCTACTTAACGCCTTTATATTGATTTTATTGGGTTCTGTGGGAGTTTAATTGTGGTAAAGTCTAAACAATTCTCAAGCGTTACAATTGTTTTTATTTCGTATTTAGTATTCGATCATTCGGATTAAACTTAAGTTGGTATGAGTGTTATTACTATTGTGTCCAGAATAGTTTTATATTATAATCGTAGAGAAAATTCAGATTACCTAAATTATTAAAAATATTTCGTTAATATGAAGCAGAAGAAGAAGTATGAGAATATCGTTTGTATATATATATATATTGGCAGCATTTAAAATTCAATGATGAAATATTTTTAAGGAACAATGAAGTTCAAATAACAGTACCTATGTTTATTTATATGTGACTATAGCTACTGAAGTATTGATTAACAAAAAATAATCTATCGTTTTATTTTAAAACAAGGCTTGTATTATAAAATGAAAATAAATAAAATTATAAATTATATCAATTATAAAGATTTTACCAACTCCGAACTTTAAAGCTCTTTCTATTTTCTAGTAGCAATTAGTCTTTCTAACTAGGTATCAAACTAGTGACATCTATCAGTGAGCTTTATATACTATAAAAAAAGATTTAATTTGCCCCAAACAAAATATATAGACAAAATTTGAAAATAATTATGCGTTTCGTTATAGTAAATTATTTACTTAGTTGTTATTAGCAAAAATAAATTATTTTTTTAAGAAAAAAGAAGAAGAAAATATTCTATGAATGTATCCGAACGTATGACAAAATCAAATGAAAGGAATAAAATCATAGAAAAGGAAAATGACGTTTGTCGACAGTTTCGCTTTGTTATCGTGCCGAATGATTTCAATAGTTTTATCAAAGAATAACATATCGTGGATTAGTACTAGTAAAATTCATATGGATAACCGTGATGTAGCCAAGTCTAACATGGAAATCGTTAACATCCCACCAATAATTTCGACCTACCGGCAAGCACTACATACTTTTGACGAAAGATTTAAAAACAACTTCACGGCCAACTTGTATGAATTAAAAAAGAAAATGGACAGATTGAGAGCTGACGACTTAGGATTTGATCAGAACCTGAATGATCCAGCGACGTGGAGAAGACCAAATAAAGCGCCTTGTACGTACATTGAAGTATTTCAAAACCACCTAGTTAATATGAGCGTATTCGTTTTAAAACCTGGATTTGTTATGCCTTTACATGACCACCCGCATATGTATGGACTGTTAAAAGTAATATCAGGAGCGGTCCGTATCCGAAGTTTCTCAGAGTACCCTCTTAATGAAATAGTAAGTACTTTAGATTTTACTGTTCGCGCGAAACACGAAGCGGCGCGACTTGCTCACGGCATTCACAAACGTAGACGATTTTTCGCTAAAATAGAACAGGATACCATATGCACAGCTAATTCTGAAACCTGTATGTTAACACCAGTATTGTCGAATTATCATGAAATAGAAGCTTTAGATATGCCTGCCGCATTTTTCGATATCTTATCGCCGCCTTATGATACACTAATAAAAGAAATAGGTCCAAGAAGATGTAGTTATTATTATGTAGCTAATGAAATCAGTACCAATGTTGTTGAGTTACAAGAAACCAATGTGCCAGAATGTTTTTATTGTGATCAAGCACCATATTTAGGGCCAGTACTTGTATAACAAGAAAATACCATTAGGAAGTTAATCAAAACATACAAAGTATTGTAGTAGTTACCACAAGTTTAAAGATGCTAGAAAAGCTTAGGTTAGGATTGTGCAAAGGTCTGCATACTTTGAACTTGTTTAATGTTTTAGGATCAAGTCAAGGTTTGAAAAATAGGTTTGTAATTATGTAATTAAAATCTAAAAAAAAACTATTTTGATGATCTCTTGGAAATTAATGAAACATCTAGTGCAAATGAATTTGTGCCTTTTAAATGTTATTGCCAATAAGTTATTAGCATGGCAAATTTATGTTCTCAGCTGTTTTTTTAAGTCAAGATACTTCTAATTAAAAATATAATTTCAAATTATGTTAAAATTGTAAATAATTTAATTTAATGAAAACAATTACAAAAATTGTTATCACAATCCAATTCCTTATGTAAATTATCAAGCAGAAGAAGCTTCCATTTTAAAATAATATAACAATAGCTTTGACACAATGACAATTATTGCCTTATATACACTTTTTTTAATCTTTATCAATAGACCTATTTATTAAAAATAAATTAGACAACCAAATATACATATTTTTAGACATAATATGACAATTCCTCATCATAATGACAAGAAAGTATTGTAACCTTTTCCATGTTGCGTATTAATGTTGTAATCGTGTAAATAGTTTGTTTATAAGTTGTAAAGGGCTGTTTTACCGGTAACTAATAGTGCTATTCATATCTTCCAATAGTGTATTATTAGCATTAAACACTAGCAGCAATATTTGAATTTAGTTAATTTAGAATACATACAATGTTAATGTGACGACTGGTCTAGTGATATTTTTGTAAAGAAGAAAACAAAGTTTGTCTTCCGAGCAAATTCTAAATATTGACTATGAACCATCACAGTTTAGTTTTAAGTTCTTAAATAATTTTTAATGCAAAAGAAAAATGTAATGGATTATAATTTGTAATTGTCACTGTATTTTATCAGATTTTCATTTTCAATAACTAATACTCTGCTACTTAAACTCTTTGGGCACTTATGACTTCTATGTTTTTATTAATAATTCTTCACTTTTGAAATTTAAATATTTTCTATATTATATTAGACACATTCCAATTCATTACTAAATTTTAACAATTTCAATTTCTATTAACTTTAATCAATATGTTACTGTAAAAGCCTGAACTATGGTTAATATTAAGATTTTTCAAGAAATGCTAATGATTTTTCACATTAAATAATAAAAGTCTGAATTTTTTCTTACCCAGTAAAATCAACATTTACTTCGAAGAGATATAGAAGTAAAACTCTTAATTGTTGAAGTATAAATTTGACATGAATAAAATTTGAGCCCGTCGTGTCGCAGTTGGACATATTCTTATTGTAAACGGGAGGGTTATGGGTTCGATTCCCACTCGGAGGAATGATTATATATTTTTTTCCTGCCTTCGCTCTGGTATCTAGGGCAAAGCGGGGCGTTAAGTTAACACTTACCACATCAATGTCTCGAAAATGAAGAACGGAATTCCTTGCAATGAGTTGACTAGCCTGCTCTGCAGGAAAAAGTGCATGAAAATTAATCAAAGAATAATTTAGTCTTTTACCATTATAAAAATACTAAATAACTGTATTCTGTGTTTAACCATAGTTAGTGCTTTTGAGGTAACAAATACATCTATTATTAGTAAGCTATAAAATGCCTGATCTCTATAATATTAAATTTTACAGTCATCTTTGAAATTTGTAATTACGCATGTTTGTATTTTGCTACAATAAGATATATTTTGATAGTATTAAGTTTGTATAAAAGCATAGTACCTATTGAATTTGTTAATAAAATCTTTAAATTTGTTACCAACATAGGCTTTTATTACTTCCCTGGAATTTTTGCGAGCTTTATTTCTTACTAGAAGCTGCCCGCAACTTTGCTTGCGTGGACTTAATGACCTTTCCCTTCCTTTATGACGAACTTTTTTTGTTGAAGCAAATTTTCTTACATCCTATATTACAGCTAGTCTAATATTTTATTAGTCTATTCCAATTATTGGTTCTAAATCATGTGTTTCACTCTTCAAAATCATTAAAAAAATGTTTAATTCAAATCTGTTTAGTAGTTCCATAGATGTACGCGTACAAACGTTGCGGTTTTATATTTTTCCTAGTACCTATAGGTAATATAAAAATACCTTAAAAATTAAGATCTTTTAAGTATTTGTCATTTTTATTGTATTGTATTATATTTATTTTTATTTCATAATCTTGAATTATCAAGATAAATCGAAGGAGATATATTTTTATTATTAGCATCTTAAGTTACCCTGCTATGTAGGAAAAGGTATATAAAAAGTAATCTGAATCAATTGTTTGTAAAAATATTATTATAACGAAATAGTAATGTCAGTATTGTAGCCATTATGGATGGATCGAGTCTACGTGACTATTGCATTTAAGTCCCACCGGACGATTGTTTATTTTCCTTTCTATTGTTTGTTAATGATTTATTTAAAATTATTTATTTTCCTCTCTGAAAATGAGAGTAGAAACCCCCCGATGCATAAAATTTTAAATTAGCTGTGCCCGCAACTTCGTCCACATGGAATTTAACAAAAAGAAATTAATTCTAAAATACAAATAGCTTAAGTAACTGTTACATTAGCTACCAGCTGTACTAAATTCCTGTATTAAATAGTTCACATAATGGGTGTTTTAATGGAAAAAGTTATACGAAGTTGCGGGCAACTACTAGTTTCAAATAATCAAAAACTAGTTGGAAATATTAAAAGGAAGAAGAAGATTTCATTTGTCATAAACAAAAAAAAACAAGATTTAATTATATTAATGATTTATTAACATAATATAGCATAAAATAATTATTTTGAACACAGCTACATTAAACCAATACACAATATGATAATACAAGTAAATATTAAATATAATTTCAAAAATAGCTTCATTTTCACAATTACAAGGCTTTTTTAGCACCTACACATAAGTTAAAAAAAATACAGAAATTAAAAAAGCAGCTTCAAACTTATTTCCTTATAGCCAGAGTAGTCAGAGAACTTAGTGTCAAGACACTCCGCTCTCCACTTTCCACCAGAAATATAGATATTCCTTGTTAAATTATCCGAATTTTATATTGGGATTGAACCCACAACCAATCGCATTTACATTTGACAGAAAAATCGCTGTTCCACTGCGCCACGATGGACTCTAAACGAAAAAAAATAATTTGAAAAGTATTTTCAAACGAGTTGAGATAATATTTTAAAAACAATGTTATCTTTTTAGATATGGTCACGTGAAATCAAAAATAGATTTAAGTATTTATTTATCATAAATCTTGATAATACACGCTTTGAGCATGTTTTCATACATACATACATACTTTATACATTGACGCTACTTAGTTTCTAATACAAATGACTTATCAACCAATAGAAAATGCATTTTGGAATTGCAAGATAATAATATATATATCTTAAGTTAGTAATTAAAATTAAATTTGTTTCTTAATGAAGTATAAGTCAACATAAAAAATTTATTCGTCATATTGATAATAAATATATACTACTTATTACAATTGCAGGGGTCAATATAACTAAATGATACACAGAAATCAAACTTAAAATAATAATTATTTAATTATACATTGGAAGGTTAAAATAATTAGTTTAAAATTAATAATAAAATGTAACCAAAAAATCCTTTTAACAAGTGGCAGTGTAAATAATAAGCTATAAGGATACATATGATAATCGAATTTGCAACTCGATTATTAAATAATCGTGATTCAAAAAAAAATAATAAATGTAGACTAAAAAACAAAGTGATAATAATTTAAAAATATGTTTTAAAAATGATATTTAAAGAAAATGTTCCCAATAACCATGATTTAAATATTGTTTACAATCTCTGTAATCTTTAATTAAACTATTTTAGTCAAGTTAATTATAAAACATGTATTATGTAAGCCAGTTCATACAAATAACACAAGTTAAAAATGTATATAATCTTACTATTGTGTAGTAGCTTTTTTAATTACTAAATATCTATGATACTGTAGCATTTGTTGTAAGATAATAAGAAATTCAGAATTTATAATAAAACCATCGGCCGGCTTTGCCCCGTGAACTACATAACTATATTTGTTTCGTTATATTATTATGAATTTTGAAAAAAGAGTAGCCTATGTTTGACTCTGGATCTGCAACTATTTTTATTCCGGGTTACGTTAAAATCGGACCGGTAAATTATTATTATGTAAAAGCGTAACAAACACACAGAAAACTTTTGCATTTATAATATTAACATGGATTGTACTAAGTTCAGAATCTTCTATATATTACTAAACTGGCTTAAAATAATGTTTTTTTTTTATAGAGAGCTATATTTCTAAGTTACTTTTCATATTTAAACAGTTTTGCAAATTGTATTCGAATTATAATTGGACCATTCAAATATCTAAAAAAAAAAAAAATAAAAAAAGTCAATTTCCACAATTATACGACTAGTTTAGCGTTGTACTGTTAAATAATCTCTAAAGACTAGTCTCTAATTATAGAGAAGCCATTACAATAAAATTAGATCATTTCATTTTAACAACTAAAAAGCAGAAATGAAGAAATAAACTATTGAAAAAAAATCTATCTTGCTTTGTATAAATTAAATATTAAAAAACTTTTTTAATAAATAAATTCTTTTTCAAATTTTAAAATAAATCATTTTTTCAATAATGCTTAAATCCAAACGAAACGATATTTTACTTCAATTTATTAATTTTTGAATATGTTAACTTAACATTGCTTCATTTAAAATGTAATTTAAGGACTGTTTTGAATCAACGACGTTGCATGTAGAGTAGCAAAACTCAACGCGCTTTGTCATATAACTTGGTAGAAATTTCTCCAAGCGGGAATCGAACCCATAACCATTGCGTTTACAGTTAGACATTGTCCCACTGCGATGACTTCGAATATAATTAAATGATATTTAAATGGCTTTCCTATATACATGCTTACAAATTCGTAAATCTTAGAGCTACCATCTATCGAAGACCGTTATCGGTCATTACTTTATCTTTCAAAGATTAACTTATTTTGATCAATTAATGCTACTTATGAAAACAATTATTTACTTTTTTTTATCATTTTACTTTTTATTTTTCATTAAATACTAACAATTAATTAAATTTATTATAATATTTTTAAAGTGTTTATAACACACACTAACATTTTTAGAAAACATATAGAAATTTGAATATAGCGGGATTCGAACCTGCGTCTCTTGGAAACAGTCCAAACGCTAAGCCATACGTCTATTCCAGCTACATTGAAATTCTTATACGCATTACAATTTATTTTTGTTCTTAGTCATAATTTGTGTCTTTATGAATTAAAGTGCTTTCTACAATTTATTAAATATTCGATACGGACGGTGGAAATAAAGCTACATTTATCGTCTTTTTATTAAAAAATACGAACAAAAAAAATAATTTGTGCAGAAAAATAAACTTTTATTTTTGTTTAAAATGAATATATTATGTTGTTATATATCATGCCTTTTTTATCAAGTACTGGTAAATGTAGCTTTAGTTTATAAATTTATTTTTTGTTTAAATTCTCAAAATTAACTATCAGAGAGAATAAATTTTAAATATTCACTTCAAATACGTTTAAAATTGAAACTTTCAATGAGTAACAACAAACGTTGTTTAAGAAATATATTGACACTTAACCAAAACCTTAATTAAATGAAATTGACGCAATATGTCAAAAGTACAGATAAAAAATGTTTTTTTTTTCATTAATTTTAATGTGTAATGACAATCATTTACTCAGCACACACAAGTCAGATGATATAAAAAATTTAGATTTTTTTTAAAGTACACTGCCAATCATTTATTAACGGACATATTTTAATTCAGATCATTTAATTATTTATTTTATTTATTTAAGCGGGTAACACAGGTCGGTCACCGACTCCACCTGCCAAGTCGAACACGGCTTGGGCTACTTCCGCAGCTAGCGTGTCTGCTGCCTGGAATAAAAAGAGGACAATAATTTCGTTATAGTTACAAATTAGTGTGTCAATTTCGATGATTGTTGGTTCAATTTCCACGCAACTAAATTTTTTTTTAGCTTCACGCTGTATCCCGCACACAGCAGGGTAGGCAGAGGAACCTAGTATTAAGATACTCCGTTCCCCACTTTCCGCCGAATTTAGAGGCATTGCGTGTTAAATGGCGGAACTTAACGCCGCGCTTTACCTCGACACCAGAGCGAAGAAAATGGAAATATTAAATGTATCCACTCCTCGAGTGGGAATCGAACCCGCAACCAGTGGTTTACAGTCATACGCTTTTGCCACTGGGCCACGACTGACAACTAAACTTGTGCTTTAAAAAAAAATTGCTTGCTGTTTTTTTTTACGCATAGCGGGGTAATCAGAGAGGGCCTAGTGAGAAGACACTAGGACACTCAAATAGCACTTGAGGAGTGGAAATATTTGTAATTTCCATTTCCTATTTTCCATATTCGTTCTGGCACCAAAGATTAACGGCATTAGGTTCCACAACTTAACACGCAACGCCTCCGTTGCGTTGCGTGTTAAGTTGGCAAGTTGGCAATTCTGGAGAGAATTGGCAGAAAAAAAGAGAAACACTCCGTTTCCAGCTTAACACCTTGCTGTACAAAGAAAAGCGTAAACCTACATTCCAACATATAGACAAACACATAAACTAATAAAATACTAATAACAAACAAAAATCCCCTTACCTCCTGGGTATCAGCCTCAGAGTATACTCTAATTACGTCTTCAGTACCAGAGGGGCGCACGAAGGCCCTCCCGCTGGTGTACTTGGAGACCAGCTCGTCGATCCTTAGCTGCAGACCCTCGGGCGATGTGCATTGGCGCTCGGCGTCCGCTGTTGAAATTGTGTTACGATCCTGGAAATAGGGATTAGAAGGAATTGTAAAATTAATTTAACTATTGGAAACTAGTGGGAAATTCAAAAATATTTTTTTAAGAAACGTATAAAAATTTTGAACGCTTTTTAACATTTTTAAAGTCTTCTTCCATACTTAGGAAAATTGAAAAAGAAAAAGACATTAAGAAAACATATCAAAATTTGAAGGAAGTGAGATTCGAACCCGCGCCTGTTGAAAACCGTCCAGAGATAGCGGTCAGAGTGCTTGGACGGTCCTAAGTGTGGAAGAACACTTCCAAAATGTTAAAAAGTATTTATTAAATAGCATTCTCTCTTGCCAAACGATTGTTCGTAGAATAAATAATCTTTAAGTAGCAAACATTTGTAAAAATATCTCTATAGAGATGCTAAATGCGTACAAACTTTTATGTTTCAATGTTCTAGGTGGGTGAATAAAATTGAAAAAAAAAAATGATATAGTTAGAAATAATTTGATTTTTGAAAAGTTTAGCATATAATTTATTATTTTGAATAGTTATTTGACTTTACGCGTTAATACGTACATTAGAATAAGTGTGAAAATAATCCTCCCTAAGGTTGTAATGTGTTATAATTTAAAAGAAATAGAATATTTTTCAAATTATTCTCCTGTAAAGTTGTGTTTTTGCGCTTGTACACGTAGACGTTTACGTATATTCCTTTAGTAAAGCCATTTAGGTTAATAAAAAACTTTTTCGTTTGATATCTTTATTGTAGGAGTAAAATAAAATCAAGTTTTTTTCCTGATTGATCCGCATATTGGGTGATTATTTATAGAAATATCCATACCTATATAATAAATGCGAAAGTCTATTTGTTTGACTGTCATGCTTTCACGGCTAATCTACCGGTCCGATTTGAATGAAATTTGGAACGAAAGTAGTAACAAATCCAGGGACAAACATAGGCTTCTTGTTTTGTTAAAAGTCAATCTCTAAAAGATTGAAATAGGGGATGAAAGTTTATATGAAAAATCTAAGTCTCTTAACCGATTGTAATGATTCTTTGGATATAGTTGCTAATCCAAGGTTCACAATCATGATATACTTATGTAGTTCGCCACTTGGTGTACAAAAATATCTAAAACCAACCTGCACAGTAACTTTAAGCTGTCTGCAAGGCAGATCGCTATAAGAAGCCATCCACTGTGTGACGTCATCACCTCGCGCACATAACACCGTCTCCACTAGGAACAGATCCGAAATGGCGTCACCCACCGTTTCGTTTGTCATGTCTATGAAGTTGAGAAGCAGTTCTGCGGATTTACGTTGTTCTGCCTCGCTGAAATATACTTATAATTAGTGTCCGACCGAAGCAAGGTTTTCAACCGAAACCGAATCAACGACTTTGTTTTCAGTTTCAGGCGGAACCGAAACTGAAACTTTTGACAACGTCATAAAATTTGTAACCGATGTTAAAAACTGGTACAAGTTTTACACTTAAAACATAGTAGGAGCATTACAATTATTGTGGTTACATTTTTAAATACGTACATATACAGAATCACAAAAAAAATGTAGGACAAAGACTGACTGTAAAGCGCTGGTAGTTGATTCGATTCCAACTCGGGAGTATGATTATATTTGAATTACGTATCTCCGCTCTGGTACGGAAAGACAAAGCGCGGGGTTGAGTTACGCCACTCAGCAAACAATGTCTCGATTTAAGACAGAAAGTGGAGGACGGAGTGTCTTGACACTAGGACCTCTCTTACTACATCGCTATGTTGGAAAAAGCGTGAAGCTGAACTTAATAAAATATGAACAAGTGAAAACATAAGCATATTTGCAAGTCAACTTTACACGTTCAACGCCAAGAAAAACTATGCATCTTCCCGTTCGGGCCTGTCGGTCAATGCTGACTGCGATTTTGGGTATTTTCGATTCATTAATACAGGCCGTAGGGCACTGCTATCAAATTAAAACAATACAAATTGACCCGCGTGAGTCACTAATTACTCTAAAATTAGTTGGTTTTTGAAAAACGTAAAATACTTGGAAGTCAGATGACAATTTCAAGTGCTTACCGACGTTCAATATCTTCTCAAATATTGACATTTAGATAGAAATTTGATTTTGGTTAGGTCTGGAGGGATAGCATACTGTCGGTCAGCACTGACCGCGATGGCAGTCAACGTGTTAACGCGTATGCAAATCATTATAATTATTTTATAGTAATGTAGGGTGAGAATCAAATATATGAAGACACTATTCTATTTTTCGCTCGAAATCGAGACATTACGTACTAAATGGCGGAACCTAACTTTGCGCTTTGTCTTTAATATATTATTAAAATATTTTCAGAGAGAGAGTCATATCGGTATCTAAGACAAAAAGCGGCGTTAAGTTCCGTGGCGGAACTTAGTAATAACTAGCAATATCTCGATTTTCTACCTAAAAAGAAAAACGAAATGAATTTTAACACTAAGTTGCGAGTGCCTATAGCTGAAAAAAAATACCTACCAAATCCGCAACGAACGAACGTTAACCCTTAGAAAATTAACACGAAACTTAAACTTTAAATTATTTTTTCTTCTTTTTTAGCGTCATTTCGTAGAGCGCTGTCTCGGTCGCTTAAAATAATAACAATGAGAAACGTCACATATCAACTGAGTGACAAAGACAGCGCTCTACGAAATCGAAACTGACCGACTGTTTCATTCTAAGCACGATGTGCATTATTTATTGCCGGGTACTATACGCAGCAAGTTAGGCAGAGGGAACCTAATGTTAAGACACTTCGTCCCTAGCTTTCTGTCGAATTCTGAAGGCATTGCGGTTAAGTAGTGGAACTGAACGCCATGCTTCGCTTCGACACCAGAACGAAATATTAAATATTTCAAATCTTCGAGTGGTCATCGAACTCACAACCAGTCTTTACAGCCACACTTTGTGCCTACAAACCACGATTGGCCTAAAGCTTAAATTTAAATACTTTTTTTATTTTTTAGCTTCACGCTGTATCCCGCACACAGCAGGGTAGACAGAGGGAACCTAATGTTAAGACACTTCGATCTCAATTTTCCGTCGAATTCAGAGGCATTGCGTGTTAAGTGACAGAACCCAACACCGTGCCTTGCCTCAACACCAAAGCGAAGAAAATGAAATATTAAATATTTGGAATCCTCGAATGGTTATCGAACTTACAACCGGTCGAATTTACAGTCACATTTTGTGCCCACTAACCATTATTGGCTTAAAACTTAATTTTAATAATATTTTAAATAACATCTTACCCTTCTTCAGCGATTTTCTTAATAGCATTCTTAGCTTCTTTACTGTACACGACAGTGCCGTGTCCGTTCGCCTCGAAGTAAATACCGATGTCGTAAGCCAAAGCGGCGTGGTGTAAGTGCTTTACACCAGTTTTGACACAGCTTACTGGTATTTTCTGTAAAATATAAATATGTATATTTATTTCTTTTCTTTTATTTATGTATATTATTATGTAAGGAAAAAAAATACACCCCTTTTTAAGAAGAAAATATTAAATTTAGTAACGTTAATGTTTATATGGACAAGAAATGCAAGTAATATTTCTCATAATAGTCAATATATTTAATTAATAAAATAAATATTAGATACATAATATACATATATTATAAGCACATATACTAGTGGATATAAACGCGTTGCCAAAGCAACATATATTTTATACTACTAATTATGTAGTTAAAGTAGTAATATAAACGTAACGAACAATATGCCCCATTATTCTTGATTTGCTTAACCAAAATTCGGAGTTAAATTATAATTTATACATTACTAGCTCCATTATATTTTTATAAAATTGTGTCGTAAGTTTTTTCTAAATACAAACGCGAGGCCGCCGTAGCGCAATGAGACAGCAAGTAAGTGTATAGCAATGTTGTGGGTTCGATTTCCGGTCGGGAAATGATTAAATTTATATTTTCATTTCTTCGCTCTGTTGCCAAAGACAAAGCGCGGCGTTGATTTCCGTCACTTAATACTCCAGAATTTGGCGGAAAATGAGGACGGAGCGTCTCAACCCTAGGTTCCTTTTGCCTACTCCGATATGCAGCAAAAAGCGTGTAGCTGAAAAAATAAATAAATAAATATAATATTCACCAATTGATCAGTAATATATTTCGTAGAAGCGCCATTAGCGTACGCGGTCTGTACAAGCCCCACGCGGAGATTAACGCCGGAAGAACGCAGCTCTTGCGTTATGTAGCTGGCTAGGAGGGTGGCGATACGATCACCGTCCAAAAGGTTCATATTTTTGCTATATAGACAAATTAATAATATTAGTATTTGTATTTTTCTTAAAAAAAAAAACTTTTTTCTTAGCTTAAAGTTGTATCCCGCACACAGCAGGGTAGGCAGAGAGTACCTGTACCCTTACATGTAGGTCCAAATGTAAAAAAAATATTAATGTTTTCAGTAATAGGTTCTAGTTAGGAAAGAATATCATTATATTCTATTAGAAATTAGTGATCTTGAAAGTTATTTAGTACCATTTAAAAAAATCAAAAATTGGATAGTTTCCCAGCTAAAAAGGATGCACTACCCTGATTTAGATTACTAGTAGGTACTTAAACTGGAAATTATAATAATTCCATATTATAATATGAGTATTTATTATGACTATAACATAGTTTCAATTACTATATTTCAATCAACTTACTCATTATCCAAATAATAATAGACGATACGATCACCATCGCCATCTAAGGACGCTACTCTTTGGAAGGGCACCTGTTCGACGCCCACTGGCGGCTTCTGCGATACTTTTACAAAATCTGCTCCACACTGAAATAAATGTTGAATCGAATTATCGATTTGTCGATGTATATAAAAATATCAATATCGACGTTGATATTCCCAAGAAAAATATTGATATATCGGTAGAATGATAAAAATAAAATCAGATTTAAAATAATGTATTTATTTTACGCCTACTCTTATTTGAATGTATGAAAATCGCTATAAAACCTTGAAATCTGCACACACGCGCTAACATACAAAAGTTCTTTTGTTCCTCCAAAGGTAGGCTTTAGGCTTTACCTTTAACGGCTTTGGATTTTAGTGTCTTTAATTATATAAAAAAGATGCATATTTTTTTATACAATTTTCAAATTAATATTTTAATTTTTCAAATTTAATTATT
The DNA here is from genome assembly GCA_019049465.1 of Dryas iulia moderata. NCBI lineage: Eukaryota > Metazoa > Arthropoda > Insecta > Lepidoptera > Nymphalidae > Dryas > Dryas iulia. Next base: position 6,769,771 of record CM032437.1, read on the forward strand.
TTTAAACTTACATTCAAATTGAGCTTTCCTCCATTACCGCCCAAGTTGCATAGAACTAAATCAAGTTCTCCGTCTAAAGTTTTTTTGATAATATTTAATTTCTTGCCACCAACGCCATTTGCACCGTCAACATATAAGGTTGTATTATAATTTCCAGTTACTGGTAACTTTTGACGAATATTCTTGAAAGCACCTACGATTTTATCATAGTAACCTGAAATGGGAATAAGATATGTATTTTTTATATAATATAATAATGATAAAGGAAGTAAATATAAGAAATATTTCTTTTTTATCAATTACCATTTATAATGTATGTATGCACTTTGATTCTGAGAATGCTATGTACATAATAGTGAATCTATTATTCTTATATTTGATACCAATGAATAGAGCGGTCCGTGACACACACCTTTTTAACTGTCTTAAATTACCTCTTAATCTCTTTCACATAAAAGCAAAAATAATTAAAGTAAATTGTAATAAAACTAGACTGTTTTCTTTATAAAGCAAATCGTAAGCGTCAAGTTCTCAATTTTCATTACGATTCAAAAACATTACGTGTAGAACTCAAGACTGTTTCTTTTTAGATATATAGTAAAATCTTATAATTTTATAGTGCCAGTTATGGTGCAGAGGCACAAAGTGTGACTGAATAGCGATTGGTTGTGGGTTCGATTCCCACTCGAGGAGTAAAAATATTTTCATTTTCTTCGCTCTGGTGTCGAGGTAAAGCGCGGCGTTAAGGTCCGACACTTAACACGCAATGCCTCCGAATTCGGCGGAAAGTGGGAAACGGAGTGCCTTAACACTAGGTTCCCTCTGCTTACCCCACTGTCCGCGGGATACAGCGTGAAGCTAACGAAAATCAATATAAAAATATATTCAATATTGAATTATTAAGATACCTTCTTCCGTCGGTGTCCCATAAGTGTTATCATTGCGACATTTAACACAAAAATGTAGTATGGGTGTTGTGACAATACCAAATTCCTTTGCGGTGCCCTTGAGAGCCATCACTCCGTGTACGGCAGCAGCTGCGAGACGGGGGCTTGTATATCTATAAAGAAATTTTATGAAAAAAATATCTGACAAAAGTTATTTGTAATTGCAAACAAAAAAAATACTTATGTATAGACTTCCTTTTCTTCTTTGAAAGTTTTAAAACTATGTCTAATAAATAAAATAAAAGTAAAAAAACTTTTTTAAACTAGCTTTTTTTAAGTTATTCGTAAGCTCAAGCTCGTCATCTTGGATGTTTAAATGATTTTAATAGTATAATAAATATAGAAGATAAACGCACAATACATAACAATATAACAAGGTTGTAAAATTTCATAACTTTTTTAAAAAGCTTGCATACTGAGTGGTGCAACTTAACGCCGCGTTTGGCCTTACCAAATGATTATAATTTAAATATAATCATTCACTAGATCGGGCATCGAACCGACATATCGCATTTACATTCAAACGCTGTCCCACTGAGTCACGATGGACTCACAATATAAAGTTAGTATGGAGTTATTTTGTATGTATTTGCATTATTAACGTTACCTTGTGTCCATGCCAATGAAAACACTGGCTTTGAGCGCCATATCTGCGTTGACTTCCTTTATTACTTGCTCCGTTGTTGATTCTAAGTCATTGTCACTGCAATGTAAAATAAAAAATATTAAATCTTCTTAATCTTCTTTTTGGGGCCAGTCGTGGCGCAGTGGCACAAGTGTGTGACTGTAAACGGGTGGTTGTGGGTTGGATTCCCACTCGAGGAGTGGAAATAGTGTCCATTCCGTTCGCTCTAGTACCGTGTGCGAGCGCGGCGTTAAGTTCCGCCACTTAACACGCAATGCCTCCTAAATTCGCCGAAAAGTGGAGAACGGAGTGTCTTACACTAGGTTCCCTCTGCATACCCTGCTGAGTGCGGGATACAGCGTGAAGCAAAAAAAAAAACAAAGAAAAAGAAAATTTCTTAAATATTGGGTAAAACTAAGCTAAGCAGATGGAAGCTCACGCTTTATCTTGGCCAGAAATGGAGCGGAAATAAAAATAATTGAAATGTGATTCTTTCAAATTAGATTTAACGCGTCCATAGTTTTTTCAGTTTATCACTTTTTAATTAATAACTCAATTTATAACTTTTTTTAATGAATCTACTATACTGTACAGAAAGACATAAGCTACAAAAAACAGTAAACATTGTTCGCAATCAACTTGTTTAAAAAAGTTACTTTGAACGAATCGGTAAACAAAAACTGTAACTATATACTTTGCTCGAATATAGCTCAGCTAATTATATTTCAGCAGTTTTTCATATTTGAAATTTGTTGTAAGACATATAAAGACATTTTTAATTATACTTTTACAAATATATTTCGATGTTAAGTCGTTAGCATGTGTCTGACAATTTAAGTGGTAGTCGTGGATACTATTCGTGTATATATGTTTTTTATTTTATTACTTTAATTAGAAAAAGGTTTCCGAATAGTGAATGAAAAAGTCATTAACCCCTAATAAAAAAAATATTTTTAATATAAACGAAGATATTCAAATTCAAAATCAGTCCCAAACTTACCACTCCATAATTACAATTTAGGTCAGAATTTTCAATTTTTTCTTTCAATGCTAATGGCAACTTCGAAACAGGCTATCTCAACTGTTGTGTGCGATCTTAGGCATTTGCATACACCGCGTATTGAAATGTAAAGTGTTTCTCATCGTAAATCTATGTCAATTGGATAATGGTAAGCGGACAGACACTATTGTACGTAACTAGAAGCGAGAGTTGTAAGTCTAGATGTTGTTCTTGTATTGAATTTACCTACCAACTTTACTACATGTGCTGGTCTATAGTAGGTATAGTTAAGAGAAACTTTTGACCACTGTCGCCCAATATCAACAATCGATCCTAATCCGAAAACTGTAAGAGTGAGTATGAGTGAGTAAACTAAATGTGGAATATGCATTAAATAACAAAAAAAAATTCCAACAACCAAAAAATTGATTTACTCAAAAAAATGATTGCAAAGTCAATCTAAGATTGCAATTGATATTGGGCGTATGAATAATGAGTCTTTTGAAGCTTCATATTTTTTTCGCATAGCAGTGAAGAGAAAAGTTAGTGTTATGACACTGAAATCGACCCATTGCGTGTTAAGTAGTGAATTTTAACGCCGCGCTTTGTTTTGGGTTAAAGAAAAGTAATACATCATTATTTTTACAAGGAGCTTCGAACACACAACCATCGCGGTTACAGACGCTTATATGAAGAAGAAATATACAAAGACAATATTTTACCTGATAGCAAGTCATAAGCACGTTTAATTAATAAAATTAATATTATGAATACTACCAAATTTTTCAACGCCTATACTTTCATATAGTGACATACGCGTTACTAAGGCAACGCGTTTTTTACGCGTCAATGGGAGTCCCCATAAACTAGATAGTTTACAGTATGCTTTATCTATAGAGATATTTTTACATATTTTAATTGAAAGGCATGTATCAAATCTGCTTACTGAATAAGTAAGACATAGTTTTCGCGAAAGCACTCAGGATTTACATTTCATCCATATTAGAGTTTTACTATAAAAAGTATAAAATTAAGATTAGCTTAAAAATTTAACAGCATTTTAGAAGGTATTTTTAAATTATTTACGCCTTCTACGTAAGTTCTACATAAGAAGACTACTATAACAGTCAAATTTACACTCAAACAGTGCTATAAAATATACTAAAATAAAACATGGATAAGAAAGAAATAAAAAGTCAATAGAAGGTGAGTGCCTAAGCCTTAGTAGGTACTAACTGCTTATCTTGTATCTTATGGACATAATACCCAACCTTGACAATTAACCTAATAAAGACATTTAGGTCACATGTAGTATAGTATTAACTTTTACTATTGTCAAGAAAATAGAAATTATAAATAGACTAGTTGTAACTGCAACTATGTTTGCGTGGACTATAAAATGTAATATCTCGTTTTCATACAGGTAAAGTCCGTTCTCGGAGGAATTTAGAGAAATTCTCTCTTAGTATTCTTCTAGACGGGAGTCTAGGGAACTACGTGCTAAACTTAGGTCTCTATGCCATAACACTAACGCAAGAGTTTTATATATATATAATTTGAATATTTGTGTTAAGTTTAATCTAAATTATTTGTAATTCGTCAAGGAAATGAATTTTCTATAATACTTTTCGGTTTTATTTAATTTTCACAAAAAATATTTTTCTCGTGATCATTTAATGGACCTTTATAAAAATAAAAACAAATAAAATTCGTTCTACAAACGAAAATCATGCATCATAGAATTATTTTCATTTCTCCGCTTTGGTGACAAAATCAGGAATTTAGTTTTGCCTAAGTCGCAATTAGAAAACAGAGTGCCTTAACTCTAGGTTCTCTCCGACTACATTACTAAGCGGAAAAAACATGACACGGCTACATCATTGAATAAAATTTGGTTAAAGAATGACATGAAACCAGCCAAAATGTCGTGCTGTCATTAATAATAAATATCAATGTACACAAAACCACTTAAAATACCAAAGCTACTCGACCTTTACCGAGCTAGGTTTTACGAATACTTAGTGGCAAATGTTACTCAGGCAAACGTTTGACTAACTTAGTTATTGCGGTTGTGGGTTTAATGCAAAAAAACAAATATTGTTCATATTTAATAACAAAAAGAAGAAGCCGTCGTCGTATTATTATACAATAAAAATAATAAGAAGTCCCACAGATCAAATGTTTATTTTGTAGGTGCAGGTAGGTAAATCGGTAGAAATCCATACTTTTATTATAATTGCGAAAATCTGTCTATTACTTTTTCATGGCTAATCTATTGCCCGATTTGGATGGAATTCGGAAAGGAAATAGTTGACAACCCAGGCTTGAAGAAATGTTATTTTAAAAAATATACAATTTTTTTTAATAATTTAATTAGAATTATTAGTATTTTAAAAGTGTTACATGATAAGCCTCTTATTAGGCATTCATAATTAAATATTTGCAAAGTATTATTAATTATTACTATATGCTTTACGTGTTTAGATTTCGTGACCATGAATTAATACTACATTTTTAAATAGTCACTTATCAAAAATACAAATCACTAAAGTAACATGCAATAGAATAAAGATAAAGAAAATATTGAAATAAAGAAAGTATTAAAAAAAGCAGCTTTACGATTTTTAGAGCATAGCAGTAAGAGAGAAGAGTGTCAAGAGACACTTTGTTCAAAATCGAGACATTGCGTGTTGAGTAACTAAACGAAACCACGAGTTTTGTCTCCTTACAAGAGCATAGTCCGTCTGATGAGTAGGAATCAAACCGACAACCAAACATTGGCATTGGCAGTCAGATGCTGTTCCATTGCACCACGTATCCTCAATCACTGATGATGATGGACAATAGTAGGTTTAGCTTTTCTATACGTATTTTAAAAACTGATCGCTGCCTAATTAATGTAATGTAATTAGAACCTAAAACAATTATTTTTAATTCTTTCTGTTTGTCTGTTTTTCACGTGTACGTTTGCTAATCTCAGAAACAGCTTAAAAGATTTAAGTGTACTTTTGACTGTGTTATGGTTTTCTACACTTAACGGTAAGTGTTTATATTATATCAATGGGTTCCTAAATAAAAAAGTTAGAAAAATTTATATTTAGAGAAAATTGGTATAAAATAACTGTTTTACAAAATTAATTGAAACTTCAATTTACGCAGGCGAGCCCGTCAGTCGCTAATATTTAATACAAGTTTTCAATTCTCAACACCAAACAGTAACAAACAATAATAGACAAGCTATGTGCAGTATCGATTATACAAACTCTGTCATCGCTTAAATCAAGGGCATGAAAGCTATGCGTAATAAAACTACTCAAGCGTATATTATGCCGGGTATTTTGTGCCTTGCCCGCAATAGGTAAGGTAAGTCTCTGACTGAAAACGCGGTGGCCGCGGGTTCGACTTATCGTCAGGGAAATATTTGTATTAAGCTTATTTTCGAAAGAATAAAAATAATAAATTTAAAATGTGCAAAATATAGAATAAACTTAATTTTTAATTTACTTTAATAAAATAAATAATAAAATAAAGTTACTCATCAGTTCGTTTGTTGCGCGCATGACATAAGTATTTACTTAAAATCCATCCTACATAATATCTATATATATTACAAAACAAAGTCCGCAAAAGCTGTTTGCATGTGATCGATTTTCTCAAAATCTACTAAACCGATTTTTGCATGGTGTTTGCTAAAACATAGCGCAGTTCTTGAGGAACGATTGTTTTATGTAAATAGACTGAAATGTAACGATTACTGCTAGGTCGCGTTGCTCTAAAAATTTTAGTCTGCTAGGAGTTTTACTCGCGCGCCCAAGTAATCAGCAAGGACACACCTAACGTAATGTACTAGAGAATTGTAGATCTACCAAAACATAATAAAAATCCCACAATGGCATGTCTCTATCTCTTTTACTTAATTACCAATAACTACATTTATGTTCAAAATGTTAATTAAAAATATCACGTTAATATCTTGGCTTTTTTCTTCTGTTCAGTATTGTTTTGTAGATAACGCGGGCGAAACTGCGAGCAGGTCACTCTAGTATGAAAATATAAATGATGAGCGATATGCTTGCGGTGTAGTAAAGAGGTCAAAGAATCAGGTGTTATAACATCTGTCATTTAAATAATTATTGAATATATTGAAAATAGAACCTATATTTTAATATACACATTTCAAATAGAGGCCAGTCGCACCGCAGGGGCACAAAGTATGACTGTAAAAGTAACTGGTTGTGGGTTCCCACTCGAGGAGTGGAAATATATAATATCTCCATTGTCTTTGCTCTGTTGTCGAGGCAAAGCAAGGCGTTAAGTGCCGCCAGTTAGCATCCAATGCCTCCAGAATTTGACGGTTAGTGGGAAACGGAGAGTTTTAAAAATAAATTCCCTCTACCCTTACCCTGATATGTGCGGGATACAGCGTGAAGTTAAAATTAATGAAATATACCTGACTGTAAACGAACTCCTATTCTATCTACTCTACTTTACCCTACTCCTATTTTATAAACCTCGACATAGTTTTCGGTTTATAATTTTTTCTTGAAAACCGCCCTAGAAGAAAGACTTTTGAAAAGCTTGATTAGAAGAATGTACATAAAGTTCTTTATCACAAACTTCATTATCACATGCTAACGTATTTATTTACTTTAATAACTAATTAAAAAAAAACAAAACAGCTTAACTAACTAAAAAGAATTTAAGACGGTTTTTAACAAGGATGTAGAGGCGTAACAAGACAAAGCGCAGCGTTGAGTTCCGCCACTCAACACGCAACGTCTCAATTTGGGGCAGAAATTGCACAACAGAGTGTCTTGACACCTGTGCAATAATTCAATTCCTCGAGTGGGAATCGAACCCACAATCACTCGCGTTTACAGTCACACTTTGTGATCACAAGCCACGACTGGCCTCTGTGACATTATAAATCCTTAATTACTCTTGTCTTTTTTGTCATCATCATTTTTAGCTTAACAATTTCATTAAATCTACCAATACGTAACTATCTGTCGATTACTCACGAATCTTATCAGTTATGCCAAGCCCACACAAGCTTTACCTCATTATCTATGTATTTTGAAATCGTCAGAAATTTTGCAGTAAAAATATTAAATAAATAATTACATACGTATACGTATTTACACCTTTTTAATTCTCCTTATTAAATTTAGATAATATACAAAGCATACAAGAAACCAGCCGCTTCGCCCGCGTAACTTCACAAGTACATTTACATTTTTCTTACTAATTTTCTTACTAATTTTCATCCCCATAGGAGTATGAAACCATTTCTGGATTTCAGGAGAATTGAATCCATTCGACGAATTCACTCATCGCTCGAAATTTCGTTTACAATTTCAGCCCTCTGAGGGAAGATTATTGAAAAAATGTATCGTCCATGTTTGACCCTCCCAGGGTCTTCTATTCTATTTAATTAATTTATTCTGAATTTCATTCAAATGTGGCCAGTATGCCCGTGAAAGTGTGATAGACGGTGTGATACTTACTAGTATTAACTAGTAAGTAAAATTCGTTCTTAAAATATGAAACTGCAGTAGATGAGTTCCGGTAGTAATTGTTATCATTTAACTTCCAATGACATTCGATTGTACATTTCGTTCAAATGTGGGTACATATTACGTTTAAGAAGACGCCGTACCATATAAGGTTTGCCCTTCAAGTATTAATATAATCATTATTATAAAAGAACAGGTGGGAAAATTGGCATTAGGATACATTATTTAGTAGTATCTAGTAGCGCTATGCTGACGATACCACCATGTTTGCGACCAGTATAAGGAACATGGAAGATCTATTACGGAGAATGGAACAAGTCAATCTCGATTTTGGCCTGAATATTAAACTCAGTAGGACAAATGTTATGATTGTCGACCGTGCCAATAATAACTCGCCAGAGGTCTCAATAATCACGGGTTGTAATGTCGTGCAATCGTACGTCTATCAAGGCGTGCCAACCGTGAAGAATGGCGTTGGATCGTGAGGCGCGCCACTCACACTTAACTGACGACCACGACCACTCTGTCAAGAGTGTAACGACGAAGAAGAAGAAGTAGTTAATACTTATATATGGAAGGAAGAACTGATTGTTTTTGAATATCAATTCATCATCTTTTTCTCCACAAAAAACTATAGTCAGATAGAATTTCATATCTAGAGTAGCGGAACTTAACGCCACTATTTTCACCAGTGGGTAAAAATAACAATAATTTAAAAGTAATAATTCCTCGAGTGGGAATCGAATTCAAAACCAACCGCTAATACAGTCAGACACTATCTTATTGCGCCATGATACCCTAAAGGAATTTGAAATTATAGCAAATATTATGGGTAGTAAATCTACTTTCGAGGCATATTACAATTTATTCTGTATTCGTAATGAACAACGGAATATCTTGACACTAGGATCTCTCTGACTATCGGATTATACAGCAAAAAGCGTGAAGCTGCTTTTATCGTTTACTTGATATTGAAATAAATACATGTAGTAATACTTTGCTATGCTATGCGCGCATTTAGGCAACTTGTCAACGTTAAATTGCTAAAAACTAGTCTAAAAGTTTCCGAGTTAGAAACCCCAGGAGTTTAGTTACTTCAACTATAAAAATAGAACACAGTAACAATGGAAATTACATACAAGGATGGATCTCGAAGACGACTCGTCGTATCTTAGCATTTTCGCCCTTATATGCGTAATTTAAATGCAAATAAATAATTATTAGCTTATGATGAAGCTTATGAAAAAAATATGATTTTTAGCTACGTTGTAAAAGAATATTAACTTCGAGAAGAGAATTATATCAGTTTTATCTTAATAAGATACTAAAAATGCATTAAGTATATCAAAATAGCTTCCCGTTTTTTCCTACGTAGTGAAATATATAGTGACACGTAAACGGTGAACGTAGTGTCAAAACACTCCGCTCTCTATTTTCCGCCCAGTATCGACACTCCACGAGTTTAGTGTCAAAAAGAGTAAGAAATTAAAAAAATAATAAATTATTTTCTCGTAGTAGGAAAAGACCCTGCAACCATAGTGATTACTGTCCCACTGCGTCACGACGACTATATTAATTAATTTCAATAAAAAACACAATTTGTTCAAAACTTTCCTCGAGATACGTAAATTGCGACATATCCACCCTCATCCATGCATGTCTTTCACTGCAATAGTTCAAAAATCGTAACAAGCAATATACAATAGTTAAGTTAATAGTTATAGAAGTAACAGTCCGTAACGTATGGATTGCAAAAGATGCACGCGAATTTTAAATTATATAACCATGTAAGAACGCTCTAAAAACCTACTCTTTAAATCAAGTTTGCTTAATTAAAAATTTAAAAAAGCTATTTTTCTACCACATAGCAGAGTAGTCAGAGAGAAACTATCGTCAAGACACTCCGTTCTCCACTTTCCACCTGAATTCGAGACATTGCGTATTGAGTTTCACGTTACATATTATTTTAAATACCAAAGCAGAGAAATAAGAATAATTTAAATACAATAATTTTTCCAAGTATGAATGGTACATACAACCAATAGTTTATACACATCCTACGAAGCCAAAGTGGGCTTAAATCTTAAAAAAAAAACTACTATAAAATTAGTCCTATGGATATTATATTAACAATTGTTACTCTATTACGTAAAAACTACTAAATAGATTTTAATGAAACTTTACAATAACATAGCTTATACATCAGAACAAAACAAAGGCTACAATTTATAAAGATAGTGTTTAAATTATCTAATATATGAAGTAAGTAGGCTCCTTTGATATTACAGTTATAACTTCATTTCCATAAGACCCAGACGAAGTTGCGGGTATTGCTAGTTAGGATATAATGCGGCAAAGCGATCGACAAATCGACTCGACACGACGCGCCAGGATAATGTGACCTATATAAAATTCTATATATAACACGTCGAGGCAGTCGTCACGCAGTGGGACCGCGTCTGAGAGTAAGCGTAATGGTTGTGGATTCGATTCTCACTCGGAGAAATAATTGTTTATTTTTTTGAACCTTTTTAAAGCGTTATATGTAAACATACATATATAAACATAGTAAATTGAAAAATATTTTTAAAAAACGTATAAAAATTTGAACGCGGCGGCATTCGAACTCGCGCAAGTCTAACGTTCTACATTCGTCTGCTTCAACAAAAAAATATAGGTGTCCTAAAAAAAAATGTTTACAAATTTTCTAAATGCGTGAATTATATACACTAAGTAAAAATGTTAAAAATTATTAGTGATTAATTGATATTTTTATTTCTGCGTTCTGCTACCTAATCGAGTAGTTGTGTTCGATTTCTAACCGAAAGTGGAGAACGGAGTGTCTTGACACTGGGTTCTCTCAGACTATCCTGCTAAAAAGTGTAAAAAAAATATAGCACATTACAATACTGACCTGACATTAGCGAGCCTCGTTGCAATCTCCTCCCAGCTCTGCTCAAGCATTTCACCGTCTGGATCGATTAGTTTCACACCATTGTCTGGCTCCAAGTTATGGGAAGCTGTTATCATCATTCCTATTGTGCGACCTAGAGATTGTTATAAATATATTAGTATATAAAAATACCAATCACAGAATCCCTAATGCAATATACTTCTATACTTTCCATCAAAATCAAAACATTTCATGTTGTGAACGCAAAATAACAAGAATGCCGCTTTTTGTCTTTGGTAACAGAGCGGAAAAATGAATCTAATTTGAATATAATAGTTTCTCCTACTAGGAATCGAACCCACAACCATCGCAATTAGGCCATATATTATGGAAAATCCTTCCGTTATTAAAAGATTAACAGACAACGCATAGACGCAACTAGACTAGAAGGTGAAGTTAACGTGTAGATTTCTAGAAGAGTATAAAAAGAAGCTAAAAGAAATGGATTTCGACGAAATTCTTAGAGGAAAAATAAAAATATAATAAGTAAAAACAAAATTTTTATGAGTAGGAACTAATTTTTACATTTTACAGTCGAAAATAGAAGGGTTAGGAATGGGAGAGTCATAAAAATGACCAAAACGAAGTTACGGGAAACGAGTCGTACCTATAAAATACCTAATACAGAAACTAGTTTAATAAGCACAAAAGTAGACATAAATATGTTTAGAGAAAAGGTCACCCGTGGACAAGTTCTTCAAGGTCTAGGCCTGACCTACCTTGTGAACGATTTATAGAAAAATATTAAAGTACTAAGAAATTTTTATCGTAAATAACCATTTATTTAATAAGACAGTTTTAAAACTTCGTAAGTTGCAAGATTTATATAATATTTATGAAATTATTATAAACTTATATTTCAATCTAGTGCCGGCAACTAGTTTCGCGGTTTCACCTGCGTTAATTAAAGTTTCAGCCAGCAACAATACAGCAGTTTTGTCGGAAAAAAAAAATAAATTGCAATAGCTTACTTACTAAAGTACAAAGGTAAAAATTACATTTAAATCGGTCAAGCCTTTTCTTAACCACAAGCGTAAACACAAGGAAATTTCAAAATTAATATTTTGGGTTCTGTTTCATTGATAAACGCTACAATAATATTATATATTACATATATATATTGCCTAATGTATGACAACAATGAAGTTATTTTAAAATTATATTTAGGAAGAGCAACTACTGAATTTCTCGCCGGTTGTTCTCAGCAAAACTGCCTTCCGAGCCGGTAGTAGCTTCCGATAGGACTGACAATACTAACATTTTAATATCAATTTACGATTGTTTTGTATAAAGAATATTTTGATTAATTAAAAAAAATATGTTTACGATTTCATATATAATCATATCTGCATACAATGAGCACTATACGTTCAACGTACATACATATATGCAGTAATTAATCATCAAAAGCACTAGCTTTTACAGTTTATATAGCTATTAGTAGCAAAGGGCGTGTCATATCGGCAAGGTCGCAGGTTCGGACCCGCCTTAATGGCCTATTGACGTAACGATTCATGAAAAATTCTGCATTTCTCTTCCTGGAAATGGCTTAATGTACTTTTTTATATGTGTTTAGTTTTTTTATACAAACAAGTATTTGTATGTAGGGAATGAGTAAAATGCTGCTGTAAAATATTTAATTTAATATAAAAATGTAGTGTTGAAATTATTTTTTTATTTAAAAACTCCCTAAATATTATGATTATTAAAATACCCAATCAGATAATTTTGCTATAAGAAGATGCTGTGACATCAGCAGATAATTTATGATAATTCTACCTTCACTTTTTTGATATTTGACGTAATCGACATAAGTTTTTTTTTAGTTTCACGCTGTATCCAGTACACAACAAGGTATGCAGAGGGAACCTAGTGTAATGACACTCCGTTCCCCATTTTCTACCGCCTTTTGGAAGCATTGCTTGTTAAGTGGCAGAACTTAACCCTGCGCTTTGTCTCGATGCCAATGCAAAGAAAATGAAAATATTCAATATTTCCACTCCTCTAGTGGGAATCGAACCCACAACCAGTCGTTTACAGTCACACGTTTGTGCCACTGCGCCACGACTGGCCCCTAAGAAATTAACGGAATTATTTTTAAGAAAGTATTTAAAAAATCTTACCATTTTTACAACGAGACCGGATTACTGCCAGAAGACCCATACGGTACACGACATGTTCGAGAAGACTGGCTCTATTGACAAAAATAAAAAATATATAGATCAGGCATTTTCATACAGGATTATAAATTAGAATATATTAGTTTTTAAATGTTTTTTCCATAATTTAAGTATTTCTTTAATTAAATGAAATTATAAAAGTAAAATAAAATTGTTTTTAAATTAAATTATATTATTTGCATTAATCCGCTCTGCGGCGGTTAAAATGCGGCGTTGGTTTCCACCACGCACGCAATGCCAGAGACATTAAGGCGGAAAATCGAGAACTCAGATTTGACACTAAAATTAAAACTTATAACTAAATGCATATGCTTACACTGTATTTAAACCAAAGAAACAAATTACAATTATTGTTTTAGATTTTAAAACATTAAACAAAAAAAATAAATCAAACAAAAAAAAAAAGAAAAATGTCCCCGGCAATATTGTCCGTGCAAAAGTAGCCATCAGTTACATATATGTATATGTTATGTATATTTTAGTAGTTGATTTTTAGCTGCAGTTGGCATATATTTACAAGTTCATGTCTGTCTCTTACATTTTTTCTGTCGGGATTTTTCCTAAGTATTATAAGGAATAACCTAGACTACTTTTATTTTAAAATTATAACTTTTTTGTTTATCTAGAATGCAAATGTAATATATCAATTATCATTATATCAATATTAATCTAAACCATCAAACAATATTAGCTATCATATTGCTAATCTTTTACAATGAAATGTTGATAATGACATTAAAGTGCGGTCTAATTAGCCCAAGTGATTACAGAACTAGTCGTAGTAAAATATAGTTTAAAATTAAGAATAGCAATAAAATGAATACTTTCAGTTTTGTTAGGTATGTAATATATTTCAGGTATTAAGATCAAATGGCACTGTTTGTGTGAAGTTTTTTATTTGCTGCTAAAGTAACAATTTCAGTTATTAGACATATGATATATAATTTAAAAATCGATTATATATAATCAATACAAGGGAAGCCAAGTTAGACATTAAGTAATGGCATTCATTTTCATATTCAAAATTCAGAATAGTAAATTTTAAATCTTATTAAACTACTTAAATAATAAAATGACTCCTAGATAACAGGTAAGTAGTCTATTCTGGTTACGATACCCGCATTACCATAAATACAATTCCAGATAAATAAAAGAGGAGTTCCTATGAACTCAAATAACTTAAGTGCTTGGCGGTATGCCAACATGTATTAGACATGCTAACAAGAGCAAATTGCAATTGTGTATTACACTATCCTACATTTTCTCTTACATCATTGCAATGCACAATAAAATTGCCATTTTGCCCAATAATTTTGTTATCTAACAAGAATATAGCTCATTAGGTGAGTGTTAAAAATGTATATTTGCTCAATAGATTAAATATATTTTTAATGAATATTGAGTCATATAAACCAGCATATAAAGTACTTAGTAAGCAGCATTCTTTAATTTATTCAATGTCAGCCACAATTATGCTAACGATATGTTTTTGTAATCATTTTTTTACCATAACATTGATGTTTGAGGTTTAATAGTCTCATATGGTAACGTAAAAGAACATCTAAGCATTTGTTTTGATATCATAAGTCATTGACCATAATATTACTCACTTCCTGCTATAAATTACACTATAAGTGACTCACAAACTATCCGATTCAATGATCGTAAAAGGATAATAGCATCCTTTGCAAAATTTGCTTACGTGACACTTGAAATAGATAATACTACCATATTTTAGGCTAATTTTATTTTTTCTTTCACGGCAAGGCAGTTTAGAAATAGGAAAACCCTTCATTGATTAGTTATTAATATATAATAGGGGTATACTCACTTAGTCCGGAATCCGGCAGTGCCGTATTGTATGAAAACGTCGGTAGTTTTCGGATGCATTTCTCTGGCGAACGCGTACACGACTCGAAGGCTACTCGGCGGCATTGTGGCTGTGAAATTATTTTATAAGGCCGCGTATCGTTCAGTTACAATCACTTGAAATCAACAAACCAGATTTCCACATTCCCGCTATGACAGCGGCGAGTTATGACTGTCTTAATGTCACACAATCATTGGGTGAAAGGCTAGGCGGCCAATTTAAAAATACATATATATTTGATCGTGTTGTGTTTTCGTTATACAACTTTAAGTATAGTAATGTCTATTCTTTTTTGTTGGATAATATCTACCTTTTTTGACATTTGAGTCAGTTGTATTTAGCGTTTTAGCTATTGCGCGCTAGATGTCGCTAAGAAATAACAAGTCACTTTTTCTAACAGACAATAGATGGCAGTAGTAAAGTATATAGTAGAAAAGATAGGTAAAAATAACGTTATTTTCATTACTAAAGTTACTTTAAATAAGACTATTTCTTAGTGCCATTTTTTTTATTTACATTTCAAATACTTTATAAATATTATATTGTCTATAATATCATAAATTAAATACCTACTTATAAAATATTACTATGGTGACAGTTGTACACTTCGACTGTATACGATTTGGTAGCAGGTTCGAGTTATAGGTACTCAAATATAAAACAAATATATTTATTTTGAAAAGTACGCTATCCTGCCTATTAACTCATGATAACTCTTAAAGGAGTGGAAAGTAGATGCGTAATAGAAAATATTATTTAGTTGGATACCACCTTAGACATTTATCAATTAAAATACCTTTACAAAGTTCAGGTAGGTATATAGATCAGGTAAGTTTAAGTCATCAAAATATATTATTAATTTTAATATGATTATATCTTTCTATCTATGTACCTACCTCTTTTTAATTTTAAGGGATTCTTACAGTACTACTTTCTACAAGGGAATTACATAACTACATCTATTTTATTTCTTTGACACAAAAATTTCATCAATAAGAATTCCTATTAAAGAATTCTTTACTTCAGTTTTAAGCTTAATTCATATTTTTTTAAATATCCGATAAACAAGGTGAAGTAAGTGATGTCTGCAATAATTTCCTTCAGTAATACCGGGCAAACTTTTATAGTTATTATTTTTATTAATATAAGGTCTTTACCAGCGGCGTAACAATAGGGTGGCAAAACGGCAAAATGCCACGGGCCCCGAGCCAAAAGGGGCCCCCTGGTCAGAGAGGGCCGCGAACACAGAAGGATCCTAATTCTTTATATTGGAGGAGGAGAGAAAGAAGGGAGGGCCCCATCCGGCGAATTTGCCACGGGCCTCAAACGGTATAGTTACGCCACTGGTCTTTACGTTACAACGTAGCTTTTCTACGTAGCCATTAATATTTATTAAACAAATTAAATTAATATTGTTTACCATGATTTACAATTTGGGGCCAGTCGCGGCGCAGTGGCACAAAGTGTGACTGTAACACGACTGATTGTGGGTTCGATTCCCGCTCGGGAAGTGTAAATATTTAATATTTCCATTTTCTTCGCCCTGGTGTCGAGGCAGAGCGCGGCGGTTTTGCCAATTAACGCAATTAATGCAATGCCTCCGACTTCGGCAGAAAGTGAGGAACGGAGTGTCTTAACATTAGCTTCCCTCTTCCCACCCTGCTGTGTGCGGTATACAGCGTGAAACAAAAAAAGTTTTTGAATTACCAGAAATAAAATTTTAAGGCCTTTAACTTAAAATTTGTGGACTTTCATATAAACTGCCCGAATTTCACCCTCTTAGGGGTTGAATTTCCAAAAACATTTTCTTAGTGAGCGTCTATGCTATAATATACTCGTACATGTACACACCAAAAATCATGCGTCTAAGTGCAATAGTTTTGGATCAGTATTATTACGAATCTCTTGCATGGGAGGATAGAAGAGTTTGGTTTTTAGACTTTTTCATCGCTTTTTTCCGCATAGCACGGTAGCCAGGGAGAACCTAATGTCAAGAAACTCCGTCCTCCACCTTCCCCCGAAATTGAGACATTGCGTATAAAGTGGCGGTACTCAACAACACGACGCGTTTTGTCTCGGTGCCTACCAGAGAGTAGAAAATAAAATACTAAATAATTATTCCCCCAATGGGAATCGAACTCTTAAACACTGTTTACGAGTACATCTCGACGCTGTACAACTGCTCCGTGACAGCCTCGAATATCTAATAATTATCTTCATTCAATAAATAGAATTAATTAATGAAAACTCATAGATACAAATTTTAAATAATCTTTTTTCTGTCAACAACACTTAGTTCAATGTACACATAATAAATCAGCTTCACTACATTTGCACCAGTTATACGCGCTCGAGTGACCGCCGCCAACTAATTACTAATTAGAAGAACTAAAATAAATGTCCCCTAATTTGATCCGAGCAATAATTAAAGGTTGAAAACCTTGTGATGGCGGATGAATTAATATTTATTACATTCGAGTTGTGACAGATGTTTTAAGACTGACTTTGTAAACGAGAAATGTAAGATATTTGTGTTTGTTTGTTGTGTTATTATACTTACACTATTAATTTATAGGTATATCTAGCCGATTAAATATTACAGAGAACGTATTATGGAAATTTTCTTTCTCCTAAATATAAAATATTCTAAAAGTTTATTATTATTATTTTCTTATTGTATAAGGGAGGCAAACGGACAGGAGGACCATCTGATGGTAAGTGGCTACCTTCGCCCATGGACATCCGCAACGTCAGAAGAGTTGTAGATGCGTTGACGACCTTGAGGGCGAAGGAGGAAGGATGAGGATGGAGGGAATAGGGAGAACTGGCTTATATGTCATCGAACCAGAATACATCATCAGATGTTTGGCGGTTCGTCTGATATGATAGTGGTCGCGAGGAATTGTATTCTTAACCCGAGACGGGTTAAGCCATCCCGCCGGGTTAATCCACGGGTATTAACTTTTAAGTATCGTTTAAAGTATCACTTCCTTATATTTTAAGATGATAGTCTTTGTCACTTTCCGCGCATTTTTGTCACTTCCATTTCGGATATATACGGTGCTCACATAAATTCAGCTTCACGCTTTATTCGGCAAAGCAGAGTAGGCAGACCTAAACACTCCATTTTAGGTTTGCCGGTTTCGAGAGTGACGGATCTCAATACCGTTGTAAAACAAATAAAATATATAGTTCAATTATACTTTTTTCTCTATAACAGTTTCATATATAAAGAGTATATCTATAAATAAATGTTATATCATTTATTATTTAAATAAATGCGTATACTTATATCGCATATGAATGTTATGTTTGTAGTTAGAGTAATTGCCGCTCAGTATGAGCTCTAACTGGAAGAGATGGAGATAACGATGAACGTCTGCGAGTCGGTTGCCAACTTTCAGGAATACTAGCACTATATACATATTTATGATAAAAATATAACTGATCGCTCTCTGGACATGGAAGACATTTGAGAATAATTCTTATTGGGGGATTTATCAATGCATAAAACGCAAAGCTATTTAATTTTTTCTGTTGGTCTGTCCATTTGTGCACGCTAATATCGGTATCAGATTAACCATTTTAAATGCAGCTCTGACTCTAGTAGTCAGAACTGCATTTACCGAAATACCTACAATTATTTTTGTGCAACAAAATTACAGTAAAATAACTATTTTATTAAACTGATTAAAGCATCGGCAGGTAGATTTACGCAGGCGAAGCCGCGAGCGATTTATTATTATAGCCAGTTTAATTTGATTCCTATTGGATGGAATAAGGTATGCAACGTGAATAGTAGGTATATAGTATAGCCGCTAAAAGTAAGGTACAAATGTTGACACATGTTTTAAGATGGAATTATAAGTATTATCTTTTCTCGTATCTCTATCTTCTTCCATTCCGTTTATACTTTTCACAAAGTATTACTACGTAAAGCACTTTCCAGCCTGTTTTTTTGTTTTATCAAGTAGTCAGAGGGGAAAACTTCAAAAGTGCTTACGAAAATCTATTTGAAGATATTTTGAATTTGAATTGAGAATTTGAACCTAATGTAGACACTTCTTTTTCCACTTTCCGCCCAAAATCAAGACATTGCATATAAAGTTACTGTTCACTACCAAATATGACGCATTATGAAGAAATGTGACAATAAAACATATTTTCTGCCGACAGTACGTGGATCTGTTTCCGTCTAACTAAGTGCATACCAGTGCTCAATCAAAGTGCATAGTTTAGCGACTATCGCACATCAAGCGGCAGCGATGCATGCTCGCTGATTTACGACGACGTTAACGTTACAACTTATGAACGTACATATGTACCTATTGTATATAGAATACGTTAAGTGTGTTTGTATGGAATATTATGGATATCATTGTACTTTATAAGCAACACGACGGTTTATGCGCGCTGATTTCGAATGCGGGGGGAGTGAGATGTAAAGTGGGGAACGCCATCGTATTCTATTCGTTTGACAGGCTGTTTGGTAATCTTTCCCCCCCTCTGCCCTCACGCTCTAGAGTGTGTCTGTACATATGATCAGTTGGTGTAGTAGGTACACTAAGGCCCCGGAGCTGAGGAAGCCCTCAGCTTTGTAAAGAGAGGAGAATAAGGAACCAGAAGAAAAAATTTAAATGTATTATAAATCAGCACTAACAGAGATTATTTTCCCTATGCGCCGGAGCCCTTGTCCATCTAACTACGTCACTGCTTATGACTTGTAGTTGATTTGGTTTGTTTGTTTATATAACTAACGCAGTGTTAATAAAAATGCCAAAAGTAAACTATTAAACCGGCACTCCAGAAATATGGTTTATGGTGACATTAAGAAAAGAGAAAGAAAGTGGTGAACGGAGTATCTTAACACTAGATTCTCTCTGCCTACCCTGTGTGCGGGATACAGCGTGAAGCTTAAAAAAAAAGAAAATAGAAGAATAAAGTTTTTTGACACTATGTTCTTACTGACTACCTCGTATACAAAAAAGCGTGAAGCTGAAAAGAAGTATATTCAATAAAGATTTAAAATATAATTTAGTAATCTAATAAAAACACTATTAATCAGATATCAACTGACCAAGTACCAACCTGTTATTCGTCTAGCATTAGCCCTCGTTACGACATAACCTAAAGTTTTTCTCAACCACTAGAGATACAAGCAAAAAAGTTAATAAACAAACCAAACCACAAAAACGCGGAGCGTAATATAATTAATATGATATCCCTTTTTATATGCTACTAGTTTTTCTACCTGACTATGCTTTATTGAAGAACTATTTTTTTTATAATCTTACACCTTACTTACCCCACTTACTCCATAAGGTCCTAGGTTCGATATTTTGTTATGAAATTCTTACAAAAACAGCATCCGAAACCAAAATAATTTACATTTTTCGAAAAAAAAAAAACATTTTTACATATTAAAACGCAGCGAGATTCGTAGTCACACCTCAAAATATTATACATTTTCTAAAAATGTTTTCCACTTTTACTGTTTTACACTTAATATTAAAAAATAATGATTGTAAAGCAAAAACGGTAAAGATAAACGATATATGGGTTACCTATGTTTATATACCTAGTTACCTATGTACCTACGTAGTAGGTATGTTTTTATTATAGGCTGTTTGAAATTATGTAGGTAATCACTTTAAAATTTTAAAGTGTTATTTGTACATATAAGAAATTATTAAAGACATTTCATATCTCTTCTAAAACATGCTAACAACAAAAATAAGTTTTTAGTTTAGTTGTAGTAAAATTTTAGTTTAGTTATATTTTAGTTTAGTTGTAATAAAATAAATTGTAAAAACAATAATTTCTATGAGGCGCAGGTTCAAATCCCGCTACGTTCAAATTTTTAATAGTTTTCTATGAATGTCTTATATGTAATCAAACGAAATCGATACAAGAACAATTTATTAATGTCAAAACCAATATTTTAGAAATAAAAACGAGACATAATACCTATTCATATTAAGCAAATTATTAGAGAATACTCTAAAAATATAAAAATAATTAGTATGAGTTTAGAATTACAGACAAACGATATAATTTATATGCATAGGCCCAGTGGGCTGGCTCCATTAATGATAGCGTAGCGCACATGCACTGATATCATACGAAATTGTGGATAATATCATTGCAGTAATAGGTTTCTAGTATGTTTCCACTGTACTCTGATTAAATGTAACGATGTTGTGTCTAATTAAAATACAGTAAATAAAATGAAAGTAAAAGTGATTTTAATATTTAAATAATAATTTATATATTTAAATAAGTACGAAATAGTGCTTTTTTATTGCTAGAATAGTTATGAAAAAAAGTACATTAATACAATGTATTAAAAAGCTTTCTTTTAAAAGGAGTAGAATTTTATCTTTTTAACTTTATTGGTTACTAGCGACCCGTTCGTGATTTGCACCTTTATCCCCTATTCGAGCCCTTTTAAGATTCTCTGAACTTTTGAACTTTAATCATAATAAAATATGCACCTATAGCCTACAGCACTGCTAAATAGTGCAGCTTTTTAATTGTGAAAGAATTTTCATGATCGGTTTAGTACTTCCGAAGACTCCTCCTACTCCTACATACAAAGTTACACAAAGTTCGTGTTGTTATTTGAAACGTCTATGATTTGAATTATGTCACTTTGTACAAAAGTGTATACCAAACATAATAGGTACGTCCCATATATTATGATAATTAAAATTTTACAGTGTGACGCTAAAAAATGTTTTTTGTGTACATATGTACATGTATTGCGGAAGCTTGTTTTTGGAGAGGGAACCTCGTGTTAAGACGCTCCGTTCCCCACTTTCCGCCGAATTCGGAGGCATTGTGTGTTAACTTAACTCCGCACTTTGCCTCGACACCAGAGCGAAGAAAATGGAAATATTAAATATTTCCACTCCTCAAATGTCACCCATAACCAGTCGTTTTGTAGTCACGCTTTGTGCCTTTGCGCCACGATTGGTCCTATTATTTTCCATCACATCCCTGTTTTACCATCACATATTAATATTAACTTACCAATGTTATTCTTGTCCTTCATAGCACGGTACTCAGGGAGAACCTGGAGTCAAGGCTCTCCTCTGAGTTTTGACTCAAGACATCAAGCTCTTCGCACGAAATCAAGACATTACGTGTTAATTGCGTTGCGCATACCGGGGTAGTCAATGAAGACTTAGTGTGAAGACACTCCACCCTCCTTATAGATTAATTAAATTAAAAAAATTCGCGTACACTTTTGTCTAATACGTATAATGGAAAACAATCATTAATGGAATTATTTGATGATTGCGACCACTTTCATTAGACCTACCGTGCTTTTCAATGAAAATTTTACCAAATTTCCTATCCAGTTCTTATAAACTCTATTACAATTTACTAAAGCATATTTTCGCATGAATTTTTTAAAATTAACTTTGTAATATCAGTATAAAGGGAGTTTCAATATAAGTTTGTGGGTCTATACATTTGGTGGGAAATATTAAGTCATTTAGTCATATGCTAGTTTAGCTATTATGTATCTATTAGTAGTTTTGAAATATAAATTCGACTCGGTGGTGCTTTGTTCCTATTTCGTTAGTGCCTATTGGGATTGGAAGCGATTATTTCAATCAATAAAATTGAATGTATCTATTTTAAACGATAGACTGGGCATATTTAAATTATCTGCATACTAGCTGTGCCCGCGAATTGGTCTGCTTTAAATTTAACAAAAAAATGATAATTCTAAAATAAGAGTTAGACACTTACTTTTTATTACATCGTCAAATTCGGTCCAGCCGTTTCAAAGATTAGCCAAAACAAACGGAGGGATAGACGAAAATTGTAAAAAAGTTATTTTAGATACATATAGGTACCTTGTATACTTTTAGTAAAAAAGCAGTTATTTTAATATTACAAACAGACACTACAATTTATTTATTATATGGATGTATGTCAGAGAGCGCTGGTCTATTCTAACACTAGTTGCTTAATAACTTTATTTTATTTTGATAATTGATATTTAGATTGATATTTTGGAGTAGGTAAAATGTAATACTTTGTTAAGTTTCATTTTTAAAATCAAGCACGTATATATAAATCTTAAAATTGTCATTATTATGTAATAAAAATGAATATAACGTAATTTTATATTTATTAAATGTATTGATCTCTAAAAATTAAATTTAATTCAATGTAGGCGACATTATTACCTACACTTAGGTATCTGCCATATTATTTTATCCTTAGACATAAATCATAATGAGACCATGGTGGCGCAGTGGAACATGATCTGACTGTAAACTCGATTGTTTATTGGTTCGATTCCCACTCAGAGTAATGATTTTATTACAATTGTATTTATTCCGCCGTTAAACGAAGCGTCTTGTTCACACTAAGTTCTTTCTGACAATTCCTCCAGACGGAAAAGCGTCATACAAACTATCTAGTTTATTATCTACAATTTGGGAGGTAAATCCAAACAATATAATTATTCAATGATATTCTCTTCCTCATCCTGGTCTTGTATGAAGTTATAATGAAATAACTGAAAAAGAAACTGGAAAGAAATACTTAAAATTATTTTCAAATTCTGGAATAGGTCCCTTAGGAGGTTTCTTAGGAGAAAAGCGCGGCGTTGAGTTCCGCGCGTAGCACGGTAGTCATAGAGAACCTAGTGTTAAGACACTTCGTTCTCCACTTTGCACCTGAATTGGAGACATTGCACGTTGAGTAGTGGAAGAAAACACCGCAATTTATCTTACCAGAGAGAAGAAACAAAAATTGAAATAATCGAATGGAAATCGAACCCACTACCAAAAAAGCTTTTGCAGTTAAAAACTCTCCCATTGTACAACGATAATCTTATTAAATTTTCGTTTAAACTTTTATAATATTTTGCAATAAAATAAATAAATAACAAGGCAAGCTATCTCTCTGATAGATACGCTACGGTTAGTTAAGGATTTAGCTACGTCTAGCTTCACATGTCATCACCGAGCCCTGGGATTCAAAATACCACCCACAGTTTTCTCACATCCGAACAACTCACAGTTATAATGAAAGCCTCTACTAAAGTCATATTTAGTACAGTCGATCCCATATTTCTATACGTATTATTCACAATATACGTAAGTATAATACTGACATTTTATATTTTTTATTTTTTTTCCTCTTTAGAAAGCAACAAAACAGATGTAATAAAAAAAAATTGGAAAGCAGGTGAAAATAAAAATTTAGATGTATCATGTCATATTTATGAGAATTACGTAAAATATGGCGTAAAAGCTGTCAATAGATTAGTATCATTAAAATAAAGATCCTGATGATTTTCTTGCCCCCGAAAGTCGTAAATGAAATAGAAGGGAGTGACTTTATATTAAATGTTTTCTGTCCATATTTAACGAAAGGTCATGTGGTGCGCATGTAGTGCGCTAAGCTCAGCAAAACTAAACTTTTAAGGTTTTTTTATTAATACAACATCAGTTTTTTATTAAAATGAAACAGATTTATAACGATTGTCAATTGAAACTAACAAGAGAGTGACTCAATAACTATCCGTTAAATGCAAAAGGTAACATCCATACTTATATTATAAATGCGAAAGTCTGTGTGTTTGTCTGTCACGCTTTCACGGCTAATCTACCGGTCTGATTTGGATGAAATTTAGAATGAAAGTAGTAAATGTAACTGGGTCTAACATAGGCTACTTATTTTTCCAAAAATCAACCTCTAAAGGGTTGAAATAGGGGATGAAAGTTTGTATGAAAAATCTAACCCGCTTGACCAATTGTAATGAAATTTGGCATAAATATAGTTGATTATGTAAGGTTAAACATAGACTACTTTATTTTTTAAAAATGCGCCCCCGAAAGTTGCTATATAACGGAATAGATAACGCGGCGAAGCCGCGAGCGGGCCGTTAGTATAATATACATTATTACGCTAAAAACAGAATTAGAAATCGATTTTTAATTAAAAGAAAATATTTTAAGAAAAACACACATCGACTTTGGCAGTCATATTTTTATGTTAAATTATACAAGTTAACATAAAAATAAATAAATATAAAGTTAAATTAGCTTATTATTTATAAAAATCTGGCGCTTACTGTACACACGTAATGTTAGTATCACATCACGATCACAATGCTTCGCGGTGGTCCCTAACTGAACATTAAGCTTACCACGAACTGAACATCCTATAGAATTTTGGCAATAAAATACAAAATTACCACCATTTAGTAGGTTCATCATTCAATTTATGCCTACAACATGTACCTACATAGGTATGTGTATTATTTGAACTCTCTCGTGTACTGTTACGTAAATGTATACCGAGTTTATTCTTGCTTTTGCGTTTAAGGGTAGACTTGTAATGAGTATAAATTCTATATTATTCCATACTATAGAATTGAAAGTCGTTAGAGCGCAGACTTTGAATCGTAATAATTTAAAGAAAAACATAGTTTTTTAATTATTAGTTTTAAATTTGCTAGTTTTTTTTAGACATAAGCTATGTATGAGAAAGCCTAGTTAATATTTCAGCCATCGTGACACAGTGTGGACACCCTGGCTTAAGGGAATTATGATTTTTAAATTCTCTTATTATTTAATTGTGACATAAATTAGAAAATCGTAGGTATAGAAAGCGCAAGTTCTACATATATATGTATATAATGCGATAATTTTACTGATACCTTTTTCATACATTGATATTAGTTGAAAAAATGCAATCAGATGTGTTGGTACGCCATTGGTAGACTCTACCTTTTTCTCTGTCTACATGTCATTTACTACATTCTACTGTAAAATGTTCGAAACGTCGAATTTGCTATTAAAAATATATAATCGAATACGAAAAATATACATGTATATAATAGTCTGATTAAAGTATTTTTTTGTTTCTTCATTGGGAATATTGCATTAAAAACTCAACGAGCAATAAAATACCTATAGTTAAACATCAAATATAGTTCAAATTCCTATCAATTACATTATATAAACCAGGATATCCTGCCCAAATTAATTTATTTTTAAACTCAGCTATCGAACTAATAAAGCTAAAAGCGG
The DNA here is from genome assembly GCA_019049465.1 of Dryas iulia moderata. NCBI lineage: Eukaryota > Metazoa > Arthropoda > Insecta > Lepidoptera > Nymphalidae > Dryas > Dryas iulia. The sequence continues at coordinate 6,795,925 of CM032437.1, forward strand.
TCATAAAATTAGTACAATCCTATAACTCGATGATAAGGCTCGCTTTGCTAATAGAGAGCCCATTAAAATCACCTTTCAGGCTATATAGAGAGCAATAAATGAATAAAAACAATTACTCAGATATCGACCATTTTAGATTTTCTGTTTTTATAAAATTATAGCCAAATCTTTAAAGTAATATAATCCTTATGTTGTTGGTATAAAGATTAGAGATTAAGAAAATAACTTTTCTGAAACTTTGTGTAGTTGATGAAGGGAATGTTCACATCTATGGAAATAGCGGATATAGGTATTATACAAATGCGTAGCGTTTAAATATATATTCTTAATCCATTACTTTAACGTTATGGTAATAACAGCATTATGTATTTTTTTTTATATAATCTTCTTAACTAACTAACTCTGTAAGTATATGACCAATTTTTTGGCACTATGATGGTGCGAATGGAATATGTATGAACGCGATAACTGCGACTTTTTTGCTACTTACATTAGCAAAATTTATTATTTTTTTCCAGTCTGCTTGGATAAAACACTGAACCCATGTTCGGCTATCCAAACCAAAATGTTTCTAAATATGAGCGCAAATTAAAGAATTCTGCCTGATCTGATTCTGTCTAAAACACATCTAAGTATATTTTAAATGTAATAATTGATTTTAATAAAATTACGGAACGCAGTGTCTTAACACTAGGTTCCCTCTGTCTACCCTGCTGTGTGCGGGATACAGCGTGACGCTAAAAAAAAAAAAAAAAAATACCTACAAGCAAGTATTCAATCATCGTTCATGAAATATGAATAACATATTTAAATAACTTAAAGCTTAAAACTTTATATCAATCAATCTCAAAGTTATAAGTGCTCAAAGTGCACATTCAAAACGCCATAACTAAAGAATTTTTAACCCGCTAATTCGAAATCGCTTCGCCTGCCACCACAACCCTACCCGTTAGTCGGCGAGATGAAAGCGGTCGGCGCGTTTGAGATGTGTATTGCCGCGCAATTAGGGCTTCGTAATGAGAGAAGCGACACAGCCACCGCTAATCGCCCGATTCGGCCCCTAAAACGGCGCTCGGTGGAATGCAAATGAAAAAATTAGTCGAGCTCATATATTTTATTCGTTTCGTATTTAAATTATTGTGAATGTTTTGAGTTGTGAGGTATTATGTCTTGTTATAATATAATGTTTGTATGAAATATGGTTTAGTTGAATGTGATGTTTTGAAATTTTTATGGTAAGGTTATAATTCAAAAGTTCGCATTAATAGGTGCCTAATGAAATGTTAAACATAAGTTATGAGAGATTTTTCTACATTAAATGAAAGGCTTAAATTCCGCCACTTGGCTCGAGTTCAGCGGGAATTGGAAAACGGGTCTAGACACTAGGTTATCCCTGTTTAGACTGCTAAGCTGAACAAGCCTGAAGCTATTTTTTATATATTTAAGAGCTTCACACTGTTTCCCGCTTACCGGGACAACCCGAGAGAACACATGTCAAAACATTCTGCCTGAACTCCGCCTGAAATCGAGATATTGCTAGTTGAATGGCGGTATAACCCCATGCTCTTTCTTCCAGAGTAGACAAATGAAAATAAAATACATAATCATTCCCCCGACTGCGAACAAACCCACAACCATCTTTACAGTCGGACGTTGTTCCACTTTGTGCCACAAAGGTTTTTTTTTATATATAAAATAATATGAATCTCCTAACATTGTATACCACCTAGTAACATTTTAGCCGGTATCTCGCGGCGCTTAGACGAAATGAGATGAATTCAAATGCAGGTATCATGAGTAGGTACCTGGGCGCTTAGAAATCTTAGCGCGTTGTAAATATAAAGTGAGATGGGCATAAGATAAATGCTTTGCTTACATTTAGTATACAAACTAACTGTTTCAAGGAATTGAAATATTGAAAGCTGAAGATTGAAAAATGAATAGATACAGACTTTTTAAAATTTTTATTCGAGACTACGTCAATGTTGCCGAATCTCGCATAGTTTTCAGGTACATAGCAAGGAAGGTGTTGTTTTGCTAGCCAAAATAGTGTAAGCGCCGAAGGGCTGTGAATAGTCAGTTAGTTTGATAAAAATCAGCTTTGTAGTCCTCTCGCCAATAGACGACTACTTAGCTGGGTAGTACTGTATTTCGATGATAATCATGACCTAAATAATAGTTGTAATATGGTAGCAGCATGAACTTCAACCGCATATTATTAATTACGGTTTAACTAAAAATTATAATAACAGGGAAACCGAAAACATTATTTCTATTTAATATTTTCTACTCCTTTTTCTCTTTTTTATATATCTATTATTTATAGGCCAATTTAAATTGAAAATAGAAAGTATATTTAGTTATATAAAAAGTAAATTGAACGTTACAATAAGAAATTTTTACAAGCAATAAATAAATCTTGATTAAATCGTGAGTTGATTTAACTTAAATAAAAATCAGTATATTACGACAAATTACTGGAATTTATCCGTTGTCCTTATATAAGCCTTTCTTATGACATACTAGAAGATACCTTTTAATTATGAAACCTATATAAAAATTAATTAAATAGGTATAATCTTATTTTTAATTAAATGTTTAGTATTTTTACCCGCGACGGAACGGCGACTGTATATGTGTTTGGGGTGAGAGGTTGTTTGTTTGTTTGTTTGTGTGTTTGTGCAAACTACTATGTCAATTATTTCCAAAACTATAAGTCTGATTTTGATACGGTTTTCTATGAAAGGTTTAGGTTCGATCGGCGTATGTTCTTAGATATGTCTTATTGCCTTAACTCACCAGGGGGCGCTGCAATAAGCATTTTACGTGAAAACGAATGTTTTCAATTATCTCAAAAAATAGAAGTCTGACTTCGATAGATTTTCAGGGATAGATTCAGGTTTAATTGGTGAATGTTCTTAGATATGTTTTATCGTGTCAAGCCACCAGGGGGCGCTGCAGTAAGTATTTGTTTGTACTTTTTTTGTATTTATTTGTCTAAAACCGAAACTACTGCTCCGATTAAAAAGAGTTTTCATAAAAAGATTTATCTTTGCTTGGTGCATATTTTAAGATTTTTCTTTTTTTGTTACGGGGAAAACTCACCAGGGGGCGCTGCACTAAACATTTGTTTATGCAGAGCAAAAACTACTAGTCCAATTTAGATGAAATTTTAAAGGATAGGTTCAGGCTTAATTGGTGCGTCTTTTCATATATGTGTTATGATGACCACTCATCAGGGGGCGCTGTAGTAAGCATTTGTTTGAGTTTTTTTGTGTAAAACCAAAATTTTTCTTGTATTTATTTGTCTAAAACCGAAATTACTAATCCGATTGGCTAGAGTTTTCAGAACTAGATTAAACTTTGCTTCGTGCATATTTTAAGATTTTTGTTTTTTCGTTAGGGTGAAAATTCACCAGGGGGCGCTGCAGTAAACATTTGTTTATGTAGAGTAAAAACTACTAGTCCGATTTAGATGAAACTTTCAACGATAGGTTCAGGTTTAATTGGTGCATCTTTTCATATATGCGTTACGGTGATCACTCACCAGGGGGCGCTGCAGTAAGTACATTTGTTTGTGCAAAACTAAAACTACGAGTCCGATTTGAATGCAGTTTTCAATGATAGATTCAAGTTTACTTAGTGCATATTTTCATATATGTGTCATGTATGTTTACTTAGTGCATATTTTCAAGTATGTGTCAACTCTCTAGGGGGCGCTGCAGTAAGTAGCTGCTTTCATTTTTTGTGTATAACAAAAACGACTAGTACGATTGGAAAGAGTTTTCAGTATTAGATTCCGCTTTGCTTAGTACATGTTTTTAAATTTATATTACGGTGAAAAGCCACCAGGGGGCGCTGCAGTAAAATATTGTTTGTGCAAAGCTAAAATGACGAATTCGATTTGGATGCAATTTCAGTGATAAGCTCAAGTTTAATTAATGCATGTTCTTGGATATGCTTTATCGTGTTAACTCACCAGGGGGCGCTGCAGTAAACATTTGTTTGTAATATTTAATGTAAAACCACAACTACTAGTCCGATTGGACAGAGTTTTCAGTATTAGATTTACCTTTACTTGGTGTATGTTTTTAGTTTTTTTTTACGTTAAGAACTCACCAGGGGGCCAGGCGCTGCATTAAACATTTGATGGTGCAAAGTTAAAACTACGAGTCTGAATTTGATGCAGTTTTCAACGATAGGATCAGGCTCAATTAGCGCGTGTTCTCGTATATGTGTCGTGGTGACACCTCACCAGGGGGCCCTGTAGTAATTTGCTTGTATTTTTGTGTGAAACCTATTTAGATGCGGTTTTCTGTGATAGGTTCAGGTTTAATTGTTGCGTGTTTTTAAATGCCATATCACAAACTACCCCGGGGCGCTCCAGTATAAATTAGTTTGTTCAAAATCAAAACTACTAGTGGGTTTTGTGATTTTCACTGATTTGGTTAGACTTAAGTTTCCCTAAAAATGTTACGGTGACAATCTGCCAGGCGCTGCAATAGGCATTTGATAACCAGAAAGCATTGGGCTTATAATTTCTTTTGGATTTGCATGAAAATTAATATTAAGTATTTCGAAATTATGTAATAATATATAATGTGTATCTATTCAGTTTAAAAAGTTTAAAATAAAAAACAAAATTAAAAATTTTGAAAAAACCCACGACGGTTTAATTGTAATTGAAAAAGGATAAAATAACTAGAAATCCCCCGCCTAAAAGAATATATGTAACGAGATGATGGGGACAACGTCGTCGGGGGCTGCCAGTTGCAACCTCTATTTTAAATATAGTAGCTAACAGTATAGATTTCGTTCTTAAAGTTTTTAAAAGGAATACCAGTTATCAAAACTGTAAATTCATATTAATATTTTAATTTTTTCCTAAACCTGTTTTATCAGCATGAAAACCTAGGAGAAGTTAGCAAACTTGAAGTAATGGCAGCTCCGACGAAGTCGTCCCCATCATCTCGTTACATATATTCTTTTAGGCGGGGGATTTCTAGTTATTTTATCCTTTTTCAATTACAATTAAACCGTCGTGGGTTTTTTCAAAATTTTTAATTTTGTTTTTTATATTCGATTGATGCCGTCGTAGGTTGAAGTCGTCGTAGTGAAGAAACATGCGTGACTGTAAGGGCGGTGGTTGTGGAATAGATTCCTACTCGGATGATTATATACCTATTATTGTCATTCCTCCTCTCGGCACCTAAGAGATAACGAGGTGTTTAGTTCCAACACTCAACAAGCAGTCTCGATTTTAGGCAGAAATTGCAGAACTAAGTGTCTTCACACTAGGTTTTCTCTGACTGACCCTGCTATGCGGGAAAAAGCGGGAAGCTGTTTTATTTTATTCCTATTCACAATAATGCTTTATAATGATTAACAAATAACAAATATAGTCCACAACCCTTTTGAAAACAGATAACAAATGTATTTACATCGGGGACTGGTGAGTCGAAAAAATGTCACACGTCAACTTTACAAGCGCCCATCGATTGTATTCTATTTGGTTGTCAATTTACACCTCATGAACGTCTTTAAGATGTCTACATTATTATTGATCACATTTTATATTATGAATAAGATTATATATAAAAGGATGTGCTTATGCTAAAACTTGCCAGTTTCTAAAATTTAGAGTAAAATAGAAGAATTTTTAAAAATGTGTTTTTGATTGTTTCATGAGATGGGATAAGAAAAATATATATTTATTTAAATATTTAAAACCAATTTACAAAGAGGCCCTAGAACCCGCGTCTCTTGGTCACCGTCTATTAAGTAATCTTACCATTAAGCCATACTTTCCATCCAGTTACCTACATCGAAGTTCTTAACACTTGTGACAATTTATTTGTATTATTAACCTCCGTTAACCTGTCTTGCCAAATTATTGTTTTAAGAAATGATTTTAAAGTAGCAGAATCTTGTAAAATCTGTTACCCTGCACTAAGTTTTCTTAGTTCAGATTTTTTTTCATCTATACTTTTTCACACAAGGAGAAATTGAAATTATATAAATATTAGGTACTGAGTGGGAATCTATCTCGCAACCCTGGCACAATGAAACACTTTCACACTGCGCCACGACGGCCTTAATTTCTGATTCTATGTTAAAAATAATTTATTTTAAAAACATGCATAAATTATTTTTTTTGCTTTATCATAATAGTTCGGTAAGGACATCAGGTTCATGCTATTCAAGTATTATACTGTCGTCGGCACTGGAATACATATCTAAAGTGTGAAGCAAAATAAATGTAAAAAGATCTGTTCGAAATCTGTTCTTTTATTGTTTCAACGTCAAAATTTTTCAACGTCTTATCTTTTTTTTGTAGTACTTAAAGTAACAAAAAGATATATACCTAACCTTTTTTTAGCATTATCGGTAATAAATATAGATAAATTAAAAAGCTATATATACATTACGGCAAATATAATGAGCAGAAGGAGCGAAAGTTTTTAGTTTAATTTTTTTTTTTTTAGCTTCACGCTGTATCCCGCACACAGCAGGGTAGGCAGAGGGAACCTAATGTAAAGACACTACGTTTCCCACTTTCCGCCGAATTTGGAGGCATTGCGTGTTAAGTGGTGGAACTTAACGCCGCGCTTTACCTCGGCACCAGAGCGAAGAAAATGGAAATATTTTATACTAGCGACCCGCTCGCGGCTTCGCCACGTGAACTACTACTTTCATCCTCTATTGCCTCTTTGGGATTGTTTTTTTTTTTTAAAAAGGAGGGTAGTCTATATTTGACTTTCGTCACTAATTATGTTCTTGAGAAAATCATCGATACATTTAGTGCAATGTCTATACTATTTGATAACATATAGCGATAACTGTTCTAGTAAGTAAACGTACGAAACCTGCTATCACATAATAGTAGATTTCGTACATATATACCATCTGATATATAGTATTATAAACCGGTCATAATATCTTAAATAAACTTTACGCTTTTTATTTTACAATTGTGTTACTTATTGATATTAAAAATAGCTTTACTTGCAAATAATGCAATTTGACTTTGCCAGTTTTTTATTTTTCTGCGGGAACTGTTTTGAATACCAGGGTAATTTTTTAAAAAAGAGAGATATCCTATGTTTACCTTGCCTCATTAACTATTTTCCTGAGAAAATTCATTCATTTCAGTCAAGGAATTTAGATTTTTCATTCTCCCTATGTTTAGTATAAACATACATAAGTTTTATCCACTGTTTCAACCTCCTAGGGTGTGATTTTTTATAGAGTAGCCTATATGACCCTGCGTTTTCAACAATATTCTTTACGAATTCCATCTAAATCGGGCAGTAGATTACCCGTCAAAACATAACAAATAGAAAAGATACAGATTTTTGCATTTTTATAATAATCATTTTAATTTGGCGCTACCCGTTGCAGAAAACGTAGTGACATCTGTTGTCATATAGATTATATAAATATATAGATTATATATAAAGTTTCGGATCGGTCTGTCTGTCTGTCGGAATAGACCGGTAAAATGTATATTTAATAAATGTAATGCTTATTTTATTTTATAATTATTTTAATTAGTGATATTGAAACAAATTTAGCTTCACTCGTGAACTATCGACATAATTCGATTTTTTTTTTAAATTTTATTTAAAAAAAAACAGTTATGTTGAATACCGGGATGAAAACTATCCCATATGTTGCTCTAACCTCTAAGCTAACTCCATACAAAAATTCATTAATTTCTACCCGGTAGATACCGATATACAAATGATTTACTTATATTGGTTTTTTATTTTTTCCAAAAAAACTACATAGGATACCGGGATAAAAACTATCCTATATGTACCTACCTTTGGACTATAAGCTATCACCATACCAAAATTCATCCATTTCTATCCAGTAGTTTTTGCGTGATTGACGAACAAATTAACAGACAGACAGACAGACAGACAGACAGACAAAAATTCTACTGAGTGGATTTTTGGCCTCTGTTATCGATATATTAACGCACCCAATTAAAATTTTTCTGAAATTTTTCATGTACAGAATTGACTTTTCTACTCTTTTATTATATACTAGCGACCCGCTCGCGGCTTCGCCACGTGAACTACCACTTTCGTCCTCTTTTTCAGCCTATTTGGAATTCGTTTTTTTTATAAAAAGGGGTAGTCTATATTTGACCCTGCGTCTTCCACAATCTTCTTTACGAATTCCATCTAAATTGGGCTAGTAGATTACTCATAAAAACATAACCGAAAAAAGAGATATAGATTTTTGAATTTTTATAATAATAATATAATATTAATGAATACGAATATATTATCTAGTACAATGTCATCTATATAATAACAAATAGCGCTACCCGTTTTAGAAAACGTAGTGACATCTGCTGTCATATAGATTATATAAAGTTTTATAGACCGGTCAAATGTATCTGTATTTAATAAATGTTACGCTTATTTTATCTTATAATTATTTTAATTAGTGATATTAAAACAAATTTAGCCTCACTCGTGAAGTGTCAACATAATTTAAATGTTTCTTTTTTATTTTATTTTTCTGCGGGAGTTGTATTGCATACCAAGATGAAAACTATCCCATATGTTGCTCTAACCTCTAAACTAACTCCTTACAAAAATTCATTAATTTCTACCCGTTAGGTATCAGAATACAAATAATTTACTTACATCGGTTTTTTATTTTTTCCAAAAAAACTACGTGGAAAACCGGGATAAAAACTATCCTATATGTACCTTAGGACTATAAGCTACCACCATTCCAAAATTCATTCAATTCAGACAAAAATTGTACTGAGTAGTTTTTTCGCCTCTGTTATCGATATATTAACATAATCAATTAAAATTTTTCTGAAATTTTTCATGTACAGAATTCACTTTTCTACTCTTTTATTATATATATATAGATAGAATAGAATATAGATAGAGATTTCCACTCCTCGAGTGGGAATCGAACCCACAACCAGTCGTTTACAGTCACACGCTTGTGCCACTGGGCCACGACTGGCCATTTTATTGGCCACTGTTTAATTTGTATAGATTTATTTTTTGGTTTATGTATTTTCAACTGACAAAATTTCAAAATTTATGTTTCAAACTGTGCAACGTAGCATAAAGCGGTCCAATACACCTATAAATGAACATAACCACATATAATAAGTATCTACTATTATAAATCGTAACTTACATAAACTAAAAGGAGCCAGTGAATAAATTCACAGTTCGAAGAATGAATAGACGTGTTGATTAAAAAGGTATCCGAATTCTTTGTGCACCTTAAAAGACCCATAATGTGACACCCGTTGATGACAGATGAACGAAAAAAGCTTGTTTGTCATACATTTAGAACGTTACATTCTTAAAAATAAGGTCAAATCACGTTTACAGTAGTGATGTGACTCGAGTCCATTTTTTCTCAAGTCATTCGAGTGAACTTGTCAAAGTGTGCTCGATTGAAAAAAATATTGCTCATGTCTCTACTAAATTTCACTTATTTATCTCGCACCAGTGAAAAACAAAACTGACAAATTTTCACTTTGTTCACAACTAAAATAAATATTGTGTAAAAGCATATATTGTATATTACTGTATCTGTAACAATGACACTATTTTAATATAAATATTTGATAAGAATTGCCAAAAGAATTCTCTCTCGAATTGTAAAATTGTAACTGAAAAACTCGAGCATCCCTTGAGAACAATTGCTCGAGTCACTTGAGTCACATCCCTAGTTTACAGTTTTTTTTTACACAAAGGGTTACGAAATCAGATCCAAACACGGAGGCGCTAAAAGGAGGTTTTAAATATACATATTTATTTAGTGACGTTATTGTTGACAGCAAAACGAAGTTGTTGTCTTTTGAGTTTTTTATTAAGTTTAAGTAACTATAAATTAACATATTTAATGTCGAAACAAATTTATATTAGTTATCAAATCTGTACGTTTTTTTTTTTTAGCTTCACGCTGTATCCCGCACACAGCAGGGTAGGCAGAGGGAACCTAGTGTTAAGACACTCCGTTCCCCACTTTCCGCCGAATTCGGAGGCTTGCGTGTTAAATGGCGGAACTTAACGCCGCGTCTTGCCTCGACACCAGAGCGAAGAAAATGGAAATATAATTTCCACTCCTTGAGTGGGAATCGAACCCACAACCAGTCGTTTACAGTCACACTCTTGTGCCACTGGGCCACGACTGGCCACTGGCAAATGTATAGGTATAGGTACATATAATAAAAATTTAATGTAATGCCGCTGTCTGTTCATGGGAGATGTATGAAAAAATATTATCTGGACCATTAATCAATGTGATTGACCCCAAAACAATAATATAGTTGTTTTCCTAGTAGTTTAGTAATTTTCCTTAACATTTAGTTTTTATTTTATTTCAATCGGTACATAAATGATAAAATTACAACTATTTAAGTTTTGTTCGTATACAATTGCTATAGAGATACTGTCCTATTAATTTGTCCGAAACTTTAATTTACAAAGGCGACCGGGTCGCTAGTTAATTATGAGTAGTATATTAAGGTATTCGACTTATAAATTTATGATATAAGTAGATACATATTTATTTATTTATTTTTGATTAGGTGTACCTAATACTGAATGGACTAGACTAAATAAGGCTTTACGTTTAGCCTTTCAAATTTCAATACGTGATCTATCGTCTATAAATAATGTGAAACTGTTCTCTAAATATATTCCTTGTACTACTTCGCGACATGCAAGAAGTGCATAATAACAAGGAAATAACATTACTTATTTGAATGCTCATTTGGTAATTTCAATATGAATTTGCATATAATAATTGAAATTATTGTAAAAAAAATACTTAAATCAAAGTAATGGATGGCGTTTTACCTTTGGAGTAAACACTCCTTTCTCCACTTTTCTAAATCGAGTTTGCACTTTGAGTGGTGTTACTCAAAAGTTTGGTATACCAGAGTGGAGAAATCTGAATAATTTCAATTTCCTTTGAACGGGAATCGACCCCACAACCAATTGTGTTTACAGGTTGACGACGCGCACTGCGCCATGACGGCCTCAAATTACAAATGACATATGTAATGATTCACTTATTTTTACTTAAAGAATCGAAATAGTATTTCAATTAGCATATCCCATAATACGTACTTAATAAAAAAAAATCTTAATTTAGATTTCATTATTATATACATTACAGTTAATAGCTAAACTTCGAATAAGTAATACCATTTCCTAATCAAGTTATCATTATGTAGCACTTAGTGTTTTTTGCCAATAGTAAATGAAACCTACTAGAAGGAGACTTTCAGACCATTTCAAGACATTACATATTGAAAGGTTCAATCCAAAGCAACGCTATGCGTATGCGTTCTTTAGTTTTAAGTTCTTTCGGATTCTTTATCAGAAAAACCCCAGAGTCAAAATATTTCTTTTTTTCTTTTTCTGAGTGAGAATCGAACCAATAGCTAATCGCGATTACAGTCAGACGCTTTTCATTATGCTACGATAGTATTAGTTACTTTAATCTTTTTTTTATTTTTATTAGCGTCACGTAGTATTCCGCTCACACCAGGGTAGGCAAAATGAAGACACTCTGTTCCCCATTTCCAGCCGATTATGATAGAACTCATATACCTTCTTTATATAGATTTTATTATTAAAATTAATCTTCCCACGGCAACCATAGCCTACAGTAAAACACTTGAAAGTTAACAGTTACAATACCTTATAAGCTCAATTAACAGAAGAACTAATCAGAAGTAATACCTTTGATCCGATTGGGAGTCCGATTATCATCTATCCATCACAGAGGCATGAATGGTGACACTAAATAACCTCAAGTACATCGGTCATGGGTAATTAAATGGGCATGGATTTTTCTATAGTGTCTCCATGCTTGTTGCTTATTAATTGGGACAAAATCATCTATATAGGAATTTTAGTCTCAGTGTAAAAGGAAGTGAAGATTTCGAGACAACGTGCGTTTTATGGCAGACTTGAATACCGCATTTTTTGAAAACATAAAAATGAAAAAAACTAATGGAGCCCAAAGCCAATCACCATCAGTCAAACAATGTTTCTCTGCGCTACGATGGCCGTTAGCTATTTCAACTTAGTATAAAAATTGTAATGTCTTATAATATTTTTATTTATTATTTATTTTGTAAAAAGCATGTTGCTAAATTTGTACGGTAGGAAATGATATTCCCCAAGGCATAATTCCTTAAAAATCATTTTAAAAAAAATATACTACAAGAGAGGATAATTCCAAAGATGACGTATCTACGAGTACATACATACGTACATCTATAATATGTACATGTAACATGTATTTCAATGTCAATTAAATATTTATTAAAGGAAAATTGATGTAAATTTTGAAGACATAACAATATAATCTTTATATTAGATATTTGAACTAATTACTATTATATTTATCTCAAACGAAAATTTCAATAATTGCTATTTTCACACCAATTGTCCAATTACCCAAATAAATATACCGTTTTACTATTTTTAAAGTTTGTTTCTCTCTTGTTTAGGTAAAACTGATAATAATTTAAGATATTTTTAAATATAACAGCAGAAGGCATCCTAAAATTCGTAAACCATGGTCACAAAGTATATAACATCTGCATCATCACAATACAACGTGATTAGCCATGTCGGATGACTTCATTGTCGCATGTGACGACGCGGTGACATTTGTATTCAGCGACTATAGTGAGTAGGTAGTAGATAGGAGATTGTTGGCAACTTTATATTTTTAGTAATTTTATTTTATTTTTTGTTAAATTGTATAATTGTATATTTTACAGCATTAATAGGTTAGTATTATAGTATACATACATATATGTATTTTCTCGATTCCTTGCGAAAAGCGGTAATCAGAAAGCGAAAAGCGAAGTATGGTGATACTAGGTTCTCTATGCGTTGCTGGAAAAAAGTGTGAGGATTTTTCATTATATAATTTAGACATCTTCCGTCATCTTCATTCATCTTCAATCCTCCGAAGTTCCTTTGTAATAGTTATGATATTTCATAACTGAATTTTACGAATGTTTTGTATTTTGAATGTAGAATTACGAATGTTACAGTAAAGCTAAACTAAGACTTTGTATGTATGACTTTGTAAGATTTTATATTAAATAACTTTCTTAAAAAGTTAAAAAAATAAATATTTCGTTTACTGTAACATTAGTGAATTAAAGCTACGATATTTTACGTAGAAGGTGTTGATATAAAAACTTAGTATTTTATTTCAGGTAGGTAGGTAGGTATAACCTTAATTTTATATTTAAAGTGTTATTCGGACTTTCGTATAACAAATATTTAAATACAAATTGATCATATTCTGATTTAAAATATGATATGTTCGAAACCAGCATTAAACATGTTTATTTTAGAAATAAAGCTTTTGATCACAGTCGCCTCTTAACCTATGCGAAACTCAATACACAAAACTGAATACACAATGAAAATCTGTTCTTAATTGGTATATTTACATAAAACTACATAATAGCATAATTTTATTGTAAAGAGGTTTTACTACTATTTTACATTGGTTTTTACAGTAGATATACATTATTATTGATAATTTGTAGTTAAATTCATATAAAATAAAAAGACAGGAGGCAGTTATTCTCCTGAGTAAATATTGAACCACAACAACCGCATTTACTGTCAAACGCCGACTCCCTGCACCGCTATGTCATGAAATGCCTAATTTAGTCATTTTTGTATATTTTTTCAAAAAAATGTGTATAGTAACTATATTAGCTTTTATGTAGATAGATATACCATATGATGAATGGTCAAATAAACTAATACCTAACCTTTGTTTATACTCAAATTACAAAACAAAAAGAAATACAAAATGATTGCATAAAAAACGTTCTAAACAATTTCCACTAAAGAAAGACATTAGATAAACTGTCTTGTATAATAATCGCAGTCCACAACCGCTACTTCCGGACCTCCACGATATACCTATTGCATTTTCTACAATCCGCTAAAATATGTAAAAAAATGACAAATGACGTCTATATTTCCTTCTCACACCCTATATTTAGTGATATTTGGTGGTGCGGAAGTTAGGTTTGAAGTCATTTACGGTGTCTAGTACCCGGGTGCACGGCAGGGTGCATTCATGTTATGGAGTATGCATTCGACTCTAATATATACAAAATATTGCTGTTTTTGAGTCTGTAAGTTTCATTAAAAAATAAATGTGTGTATCTAATGAGAAATCTTGGCGCAGAAGGACACAGTCTAATTTTTAACACGATTGATTCGATTACTATTTGAGGAATTAATATTTTGTATTTTGTATAGGTACTCTGTCTACTTTCAAAACTTACTCTGAAAAATACGTTAGTATAATGCAATACAACCTATAGGTAGATAGACGTAAACGGAAATAAAATGCGGATTTATTTTTGCATGGCACTTCATTCTCCGCTCAACTCTATGCCGCACTTCGTCTTAGGCATCACAGCAGAGAAATGAAAATAATTAAACATAGCTACATACTTAATAATGTAAAATAAGTAATTTACATTTAAACAATCATGCTTTGACTTTTTTAATATCAACTAATAGTGATATTTAGAATAAGTAGTTATTATTTCACATATTTTCTATAAAGAATTATTAAAATATTCAGGTTGTCATGAGTTCGAATAGAAACGGCCGCAACGGGCACCTACCTAACCGCACTAATAATTCGGAGCCCAGTCATTATAACACATCTCAATTTAGTTTTAACACATAAACTATAATAAGCAGATGCGGGTGGGCACAGGCCAGCGTTAAGCGTGGGACGTGAACATTACTCATAATAATAAGATTATGTTTCTAACGACGATGTTCTGTGTTAGATTTTTTTTATTTTCACTCGTTTTAAGGTGGTAAATAAGTGACAAGTTGAAATTAGGCGCTTTCTTTCCCATTTTGTAGTTTTTATTACTTAGACGACGTAAATGTCGGTTAAGTATGGAAAATTTGTAGGGGATTTTTAATTACAATTATAACCATAATAAATACTGACACAGTTCATACTTGCGTAGAGGTACCTATTAGATTGCTAACTCGTCTCAATAAAAACTAAAATTTATTTAAAATTATTTAAAATAACAATCTAATCCAAAAATATTTTTGCTTGATACTAATAGATCAAGATAAAAGAGAAAGAAGAAAGAGATATATTTGCAAGCTGAATTTTTATCATAGATTTTATTTATTTCACTAATCGTGCTTGTATTGTTTCCAAAAACTTTTCTATTTCTGTTCTCATTGAACTGGTATAGGTAAAGTATAAGCATTGCATGTTGGGTGAAACTACTTAATCAATTGATTTTATTTTTCTTACTAAACTTTTACTAGGTATATCTAATATTTTTTGTTCGATTGGACTTTTTTCGATTTTTTTTAATTATGATTAAAATAAACTATCAAAAATAAAAACAATCAGTAATGTTAGGCCTTTATGTCATATACATTTACGCTTATTTGTAAAGATTTTCACTTGTCACATATTTTTCTAATTGTTTAAATTTTACATGACTAGAAAATTTCTTGAAACACGTTTAAAAAATTGCAAGTTACGAAACCGAACTATAAAAAAAATTAAGACATAACTCAATGCTTTTTGTTACAGCTTATTTAAGCTTAATTACTAGTAGGTATATCTTAATTCGCCTGGACGGTTAATCACCAAGAGTTTAGATTTTTTCTTTTTATTCTCATTTTTTAAGCTAACACTGCGAAATTTAAATATAAAAAAAAACTACCTACATTATGGTAGAAAATTGAGATGTTGCTGAATAATGGTTATTGTAGCGGAAATCAAGAACCCAAAGGGCGTGTTAACGTAATTTGTACGGGCACCTTTACATTTATTATTTTGACTACCACTACCGATTATATCGCCCTCTGTTCTAAAACATTTCACATTTATTATTTGCCGTTGTTATTACAAGATTTACGAAAATTACATATAATGATATAGATGTTTGCGTCCGAAATTAACATAGCTCTACGGTGGTGAGCACTGGATATGAAGAGGTTGACTGGTTTCGTTTTTGGTTACCGATTCAATTTCAATTTTTGTAATTATTTTTATAAGCACTATTGAATAATCGAATGTACATAAAGCTACTAGCGGAGGCAGTTATTTCGAGAAAAACCGGCTGAAAAATTATAATATTACTAAGACTTTAGTACTTTAATCTAGGTATATATCTATCTACTTTACTGAGCAATATCTCTATAAAATCATTATATTAAGAGCATAGGCACTTTAATTGAGCTGTTTGGAATAAGACAATTATCAACACCATAATGACTATAAATAACATTGATTGCTCAAGTAGGTATAATTTTTGAGGACAACTAAATTCAAGAAAAATTTGTTAAAAATGTACGTCCATCGTGACGCAGTCGATCCTTGCCTGACAGTCAAAGCGATTATTTGGGGCTATTTCTTGAATTCGAACAGAAAGCAGTAGGTAAATAAAGTCTCTTGACTTTGAGTTCTCTCTGACTACACTCTGCTACGCGGGAAAAACAGTGAAACTGTTAATAGGAATGTGCGAAAAAAATACGTAGTATGTACAATTCCTTTCATTTACGGATACTGAAATAATAAATAATGTGCGTTCGGGAATTTAGGATGTTTTTTTTATTCACAGGTTTTACAAATAATTCTAAATTTGTAACTAAAATGATTTATTGTCCCCGAAAATGTTAAATGCTTACTTACTACTTGATTTTCATATTTTGTAGTAATGTAAAAATGTTAGTAAACTAGAGCTAGACCTAAGAGCCAGGAAGAGGCGGTGTGTAGGAAAGCGTTGATGTATTCTATGCATTTTAATGTTCACTTTCCGGTTAGAAAACGATGAAAGTCATTAAAGAGGCTTGAAATATAGTTTAGAGATCGATTTGAAAAGTTACCTTCAGATAGCATTATTTATATAGTACAATCAATAACTATAGACACTTAAGTACCTACCTACTAAATAAAGCCGTTAGTTGATAGTTAGATATCTAGAAAATGCATTAATTAATACAAACAAATTTGAATTTAAATTTAAATGTGTGTGGTGTGGTACCTATAATTGTGACAAAACTTGGTATATAAATTATAAGTAGGTATACTTTGTCCTTTATAATCGTGTTGTAAGTACTTCTTACACTAACCATTTTTTTTTCTTTTTTTTTTTTAGCTTCACGCTGTATCCCGCACACAGCAGGGTAGGCAGAGGGAATCTAGTGTTAAGATACTCCGTTCCCCACTTTCCGCCGAATTTGGAGGCAAAGCGTGTTAAGTGGCGGAACTTAACGCCGCGCTTTGCCTCTGATACCAGAGAAGGAAATGGAAATATTAAATATTTCCACTCCTCGAGTGGGAATCGAACCCACAACCAGTCGTTTACAGTCACACGTTCGTGCCACTGGGCCACGACTGGCCCCACTTACACATACCTCTATAGATAGAAATATGCCAACATTAGTTGAATGAATATATAACATTAGTTTTATGAAAGCTCTATTATACTTTTAATGTACACAATATATTACAAAAACTAAATTACAAATATCTCACTGTTATGTAAAAATTAGATTGATGAACAATATTTTCATTAATTCATTAAAATAAAGGCCACTATTTTTTTTATGTAATTTAAGGTAATTAGGGTCGTTGTAGCGCAGTGTAAATGAGATGACGGTTTTGGTATGATTCCTACTGGAGTGAATGTTTATTTAAATTTTCAGTTCTTCGCTGTGATGTTCTGTTGATGTTTTCAATATCTCCATTTTCGGGCGAAAATGCGAAGACCCAGTGTCTTAACACTAGGTCCTCTCTGACTACCTCACCATGCGGGGAAAAGCGGAAAAAAGTATTTTAAAAAGAAAAGTAAAAGGATTTTATTAGTTATGGTAAGATTAATGGGGAAGTGAAAAGTAACTTACGGTCAGTGAAGATAGTAGTGTCACAAGGTGTCTCTGTGACACCTAGTCTTTAAATCGTATCATATATCGTAATCGATTGAGTGTGAAGCGAGAATTTGAAGAAAAGAAGGAAATAAAAAGATTACTTATTATTCTAATATTTTCTTTCAGTTTTACCGCAATGGTTATAGCTACGAATACAACTTGTATATTTATTGAGTTAAGCTAAGAGAAGCTCTTAGTGGTCAAATACCTATGTCAAACTGTGTGACGACTTATATTTGTTATATTTACCTAGAAAATATTTTATATTTACCTAGAAAATATTTGAAAATTGACACTAACCTCACAATTCAGGCCGACATAACCCAACAATATGTTACGAGCTATTTAATTCACAGTAGCTATACCTAGTTGAAGTTACCGAAAGTAAATAACGGAATACAAGATGGCCGAACGTCAATTGGAGTTTACGTCAAAACAGTGCAGTTAAAAAGTTGTGGGTCGTTTTTTTTTTAATTATTGTTAAAAGAGACCAAAGTTTATACATGTATATATTTATTTAAATAATATGATAAATAGTTTGTCGAATTTGTAGTTAGGTTAGGAACGAATTTTGTGAATTATGGAAAATGCACCCATTTGCTGGTAAGAAGTTATTTTTCAAATATTTTTAATATTTCTAAGTGTTAATTACATCACTTAAGAATATGAAAAATACATTTTTAGAAAACGTTTAAAAATTTCAAACATTAAAAAACTTTAGCGGTCGGAGCGATTTATAACTAACGCAGATTCGATCACACTGCGTCCTAATTTTTAAATGTTTTAATTTAAATTATGATACAGAGGCCAGTCGTGCCGCAGGGGCACAAATTGTGACTGTTAAAGCGAGTTGTGAGTTCGATTCCCACTCAAGGAATTGAAATGTTTAATATTTCATTTTCTTCGCTCTGGTGTCAAGGCAAAGCACTTCATTAAGTTCCACTAGATACTGAACACATAATCCCGCCAAATTTCTGCAGAAGGTGTGGAACCGAGTATCCTAATATTAGGTTCCATCTGGCTACCCTGCTGTGTGCGGGATAAAGCGTTAAGCTAAAAATATAGGTATATTATTTCTTGTGGAAGAGTAATAGGAATATACAAGCTTTGTTTATTAAATATTCACTATACGCAAGTACTGATTAGAAGTACTTTAAAACAACTTTAAATATCTATGTAATCTTGAAAAAGAATAAAATCAAAAACACAGGTAGGGTAGGATAAGTTAGGAGCTAACAATTGTTACATTGCTATTGGTAATTAATATGACAGGTAATAATTATTAAAACAGAAATATTACGCATTTAATAATACCTAGCTAATATGATTAAATGACTGTCTGACAGTTCGACTAGACTGTATATTACAGTCGATATACCTAGCCTACTATAAGATGGAAACGTATAACGTTGGAATTTAGATTGGGCAAATAGGTTGCTTAGACGGTAGGGCTAATAGGATTTCTAAAAATGTTCTGTAAAAACTGGAAAAAACATATTTTACGAGTCAAATTTTGAAAAAGAAATATGTCTTTTTTTACCTTCAAGGATTATGAAAAGTCCTTAATATTGCAAAGATCATAAACTCTATACAAACAAAGTTACTTGCGATAACTAGCCTTTTTTATCAGTGCATGTGGAGAGAATCTAGTCTCAACACTTTGTTCTCTGTTTTGTACCATATACCTACCTATTGAGGTGTTTTATATTTAAAATTATCTTATAAACGAGGAAATGAAACAAAATTTATTTACCTAACAGAATAAAGCGTAAAATATTAGATTTATATTATATTCTATATATACCTAATAAAATAAAAGTCTCTATAAGCATACCTAATAACCAAATGCTAATACATTTTGATATTTTATACGTGAAGATAAGTTCTAATTATTACCTATTTAAATTGTTTGTACACACACTTAGGTACAGGTAGATTTAAGTTAAAGAATATTTATGTAGGTGCCTACTGAATAGGTATGTTAAACCTAGATAGAGATTTTGTTTTATTTAAATTTATTAGATATGTTATATTAGTAAATTATTAATAGGTAGATGATTATCTGATGAAAAAGAGAAACATTAAAATAGTATAGATACGATGGCCTCATCGTGGCTAAGTACGACAGTGTCACTGACTCACTCCACTCAGAGAAATTATTACCTACGGCATTTTAAAAAAAAATATTCTCCTGCTCTGATAAATTGAGCCACTCAGAATGCATGTCTGTATTTAGGACAGAAAGTAGAGAATGGACTGTCTTGGCACTACGTTCTGTCTGACTACACTGCTATACGAACTTCTCTCTAACTGAAATAGCGTGGAGCTGTAAAAAAATAGTATACAATTAAAACATTTTTATTCAGACAATTTTATCAATTTTGAAATAAACTAACTACACTTATCTATTTCTAAAAACGGAAAGAAACAATACAGGTGTAATTAACATAATTAATTGCTATCATCACCCGTTTGCGAAGCCTTCGCGGACAATCGTAAATATCTTTAATAACCGGCTGACATAAACACGGAAAGCCACCGCATTGGATTTAGACAATTAACCGATGAACTATAAATGAAGTAAAGTAGCAATTTCTAAGTGACAAACGTCAGTCCGTCGACGCTAAATAATGGAGGGCCGTAGTTAGAGCGTCTTCATCCCGGTAATTAAACGGCCTCCCTCCCCGCGGCTAAATTAATCACACCGCGATCTCGCCCCCCAATCCCGGACCGATTAAAAAGTTTTATTGGAGCGCTAAGTGTGAAAGCCCCGCTCGTGTTAGCCACTACTCCCGACCAATCAGAGAGCAGCGGGAGTAAAATGCTTATTTCTGATTAGTCGATCGCAATCTCACCACGCCCCACATCGCCGCCCGGGCCAGGGCTGTCACACGCCACGTCAGTTGACCGATGCGCGTCGAGCCGTCAGCCGTATCTCGCGTTGTTAACAGCCTCCGTAACAGGTATCTGTGACCGTGTGATGGATGTGAATTGAACAATGGAGGAGGAGTCGATGTCCGGGCACAGCTGTTCTGAGGACGATATCAGTGTTGGTCGGCCCTCGCCGGCTCCGTCGCGGTCGCCGTCGCCGCAGGACTATTTCAGACCGCTGAAACGATTGAAAATGGCTTCCGAACCGGTAGAAGAACGTAGAGGAGACGGTGTTAAGAGTTTTTCCATTTTGGACATTTTGTCGCATAGTCCGCGCACTCCACCGCGTATTGTGCGCCCGTGGGATGCATCAGGGTTTGAGAGACTGCAGCGGTTGCAGCGCTTAGCGGGTGCAGCTCTGTTAGACGGTGAGCGCTGGAGATTAGCTGCTTTAGGACTTCTGAGGCCAAGAGATATGGCACCAGCGGAATGCTGTGATTCTGCATCAGAGAGATCGTCGTCTGCCTCAGATTGTTGCTCAGAACCGAGACGAGCCCCTCAAGGACCCAACGCACCACATACACCTCTTGATGCGCTGTTCCACATGACCAGTAAAACTTTTGAAGCGAATAATGCTGACAATGGAGGTAAGCTATTTATTATTTTAAGCTTATTTTAATGTTATAGTGTTGTAATTAAATACATAGTGTAATTAATAAAAACAATATAATTATTAATATTCGAAGTTGAAAAATTATTTTAGGAGATGATTTTGATAATGATATCTAATTTTCTTCCCTGTATGAATTCATGATAACTAAAATACTCACGGCAATAACTATTGAATATCTATTATTTGACTATCTAATAAGAAAACGAGCGTATCGGTTACAATAATACTTACGTAAGCTTAGACTAAACGGTGTTAAGTTTTTAGCTAACTGCTTCATTAGGTTACCAATTTTTCTGTGATATAACTTTACCAAAGATTACAATAATAATAGATGTCAATTTTATATTAATTAATTTTCTTTTTAACTTGTGAATGAAAAAGTTTATAAACATACTTCTTGTTACTAGAAATAATAATTACATTAAAAAAATTACAAATTGTGTTATTTTAAATGAAATAGTACTTAAAATGTGCTACTTAAGTAATTGTATTAAAAAGTTGATATAAGTAATCTAAATTATATTATTTTTATTTATTAAACTCGATATATTTTAAATAATTAAAATAAAGTAATTTAAAGAATTTCCTCGTTATTCTCGTAATCCTGTAAAGGACATCAGGTTCATGATATTAAAATATTGTAATCATCGGATCCGAACGTGTGCCCGATGCACATTTGTACTGTGATTTGTGGTTATATTTAATTCAAACTCAAACAAAGCGTAATTTTTAAATTTACTTAGGCTTATAACACATGCTTCGTAACGCTATTAAAATAAATGAATATTTTTTTTTCAAATGAATTTTAAACTGAAAAATGACTTAAAGATATCATCTGTAAGTTTGTAAGAATCTTAATTTTTTATTCCTTACTATGACTGAAATTAAGCATAGGTATATGATTTTTTACAAAATTAAGTAAGGCCGTTGTGGCGCAGTCTGACAGCGTAGACTGTAAAAGCGATGATTGTGGGATCAATTCCCATTCGTGACAATGATTATATTTATTTTTTCGCTCTGGTACCTAAGACAAAGCGCGGCGTTGAGTTTCGACACTCAGCAAGAAAATGTCATGTTCGGGCGGAAAGTAGAGGACAGTGTCAGGACAACCTAATGAGGTTTTCCTGCTCTACTGCTGGATAATTTGTAAATTAAAATATATCTTATTTCAAACAAATTTAGATATTAAGAATTAGTCGCAATACATCGCAATTTATAATGATTTTATATTAATATTATACATAGAATTAGAAACACGAGGGTTGTGGTTCAAAAATATACATATACCTATACCTAACATAGCAAATAGGATTTTTCAGTTCGAACATAAAGCAAGACTATATAGTTTATCATTTGTTATTTTCACTTAAATAATCCTCCAAATACAATATAAGCAATGTCCATTTTTGGAAAACATTTTTCTTATAGGTACTCACAAGTACCTATGTAATGCAAAAAATGTTACTGCAAAAATGTACACATATAACCTACCTTTGTTAATAGAACCTTTGCGTTCATTTTGGCTATATGTAGTTATCTACCAGTATTACAAAAGAGGTAAACGTTTATGTGTTTGTGTGTTTAAAGTAGATAACCTCCAAAAAGTACCTAACCAATGTAAAAAAATATTTTACTATTAAAATGCTACATATCCCTAATTACTATAGATATAACTTTGCTGATATTTTGAAATAATTACTTTACAACTAAATCAATTAAAACACACACTTAAAGTAAACCGCAAAAAAGCGCCATCGAAAGTCATTTTTGCGTACGCTGGTATTAATATATTTCGATAAAACTAGGTATAATTTTTAAAAATCTGTCTTGTAGTTTACGCGGGAGAAGCCGTCAACGGGTCGCTAGTACTTTATATAGTTCCATGAACGTAATTTAGGTGCACATCGTGTAGCATATAGTTAGCAATGTCAATTTAGTATTTATTGCAGATCTGACAAGCAGTAATACGAATTTGATGACTTCTATCAAACGCTTAATGTTGTTTACTGTTCAGTATTAATATCAGTGCTATTAAACATAAATAATGGGTTAATATTAAACTTAAATAATTTTCAGTACTACGGTAATATGACATTAGCTACAAGTACCTACGACGTACGTACAGTTCTCGTATATATTAATTTCCTGATGAAAGGAAATTATGATAAGTGTAGTCTATATAATTATGGATTTATTGAAGATCTTGTATTTTTACAAAGTAACTGACAAAGCTAGAAAATTCTTAGTTAGAATAAAAATAATTAATAATATTTTTATTGTATGAAAGAGATGAAGAAAAATAGATATATCAAGTCTAAGCCTAGGTTATAAAAATATAGGTAATTAATCGTTATCTGCACATGAAGGATGTATGGAAATATTATTGGGAATATTTATGAATGTAATAGAAACCAAAACTTCATTTCTGTTTATCTTTTTATTTACCTAGGTATGTACTTTTTACTTAGGTAATTTTTTAAATAGTTTTACCGTTTCTTTTACAATTTTAATATGAATATGGTCTTCCCTTAATATTATATTAAATGATAAATTTAAGAAGTATAACTTTATAAGAATTACGTTAAATTATAAATTACAATTGTTCGGGATTTAAGTGAGAACGCGAGCGGGCAAAAATATAAGATAGTCAGAGTCGTTTACTTTACGAAGACAAAGCCGCGAGCGGGCACTAGCTATGAGTATATTTCTACTTTTGATACATACAAGCGAAGCTAATAAAATTTTTAGTGAAAGGCCTTAACCGTAATCATTAGTGCAATTATCTTTACCATATTTGACTCTGAGCGTACTTTAATATAACTTGAATAGATACATTAAATTTAATAATATATCTAATACTTTCGTAATATTTATGTATATTTGAAATAATCAGTGTATTCAAGTCAGCCCACTCTTCTCGGCCTACATTAAAATATTGATTTTTATTATTGATTGAAATTTGCAATTTTTCGACTATAATTTATAAAATTTCCTAATTTGACGTAAGTTTTGCATTCACTATAATTCTAGATTTATTATATAGATTTCTTATACAAATCCATACATTTTATTACATTTTGTAAATTGTACTTCCAATTATTGTATTTTATATTTTTCCCAAAAAGTTCCTGTAATGTACTTATAGGTATTAAATTTACAATTTATTTAATATTTAAATATTAATTTTAGTCGTGAGAAGTACGTACTTACCAGCTAAAAAGTATATGTTTGATTAAAACTGCACTTAAAATTATAAAATTTAATAAAGCGCCTCTGTAAGAGGTTAAAAATATTATTACAAGCTTTTTCCCGCAAAGCATGGCAGACAGAATCTAGATCATTCTATCAAGACACTCCTTTCCCCACTTTCCGCCTAAATTAGAGACATTGCGGGTTTAGTGGCGGAACTTAACGCCGCGCTTTGTTTTGCCAGAGATTTATGATCCACTATTAAATTATGATCATTTCACCGAGTGACTCAAACCATAACCAGTCATGATTATAGTAAGACAATATAAAAAATATTATTACACATTTCAATTATAATTATTCCTACTCCCCCGCAATTAAACATATTCGTAAGCGCAGTAAATACGTAAGTACAGTTTATTTCTTATAAAATATTATAGTATACTAATAAATAACTAATAGATATATCTTATAAATGGATTGTAAGTGAAATGTGAATATTATTTATATACAAGCGGTCATGCGCGGCTTCGCCTGTGTAAATTGAAATTTAGCAAATTTGTCAAAACCCTTATTTATCGAATTAAATTCAAATTGTTGTAGCTTTTTTTATTTATTAGCTAATTGAAATAAATTAACACTAAATGTTGAAGGAAAATAAACAGAATACAATAGTCAAAACTGCATTCAAATCGGTTAAGCTATTTAAGAGGTTAGCGTGCACAAACAGACTGAAATGAAATTTAAAACCTACTTTTCAGGTTCTAACACTTTGCCAAATACCCCAAACAATATTTTTTCTCATATACCATGTACAGACATCGATTTGTTATATTTTTATTATATATAGATATGTAATAGGCTAATGATTTAGCTATTATATTCGCATAAAGCACATACAAACATCCTACTTTAACCGTCGTTTAACCGACGTTCATTTTAATATTAATATAGAGGTAGCCTACTGTAATTACGTGATAGATTCACGTAAAGAATGCTTTCAGATAATTTTCATGTGTGGTCCTTATGAGAAAAGTCGCAAACTTTAAGTGCCAATAACAAAACCTTTCATTTTACGATTATAAAATTTAGTATTCAAGAAATATAATGACCTGCGCAGCTAATTACGTTATAATTTTGCAAAATTATAAGTTAATTTTAATTGATTGTTTATTTTATTGCGTAGTTTAGTTGTCTTTAGCCATTAGGTATTTAAGTACTTGCTTATTAAATGAGCAACGTGTATATTCAGTGGAAACGTGTTTAGATATACATTTTTAAAAAGCTCTAGTTAAAAATTGTGGTACTCATTGAGTGACTGACAAATAAAGCGGTGTAGGAAGCTGATTTTTGGCAAGGTTTCTTAAAAAAGGATTTTCCAAAATTATTACGGAAACGGCTGCTTATCCAAGCAGGTTTTCGCATATTACAACTGAAATTAGGAATGATAGACATAGTGCTATGGTAAAGGTCAGAAAATCTACGCAAGTAATATTGTGGGTCACAATTTACATTTAATTACAATGAATACTGGATTAATTACTACTTAAGGATTTCACAATTAAATATTCGATACAGAGATGAATAAAATAATAAAAGCGACTTCAGTATTTATTTCATAAACATACGTATATAATATGCATATATATGCACCTCTATAGAAAACCTAATATGCACCTACTGCACTATAATAAATACATTTGTAAAATGAACCTAGTCAATTATTTTATTTAAACATTGCATTGAAATGGTGTAACATTACAACGTTAATTGCCCTTTATTAAATAAAAACATATGTAAGCAAAACACAAATAAGAGAAAACACAATCGTAAAGTTAGTAGCCAGAGGCATGCACTATTCATGTAAAAGTTATTTAGACTTACTTTGTTGCAAATAAAAAATATATCTGGGTTCTGTATACGCACGAAGCATTTACTGCTTACATTATTAAGAATAACAATAAAATGAGAATATAGCTTTAAACTTTTTCCTATAAATTAGAGTCTAGACATTTCGTTTTCCAATTTTTGCCCAAATTCGAGACATTGTTGAGTGGTGGAACTTAACGATGCGCTGTCTTAGATATCTACCAGAACAGAGACATGAAATTTAATGAATTGTTAAAATCAAAATTTGCTATATTAAAAATTAAATAACTTTGTCTAAAAAATGAAAAATATGATAAATCAGTAGGATTTTTTTATATGCGAAGATTACTCCTTTGTACAAAAATTGTGCGAACGAAGGCTTTTGGCATGTTAGTTACCTTTTAATATTAAATTGGTAAAAACTGAAGAGGGGCCTAATACATTTCAAAAATGGAAAAAAGCATTAATTTAATTTAAATTTTGGAAGTAACATTAAAATGGACAAAAGTATTTATTTGTAACCCTTGTATATTTTAATAGTGGTAGGTAAAAATTAGCTGTTTGGACTAAATGTATAATTTTTTCATCCGCCCCAAAATTTACTTGCCTGTTTGCAAATACGAATCAAATAAAAGTTAATTAACATTTGGAAATCTAACAAAATAATACCAACCTATAATTCCATCAAAACGGACAGATAAATAATATATACGCAAAACCTTTAAGTAGTCTGTATACGAGATATAATTTATTTTTATTTTGAAATGAAGCAAATGGCCCTTGAAACAATGTAGCCATTGTATGGACGATTACTGTGATAATACTTATTGGTTATCGACGAGGTATGTTAACATTTGTAATACCTGCGTCGAATAGGCGATTATGCCATGATTACAGAGCGGCGCTTGTAATTGAAACGCGGCTGAACGCATCTGCCTCCTCCCTCTGTTATTATCTGTGCGTTTTTTTAAATTGTCAACGATGATTTTGGCAGTCATTGTGTGGTGGATGTATTATGTTTGATGAAATCATTTTGATTAATCCATAAATTTAAAATTATATTTGAGGTTGAATTGTAAATAATTTCGCCTTTGTTTTAATACTTATAATATGTTTAGTTGTTAAACAAAATTATATTATTTCTAAGTCAAGTACCTATATGGGTATAGCAAAAATATTTGTAACATCCATAATGTCGAAAATAGAAAGTAACGTCAAACGTCAAAGAAATGAGTTTTAAATATACTTACCCTGATGTCATTAAAAGTGAACCACTTATAAAATGACAGTGCAAATCAATGAGCTCTCAAAAGCATCAAAATTTACACGCATTGAGCCATACAAAAAACACAAATTGACTATATAAGCGTAATTTAAACGGACATTGCAAAAAATCCATTGTTGCCGCCACAAAAGAAGACATCACCGTTAACAATAGTTCCAAATTCGAACATGCGTCAAAGGAAAGGCGGGAATTGTCTATGCTCCATATGCTACGAGATTAACATATTAAAAAGTAAAGTAATTTGTCATTGGCGGCTTGATTGAGGAAGTCATCTTGGCAACGGAAATAATATTTTTTTAACATCCCCCTCGGCGTTACATTATTGTGATTGTGATATCTATATCATTACTAGAGCGTTAGATGATTGCAACAAATGATAATGTACATAGTTTTTGTGTTATAAAAGTTTTAAATTTATATGAGGGGAGAGAAGTAAATTTCACAATTGACACAGTTATTCAATGCGAGTATCACTTTAAATTAATATTGGTAGCTTTTATTTAAATTGATTTATGCTTAGGTATATTATATAAACGTATAGCTACTTTATAAGGTATATAAAAAATGAAAATATATCTTTACTATATCCCATTATCTACAAGGCCAGTACATGAGCATGTATGTCACCATCTAACATCTAACTAACACATTATACATAGTTACGATGCAATCGCGGTAATGATTCGTAATGAATGTGCTATTTGTGCACTATTTGTATATATTTTTTAGCTTATTTATATTAGAATATAATTAGAAACGTAGTCATTAAGTATCTCTTATATTTTAAATACATAAAATCTAAAATTTAATCCATATTAAATTCAATAAAGATGTAATTTGTATTAAATTGATTCAACATTTCTAACTTCACCCCTAAAGAAAAACACATTAGTTGATTCATGTTGTCTATGGTCGTCAAGCGCGAGCCCGGGATTATTATATTTTATTATCCCACAAATTGTGCTACAACCTCCTGTGGGGTCCAAAGGTGTCAGAACCGGCACGTTTGTATTGCCTCTATTATGAAAAGAAAAAATGAGAAGCAAAAAGTCGCTCCCGCCATTAAAGTACAGGGTGCTTTTAGCCAATAATACGTTTAGAATTCGCTGACTAATTGATTGTGAATGGTTATATTTAATTGGAAAACGATAGGTCTATGGAAAATGTTGATAGCTCTTCATTTATTTATATATAGGTATAAAGTTTTTTGTAAACGTTGAGCATATAAAACCCCTAAGTTCATTGTTTTTTGTTCATTATTTACTTATAAAGCTTATTTATAACTTTAAACAACGACAACTAAACATTGGCGTATGTAGATAGGAATATAATAAGAAAGTATACTTAATACTTAAATAATTTGTCGTATAACAAGAAATTAGAAATGAAAATTGGTCAGTGTCATAAAATTACCCTTCACTTTACAGAGAGGCAATTATATTTAGATTATTCTATTTCCTACAGGCTGTGTTGGACACAATTTAATTGCGTTTAACAGTTAAATAGATAATCTGTTTGTGCGAAAATCTCAATTCATAATTAATTCGTAGTTAAACATTGTGGCCAGTCGTGGCCCAGTGGCACAAGAGTGTGACTGTAAACGACTGGTTGTGGGTTCGATTCCCACTCGAGGAGTGGAAATTATATTTCCATTTTCTTCGCTCTGGTGTCGAGGTAAAGCGCGGCGTTAAGTTCCGCCACTTAACACGCAAGCCTCCGAATTCGGCGGGAAGTGGGGAACGGAGTGTCTTAACACTAGGTTCCCTCTGCCTACCCTGCTGTGTGCGGGATATAGCTATTAAAAATATAGTCTACCTATCAGAAATTAAGAACTAATTCATTTTCAACTAATTGTGAATTTTATATAATTTCCTCACAAACAAATAATGAATTTTTAATACTAAATTGTTAATTGCAATTAAATTTCGCCCAAAACTGCCTACAGGCTATAATACAGTGTTAACGACAAATATCGATAGAAGCAAGGTGTCGTCTCATTCACTCCCATAGTAGGAGCGACGCAGGTGCATTCGATTAATTTAATTATATTATTTGGGTACACCTTCATCGACTGCTATCTTGTCCATCTGTGATATGATATTAAGATTCGTTTAATAAAAGAGGGTGCGCTTTTTGGTTTTCCGTTGAAAAAACGTTTTTTTTTGTATGAACGGGTAAATATATTAAAGCTTTTATTTACATTTTTAAAGTGTTATTCTATATAGTATATGGTATAGATTATGAGAATCATTTTTAAGAAATGTATATTTCTTTAAGTTAATAAACGTAAGCGGATGTAATAGGCAAAAATATCTAAACAAATGTCCATATATTTTTTGTCGTAAAACTTAATATTTAGTACTTTTTTTAAGTTAAAAAGTTAAACAATATTGTACAACATTTGATCCGAGCTTTAAAATAAGTAATACCTATAAACTTTTATTCTTTAATCCCAACAATAAAAACGAAAAAAAATGTCGATAATTCACGAATATATTGTACTTAATTTTTAGTGGTAACAACTTAATAAATCATTAACAGCATTTAACGTGATACATAAATTAAAAATATAAAATTTATATATAAATTAGTCGCACCGTCTTGTAGTAATCGTATTGCATCATAATATTGCCGGCCATTATTTAATAACCCCACATTTGGACACCCGGGCGGAATTACAGCCGTTTGTAAATAAACCGCCGGCTTTGTGGAATACCGACTTCTATCTCGAATGAGTAAGAGTTTTGTTTTATTTAATTATATATAGCTAATGTGGCTAAAAAATAATAGATACATCTATACAAATAAATAAAATAAGAGACTTTGTATATACATGCATACCTATGTAAGTTATTTTATACGGCACATACCTATATCAAAATAACATTTTTTTACTATTTTTGTCCGTCTATCTATTTGTTATCTGTAATGGATGGACCGATTTTGACAGGACTAGTAGTGGCAGACAGATTATGAAATAAAAAGTAAATAAAGTTATCTACTGTTGTTGTGAAATTATATAATTTTTTTGCTAAACTACATGCCATCGAAGTCGCGGACAGAGCCAGTAAATAAATAAATTCCTGTTTTTTTGTGTATAAAAAATAATGGACTTCACTATTTAACTTAAAATTATGAAGTGATTCATTTAAATCTCGAATTGCAGCTACCTGTTGTACTTCTACAAGTAACAACTGTTCTAGAAAATGTGTGCTTAATATTTGTTATGACGGATTGTAAAACAAAGAACGTCATTATAAAAATAAAAAAAAGATATATACCTTTCGTCCATATAAAATAAGTAAGCTAATTAAATTATTAAATTAAAGGTGAAGTGTGAATTCCGCGTGCAACATTATGTAAGGAATAAATTATATTTATTTGCCATTGTAAACGTTAATGCCTGTGTGATACATACAAAGTAGGTGAGGGAAATTTTATTTATTGTTAGAAAAAAATTCATTGCAATTATTATTTTATATAATATTTAAAATTTAAAAGAGAATCCAATGAATATATTATTCTATTGGAATATTGGAAGTTACTTGTGCCACATGTGACACGCCGAAAAAAAAAATCTGAAGGAAAATCTGGAAAAAAAATATCTTTATATGCTTGACTTAAACAAAAAATTGTCCCGCTGAGTTTCTTGCGCCGATTCTTCTCAGGTCTGAGGCATTGACTTTAGTGATTATGGTAAATTGTTAAAAAAATGGAGCAAGTGCAATCTTACTTTGAATAAAATTATTTGACTTTGTCAAGACCCTACATCCTCCACTTTCCGCCTGGAATCGAGACATTGCGTGTTGATTGGCGGAACTCAACGCCACACTTTGTCTTATGTACTAGACCGGAGACATTAAAATTTAAATATAATCACATTCAGACGGTTTTCACGCGCCTTGCCACGACAGCCTGAGCGCGCCATAATTAAAGGAATAAACTAAATATACCTATATATTTTAATAATCATAGATACGTAATTGGCAGAAATTATCATTAACTTAAATAAGTTAAACAAAAAAGTCCATTAAATTGCACACCTTTCTAATACGTCTGATATTGATTTAGATAATAGATCTCTATCGATACATTTTTTACCAAAATCGTTCAATAATTATGAGCGTTTAGTAGTCTTTAGAGATAGTTTAGTGAATTTTATTTAAGTAAGGTTGCTCTTTGTTGGATGGGCGTGTTCTGCCCTTTAAATAGATACCTCATGTAAATTGAAAATATTGTAATAATATGTAGGTATATTTATATCTACGAGTGCATAGAAGGCATTGGGTACCTAAGTACTAAATATTTTTTATTTAATAATATAGTATACTAACTTTTAAATACAGAATAAAATAAATAGCTACGTATTGAGTATAGTCGAAACGTAGAATAAATCCTTTTTTTGATTAGTAGTCTGAAAGAGAAGTTTTGTAACGTTATTACTGCATCAATTAGTAATGTATTGTATTCCTATATTTAATAAATATCTGAGGACATGAAGTGAAGTATATTTAACCTTTCATTCTTTCTAAGAGTTTTTCGAACAAAAAATAAATTATGAACAATGAAAATAATATGACAATTACGTATAACATTTGCGGCGTGTTTCGATTGAAACATCCCTATTGTCTCTTACGTAATAAGAGATATTTCTCACTTCACAAAACATAAAAAAATATATTAAGAAAAACGTCTAAATTATATTTAATTATAATTAACCTATACAATATAGGTGAAGAATATTTAAAAACCATCTGCAAATAAAAGAAGAAGGTAATTTTATATCGAACACAGGCATTGTTACTTTAATTAAATGCACATAAAGTGAGATCCTTAAAGGATGATTGGACTGTAGAACTTTCTATAGTCCTTTGATCATCCACTTTCCAAAAATAACGAATCTTTTTCAACACCGTCACGACTTATTCTTCCATTATTAAAACACGCAAACAATTTTTCATTCAATATAAATTTCAATGTACATCACGAAGTTTCTTTATATCGTTGTAATTGTTTTATAGAAATATACGCTTTATATGAACACAATAGAAGCTATATTTGCGTGTGAGAATAAAAGCAGATGGCACAATATGCGGGTTCAGCGTACTAAAGATCGCGCGTCGAATTATTTTCTTATTGGCGCGATTGTTTGAGAAAATGGCTTTTAATAAAGGGACGCATTATGAATCTGACAAAAGTCGTTTCAGTTGAATTGGTATCGATTCAGTGTTTCTTTTACAGCTCACGGGAAATTATTACTTAAAAGTCTCTATTGATGTTGAAATAATTTCAAAAATGCATAAATATTAGCACTTTCGTTATAGAAACATTAAATTGTACATATTTTAGTTACTCATTGAATAATTTCTCTTGATCAGCTTGTGTAAGGAGGACTTTTTGGTAAAACTAAGCCAGCCAGCTAGCCAGAACTAACAGACAGACAATAATTGTTTAAAAAAATTATTTCGGTATTTGAACCGCGGTTATATTATTACAAACAGACACTCGAATTATTGGTATTTGTATAGTTACCAACTTATGTATTATCCACTTGACACGCCTGTTTTAAAATTATTGTATCAGATTGACAGGAAAATCAAATAGGCTATATTAAGACTAGGTATACATAATACCTAGTCTTAATATGTAGCTCAACGGGTAAGATATCTATTAATAAATAAAGGAGAAAAGTTTACACTTTATTTGCGAAAGCATTGCGGAGAAATTTACATTTTGGCGTATACCATTAACGTATGTTATACGAGTATGATGTATCATGTTGCGTAATAATTGTCAAGCATTTAGTAGTATATGGGCTTGGCAAAAGAAGATGTTGCTAAGACAATGCTTATTTTCCGCGTCCACTACTTGGCTACATGGGATTTGAATCCACAATCATCGCTTAGGAACACGACGTCTCAACATCGCTACAAAGATCAATACGTAGCCCAGGCGTAAGCAACCTGCGGCCCTCGGGTCGCTTGTTCAAATACGATGTTCGATACTATGCAATACGAAATGTATTATTTTATCCTTTTCTTAATTTTGGCGCCTAATCTTTTCTCACATTTCATGTTTTTTTATATTATGTATACAATTTAAAACGCTATTAAAAGTGTTATTTTGGCCCGCAAAATATTTTTTTTCATTTAAATATTAAAAAGGTTGGTCACCCCTGACGTAAATGTATATACTAAAAAAGTAATATTAATTATAAATATATATTTTTTAAAGTTTTTGTCTATCTTATAAATTGTTACGCTAAGTTATAATAATTTTATAAAAAGTACTTCACGCGAACGTTCGCATTTACTTTACAATACATTATTTCCACTTGATAATTCAACCGGTTCCACGTTTCGCCAGCGATAACTGATAACAGCAAATCACATAATTAAATTATATTTACAAAACTTACAGGCCACTGATTGGTTGTAGATGAAGGTTTGCCTAATTGATACAATTGTTTCTTTACTACAGTAATTTTAAAATGAATATTTAAAATGAGCATTTTAACAATATAATTTTAAAATGCAGAACGGAGTGTCTTAACACTAAGTGCTTTAACAACTACTTGACACTCCTCTCTGACTCTACTCTGCTATGCAAAAAGCATGAAGCTAAACGATACGAAACGGTTAACTGTATATCATATATTTATATAAGTATTCAAACATATAGGAATAAGACAAGAAGTATGAAATAAAAGGAGATAAATTAAAAAAAAACCTGTCATTTAGTATTTTGTACCTATATTAAAATAAACTTTTATAGTAACTCTCATAAAAGCATTATTAGGAGGAGCTTAAGAAAAAGTTTCATCGTTTTTCTTAAATTAACTATTGAAAAGAAAGTATTGTGACGGTTTTTCACGCATAGTCAGAGACATCCTAGTATCAACACACTCCGCGCTTCGTTTTTAAATTTCCCAAAAAACGTGCTTTAGCTACTAAAGTAACATGAAATGTAACGTGAAAATGTAGAAGCCAGCGCGATCGATGGCCACTACAATTTTATATAGGATAAATATAGATTTTACCAAATATTATATATATAAATAATTTAGTCAATGTTCCTTTTTTTTCTAAGTGTCGGCTGTACGACTGTTGCAGAAATAATATAATTTTGAAGGTGTTCGTCGTAAAGCGCTCTGTGGCTGGCAACCCGTAGGCCTGCTAGTGTTGCGACGTCTCAAATTGAAAACCGCAAAAGCATTTCAATTTAAGACGAGGAAGCCGCGGTGTAATTTAAATATTTGACAGATTTACAAACTAATTTTAGTGATAGCTCAATTTCGTAAAAACACTTACACGGTTGCAGAAAACGGTCACTCCATTATTTTAATGTTATAATAAAATAAAAACAAAAATAAAGAAAAGCGAAGCGTTTGTAATATTAATAATTTTTGGTGTTACGGTTTGTGTGTCTATTACGTAAATAGACGAAAATTTAAAGGAAATTAAATTTTATTTAATCAATTTACATTATTTAGATAAATTTATGACTATTTTATTTATGTTAAGTAGGTCCATATTACGAACAAAATTTAATAATTATTTGTATAGCTATGTCAAAACGGAGAAGTACATGACCCTACTCCTTCGTTTTGATGACATAAAGTGCTATGTTGAAAACTGTCAACTGTATAAGGAAGGTAGCAAAATGAATAACGTTTCTTTCTTCCGTATGAAGGCGAAAATACAAATGTTAACTTGTATTTAAATTCACGGACTAACCACCTTAAAGACAAAAATATAACAAAAATGCCATCTTATTGAAAGAGGCACAATGTCTTATCGTTTCTCACCCAGAGGAATTATTACGTTAATTATTTCTATTTACTCGCTCATGTGAACATAGACAAAGAAAGACAAAGCGCAGTGTTAAGATCCAACACTGAACACACAATGTCTCGGATTCTCCGCGGAATGTGGAGAAGGGAGTATTTAGACACTAAGTTCTCTCTTACTACCTTCACTAAAGCGTGGTGATGAAAAATAATTTAGTTTAAGTAACCTAGGTAGTAACAGCACATATAGTACAACTACAAATAGTTCATTTCTGATGGAAACTATAAATACGATAGGTCGATACGAAGTACAATAACGCGTCGATTTGCTCAACGCATTAAACTGCTACTAGTTATAAATATACTCCCATTGTTTAAATCCTGAGTTGACTAATCGACTTGCGCTAGGGAGACTTGACACTGAAAAATACCTACATTATTTTTAAAAAAGACATTTAGAAAACGTACAAAAATTTGAACGCAGCGTGATTCGAACTCGTGCCTCCTGAAAACATATGTTTTTCAATTTTCTTAAATGTGGAATAACTCTTTTAAAATGTTTAAAAGTATATTATTTTTACTCTATAGTAAAACTAAATATGGTGTTGAGTTCCGTCTGTTCCTAATATACAATGTTTCGACATTAGGCGGAAAGAAGAGAACATAGTGTTTTGATTCAATTTTTTTTTATAAGAGTTTGATAGCTCAAAGCGGTTTCTTTCCTAGAGAGTTTAGATAAAATGTGTCACTTAGTTCTATAAATTGTAAGGATATGTACTAAATCGCCAGATTTTCTCCGCCCATTCTGTAGGGCATAGAGTATTTGCAAATTCATACAAGTATTTATAATATTCCTCTCAATCAGCACTTACTATTAATGCGGAGAATAGTAAATAGATCTTTAAATTTTTATCGAAAATAAAATATTTTAATTAACAAGATTTTTACTTTTAAATCTTGATTGTAATAAAAAGACTTAAATTACAATCAAGATTTAAAAGTAAAAATCTTGTTGTCCTGATGATCCAGGCAAGGACATCAAGTTATTAGTATGTAAAATTATATTGGCATCGAATCAAATTTTAACGAACACAAGGCAAGAAATATCAGGGGTCAAAATAGCGTTACACATTTTCAAATCTATATTAATAAGTATAAAATATATTAAAAATAATAGTTAAACTGTCTAAGAAACAGCTTCAACCATTTTCAAGCATAGTAACATATAGATATATAACATAGTACAGTATATAATAGAGAACCTAGTGTCAAGATATTCTGGTCTACACTTTCAGACTGAAATCGAGACATAGCGTATTAAGTAATGAAATTGTACACTGCTTTGTTTTAGGTTAGCAAAAATATCAAATTAATTTAAATGTTATTATTTCCTGTGGCCAGTCGTGGCCCAGTGGCACAAGCGTATGACTGTAAAGCGTGTCTCTGGTGTCGAGGTAAAGCGCGGCGTTAAGTTCCGCCACTTAACACGCAAGCCTCCGAATTCGGCGGAAAGTAGGGAACGGAGTGTCTTAACACTAGGTTCCCTCTGCCTACCCTGCTGTGTGCGGGATACAGCGTGAAGAAAAAAAAAAATGTTATTATTTCCTGAGTGGGAATCCAACTTACAACCAATCTCATTTACGGTCAGTCGATGTGCCACTGCGCCACGATGGACTAGTAAAATATTTTTAATGAAATATTATTAATTTCTACGTTTGTTTAACCGTGTTAATAAAATTTAATTCTGAATCGTATGTAGAGTCCTTAAGCCAGAGTAATCAGTGGCTAGAATTTACGGAGGCGGTAATTAAACGAGCACGGGTTGTGATTGAATGTGCTGTATTTAGTAAATTTAGTTGCGCTTTGCTACTGACTTAGATTGGTATAATTCTTAGAACCTATACCTACTATTAGTTTCAAGTTTGTTTACTAAACTTTGTATACCTATATACGTTTATGTGGGTGTATATAGAATGTTAGGTTTCTTGAAAAAAATGTTATATGAAAATGTGTTTAAAAAGGAATATTTTTTTATGTCCAAGGTTAATATCAAAAGTTAAGTTATTTATCTATTAGGTATATTATATATGTTTATC
Organism: Dryas iulia moderata; assembly: GCA_019049465.1. Lineage (NCBI taxonomy): Eukaryota > Metazoa > Arthropoda > Insecta > Lepidoptera > Nymphalidae > Dryas > Dryas iulia. Next base: position 6,833,678 of record CM032437.1, read on the forward strand.
TTTTATATAAATATATAATTTTTGAATGATAAGAAATATTAGGTCCAACCGAAAAAAACTTTATTCCAATGCCAATTGGTCTTCTTATTTTTGTTCCTTTCTTAAGCAGGTCGTTATAATATGGTAGTCTTGTTAATAACATTTAAAAAAATGTTTAAATATTTCATAAATAGCATTCTCACTTGCCAGACGATTGTTTATCGAAATAATTCATAGGTAGCAAAAATTTCTGAAAGTCTTTTCAAAGTGATGCTAACAAAGAGCTGTAGTAATCGTACACAAATTGCGATATAGTCGGATGTAGGTATAACATTTGGATTACCGGTCAAAGCGCATGGACGGTTTCCAGGAGGTGTGAGTTCGATTACCGCCACGATCAAAATATTCATTTCTTTCCTGAAAATATATTTTAGTATTAAGCAGGTTGAAATAAAATCTTTTTCAGTCTATATTACTGAGTATTTCATGTTTTTTTTTTATTCTATAGGTATTTATTTCTCATTTAAAAATAATATATAAAGTTGTAGTAATTGAAGTAATTGGATATATAAAACGTTCATAAGGATTTTATACATGACAAACAGAATTTACTTATCTATATACCATTTCTTTCTGCATTTTCCATCACTAAACTTACGAATAAATCTATTTTATGTACGGTTCTTGTACATACATATGTACATATTTAGTACAAATATTTGCAATATATACGAATAGCACATTCATTGATTTTTTAAAGCTTACAAATTTTATGCAATGCAAGTGAACTGTCCATATTTTACTTACAAACTTTTTCTATATCTTTTTTTAAATAGAAAAAATACTTCTTATTTTCAGACAAACATGTACACTTACACATTAAAAATAACACATAAATAGATACTATTAATAAAAAGCAGAAATAAGAACATTTCATTTGAACTTATGTATACGTCAGTTCTCCAGACAGCAATCTAAAACAATTTCGACTCTCCCATTACATCTAGCTCGAGTCGACACACTAAGTAGTATAAGTTAGTGTTACAAAAAACTACTTATTCATTATTCCAAGCTTATAAGGTTAATGCCTTACAATTAGTTTGAGTCGTGTTTGAGCGACCACCGACGGCGTAACATGTGTATAACCGGTTACATGCGATGTTTTGCAGAATGAAGTGTGAATTTAATAAAAAGAATTCGTGGTAGTCCTCTTAGTACCACCCACTCGGTATCTACTTCCATATATAGTCATATGTACTTACTTAAATCTTTATATTTTCGCCTTAAAATACTTAATTTCTTTTACGTTTTCCGACGCCATCTTTGCGTATAGATTTTAAATTTATTTTATTTATTTATGTTTATAAAAGATATATGTCTCCAATTATGAGCAATTAGCTAGCCAATGTGTTGTTGACAAATGATATCTGTATAACCAAATCATATAATATTTCATTTAGGCGTTGGAAACATATCTAAATTTAAACTACTATTTTGCTACTAGTAGGTACTCTTTAAATTTATATTATATCATTATAGTAAATTTTATAATGTTAATTCAAAGTTAAAGTCTTTTATAGTAGATTTTTTAAAGATAGTATCTAATAGTAGATTGAAACAAAAAAATGACTATCAAGACATAAAAACAGTACACTAATAAATTAAAAAATAAAAGATTTTATTAATACTTTAAATATCAATTACATTTTTATCTAAGGAACAATTATTATATAAATATGACACATCGCATAAAGTCGACAACGTATTATTGTCTTTAAACTAAGATTAGACTGAAGTCTATCCTGCAAAAACATACTTATACCAACTCCCTTACTTTATGTCACTCAAAAATTGTTTAATTCGACGTAATTTAATGAATAGCCTTTGTGTGTTTTCCATACAACCTTTCATACATACATTAGCCAAAAAATATGTTCTCAAATAGCAGATTCGAAGAGCTACAATCGAATAACTGAACTTAACGAAATTTATTAATTAATTACTTCATTTTCTTCCGTCTAATTATAACGAATGTTCTTGTTAGACAGTAAAATAATTAATTAGTCGGCTGTCTTTAAGAATAGTTTACGCATATGTTTAGCTAATATTACATTTAAAGCACCTTACAATCAGTCTAAAAAGCTGAAAAGATTAATGTTTTTTTAGCTTCACGCTGTATGCCGCACACGCAAGGGTAGGCAGCGAGAACCTAGTGTTAAGACACTCCGCTCCTCACTTTCCGGAGCCGAATTCTGGAGGCGTTGCCTGTTACAGTGGCGTGGCGGAACAAAACACCGCTTTTTGCGTCAACACCAGAACCAATAAAATGGAAATATTAAATATTTCCACTCCTGGACTAGAAATCGAACGCACAACCAGTCGTTTACAGTCATACTTTGTGCCTCTGCCATAACTGGTCCCAATTTGCCTGAATTTAAAGATCCAAATAGTGAATCCAAAACCAGTAAACAAAACAATTAAAATGAAAATGAATCATCCACGGGCAAGCACGAGATTGAGCCATTTCATCGGAGGCCGCGGTGCGCTATCTATCGCATCTTATTGTTACTTATTACTTATTTTGATACACGGCCAGACAACCGCTCATTATAAATTATATGAAGCGCTTTGCAAAAGAATGCGTGTAAGTGCAAAATTTCAATTTTTATTATTTTTGATTTATGCTTCTTTTGTTTTTAGATTCTTTATAATTACTAAAGTAGACTGATGTAGCACCATTCAAAACCAGACCAAACGCTATATTTGGAAGAATATTCATATTATTTAATACGAAAAAGTATTTTTAAGTATATTCATGAGATAATCTCCCTCAACTTCCTTAAGAAAAGGTATAGAGAGAACTTAACGTCAAGACATTCCACTTTTCACCCAAATTTAATACATTGCACGCTGAGTGGAGTAGCTCAACTCTGTGCTTTGTCTTGCCACCAGAGCGGAGAATTTAAACAAATAAAAATATAACCCTTCCCCTGAGTGGGAATCAAAGTCACGACAAATAGTTGTTGCAGTCAAATATTCGACTATGTCACGAGGGTCACAATTAATAACAATAAAATGTAATAGAACCACATATACTTATATATATTAAAATCTTTTACAAAACTTTGTATAGCACTTTAAAATTTTATCCTTGTGTTAATTGTAAACGTTAAACTTTAAAGTCGATTGCTTTATAATCTTAAAGAATTTTACAAACGTTTTGTGACTTAACCGCCCACGCTCTTTACACTAAAGATTTTTATCTTATTGCTGTAATCCAATTACCGGGGTCTTTAATACCAAACCTTCTAATCCTATCACAGATGGAGCTACGACAACTGATGCTGTGTTTTGGTGACAATTTAGACTCTTTTCCCTTGTAATAAGATGTAATATAACTGCAAACAATATTTTCTTTGCATTACGACCAATCTAATCGTATAATATATGAAACGACCTTAGCTATTTTCCATAAGAATCACGCGAACTGCTAATATACCTAAGTATATTTAGAAAAACATTAATTAAAATAAAATTGATTAATTTGAAACTTATACCATTAGCATAAAGATCATCTGTATAGCAAATACTAATGTTGTTAATAGTCTAAGGGATGGCGAGACGAATGCGTAGGAAATCGGGACTTAGTGTCAACACTTCACGGGTGATGGCCATAAATGAAGGCAGACACAATGCGGTCAACTCTTTGTTGTTTAGAGCAAAGTTACACGCTTTTTGACTCTCGTCTTTGGTGTAAATTAACAGCGTAAATGTACGTTTTAACACAATAAGAAATCTTAAACTCTCTACGTATGAAATTTCAAGAATAATCTATTATATTTTATATGTGGAAAATATCCAAAATAAATACTAAGTATATCTATAAATTTATTTTATTACCTTAGCGTAATAAACACAGAACTGAAGATTATCATTTAGTATTACTGAAAAATATAAAATACATCGGTCCATTATTTTTTATGATATTAACTGGTTAATATCACCGTACACACATCCTATAAGACCTATCAAAGGCCCATACCACACAAATCGTCTACGGTGACCTCAACAAAAGCGTACTAATTGCCTAGCGCGGATCGGTGAAATTAATCAATCTGCGCAGGATTGAGCTACATTATCAATTGCTGTGTGTGTAGCCCTTATTATAACTATACTAAACACTATAATTCCATACAAAAGTGAAGATATACCTGTGACCGACGATACCTGCCTAATATAAACGTTGTAGTCGGCGCGCTTTGAAGCCGTTGTACTCTCCAATTAGCGCTCACCGCCGCCTTTGGCGTCTGCCGCCTTTAAGATGCGCTCTGTCTCGATCCCACATAGGCTTTCTCCCTCTAAGCCTCCATGGGTGCCATCGCGGTAGGCTTAAACGTGTCGTAATGTAATCTATAGTGTTAAGTTCACACACGTAAAGATCTTTATCGGTGTAAGAAATTTTGATGTGATGAAAGAATAATTCGCCGCCTCTTAGACTATTTTTAATGTGCTAGTGGAAACTTTCTCGTATTTTCAACAATATTTAGCATATAATTAACATTGAAAGTACTGGTAATTAGATTTTTTTTCGCTGCACATATTTTGGTAAAAGTTGTGTTGGTTATATACCAAATCTACTTGTTAATTATGGCTAAACTGTAAATAGAGTTAATTGAAATATACGTATAATTTAAAATTTATTTATAATAATTGAATACACAGCAAAATACTATAATAAACATTTTTTTAAAGACAATTATACGTGTTTTTTGGATTCAAAATGTACGTGTACTTTTAAAAATATAATCTATTATACTCTTAAAATATACTTATTAACGTTACAATTTAGTAAAATAAATTAATTTTCAATAACTAATTTTAACTTCAAAGTTATTATATTTCTATGGGATAATAGCTAGCACGAAGCGACGGCGCGCGTTCGCGCTTCGCAGGAATTAGTTTTGGTTATAACTTACAATTTTTATAGTTGCTTTTTTCATTTTTTCGTTTTACAATACTGTGAATGCTAATATCATATTAAATAGCTTAATAGAAAAAACTATTAATTTATAAAATTATAGGTAGTACTTCTTTATTAAATGTCACAAATCTTTATACGCTGTTATATTGCCTAAGTATAACTACAAATAAATTAAATTGGAGTGTTACTCTGTTCTTATTAAATAAATTAAATAAACTGTTTGTAATAACTTGTGATAAAATAACTGCCATCTTTTCCAAATTTTGTCCGTCTGTTTGGTACGGATAATATCTGAAACGCTTTTAACGGAACAGATAGCTGATGTAATAAGAAGTACAATAGACAACTTTTATTTTAGAATTATAACTAAATTTAAAACTTGTTATGCCACGCAGACAAAGTCACGAGCACAGCTACTTTACAACTAAAATCGTGTAAAAAAAAATAACAAAAATAAAAATAACCTTCAACTGCAAACAAGCAGGTGTAATGTACTCACAACACAATTAATACCATACTATGCCTTTATTAAACAGAATATCGGCAATAAATTATTATAAAGCAAAAAGCACTGATACAAAATTATGTTAACGTACAAAAATAATATTAGCGAGATTAAGGTGAAGAAATAACTGTTATTACGAGATCATAACAACTTAAGCGGGCCACCCCGTTTCCAATAAATCTTATACTTATTTTGCATAAATAAAACCAAATTAACCCTTTACATCGCCCGGTAGCCGACTGATGATATTGTAACCAATAACAAAAATAAATTAAAGAAAAAAGTAAAAAAAAATACACCTTTAAGAGAAAAAAGGTTGTACATCAAAGAGGCCGCGGTCACGTACTGGCTGGTTATGACGACCAGCGGGTGTTAGTCGTCTTAGCAAGGAAATTAAAAATTATACTAGATGAGTTTCGAAAAAGGAGTTGAATGGATTTCGAATTTGAAGGAATAATGGAAATTTTTATTCTGAGACCGTAGCGCGGTTGGACAACGTTTATAAAAGCAATGGTTACGGATTCGATTTCCAACTGGGAAATGATTAAATATTATTTTCGTTTCTCTGCCCTTGTAACTAGGATAAAGCGCGGTGTTAAGTTCCGACGCGTAAAACACGGAAAACCGGGTATTTTGATAAAAGGTTCTCTAACTGTTTCTTTAATTCTTACACCAATTTCGACTTATGTTTTCACATAATTTTATAACATTTTCCACATTAAGCAGTTTGTAATAGCATTGTTTATTTAAATCAATTTGGTATGGATGTTCTTGTTATTAATGTAATTAGCATAAAATATTATGAATGCATTATGAAGTTATTCAAAGCAGAATTAACTATGTCTAAAGAATATTAGTCCTGACTACTAACATTAGTATAGGTAGTAGGTTGGTACATATAGTACTGCGTCAATATCAAATATTTTTTAGAAACTAAAAAATGATTGGTTATCATATTACAATCCCTATTTTACAAAATAATAATCAAAAAGCTGCTTCACCCTTATTCCTGCATAGTACGATAGTCATACTGAACCTAGTGTCAAGACACTCCGATCTCTACTTTCTGCCCGAAATCGAAACCTTGCATGTCGAGTGGCCAAAATAATTGATAGATAATTATGTCAATTAAAATTTATATGAATTTGTATGTATTTAACACATTAATACGGGTTTTAGATAGTGTATGTTGAATGAAAATAAAAGTATGAGATTAAAGCACGAGCTCATCTACTATAATGCTGCCATTCATATTGTAGCGTTGTACATTGATGTCGACACTGTCAAAGCAAATTAAATATTATTCCAATAACTATTACGTTATGAAAGCTAATTCTGAACTTATTATAAATTAGCTTAACCTAAATAACTAATTATAGATTAACTCATATGTAAAATAAAATAACTTGGCAGTGTTATCTCTTTAAAAAGCTTAACTTAATGGTAAGTTCTTTTTAAACATTACACATGAACACATATTAATTACCTTACTATTTAAAAGGTTCCTTAACAAACCATATAATTAGAAAAAAAATGTTTTATATATTATATTTAACAACATTTAATACAAGAGTCAGTAGTTGCTATAAATTATTCTACATATCTCTCCATTTTTACGTTAAAAAGCTGATTCATTTTAAAAGAAGGATCAAAATTATATTTTTTGTGATATACAAAAAGAACAGTAACATTTTCCAAAACAACATGATTTTTACTTATTAATGACAAATAAATATAATAATATTAATAAAAGTATAATATAAATCCTTGTTACAAACGCTTCCGAATTCCGACACGTCGGTTGCCATTGGAGAAACGTAGGCTCTTTGTAAAGTGCCGCAGCTATTAAAGTGCGATTAAGCGGCCCCCGAGACGAAGCGGCTCCCACTTTCGATTTTACAACTATCTAAAATTGAACTGCTTATTCTTACGTTACCTCTATGTCCAAAGAATACCAATAGTATACGCTATATACGACAAGCTTTTCCTTGCGATGAGAAAAACTGAGGAAATATTCTAAAGTTGCCAAGTAATTCGGATTTGGTAAAAAATATTATATACTAGTAGCTGCCTCCGATTTGCGTCATGACTCTTCTTACATTAATTCCATTCATCATCACAAAAAAAACTTTTGCTAAAGATGTGTTTTTATATTTCTTATTATTTAGCTGGACTCTTATGGTTTTCCATCAGGTGTTGCACACCTTTAAAATCAATTATAGCCTAAGTCCTTCTCAGTCTTCAAAGCTATATAATAAAAAAGTATAATTAAAATCTGTCTAATAGTTCTGAACCTTTGCGCAACCAAACGTTTGGATTTTACTTTTTTATTTTATCATAGAGTTAGTGTTAAAGTTTATATTATTGATTATGAATACAAATTCCCCGCTTAAGGTTACCACTGGGTTAAGCACTGTAAACTAAGATAAGCCAAAAAAAGGAAATACCTATTCCCTCTGTCTGACTTTACTAATTTTATATTTGAGCTTTGCTAGCCATTGTTCATTGTATCTAAATAAACAGAAACTTATGACCGCGTAACATATGTATCTCTGTTAGACAGTTCAAAGAAAACTGCTAACTTAATCAACAAATTAATTTTAAAAAGAAATTATATGTAATATACAAATTATTTTCTCGCATTTCCAGCCGTCTTGGCAAAGGTGCCAGATTCATAGTATAAAAAATATTGTATTCTCATTGTATTCTCATCTTGAAATCTAACCCTATCCAAATTTTCAAAAAATTCGGACAACAAAGTAGCGTTACAAGATTTTCTTATACTGGTTAATTGACGAATAGATAAAGGAGAAGCAAATAAAAGCGTGTTCAAAATACTTCAATGATTTTTTTTTTCAATCATTGAACCTGTCGTAGCGCAGTTGGGCAGTGTCGGAATGTAAGCGCGGCTGTAATGGTTGTGGATTCGACTCCCTCTAGGAGGAATGATCAAATTTTTTTTTCGTTTATCCGCCCTAGATATACCTAGCACAAAATGCTGCGTTAAGTTCTGCCACTTAACGCACAATGTTTCAATTACGGGTGGAAAGTGGAGGATTAGTGTGACTTGCACTAGGTTCTCTCTGATCTCTGTAATGCAAGAAATAAGGGTATACCTACTTTAAAAAAAAGGCTTAATGTAAGTATTGGTAATATTTGTATTATCAATTTGTAAGAACAAATGTTAAATGTAACATTCTACGAAGTACATCAACTATTTTAACTAGAAAGTAGTTCCGATGGCTGTCACTTTTTACAATCAAATACGTGTAGTGGTAAGTAGAATGGAACAAGTATTGCAAATCGATGGAATTTATCGTATGAATATAAATGTTTCTCTATCTCATGGTATACTTATAAATTGTCTACGGTATGCGAAATTAGATCTAGATTATACCTACATATTTCAAAGAAGGATCATGTTAATACGTTTGCGACTTAATCTATTTGTAGTTACGTACTTTAATAGCGGAAACATAAATCTCTAATTAATTTTTAGTTTGAAATAATTTGAAATATTTCTTTAAAAAGTATGGACATTCCATTTTCTATCTATAATGTTTAGTTACCGATAATAAAGACCTTGTAATAAAACCTTGACAATGACAAAATGACGTCACTTTTAAAAAAATGTTTTGGCGCCAGAACTTGTAATTATGCACTGTTTAAGACAACGATGCATTCAAATCTGTTAAAGAAAAACATAATATAAATTATAAACATTTTGTATTAAACTTAAATTAAATAGATACGTGGAAATAAATAAAATAATAGTGTGAACAATGATTTCTTAATTTGTTTCCTAGCAAAAGCCGAAGATTAAAAAACCCCCATAATAATATCAATTTTTTTTTATATATATTACAGATATTCTCCTACTTTTTAAAACTAATTGATATAAGTACGATTTTGGCCTGCAAAAAATATAATTTGTATAAGCCCCTTCTTAAAAAAACTTTTTTACCTTGCTTTACGTCTAATAGTATCTATTGTATATATTGATGTATGCATAAAATCAACCGCAAACCGCATAGCTGAGTAGGCACAGAGAAACTTATGTCAAGACACTCCGTTCTCCACTTTCCGCTCAAATTCGAGGCAGGTACAGTTAGTTACCTTTTGTACCTTTTGTGTGGTGGAAATTGCCTTAAGCTTGTTAAGATAATAAAACAATATTGAATAAGTATCAAATGAATCCCGAACTTAACATAAATTGTTAGACGAAGAATGAAATTTCTAAATTATTAGGTCGTTGATTAAATTTGTAATCATTTGCATTATCTTGATTTATTTTGTCAAATGAGAGATATAGCTGATTAATTATACCGTTTTAATAAAGTATTTCATGTTAAACTTTATTTATTATAGCAATGATGATGCAGGTTTGCTTTAGGAAATTGACTATAAATTTTATGACAAAATTTCTTTTGAGGTTTTTAAAAAAAATATTAAATATGATTGATGGTTTTGGGATTTTTTTGTAGATTTAAGTACAAAGATAAATAAAATATATACTCACTACTATATAATATACGTTATATTAAATAACAAAAAATCAAAACTTAAGCTATCCATCGTGACAAATGCAATTAATTGGAAGAATAGATTACCTACCTATATTTAAAATATTTTTAATTTTCTACTCTAGGGTACCTAAATGAAGTGCAGTTCTGAGTTATGCCTCAATCTAAGTGTCTCAAATTCCGCTGGAAAATGGAGAACGGAGTGTCTTGACACTAGGTTCACTCAGACTATTCTGCAATGCGGAAAAGTAATGTAAAGCTAAAAATTACAAAGTATTAGCAAAGTATTACAAATTAAGGTATTCAAAGCAAAACTCTAATTCACATAAGTTAATAAACCCATAAATAGTAACATACATACTTTCAATATTCAAACAAGTGATAGGTAGGATTCAACTTTAGGCACACTATTTCCCTCATAGCTGGGTAGTCAGAAAGAATCTAGTGTCAAGGTGCCCCGTTCTCCGCTTTCTGTTAGGAAAGTGAGTGAACGTAATCAGATTTTATTATTAAACGCAATATCATTTAATAATAAAACCAGATTATTCATACATTAGACATATAGATAATATTGCTTTTTGCTTAATAAGTAATTGTAGAATTTGTCCTGGGAACGACATTTAGAAAACGTATAAAAATTTACAACTAAAATAAATAAGTTGTCATAAAGCGTATAAGAAATTCGAAACAATTGTTCGTAGAACGCATGGCTTAGCGGTCAGAGCGCATGGACGGCTTCCAGGAGACGCGGGTTCAAATGCCGCTGCATTCAAACTTTTATACGTTTTCAAAACGTCTTTTTCAATTTCCTAAGTGTGTGAATCACACTTTAAAAATATTAAAAAATTGTGGCCAGTCGTGGCCCAGTGGCACAAGCGTGTGACTGTAAACGACTGGTTATGGATTCGATTCCCACTCGAGGAGTGGAACTATTTAATATTTCCATTTTCTTCGCTCTGGTGTCGAGGTAAAGCGCGGCGTTAAGTCCGGCCACTTAACACGCAATGCCTCCGAATTCGGCGGAAAGTGGGGAACGGAGTGTCTTAACACTAGGTTCCCTCTGCCTACCCTGCTGTGTGCGGGATACAGCGTGAAGTATTTTCTTTACTTTTTTTAAATATTAAAAAGTTATTCTGGAACATTTGTATTGTAACGAACCCCAAAAATTAGAAATTTTATGTTATGTCAGAATGACATCTATTCTATTTAACTAATGGTGTTGAATGAAATTTCGCAACGGTAAAGTTTCTATGAGCAACACCTAATAAATTATTAGGTATTTATTATTATAAGTCTAAGTTATGAGTTCAAAACTGAATATTCAATAGATGACAGCCTCTCTAGTTAGCAGAATCTAGGTAACGTTTCCTATTATTACAAAAATGCTATAAAATAGGATTAACTTGTATAGATATTTAAAAATTGATTGAACTGTTCGTTAATAGTTTTTGACGCCATCATCGCGCATGGAAAGTACCTAACTATACATATGATTGTCGTGAGTTCTATTCCCACTCGGACACTGTTTACATTTATAATTATTTTCATTTGCCCGGTCTAATTAGACGCAGTGCGCCCGTAGTGTAGGTTACCGCCGCAAACTTAGGTAGGTATAGGGTACTGTCAGTTTTAGTGCTTGGTCAAAGAGATAGCTTTAGTGTCAAACACTTCGTTTTCCACTTTACAATTGAAATTCAGACATTACATGCAAAGTACCCGATCGATATTTAAAACATAATAATCATATGAAAATATAATTCCGCCGAGCGGAAATTGAACTCGCAACCACGTTTGTTTTCAAAAAGAAGTTTACACACACGTCACGATTGTCTCATATGCAATGTACTTTGGGCAGTGAAGAATATATAGTGTCTTATCATTATGCTCTAAGCTCATAGATAAAGATACGAAAAAAATAATACAATAAATAACATATTCATTAATATAAACCAACTTGATGAAATTACAGCTTCAAACGAGCAGTGTGCGCATGCCCTAAGCTATTGGTTTTGGAGATGGTCCTAATCGGCGCGATAGATTGATGTTTTTATTAGTGGAGAGAATTACGCTGTTTAGTGTCTTAGAACTGGTTTTGTAAGAGAATGGACGCGGTAAGACGTGAGCGATGCCCGAAATTACTATGTCGATTCATTTTTAAACCTTTTTAAAAGTAAGATGAAGAAGGAAACGGTTTTGCTTTGTCAGAAGTGTTATTATACGCATATCCTATCAATACTGCATATATGAACATTTAATATTAAGTATATTATTGGGATTTGCTTGCGAAAACGGCATTAATAATTAGGTATGTTACAAAATTGACACATATTTTCTACTACTATTAGTAGCTAAATGCAAAAATCCACGTCGATCCCTTTATGATTTACATAATATGAATAAATATTTTCTATCTATTTTCTTTTACAATATTTATGCTTATTAATGATTTTTCATATAATTATTATGCCTTCAACTCAAGTGGTACTCAAAACTAAATAGAAGTCAAAACAATATCGTAAAAATCAAAGACGCCGACAGTGGCAGTGCATTTAAAAGATTTATGTAGTGTATTTAAAACATTAGTCTACCAAAGCGCAGTGGGATGGCCTTTAGCCTGACTTTAAACACGATTGGTTATGGGTTCGATTCCAACTTGTGGAAATATATATTATTATATACGTATATTTCTTGTTTTCCCACTGAGAGAAAACAAAACGCGACGTTAAATTCGGCCACTTATCGTGCAATGTCCCAAATACAGGAGGACGGAGTGTCTTAACACTAGATTCACTCTATGTACCATGCTATCCGGAAATAAGCGTGAAACTAAAAAAACGTAACAACGTGATTGAGGCTAGTTTAGAGACGATAATTTTCATCTCAACCGAGGCGTATCACGGTGCTGACTGGAAGGTACGCTTTTTAATCTTTCGATTCTATTGTTTATTACATAAAATAAGTATTTCTGTTTTTTACATCTTAAATTATTTAACTGGGAGAAAATGTATAAGATATTAAACAATGAACACTGAATCTCATAGACTAATTAGAAAAAAATATAATATATGATTTTTCTGAGAAAGTAAACTTGCGACTTATAATCCGCGTGAAATTTTACAAAAAAAAATATTTTATCAAAATCGATTCAGCCGTTCCATAGATCGCCGCAACCAAATAAACAGACAGACAGACACAAAAATCGGTAAAATGTTATTTTAGTTATACACGTATGTGTATAACATAGGTAATAATTTAATAATAAAATTTTATACCTATTGGGTATACCCATTATTAGGACTTATTTTCGCAAATTTGACTGTTACATTAACTAAGGCGCTAAGAAAAAAATAATTAAATATACTTTATTACCTATACCTAAGTATATTTTTTAAAACATTCACTGTGAGGAATCAAAACCACCGCCACTCTACCATACAACGATACAAAAGTCAAGCGTAACAAAATATGAATGTGTATAATTAATTTATTGAATACTTGAAATGCAGATTTGTATTATTTATGCGAAATACTTCATCAATCAAACAGATTGATAAATGATTGATGATTCTATTGATAAAGGCACCTAAAAATAGTGGGTACCATAAACAATCTTAGAGCAGTCTCGGTACTTGAGTCTCGTAGTCTTATTGATATCGAGCCGTCAGTTGAAAGTGACGTTATAGTTTTTTTTAAATGTCGAGTCGAGTCCTAACCATTTCTCAACGTAGAAATGGTTAGGACTTGACTAAATACTGTCTTTTTGTTCTAAAAATATGTTTAAATACATTAGTTTATTATCACGGCATTAAACCTATAACCATTGCGCTTAGTTAGTAACTAACTCTCAAATAAATATTATGAAATAAATTATTATATTTACTTTTTATTTTTTTGCAATAAGGTAATAGTTTTACGCTAACATAGAGTTAGACTATAAGCTAAAAAAACTAAACTTTAAACCAAATTTAAATTACTTTGAAATTGATTATTCGTAATAAAACACAATAAGGCCATTATGGCGCACTGTAACAGCATCTGACTGTAAACGCGATGGCTGTAGATTCGATACCCGCTAGGAGGAATGATTACTATAGACATATGTACAAATTATTTTTATTGTTTTTCTCTTGCACCTAGACAAAGCGCGTCGACGAGTTTGGCCACATAACACGCAATGCCTCAATTTCCGGCAGACAGTAGAGAACGGAGTGTCTTAACACTAAGTTAACACTAAGTTCTCCCTGACCCTGATGTGCGGGAAATAGTATGGAACTATATAAGAAAATATATTCAAACTAGGCATTCAAAATTGATTGATATTAACAAAACGAATTGAATATTATAATTTATCATTTATGTAGTTATATTATAACTTTATATAGGTATTGAGTTTCTTATAAAGATTAATATTATAAAAAGTTTCCATTGAATTTAAATTAATCTTTGACTTATCTATTTTTATTCTTTGACTCCTATATTTAAATGCGTTTTTGCGATAATTAGTGTTGTAAGTTACATTGTTTGCATTTGCACGTGTGGATGAGAATCTAAAAGGCATTAGCACATTTCGACCGTGACTTATAAAAAAATACTTTTTTTATACATAGGTATAATAAAATGTAACCGATCTATGTCTGTACATAGCAGATATAAAAGAAAATTTATTATTAGGCATTAATCATTGTATCTTCGGTTAATATAATAGCATAGGCATACTATACCTATATGTAGTTAGATTTTGTGTTTATCTGTGCGTTTGCGTTTGTGCTTCCTAATTTCTGAAACGGCTTAACCTATTTAAATGTAGTTTTGGTTACTGTATTCTAACATACTCAACTTCTAGTTTATGTCTTGTTTTCCGGTGGTTCATAAATAGAATATATAAAACAATTTTAATTATAAATTTAAACAAATTTTGTGATTTAAGGCGAAAGAGAACAGCCGAAAAAACGAAAAAGTTATAGGGAAGTTATTTATGCAGGTGAAGCCACGAGTGGGTTGCTAGTCGATAATATTTCTATTCATATGTTTAGTTCTTAGACATATTAGGTAAAGGCTAATTCTATACAATATGAATATAATAATTAGCTTTATTGATTTTCATTGAAACTTTTTTCACCTCGCTGTTGTGATATCATGACATCGCTGTTGTGATATCATAAAAGATGTCAAGGCAATAACAAGATCTAATACTTATAGATATATTGATACATAGATAGAATACTCGGTATATCTATCTTTACATATTAAAAAAGGGACTTATTAAGATCGCACTTAGATTTTAGCAGTCCCAGGCACTGCTTAGAGCCCGGTGGATCACTGGAATATATGTTTATTCCCTTCTCATAACTTCCTGCAAAACTAATTATTTTAATTATTTATTTAATTTTACTTTAGGCAAATTTAACAATAATATAGGATCATATTGCAAATATTGATTCTAATGATTTATTTACTGAAAATATGTTTTTTATTTCAACCCTTCAGAGGCTAATTTGTGATAAAATAGTTGCCTATATTTGTAAAACTCCTCTCTTTACTTATTTCAATTTTGAAATCTATCCAAATCGGGCCGCTGGTTTAGCCGTTAAAGCGTAACAGACAGACAGATAGACTTTGTCATATATAATATTACTACGAATTACCCACATAAAATAACAAGTAGAGTAGTGTTTAAAATGATAGACTACAATTTCGAGCCTGGATAAGTTGTTAATTATTCAATATCATGAATTACCGGCAAGTTGAAGCAATTATACACTTAACTCGCTTTAATAATATGCCTCGGGCGATCTCGATCATGTTCTTAGATAACTATTTGCGGACTTGTTACGATCGATCAGCGTTAGACATAGTCATATTCAAGTGTCCATTCACATTCACATTGCATTATTATGTCGTAATAACAAAAAATCTTATAGTATATTTTTATTTGGGGCCAGTCGTGGTGCAGTGGCACAAAATGTGACTGTAAAGGGACTGGTTGTGGGTTCGATTCCTACTCGAAGGGTGGAAATATTTAATATTTCCATCTTCTTTGCTCTGGTGCCGAGGCAAAGCGCGGCGTTAAATTCCGCCACTTAACACACAATGCCTCCGAATTCGGCGGAAAATGGGGAATGGAGTGTCTTAACACTAGGTTCCTTCTGCCTACCCTGTTGTGTACAGCGTGCGGGATACAGCATGAAGCTAAAAAGAACAAAAAAAGAACTTTTTTTAATATATATAATAAATTAAATAAGCTGGTTAGATTTGTACTGACAAATCTATATTAAATATTTTTATTTTAATTTAGTTATTAAAAACACCGTAGTTATTAAAACGACAAATGTTACTATATCTTACGCCTTCTCACTTTTTTCTACATACAGAGAGTACGAAGTGATAAGACACTCAATCAATCAATTCATTGATGTCGGGTTAGTCGTGGCGCAGTGGCACAATGTGACAGACTGTAAAGCGACTGTTTGTGGGTTCGATTCTCACTCGAGGAGTGGAAATATTTAATATTTCCATTATTTTCGCTCTGGTGTTGAGGCAAAGCGCGGCGTTAAGTTCCGCTAATTAACACGCAATGCCTCCAGAATTTGGCGGAAAGTAGGGAACAGTGTGTCTTAATACTAGGATCCCTCTGCCTAGCCTGAGAGCGATACAGCGTGAAGCTAAAAAAAACAAAAAAAAATGTTTCTGTTGAAAAAGTTGAATATAATAAGTACAAAAAACGTGACTTATTGACACTAATAGATATAAATCAGATTTCAACTTATATAATATAAGACATTATTATAATTTAAAAAATAATAACAAAACAATCTTGCATAACTAATTTTGCATTGTCTATTCACTAAATCATATATAATTATAGATTACATTTTACACAATTTGGATACTTTGTAACAAAACAACACTGACAATGAGAACGAGAATGATTTTTAATTCTCTTGACATTTGATATCTTAATTACAACTAATTGGGCTTGCACGTTGTTTAGCTACTATTTAAATAGAAACAATTAAGATGTATGACATGCGTAATCATCTACTTTGTATGGACAAGATATCTCAGTGCAAATCGCTCGGAACTGCTCATTAAAATGTTGGCAACTTTATATTTTAGGAAAATGATCATAATCTGGATTTTTTTATGTGAAAGAACTGGCAGATTAGAGAGTACTTTCTACCGTGAATATAATATGACAATAATGAAACTTAAGAATTAGAGGAATCTAATCTTCGATAACTTTAAAATATTTATAAAAAAGTGGAATTAACCTAAACGCAATATACAATTACCTAATATGAAATACAGATAGAAGCCTTCTTAAGAAAACGCAAAAGGTTGTGTGTTTTTTTAGTATTTTATCAATTAATTATTAATTGATTATGTTCAAGTTATGTTTCTTTTTCTTTTAAAAACTATTCAGGTATATATATTATACAAAAAGACTTCAGAACATAGCAAACATTCTTTTCTTTCTATTCTAAATATCCTTTGATTAATTAAAAGCATAATTGTATTTCAATACATTATACACTTTGTTTTATTACATACTTACTTTGTTACGTCTAAACACTACTAGGTTGGTACAGTTTTATCTTATAAATATATATGAAAAAATACAACGCACCTTTGTCGCAACACAGCCCAAAATAACCAAAAAAGGGGATCAATATTTAATTATTTATTCATTTTTGCAGTTTAAATTTGGCATAGGTACGTCATTTGTAATGAGGTTAATAAACTTCATAGCAATTGCTTGGAAAGAATTATAGGAAATTGAACACATTAGTTGAAGTAACAATCGAATTAACAACTAAATTTTAACCTGAAGTGACTACGATTCTTTTTATTTTCGTGCATTTTTATTTTTCTATCAGGGCAGGAGATATCCTAAAACCTAGTAAAAATATAATCACTTACTTTCTGCTATTTTTGACGCATTTACACGATGTCCCAGAAGACCAAAGCCCGTATTATGTCTAAATAATTGAACAAACATTAGAATTTCAATTTAAGTTTTATTTTACGGCTTCAGAGCATGCCAACAAGTAAGTCCAGCAAATATCTGTCGCCTAACTCACTCACAATATACTACAATTTGTTGCATGTTACCTAACCATGACAATACTATCATAAACTTAACTAACTAGTGCCTATGTTTTACATTGCGTTCACTTCATAATTATTTTATAAAATACAACATCGCGATATCGTGTCTGACCGTTTTAAATATGTTTTAAGAGTCTAATTGACTTGTCAATGGTCAAATTAACCAGCTAACTAGGTGAAAAAATATTTCTTTTATATTAAAAAAAAAATAGCTTCACGCTATATCCCGCACACAGCAGGGTAGGCAGAGGGAACCTAGTGTTAAGACACTCCGTTCCCCACTTCTTTTATATTTTATATGTTATTTAAAAACGTTCAGTCCTTTTGGTAGACCAATATGTTTTTATTTAAGTTTGAATATCGTTTCGGATATTTAATTCATTTACTAGAAGATACCTATCAGAAATTTGTATCGGATAAATATGTTAATCTAAAAAAAACACTTTAGAAAATAAAATATAATAGCTATAATATATCTACGTTAAAGCATCCCAATCATTACAAGAACGACTTAATAAGTGTAAAATAAGACAAATTCATACATCCTTAATCGACTATAATCACTTTTAATATGAATAATAAAATTCTCATTTTATTTAATGTAACAGTATATAATTAATATAGTTACCTGCGTGTTAAAATTAACTAGCTCCCTTATCCAATAACAAGAAATGAATTTTATTTTTCCTTAAGTGCCGTTGTTAGCGTATTGAAGGCATAAAAATATAAAAATAAAAATATACGTTATTAATAAGCAGTCCATGTAAGCAAATGTCAAATTTAAGTGGTAGCTACGAGTGTCCATACAATTCTCTTGAATGATTTAAAATCAAATGAATCATTTTATTTCGCAATTATAACTACAAAAAGGTACAGATATAAATAACTTCTATACAGAAAAATAATTTTTGAATTATAAACAAGGTCCTATATGATATTTTTGTTGTGACAATAGGTATGCTTGCATATCGATTTTAAAGTATCGATTTTTGTTTAAATTTATCAACTGCCTCTTTCTATCTATTTATTTATTATCTATAAATATATGTATAATTAGTTAGTATTATAATCGATTAAATTTATTTACTTTATAAAATAACATAGGTACTTATAATTATAAGTATCTATTGTTAAAAATCATATAAAATATATACATTTTTTTACATTTATAACAATATTTAGTGTTTACCTATCGTATAAAGTAATAGATATTTTAAAATTGAACTTACCTTTAAAATTTGTCTACAATTTTCCTTTATCAATAATGCTCGTGGTTACACTGTTGTGCTACAAATAACAAAACTAATTTGTAGAATAAGATACGTATTGTAACAATGTGAGCCAACCCTTACCGTTTGACGCGGTAACCTCGGAGAAACATATTATTATGTGTGGTACTTTCGAGATAAAGCTGGTGGCGATTTAATAATTTTGACAATTAAATATTTTAAAAGACACGTGTCAAAATACAACTTCTTTTTATTAATATTATTTTTATAGGCTATGGATATAAGCATACGGGTTTGGTTACAAGGAGTTCCTTTTTATTTTTCTTCGTTTTTCTTGTTGTTTCTAGTAGATCTAGATCTAGTTGTAATATGAATATGAAACATCATTTTAAAGAAAATAATAAAATATGTACTTGCCAAAAAGCTATCGTGGTGCAGAAGGACAGTAACGCAATCGTGAGGGATATATTAAATACTTTCATGTTTTCGCTAAGATAAGTCAGAGTGCGAAGTTTTGTTTTGTCACCAAGCATGTAATGCCTTTATTTACAACGGAAAGTAAAGAGCGGAGAATCTTATATAAAGTTTTCTCTTTATCTGCTCTATTATGTGGAATATAATGTGACGCTGAAATTATTCTAAACTCTAAACGCCTCTCCCTTTAACCACATTCGTCAAAACGCTATGAAGTCTCGTATTATATCTCATTACACGGGCGAGTTGTACCGTCATTACTTGAGCAACGCACTAATTGTTCGGCTTCTTACCAATATGAGCTTTGAAATATCTAGTTTCAGAATGTCTTACAATATGTTCAGGGTTCACGTTTTAATAATTAACATACCTATGTATATGATTCAAATTATTAATAAAAAATAGATATTTTTTGACAATTTAATTCCAATGAAGTTCTATTACTAGAAAGCACTGTTCTGAGCAATATAACTAAGTAATATAAAAAAAAATTCTCTTACATTCATTTTGGCTTACTATTTTAAATTTTTTAAACATAAATTCAATTTGACTTATTACTTAAATTGTTTTTTCTGTTTTCTGTTTATTTCTTAAGTCAACCAAGACTTAGATTTTTGATATTTAATCTAAATTAACTTTGCAAAACGACAAACAATACTCAAAAATTATTTCGCCTAATTGTAATTGCATATATGTACCTATGCAAAAAAAATGGTACCCACAACCCTAACATACATTTAACAGCTCCAATACATTATTTGCATCATAAAAGTCATTTAAACAATATTTATCCTATCATAGCGAAGAAAATATTAATTTCCTACTTGTTGTTACAAAATTTATTCCATAATGTTCCGTTATTTTCCATACTCGGATTACCAATTTGTAAATCTGTAACGAGATGCCAGCCATTAACCTCAGCACACGTGTCTTACATATTATACGCAGTGTATTGGAGCTATTAAATCAAAATGAACTTGTAATATGTTTTAGAAAATATCGACTTAATACCTATGGTATGATTTCTTAATATTTCTCTCGAATGATTTATAATTAAGTTATTTATCAAATATCGAGTCATCTTTACAAACAAATAAACTTGGAGTGTCTGTTTGTAATAATATTAATATAATCACTTTTTCTCAAATAGGTACATACATACATACAGCAATTCCAATCTTTGTCTGTCTCTATTTTTTTATCTGTCTGTTTGTTCTGGCTAATCTCTAGAACGGTGAGCTGATTGTGATGGGACTTTCAATGGCACTAGTTGAACTAATAAAGTGTAAATTCAGCTAATTTTATTTTTAAAATTATTATACCTCTTTTGCTATTTTACGACCACGGCTTGTTCATAATACCTATAGGCAGACACACAATTGTTATATTGTAAGGAATTAAACTTATTTATGTCATGGTTGCGCAGATTATCTGATTGCACACGTTGACTCTAGGGTCAAATCCTTCTAAGGAAAATTATTAAAAACTTTTTTTTTCTGTAATAGACAAACCAAAACACGGCGTTAGGTTCCGCCACTTAATACGCATGGCGTTAACTAAATTGGGGACACACCAAAGCGTTTAACCATAAAAAAATACTTGTAGTTTTTTCATATTAAACGTACCTATAGGTATGCATTTCTAAGTAATAAATGAAATATTAGATATATCTTTAAAAAAATTGCAAACATGCAAAAAGTTTTTAGTTTAATTTTACGCTAAAAAAGAAGAAAATAAATTAGACATATTTAACATGGCAATAAGTTTGTTTTAAGTAAACAAAGATTATGTGCCATTTTAGCCAGACGTCACAGTTGGGTACAATATTGTTTTAAAGGTCTCAAACGATATGTGTGGTCGAAAGTCTATTGTTTACTAAAATAAACATGCTTATGCAATAAACTAATTGCTAGCAATTGGTGTCAGTTTTTTCTACATATTGATTTCTTATGTTGAACACGTGTTCATAGAAAACTAAGCATTAATACATGAATATTGATCTTTTTTTAACTTCATTCTGTACGCAAAGGAAACCTAGTGTTAAGACACTCCGTTCCTCACTTTCCACCGTATTGTGGAGGCATTGTGTGTTAAGTGGCGGAACTCAACGCCGAGCTTTGCCTCGACACCAGAGCGAAGAAAATAGAAATATTAAATATTTTCACTCCTGTCGATTCCTACAATCGAGACCATAACCAGTCGCGTACACAATCACATGTATGTGCCCCTGCGCCACGACTGGCCTCTATAATATAAATGATATATTTTCATGAATTCAAAAGTATTTAAAAAACGAATACTTAAATACTTATCAGACTTCAAGTAAAACTTGCATTAGGAGTCATAAATCAATATATCTTGATATGAAAGACAAACAAGAACCTGCCCAAAAGGGTCGCTTATCTCTTCACTTAGCAATATGTCAAAATATTGCGTCTAAATCTGTTTAGTGTTGCCGATGCAGGTCGCTCCATGGCGCCGTCGTATAAAACTTTTTCAACTTTTTACGTTTAGTTGGAAGATTTGTTATTTTAATCATTATTTGTCATTTAAGAAATTTTCATATTAACATATGAATTATTATTTCATTCATTTATGTCCTTTTATTACACAAATGTCATTTTAAATGAATCTATTGTTTATGCTTTAGACGACTTTTGAGCCTCTTAGTTAGGCGTTAATAATTGATAATTATGAAACTAGACCATTATAGCGAATTGAAAAATTAAAACATCTGTATCAATTATATTTTAGCGGAGTTTAATTCCTCACTCGATTGCAGAGATTTATTACGCCATTAATTAGATACAAACCGACGCTACCGCGAGCTAATTTAAATTTAACGGTCACAATTTGCTAATAACCGGCACTCATTCATTATCGCTAACCAATTTCGCTCTGTCATTCCCTTTTGTTTTGTTTTATGAAAAATCATCTCCGTGAATAAATTGGAAATGAGTTTTTTACTAATTACCATACCATTGAGGTATCTAAAACAAACGTCCCAGTTTCGTATAACCGTCGACTCACCGTCGCGATTGCTTTCAATTTTTAAATTATTAACGTCCGCTGGCGCCGTCCCGCTACTCTCCCGCTAATGAAGATTTCGTATGGTGCCGTCCTTTTTTGTCAGCCATATCTGTTTGTTTTGAGCTCACCATCAATTATTATCCAGTTTTAAATTAGTCGTGTTTTGAACACCGGCCTATCCCCGTCCCGGTCGGTCGCGTGCCCGTTCCGTACTTGCGTCCCTGTCGCACTTGTCGCTTCGTTTGTTTAGTGCGTGACGCGCCACGCCCCTGTTTCTTTAGCGGCACGGCGCGGGCACGGGCGGCTTTGACCGGTAGCGACTCGTTATCTTGAGTTTTTTCGCCCGTCTGTGTGTGTCCAGCCTAATATTTGAGTAGGCAGGACGAAAAAAGTCCATTTGTATGCAGTAGGAGGTGCACTATATCCACTGTTGTTTCGTTTATTGCCGCCGTGCCCTAATTACTGTGCGACTTGTGAAGTCAAATAAAATAAGGAATTAGCGGCAAAAAACATATTTTGGGACTGGGGAAAAATAAACCAACAATTTATATACTAAGTTTTGTCAATTTCCGTACAAAATAAAACTTTACCAAGTATACTTTAGCAATTCGTTCGTTTCTATTTTCCTTTGAAATATCGCCGCTAATGAGCCCTAGTTCGTAATTCCAGTGATTTGTCGTAGTTTCGTGTGGTCATGATTTTACTCGGATATACACGCGAGCTTGTACGTGCTCATATTTTGCTCAGAAATATATATATGAATATAGCTTTTATTAAGGAGAAATACCTACTAGAGTTGCGTGTTACGAATTAGCTTTTAAAGCTAACTTGATCGGCGACGAAACATGAATTGAACTTAATAGTATTGTGCAAGGTAAGTACCTAAGAAGGCGTAGTGACATTTAGAACGTTAGAAGTGCTAATAATATTTAATTTTGTTTGAAGCTTTCATTTTTTTATTATTTCTACAGTTTTTTTTAAGTACACGTAATTTTAAGTTATGACAAACGGTTTTTCAAAATAATTTTGAAAAATTGTTTTAATTAGCTATTAAAATTATGACATGAAAAATATAATCTACTTACTTCATTTCTGCAAGTAGGTGACACTACACTGAGTACAAATCTATCATCGTAAACATATTACACGTGAAAAAAACTTCTACAATCCAAAATAAGTCTCTACTTGTCAAATTGAAGAAACATTGGTAAATCTCTCGATATGTAGTAAATAAATATATCGTGTGGCAAAAGTACCTCCTTAATTTACTAAAAATACCTGCTAACATGCGTGAAGCTGAAAAAAAATAAGTTAGATTTATAAAATGTAACTTAATTTTTTTCAACTTCACGCTTCTACAGGGGACAAGTTGTTTCTATGACACTCCGTTTTCTACTTTCCACTCGAATCCAAGACATTGTATATTGAGTGTCGAAACGTTGAGCTTTATTTTCTCTCATACTCATTTGAGGAATGAAAATAATAATTTAAATGTGATCATTTCCCCCCATGTATACAACCATCACTTACAGTGTCACACACAAAGAACCTGAAACCTATTTGGAAGTAGTGACGATATAACACGAATCCCACCGGCTTACCTTTTGTGAATTATTCGTCCAGGGATCCTATATTTGTATTTTTTTAAAGCCGACTTACTTTTGCAAAACATTCACACTTCGCTACTGTCAGACATTGAATGTTTAAATGATCAAAATATTTAAATAAATAAACAAGGGAGAAATCCAATATGAAACTTTTAATAGAACTGTTAAAGCGGAAGTAAAGTTGTTTTTATTTAATTAACACTTACAAAAGACACTTGTGCTAGAGGGTCGATTCAATTATACGGTTAGTGAATAGTAATGTATGGTATAAATGAATTAACAAAGATTTCAATTTATAAGTTTAATTACTATATAAAGGTTCTTAATAAAAGTAATTTGCTTACTATATAAAGGTTCTTAAAAAAGTGTTAATAGTACCTAGTACAGTATTTTTTTGTGGATTTTACTAATAAAGTTTTATTATGATAAGGGATAGCGTTTTTATCAATAGATGACGCAAACAAGGGTTGAAAATCTTTTTGGTACTTATTTTATAAGTAAAATGCCTATTTTAAATTAGTGTTAATATTAATTTCCCTTCCCTATTAGTCCTGTTTTTTAGACAAATTTTTGGTTCAAATATTGTAATAGATATTATTCAGGACTTTCAAGACTGCTTAAATTTGTTTGTAGTTTTGGTAGTAGGTAGCTCCAGTGTTTAAATGATAATGATTTAACATAATACATAATTATGTATACCTACTTAAAAGCAGTCTTGGACAAAATTTAATTGCAATTAACTGTTAAATGTCAACAATTGATTATTAGTTTGTGTTCATCAATTAACAATTAATTTATTGTTAATTGTTATGTAAACATTAAGAGCTAAATAATTTTTAGATAATTGTGATTTTTATATGATTTCCTCACAAGCAAATAATGAATCGTTAATATTTAATTGTTAATTGCAATTATTTTTTGCCCAACACTGCTCAAAACTTACTGTCAAAATATAAAATTTCTTCAACTTTAAATATTAGTTTCTTGCCTTAATATATTTAGACTGATTTTAAACAAATGTTCATAATCTGTTGCTAATGTTTTATATCTAACGGAGGGTGATTTGCAACGCATCAAAATGATTGCACATTTCAGATATACGATTAGACACAGTGACTGGTTTAAATATGTTTCTTACAGAGGGGTTGATTAAATCAATGAGAAAGCTAAAAAGAACAAGTAATTGGAAGCTTTGTTTTGGGCTTTTTGAATGTTTATATAATAAAGGAATAAAACCTATTTGTATTGTTAATAATAAACGAATATTTAGTAAAATTACAATTTAGGTATACTAATATTATAAAGAAGTAAGCATTTGTGAGTCTTTATGTTTGAGGTAATATCCGAAACTAAAGAACCGTTTTCAAAAATAAATCTCTGTTAGGTTGCTACATTATCCCTGATTGTTATGGGCATAATTTTCTTATGTTATAATTAGTATTCAGTCAGATCAATTAACATTTATAACATGGCTAGCACTATATACATATATTAAATATATAGTTGAATAATAATTGGATAAAAGTATCATTTTTAGCAGTTTGTAAATATAGGTAGTCCTATAGATTACGCTGGTGAATCCGCGGAAGGATTGCAAGTAGCTAACTATTACATAACTGAAAGTCTTTTCGAAAAATGACATTTGACATTTTAAAAAGTTATATTGTTAGATCTACTTTAACTTCTTTTTCGTGAAAAGAAAACGTAATGTAATTTGCTTGAATGCCATGAAAGCTCATCGTACTTACCTAATCAGAAATAATTCTTTTAAAACACGATTCACGAATTCCTAAATAGCCTAGTAAATAGGCAGATACTATCTACTATCACGAAATTACCTACTTGGCAATTTAAAGCATCGCCTTATATTTATCTGTCACTGCAAAACACTTGGTAAATTTTATACATAGGTATTTTTTCATAAAATAAAACTGAAATAAAATAAAACGCTAAAATTTTACTAAAATAACATTCATGTTTAATAATATAGATTAACATTTACTTTATGCGTTTTTATCATTAAGACGGTAAAAAACATTTACCACATAATAAAACGATCAAAAATAAGCCGTCTCGTTTACTATGTTTGATAAGATCCTGTTAGAATCATAAGATCTAGAAGAAAAATACTCTAAAATGCTCATATACATACCTACCACTACATACTTTTTATAATAATATATTTTTATAGTATATTGTCATACACACACTTTTCGATGTCCACTCGGAAAGCGTAGAACAGAATATCATGGCACTTTGACTATTCCGCTTTATAAGAAAAATATAAATATTCTTATCAACTTATCAGTTACCTAGTATTTAACTAGTATTTAATTAAATTTTACTTAATCTTATTAAACACAAGAATACTTACATAAAATTGGCGACCAATAAAAAAAAGATTACTCCAATTTAACAAAACACACACACTATATCAAAAACTTGTATAGTTAATACATTTGAAACGATTACAATAGACAACATACAGATTTTATGAAGCGAAAATGCAGCAAAATTGATGAGCAGGAATAAAAGACGCAATATATCTGTGAACGGGCGCGGAAAATGATAAAATAACATTGCCGCCGTTAAAACGATTGTTCGGAAATCGACACCTAGACATACATATTGTGTAATAACATATAATATTATTTTAACTACGTTTATCGATTATCAGAGTTAGATATAGGATGGTTAATAATGATTTTGTTGTAAGTAATGGGATCTTTTATTTTGACATATGTTATTAGTAGATAGTTACATTAAGTAATAATTATAATGAATGAGTATGTATTGAATTTATTTTATTTTTTATTGTTTGTTAACTTTTTACGCATAGCACGCATAAACTCTTCTTGACTTTCGACGTTATTTGAGACGTTGCGTGTTTAGTGGCGGGCCTAAACGCAGTGGTAGATAAGATAGAGTCTTAACCACCAGAGCAAAAAATTAAAATAATTAACTCTTCTACCGAGCGGGAATCAAACCCACCACTCGTGATTACTCGGGATTAGTCCAGCATTCTGACGCTGCGAAATGATGGCAATTGACAAAAGCGATACGATTATGATTTGCAATTTTAATAGGAAGGTGTTTCCAATAGTCCTAGCCATAAATATTTATATCTATCGGGTAAAAACCCATTAAATTAAAGATTACCAAAAAATTAAACTTAACATACCTAATATTAAAACAAGAAAGACATCAAAATCGTAATTAAAATTTTTGACAGTTTTTTATAAGACCAATTTATTGAGTTAACCAATAAATATATCAATTCAAATAAATTAATTAAACGTATACAATTAAAATAGATAGACAAATAAAGTAAATCGGTAAGCAGGTGGCAGAAATGCCATAAAACGTATTAGAATTCACGCCATAAATAAATGTGAACATTTATATTTTTCTATTACGCGTTTGTTCATTCGTATGATGATTATGTTAGCTACACACATGTGGGGCAATTTTGTCGTATGAATTGACACCTGCAAGCTATTAAGTATTTATATATTCTATAAATAATTTTCGAAATTTTTACTATTCGAAAATTTTGTTTATTTTAGTAACGGGCTTTTGGCTTTTAACAGTTTAGATATTTAAGAAAATCTTGCAACGTTATTGTTTCCGATTTTCTTTAGAAATATTACAATATGGTTGACATTATACCTATTCGCGTTGGCTTTTTTTAAATAAATTTGTTTTCAATATTTTTCTTTGATTTACTTATTATATTTATTAATATTCTGAATATATGTGGGTTTCAGTATCTATATAAGCAAAAAAGAAGGGTCACGCTTTGTGCGACATGGAAGTGGCAGACAGAGAGAACCTAGTGTTAAGATACTCTATTCTCTACGTTCCAACTTATTTTTTTACATTGCATGTTGAATGGTTAAAGTCGCGCAATTTCCATATTGTTATTTAATATTTGTTATAAGTGGTTATTTAGTATTTTCTTGTTGAAAAATATTCGATACTTAATCATGTCGTGGTGCAAGTGTAATGTGTTAACTAACTGCAGACTTCAGCCGATTGTTCAAAATTTACTGGAGAATGTTTAAATAATGCTTATTATAGTTTTATATGTATATGTATATTACGAGACTTCTAACACGTTAAAGTAAAAGGCGTTAACACTAGATTTTCTTGCTTAACATCGCGACATGTCAAATATGTGACAAGAACTATTTATTTTCAGCACTTATTTGTAAGTGCTAAACTTTAAATAAGTAACAAATCATGCTGCAGTAACACAGAGTCTCTCAACACACAATGTCTCGATCTTCAGCGGAAACTGTAGGAAGGTGTGTTTTGACATTAAGTCCTAAATACCCCGCTAGGTGGAAAAAAGCCTGAAGCTGAAAAAAAACAAAGGAAATATAAATGCTTATGCTTTTATAGCCCTAACTCCCATATATTCAGTCTAAATTGAATGCACTAAGAGAATCTGGAAAGTAATCTACAGACGGCAGTACATTTACCCTCATCTCTTAGCATCTCTGGCGGAGTGCCAAGCAGCCATGTTTAATTAATTGCCTACTTTGTATATTTACTTTAAGTTCTGTACAAAGTTACCGATAATGTTGCTAGTATCATTATTGTTAAATAATTTTATTTTATTAATGTATTTGCTTTTTTTTTGGTTTTCTTAAACTGTCTACTTAGATAATATATAAAACAAGAATATCGACACGACGAAATATATCTAAATTATTTATATATTTGGTACATAGATAGATAAAAGTCAGACGTGTCATACCATTTTAGGTTATATGTATTTAAAATATTGTATACCTAACTATAAAATAGCTAAGCGTAAAGCTTGCGTAGAATTAGCTGTATTTTCGACTCAAAGCTATGCAATTCTTTAAAAACATGCAAATTATTTCAAAATATGCAAAATAATTTACTCACGATATAATTCTTGAAGAATTTTAGTAAAGTGGCGTAACTGAAATAAGTATGGATTCTTTATTCGTACGTTTTCTTTGTAAATTACCCATTTTTCCTTCCCTGTCTGAATGAATCTTGAATAAGGTTTTTTTTTGTAATTATTTAAAGCAAAATCCAGCTTAGTTGCTCAAAATGTCGAACCTATTCATGATAGCAACAAGAAGTTTTATAAAAAAATATTTTTAACTTCTAAGAAAACAACCAATAACTCTTTCAGTATGACATGAAATTCGTCTCCGTATTTGATATACTTACCCTTACTAATTTAGGAAAAGGTTGAATTTTCTTAGAATTTCATTTGCAGGAATTCTTATATGAATTTAAAATCAAGTAAATGAGATAGTAACCCAGGTTACGACAGCTAAGAACATATCGTGTCTAAATAGAAGAAAATACCCCATAAAATATAGAATATGTGTGAACAAAATGAACAATGATAAAATAATTTATAATTTGAGTTACACCATTTCTGTACTGACAGCACCATTTGTAAATAGCAACTAAGATAAATTTGCAGACCAATAAACTACGAAGATCCTTGATTACCGCGAATGCATCGGACCATGCCTTGTAGTTTGTACAGATAAGATTGAATATTTTATTATTTTTCCTCGTTTTTCACATGTAAATTTATACCATACGATTACACGCTCTTTTGATGTTGTAATGGGTGCCTATGATATGTTTAACATGTTAAACTTTACTCATTGTATATTAAAATGAGGGGCGAAACAATTATAAGAAACTTGCGGTATTTTTTATATTTTGCCCACAGCTTAAATTTTAACCATAACTTCTGTTGATCGGAATACAGCCTATAAATCTAAAAGAAAGTTGTAATTTATATAATTAAATGAATAAAAAAATATATTTATTTTTGTATCCCATTAAAAGTAAATCTACTAAAATTAAGACTTCTCAAAATTTTGAGATTTTATAAAAATAAAACATAAATTTTATACTTAAAGTCATTACTTGAAAACATTTGGCTGTATACGAGCAACCAGTGACAGCGCGCCATTTAATAATGTGTGACAATTAACTAGATGTCACTCGCGCCAGCGGCTTACAAATGAGAGCGGCAAAAGAAATATTTTTCAAGCTTTTATCCCATCTCCCGAACATAATTACATTTAAACTGAAATTCTTTCATCTTACTACACTTTGTTAACTTTATTGCTACAATATAAAACAAAGATGATCCTACACGTCACCTACATATGTATTTCTCCGATTTCCTATGTTCGTTTAGTATTATTTTAGCTTTTTAGAAGCTACATACTGCTATTTCTTTTTTAAATGCAAATTCTTGCTTTTTCTTGCTTTCAACCTCATGATCAGGAAATATATAAAAACATACTTATAAATACACTTTTTCGAATATTCCCTTAATACCTATTTGTAAAAATTAATTTAACCGGATGTAAGTGGTCAAAGTGACTTACGAATAGGTACTTGAAAAATATTTTACATAGGTATAATAAATATTGAAGTTTACTTATTTATCTACAATAACAAAACAAATACAGTATTGATAACTTATAATTTCTAACTACAAAAAAATAACAGAAAACGTTATTTATTCTACTTTCCTCTCAGACCCGAACGCAACGTCTTGGTCTGAGAGGACCTAGTTAAGTTCTAAAATCACAATATTTATAATCAATTTGTTAGAATAACCGTATATATAAATTTCCATCTATATTATATTATTAAATAAGAACTATCTAACTATCTCCTGCAATACGTAAAAAAGATATTAAACACGTTTAAAAGATAACAACAACTATATTTATATGTTTTGCTTATTTCCGTCTAAAGTCCTTAAATTAAAGATTTATAATGGAACTTAACAAAAAGTAAGCGTTTCAAATATGATAAAAAAGTACTAAATTTAAGTTTCGTTTCATTTCAAGATGCCAACCTGTGAGCATTTACTATTGTAGATACCCTGCCGGGATTCAAATCGATTAAACTGCATCGGTATTGTTATGCACATCAACAATTCTTTGGAAGTTTAAAGTTAGGTTCATCGTTCATCACAATTCTTAATAGGTACAAGATAAATTTTACTATTGACCATTTTACAGACCGTAGATATATCTGAAACTTTGTTTAATTTAATAAACAAATTTCATTTCAAGTAACAAAGTCACTACTTCTTAACAGCCTTTTATAATATCTATAAACAAAAAATGTCTCGAGAATCTCAATACGAGATAATCATAACATTGTTACAACTCATTTTATCATAAGCAAATACACAAGTTATATATAACCAAAAAAAACTTATCAAAAGTAAAATACGAGCTTGTTATAAAAGACAGTAATATAGTAACAATATAAGTAACTATGGCGCGCAAAAAATGGAATCGATATGTACTTACCGATAAACGAGTTCTCGGAATAGACTATAAACAGAAGCACGCGCAGTTAATAGCTCAGGTGGACAATAAGTGCATTTTTTATCTGTCGCATCGCAAGGTGGACAGATAAAAAACGCCGTGACAATTGTATAGTACCAAGGAGTATTTCGATATGGAGGATTTATTGTGAAGATTTAAATTTAAGTGTCATACAAGTACCTATTTTAAAATAAATAGGTATGTTGACGCAGATTATTTTTAGTTTAGATATGTATTTGACTGTTTTATAATTATATTATATTTATTAGTGAAGAAACGATAAAAATTCCAGTGGTATATTTAACCACAAGCATAAAAGTTATTGCGTGAACTTTTTAAAAAAGGACACAGAATTTAAACCATCAATTATCATCACGATGTCAATATATATTTAAAAAACGAATACATACTAACCACTTACATTTTAAGCCACTGATAGATTGTTCACAAAATGACTAAATAACACATAATAATTAGTCAAATATGTCATTTATTATAAATGCTCATTGTTTCATGAGCATTTACAAGATACAATGTTATAATTAGTACTGTCTGATCGCAATTAAACAGAATTGTGAGTTTGTCGTTAGACTAATGATTACGCGGCGCTGTTACAAACAGGTAAGCAAGCAACATTGTCCGCGACTGCCATTGTTTTCGATTACCAGTGGCCACTGACAATTGAAACCAATTAACTATTTATCGTTACATGATATATCTCTCGTAATTACATAGGTTGATAAATATAATAGTCCATGTATTTTTCAAGTTTTTTAGTTGCGGGAAATGAATTTTCTTTGTTGTTGTTTGCACGTTCTTTTAATTATTGCGATCGTTGATCTGCTTATAAATAGCTATTAAACGTACTGCGTTGTATCAAGAGATTATAATTAGATAGGTTATTTATTAATCAAAGTAAGACTGTAACATATTATAACTAGTGAAACTTAAGTATTCTTACAACAAAAACGTATTAAAATAATTAGGTGCTTAATTTTATACTTGCCTATAAAGTAAATTAAAACAAAAAATAACCTTAAGACAAAATTAATATATACATAACATAGAATGGCGTTTTAAATTATCATTGCAATGAATTATAGTCAAAAACAACATCAAACTTTTACAAAAAATGTACACAAAGTTTAATCGAACGGACTCAGCTACCAACTAGCGCCCCTACGTGACAGTTATGACACTGGGCGTGCCTCGCCCTCTTCATTTGTCGAGCCATTTGCTAGCTGGAATGCGGTGTCATCAGTGGCGAACGGAGCGTGAAATGGAAAACGCCCCGCTGGTGACAAACCCCCTAAAACCCCTCAATTCACTAACGAAAATTGTTCGTGTGCAAACTGTACTCTGTGATATGTTTAAATGACCGAAACAAACTCGTATAGGTACCTAGATTTTGTTCAACCGAAACTACTTATGTAAGAGTTCTACGTGAAATTTATATATTTTGTGTCTTCATAAAAACAACTTCAACTAGAAGTGTTCATTTAAAATGTTAATGTCCACATTTAAAATAATAACTTAATAAGTTTGTTTACAATTTCCACAGATTAGATAATTTTATTTCAACACTATGCAAATAAAAAATAAAAAGAAATTGTGTAATTAAGATTACATAGCAATTTATTGCTCTGACCTACCATATAGTGAATACATTGTAATATATAAGTATAATATATAATCAAATCTAAAACAAAATGCTCTTAAAAAGACATTTTTTGAAAACGAATAACAAAATTTAATACACTCTGACTCAGCTAAGCCATCTGTTGAAACTATTCTAATTTTTTCATCAGTTTAAATCATTCAATTTCCTAAGTTTGTGAATAAAATTTTAAAATTTTGAAAGTACCAAAATGCTATTTCTGATTTCAATTAACAAGTCGATTTGTAGGCGCGATTAATTGAAACAAACTACATGAATACCAGCTTCGTAATTGTATCAAATCGAAGGTGCTCATTCAAGTGCCAACATCCCTTTAAGTTGTCACCCTAATCCGGGATAGCTATTTGTTTGCTAAGGGGACCCCGAAATCGACATCACTACGTGACTTTCGTGTTAAAGCGACAAGTTATGCGGTGATGGCAAACCTTTTTACTTCTATTTCTGATAAAAAGTTTATTTTTAAATAAATAGAAAGATAAATAATAGAAATTCATATATATAAATGATATTAAGGCCATTGTGGCGCAGTGAGAGAACATCTGACTGTAATTGTAACTAACTGGTTGTGGGTCGATGCTGACTCGGAAATTATCCTAAGTGAAGTATATTGGTTGTTCTGGTAATCAAGACAGAGTGCTGCGTTGAGCTCCACCACTGAACACGCTTCGTCTCAAATTCAGGCGGAAAGTGGAGAGCGAAGTGTCTTTACCGCGCGTAATTTTCTATGTATAGAGCTGAAAAAGTATATTTAGAATAATTTAGACGAAGAAAAGTATATTTATCATGTGAATTTAACAAAATTAATAATTTTCATCATTTTCTTATGTTCGTAAACTTATTGTAAAATTATGTTTAAAAAGAACAATTATCGAAATTGCCGACTCTTCTTAACAAATTTCTTCTGATTTGGTAGTAATATCCTGTAGAACTGACAATAATGACATTTTTGTATCAATTAACTGTTGTAACCAATCTAAAATGCCTATAATACCTAATATAAATAAAGAGCATTACGTTTTTCAATTCATTAAAAATACTTAGATAAATTACACGACTTTTTAAACAAGAATACAGCAACCAGCAATAAAACATATCATTTGTAATCAAATAACGGTCCCTCTTTATTTTAATTTACCGTATTACACCAAATCATGTGAATACAGACAAATCGTCGCCCCGGGATAGCTTTGTAATCCGCGATCTCGGCGTGTCCCCGCACTAGCAATAAATCCCGCCTCGGGAATAAATCTGAATCGCCGCTGACGTTTTGATTGTCGTAACACCACAATTGTTTCCTACTGTTTTCCTAAATCTATTTCTATCTAGGAAAACGATTAGCTATCTTTAAATAGTGTTTAAGTTATAATGGAAGGTGTGTTTTATTATTATTTTTGTGTGCATTTTTCTATAATAGATCATAATATGTATATTAACAGAAAATATTGAAAATATTGTATTTATTAATACATATTTCATTTTATTAATATTTATTTAATGTTAATATTTTGTTATGGTAAAACGGGATCTGTAGGTATACACAAGCATTTCAGTTATACCGACTCCACTATTAATTACTTAGTGCCTCTTTATTTCGCAAGTAATGATATAACTTAAGAAAGTATGAAATTGAAATAAATTTCATAGTACCTACATAGTGAACCTAGTGTCAAGACTAAGAAAAAGTTTGATAGTAAACCTGTTGTTTGAAATTGTCAAGACACACCGTTTTCCACTTTCCGTCCGAAACCGAGACACTCAATGTCTTATTGGTTTAACGTACAGAGCGGAGAAATGAAAATAATGTATAATAATTTCCCCAAGTAGGAATCGAACCCAAAACCATCGCATTTACAATTAAACGCATCGCATTTACAAAAAAAACTCTGCACTACAACGACGTCAACAGTAAATATTCCAAAAATATGTCCATTCTTTATATAATTTAGCAATTCTCGATACTCAAAATCAAATACTGTCCATATCTTCTCCTTATTTCGACTTTTATTCAAACAAAGTAACTAATATAATTATATAACATTGTGAATGAAGTAATACAAAGTCTGTGGGACGCAAAGACAAATAGGTATCAATTAGTGCCGCTTTGACAAATGTCGGGCTACCGAATTAGCTAACGGCATATAAGCATTATGCCTCATTGAAATATCACCAGCAATTTAAAAAGACTGAACGCATTATACGCGTTTATGTTTAAAAAAGTTATTTTGTTTCGTTATGTTAAATTTACCTTTATTTTGTAGCTTATTTAAAGATTAATGGTAATTAAAGGCCGTAACGTTAGGTGCTCCGTTCTCTCTGACTTTATCTCGCTAAGGACAAAGGGCGAAGGTAAAAAAAGCATAGTTATATTATGGTTTATAGCAAAAATTGAAAACAGAGTGTTGATTATAGTACATTATATAAATATTAATGAAAAATTAAATCATTTAAAAAAGATAAGATTTCCTTGAAAGATAAATGATAACATATTTCTTAAAAAAAATTAAAAATATGACCATTCATTTTTAATTAAGATTTAACAACAATTTGACTTTCCTGAATGAATGTCTTATCTATAGACTTAAAACTTTCAATCCACACGTTAAAATAATTACATAAATACACGGCAAAGTTTTAGACAAAAACAATGTGCCTAAAACTTAAGTTACATTTTCTTAAGTCTTTTATCATCATCAACCTGCAAAATAAAGCAACAAAATAATGAATTATGGTAAAAATTAAATATACCGACAATAATTTGATCTAAACATGTAATACAAATAAAACAAACTTCATCTAGACATTATTTGTTCATAAAGTAATTAAATTACAAAGGAACGGATAACGTAATGGATTGACAAATGTATGACAAAAATATATTTCTAATATAGAAACTCGTAATGTAAAGCAGTAAAGTCATTAAAATATTCACAATTACTTCAACACTTCATGTAAGTATAATTTCTGACAAATGTCATACGTATAGACTAACCTTTCATTTTCTCAAACTTTTTGTTGCTGATCTTTAAAATAATTATAAGCATTATTTCCTTGCCCAGAAAGGTGAATTTTCATTAAAATCTTTTACCAGAGGTAAACAAATGCTTTATTTTTTTATTTAAAACTAGTGTTGCTAATATATCTGTCATGGAGGCGTTTTGTTTTCGGTTTTGACACCACGTGGCGTTACGGACCACACAAAACATTGTTATTAGCCGACGACGTATATGTTATAGTTTTAAAAGTTTACAGTAATTGTTTATTTATAATTTCCTTACCTCATCTTATTTATCACTTAGGTAAGAACTATGAAGAGGTTTGAAATAATAATATTACTTACAGATATTAGTGATGACATAAGTGATAATGATTTTAATTTATTTTCATACAATTAAATAAAAAAAATAGGATAGGATATATGATAACTTATATTTTTTAACTTTATTAAAGAGTTATTCACATAATTAGAAAATTGTAAAACATTTTTAGAAAACATATCAACATTTAAAAGACCGTAGTTGCCTTAAATAAAGTTGTGGGTTCGATCCTCATGTTCATTTCTCCGCTTTGGTAACAAAGCACAACGTTGAAATCAGCCACTTAATAATGTCTCGATTATGATTGGAATGCGAAAATTCGAGTAATTTTTCCCGTGGGGGGTTAAGGTAGCGTCCCGTAAAAGGCGGGTAACCCAGTAGTTTGGTGGTAGGAGATTCGTTCTCCGACTGACTCACGACCACTATCATGTCAAAGACGAACCGCCAAATATCTTATGATGTGTTCCGGTTCGATGGCATGTAAGCCAGCTCTCCCTTTTCCCACCATTCCCATCCTTCCTCTCTCCTTCTGTCCTATATTCCCAAGGCTGGCAACGCATCCATAACTTTAATGTTGTGGATGTCTATGGGCGAAGGTAACCACTTAACACCAGGTGGGCCTTCAGCTCGTTTGCCTCCTTTATTCCAAAAAAAAAAAAAAAAATAGGTCCTCTCCGACTAAGTCGCTATCTGGGAAAAAGCGTGAAACTGCATATACAAAATCAGTATGCATGTAGACTCGAACCCGCGCTTCTTGGAAGCCACCCAAGCGCTCTTGCCGGTTAGCTATCCGTTCAAATGATTGTACGTGTTCTAAAAACGTTTTTTTAGTCATAAATCTTTCAAATTCTCAACCAAATATCTCTTAAACACTCCATAGAACACCATTAAAAGGGCATCTCTCATTCGCTATAAATATCCATTCACCCTCCGAGTCATATGTCTTTATTCCGGCTAATAACAATTTAAGCAATTATGTGACGAACCGACAAAAGGAAGTTTTGTACACCGTGCGATCCCCCGGGGCACACGGCCCACATTATTGCCTTATAGTGATTTACTACCGCTACCGATTTTATTTGAATGTATCTATATGAATTTCGTTACTTTTCAAATTATTATTGGTATGGTATGTAGTATATTATTGTAGACTTTAAAAAAGATTGGTGTATTTTTGATATGTTCGTAGGTATCTGGTATTATAAATTAGTAAGTAATATAAGCTTGGTGAATCCTCATTTTAATGTTGATTATTATTTTACTGTAAAACATGGACTTAGTGAAGATGCCAATTAGAATGTATTTACAATGTTTAGGGGATTTTCCTTTACATTTATTTAAAATTTGAGTTAAACCAAAAATGTCATTTATGAAAAATTGATACCAAACACTTGTCATATGCTTAAGATGTAAAATATTAAAGAATAAAAATAAATAAGTCAAGTGGAAACTTGAAAGGGGCTCAAATGGTTTGTTTTGACTACTTACACTCGAAGAGGTGGTAAAAAATTATCTTCGCCGTGCCTTCAAAGTATCCGAAAACCACTCTTTAAGGCTTAACGTAAACAGAATAGGTAATTAATTTAAAAGCATCTAACTCATTATTTTTAATAAGTATTTTAATTTTTGAAAAAATTGTGCAATTCCTTTTTGCGTTAGAACTAAAAGAAATATTATATTAATAGTAATTTTATGAAGCTTGGATGTGTATTACAAGATTTTGATGAATTTAGTCATTTTTCGAGTCAGTCAAAAATCGCATTTTATGTACCTTCATAATATTAAAAAAAAAGGTCTAATTGTTATTTCTAGAAAAGCACAGATAACCCCAAAACCTTCAATTATAATTTACATACAAGATAAGCTCGGGTAAACGATTGGATGAGAACTATTCATTAGCATTACTAGATTTTGATATATTCATTCATTTTTTTTACGTCGAGACCAAAACTATTCTATTTTAGGAGTTTTTACATCATAATTTAAATATTTAAAAATAAGGACGTAATTATAATTAGTAGTAAAGCACAGATAATCACAAAACCTTCAATTACAATTTACATACAAAACAAGGTCGCGTAAATGACCGGATGAGATTTATTAATAAGCATAAATAGATTTTGATAAATTCAGTCAATTTTTGCTATATTAAAAAAAAACCTATTACAGGTATTTTATAAAATTAATTTAAAAAAGTATGTAATTGATATTGCGAGAAAGCACAGATAATCACAAAACCTTCAATTACAATTTACATACAAAACAAGCTCGCGTAAACGATTGGATGAGAACTATTCATTAGCATTACTAGAACAAGACAGTCGACATCATTAAACGAGGTTGCAACGATAAACATCGGTCGTTACTCTGTCACGGCCCCTGCACTAACTGCCGCGGTACTTCACGCGTGCAACCTTTTTATACTAGATACTACGTTCCTTTTTCAAAATATTTCAGATTCGAATTTCGTATTTCGAAAACTTAGAAAGTTCATTAGGCGCCTTTAATTTATGTTATGTTCGAATTCCAAATTTGCTTTGCATTTTGGCGCCCACTTTGACGCAAAATGCCGCCTTTTTTATCTGTCTGGTAATGAGGAGGTAAAGATTGTTGAGCATACAGTATTCCATTTATTTGCTATTAACTTAAATGTGAAATTTATGGCCACTTTTGACTTAGAATATTTGAAATAGCGTAAAAATAATATATTTAGTATTATTAATTTATAGTGATATTATTAATAGATACATCAAGGTAAATTTAACAATGTCTATTTCTATATTTAAACGTTTTATGATGTCTGCTGTTACAAAAACATAATCGTTTGTATAAAAAGAAGAAAAGCAAATGTAACTAAAATTATAATATCGATTTCGACCAAAACACCCAAACTTTAGTTCAGCCACAAAAACATCGAATGTAACTGGCCGGTAAATCGAATTCTCAACTCGTAGTGTAGTATATTATAAAAAGTAAACCGCATTGAAGTAATTCACGAATCGATAACGCTATAAAAACTGTTGGTGGCGGTCAACGGGGCGTAAAACCAGAAGGAGTTACAACGCCGTGTGAAC
The DNA here is from genome assembly GCA_019049465.1 of Dryas iulia moderata. Lineage (NCBI taxonomy): Eukaryota > Metazoa > Arthropoda > Insecta > Lepidoptera > Nymphalidae > Dryas > Dryas iulia. The sequence goes on from CM032437.1 coordinate 6,873,542, forward strand.
TGATTCCGTGAGAATGTGGTTTCTCCATGATTCTGTTATATTTGGCAATTTATCTTATAGGCAAATACAAATATAAATATATAGACTTAATATTTTCTGCATAATGTCATATCTAGCAATAGGTAAAGAAAGACTTTACAAGAATAGCTCGAAGTAGTGTTATAGTAAGGAATGACTGAAAACACGATAGTTTTAGTGGGTTCTATTCCCATTTGAGGAAATGATTTTTATTATTAATGTCAATATCGTTCTTCTCATAACATTAGCGCAGACTTACACTCATGCGCCAACTAAATATAAACATCAAGGAACAATTTATTTCAATCTAGATCTAGATTAAAAATCCAAAATTTCTAACTATCTAAAAGAAGCAGCTTAACCGGATACTTATCCTAATTAAGAGGCAAGAACAGAAACATTGTCACGAGCCATTACTACTCATTCGGTTGTCTGTCGGTAGATCAATCGCCCGTAGCGCCAAACCAGCCGTTCATCTGCGACTGCTTCAAAGTGTTGTGATGCCGCTTGATTACTTACATTACTAATTCTTTTAATGAAAGAAATATGACATATCGCTTATACGTTTTAAATATAACAATGTTTTCTGTTTTCGAAACTATATTAAAAGCACGTGGTTAATAAGTGATTTTGAATATTGACTTCACCAAAGGAGCACCTTAAACACCTTGATGTTTTTTCCGCACAACAGAGTAGTCAGAGAGAATCTAGTATCCACCAAGACACTCTGTTCCCCACTTAATTAGAAATTTGTACTAAAAAAACGTTAAAACCAGATTTTCTAAATTCCGTTATGAAATAGATGATAAAAATAACATAAAATAAATAAAAAAAAATGAAGTAATTACTGCAGTAATAAACTTTTAACCTTAATATATAAATCCTATGGGAAATTTTAACTTACGTACCAACTTCACTGCGAATGCATAGTGAAAATAAACGAGCAATATATGAAAATAACATCCTTGTTAATAGCTAACGTATGTATATCTAATAAAACATATTTGCTGAAACGGAAAGACGTATCATTTATCAACTGCAGTTCTGATGTTAATGCCATTTGTTTCTCATAGTGTCTTAATAAAGATCAAGTCCATGGTTCTGGACTAATAGTTTTTAGGGAGGTATATAATATTATTTATTTTTTATTATAATATTTTTCGTTTTTATACGTTTTCTAAATGTCTTTTTCAATTTTCCTAAGTGTGGAATAACACTTTAAAAAAGTTTAAAAATATTTTTCGTATTAGTTGTATTTCGTTCTTCGGTACAATTTTCAGTTGCCCTGAATGGCAGTAATAATTAACCGACTGTGGACATGCATAGTTTTCCACCATTTCTCGAGAAGCAGTCAAACCCACAACCAGTTGCAATTACAGCACTTTGTGCCCCTGTGAATAAAAAAAACGAAAATAAAGTTCACGAGATAAAAGAAAACCGTAGAAAAATATATAACCGTGGAACTTTTAAATAATACCTTTATTATAAATGTAAACATACTACGCTATAACAGGTCTAATTATAATGAGTGTAACAAAAATATGACTATGAGCAGTTAATAAGACGTATGTCGAGACAGCGTCAATCGGCCGTGGAGACAATCCAACCGTTCAGCCGCGACGCCGCTTTGTGACTGTTTTGATAATGCCGCTTGATAAAATCATGCTAAATAATAAATATTACGGTTTACACTATGGGAAAAAAATATAAAGATTAAAAAAATATTTAAAAGATATTTTAAAATCAAATTTTAATTAGCAAACGGAGCAAAACGTATTATTTGATTTTGAAATAGGTAAGTATTGTATTAATAAATTCATTAGTCGTATGTTAGAACCTTTTTATACAGTCTTTTAGTTCCTCTATGTTTTCATATAGTAAGTAGTCAGAAGGACCCTGGTGTTAACACTACTCTGCTCTCCACTTTTCAATACCCCCGAGTGGGAATCGAACCCACAACCAATGCGTTTTCAGTCAGAGATGCCGTCCAACTGCGATACTATTCACATTTTTTTCCTTTACTTAAAATAGATGTTAATTTAGCATCAAATTTAGCGCCTTTATTAGTGTCTTGGGTATGTTGCCATATAGGTACACCTAATTCCAAATTCTTCATTTTACCAAATAGGTAAACCGGATATGCGCTATAAATAAATATATCTACGTCATGCTTATAGTATATTTTATAAAATTTTGTACGTCTACTTACCTAAACTATAAAAAAACTGTATACTCTGTTTCTACACGCAAATTTCCAAAACTGCGAGATTTGAATCAAACATTTATTATTGTATAGCTTTTAAGCTTAGCTAAGCTAAGCAAGTCATAATTAATTTTGAAAAGACACCTGATCATCTTTAACGTTTTATATATCTATACAATTTTTGTATATCTACAGAAAAAAAATGTAACTAAAACAACCATTCTCCCCAACAGCAGGTATTCTAATTATTCATTCATATACATTTGCCAAAAAAAAACAAAAAAGAAACAAATCTAATCATTAATTATTGCAATTCCATTCGTTGGGAGTTACATCCAATTTAACAAATGTCGAAATAAAGGGAACAATTTATTTAAAATCGGTCTTGAGCAATCGGCAAAGCTAAATCGGTTTTATTAATCATGGGCCTAATCGCATCCTTAGCGAATTCGAAGCTCAATTAGGATTGAATAAAACACCTAAAGTACTAAAAAAGAGGTAAGTCCAAACACGTTCGTAAGGATTGTTTTACACCTGATAGTAAACTTATATAGTTTCATGCCTTTTTCTTATATGAGAGAAGTCGCATCTGAATACCTTAATATGGTAGGTTCTCTCGAATGTAGTGTCAAGTCACTCCGTCCTGCACTTTCCCCAATATACACATAAAAATAACAATTGAACTTTTATGTTGTTTTTTCTGTTAACTGAAACCTTTTTTAATATTAAAAAAAAAATATTTCATAAAATAAATTATTATAATGTAATAAAACACAGAAAATATTATTTTTAAACAGCTATTTTTAACATTATCTGCATGTTTCTTTCTATCAATATCAATAATATCTTGACTCAGCCCCGTCTGATTTGCTTCAAAATTGAGACACATTTATTAACTTGGTAGGCAAAATAAAGGGTTCGTGCTAATTTTAATACAATAAAGATGAGGAAAAACTACCTTTAAACTATTTTTTTATTTTTTTTTTATACTAATTTGTTATACAATTTTAGGTACAATTAATGCGAACTGATTCTATCGCGCTATATATTTAGTGGACAGTCAACAAAAGTCCTTCAGCAAAAAATACTCAATCAGTCATGGCACATTGTTAACGTTTGATCGCAGCTGATGTGATTTTTGTTCACGTAATCTTCTAATGTTATATTAATCGGAGGAAATGTTTAGTGGAATTCGTTGAATATCAAAACCGCAGAAATTAATTCCGAACTATAATCGACAATATTTATAATCTATGCCTTTGAATATACCTGTTAGAAAAACAATATTCCTAAATGCATGTATTGTCCTTGCTCATATCCTCTAGTCTGTTTTTAAAATGTCAGTTATAATGATCGTTCTATAATAAACAAAAAGAATTATTAGTCGTTTGTTTTCAAAAGATTGGTTTTTTAAGAGGTTAAGGTTTGATACAGCTTGTAAGTTAATTAAAAGTCTATTGAGATACATTTTTAGAAAACGTATAAAAAAATTACGCACTGGGATTCGAACCCATGCCTCTTAGAAGCCGCCCTAGAGACCTGACAGCTAAGCCATGTATTCTACATCCTGATACATCGAAATTCGAATACACTTATTACAACTCATATTTGTTGTTAGAATCTCTGTAGTGAGATTTATATATCTATTAAGAGTTCCATATTTTATACGCGACAGCTTAGGTGTAAATTGTCTCCATTTCTGATTTAATAATATATCAAACGCATGTGGTGTGGAATGTACAATCACTTCTTAGTAACAGTGGAATGCCGGGCATTCTCGATTTCGCCCGCCCGTCATGATTACCTTATTGATTTCCCTCCAGCCTCCTCTTTTTAACTTGTCACGATCGTTGTACTTAATTAATTCCTCAATAACATCACGTACAGCTGTGTTTGTGCGAGGCAGGCAGCCAGACATCTGACCCATGTACGTTTAGGCACGTCTAAATCTAATTAATCCATTTTAAAACCTATTTCAATGTATGTAACGCTTCAAATTGCTTAATATCTAAAGTTACGATGTCCAAGAAGTAAATCATGATCTTTTTCTTAATTTAATATACATTGACAAGTTAAAAAGTAACTGGCTGTGTAGTGACGAAAAGTAGAAGCAATCAATAGTAATATTGAATCTCGTTACTGGGTAATGTTTTGTCGATGACTCAATGGCCTTGTGGCGATCGATACGCACGGTGTAGGCCTGTAAAGGTTCGTTTAGTAGTATGTGAATGAATGTGACTGTTTTTTGTAATATTACAAGATGACAGTTTATCGGATAAAAGATATACTTAAGAGTAACATTATTTCAAGTCACGATTACGTAGATCAATGAAATTTTCTCAATAAAAGTTTGTAGGGTCGCTTAAAAGAAAGAAATTATTAATTATATTAAATTTGAAGTCGATTTGAAATTAAGGCTTTAACTATAAAAACCTATCTAAGCAAGCATATAAAACACTGATTTTTATGATGTTATTCAACTTTACTTAAAATCTAATAAATTTAAGTTACACCTGATCAAGAAGGGTAAATTACGATTGATAACTCACAATACTTTTGTTCCTTAACGAGAATAAATTGAATATCCTGCTACGAACCACACAAGAACACGTTATACCGAAGAAAAGCTATTTAGTGAAGCTTTAGCCACGTCCTAGTGTGGCGAAAAAAGCGTGGCGAAACAGAGCTTACGTGTGATTCATTGGGTTTTTTTAGGTGTAAAAAATGCAGATAGTGAGATTTAAAATTCGTATCTTACGAATTAAGTAGATTTGCTGTGAACCTTGGTTTTAAAACCCTGCTTAATAATATATGATAAATAACATTTTTATATCATTTATTTTTTTTTTTTTTTTTTTTAGCTTTACGCTATATCCCGCACACAGCAGGGTAGGCAGAGGGAACCTAGTGTTAAGACACTCCGTTCCCCACTTTCCGCCAAATTCGGAGGCATTGCGTGTTAAGTGGCGGAACTTAACGCCGCGCTTTGCCTCGACACCAGAGCGAAGAAAATAGAAATATTAATTTCCACTCCTCGAGTGGGAATCGAACCCACAACCAGTCGTTTACTGTGACACGCTTGTGCCACTGCGCCACGACTGGTCCCAATGTGTATTACTTATATTAAGTCATTTTTTAATATGTAACTAAATAAATGTTTTAAATAGGTTTTTTAAAATAAGTCAATCTAAATTAAGAAATAAATAATTTAAACACCTAAGTGACTGCTCCAAACAACATTTTATATTAAAATTATTAATTAATATGCATGTTTTTTATATTGAAAAGTATCAAAACATTATTTGATGGATCAGCTATAATAAAAGGTGTAAAATATCAGTTCTCTAATCACAATGTTATAAGTAGTAGGTAATAATAGCGTAGAAAATATTGCATACATATGAGCCATCATATTAATGACTATAATTCTTTACTTGTTATTCATAGCAGCGTTTTTTTCAACGTTTGTTGAAGTTTTTTTATACCAAATGGGTATCGTTATTCAGAAGTCCGTGAAGTTTGTTTCGTACCTTACGAGTATGATTGGAAGTGAGGGGTTATTAATTTTTAGTAGAAACATTTTGTCAGTCTGTTTAGTTCTTTTCTTTATTTTAAATGGTAATTGCATATGGCATTCTCAATCATGTTTAAGTTTTTCTATAGTGATTATGGATATTTATAATATTTAGGTACCTGTTTAATTTGAAATAATAATTTATTCAAAAATCCTATTACGCTGATCATCTTTCATTTTAGGGTTATTTCCTTATATTTTATAGTATAGCTGATATATTAGGGATCAAGTATGTGAATTGACACCATACAAAAGTACGATATTCATAAGTACATAAACTTGAAACTTATATACAAAATATAATATCAACCTCACCCTCCTTGTGGCATTACAGGATAGGCAAAGAGGACCTGGTGTCAGTATGATCTGCTACTTCCACCCGAATTCTATAACTTTATTGTACATTTAATATCGAAATTTACTGCCGCGCTTTACCTTACCTGGGCGGAAAAATAAACATAATTTAAATACAATCATTTTGTCTCTGGATAGAATTCTCAAACATCGCGTTTATAAACAGATGTTTATACGTTAATACGCCATTCTTACTCTCTTAGTGAGGGAGGGAGGGTCTCTTATTAAAATAAAATCAACATAAACATTTTTATTCATTTCCATTACATATTTTACAATACTTTTTACACATTATAAAAATTAAAAGCAATAAAAATATTTTTTTCATTTATTTTTTATACCTCTCATGACTGCGGTGTCAATAATTGTATGTTACAATTTGAAAGAAAATTCCGATTGTCTGACAATGCATAGGCCGTTAGACTTAACGACGCCGTCTTGGACGTAAATGTTATTTTATTGTATTATTTAATATGTGTGGTTCACCGCGGCTAAGTGATCTCATGAAATAAGAACTCAATGGATGCTGTGAAACGTAGTCAGCCTTTTAAAATTAGATAATTTAAATATTACATACAAGTATTGATTAGATTATACTTTTTCCCTCATAGGAAATTTAGTCAGAGAAAACCTAGTGTCTAAATACTATATTCTCCATATTCCGTCAGAAATCCAAGCACTTGAGAATCAGAACCAGACAATAATTTAATTTCGTTTAAAATATTTAAATTATGATCATTCGACCCAGTTGATTCGAACGCACAAACAAACGCAATATTAAAACGTTAAAGTTGCTACTGGTGTAACTGATTCTATTCAGCTCTAATATTCAAAATTAGATAATAAGAGAATTCTCTACAGTAAATAACTTTTCTTCTCTCCAAAAACCTATCTTTAGGCAGCGAATCTTTGAATCTATTAAAGTGCAAGCAGCTAACGTTATGAGCTCTGTGCTGTACCTATACTGGATGGTTTTGTATTATTGTTGAATTGTTGATATTCTTTTATTCTCCCACTTTTCAAGACGAAAGCTCCAATTAGGAAAGCAGATGGGGTGCTTGTGCCTTGACACTAGGTTCTAGACGGACCTACACTAAATTTATGAGATTTCTTATACGTTATATAAAATAATATATAATAAATATACCATAAGTAATTAAATTTTTTAAAAGCCTATTTTGAATTCTCAGCGTTGCATTAATATACGCGAAGTAAAGCCGTAAACGTAAATATTAACAAGTTAATTACAAAAAAACAATTACACCAATAACACGATTTCAGAGCATAGCGAAATTACTCAGATAACGATGGAAATAGGACAGTTTGCGATACTGAGATAACAACTATTGTTTGTTTCATTTCCGTTGCATATTACGACGGTACTTACCGGTTCCAATAATATGTTCTACATCTTGCTCCCTACTATTGACTTTTTTTACAGCTTTAGCCTTTTTTCGTTATATTAGGGTCAGTTAGAGAGAATTTAGTGTCCATTTCACACCTTTCTTCATTTTCGCCCGAAAAGGAGAAGTTATGTAGGGAAACTCAATATCGCGCTTAGTCTTATATACCAGAGCGAAGAAATGAAATAATATATAATCATTCCCTTGAGTGGGACCGTATCCACAACTATCACGTTTACTGTCAGATGCCGCCCACTGTACCACGATAGCCTCAAATCCTAATACCTACTGATAATACCAAAAATAATTATTGCAATGGCACTTTTCTACTTTGTAACTGATTGCTTTCTTTCTATAGACTTTACGAAGAGCCCGTATATTATTGTGAGCTCGTTAAAATGCAACGAGTCCTGGTGTTTTTATTATGCGCTTTTACGACGGAAGAGTTACATTTTAGCGCTGCGGGCACTTTATTGCAGTGCCATAGACTCGAATAATGTTTTAGTACCTGATAACGAGTTTGAGCGTTTCTTCTACACATACCTACTTTCATACAATATAGACATAAAACCTACTTTTTTACTATCCTTTTATTATACTTTTAATTAAAGTAATTTATAAAAGGTGTTAATTACATTATGTATTGCTTTGTTATTTTCATTACTGTATCTACTATAAGCTATCCTACATTACGTAATGAAAATTAAACATAATCATTGTTTGTTTGCAGATGGTCAGTCAAATCATCTAAACCTCTTCAACTCGAGGCCGCAGCCGAAGAAGAAACGAAAATCGAGAACAGCATTCACAAATCATCAAATATTTGAACTTGAAAAACGATTCTTGTATCAGAAGTATTTGTCCCCGGCGGACAGAGACGAGATAGCGAGCTCTCTCGGGCTGTCCAACGCGCAGGTCATCACATGGTTCCAGAATAGACGAGCAAAACTAAAGCGTGATATGGAGGAGCTAAAAAAAGATGTAGAAAGCGCTAAAGTGCTTTCCGCCCACAAAAGCTTCTTAGAAAACGTCACAGACTTGGGCATCCTTAAGAAGAAGGCTATGAGCATAGGCGCTAGTGAGGAAGCCGCTACAAATCTAGTTGTGAACGCGTCAAAATGAAACGAGATGGCGCGTTCTATCGCGCCAGATGCCTACGATCGACGACTACTCGATTACTAATCGGCATTATCGATATCGATGGACTGTTATCTACGTTGTGTTTAAATGGACCTAGTGACGTTACTCTATTTCCACTAATCTAGCTAATGTACTTCACTATTTAATAATGTAAATAGATTAGTTCGGTTGTACAAAGCTTCGTTCGACTAAATGTGATAGTTTCTATTTAAGTACTTAATATTTTATAGATTATATTCCTAAATTATTTATTGTGGGTTGTGTCGACTGGCATTTAGAAAAGCAATATTTAAAATTATATAAATTTTACCAATTAAATGTTATTTAAAGTTCCGTCAATGTGCAATATAAAGAAATAGTAACTTTAATACCGGTTTGCCAGTGATGATGCCTAGATGTAAATATTACTTGATGTATAGTTATTGGTATAAATGTTATTTTGTAGTTATTAGTTAATGAATACAGAGTTATTAGAGCGTATAGCGACTAATATAAAAATAATTTTATTAAGCAAACCGTTACTGATTATATTATATACTTGACTTAATTAATACAATCTACCGCTTGTGTGTCCAATACATACATACAGATGTACTTATTTAATATGTTTATTTATATATTTTCTAAATGTATAGAGTAATATAAGAAATTTCAACATAACTGTCTATTAGAAAGTAATTCGCACCCTTAGAATTTAAGTGACCTAACTCAAATTTGACAAGTAAATTAAATAGAATCTTAGTGTAAGGTTTTTATGGTCGTTTTTAGCATAACGGGCAGTTTTGAGTTAGATCAGTTTTATTCTAAGCGTGCGATATGTCTGAAAGTCAATTTAGAGCTTAACTGCTCTAATTATAGTTATTGCAAATTGATACAAATTAAAATTCAAGAAAATAAATATTACTATATATTGTTTATTAAAATTATACAGCTTTTATTAAAAATTTAATAGGTTCTGAGTTAAATTTTATATATAAATACCTAGCAGCTACATTTAATATTTTAAGTGGAATACACTCGAGGAAAGGTTGAATAATTAAAAAGCGACATTTATCAAACAGTTAATAGATAACGTTTAATTAAACCAGTTATACAACAACAAGTAGCTGTTTAAAATATTAGTATAAACAACACAATCAGTTAACAGCTCGGTCACGCAAAAGTTATACAAACAAATAATATTAAAACTGGTCACGATACACTAAATGTTTACCTTTATGATGAAAATTAGAATGCTTTATAGTGATGTCAACACGTGAAAATTGTTTTGATTAGAATAAAAACAAAAATTAATGTCAGTTTATTGTAAAATAAATTGCAATAAGCATCAATGTAGAAATATGTAGAGCGCATAGCAACCTAAGAGGTTCAAATTCAAATTCCCAACTTTGAACCAAATTTTGAATTTTTAAAAAGTAAAAAAGAATAAAAATTCGTTATATTTGGTTCGTTTAGGAATTTCAGATAATAATTTCCTCTTAGTGTTTCTTTACACTCCCTAAGAAACTTATTAGATATACTCGTATGTCAAAATTTCATCATTTTAAAAGGATTTAGGCCAGGCTTAAGACCAGTATTTTCGGTTGTGCGATGTCTGTCTATCACTAATCGAGTAATAAAAGAATTATATTTACTATATTGGCCAGGGGTAAGCAACCAGCGGCCCGCTTAATAATATTAAGCGCCCAGACATGACTTCACTTTTATAGTACGACCTTGGGCCATCAAAAAAAATGAAAATTGGATTGACTCTTTGCTAAAAAGAGTTGATTACCCCCAATTTATTAATATATGTTATAACCCCTAATATATATTGTCAATTTTCAGTTTGCTAAAAAGAGTTGAGTACTTAATACATAAAATGCTCTCTTTATTCCATACATATTTTTTAAAAACCAACCTTCAAAGAATTCAAATAGGGGATGAAAATTTGTGTGAATTTTTCACACAATTTTTTATATATTCTAAACCAATATGCTTGATGATGACTTCTATGTAGTTTTTCAGTAAGATAGTCAAACATAGGGACCTATTTTATTCTAAGGGGCTGAAATAGGTTATGAAACTCGTATAAAAAATATAAACTTACTAAGAACGCGGGTCGTCAACACTGCTACTGTTGTGTAGATCACACATTTATAATATCGTTAAACGCTATTTCAACCCACTTGCTGATAGATTTACTTGAAAATGTGCTTCTGCGTCCGAATTCAATGTAGTACGAACCTGATATAAACATATTCTTGATTTTTTAAGCTAATTTATTTTTTATTTTAATAATTATTTTTCATAAGAATAGGCGGTAGATTGTACAATGTATGTATCTACATTAAATTGACACTAGTTACTTAACTGTTATTTACTGATTACCATGAATATTGACTATTCTCTTTTTTAATATTTTATCATTTTGATTAACAACGGGCTATTTTGTAAATAATAATTCTGTGTGAACTGTTTTACTGTTTAAAAATAAATAATGATTATTTTACAGTTTATTATGTTTTTATGTTAAAAATAATTCCTTTTTGATTATAAATAAAAAAAATATCTCAATATTACATATATTGATTTTCAGACTTAAAGTTAAAGATACAACATTATTATTAAGCTGGTAATTAAATATATTTAAATGGTAAAACAGTGCATGTTATAAAAGTTATCTTGTTCCTACTATAGTTACTTAATGTTAAAGAGTAACAAATAGCCGCACGGTATGTGTGCTTTTGCAAACTGCATATGTGAATATTACTTGATGTAAATAAATAATAAATTTATGTGTTCTAATACATGATTTTATTTTTCCCCTTTCATTTTTATTTTCAGTTAACTATCTATATATATTCTGTAGGTACATATATATATATTAAACAGTAAAAACAGGATACTTATTCAGGCACATCTTTGAAACTACTAGATGAATTTAAAATATTATTTTTGCGTAGGCATGATTTAGCCTATAATTGATTGATTTTGAACAGTGAGACATCTGATCTAGAACCATAATAGATTAGCTGTACTCTAGTACTTATATAAGGAAATTGCTCCTTAACAAAAATTGTTCAACGTGATGAGTATTTTGGTAGCCACTTCCTATTTTTATATAAAAAGCAAAAACCAACCAACCACACGATAAAGACACAATTTTTCTTTATAGTTCGAGTTAAAGTCACAATAATATCTTAATTAATATCGTTGTGCAATGAAACGTTGTCTGACTGTAGAACACAATAGTTGTGGGTCCGATCCTAACACATAACAAAATTGTTAAATTATTTTTTAATTTTCTTAATGCGGTAAGACAAAGAGCTAATTGATTTGTGCGTCTTGAGAATCGAAACCAAAAGTTAAGCGCTTATTTTTAAAAGATCCACATTAGGTATCAACTTACACACACGTACAAGATAGAATTGTAAATAAACTATTGTATGTGAATGATTTATACCTTATAGTAAGGTAAAAATATTAATGAAAATACAAGAAAATATGAGCGATGTAAGTAAGTACTATTTGACAAATCGTTACAAATAAAATAAGATAAATAATAATAAGCACCTTTAAAAAATAAAACATACAAATTCAGAACACAAATTTAAAAAAGGGTACACGATCGCAACACTAACGTTATGTAATTTTACGACGAAACATTTTTAAGTGTAAAGCGACTTCGTTCTCCATCCACAGAGTTTAGAGTAACGTAAATCATTTGATAATTTGAGATTTTAAAACTAAAAATGTTATATGTCAAACATAAGTTTATTTTTCTCTTTGTTTTTTAAACGCCACAGACTCGAGGTCCGTGTACTCCAGTTTTTTTTTCTTTTTTAGTGTTTGTGATTTTTTTTTAAATTTATTTTGGTGACTGAGTACACTGGTCACACATTTAATTTATTTATGTAATAGAGAGACTGTAGCAGTCCCTCTAAGAGTCAGGTCCGGTTGTTGGTGGGTCGCTATTCTCCTCTCAAGTAGTGCAGATAGCGCCAGAGTATAGTTCCTCGTTAGTTTTGATTTCTTCTGTATCTCTATAAGAGATTGACATTTTCAGGTTATTTAAGTATTTTATTTAGCAGTACTTCGATACGTTACCCACACTCTGTCTTAAATTTGGACATAAAGTGAAGAACGGAGTGGTTAGACGTTAGGTTCTCTCTGATTGTCTTGATATGCGGAAAAATACAACTATGAAAGCGCAAATATACTGTGTGATCTTGAGTTCATCCATTCAAAAAGCAATATCTAGAGAGAGAATGATATATTTTAACACTACTAGATCTAGGTCTATCCTACAATACGCTTGAAAAAAAATATTACCAGAAAAATAGTTTTGATATATGTATATCTCTAGGTCTATCTGAGCTCTATAGTTGAAGTGCATTGAAAAGAAGTTTTTAGGTACAATTTTTTGAAACTCATGCTTTAAGTTGAGAAGCTATCGTAGCTAAGCTAGACAACTGAAATTGCATTAAACCAACTAAACAATATATATTAGAAGTCCCTAATGTAAATATTTCATAACATGAATTGAATTTCATTAACGAAACAATTACATAACATTATTATTTACTGCAAAGTTCAAAGAAGTCTATTATTTGAATAGACGTAAATTATGACTTTAGCCATATCAAGTATCAGTAAAAAGAAAAAAGTAGGTATACTATTTTTATATAGCACCTTCCTAATTTTTTACTTTCAAGCATTTTCATCTTATTCAAAATAACTGAAGATATTTAACAATACGTTCAACTTCATTTTAAAGCTTCCTTTATAATATTGTGTAATGGATACGACGTAAAGATTTCAAATATATATGTAATTTCGTAATACTAGTAACTTTATTTCAAAAAACAAAAAAACAGCTGCAAGCTTTTTCGCTTATAGCACACACACAGTGAAAAATAACCTAGTCATTAGATTACCCTCAGTTCTCCACTTTTCGCCCGTAATCAAGACATTGTGTATAGAAAGATGGAACTCAACGTCGCCAGAGTAGAGAAATTAAAATAATATATAATCATTAGCGACCCGCTCGCGGCTTCGCCGCGTGATCTACGTGCCTGTTTTGGTATATTGCAGCCCTCAGTGGTGGACTTTTTGAAAATAAAGTAGCCTATGTTGAACCTTGGATTATGAACTATATATATGCCAAAATTTACTACGATCGGCTAAGCGGTGTAGATTTTTCATATAAACTTTCATCCCCTATTTCAACCATTTAGAGGTTGATTTTTGAAAAACTAAGTAGCCTATGTTAGACCCAGTCATTTTTACTACTTTCATTCTAAATTTCAGCCAAATCGGACCCGTAGATTAGCCGTGAAAGCGTGACAGACAAACACACAGACATTCGCATTTATAATTTAAGTATGGATTACCCTGAGTGGATGTCGAACCCGTAACCATCGTGTTTATAGTCACACACTATTCCACTTCATTGACGACCTTCACGATCACGACAGTCCAAAAATAAGATTAAACTAAATATTTAATACGAAAAAAATAAAATAATTTAAAATATAATCTCTTAGTTTTTAAATATTCATAAAAATTGAAGGAAACACCAAATACCGCTAGTATTTGGGCATTATTGTGTGAAATCCATTCGCTACGTTGAAAACGGCGTGTTTGTACAGCAGTGTTTGATGTCCGCGTCGCGTGCCCGGCCGGCGGTAAGGGGCGCGGCACACGGTAAGCTGTAAGGGAAAAATTGTAATAATTTGTTTAGAAAAAGATATGAGTACGTAATGTTTACAGTATATGTTTTTTTATTTTTTTTAAATACGAAAAATTTTATGTTTCTAATTCGCGGTACGGATATATTAAAAGACGTGAAAAAGATTATGTTGTTGATTAGGCACTGAATTTACCAGAGCCCAAATGAGGCAGAGGCCTCCAGGTTTTGACTTGGTAGACCACTGAATCACGAAATCGATAGAGACCTAAAAAAAGTTCAATTGCCGGAATCGTCAACACAGGACCGAACGTTTTGGCACAGAAGAGTAATATTCGTATAAGGGACGTATGAAGAAGATAGAAGATGACAAATATTGCAATATTTAGAAGAAAAAGAGGACAATATACTGACATATCGGTTGTATATTTTACCTCGTGAAAGTATACTTTGTAAAATAAAAATAAGTAAACTTCACATCCAACCACCAGATAAAAACTGTTCAGCTATTCACTTTACATAAGCATTCAGGACTGTAAAAATAAACAATATAGTGTACATAAATCCTTATACCAATTTACATGAAATTTCAAAATTCAAATTGTTAAAACTGTACGAGAATTTGTTACGGCCAAAGTTTGTTATTCGTTAATTGGTCGCAAGATAGCGTACAAACCAATGAAAACGAAACTCTTACGGCGTTCAAAATGACTTCAGCTATGGCTCTCACAACAATAGCTGGAGACTCGACACGAATATAGCGTTTCGGTCACTTTTAAATATTTATAATATTCATTGGAAGTTGTTAATGCGTTAACTATGGCCTGTATGTTTAAATGTGATGAACCGTGAACAATAAATAATTGCTTCTATAAACACTGATAACAACTCTTTTCCTTTGTTTTACATAACGCTCGCTAAAAACGAACACGTGTTCAATTATTAGTAATTATTCAATTATTTTTAGCATATATTTTAAAGAGATTGTCCGTAAAGTAGAGAGGCTTTGTTTGTATAAGGAATTACATACCAAAAAATGTGTAGTGAATTAGACAATGCCTTGGCCTCTAATAAGTAATGCTCTCATAACAATATTTTGAACCACGTTCTCCATAACAAAGTACAATTCAATTTGCAAATGTATGCTTTTAAGTATCAAACGTAGGTAAATCCTATATATATCTAATATTCCTATACATTTGTTATTTACAGAATTTATAAATAAAAAAGGCTTGGCGAGAAATGCGACGTGAAAAGTAGAGACGCCCAAAAATTCATTGACTTTAAATTACGAATAATTGCAAAGTATATAACTTATTAGTAGGTTTAACATTTAAAATGCACAGGAAATTAAATTTAACTGTTTTTGTGATATTCATGCATGGTAAAGTAAAAAGAATACCTGTAATTTCAAAATTATGAAGAATTCCTAGGTAGGCTTACATTATAAAAAAGTCACATAAAATTAATATAAAAGTTGTTAATAATTAATTCTAAATAATATTAAAAGCAGTAAGTATTTTGACACTATTTTTATAAGAAATAAAATTTGCAATATAAATGACTTAAAGCGTTCGCCTTGTCGCATCGCCATCTTTGAATGTTTAGTATTATTGTTAAGGGTAAACAGATTTAGTTACATTGTGCTATGTGTATCTTCTTATCATAAACATCCATTATCGTAATCACTGCGTTGGTAGCTTCACGCTATATCCCGCACACAGCAGGATAGGCAGAGGGAACCTAGTGTTAAGACACTCCGTCTCCCACTTTCCGCCTCCTATCATGTCTTAAAATCGGGCTGAAAGCAGAAAAATATCTACCTATTTTGACATTCGGTTCTCTCTGCCTGATTGTGTAATGGAATTGATAGATTGAGGAAGCGTGAAGTTATATACTCGTATACCTATTTACAACTTATATTAAACACGTTAAATATACTTTTTTCAAGAGCTATGAAATACAAACCTTCATTATTGGATAGATTTAAATTTATGTTTCCTTCTTGGTTTATTAACCCGTAAAGCAAATAAAATATTTAATTATAAATAGAAATACATACCTATATGTAAATATAGGTTTATAGAATTAAACGGAAAACTAGATACTTTAACCCAAACATTTTTCTACCTAACATGTTTCTAAAGAGCAATAAGTTCTTATAGCGCTTTAAAATAACACTTTAAATTGAAATACAAAGTAGATATCCGATCAATGAGTGGTAGGTTCTAACTGCGATTATATTTGTGGGATATAGAAAGTTATAATATGTTTGTGTACATATCTATAATATTCTAGAATATAGTCTGTCATGTTCATATAGTAGGCACGTTTTCCAATGATAAATTCAGTGGTATCTGTTTATCTACATCTTTTAAAAAATACTTTAATTAATCTCAAATATAAAATTCACATGCTTAATACGTATATTTGTATTTCGATATTACAATGTTACTAAAAAAACACAAAAATTATATGTCTTACACGAAAAAACATGGCTTTGTATAAACATACAAAACAATAATTATATAGACATAAGAAAAAGAAACCACAAAGAAATTAAATAACTGAATCGTTTCACAAAAAAAAAATTACACGGCCAAGACCTGTTAATTTATGTTCTATAACAATTAAAACTGGCCATATTGATTTCGCGGGTGCCATTTTGGAATATTAAATTTCAAAAGGCGTTGGTGTCTTTGTTCGAACTTTAATACTATAATTTTGAGGTCAGCACGCGTGATGGCGGTCTGTAGTAACGTTGTTTTGTAAATTGTGACCATTTTAAATACGCCCTTCGGCTAAATACAACCGTCTCAGTATAAATTCACACGAAATGGCACAAGTAATATTTGTCCTTAAAAGTACTAACTTAAAATTGTTTTTTGTTTAATATATTTTTGTTATCGACCACAATTTGCTTGGATACCTCTAGACTCATCTTTTAGCAAAGCGAAGTAAAACTGTAACTTTAATGTAGTATTATAAAACAGTTGTTGATTCCGAATGTAGCAATTGAATATAATTACGATGTAGTATGCAATACAATCATAGTATATTATTATGTTTCATTTGTTTTTAAAACGGTAATGAATGGCGGTTGGAGGTGTTGCAAGACTTGAAAATTACCATCGCTTTATTAAAATATTAAACATAATTTAGGTAATTATTCTATTTGATGTGTGTTTTTTTTTCATATTCTATTTAAGTTATTTGAATAGCTCTTAAAACGTTTTGAACGTGTTAATTTGTCTTTTTTTAAATATTTAATAGCATGACGCTATAATTATTCAATATTGTAAATTAATTTAACACTCATTTTTTGTGGAGCGACGGTTTATGAGTTCAAAATATATGCAAAAAATTTTAGTAGGACCATAAATATATATATTTAGGATATCATCCTATATTTTTTCCACTTCACGTGTTTTTTTGTATGCAGCAGGGTGCACAGAGACAACCTAATATCTTAATATTAGGTACACTCCATTCTCTACTTTCACCAAAGAGTAGAAATGAAAATAATTTGTATGATTGTGGTTTGTATTCCCCTACTTAGTATATTTACATACACTATCCCTCTGTACTACAATGGTATCTTATATATAAAATACCATTTACAGTCTTTCTTATATTATGCATATGAAAATATTTTAATTTTCAATGTAAAGAGTAATGGACACTTCACAATAAGAACTCCTGGAGCTACATTTATTTTTAGGACGTGGCATTATATGGTATATAAATTTTATTATTTTTAATGTTATTCACACACTTGGGATAAGAAAAACATTTTAAGAACCGTTTAAATTTATATAGCCAACGAGATTCGAACCCTTTACCTGAATGCTGACCACTAAGCCATACCATGGTGGTCAGTTATGTAGACGGTTTCAAAAAGGAACCAAGGTAAGAAAAGTATGCATATCCCACGTACAAATTTTTGCATGTTTTCGAAAATTCTAGTCAAACATGACAACGTTTTCCATTTTTCATCTGTTAAATAATTTGTTTTTTTTTTTAACTTCACGCTGTATACCGCATATAACAAGGAAGGCAGAGGGAACCTAGTGTTAAAACACTCCGTTCCCTACTTCGAAGGCCTTGCCGAATTCGGAGGCCTTGCGTGTTAAGTGGTGGAACGTAACGCCACGCTTTGTCTCGACACCAGAGCGAAGAAAATGGAAATAACAAATATTAACCAGTAATTTCCATTTTACTTATATCTAAAACAACTTTGTACTCTTAATTTTTGAGGTCTGCTGGTTAAATGGAAATGAAAGTTGCACTCACGAACCAGAGACGGATACAACCGTAAAAAAAAATTGAAGTCACAGACACCTTAAATCGGCTAAGGGAGAGCCTACAATTAAGCAACTTGCACTATTTTTTTATTCATTATGATGATGTTCCAAAAGGCCTAATAACTAAGTGAACTAGTGTCAAGACCAAAATAAATAATGTCATAGTTGTTTAGGTTGTGGGCATGCCCATAGTGCCCAATGGTAGATCAGGGCTTGGCACGAACAAGAATATGAAACGTTTTTTACGCTTCTCTGGGGCGAAGAACCGGGTGGTTCGACGTTACGACATCGTTAGAGTCACAGGGCAGCAAAAGACGCAATGAGCAAGTTATTGGTAATTAAAGTGCAACAAAGAAGGCGGTCTCCAACAGTGGACGACTTAAGGCTGAAGATAAAAGAGATAGTGCGTAAAGAGAGATATAGTATACTGATTGTGAAACCAAGACTTACCTTATTTTATTGAAGCCCACTAAGCCGGGTTCTAATTTGTATATTTCACATATAAAAATTTATCATTGCATCATGAAAATTTCAATTCTTTTTTAGCTTCGCGTTTTTTCCGCATAGGAAGGGTAGTAAGAGGTAACCTAGAATCGAGACACTCTATTCCACGTTTTACTTTCCGCAAAAATCGAGAAATTGAGAAATTGCATGTTATATGGTGGTAACGAACGCCTCGCTTTAGCTTTGATACAAGGTGGGGAAATCAAAATAATTGATAGTGGGAATCGAACCCACGACCATCTTGTTGACCTACAGTCAAACGCTGCGTCACGACGACGACCCTAATGTTCATTTTCTAAGTAATATAATAAAGTTTTCTAAGTAAATATAAAGGTTAAAATATTTATAAAATAGTACTGAAAGAGAATTATTGGATTAAGATCTAGGTAGCAGCAGATTAGCAGCAAACTTTTATTTAGCCCTAAAAAAGTAAGCAACAGTTAATAATTAATGTAATGCAAAATAAATATTTTTAAAAATAACACATTTTTATTAATAAAAAAAGGTAATATTTTTAAACTGTCGACGTTTTGAAGCGTTGGAACGACCCAAGGTCAGTCCACTGATGACCTAGTTAAAGCTGGGAAACCGCTGGATGAGAAAGGCGAGCAATCGCTCTAAATGGCGATCTATGGGGGAGGCCCCACTGTAGGACTACAGTGGACGTCTTCCGGTTGATGATGATGATGTTCAAATTCAATATACCTAACTCAATATATTAATTACTAATAAGATTAACATTCACAGGAAAATAAATAAATTTTTAAAGACGTATTTTAATTTTAAACGTTACGAGCTTAAGTGCCGCTACTTTACTACTACACATTTTACACGTTTTCGAAATTGTTCTAAATATTCAAGGTAAAGCGCAGCGTTAAGTTCCGCCACTTAACACGCAAGCCTCCGAATTTGGCGGAAAGTGGGCAACGGAGTGTCTTAACACTAGGTTCCCTTTGCCTACCCTGCTGTGTGCGGGATACAGCGTGAAGCTATTTAATTTAATTTTAAATATTCTTAGTAGAAAATTCTAAGTCATTTACAAAAAATATTGAAAATAATGTTGTAGAAATTAGTTACTTTTACTCAATTCGTTATATCCACAAAGAAACACATAAATTCACATAAAACGTCAGTTAAAGTCATTAATGAAAACTCGATTACAGTTTATAATGAAAGCAGCGTTATAATTAATTAGACGGCACGCGCTGCCCCCGGCGCACCAGTTGGCTATCTTATGCAAACTGCATTTATTTAGTGCAGCCAAATGTTTAAACAGATTGTAGCTAGTAATAACTTTAAAGTCTAAAAATAAGTAGAAATTGTTTTACTTATTTGCACTTTGTCTTAGGTACTAGAGAGAAGAAATGAAATTCGAGTGGGAATCAAACACATAAATAGGCGTGCTTAACGACAGATCATTTCCGCCTTTGCCACGATGAGGAATCTCATTTTTTCACCTTTTTTTTTTAATTAAACCAAACCAATAAAAACAAAAAAGATATTTACCTATATTGCCTTGTTTTTGGAAACGATTATGAGCTGAGCATTCATTTCGTCATGACTCACAAGGCAATATAATAAACCACTGAGGTTGGCTTTCTCATATCACAGATTCTCGTAACACATTATGGTAGTCAGAGAGGACCTATTGTCAAAACACTCCGTTCTCCAAGACATCCACCCCGTTATTTAATAATGGCACTAAGACATCCCGTTGCTTAATAACGGAACTTAAGGCCGGATTTTGTCATGAGTGTGGATCAAACTCAATATATTGATTACAAATAAGAATGCAAACGTAGAACGTAAAACCAAGTGAATCATAGTGCTTCGGCTATCAAAGTCGTCTTGACACAAAAAACTTCAAACTAAATTATCAATGTAATATAATGATAGGATTTAATGATTATATTTCTTGTCACGTTAGTCTTAAATTGCGTACAATATGACGGCGATGTGTAATTGGCAAGAGGACGGGCACTTAGACGTTCCTTTCACAAATTTATTACTGCATCATTATCTATTGAGTTAGGGCAAATTGCGCTCGAAAATACGATCTAATGTTATATTAGAAGAGTGTGTACGCAAAGATTTAATACATTACTTACAGTCACGTAGCTATAGAATGTTTTCTTTTATTTTATTAAGTATAATATGACACTATAGACAATCAACAGGTTCTGAATAACAAAGTAGCCATAGAGAAACTGGTGTCAAATCACTCTGTTCTCCACTCTACGCTCGAAATCGATATAGTGCATGTTCAGTAGCGAACCTCTACACCCTGCTTTGTCGTAGGTTCCAAGCGTGGACAAGTGAAAATAATATAACTAAATAAATAGAATTATTTTCTTTAGTGGGACGATATTTACAGACAGACTTTGTCCAACTACGCCATGATAAATATTTAGATACATAGATCCAGAGCTAGGTGTTGTTCTCTTGTTTTAATTAACTTTACGATTACACTATACTTACTTATAAATAGGTATTTTGTTTTTTTTATTCAGTGAGTGCGATGGTAATTCAAATTCAAGATTAAAATCAAATAATTTCATTAATATAACATATTAACAAAAGAAAATATTCCGATACTACGAATATTTAATGGCAGTACTACTACGTATACGCAATAGTCGTACGTATTGCATTATGACAGATGTCAATTAGCTTGGCCAAAAACTTCTAGAACTAATTACCAGAACTGTCATTTCGGATATTATTCTCGTTGACAATAAAAGTATATATGTATATGTAACTATCCCTACATATATATATATATATATATATATATATATATATATATATATATATATATATATCTATAATTATATATATTAGATAGATATATATCTATATCTCTATATACTATCTCTCTATATATATCTCTATATCTCTCTTATCTATCTCTCTATCTATCTCTATATATCTACTCTATATCTATATCTACTACTCTATACTATATACATATATTTAACTATCCCTACATACTATAAATTAATTTACAATGTATGAATGAATGAATGTATCATACGAAGTGATCGAACAATAATTAGCATTGTGTAGGCGACAGTACATTTCGAAAGGCAGTTTCAACATGCGATCCATCCACGCTAATCGCTCAATAAACGCCCATTTATATCATAATTGTGCTTTAATAGGCCCACACGAGAGAAAAAACCACTTCATTATAACCTATTGTTGTCACACGGCTGTACGAAATTCGGGTGCTATGCTTTATATACATTAGTCGTGTGACTTCAAGTATCACATTTTGAATAAAATTAGGGTGTTTACGTACTATATTTTTGGTTTTTAATTCTGAAAAATAATATATATACTTGGAAAAAGTAATATTATGTATAAATAGTTAATCAGCATGCCCCGCTATTAGTATATATGTATGTGCATATTTCTGATAAAACGTTAACCTACTAGGTATAGATAATTCAATTTTTTTCTAAGTAACATTTACCTGCTTAACTTCACCTAATTACATGTAAGCATCTACATAAAGACGCATGTAATGTTTTTGGACTGGTCCATTTTTTCAATATAATATCTCTGGCAAGTAAAAATCTCGGATTTATTAAAATGGAAAAACATTAAAATGGACTAATCTTAGTTATGCTGGAAATATTACAATTTTCTGTAGAAAACTCTCCGCTGTAGCGTGGAAGTGATGGTGACATATTCATAAGTATTCCTACTGCTATTATACTTATATTACACACCTGCATGTGGGATCACTGTAAATAATTTTATGATTTTTACTTCCTTATGGGAGTATATCATATGACATACAAAGAACTTAATTAAACTTCATTACATTGTTTTTGTCTATTTCAGTTTATTATTCAGAATATAGTTGTTATTCAGAATAAGGCATAAACAAAGTGTCTGAAATCCGCCTAACAATCTAGCACGATACTTCTGCCTGCTTTACAATAATAATAGAGTAACAAATCTGCGGAACGATTTATCATATCGTCGAATTCTCTTGTTAATTCGTCACAGAGGCTTTTGCCCAGACTTGCCCCGAGGGATGGGAAAAAACTTAATGGTCGAATTTAGACTCGGTATTAAATAGTCGTTGCAATATAGCATGATATTTGCTGAATTCCTTTCATAATTCGTCACACAAATGCGTTTTCGCCCACCTCGACTGAGACGGGATTGTGGTAGAGAGTTAGTAGATTTAAATAATTTCAAATGGCGATAGTATATTTTTTGAAGAATATAATGTGCATAAAGTTCAATGTTTTTAAATTATATTTTGAACTGTAAACATATACTGTATGTTTGTTTTCTATTATAAAAGTTGTAGTCGAGATTTCAGTCGGCACTTATATTTACTTCTCTAAAACGCACGGATGGTATGTTACTAGTACTTCTCTATTTTGCTTTTAATATGCAGGAAATGTGAAAAAATCGTATAATATGTTTAAGATTACTAGTATACACCTATTTTTCATGTAATCTATCCGAATCCTACAAATTATCCATATCCTACAAATAAAAAATATAAATATTGTCTTATAACGATTTCCTCTAGGTAACTCTTAAAAAAGACAACATATAACCAGCCTATTAAACCCTTCGTGTCTTGCCACAATTAGTTCAGAAATACTAAACATCAAATGGATCAACTAAACACAATTGACACTTACTTGACAGACTTGAATGTTAAGCAGATACGAATAATTTTATTATCAGCTTACTTCATACTAATTCGTGTTCAAGAGAACATATTTAAAATAGACTTTAAGTATATTAAAATAGATTTCATATTTGAACAGGGGTGTGGTTTCAACTAAATCTGTCTCTTGACCTGCGATTACTCTCGAATCAAAAGGAACAGTGTCTCATTAATTTCTCATAAAAATCAATTGATACGCCGACACATACCTGTAATACCACACTGATATGTGAGTAAGATGGGAATGTTAAATTTGGGGCTGCTTTACAAGAATATAGAATTCAACGATTTATTTAGTAGTATTTTTTATAAGACAAGGAACAGAATACAAGAATTTCGGCCAGTTCAAGACATGGCTTGTACAACGTACAGTAAGGCGGTACCCAAGTTAGATCATATTAACTTAGTAGCTGTATTTGCGAATTCGCGTAGAATTTAACAAAAAATATATAATTTTAAAATAAAAGTAGCCTAAGCTCCTCATTACATACGCTGTATGCTAGTGAAAGTCTGGTCAAAATCTCTGCAGCCGTTGGTTATTTAAATAGAATTATATCACTATAAGCATATTACACCAGTTCATAGTCATATAGTAGGTATGTACATAGTATTAGTACCATGTGTGCAGGTGTTTGAAACAACAGATCTAGTATCTGATCTAGGATCTTAATCAAAAGAAAAGTGTGGTATCGTCAATATTTTTGATTCCTTAACTTAACAGAATGCTCCAATCTCTATTCTAGAAGGAAATATTGTTTCTAAATCTGTATACATGGCACAGAAGATAATTTTCCCCCTAAGATAATCCCACTTAATTATTGAACTATTATTTGTCCACTGCAGATAGTGTTCTCTATTAATTCACATACGACCCCATAAAGCAAAAGGCTTCAAAACTCAGAAGTGGAAGATTAAATAGTTGTCAAGGATGTGGCAAACCAGACGGGTCAACAATGCACCGGCCTCTTTGCTGCGAGCTCGTTAGCTTAGCTTGTCGGCCTCCATTGATGATGCTTGACGTGAAATTGATATTCGTGTCTTAAGCAGGGTTTAACTGGCTATGTTAGAAAACAAATTGTATGCTGCTTTGATTTCGTAAGATCTACTTAGGTACATTATATGTAATAAAAATGTAAATGTACATGAGAGATGTATGAAATAAATATTTTTGGGGACATTTATTGTATACACATTTATCTCCTTGTCTGTGCGTTTATGTAGGCTAAGCTTAAAAACGGTTTAACCAAACTAAATACAGTTGTGACTATTGTATTTTAATATTTAATAATAAGACAATTAGTGCTCACTTTAGGTATTTCAATCGATTTATAAATAAAAAGTTGCAAGAATTGAAGTTACATCGCTGTCAGGAGAAAGATCAGAATAGTTTAGTTTACCCAGGCGAAGCCACAAACGAGTCGCTAGTTTATTAATACTTTAACTTATATGTTAACTAATTTTGTAACGTGTTAATTTTAGATTATGTCATATTGAAATTGTATACCTATGTAAAGAATTTCAAAGTTGAAAAACTCATTTATATAAAGGCAGTCGTCGTAAAATATATTTCATTTATTTTACGACGACTGCCTTTATATAAATAAGTTAATATATTTCATTTAGAATTTTTTCATATTTTGTAGATAGAAAACCCGGTAGTACCTAATAATGATCAACCAAATACAATATCGCGTAGTAATTCTCATCACTTTAATAGATCATCAATCATTCACGAAATCTTCAAACTATTAGAAGAAATTTTCCGATATATATCCTTTAAAGATACAGGACAGGGCGTTAAATAATATAACTAATATTTCTAATATTAGTGGACAAAACTAAAAGGCCACTCGAATTAAGATACAGGCACCACGGTGGGTATTTAAGTAGATATATACTAGGAACCGCCCCTTTGCTCTGTATGGCGGGAAGAGCTAAACGAAATATATATTTAATGTTATTACATGTTAAAAAACCTTGAAAAGCAAACACTTAACACTAACATAACACTTCACGTCAGGAAATCCGTTACGGATATCAGCCCGAGTGGGGACTCGGGACGTGGTTATGTGGGACTCCGGTGAGGCATGATGGTAACGCCGCGGTTACCCACTAAAACCTGACGGCGCTCCTTCTCGACCGCCACTAGCCGGGTCACGGGGACCGAATCAATCGTCCGAGGACACCGGCGGCGGGAGCCTACTAACATAACACTTAACTTAACGTTCCACAGCCTAAGTCTATGGGCACTTTTTGACCATTCAATTGCCATTTATTCAAAAACTACAATTACAATTGTCACCAAAAAAACTTCACAGCACATAAGACACTGTGCTCGATATACCTGCCAAATTTCAGAGGTCTACTACAAATAGTACAGGAAGAGTTAAACAACGACGAAACACACTTTTGACCAGTAAGATCTCCGCTTCGCTCAGCTCAATAATAATCAGCATTCACAAATATTTATCATTTCTTCTGAACAATTTGAAGTCCTGTTATTACAATTACACTAAAATGTAGAAATTTCTACTTATTTAAATATGACCTACTGAAATATTTTTTTTGGTGAATATGAATAAATAATCAAGTAAGAAATATCTATCTAATGTAAATGCACATCGTAATAATTTATATAGCTGATAGCATCGTTCTTGTATAAATTG
Organism: Dryas iulia moderata; assembly: GCA_019049465.1. Lineage (NCBI taxonomy): Eukaryota > Metazoa > Arthropoda > Insecta > Lepidoptera > Nymphalidae > Dryas > Dryas iulia. Next base: position 6,900,078 of record CM032437.1, read on the forward strand.
TCATATTTTTTTTTACTCTTATATTTTTTTTTACAGGTTCATGCTTTTTCCTAGTGTCAAGATACTTTGTTCCTCTTTTCCCGCCTTAAGTCGAAACACTCCACGTTGAGTGGAGGAATTCTACGCCACGCTTTGTTTACGTACCAAATTGGAAAAAAAACATGCAAATTATTTAAATATAATCATTATTCCTCGTAAGAATAGAACCCAGAACCATTGCGTTTACATACATACGCTGTTCCATTGCGCTAAGTCAACAAATTTATTGCTAAAAAATTAAAACTTCAATTACTTTGATCCAAATTACAATTTACCAATACTTTAATATTTATTAACTTCGATTCAGGAAATCGTAACACCATAAAGTGTTATTTGTCTTATGTATGTAGGTATAGTAAAGTAAACTGAAAAGCATAAACGCGCGGAGTGATTTATCAAAAGCCGTCGGTCGCGGCTGTTTACTCCGGTAATTAATTTCAAACGAAATATTATAATCGTAGTTTTATGTCTTCTTTGAAGTGAACAGTTTGTTATTTAAGAGTAAGAAGAAACAAGGGATGTAGACTAGGAGCTTATATCTGTATTACAAAAATTAACTAATAAATGATTAGTTAAATATGTAGGTAATTGTTATTAATATGTAACTATTTCTCTATAGATCTGAGAGAACGTAGTGTCAAAACCTTAAGGTCTTAGATCTTCGTTCCTATCTTCCGCCCAAATCCAGACTCTAAACAAATAACTTAGAAAATATCAAAAATGGAAGTAATATCATTCTTTCAAGTGGAATCTAATTTGGTACCAACAATCGGTTTGCAGTCAGACTGCAATACTGTGGCCTCTTATTATGTAATTCAGTATATATTTTATTGAGTAATTCTAATATCTCTAAAAGATTACGGCTTGTAGTATTAAAATAATGTAGGTACTAAGATTAAAAACAAAAGCGTGAATTTATATCAGTATTTTAAATGAAAACATTTAAATTTTTTCACATAGTTGCCAGCCATTTTGAAGAATATGGTAGCTGTAAAATATCCTTTCATATCCGAGCAAACCTAGGTGGGCTGCTAACTGTTTTCATCATACATATCATATATAGCAGATATCTTTTACAGTATAATATTCTTGATTGCTTCAGTAAATGTGAAATAACGCAGATTTACTTGTGTCTACGTTTACGAGCTTTAATCTCTTTGAAAGGCATCCGTCACAAAAACATCCTTTCTGATGAATGATCGTTAATACTTTATAGTTTATAGTGTGATTATAAGTAGAGATTGTATTGAATAGATAGATAGTGGATTTTATATGGTAAGTATACAGTCGAGGCCATCTATATGACGTGACGTCCATATATATGACGTAGTTGTGGATTCGATTCTCATTCTTATTGTTAAATTGTTTTGCTCTGCTCTTTTAACAAGACAAAGCGTGTTGTTAAATTCCGCTCTATACACAATGTCTCGATCTCCGGCGTAGAGTAGAGAAAGAAGTGTGTTTTGACACATATACATAACACTTATTCTTAGCGTAACTAAACTCTTTATTGTCTTTTATAAATAAATACCTAAATAAAATATTGTGGCCAGTCGTGGCCCAGTGGCACAAGCGAGTGACTGTAAACGACTGGTTGTGGGTTCGATTCCCACTCGAGGAGTGGAAATATTTAATATATCCGTTTTCTTCGCTCTGGTGTCGAGGTAAAGCGCGGCGTTAAGTTCCGCCACTTAACACGCAATGCCTCCTAATTCGGCGGAAGGTGGGGAAGGGAGTATCTTAATAATAGGTTCCCTCTGCCTACCCTGCTGTGTGCGGGATACAACGTGAAGCTAAAAAAAATGAATTAAAAAAAAATACAAAGAACTTATATGAAAATAAAATTTAGCGGGTCAGTATGGAGGAGAATTACCTTATAAAACCTTTCTACAGCCAGAAGTTTTATAAATTCTCTAAAATCATTTTTAAGAAGTAAAACTTAATTGTAACAACATATAGTTTTCATCATAACCATACGTATTATTTACAATTTATTTTATCAATATTACGTGTTTTTATGCTTTTGTAAGAAAAATATTAGCCTTACATAAACTCCTTTTCCGTACTTAAGCATTAACTTATGTCAAATTACATACTTCCGCGATCTTTGTCCACATATGTTTTTTAAGCGTCACGCTGAGTCCCGCACACTGTAGGTTAGGCAAAGGGAACCTAATGTTATGACACTCCGTTCCCCATTTTCCGCTGAATTTTGGAGGCATTATGATAAGTGGCGAAACTTAACGCCGCGCTTTGACTCGATACCAGAACGAAAACCGAAATATTAAATATGTCTACTCCTCGAGTGGGAATCGAACCCACAACCATTTGTTTACAGTCCCACGTTTGTGCAAATGTCTACACAACTTTCCTAAAAAGGGATCAAAAGTTTTTCTTATAATAATTTTCCCCTAGGTATAGATGTTTTTATGTAAATCCAATAAGTTAATACAAGAAGAACATAGGTAGGTATATTACATAAGTGAGTTTTCTAAGGACTTCTATGATGAATAGATTCAGAACTTGTTGTCCTGAAAGTAAGCACATTGATTTATCATTGACAGCAGTTACTATTGGGGAATAACTAGCTCGTAATATTTGTAAATGATTTTAATGTTTTTTGTCATTCAACAGTAGAAATGTTACTCTTTAAGATAAATATATTAAAATTTCCTTTCCAGAAATAATAGTAATAATAATTTTGTACGATTATTCCCTTAACAAGAGGGACACATATACATATATGTCCTATATACTTTAGTTTCAAATATCGATAGAAGAATAAACTATTTAAATATGCCAATTATAATATTGGCCAAATTTTAAATACTTTTATAAAAGTTTAAAGTTTTAAAGTGTAGTCTGAATCTTATTCATATATCTACTTAAGAAAGCTAAGTACACGACGAAAATATTGAAAAAAGAGACGAAATACTTTTCTCAGTACCAAAGGTATATTTTTTGCTTGTTTATTTATAGCCATTGCCAATCACGTTGATGGCGATACGTAATAGATTACAGATCGGTTTCATGGTGGCGCCGGGGCAGCGACTTTTTATTTCTTTAACAAAACTCTTACGGTAGTCTTATTGCTTTATGCTTTAGGTTTCTTGTAGCCATTATTAACCATCTTGGTAATTGCTTTTCTCCTTATCACAGCATTCATTATTACCTTGTATCCAATTCTTATAAGACGTTAATGCTTAGTAATAAAATTCAATAGCAACCTATAATTCATAATTTTACGACCACAGTTAGGTATAAAGTTATATCTAGTGGAGATCTTTGGTAATGTATTAGAGGAATATACTGTGGTTTGAAAATTATTGAAAAAGGTTTTAAATGGTTTTAAAGATAAGAGTTTACATATTATAAAATTAAATTAAATGAAATACTCTTTATTGTACACCAGAAAGATTTGTTACACACTAATATCTTAATATTTAAAACAGTACAACAGGCGACCTTATCGCTAAGCGAGCGATCTCTTCCAGGTAACCTTCGGGTAGAGGAGATTATAAATGAAATGGGAAGGGGTGTATAGACTATATAGATATCTATATATTATTATTATGTACAACATACATTGTATATACATACATACATACATACATACATACACATAATTATACATACTATATTTAAAGAGGATTAAAAAGACTAGTTGAAATTCTTAAAGTAAAAACACATAACATTCTTTTAGCCTTTTCTTAAAAGTTTGTAAGGTTTTAGCTTGTTTGAATGTTAGCGGTAAAGAGTTCCACAAGCGGACGGATTTGATAGAGAAGGAATTTGCAAAGAAGGTAAAAGAATGGTATAAAATTAAATTAGTTATAAATAACAATAGGTATACTAAGCACCTATATAGGTATATTCCGATTAAATTACTTGATGTCTATTAGAAAAAGAAATAATTTAAGATTAAGTATGTACCTATATTTGTATTTTTCACAGTGTAATTACTGATTAATTTATGTACGTACCTTCTTATATAAAACAACATAAATATTATCTATTGCTTAATAAAGATGTCGAAGAATGGGTACATTTAGATAGTCGTTTACCAAGAATCACATAGTTGAAAATTCCTAAGTACATAATTAATTGTAAATGTATCTAATTTATTTCAATCACAACAGACATGTTATGGTTATGCCAATTAATAAATTATGTTCTTTATTATATTTAACAATTTGCCGTATATATGAATATTTATATTCATGAGGGGGGTGAGGGAAGAGGGTACTCTGTCCTTGCGAAATGCAAGCACTAAATGGCTGCTCGAGAGGGAGCCGACAGGCGCAAGGGCACCCCCTAAAACATTCGTGACACTGCACCACGACTGGCCCCAAATTATAAAAAATCATGCGCCTTCATAAGTATCGGACTCACCATGCGGATACCAAATATATTGTCATCCTACTCCTATTTTTGCTGTTTGCTCATTCTATAGAAAGTGCATCTTGGGCGGCGAACACCTACGCCGAACATTATCTAACCAAACAGACAGTTTGTTAATATTATGATAGAATAATGGTTAACTGGGACTTTAAACTATAATAAGCCTATTACAAAAGATAAAACATGATTAAATTAAAATAAAAATTTTCCCTTCTCTATCAAACTAACTAAGATTTGTATTAGCTCGGTGTTAAGTTCCGCCTCTCAACACGCGAAATCCTGATTTCGGTCGGAAAGTGAAGAACGGAGTGTGACACTAGGTTCTCTCTACCTACCCTGCGATACAGATTAAAGCATGCATTAGGTATATAATATTTCATATTCAGGCATATTAACTAAAATCAAAGATACCAAGGTAACCTTTTATCCTTCGAGATCATCCACTAATAAGTATAAGGCAGACGTAGAACATAAACAATAATATAACTCGATGTAGTGAATTGCTCATAATTATGTCGAAATAGGCGTTAATAGGACACCTAATGGCCATTTTTATGACCACAGAGCGCCGACAAAGAGCCTTCCGTTGTATTTATTGACCCCTTTTTCTCTAAAGTTTTAAGTAAACAATATACGATAGATCAATTTGAACGTTCAAAATACGGAGTATAGGCAATGTTTGCGTTTTGTTTTGTCACTGGGATTACAGTGACTTGTGACGATAATGTAGGTAGGTATAGCTAAGTAAATTTTGTCTAGGACACCAAGCTTCGTACTAAAATACTTCTTGTCTATAAATTTATAGCAAAATAAAAAATATATATATAGATTTATAAATATGGGTATAGATATTCCACATTTGATTTGATTCCATATACTATTTATTAATTTATATATAAACGTTGGTGGTCAAAATTTTATAAAAATAATCTCAGGTAGGTAAGGTAAATATATAAAGTCACACCTTCTAGTAGAATATATTAATACATACTTACTTATATCGTTTCTAAATACCTTAGGGTAAGGTTTTAAGAAATAAAATTGGCAGAATAAGATTTTTTATTGCATAAAGAAGGCAAACGAGCAGAAGGACCACCTGATGGTAAATGGTTACCTTTGGCCACGGACTTCTACAACATTAGGGTTGTGGGTGAGATGCCGGAATTGAGGGTGAAGAGGGTAAGAGGGAGAGAGGATATGGACGATGGTAATAAGTAGAGCTGGCTTACATGTCATCAAACTGGAACACATCATCAGATGTTTAGCGGTTCGTCTTTGACATGATAGTGGTGGCGAGCCGCCTTTAACGGGACACTACTGAGCATCAGAGGGGAATTGTATTCTTAACCCTTCCCCCATGGGTAAAAAAAACAACACGAGCCGTATTAATAACACGGGACTAGTACTAGGACAGGGTACTTTCCCTTACGAGCCTATTTAAAAGTATAGTAAGAGTATAGAATTTAGCAATGGTTGTGGCTTCGGTTCTTACGTGAGGGAATGATTAAATTAAAATTAATTTCATTGCCCACTCTGGTGACAAGATAAAACGCGATATTGTTCTGCCAACACGGAATGTCTCGGGTACGTACACGGAGTGACGGACGGAGTGAGAAAGAGTGACGCTGTAATAATGAAATAAGCGGTAGCAACAATTACGAAGTTCCTATTCACAAATTACGCCTGTAGCTAGATATTGAATATTAATTTAATTTACGATTCTCTCAAACAGAACTTGGAATAACAGGAAAATTTAATACACAAATCCAATAACCAAGATATGTTCCCACATACACATCAGGGTTCATCATTGCAATATGCACTTACAATTTCATACTTATCTACCTACTACATACTGTAGGTATAAGTGTTAAGTAAAATTCAATTTTAACTATAGAGAAAATCAAAACTGAGAAAATGAACCATTCAAACAGTGTTCGGCAAAAAATAATTGCAATTAACAATTGAATACTAACAATTCATTATTTGTTTGTCCTCACAAAAATATCAATGACATAAAAATATCAATAACCTAAAATTAACAATAATAAATTGTAACTGTTGAGCAAATCCAAATTAAGAAAATGAACCTGTCAATTTCGCTAAAACCTAGAGACACAAATTAATTGCAACTAACAATTAAATACAAACAGTCAAACACTTTATTATTTGCTTGTGGGGAAATCGCATAAATATAACAATGACCTAAAATTTTGTTAGTACTTGTTAAGTATTATTAGTAATTATTGTTCAACGATTATTAATTGTGATTTCTGCAGAAAAAATTGTTAATTGCAATTGTATTTTGCCCAACTAGTACATACATACATACTAAATATTACCTATATTCAATTTTAACTATTGAGATAATCAAAAAGCTAAGAAAATGAACCTGTCAATTTCGCCTAAGCCTAACCGAGGTCCTAAAAGAATAGGTATAATACCATTGCCCCATAATTTATAGCGAAGCGTAAGCTATAACGTTATAATAGCCTCCCAGACACCTCGAGACGGCGATATTTGTATGAGAGGGACGGACGACCAGAAGCGCCGCTCCACGTCAAAATACGTGCTCCATTCGCTTTATTGCCAAGTGATGGCTGTTTATGGTTTGTCGATATCGATATTTTTTAGTTTTATATTATTGGTAATGTGTGTTTTTTTATTTTTTTATCGACTTGTCATAAGTTAATTGTATTACCATATAAATGGTGATAAAATAAGTGCAATTGATTAATAAGAATTACTTTAATCGCTCTTCTATCTTTTAAGTAACAGCTTAGCATTACACGTAAAATAAATTAAGAACGAAATAATATCAAAATATTTTGCCTAATACTTACTAATAAAACATATATTGATGATGTAAATAAAAACAGTAATCTTCAGAGACTGCCAAAGTACCAATGGAGGTGACAACTAATTAGCTTGAGAATTGTATTGTCGAGTAATTATAATATGTAGATAACTATTTTTGAATACTTTTTGCATAGTGAAGAAGTGTTAATGACCAAAATAAAAAATATATAACATGAATTGTTATATATATTAACAAGTAACAATTAACAATTTATTAGAAGATGTAAGTTATAATGCTTTCAATTAATGTTGAATATCAATAAGCTTGTGGACTTGAAACCAAATGACTGGCGAGCGTGCGTTTTTTTATAATTTTTTGAGACAACTGTCATGTGAAGCATTCCATGACCATGCCGCGAATTCCATGTTTTTGTGTATCTAAAAAGTGCTCAATGGATATAAAGAAATTTTTTCTTCGAAAAGTATCGTATATCGACAAACCATCTTCCACACACCATTGTACATCACTGACCGCGGCACCGCGGCAACATCAAAGGAGCCCACCTCTTTGAAGTGGCCGCCGGCGCGCGCCTCCAAACGCCGTAAGCGACAAATCCATACGTCATCCTCCTGTCATTATAACGCCTCACAATCGAGTCGGGAATGTGAAATTACTTACGAGACAATATAAATTGACAAGGCGGTTTAATAGCGATTACTTGCTTGAACATGATTCAAGTGTCATTTTGGTTGAGCTTATTGCTACAACGAGTCAGTGTCTTTAGATATCAATTAAAAATTAATGGCAGATGATATGTACCATGATTATAGACACTACAGCGTATGCAATGGGAAAGTGTAAAATTTGTGTAGAGGTAAGCCTGTTACAAAAAACATAAAAAAATCTAGGCTCCCTGGATGAATAATTTACAAAAGCCGATGGGAATCTTGTTACATGGACACTTTGCTGCACTATTAATAATAATTAATATACCTATAAATATTAAACCTGAAAATATTAACGTCTTATTCGTATTTAAAGAATGATCTAAATATAGAGCCACTTAGGGCATTTCCAATGTACATCTCCCTAACAATAGGTGTAGCCGATTGTGTAAGCACAAAAAGGAAATTACAGGTTTGGAAGCAAAGGTATTGTTGTTTGAATAATTTGGGCAACCCCTTTACTTCGAGTGAATACTAAAGTTCGGTTAATTTCAGGTCCTGCTCTTAATGACTGGAACTTTAGATTCTACTGGTTGATTAAAATAATTTTCAGTCACATCCGGGCGACTACAAATTATACATATAGGTAATTCATTCATTTTGATTAGACACATTGTTTCGTTTCTTAATTTTATAAGTGGTTATTTGAAGCGTGTTCTTAAGTATCTAATATAAAATACTTAGGTATTATTTGTGAATTCTTTAAAAATTCACACAAATCCTACCTATACCTATAGCGAGATTAATAAAAAATTGCTAATGAGATGGCAACCTTGGAAATGTCACCTAATAAATGACGGCCAAGGTGAGACCCGACTAAAGACATAATCCGTAAGGTTGCAAAATCTGCCAAAAACTAAACAAGAAATATAATAAAATGTTATAAAAAATGATCAGCTCATCAATCACGCTCGAAAACGTTGGAAACATCTGACTCTGACATCGAGGCTAATCATATAATTAAATAAATTTAACAGATAACCGTGCATAATTAGCAACAAAGCTACAGTTCCCGCGTCAACCTTTATCAACGAGAAAAATCGTCTAATTCACACCTTAAAGAACCCAATTTTGACGTACAAAAGTTCTCGACTGGTCAAATTAATCAAGTGGACCCTAATTATGGCGCATTTTAGAATGTTTTCGGACAGAGCGACATAGTTTTGACAGAGGCGTAAAGATAAATGATCGCTAATTGCCCAACGGCTGCCAGAGTGCCGGCGGGCGTGGCCGTACGTGCTATCTAATGGTCTACGTTGCAACTGCTGGCCATTTCATAGTAATGTCCTTGTACAACTGTTATAGTCTAGGTAAACGCCTTGATAAGTATCGATTTGCCTTAAATCACAGTTACCTTTGCAATTAGGTACATTGACGGAAGAAATAAATAAAGTCCCGTAATTCTAACAATATTAATATTGTACTTCTCACTAGCTCCTTCATAACATACTGCCGTACTTATTTTTCTCGAATTTATTGAATTTTCTGTATTTACAAAAAGAAAATCTCTATACATATACGAGTATATGAACAATATTATTGAATACTGTTTCAAAATTCACAATAATAAAAATTAATCCGAAGATTTATTTGTGTCATTAAGACATAATTCAACTTTAATATCTCCGCTTAATAAAAAAATAATATTAAGACATGCAAAATATATAAAAAACAAAATGCAAATTAAAGCGAAAATTTGTAAAACGAAAACACAGATGCCGATATCTGCATGACTTAATTACATTCTAATTAGGCTCTTAATATTTTTATCGGCCATTTAGCAAACATGATTATTATGGGAAAAAATATAACAGATTGTGTAAGCTCTAAAACGTTTAATGAAATCATCGTGAGAATTAAGTAATGGCGCATTGTTTATTCAATATAATAATGTTAGGTGTGGCACGAATGGTCTGCTCGTGACACGCCTCGAAGTACAAAAATGAATGTTAATTTCATAATTGTACCAGATAATTAATCATTTCCGAATTCTGCAAAGTAATCCTGTGCATTACGTCTAACTTGAAATATATTAAAGAATTATAAGAACTGCCTATCTTTCAAAAATATATTATCAGATTGGCGTACGTGGGAATGCTTCTTTGAGATACTTCATACAGTATCTGAAGTGTCTACCTGGATGAGTCAGCAATCATTCTATTACCCCGCTACCACTTTAAGTGGACCTTTTACATCACGTTCTGTACTTGTCGCTTCGTAACAAAAGATGATTTTGTTCGATGGTCACAGCTCCAATTATTTTGGTCGTATTACGCTTAATGAGTAGTTAGCTTTTCTCTTCTGAGTGAACGTGTCATAGATAATTCGATTTAATGGCTACAACCCTACAATTATCGAATTAAAGACGTCGCTTGATTTTGTGATTTTGAACGCATTTTTTTAGATGTTGTGAAATTACGCGAGAAAGCCAGCTGACTAAGTATTTATATTTTTGAATAATATATAACGTTTAAATTGCCAGCCGTAGAAAAATAAAGTAAATATAATAATTAAAACGCTAATAAAACTGTTTCGTTGCGGTTCCAGTAATTTTCTATTAGGAATATAAGAAAAATATTTATTATGCACTAAGAAATTCCTCACCAATTGTTATTTTTAATTAATATTTGTAGATTTTCAAATCCCGCGGGTACTTGAAAGCTCTGCGCGGTGTCTGATTTATAAACAATACGTCAATGACGTAAGCTTCTTTAGCGGCACAGATTTATCGCTAGAGCTGCGCGTGCGCAATTTAATACTTTTATCGATATCGACTCTACTTAAAGAAATATTTTCTTTGTTTATTTAAAATAACTATACGTAAAAAAAATAGCTTCACGCTGTATCCCTTGCGGGGTAGTCAGAGAGAACGGAGCGCCAAACGCTACGGTAACTATATGTTCATTATTAAATAACAGTCAATAAGATTAAGCTTTAATTATAATATGATGACCTTTTTGATAGTTATATAGGTATATAAAATATACTTTTATAGTTTTATAATATTTAAATAAGGAAGTCGAAGTTTAATGTCTATATTCGCAATACAATTTTTACACTTGTACAAATGTCAATTTTGATTTGAAAATTATATATAATTTTGAACATTTTATTTTTTATAAACATAAATTTGAAGGACTTGAATAGTGACTACATATTTTATCTGTTAACCATGTTATCCAATCATGTTGATGACATTAATCAATTACAGATGCCACTGACAGCAATGAGTTACTTACCTCATGATAATATTCTTCACAAAATTATATATTTATAATATTTTCACTAAGATAGGTTATAACGAAATACTTACACAACTACAGCAAATACAACTAGATCTTACAATCTTACAAATGTAATCTCGAACCAAACTATACAAACCCTATAAATTTTATCGACAACGCAAATCACAACCACTATCCGCCATTCCGGCAATCTTGAATCAACCCGTTCGAACTTTACCAATACACGCGCACATATATCCATCTCTTTCGTTTCTATAGGGAAACACACGTTGCGTCTCGCTCGCACGCCAATAACAGGTATCTATGTGTTGTTCGGCGGCGCCTTTGAAGTTTAGGCCACGCCCCCCGCGCCGCCCGCCGCCCTATAGTTAATTCGTCACACTAATGACAATGCTTTAATTGCAAACGGAAACGTACACGGACGAATATACTGGAAGTGATATAGTTTGTCCCGTAAGATAGGTTGTTAAATGTTTTAATAATTAAAAGGGGCATTGTGGATCAGTAGCACAGTGTCTGACTGTAGAGACGATGGTTGTGAGTTCGATTTTCGGTTTTTTGGTCTCTGGTAACTAAGACCAGTTAGGGCCAGTCGTGGCTCAGTGGCACAGACGTGTGACTTAAAACGACTGGTTGTGGGTTCGATTCCCACTCGATGAGTGGAAATATTTAATATTTTCATTTTCTTCGCTCTGGTGTCGAGGCAAAGCGCGGCGTTAAGTTCCTCCACTTAACACGCAATGCCTCCGAATTTGGGGGAAGTGGGGAACGGAGTGTCTTAACACTAGGTTCCCTCTGCCTACCCTGCTGTGTGCGGGATACAGCGTGACGCTAAAAAAAAACTAAGACAAAGCGTAGCGTTGAGTTCCACCACTCTTTTTGGGAGTCATATTTTGAATTCGTGGAAAAATGGAGGAGGGAGTGTCTTAAAAATAGGGTCTTTGACTATCCTGTGTGAAAAAGCGTCAAGTTGTATACGTATACCAATATAGGTATAAATTTAATATTGAATGAAAGTTATTAACCACGAGTAAAAATATGAACCGTGAGAAAATTATTTCGTTTTGTAATTGTAAGTATAGATTAAATAGTAACTTATTATTTAAGATAGGTAGATGAGGTCTTTTGTAATGATTTAAGAGACTTATGATTTGCAAATAAGCTTTACTAAGCTGAATTTAAGTTCAATAAGATTGTTTAAGTACAAATTGAAAACTAATTACCTAGTGTATATGATAAACGAAAAAATAATTATTAATGCTTATAATAGGATCTTATTTACTCCAAAAATATACTTTAGGTATAATAAAATACAGTCTGCTTGTGATAATTATATGAAAATGTGAGTAGGAAAATGTGAGTAGGAAAATACCTGAATATTTATATAAGGAATTCATAAGTAAATAAATAAGTATAAGAATGTTGTTCCACTTTTAGCTCAAAGCCAATTATGTGTTATAAAAAATCATAGGTACTTAATAAGTATTTAAAAAAGTATACTAATTTTATTATTTATACATATCTTAGTATAACTTAGATAAAACTTTACCAAACAAAATAATATTTCTGTACTATGAAATCTACTGTGGGGTTACTAATCTATTTAATTTTCATTTCTGCTAGAATTAAGATGTCAATTAAAATTTTAATTTATAACAAATCAAAGAAAAAAACAAACCTAAATAATTCAATTTTCATAATATAAACAATATCTTCAAGTACATTTGAAACTTAAACTCTAGAAATCCTCTAAGAGCCAATGCATTCTGAACACTTACGTAATTACAGGCGGTCGGATCAAAGGGATCGCCGCGGCGATCGGCGCCTTTGTGTTCTAATAAATGGGCTATACAATTCACACTAAAATATACTCTAACCAAATAAAAATAAAGTTCAATTTTAAACTAAATAAATTAAGATTTCTTAACACCTTAGCGGAGTAAAGGGTCATATCGGTTAGACATTTTGCCACGGATATGTCAAAAAGAGGTTTTATTATGTCCCTAAATGAGACCGCACGGGGAGTGGAATTAGGTCATGCTGTATTTGCTGGATTGATTTAAAGTGATTGCGACATCTGCGGGCTCGTTTGTTAATGATGATATATATTTTCATATTTTTACCACAAAACACGAAAATGGACACCGGAGTGTCTTAACACTAGGTTACACTATGCACGAAAAGGCGTGATGCCTACTTACATTAATCATTTTCAATTGGTATCAACAACTGTTATAAAAATTATTACATTTTAAAAATATAATGTGTTTATCTAAAAAATAAAAATGAATACTGAGTAGGTATAAATACCGAATTACTAAGTAAAATCCAAATCATAATTTGTAAATCTATTTCTTATCAAATAAGTAGACATGTAATATAGACCCCTTTTCTCCTCTTATAAAAAAAAACATTTTTACATAGGTATTCCTTATGTTATTTATCAATCTTCATTTTCATATAGGCCATTATACTTATACATATATAATAAGCCCAAAATACAGTAATTTACGAGTAAAATTGATCTATTACAAACACCAATACGGTCACGAACATAATAAAATAATAACTAAATATTGTTACACAATACACGCTACACAATAAATTGATAATACTCTATCAGCTAAATGTCCCTCAATCCATACCTACTGAATTATCGTAATAATTATATTAAAGCAATTATATCCGTATAGCATTACTCCCTCACAGTAATTTTAAAAAAAATGACTATCTTATATATTTACTTATACTTATATTGTTTTATGGATATTTTTCCCGTGGGGGGACGGGTTAAGAATACAATTCCCAATCAAGGAGATTTGTTCTCCGACTGACTTGCAAAAAGGTATCATGTAAAAAATGAACCGCCAAATATCTGATGATGTGGTTTGATTATATATAAGCCAGCTCTCCCTATTCTCACCCTTCCTTCTCCATCCTTTTTCCCCCTTCTCCCGTCTTCAGCCTCAAGTTCGGCAACGCATCCACAAGTCTAGTGTTGTAGATGTCTATGGGTGAAATCACAAGAAATGTGAAATTTCTTGAATAGGAGAGAATTTTATGAATTTCTTAATGGGAGTGGAAAATTATGTATAAAATTATTAAATAGGTTGCACTCCCCTAGTGTAGATAGTCCTTAAAGTCCCCACAATACATTTAAGGTGACAAAAATTATCTGAACTCTGTAAATACAGAACTGATTAGCCAAACCGTTCATTATTTAGAGAATATCATCCACTAATTTACTTATCATTTAAATATTTCCCTTTTACCCTAATTATTAAGTTGAGAATAATATGAAAAATGAGTTCTTACAAAAGATGATAATAATCGTTTAGCCACGTCATTTGGAGACTGCGTGCTGCTGGGTGGCAAAACCCAATGCTACACGACAAGGGTCTGTCAAGACAAGGGAAACATATTAATTTTAAAATATAGACCCGTTGACGCGTTAAATATGCATTTCCATAGAATGTCATTCTATACAAAAATGTATGTCAAGCATTGGTATTGTAGCAGACATTTATTTTAATAATTAGCTATATATTTTTTTAGCTTCACATTGTATCCTGCACACAGCAAGGTAGGCAGAGGGAACCTAGCGTCAAGACACTCCATTCCCCACTTTCCACCGAATTCTAGATGTATTACGTGTTAGGTGGGAACTTAACGCCGCGCTTTCTACGAGGAAAATGGAAATATTTAATAGTTGCACTCTTCGAGTGGGAATCGAACCCACAACCAATCGCTTTTCAGTCACACTTTGTGCCACTTCGCCACGACTGGTTCCTAGCTATATATAATTAAGATGATAATTCATACTTCTTCATCTGGAAAATTTTATATTTCTTCCAAAATTATATAAATGTTAAATAACATAATGAGTAAAATTACATCTAAACATCCAATGTTCACCTGCAATAGCGTCATATGGCTAAAAAAGAAGCTTCATCGCATCGGTTGTTAGACAGAATGTCGTTCTTGACACTAGTCATTTCTCTAATCTTCACTCGGTTTTCTACTCTTCATCCGAAATCAAAACAATATGTTTTAAGTGGCGGAACTGGACACCCTGTTTTTTCGTATTATAGCCTACTTATTTTTTTTTTATGGAATGAAGGAGGCAAACGAGCAGAAGGCCCACCTGGTGTTAAGTGGTTACCTTCGCCCATAGACAACCACAACATTAGAATTATGGATGCGTTGCCAGCCTTGTGAATGTAGGACAGAAGGAGGGAGGGAATGGTGGGAATAGGGAGAGCTGGCTTACATAACATCGAAAGGGAACACATCATCAGATGTTTGGCGGTTCGTCTTTGACACGATAATAGTCGCGAGCCAGTCGGAGAATGAATCTCCTACCACCAAGCTACTGGGTTACCCGTCTTTTACGGGACGCTACCCAGTGGCGGAAGAAAATTGTATTCTTAACCCGTCCCCCCTCGGGTAAAATTATATCATTATCTATTAAATTATATCATTATATTATTATCTATTAGCAGACAGTAATTATTAAACTACACTTTCATAAACATTAATGTATTCACTGATCACATAAACTCTTTGAACCTCACTTCCAAGTTCCACCACTTATTATTTGCTTAATAAATACCTACCCATTTAATAATCGCGTGTTCAATCATCGTAAATATGGCGTATTACGCTCTACAAGTTTTTTCAAGTTTTCTTTTGAAATCATTGCAGTCTCATCGATTTACTAAGAATATCGATACCTCACACCGCGCTCGTTGTAAGCGATTTACAGGGTGTACTACTTATAAGGCTTAAATTATAGATTATACTTTTTATATGATTATAATAAGGCATAAGGCCGAGAACAGGAGAGCGGGAATGCGTCTGACTGTAGATGTGATGGTTGTGGGTTCAACACTCACTCGGGGGAATTATTATTTTTCTTTATTATATTTTGGAATTATTAAGTTCCGCCACTTAACACGTAGGTTATGTTTTGATTTCGGGCGAAAAGTGGAAAATGGAGTGTATTGACTATAGGTTACTCTCTAATTACCCTGTTAAGCGGGGAAAAGCGCGAAGCTCCAAAATATATAGGTAGGTATCGTAATTAAAACGCACATAGACGCAGTAGCATATTTCATTAAATATGATGATATTTAATTTAAAATTTTTTGAAGCCTAATAGTTTATTTATAATCATTAGTTTCTCTATAACGGCTTATATTTTTAACGTTTGCAATTAACTAAAACATATATTTTTAAAAATTTTATTATTGTCTATCCCTTCTTTTTAAAAAAAAAATCTATATTTTAATTTATTCATGAATTAGACAAAAAAAAGTAGAAATTGTAAAAAATAATATTGTAAAAAGAAGGGAAAATTGTTTTTCCTTACGACGAAGAAATGAAGATGTGCTTAGATATTTGATCATGGTTTACTTGCCAAGAATGTTTAAAAATTTTAAATGTACTTGAAGCCTACTTTCTACGTATGAGCAGTGACAGTGCTTTTTGAACTCTATAAGTAAGTAGTAGTGAGTAAGTATAGTACCTGTGCACAGCTGTTAATTCTCTTTATCTAACCAGCAACGTGCTAAAAATATAAACATAAGAAAAAGATCCAAAATTTGGCCAAAATTGGAGAACGGATTGTTTACCACTAGGTAGGTTCCCTCAGCCTGACCTAAAGCTTTTTAAATTATCTACCTATACAATTAATAAAAATATAATCGATCGGTTTTTGTATATGGAAGATATTAGAAAAAATGATATTGGGGATATTAATGTAATAGGTACAACCCAAAAAATCATTTATATTTTTTTCTGTTTGTCTGTGCGTTTTTGTATGCTAATCTCAGCGATTCAGCAACGGCTTAGCTGATTTTAATAGGTACAGTTTTACTATAGAATTTACTAATCCTCCCTTCATAAACTGTATAAATTACATTTAATGTTAATTTTATTTTTATTGAAACACACATTCAATGTAAATTTTATTTCAATAGGATTATAAATAAAAAAGTTATAACAATGTAAAGTTCCTATAGGTAAAACAACTATTTTATTAAAAACAATTTACGCAGGCGACGCCGCGAGCGGGTCACTAGTAAATAAATAAAAACACAACAACAATAAACTGAAAGGCTCATATTCAGATTATTAAACATTTTATCTTAAACTTACCAATTACCGAGATGGAATTATTAACACAGGTACGTAGGTACTTCTGTGAAACTCGCTTTTTTAACTTACGCTCTGACAAGTTAATTTTAGCCTCCTTTGCACGGAATAAATAGTTCGTCTTTGGTGGCACAATTATTAACCGTCTGCAAATAAAGGTTACTTAAGTTAAGCGAACTTTTTTCCAGCTTCAAGCTTTTTCCTAAACAGCAGTGTTCAGAGCGAATGTAGTGTCAAGACACTTTCCGTAATTCCCATCAGAAATCGAGACATTGCGTATTGAATGACGGAGCTCAACGACGCGTCTTATTTTGTTAGGAAAGGAAAATTTAATATGATTTTAATATATAAAAATATATAATCATTACCTCGAGATATGATCAAACTCACAACCAATCACGTTTAAAGTCAGACTATTCCACACCCACAATGGTTTCAAAGAATTTAAGCGAATTTTATATAAGATAACTGTGTTTTTAATTTATCCATTACTTATGAAATTATAAATGTAATTTGACAATTAAAAATTGTATCAAATATAAAATTATGCTCACAAATTTTAATGTACTAATATTAAAATTGAAAATCATACGTAATTAGAGTATAACCAATAGAGATAGCGAATCACAATCCAATCTTGCGCAAGCATAATACTACTTTGTACTTATGTCGTTATTATTATTGCTTCTTAGGGCTATCAAAATACGTTAGGTTGTATCGTATTTTGAAATAGCTCCTGAAAGTTAGCTTAAAATAAAATTGGTACTTAGCTACTAAAAAGTAACTGACTTTTTACTAAAAGTTAGATTTTTAGTAAAATCAAATTTTTATGTCAATTTTAAATTGTGCGAAAGCTATCAAAAGAAAGAAAGCAGCAGAAGTAAAGGAAAGGTCTTAAAAAAATAAATGTAATACCTATTGTGTAATATTTTCATAATTCTAGTTTCTGATTAGATTTAATAAACCTAAAATAAATAAATGGAATATCTACGTAGTTGTCACTTTAATACCTAAATATTTTATTTTTAATCTTTTACCGTAAGAAAGGCAAAAGACACGCTTTGTCGAACTTTTGTAATTACGTATTTAGTATCTCTGAGAACAAGATTAACTAATTATCACTATTTCTTACTAAATAAAAAAATATATATGGACGATAAATATATTTTTCAAATTTATTTATTTAATAAATATTAAAATGCATAATTCATCTTTCGTTATTACCATATTGATAAATCTATACTTTCCGTTGAGACAGCCCTGTGGCCACCCAGGAGACATGCTATCTCTTTCCCCGCCATTCCTCTTCGGCAAGGCGTGACAGGGACAGAATATATGGATCAATTTTTTACTTGTTTACCTCAAGTCTGTTTGTAATAAATTTAACGATGACACATAAATCTCTTTATAGCATTATAACCATAATGCAAAGACAAATAGGCGTCATTATTGATGCAACTCAAACGAAAGTGCATACGGCTGCCCAGAAAATCTTAAGCAATTTCTGAATTTTTCTTAATTGCAAGATGGCCAGAGAGAACTTAGTGTCAAGCCACTTGCTGCCCGAAACCCAGACATTGCGTATTAAGAGGCGGAAATTAATACAACCTGAGTGTAAATTTTTAAGTAAGTGACACTTCTGCATGTTTTTTTCGAAGGTCAAATATCAATATCACATGTAGTTTAATTCTTATATGATTTTCGGTGTGATTTCAAAAATCTAGTAGGTATATATCTACTTATATTTTACCAAATAACAAATGAAATTTAAAAAATACAAAATAAGCACTAATTACGTTCGTCATTTTAAATAATTAATATTATAAGTAGGTATATTTAATTTTACATTAATAAAGCTATAAGTATATTTAACAACATTTTTTTTCTCGCCAACTGTACCCGCTCGTAATCGATGAGACAGAATTAAAATTGCATTAATTCGATCTTCTCAGATATCGATGCGTGCAATCGACGATTAATCACTTGATGATACTTAAATCGATTACGTAGACGTAAATTTTCAGTTTTGATTTGTGATGACATTTCTGTTTGGAAAACAGTAAGATGGTGGGCAGAGATGGGTAGAGGTGATTAACAATTAATTTTAATTTTTTTGATTTAGACCTATTAACAATACAAAGTACCTTTTTGTTGGTAGTTTTTTTGCGGCTAGTCGTGGCCCAGTGGCACAAGCGTATGACTGCAAACGACTGGTTGTGGGTTCGATTCCCACTCGAGGAGTGGAAATATTTAATATTTCCATTTTCTTCGCTCTGGTGTCGAGGCAAAGCGCGGCGTTAAGTTCCGCCACTTAACACGCAATACCTCCGAATTTGGCGGAAAGTGGGGAACGTAATGTCTTAACACTAGGCTCCCTCTGCATACCCTGCTGTGTGCGGGATATAGCGTGAAGCTGAAAAAAAAAAAAAAAGTACCTTTTTAGATAGTATTTTGGTTAAAAACTGATGCAAGGCAACTCTCTACTTGACAATGGCATTACGGGCTGATAAGAGCTCCGGAGCATAGGAAAAATATATTAAAACGAGAAGAAAAAACATTTTTCTGGTTTTTTATGCTCCTCTCTTTCCCTTTTGCAAAGCTGAGTTTAGAAAGCCCTCTAGGTTAGGGTGTTGCACTGCACCATCTGGTCATACGATAGCTACGCCACTGCTTATTTAAAAGTATTCTAAACTTACTTGACTAAAAGAATGCACTTGAAGAAAGTAAAACTAAGAAGTTTTAATCGTGTAATCGTATCATATTCGCTTCAGCGATTTTCAAGATAAGCCTTACGACGAGAACTGACTTACGGAATGTGTCACAAATCTTTCAGTTTTTACAATTAGGTACAAACAAAAAATAAACATATGTATAAAGAAAATGTTATTCAAACCCTTTGGTATAGGCGTTAAAGGAAATGCATTCCCTATGGTCTTCTGAGGTCTTTACTGAGGTCTTTTTAATATTAAAAATGTGAGGGTCTGTCTACGTTCCCATGCTAATTCTAATAATAAAACGCCTGTCTGTCTGTCTGTCTGTCTATTATACATTCAATCAACAATTTCAAAAGCTATGTACCTATGAAAATTTGTATGAAAAATTTAACCGTATGAAACCCTCGAACGATTTCGATAAATTTTGTCATAAAAATAGTTAAGACGCAATATTAAAGTTTAGGCTACTTATATTTTCCAAAAAACAATCTTAGAGGTTTGTTGGAATAGTGGATAAAGATTTATATAAAAAATTTAAACGGAAATACTAAGCAGGTATAGTCGTGTAGTTTACGTGAAGTCGCGAGCTGGTCGCTAGTGTGACATAAATAGATATTTGTAAGCCATTACGCAGTCCTGAAATTGAATATAAAATTTAATTATTTAAGCACATTTTAATATTATGGACCGCGTCTGCCTATAAGCTACTGTACCTAGTAATAATACCCGCATAAAGACACTTATTTTTCTTTGCCTCACAACTTAATGATTAATATTATTATGTAACGATAACTTTTAAGTGTTTTTCAAAATAATACTTTCAATATAATTAGGCGAATACATTATACTTTTAACATTATAAGTGTGATTTACACACTAGGGAAATTGAAAGACATTTTTTTTAGAAAACGTATAAAAATTTGAACGATTCGAACCCGCGCCTCTTGGAAACCGCGAAGTGATATGTCCCAGAACGCAAACGCGTTAAAAATTTAATACGTTTTCTAAAAAAAATATCTTTTTTAAGTACCTATATTATATTTTTTGTGTGTTTACTTTGAATCCTATACATACCTACATACTACACGCCTACAACGAGCCTAGAAGAAGGAAGAAGAGATTGCATTCCAAAACAAATGTTAGGGGAGAGTTGCGATCAGTGGACCGGCTCTTTCATTGGACCACCTAATTATTTCGAAAACTATGATTGTCAGAAGAAGTTTAAAACGTTGCTTGGCAACATTGCCGCGCCCGATATCCCCCTACCAAACCTCAGTTTGTTCGCAACGCGTTGCAAGTAGTGAAGTAGGCACCTGCGTTAGCGGAGACCGTGATATAAAAATCGAGTCATCTACAAACTGATGTAAGTAGTATTGTAATAATTCTTTTTGTATTATTAAAGTAAATCAGAATAGTAAATATATCTACGCTTACAGAGAGTATAAAATTTTAACATAATTTTGCACGTTATTTGATTTCCGCTTTCATTCTGTTACCTGTACCTTGTTGCCATCAATGGACCACAATGGTGACGCCATCATTGGACTGGTCCAATCAAAGAAACTTAGAAGTCATTCACTTATTTTCACTTAGTATAATACTAACAAATAATTTTATCTGTTTGACTATTATAATATATGTTTAACTATTTTAATGTAATTGATATTGCAAATGTAATAAAAAATGTAATAAACAAAGTTATACGATTGTTTGTTTTTATATATGTATACATATACATACATACCTTTTTACTGTAACTACATTTTATTTCTATGTTACAGAATGTCAACAGAGAAAAACAAAAGAAAATATTGTTCTTGGAATGAAACAAGCATGAAACTTGCTATAGAATCTTTGAGAAAAAAAATATCGGATTAAATGAAGCAAGTCGAATCTATGGCGTTCCAAAAGCCACATTAAAAAGAACCAATAAATAATAAATTTATATTAAAATTTTGCAATCATTTATTATTATTATTAAATTTTTTACATTTTTGTTCTCCCAAATGATTGGGGTACGTTAGCCAATTATTGCGGGCCGAAGCCAAGCAATAGTTGGATGAAATTATTTTAGTGATGGCAAAATGAGGTAACCGACAGGAAGATATTACAGCTACTTAACAATTTCTCATCTCAAGAATTTTCTCACAATACGGCAAGTATTCAAAATAGCCGCTTTTTGTAAAAGTATATATGTTGAATGGTGGATTCCTATTGTATTTAGACTTACGTGTAATGTATGGGGTATGACTCCTGTGGTTGAAATAACTATCGGTACTATAGTCACAGATTGAACTTTCCACTGATTTTTAAGCTCTATGGCCAAATCTGTATATTTCTCTATTTTACTTGAATAAGTGGACGCAAGATTGTGTGTATTAGGTATAGCTATGTCTATTATAAATACGGTATTCTTAATTTTATCGAGAAGTAAAATGTCGGGCCTGTTATAGTGTATAGTTTTATCAGTAATAATTGTACGATCCCAATAAAGTTTATAATCAACAGACTCTAAAACGGTTTCAGGTGAATACTTGTAATAAGGGGTTTTTTGTGCTTGTGTGATGAGCGAATGTTTAAGAGCAAGCTGTTGGTGAATAATAGCAGCGATTTGGTCATGTCTATGCTTGTAGTCAGTTTGTACTATGGATTTGCAGGCACCGGTAATGTGTTGGATTGTTTCAGAACTACTATAACATCTTCTACATAAATCGTTTACCATATTGGGTCTTTTAATTATGTGTTTTTGGTAATTTCGAGTGTCTATTACTTGATCCTGAATGGCTATCATGAAGGCCTCCGTCTCTGGGAAGAGATCTCCTCTCCGTAGCCAATCGTTCGACGCAATTTTGTCGACGTGACTTTGACTGAGATCGGAGAGATGTCTTCCGTGGAGTGACTTTAAAGACCATGCGTCTATTTTTTGCTGCTTGCTAAGCAAAGACTGATTCAATTGCATACTTTTGTCACTTAAATTAAGTGGTGTGTACTTTTTGTCTATATTAACTATCAATTTGTGTAGTTCACTAACATCAATTTTAGAATAAAAGTAATTTCGAAATTTGGTTATCAAATTGTTGTGTAGGTTACGGATATCAATTAGACCTCTTCCCCCATCTTGACGTGATAAGGTTAAACGTTGGATGCATGATTTAGGATGATGTTTCCTATGAGTAGTCATATGTGTGTTTATAATACGCTGCAGTTTTGATAAATCTGTTTGTGACCAATTTACTATACCGAAAGAATAATTCAGAACTGGTATTGCATATGTATTAATAGCCTTTATAATATTACGAGAGTTTAATTGTGACTTTAAAATCTGATTGAGTCGAAATTTAAATTTATTAGTAAGTTCTAGCTTAGTTTGTTTTTGTCGAATTTGCTTCGCTTGTTGAAATCCTAGGTATTTGTACGTACTATTTTCATCTAATGATTCTATTTGTTCGCCAGTATCAAGTGTGTATGTATTTTGCTGTGTTCTACCGCGGACAATAGAATGTATTTTGCATTTTTCAACACCAAATTCCATTCGTATATCTGTAGAAAATGATTGTGTGATGTCAGCTAGTTTTGTGAGTCCAGTATTGTTAGTGGCGTATTTATTATTATTATCCATGTACATTAAATGAGAAACCGTGTGATGTATGTCATCATGTTTTAGTTGAAGTCCTACATTAATGCTATTCAATAATTCAGAAAGGGGGTTTAAGGCCATACAAAACCATAACGGGCTGAGCGCATCTCCTTGGAAGATGCCTCGTTGTATTTTAATCGGATCAGTAGTTAAATTTGTAGTTTTGTTGATTAGCTTTAATTTAGTGCTCCATTGGAGCATTACTGAGTTTAAAAATGTTATAAGAATGGGATCAATTTTATACTTTTTTAGAATATATAGTAACCAACTATGAGGAACTGAATCAAATGCTTTTTTGTAATCAATGTACATGGTATGAATATTTTTATTATATGCTTGTTTCATGACTATTGCGTCTATGGTGAGTTGCTCTTTACATCCTTGACTATTTTTCCTACAGCCCTTCTGTTGTTCTGATAGTATGTTATTTTGGTCAACGTGTTTGTAAATTATATTAGTAATACACGCAGACATAATTTTATATATTGTTTGTAGACATGTTATAGGTCTGTAGTTAGCTGGGTTCTTTGGGTCCAATCCTTTTGGTAACATGTACGTTATCCCGTTTGTCACAAATTTTGGTAACGCTTGTGGTGATTGTATGAATTGATTTATGTGTTGAAGAAGGAGTGAATGAGTGCAAGTAAGCTTTTTGTACCAGTAATTGTGTATATTATCGCTTCCAGGTGCTTTCCAGTTATGTGTATATTTAATGACTTGATTGAAAGTGTCTATGGATATCTCTTTGAATTTCATAGAATCTATAGTTAGGTCAGGTATTTCTTTTAACCATTTGGCATCCTCGTTATGTTGTATTGGATTTTCCCAAATATTTGCCCAGAAGTGTCGTAAATTATCTTGTGTTGGAGTTCCCTGTAACTGTGTAGTGATATTTTGGTTTGTGCTTGTTAGGTTCCTGTAAAATAGTTTTTCATTGTTGATAAATGTATTATTTTGTTGTTTTCGTTTTGTACATGTTAAATATCTCCTAAGTATACTTGAAGTTGCATTTAATTTTTGCTTTAGTGTATCTAAGAAATGTTGTAATTCTGTATTTGGTTTTTCATGGTGTGAATGAGTATTGTATTGTATTTTTATTTCTTCTACAGTTTTTACTATTTTAGGACTCTTATTTCCTGATATATACTGCGTAAGTCTGCCTATTTGTAATCTATATCTGTCTATTCTACTTTCAATTCTTCTTTGCCACGATGGTTTGCTCTTATGATTTCGATAATTTTCATTAAAATTAAATGTAGTGCCATTACAGAGGGCTGCAGTGTAGGCAGCTGTATAAATAATATTATGAAGAGAAATAAAATCTAATTCGTTACTTAAATGTTTTGGAAGTACTTCACTGTTTAAAAAACTAACTATTTGGGAAAATTTACGAGATGACTTTTGTTTTGGGATATAAGGTCTGGTTTCCGGATTTATGTTCTTAAATTGATCTAATGCTTTAATAAATTCTACTTCAATATGATTTTGCTGTTTATCTGTTAAATTAAGATTATTATTGTAATTTTGAGTTACTGCTTCATTTATTTGTGAATTTTGTTGTTCATTTGTTACGAGAATTACTTCGTTTATCTGACTACTGTGCGAATCTGACTCTAAAATATTTTCTGATTGATGGTGACTATTAGCTAATTTAATTTGTACATCTTTTTTAATTTCCATCATTTTATCACTCTGTATGCTTTTGTTATTAAATATTAACCGTCTTTGGTCAGCTATTCTTTGTTCTGTAAGGTGTGAAAGGTGTGGGTTTCTAGATATAAATAGGTTATACATTTTTTTACGATATGAGGTCTTATGACTTTCTAACTGGGTTACTTCAAAATAGCATCTGACGATTTCCTCGTTTAATTCGTTTGACCATTTCATTCTAACGCTTGTTTGTGAAAGAGTATGAGTTGTGTGTTCAATAGGGATTTGAGTTGGCTGATTTTTGGTTTGTAATAGTTCGTATACTTCGGTAAAAATTTCGGCTAGTGTGTTTTCTGATAATAGTTTTCTTCTTATAATGGCTCTACGTTGATCTCCTATACGCTGTCTAGTTACCTGCATTTCGGGAAATTTTGCACAAAATTCTTGGTGTAAGGGTTCTAAATAATTATTCATTAAGGTGGTTTCACATTTTGTTATGAGAAGATATGTGCGCCATATATGACGGTTCATTATTTCAGTCCATTTATTTCGCGCACGTGTAGGTCTTGCAGTGGGTACAGTGTGAACGGCTGCTGCCTCCTGTACAACATCTGTTGACCTTGTTGTTCGTAATGAAAATGATGATGACGGTGAAGAATTAGGTGAAATTAATAGGGTATGCGATGATGATGGTGATGGTATGCTAGAAAAGGGTGAGTTAGTGGAAGAAGTTGATGGTGAGTATGATTGGTCGGCTGTAGCATGTTTTTCGAGGGGAACCCGCCTGTTCAGTCCCCCGTCGCCAACGGTTCGCATGCTGTGGCATCCAGCGTCGGCTCCAGATGCGCCCCGGCGACCCCCGGGCAGCGGCCGTAAACTATATCTCTTATTTTCCATATTCTCCATAAAAAGGGTTGCCATTGCCATGTTAGCCGTGCAGAAATTTATTATCACGTGTCCGCCCCCACGTGAATCAGGTGGTCGATTCGGACGTATGGTTGGACTTGAGGGCCCTGATTATTATTATTATTATAAAAACTTTTGAATAAATTACTTTGTGTTTCATTTGAGTCACCTTAATTGAACCGATACTACTTACTCTACTAAGTCCAATCATGGCAACTTAGTGGTCCAATCAAGGTAACGGTGGTCCAATGAAAGCAACTTTTCATTGAAGAGTTTCTTTACTGTACCTTTAAAACATCGCAACTATCATCATTAATAATTTATATATCATTAATTTACATAAATAGCTTTACTGTCCAACAATCGGTTTTTATTTATCGGTGATATTGCATGAGATATAATGCGATAAAGTTAAGTGGTCCAATCATAGCAACTCTCCCCTACTCGATTGAATTTGTAGATTACTTTGGAATCCCATCCTATGTTATTTGATATCACAAATGCGAAAGTTTGTGAGAAGTGCTCGTTACTCCTTCACGCAATATCGACTGAACAGATGATGATGAAACTCTATAGCTGTCTTTAAGCTAAAATTTTATTAAGATTTTGTGTAATTTGTGCTTTATTAAGCATTCATATGTAACGTACAGTTACGTAACGCATTGGAACATCGTTTGACTGCGAACTTAGTGGTTGTGGGTTCGATTTCTACTTCGAAGAATGATTATATGATATTATTTTCATTTCTCCCTTCAGGTTCCTAAAACAAAGCGCAGTGTTTAATTCCTCCACATTTTTTTTCAGCTTCACGCTGTATCCTGCACACAGCAGGGTAGGCAGAGGGAACCTAGTGTTAAGACACTCTGTTCCCCACTTTCCGTCGAATTCGGAGGCGTTGCGTGTTAAGTGGCGGAATTTAACGCCGCGCTTTACCTCTGATACCAGAGCGAAGTGGTCGACTGGAAATCGACTGGCCCCTCCACTTAAATCGCAATATCTCGATTTTGGTCCGAAAGTTGAGAACGGAGTCTCGACACTAGGTTCTCTCTGACTTCCCTACTTTTTTTTTCTACTTTTTACTCACTAAAAGCGTAAAGCCGCTTGTCTAGTAAGTCATAAAAATCAACAATTTTCCTTATTTCCCGAGTACTTCTTCTACGAGAGGTACTTCCACATTTTCTACAGTTTTAAGTATGGACATAAAACCTATTGATAGACGTCAAAATGATTGATACGCCTTTACAAAACTGCCATTACATGTCCTCAATGACGGGTAAAACGTGCGAACGTGTTCCGAGATGTCCCAATGTGAAAGGTCAACAGATTAAATTATATATGATGAAAATGCATTATCTTCCTAAGTTCTTATTTATATTTTATCTAGACTCTTTGTTTAGTCGTTGTTTAAAAAATACAGTCTTATAATATCTTATAGGTAGTACCTATAGTTTACATTTGTGGATCATTTCTATTACATACAATATTTTGACAATTTCTAATACAATCTACTGGTCTGTCATTATCCACCAATCTACTAATGCTCACCAGCTTTTCCCTGTATTTTTAGTACAAATACCTATGAAAAAAAAATAAGAAAAATAATCTATAGGCGTTTTCTTCTTTTCTAGTCTGTTTTCTTCCTTGAAATATTTATACCTACTTAATTATTGTTTTATCTGCTGGGTGTCGGTGTCCCTTCAAATAATTAAAAATAAAACTTGGATCAAAGATAACAACATATTCTTCCATTCTTCTAAAGTCATATAAATGTGTTAATGAATAAAATTTTGTATATTATACATATTATATATGTATTCATAACATTTATATAGGTTAGTTTTTATATTAGCTTTTTGTTTACCTCATCTATACATTAGGTATAGGTACATTTGAATTATGTTCACAAAAGGACAAAATTATGTAAATATTATAGAAATAAATCAATTTAAGTTAAAACCTACAAGAAACATTAATATATCAATAATTTAAAAAATATAAAAATATAATAAAAAACAAAATAAGAGGCTTCTGTAAGCCAAGTCATAACTTATTTACACAGAATTACAACAAAAAGCTCTCAGTCGAGCAAACATTTACACTGCAGTTCATATACTAATCAACAATGTTACAATGCCGGTGCGGGGAATAGCCCCGTCTCTTTCGCGGGCGGGGCTCCACACGGCGATGCCTACGTATTTAGACCTCCAGCTCTATGTGAGGTCCCGAAACTAATTTATTAACGGGCCCCACAAATACAAGTTTCGAAACACAACTCAAAAAATCAACGTATGAATTATTGGTAGTAATACGATGTAACGCTGCAAATTCAAACTAATTATGTTATCAGTGTTCTAATAAAATTGATGGTAGGTACCTTTAGTTACATTGCGTTCGGGCACGATTTAGAAACTCTCGGCCGTATTATAGCCCGGTGAAATTGTAGCGTTACGTTTACTAAATGTTTATGGCGTCTTCGTGATTTCTAATGTTTGAGAAAGCTAATGTACATTAGTGTCAAAGTGCATGCCTTATAATTTTGTTATTTAATGGCCGTTTAAATCTTAACGTGATAAAATTACCAGAGCGAAGAATCATTTGTTAGGAAATTTTGATGGCACAATTTTTATTTACTTACGTTCAAAAATAAGTACATATGTACATATCTTACTTATTTACTTTATATCTTAATTACTTATCAATTAGCTCGTTTTCTCTATACATGTTATTTTACAAATGGGCACTAGTTGCAGCTTAAAATATTTTACATAGTCTATTTTTTTATTTAAAACATTGAATAATCAAACTAAATGATACACACGTGACAAAGTTGTGTGACTGACATCTATCGACGATCGTTATGAATAACAAAGACTTCTATTCGCCAAAAGATGGCGCAACAATATTTTTAACATATTTAATAAAAATATATGTACAAAAATATTTTTTTACTGATAATATACTTTTTGAGACAATTTTGTTATGGAAGTTAATTTAGCTTAATAACAAAAATGCAAATTACAAATGAGATAGTGACAGAAATTACTAATTAATGGTATTATCTGTGCTTATTGACTGTTTTGTAAATATTGATTTGTTAATGTAAAAGTTTATTTAGAAACTCATATAACATTCGTTTACTTTGTATACGAAATAGCAAAATTTGAATTCCTTTTTACTATAAATGAGTGATATCAAACTGTATTGAATCAAAAACTGCATGGTTATCAAACTGCATTGAAATATGAACAATAAATTAATAGAAAAAATAATAACATGCAGCGACGAAATACTGCCAGAATTTACATATTCAAATCCTCTCTTGGATAAAAATGTAACAAAAGCACTATCAAAGAGTTTTGTCAAGCTCTTAAACATATCGAAGGATAATGGCAACGAGAACAATAATTTACGACATACTGTGTTAGAAAATATAAGAAAGGTATGTAAAGTTGAACCTGAGGGGCATGTTAAAGTTAATGAAGATATAACTGAACTATTAACAAGTTTTTACGAGAAACAAATTGAAAGTACAAGCAATTCCCAAATTAAAGATGTTGACAAGCAACTAGATGCTTTTTTAATAAGAAGGTGGAAAGAAACAAATCTCAACACATCTTTTGAATCTAATGTTAATCCTGAAATAGCTCAGGCCTTATTGAATTTAGATGAAAAAATTGAATTCAAAAGTGCTTTAGTAGAAGACATTATACACTGGGACCAATATAGCAAGAAATATTTAACTGTTTTAAAACATATATGGTACAGAAATCATGTAAATGAAACTAATCTTGATGAAAATGATACAAAAGCGATTGCACTGTTTGATGATACATCAATTAAGTTCAAACCAGAAATTGAAAAACTCCTACTTGAAATTTCACAATATATACTTGAAGAAGATAGAATTGATGTTGACAATATAATCCTTTCAAATGAGAACTTCATAACTTTACTTAAATGTTGTTCAGTTTCACCACAGTGCTTTCAAATGTGCATAAGTATTCTTAATTGTGTGTTTATTAAAACCAATCTCCATTTACAAATACAAAAATTAATTAGTTTATTTGTTCTTAATGTGAAGGAAGGGTGTAAAGTAACAATATCTATTTTATATCCCACACATTTGAGTCATATAGTCACTTTACTTGATATAAACTTAGATGAAATGCCTATTAGTTTAAGGCAGACCTACATTAAGAATACAAAGAAGTATTTAAAAATTTTATATATAGAATCTGAGACAGATTTAATAATGTTACTTTCACATTATCCACAATGGTATAGTATTTATTTTGCGTAATACATTAAGTTGTTTAAATAATTATTTTATTAGTAATATGTCATATATTACTAATATAGCAGTTGTTTGTTAAATCCTAATTTAACTGTATTTCTTATATATAGCTGTCTATAGCTAGTGCTATACATTTTTTTTAATAATGGAAATATTATAATGTATTCGTTTGTACAAATCTAAAAATAAAATATTAATTAAAAGAAATTAAATCTTTATTTCTTATATCCAAAAGCAGTTTGAAACAAATCTGAAAAAAGGAGATTCACACAAAATCAAAAACAAGTAAGTAATTCAAAATTTCCTTGATTGATATCTTATGCCTACTTAAACCCATCTAACTTTCTTAGTAAAACATATTCTTCTATTGCTTCTAAAGGTAACAACGGATTTAAGTATGTTTTGGCACACACACTACTTAAAAGTCCCTTTTTGACTCTTTGGTAATCATGTGTTCGACTTTTCAAATGTCGATTCATGTTTTCCCAAAATGGAAATATTTTGTTACAACTACCACAGTGAAACAGACCAGGCCTTATCTGAAATAGAAAAATAAAACAATATTTATCATTATATGAATTTACTATTAAAGCAACTTCAAACTAAGTTTAGTTTTGTGTTCCGTACTGAGGTAAGTTTGTTATTTAAAAATTTATTTAAACCATTTTTTTTAAAGAATGCTGCCCAATTGTTTAAAAGTAAACATAACTTATTAAAACAAAGGCATCAAAATTACTCATTCAACTATTCATCTTAATAGACATGCATTTATTTTATAAACATGATGTACCTGTCGAATGAATTCTTTGTGTCCTTTTGCTTCCATAGGATATATTGTGCATGCATTAAATAAATTAATATGTTCCTTGCTCATAGCATGTCCTGCAATTTCTCCAACACTTAATGCAATATCACAAACAAAACATTTTCCCGTAATACCATTAAAATTTTCAACAAAGTTTATTAAAGTAAAGCTAAGTATTTCTAAGCAAATACCATCATTGATAACAACAACATCAAAGTTATCAATATGGAAAGGACCAAACTTGCACTCTAAAAACCTTTTAAAGGGCACACCTTTCTGAGGTG
The DNA here is from genome assembly GCA_019049465.1 of Dryas iulia moderata. Taxonomy (NCBI): domain Eukaryota; kingdom Metazoa; phylum Arthropoda; class Insecta; order Lepidoptera; family Nymphalidae; genus Dryas; species Dryas iulia. The sequence goes on from CM032437.1 coordinate 6,931,734, forward strand.
GTTTTTCATGTTTTCTATTTTTTATCAATCCTTTCAGCTCCAAATATCCTTGATGTATAGATCCTTCAACATGTTGCTTGAATACATTTATATGACCAGACATCTCCATATTACAGAGTGAACAAAAACCTTTACTACCTCCCTCATTTAACTTTATATAATTTTGTTTGCCATATATTTTTAAATCAGCCCTTCGTTTTCCACTATCAACAAATATAAAATCAGGAGTTTTATGAATAGCATTGTGTTCTGACACAGGCCTGAAATCAGCTTTGACTATCTCTTTACATATTTTACATGTAGCTGTATTACTTTCCTTATCAAAATTAAAGTCTTCTTTATGTATATCTATTAATATTTTCATAATAACTGAACCTTCATTATTATTAGTATCTTTTGATTTTTTACTGGTGTCAGGTTTCTTCACATCAGTCTTTAAACTTTTTATATCCTTATGAGAAATTACATGTGTATCCAAAGATGTCTCAAATACTTTGTAACATGTAAAGCAGTAGTATTTTCCTGGTGTTATCTGAAAATAAAATTACATAATAGGTTTATGCAGATTTTATTAATGACACTCTAATGTTAACTAAAAATATTTAATTGAAGTAAATTATCTTACCTTTCTATAATACTGGTTATCCTCACATAAAGTTTCACTTTGTATTAATTTTATTATATGAATAAAATTAGCAAAATGAGAAAAAGGATTTTCAACAGGTTCATTACATAGAAGACATTGATTATCAATAATAGAGTGCCATTGATGTTTAGTGATTGTGATATTATTAATTTTTAGGGCACCATTACTTGCCCGCTTGATAGTTGAGGACTTCAATGAAACATTATTAGAAGTTTTAAGAAGTATATGACTATCATTTTTAATATGTTCAGTTGGAGATTTTGTAACTAAATTACAAATTTCACAGTAAAAGTGGTCCTTAATCTGAAATTTTAAAATTTCAATTATAGAAAATAACATTACATAGTTCTCTAAAAAGTCTAAAATTTACAAATAGAGAGGTAATACTTCCATACCTTGTAAATGAAATCTTTTCTGAATTTTGGAACATATTCTTGATCTTTGACATCCCTTCTGTGATTTTGCCACCTTAAATGCTTATCAACTTCTTCAATCATAATAAATGTTTCTTGGCATATGAGGCAGTAATAATCAGCCTCACCACAAAGTATAAAGTTTTTATAATATTTATCCATATTTTATAATTCTTTGGTTTAATTACGTTAAGTAAGAAAATTTATTATTCCTTAAAATATATTTAAAAAGGGTAGTTGACAAACTTATCTTTAATATTGTGATTGGTAACGTCTTCTGGACTTCAACGGCAATAAGTTATAACAAACTAATTGTACATATATATTATAACTGTCTCTCAATTTTTTATTTCTATTAATCTCTAGATTTTTAGCAGTCCCACTAAATTGAAATTTTAAACTGATAGCGGTTTAAGTCTTAAGATATTGCTAGTTTCGTTTGGATTGTTACTAGGTAAACGTTGCCAGCATAAATAAATAATACAGATTACAGGCATACTGCACAAGATATAAAATCATTAACTATATAATTAAGCAAAAAAAGAAAGAAGTAATTTAAGGTGAAATTACATGTACGTCTACCATTTATTGAAAAAACATTAACCATCAAAAAACTTAAACACACTAACAAAGAAAAATCATAAATGATTTTCATTTCAAAAAGCATTTAGAAAACGCATAAAAATTTCGAATGCCCGCTGCATTCGATTTGAATCCTCACCTCCTGGAAATCATCCAGGCGCTCTGACCGCTAAGCCAAATGCGTCGAAATTCTTATTCGCTTTATTACAAGTTATATTTGTGTTGTTAGCATCTCTGTAGAGAGATTTTACATATTTCAGCTACCCGAAGGTTATTATACGAACAACTGTTTGGCAAGAAAGAAAGCTATTAAATACTTTTATCGTTTTTATAATGTATTTACACACTTAGGAAATTGAAAAAGACTTTTATTTCAATTTTTATTAACTATATAAATAAATTTTATAAATTATATATATATATATATATATATATATATATATATATATATATATATATATATATATATATATATATATATATATATATATATATATATATATATATATATATATATATATATATATATATATATATATTTATGGAATAAAGGAGGCAAACGAGCTGAAGGCCCACCTGGTGTTAAGTGGTTACCTTCGCCCATAGACATCCACAACATTCAAGTTATGGATGCGTTGCCAGCCTTGGGAATGTAGGACAGAAGGAGGGAGGAAGGATGGGAATGATGGGAATAGGGAGAGCTGGCTTACATGCCATCGAACCGGAACACATCATAAGATATTTGGCGGTTCGTCTTTGACATGATAGTGGTCGCGAGCCAGTCGGAGAATGAATCTCCTACCACCAAACTACTGGGTTACCCGCCTTTTACGGGACGCTACCCAGCGGCGGGGGGGAATAGTATTCTTAACCCGTCCCTCCACGGGACAAAGGACGTTATTTAGTAATTTTAAGTGTACTTACTACTACTACTACTACTTGTAATTACCGCTACTGAATTGAGATAGTCTCTACACTACACTATAGTGTGTTATCTATGTTATAACTTTTAAATGAAATAATTGTACTGGCAACACTGTGAGCTTCCTATCAAAATACATATTATTGTATGTATGCTAAGGTAATCAGATTTCTGTCAGATCGCGTTTGAAGTAGTCAACACACGATTTGGAAGCTCTGTGTTTAAATTTGTTTTTTCCATAATTTGTCCATTGTATTTTATGTAATTTTAGCTTCATTGTTCTAATAGTAGTCATTAGTGTATATTTAACAGTAGTTTTGGTAAGTATTTAATTATGTTTAATTTTTTCCATATGTGTCAAATTTGACAGGAATGGAAAACAAATTAGAATCGGTTCCGCCTGACCCAGGCGAGGTATTTTATACTCCCGACTCAGATATCCCTTCTAACAACATAATTTCTAGAAAGCGACATAATACGGATAATAATGATATTTCTCTTAAAAAAACAATTGTTGACCCAACTGCTGCTAATTCCTCAATACAAACAGTATACACAAACCCTTCTTATGACGATTTATTAAACTTCTATTGTGAATCTGATTCTGGTCCCTTCATAGTGCATGTCTCGAGAATTGAGCCAGAGCCTTTAGCTGGCCTAACTATTAGACCCCTTAAATTTGGTGAGTTTCTATATAAAAATCAAATTCAGAATATCATTAAAGATGGAGTAAAAAGTATAGGGAGAAATAAAATTAGTATCGAATTTAAGTCCGCTTTGTCGGCAAATAACTTTATGATTAACCCCTTGCTTACCACTTACAAATATAAAGCTTTTATTCCTACATTCAGCATCACTCGAATGGGTCTGGTCAGGGATGTTCCTACAGACTGGTCCATGGAGTTATTTGTAGACAGCTTGGAACTTCCGACAGGATGTGGTTCCGTACTAAAAGCGCGTAGACTAAACAGAAAGCAGGTTGTGGAAGGGACTCCAAATTGGATCCCAACCCAATCGGTAGTACTTACCTTTAGGGGCCAAGTGCTGCCTAAAAAAGTGTTTACTTTCTATAATGCCTTACCAGTTCAAACATATTTACTTCCCACAATCCAGTGCAATAATTGCTGCAGATTTGGCCATACTAAAAAAATCTGCCGGTCAAAGCCCCGTTGCTTTAAATGCGGCCAGCATCACCTTGGGGCAGAATGCCCTATTAACGAAGTGTCGTGCATTTTCTGCTCAGGCTGCCATTTTGCAACTGACAATATATGTCCGGAGCACTCTCGGCAGCGGTCTATTAAGAGTGCAATGTCGCATGAAAATATCTCGTTTTCTGAGGCATCCGCTCGGTTTCCGGCTGCTCGGAGACCATATTCTGAAATCACCAAAGATCAGTCATCTCATGCTTCTTCTCCGTCCACTGTTCATCCAAAAAAATCATATTCCATTAGTCAGCCAAATGCCACTACCACATATAAAAAAACAATAACAAAATCCCCCCGTTCACGATCTCCAAAATCACCTGGCTATGATAAAATTGCACACCAAAAGATCATCTCATCATGTTCATCCAGTCTTGGTAATGGCGTTGCTCTTAACACATCCACTTCTCACCCACCTTCTACTGAACAACTATTACACACTATTTTACTTATTTTATCTAACCACTTTTCTCCAATTAATCGCATTACACCGAACGACGCAGCTCAAAACACTGTCAGTATTCCATCAACCTCATCCATTAACTCATCAAATGAACATAAAAAAAATAATACAATGGAATTGTAAGAGTCTTCACCTCAGAAAACCAGAAATTCTTCACTTGATCCAAGTGCATAGGCCATTTGTCCTTGCCATCTCTGAGACTTGGTTAAAACCTGGGACACGAAAACGAGTACCAGGTTACTCTTGTCTTAGGGATGACAGGAATGATGGTTACGCAGGCACTGCACTCTTAATTGACCGCTCATTTTCGTTTTCTCGCGTATCCCTTCCCCCTCATAATACAAATATTAATGTTGTTGCTGTAAAAATGTTTAATATTACTTTTGCGTCATTTTACATCCCCCATCCTCATTCTTCCTTAGCGCCAGATATTCAGTTTTTATTGAATAGTTTATCTCGGCCACTCATTGTCCTTGGTGACTTTAACTCCCACCACACGGCGTGGGGTTGTCATTATTGTGACAGTTTTGCCAACCAGCTGCTGGAAATATTTGATGACTCCAACATTTGTTTTATTAATGATGGCTCTCCTACTCGTAGGGTTTACCCTTACCAGAACCCAAAAAGTGCGGTTGATTTATCCCTATGTTCCCCATGTCTGGCTGCATCCCTGAATTGGGAAGTTCTTTCATCTTCCTTCGGCAGTGACCATTTTCCCATTATTATTTCTTTTCGAGAAAAGTCGTCTCCATCTCCTGTCCCTACCCCTTTGTTGCCATATCGGTTGAATAAAGCTAATTGGTCGGAGTTTTCTTTGTTTGTAGACTCTCATCTTCAAAATTTTTCTATTGTTAATACCGATAACTCCTTGGCTTGCTATGAGAATTTTATTAGCGTTTTATATGCTGCGGCTCATGCTAATATTCCAAGTAAGCGAAATCGCACCAAATTATTTTCTTCTCCCCCTTGGTGGGATGAAGAATGTTCTAGTGCTATTAAAAAACGTAAATCTGCTGAATACATCTATGCCCATTGCATGACTACGGCAAATTTTATAGCTTACAAGAAAATTGCAGCTGAAACTAAAAAACTTTTTAAGAAAAAAAAAAAATTAGGCTGGTTACGTTTTTGTCAGCGCTTGCACCCTCGTACACCAATATCTATAGTTTGGAAATCTATTAAGAAATTTCGTTCTTCGGCTGATGACTTTCTCTGTAATATCTCCTCCAATGAATCTTCTTGGCTAAAAAATTTTTCTTGTAGTCTCGCTCCTCCTTTTGTCCCTAACTCTGATTGTTTTTATTCTCCCCTTCCTTTACACGTTGATGTGATGGATATTCCTTTTTCTATTAATGAACTTCATTGTGTCTTGAGTGGATTATCGGATTCTTCGCCCGGCGTTGATGGCATTCCTTATTCTTTTCTTATAAATATTAGTAATTCCGCTAAATTAGTGTACTTGTCTATTGTTAATTCTTTCTTAGACACTGGATGCATCCCCGCATCTTGGAAAACACAAATCATTATCCCAATCTTAAAACCGGGAAAGGACCCCAAAGATTCCTCTTCCTACCGTCCCATTGCCCTGTCATCAACAGCGTGCAAAGTCATGGAACATTTGATAAAAAATAGACTAGACTGGATACTTGAAAGCAGGGAAATTATTCCGAAATCCCAATTTGGATTTCGAAAAGGTCTTGGCACTATGGACAGTCTTAGTGTTCTCACGTCCGAAATTCGCTTAAGTTTTGCTAGTGGTGAGTATTTGATAGGTGTCTTTTTGGACATTAGCTCGGCATATGATAGTGTCATACTTTCAAAACTTAAACTTAAAATGCTTAGACTCGGCCTCCCTCCTAAATTATCTCAATTCGTTTTTAATCTTTTTATTGGTAGATCCATTCGAATAAGGCATCAAGGGAACTTGCTCCCTCCTAGATCACTTTGGAATGGCCTCCCTCAGGGTTCTGTCCTGAGCCCTCTTTTGTACAGTTTTTATACTCATGATTTAGAGAAATCGGTCGACAGTTTTTGCAATATCTTGCAATATGCGGATGACATTGTTTTATTTTTTAGTTCTAAAAATGTAGAGGAAATTGTCATTAGGCTCAACTCCGCCTTAAGTTACCTTGGTGAGTGGCTTTTAGATCACGGTTTATCGTTATCTGTTAATAAAAGTAGCGTGGTTGTTTTTACTAGAAAAAGGCATATTCCGGCTGTTAATATTATTTATAACAATAAAAAAATTCCAGTGCTTAACTGCGTCAAGTTTCTGGGAGTATTTTTAGATTCCAAATTATCCGGTTCTTCTCATATAGAATACGTAATCAATAAGTGTGAAAAGAATCTTCAAATTTTACGTGCGGTATCAGGCGTTTGGTGGGGTTCTCATCAATTTACGTTAAAGTTATTATATAATGCTATTATTCGTAGTCATTTTGATTATGCTATATTTTTGTTGGACCCCTGCTATAAATCAGCGTTAGTTAAATTAGATAAAATTCATTATAAGGCTCTAAGAATTATCTTAGGTGCTATGAAGTCGTCTCCAACAAATGCCATGCAACTGGAATCTGTTGATCCTCCACTGCATCTTAGACGCCAATATCTTTCTGATCGTTTTATTTCTAAAGTTTTACAATCTTCTTCTCATCCTTTATTAGTTTGTCTACAACGCATGTCTCGTGCCATTAAATCCCCTCAGCATTGTCCCTGCATTTTAAAAAGCTTTCGTAAATTCTCGTCTTTTTCGACCCCCATTTTTAAATCCCGTATTTCTTCTTTCTATTCAATTTTTTTTAGTGCGCTCACATACAAGCCTTCGGTATTAACAGGCCTAGGTATAAGCAAAGGCGATCCTGGAGCCAATGCTAAATTTCAAGATCTTTTCTCTGATAATTGGTCTGACTATACAGCTATATTTACAGACGCCTCGAAGTCATCACATAATTCTGGGGTCGGGGCAGCTTGTTGGATCCCTAGGTATAAAATTATTTTAAGTTTTAAATGCCCCCGTGAAACTTCTATTTTCTCAGGTGAATGTATAGCTTTGCTTGAAGGTATCCTATATGCTGAATCTCACAAATTAAATAAAATAGTTATTTTCACAGACTGTTTAAGCGCTCTTCAATCTTTATTACAAAATCCTTTTCGTAGTAGGCCTTGTCACCTCTCTCTCAAAATTAGGGAGGCTCTGTTCCGATGTCATGAGCAAGGTATGCGTGTATCTCTAGTATGGATCCCAAGCCACTCTGGTATTACAGATAATGATATTGTTGATTCCTATGCCAAATCTGCAGTATCCACTGGCTTCGTTAACTATAATTTTATATATTCGCATGATTTATTATCACTTTCGAAATTAGATTTAAAATTTTCATGGAATATTTTTTGGAAAAAATCACTTGTAGTTAAAGGTAGATATTATGCTTCTATCCAGCCGGAAGTTCCAACCTTTCCTTGGTTTTCTCGTTATCGTCGCGCTAATAGATCCGTAACGTCTACTATTTGTAGACTCCGCATTGGACACGCGTGTACGCCTTTACATTTAGCTAAATTAAGGATTAAAGACAGCTCTATTTGTGAATGTGGTTTGGATGAAGGCTCTACTGATCACATTCTGTTTAATTGCCCTAAACTTAAATACTCCTTGTATGATATTCTTCCCTCTAATATACAGCGTCCTGTTAATGTCAAATGTTTGTTATCTCTAGTTTTTAGTCCTTTTATTAGAAAATTTGCTAAGTTTATTGTAAATAATGACATTAAGTTATAGTTGATATTTTCACATCACTTACTTGCTCTCATTAGTTATTTTATTATCTGTGTACATTTATATATTACATTAGCTTTTAATTTGTTTCAGGTTTGTACCAAACCACTTTATCATCCGTTGTTTTCATATCATCAGTTTACATAATCCTACAAAATTTTCTGCTTCATCGCAGTCGTGTTTTCCCTACTATACGTGACACTGGCAGATTATTTTGCGCCTGTCATCGCAAAATCAGGCCATTAAAAAAAAAAAAAATAAAAGGTAATCAGATTTCCCTATTTCTCTCATTATTCTCCTATTACTGTATTTACGGTTCAAATCATATGTATTTATTTTTGTTTGAGTGATCTCTCTACATATATAATAATTCTTGTAGCTCTATATGCAATAATTATTAACAATGAGCAAAAGGCGCCGCGCGTCTTCGGTGGCAAGCCGAGGCGCCGACGGTGATGACAGTGATGATGGAATAGAACTCAGTAACCCAGGGCCTCCACCAGCAAGAAGAAAGAAAAAGCTAGAACCAGTAAGTATGTAATGGGAAACAAAATTGTGTCAATTAAGACTATTGACCTGCCCCAGCTTCGGTTAGGTTCATTACGTTTTGTTGTGAAGTAATAATAAACAATGCAACTATTAGGTATATAGTTACTGAAACATCAGGTTAAAATATTTCCTAAAAATAAAAAAAACATAAACATTTAATAGTCTATACAAATAAAATTGCCAGCTAAAATCAATTGATATAGATAATATACTAGGGTTTACTTGCTTCTTCGCCTGTGTAACTACACAACTTTTCATACAAACACTCAACCACTTGAGGGTTGACTTTTGAAATTAAAAGTAGCCTATCTCTTGGCATAGACATAATCAAAACCTTCAATTATTTTTATTCCATATTTTATCCAAATAGGTCCATGAAAGCATAAGAGATAGACTTTCACATTTATAATATTAGTATGGGGTTATCTTTTTAAAAGAAACATTTGCTATCCACACTTATATTATAAATGCGAATGTCTGTGTGTTTGTCTGTCACACTTTCACCACTAATCTACTGGGCTGATTTGGATGAAATTTAGAATGAAAGTACTAAAAATGACTGCGTAACATAGGCTACTTAGTTTTTCAAAAATCAACCTCTAAAGGGTCGAAACAGGGGATGAAAGTTTATATGAAAAATCTATACCGCTTGACCGATTGTAATGAATTTTTGCATATATACAGGATTATCAACTGATACTCCAAGGATAAACATAGGCTACTTTATTTTTCAAAAGTCAACCACTGAGGGTTGCAATATACCGAAAGAGTTGCATAGATAATGCGGCAAAGCCACGAGCGGGCTGCTAGTTGTCTATAAGCCAGGCCATATATATTAAATTTATAATTAATCATTATATTGCTTTTAACTGATTGATTGACTGTAGTGTATTTAAATTCTTTCAAAGAAATGACTTTATAATGTTTTAAGTTAATATTTTAAAAACAATATGTATTTACAGAGTGAAATTTGTCAACAATTATATGATATAATTCGAACTTACAAGAAAGAAGATGGGACTTTACTGTGTGATTCCTTTATAAGGGCACCAAAAAGGCGTCAAGAGCCACAGTATTATGAAGTTGTGTCTCAGCCAATTGACTTATTGAGAGTTAGTATATATTTCTGTAATAAAAACAAGACACACGTAAACTAAGGTAACATGTTGCAAAATTAGAGTTAAAGTTTAGTGCTAAAAAATCTAAAAAGGTGCTAAACAAGTTAAAATGTAAAATATTAATATAATAAGAGTATAATTACCTACACCTGTATACCTGTATTTCTAGTGTTATTGAGGACAATGCAAGGGCATAGAATGTTACTGTAAACATGACTGGTTGTGGGTTTGATTCCCACTCAAGGAATTGAAATATTTAATATTTTATTTTCTTCTCTCTGTGTCAAGGCAAAGCATGTTAAGTTCTGCCACTTGACACATAATGCCTCCAGAATTAGGCAAAAAGTCAGGAATGGAATGTCTTAACATTACATTGCCTATCATGCTGTGCGCAGTATACAACTTGAAGCTGAATAAAAATAAAATATCAAAAAATGATTAGAGTTCTAAAATGTCAAGTTTTTTATAGGCATGTAAAATTATCATTTATAAAATTTTAAAAATCATATGAAAGTTTCAACTTTTTGTTATCTTTTTTTTTGTTTTTTTAGCTTCATGCTGTATCCCACACACATCAAGGTAGGCAGAAGGAACCTAGTGTTAAGACACTCCGTTCCCCATGCCCCGAATTCAGGGCCATTGCGTGTTAAGTGGTGGAACTTAACACCGCGCTTTGCCTCGATGCCAGAGCAAAGAAAATGGAAATATTAAATATTGTTACTCCTGTAGTGGGAATCGAACCCACCACCAGTCATTTACAGTCACAGGCTTGTGCCACTATGCCATGACTGGCCCATAATAACTTTTAGTTTTTATATATAATTTGAATCTTAACAATATCATTGTATTTTAATAGGTACAGCAAAAACTAAAAACGGATACTTATGAGGATATAGAGGAGTTGTCAGCAGATATTGAATTACTTGTGAATAATGCAAAAGCTTTTTACAAACCTGACTCTGAAGAATACAAAGATGCTATTGATCTTTGGAAACTTTATTCTAAACATAGAATGGCACTTGAAAATGGTTAGTTTTATTTTAATTTAACTTGGAACCCATTTACTTTTTTAAAAAGTTCATTTTGCAACTGAGGCCATCATGGCATAGTGGGACAGTGCAATTGGTCTAGGTTTCATTCCCTAAATGGGATGGCACTAGAGAGATTATTATAGTAAAATTATTTTCATTCTTCTGTTGTGGTAAAAAGATAAAGCGCCAAATTGACTTTCATCCTTAACACATAATTATTTAAAGGTGTTGTTTACTCATTTAGAATAGGTTAGGTGTGTTTAGGTTTTCTAAAAATGTCTTCTAAGCAATATCTCGTTTTTGGGAAAATGGAGATCAGAATGTATTGACACTAGATTTTCTATGAGTACCTAGCTATGCAGGAACAAAAATAGCAGACCATGTTACACATGTAATATATTAGAAAGCTGTAAACATAAATAACATATTACTTTGCTGTAATATCCTTTGTTTTCCACTTTATGAAATGGAAATTTTAATTCTTCAATTAATAGTCAATAATTGAAATTCTATTAAAATAATTATGTTGTGTGTAAATGTCAATTAAAAATATTTTATTAATATTTTACTTTATATATATTTGGGTTTCTCTCATTTGGGTCTACAAAATTATAATAAAAATAGAACTACAAATTATTGTATTTATGATTTCATTTTAGGTGATGATATAAAAACACCGAAGCTGTCTCGTAATGGCTCTTCAAGCAGAAGATCTGATGTAGCAGAGGACATGTCTGAGACTTCTACAAATAATGAAGATGATAATATATTTGAAGAACTGTTCAATGCGGTAATTATATAATGAAATGTTTCATGTTTTATTTTTGTTATTTTATAATAATCTAAATGAATTAAATAATAAGCAATAATCTCTAACAACAATAATCTCTGAAACCAGACTATAGAAACATATTTTGATTCTATTCTGTATACAGTAGGTCTTACTTGAACCTGGCTACTAGAGTGTTTTTGACAAGTGTCGACACGCATGGTGTTTAGTGTCTGAGCTACTCTTTTATTCTCATAAGTTTATTGACTGTACTTGTGTGAAATTTCGGGAAGCATAGACATGACTTCAAGATAAAAAGCACATACTATAAAAGAATTAATAAACATTTTGGTCTAACTGGCTTGGTTGTACTGCTCATTGAATTTGGACACATTTCCTTGTTTTCAAGCATATCGAACGATAAGAAGTAATGGCATTATAAATATTTGAGCTATTCATTTTCTGTAATATTAAAGAAAAAATTGTTAATTTAGGAATGTTATAGTGTTATACCTTGTACAAGTTAGTCTGATAAATTTTTCTAATCGACATAACTTTGTAATGACGAACATAATATTTTCTTGATTTTAAAATTTGTAAAGGTAAAAAAAAACATATAATACTAAAGTCCCTAAAATTTCAAGCATTATCCGAAATTTATAAGGCTGTTTTTATTACTTCAAAGCAAAATTTAAATAGGAACACTGAAAATAATAGACGCTTGTACAACGTTACATCGGATGATGGTTAATGATGCGCTACATCCATTTCGATAATTTTATTGACCACGAAATAATAATTAAAGGTCGAGATAGTGACACAAGCTCTGACGACACTGGTTATGATGATCTTGGCTGTGCTCCTCTTCCTTAATAAAAACGATTTTAAAAATAAAACTATAGGACCTCCAATAGGTGGTTCAGACCAAGGGACCAAACAACTTTTTCAAAGAAACATGGGTCGAAGATTGTAAATCTCGTCACAGTTAAAAGTATTTTAAAACGTGATGTTTTGGATTACTAGATATTTTCTTTTCCTTATCATTAGCCCGTTACACAAAAATATCAAGCTATCTTGTACAGGATATAGTATATAGCTACCAATAGTGTTGACTTTGTATACTAATGATATTTATACGTATTTTAGGTCATGACAGCTAATTCTGATGGCAGGCCAATCTATCCAAACTTTCAATTCCTCCCTTCGAAGAGGCGTTATCCAGAATATTTTAGTGTAATCGACTCGCCAATAGATCTGAAGATAATTGCACAAAAAATACAAGGCGGAGAATACACAAATCTAAACGATTTGGAAAGAGATTTACTTTTGATGGTCAGAAATGCCTGCCTGTTTAATGAGCCTGGGAGTCAAATTTACAAAGATGCTAAAACGTTGAAAAAAGTAAGTAATATTAAAATAAAATAAATAGCTTCACGCTATATCCCGCACACAGCAGGGTAGGCAGAGGGAACCTAGTGTTAAGACACTCCGAATTCGGAGGCTTGCGTGTTAAGTGGCGGAACTTAACGCCGCGCTTTACCTCGCCACCAGAGCGAAGAAAATGGAAATATAATTTCCACTCCTCGAGTGGGAATCGAACCCACAACCAGTCGTTTACAGTCACACTCTTGTGCCACTGGGCCACGACTGGCCACAAGTAACATTGCCTTTAGTTATCTTGTAATATTTAATTTTTCGCCACTTAACACGCAACATTTAATTGTTTTTTTAAACTTAAGAATCACAACCATGTTTGATGATTTAAATGGTTATTAGTGGCTGGGAAGTTTTAGAATTTTGTCAAACACTGAAATGGTATATAATTTAAAATGTGGGATAATATTTAAAAAAAGGAGAGATTTTTTAAAGTTAGAAAGGAAGAGGTTTTTTAAAGTTACAAAAGCCCCTTATTATATTTTTTTTCTCATTTACATAAATATATTTATATTTTAATTCAGTGTGTCCTGTCACACAGATTTCCTTTGACTCTTCTTCTTTGCACCCTTAATGTTCTAAGTTTTAGCCTGATTGTATTGTATTGGTATAAATGACATAAAATACCATCAAATTATTTAAAAAATAAATTAATGATACAGAAATGTATACCATACTTGGTGAACATGTTTTGACTTCAATATAAAAATCTACTGCCTTGTCTTTATATTTTAACGATTCTATTCTAAAGCAGCTTATAATGACAACTTTTTTATAAAGCATAAACTCTTCATAGGGTATGAATTGAACTTATGTACGTTCTCTCTTATATAACAAAATACAATTTTTGATTTGATAGTGAAATTGCATATAATGATTTCTTTTTTTATTTTTATATTTTTTTTTCATTTCTCAGGTAATACAAGTACGTAAACAAGAAATAGAGCAGCACGGTCGTTGTGGTCCCGCCAAAACGTCGGAGCGTATACGCAGTAAGCGCACGTCTCGTGTAGGACCGGTTCCCACTAGCCGCGCTTTGGCTATAATGGAACCCCCTGGTTCTGATACTGAGCCTGATGTTAAGGTATTCATTTATATCTATACTATTATATAAAGAGGTAAAGTTTCTAACTTTGTTTGTAAGGAGTAATCAACGGAAACACTGAATCGATCATGAAAATTCTTTCACATTCAGAAAGCTATACTGTTCTGTAGTGCTATAGTTAATTTTTTTATTTTTATTTTTTATTATTGAACAAAAAAATTAGAGAAAAATACAATTGGGCAAGTTGTGATGCTTTACGGTGGCCGAGTTAGTTAGTTGTGCAGTTTACGCGGGCGGGTCGCTAATTATAAATATATAGAGGCCATCGTGGTGCAGTGGTCAGTGTCTGAATGAAAACGCGATGGTTGTGTGTTGGATTTCTACTCGGGGGAACGATTGTTTTTTAGCGGCACGCTATACACGTATTCCGCACACAACAAGGTAGACAGAGAGAACCTAGTGTTAACACTCCGTTCACAATTTTCCGCCGAATTCTGAAGGCATTGCGTGCTAAGTGACAGAAGCCAAAGCAGCGCTTCGACACCGGAGCGAGAAAAATGTAAATATTAAATATTTCAATTCCTCAAGTGAGGCTCGAACCCACAACCAGTCGCGTTTACAGTCACACTATGTATCCTAGCGCCACAATTGGCCTCATATATTAATAAGTAATATAATTAATGAGGCCATCATAGCAGAGTGGACAGTGTCTGACTGGAAACATAATAAATGTGTGTTCGCTTTCTACTTGGAGAAATGATTACCTATATTTAAATTTTCATTTCCTGCTCGGGTACCTTAGGCAAAGAGCGGCGTTGAGTTCCGCCACTGACTTCCCACTATGCGGTACAAAGTGTGAAGCTGCTTTTTTCTTTAAAAACCTCTAATCATTTCTTAATTAATCTAAAAAACTAATTATTCACAGCACTCTGAAGATAGTGGTGATAGTGATGAAGATAAAGGTGATGAAGATTCACCGCAGTGGAAGCTTCTGGATGCCGTCAAAAATCATTTAGGACCAAGTGGTAAATCATCTGTAGATTTATATTTAAATATTCAGCTTCACGCTGTATCCCGCACACAGCAGGGTAGGCAGAGGGAACCTAGTGTTAAGACACTCCGTTCCCGACTTTCCGCCAAATTCGGAGGCATTGCATTGCGTGTTAAGTGGCGGAACTTAACGCCGCGCTTTGCCTCGACACCAGAGCGAAGGAAATGGAAATATTAAATATGTCCACTCCTCGAATGGGAATCGAACCCACAACCAGCCGCGTTTACAGTCACACTTACGTGCCCCTGCGCCACGTCTGGCCCCAATTTTTAAATATAGTAAGAAGTAATAACAAAAACTTGTTTTTAAAGTTTTGGGTACGTTAGAAAAGGTACAGGTCCTCGGTTTTTCATCATTTCGTTTTACGACACTAAAGAAAGGTGACAAATGCTTTTTTTATCATCAACATTTTATTATAAATGTTCCTACTTACTATCTATGTTAAGGTCTAAGTAAATATCTCACTTGTTGTTATTGGCAATGATAAAGTCTTGTCTTTATTGTGTTTAAAATGGACAAATTATGGAATAGAATTTTACTGTCCGACACACCATTTACTTAGAAAATTGAGACTAGCTTTATGTAATCTTTAAATTTTGTTAGCCTGTTTCTAATGAGGTCGTTGTGGCTCAGTGGGACAGCGTTTAAATGTAAAGCGATGGTTGTGGGTTTGATTCCCACTCGGGGAATGATTATATTGGAATTTTCATTTATTGTTTCTGGTACCTAATATAAAGCTCGGCGTTGAAAACCGACTCGCTCTTTGTTTCGGACAGAAAGTGAAAAAAGGAGTGTGTGATTGACTCTCTGACTACCTCGCTGTGCGAGAAAAAGCGTGAGGCTGATATTTTTTTGCTACATAAATTCTGTATGCCAATATTAAATAATTAGTAAAATGCATGATACAAACAAAGTATTTTTTCTATAGGTTCACCACTAGCTGACCCGTTCTGGAAGCTACCATCGCGACGTGAATATCCAGATTATTATAAAGCAATAAAAAATCCAGTATCCTTGAATCAAATTAAGAACAAAATAAGGCGAGGTAACTACGGCACGCTGTCAGAAGTGGCCGGCGACATGAACATTATGTTTGAAAACGCCAAACAATATAACGTGCCTACATCCAGATTGTATAGAGATGCAGTGAAATTGCAAAGGTATGGAAATATGTATTTTGTTTATGTGTAATCGTCATCGATTTCGATATGATTATATACTCCTTGTTACCCCTTGTTGGATTAGCTAGCTAGTGCGAGTCCCGTCAAAATCGGATTAGTCGTTCCAGTGATTAACCGGAACAAAGAGGCGCACTAATTGTGAAATTTTTATTTTGATTATGTAACGTGCATACATACATACATATGTATTTATGTATACATACAATAGTATTTAGTAAAAAGCGGTGGTTTTAATATTACAGACAGACACACCAAATTTATTTATTTGTATTAATCAGACCAGGTAATAACAACACATTGAATTTTCTCAAGTTATTTATTATAATCCATATTGTATTTTTTAATGAAGATTAATGCAACATCGTGTCCAAGAGTTGCTGGATATCGTTCAGAGTTCATCCAGCGATGACGAGAGCTTGTCATCGGTGAAGAACCAAGCTCAAGCGAGCAATACACCGCGTCCTAGAGGTAATGTTTCATAGTAAATAATTTTTTTTTAGCTAATTTTGTTAACCATGTATAGTTTTTTTACGTCATTGAATAAAAAAAGTAAAATAATATATTATGTTTTTTTTTTTCAATAGATAAAGAGTTCTTAAATATGATTTATCAGCTTTAGCTGGATGTCTATTTGTCAATGTCAATAAATGCAAAAAAATCGTGCAATTCTAATTTAGACTACTTTTTCCCGTTTATGTTTTTTTTTTAATTTCCACATCTTTCTAGAACCAACGACAATGTAATATCTTCTTTGTATATTTTGCATTAGAGTTACGATATTTGAAAACTTACAAGAACATAATGATCTTAAAAGTATGTTAAAAATATGCAATCATTAACACATATTATATATACAGTATAATTGTTAGCCTTTTAATTTTTGTTATAGCTTTACGCTGTATCCCACACTTTGAAGGCACAAGTAGAGGGAATCTAATGATAAGACACTTCGTTTCCTATTTACCGAATTCTAGAGACATTACGTGTTAAACTGCGTAGCGGAACTTAACGCAGCGCTTTGCCTCGACACCAGAGCGAAGAAAATGTAAATAATAAATACTCCTCGATTGGGAATCGAACTCACAACCAGACGCGTTTACAGTCGTATTTATGTGGCTACTTCCTTCTTATACAGACAGATATAGACAGACATTGGTTTTTACAAACTATTGTAATGTACCGCGGTATTGCTCGCCCAACGACGATTTATCACTTAAATACAAGATAAAAAAATGTACTTCTTTAATTTTTCTTTTTTTAATTTCGTGGCATCTTTCAGGTCGACCCCGTCTCAATCCAAACCCATCATCAGCACCGTCTCCATCACCATCTCCTATCATACAGAAATCTAATTTACCCCTAAAAAAGAAATTACACTACATTTCAAAACAGTTAGTGGAATTCACATGCTCTGATGGAAGACAACCTATGCTTTTATTTATGGAGAAACCAAGCAAGAAGTTGTATCCGGAATATTATAATGTTATAGATAGACCCATTGATATGTTGACTATTGAAAATAATATTAAGGTATTTATTAAAATAATAGATTTATTTGTATTATAGTAGAGTCGTTTAAGAGACCCTTTTTGCTTCTTGTACATAGTGGACTTTAACGCCGCGATTTGTCTTAGGGAGAATGAAAATAATTTATATATCATAATATAATTATTTTTCCGAAAGGGGTAAAACCCACACCTATTACATGCATTTATTATACAATTTACTTTTTTTTAGCTTCACGCTGTATCATGCACACAGCACGGTAAGAAAAGGGAACCTAGTGTTAAGACACTCCGTTCTCCACGCACGAAGGAAATGAAAATATTAAATATTTCCACTACTCTAGTGTGAAACGAACCCACAACCAGTCGTTTACACATTCGTGGCACTGCGCCACGACTGGCCCCTACAATTCACTTTTAAATGTATATTCGTAGTAATCACAGTTAAATAAAAAAAAAATATAGACCATGTTGATTTTAAGGATTTCTTTTTTGCAGTTTTAATTTTTTCTGTTATATTATATAAGGGTAATCCTATTTACCCATCCAATACTATTCCCTAATTCTATAATTTAATAAAAATATATAAATAGTATAACGGTAATATTATTTCCAGAACGATCGCTATAACAGTATGGAGGAAATGGTCTCAGATTTCCGCCTAATGTTCTCAAATTGTCGTCAATTTAACGAAGAAGGTTCAATGATATACGAAGACGCGAATCTTCTAGAACGTGTTATGAACGAAAAATTGAAAGAAGTAAATACCAATTATGAAAGGAAAACACCAGTGAAAACAATAAAAACAACCAAATCTAAACAATTGACGCCGTTTGAACAGAAGTTACGTACTTTGTATGACGCTATCAGAGATTATAGGGATCCTAAAGGTTTGTTAATATTAATAAATTTTATTTAATTAATAATATTTAAGTATATTATAGTTAAGACAATTTCATATAAATGAAGTAAATAAGTAACTATTATGACACGGTTTATACAATTTTGGGAGTTTAGTAACCTATTAATTGTAAATGAATATTGTATGTAATGATATTTTTATTTATTTAAACCAATGTAGTATTCTTCATATGTAAAATTTTAAAATGTTCTTTAATTTTATTGCTATACTTAAAAATATAAACATTAAAGAATATGTATAGTGCTTGAACATTTTAAGCCACCATCCTTATTTTATTATGTTTGTTTTACTTCGGATTTTAAAAATCTGATACTATAGTTAATATATTGAGATTTTATTTACAGTTGACAAAAGAGGCATCTAAAAGAAAGTAAATAAAAATTTACCAACTAAAAATAAGTATTAACTAATATATTTTTTTTAGTGAATCGTCAACTTGCTCTGATTTTCATGAAGCTGCCAAGCAAAATGGAATATCCAGACTACTATGAACTAATAAAAAACCCAATAGATATGGAGAAAATAGCTCATAAATTGAAAAATGGCGCCTACACCGCTGTTAACGAATTAGCTTCAGACTTCATACTAATGTTTGACAATGCCTGTAAATATAATGAACCGGATTCTCAAATATATAAGGACGCCTTGATCTTGCAAAGAGTTTGTTTGCAAACTAAACAGCTTTTAAGGTAGGTTTATATGGAAATTTTATATATTTTATTTAGGAAAAGATTTCCTCTATATTGTGATAGGTAAAGGGACTCAGAGACTTCGTTTTTTGCTTTCCGCCCAAATTCTAGATTTTGCGTGATGAATGGCGGAATCCAACGCTGTCCGTCGTCTAACCAGATCGAAAAAATGAAAATAATTTTAATATAATGGTCACTCGAGTGGGGATCAAGCCAACAAACATTTACAGTGAGATGCTCTTCTACTAAGCCACACTGGAAATATTATTTAACCTGTAGTCAAATTATTCTTTATGTTTATACACTTGAGTTCTTAAGGTACAATACAAACTCGATTAATCCGGATAGTCGAATGTATGAAAAAAAACGGGTTTTTTGCATATATAGTATATTTTTGTATATGTTATATGTCTATTTAAAACGACAAATACATATCAACGACAAGATTTCTTTAAGGCAGTTAGGTGTCGACCTTTCAAGTTAGAATGCGCGTACTTTAATGCCAGTCCCGTCGCGTTTATGCGTAAATTTGACTTGTTGGTATTTAATATAATTTGGTCCTCACTAGCCCCGATAATCACGAATCCGTATAATTGAGGGCCGGAAAATGTATATATATTTTCAGTTATCCTTTCCTTTATGTTTTAGATGCTTTGATTACTTGCTGACCTAAAAATTTAGTCTTTTCGAAAACGAAATAAAAATTTATCTTATTTTTTCATAATTATTAAATTATTTTTAATAAATAAAATATTCATTATATTTAACAGGGAAGACGACGACGCGGTTCCGGATGTACCAGCCGCAGTTCAGGATCTGTTGCTCAATTTATTTACTACTGTCTATAATCATCAGGATGAAGAAGGAAGGTACTATGATTTACAATAAACTACAATTAACGAGTTTGTAACTTTCATTCGTTTGCTTGAATGTGTTAATATAACATCCAAGTACAAATTTGGGAAATTTTCAATTTCCTATACTAAATTTTGTATAGGAAATTGAAATATAATTTGTATCGGCAGTAGTCTCGACTGTGCGTTGTCTGTTACAAGTACACGCGCTCACGCATATACACACGCGCACACACACGTAATATACACATTGCAGAAAATTGTAGCTAAAACAATTGTATTATTTTTGTTTACTTTTTACAGCTTCAAGCTGTATTCCGCACATTAATGTTAACACACTCTGTTCCCCACTTTCCGCCGAGTTAGGGAGTTGTTATTACGTGTTAAGCTTCGGCTCGGTTAAGGCGGAACTCTTGGCTAGCTGACCGCCTACTCACCTGGCCCGAGTAGGCGCGCGCGGTTGCTCCCGTGCGCTACTCCGAGCAGGCCGTCGAGGATGACCTACACCACCCTTGACTCCGCGACGTGCCTTGCAGGCTCCCGCCGCCGGTGTCCTCGGACGATTGATTCGGTCCCCGTGGCCCGGCTAGTGGCGGTCGAGAACTAGCACCGTCAGGTTTTAGTGGCTAACGGCGGCGTTACCATCTTGCCTCACCGGAGTCCCACATAACCACGTCCCGGGTCCCCACTCAGGCTGGTATCCGTAACGGATTTCATGACGAAAAAAAAAAAAAAAAAAAAAAAAAAAAGGCGGAGCTCAACGCCGTGCTTTGCTTCGACACCAGAGCGAAGAAAATGAAATATTAAATATTCCTCTAGTGAGAATAGAACCCACCCATTATATAATATATTCAATTTAGTTCAATGCCTCAAAACTTAATACAACCTACAAACATACCTAGAATAAAAAAGCATAAACCACATGAGTTAGAGAGAACCTAGTATCAAGACACTCGATTCTTCACTTCAAATTCTAATGAAAACTATAACAGAAATTCCTTATTGCACAGATGCTATTCAGACAGTATGGCGGAACTACCGGAACACGATGAGGCGGCCAACGGGGAGAAAGTGCGTGCTATATCCCTAGACTTGGTTAAACGTAGACTTGATAAGGGATTATACAAGCGTCTAGATCACTTCCAACAGGATATGTTTGCTGTTTTCGAACGGTATGTTTTTTTGGTTATTGATTTTTAATTATACTTATTAGTTTCGTACACGTACCTTAGAGGTAGAGATGATAAATAAATTTTATGAAAATATGGTAGTCAGAGAAAACTTTGAGTCCAAATATTTAAATATTTTGCTTTAAAATGATCTGAGTATATTTTTAACAGTTTTAGTGTTGTTCATACACTTAGATAATTGAAACCTATTTTTATTAAAAAACAAAAATTGACTACAGCGGAAATCGATCCCGTGCCCCTGTTTTCAAGAAGTCACAAGTCGTTCAATTCTAATATATTTTCTGAAAATCTTAATCTTTTTGTTTCAGGGCCCGACGTCTCTCCCGCACTGACAGCCAAATCTTCGAAGACTCAGTAGAACTACAATCCTACTTCATAGAGCAGCGAGATTCCTTATGTCGCGGTACGCTCTCGTCCCCCGCTCTAGTGTACACACGCGACACTGTGGCAACTAGTGTCGAGCTCATCAAGCAGTGTAAGCTGCTGCAGGAAAACGACGACGAGGATGAGACCAGGTGAAGCGATGTAGCGCTTTATTTTGTAATATTAGACATTGACGCTTTGCGCGACTTTCATCCCTATAACATAGAGCAGCGATGTAGCGCTTTATTTTGTAATACTACGATAACCGAGCTTTGTTTTTTTGTGACATGCGTTTTTTTTTCAATATTATAGTTATAACAGACTAGTGAGACTCATTATGTCTCGGCACGCTCTTGTTGCCCGCTCTAGTGTATACGCGACTACGTGTAGTCAAGATGATTGAAGTTTGTTTTTTATCGGTGATTCGTTTTTATTGAAGAAACTATAAAATAAATAATAATTATGATAAAAAATATACTAAATAGTAATTGGAACAGGAGACAGATTCGTACGGGTCATCTTCTGATTTCGGGATTGTCCGATTTCCGATTGGATTGTCAGTTGGTGGCGAAATTTATGTTCGTATCGTTATGTTATTTTGCAGTTTTTTATTGCCTAAAAATACGGAGAAAAAGATATTATCTAAAAATGAAATATCTCGTTGGAAAATATATTTAGTTACGGTTTATTTAACAAATATAAGTCTATGTAAAGAATATATAGGAGTGAGGTATTTTTTTAATAACGGTTTCTCAATTTACCAACCTAAAATTTAAAATCTTTTTGTAGACCAAAATCACACTTCTTATTGGCATTTAAAAAGTAACTAGAGAATATCTGTTATATAAATAAACGCTTGCAATCTGCATAAAATTATTAATTACAGACATTACATTACATACAGTGGCCAGTCGTGGCCCAGTGGCACAAGCGTGTGACTGTTAACGACTGGTTGTGGGTTCGATTCCCACTCGAGGAGTGGAAATATTTAATATTTCCATTTTCTTCGCTCTGGTGTCGAGGTAATGCGCGGCGTTAAGTTCCGCCACTTAACACGCAATGCCTCCGAATTCAGCGGAAAGTGGGGAACGGAGTATCTTAACACTAGGTTCCCTCTGCCTACCCTGCTGTGGGCGGGATACAGCGTGAAGTTAAAAAAAAAATACATTACATTTTTGTCTAAATACGACTTATTGGTTTATATGACATTTTAAAGTGAAAGTAAATTCAAGTCGTTTTCATAGTAATAAATTAATAGTACTTACTATTGAAATATAAAAAAGTATATAGAAATGATAGTAAATAACAATAAAAGCGTTTTATTTAACAATATATAAAATTTTCAGATCAAGCACAGACGAATCAATGGCCTCGGGCGGAGCTCCACCACAGACTCAGTATGGAAAAGGGGATTTCGTATACGTTCAACCAGAGAAGGCCAATAAGGAACCCGCTATAGTGCAAATAGAACGAGTGTGGACCAATTCTGATAATGTGCCTATGATATACACTAATGTTTACTTTAGGTTCGTATAATATTATCTAGAGAAGCTATCGTAGTGCAGTGGGATAGCGTCATAGTAAACAGATTGATTGTGGGTTCGATTTCTTCTAATATATTTTATTAGCAGCGTTAAGTTCCGCCGCTTAACACGCAATGCCTCTGAATTCGGCGGAAAGTGGGGAACGGAGTGTCTTAACGCTAGGTTCCCTCTGCCTACCTTGCTGTGTGCGGGATACAGCTTGAAGCTAAAAAAAACTATAATTCATTTCTCTGCAATGATAAAATTGAGGCGTTTAGTGCCACTATTCGATATTTAATGTTGGAAATTGGTGTAGAGAGTGGAGAACAGATCGTTTTGGCACTAGGCTCTCTCTTTCTACTCTACTATACGGAAAAAAGCATTAAACTGAAATTGAAATAATCATCTTATTTTGAAAGTGTTATTCACATACTCTGGATATGAAAAAAACTTATAGTCTATTATATATCGTGACTCTGAGCGAATGTGCAGTGCATGAGTTAGTGTTTAGAGCGCTTGGACGGTTTCCATGAGGCGCGATCTCAAATCCAACTGTGTTCCATTTTTTATACGTTTTCTTAAAAACATTTTCAATTATTATATATTTTATAATGTGACAACACTAAAAGTAATATATTTATCCTGAGATGGGCGGCATCGTGGTGGAGTAGGACAGCTTCTGACTGTAGTGATTGTAGGTTCGATTCGCACTCGGAAGAAGGATCATAATTTAATTATTTTCACTTTGCCCTTTTGGTAAACAAAATAAGGCACGTCGTTGAATTCCGTCAAATGTTTTGAATACAGCCGGAAAGTGGGAAACGGAGCGTCTTGACACTAGTTTCTCTCTGCTTATTGCACTTTGCGAGAAATAGTTTTTTTTTAGAAAACAAAATAAGCATATCCCAATATAAACATACATTTGTCCATAGACCACACGAAACGTTCCACGTGCGTACACGCAAGTTCCTTCAGCAAGAAGTGTTTAAAACGGAGACGCATCGCACTTTACCGCTGGAACATGTCATCGGGAGATGTTATGTTATGAATGTGAAGGAATATTTCAAATTTAGACCTGAAGGTAATGTTGTATTTTAGTTCCAGATAACAAAGAATTTTTGTATTTAATATATACAAATATTTTTTATATACAAATATTTATTTAAAGGTTTATTCGTTTGAAATAAATGATTATATATACGTATAAGAATTTCGATGCAGCCAGTAGTTGAATGCATGGCTTAGCTATCAGAGTGCTTGGACATTTTAGAAGAAGCGCGGGCTCGAACCCTGCTGCCTTCAAATTTTCGTGGCGAAGCCCGACCAGGTCTGGTGATCTGCAACTTTTATCCCCTATTTAAGCCACTACGAGATTCCCCGAACTTTCTGTTCAATCATAATACAATATAGCCTATGGCACTCCTGAGAAGTGAAGCTTTATAGTTGTTAAAGATTTTTCATGATCGGTTCAGTATTTCCTAAGATTGCCCCTTACAAACAAAGTTACAAAGTTTATATCTTTCTTATATTAGTATAGATAAAATATAATTCTCATTCTTCCGTTCTGGTACCTAAGATAAAGCGCGGCGTTGACTTTCCTGACTTAACGAGGAACGTCTCAGTTTTGGGCGGATAATGAAGGACAAAGTGCTTTGACACTAAGTTTTCTTTACCCCGCTACGTGGGATACAGCGTGAAATTGCAAAAGAGAAATTTATTAAAAATGTAATGTTTTTTTATAGGATATTTGGATAAGGACGTCTATGTTTGTGAAAGTCGTTATCACACTAAGAATCGTTTGTTCAAGAAGATTAAAGTTTGGGAAGGTGCTGAGAAGGAGGCCACTCTTATACCCAGAGATGTAAGTTAACTAATTGTTTCTTTAATTAATAAAGGTAATAATTAATTATAAGATAAAATAAAATTTTCGTATTTTATAATTTTTATGGTATATTTTCATCCAGGCGTGCTTTTAAATATACACTATTAATTAACCGTTCTTCCAAGTTAAATAAAATAAGAAATGTTGTAATGTTTAACATTTTTAAAGTAGTATTCACACACTTCAGAAATTCAAAAATATATTTAAAAATTGAACGCAGCAGGATTTGAACCAGCACCTCTTGGCAACCGGACCAGCGCTCTTACACGTTAGACATACTTTCTACATCTGGCTTGCTAAACGATTGTCTGTCGAATAATATTTGGGTAGCAGAAATTTATAAATATCTATACAGAGATGCTAACAACAAAAATAAGTTGTAATAAGCGTATAATAATTTCGGTTTTCAATATACGCGGGTTCGATTCTCGCCGCCTTATTTCTTTTTATATTTTCTACAAATATTTATTATTACTACATTATCTATTTTACCAAATATAAAATAATTAATGAAAGTCATATATTTCTTATATGTAGGTTCCGCTTGAGCCTAACAGAACTGTGTCAGTTTTCCGCGAGCGTGTGGAGAAACACAAGGACGAGTTAGCTGAATTGGAAGTACTAGAAAATGTTCAAGAGAAGGAACGACCTGTAAGCTATATTTTTGATTTTATGAAAGGTCTTAAGCCTTTTTTATTCTTAGTACTGTGTTAGGAATTAGAAGTTTATTTTCTAATTGTCATGTCACTTTAAAAACTTTAATATGTACTGCGATGTCAATTAAGTTTTAAATTACAGTAAGCTGGTTCACATTTTGTAAATTACAAAAGCGAAATTCTTTATTCCCTATTCTTGATATATAATATAAAGGGACACTTATATTAGCTCTATCTCTTATAAGTCTAAGTAGAAAAACAGTGATATTTAATAAAAGTAGGAATTAATGCATTGCGTAAACATTATTTAAAAATTAAATAATGTTTACGCAATGCATTAATTCCTATTTCAACTATTATGTAATTGTCATCTCTGATTATTTAGAATTTTCCTATATTTACTTATTTGAGCATTTTCATCTTGGCATAGTGATTCAGCATCTGACTATAAACACGGTTGGTTGTGGGTTCGATTCCTACTTGGGGGAAGATTATATTTAAATTATTTTTCATTTTTCCACTCTGGTAAGACCAAATGTGGTATCCATCATTCAAAACTTAATGTCTCAAATTCGGGCGAAAAGTAAAGAACGGAGTATCTCGACACGAACTTGTCTCCGCATACCGTGGAAAAATCGTTAAAATCTTTTTATTTCTTTATACAGGATGTAGTAATGTACAATCCACTCGGTACCGACGATGAGAATACATACTATGAACAATATAATACAGTGTGTTCCGGAGTAATAAAGACAGGGGACTATGTGTATGTGGTGACCGATGGTGGGAAGCAGCTTATTGCCCAAGTTGATACTATATGGGAGACTGGAGAGTGAGTATTGTTATTTTTGAGCTTATTTGATATTTTTTTACAGTAGAAACTCGATTAACTGGTTCTGAGTTATATGGACTCGCGATTATCCGGATTCTCAACCCTCACATTACTTACCATTACTTATCTTCAATAATAACCCAATAAATAACAGATTATTTTTTTACGTTTAAAGTTGCAGTATTAGTAATTATAGAAAATATGTCATCTAATAGTTAATATTTTTTAATAAACATTGATTTTTATTCATAAGTTCGTATCAGTTTTGTTGTTTTTAGTAATGGTTTAACATTATTTATATGCTATCCGTACCATAAACACTTATCTTGACACATTGCATTATCCTGATTTTCGTTACAAGAGATCTTTAATAAACAATATATCATAAAAATATTAAAAAAAAATCATATTTTTATTTTTTCAGTAATAAGTGCTATTTCCGAGGACCATTCCTTATTTTCCCGTCCGAAGTGGCAAACATTATTAATAAGGTATGTCTTTTATATTTAACACATGGACCTTATGTTGTGAAATAATTATATTTATAGAAAATTTATTTTTAAAGTGTTTATTAAATATATAACTTTTTTCAGCCTTTCTACAAACAAGAGGTGCTTCTAACAACAATGCACGATACAAGCCCTCTAGTGGGCATTGTTGGCAAGTGTGGGGTGCTCGACTATGATGATTATTTAAAATGTATGTTCATATTATTTTATTTATGCATCTACTATTTTAAATCAATTTTTATTAGACTACTTAATTATTACTTACTTATTATTAAAATATCTGTCAAATTTTTAATAATAAGTAAGTAAGTATTTTTTACCGTAAATTTATTATACATAAGCTCCATTACTTTTTTTACATATATTTTTCAGCTTCACATTTTTGCCCGCATGCCAGGTTAGAGAAAACCTTGTGTCAAGACACTCCGTTCTTTACTATCTGCAAGAAATCGAGACATTGCTTCTTATGTACTAGAGAGTGAAGGATGGAAAATAATTTAAATATAAATATTCCTCCGAATTTGAATCGAACCCACAAAACCACTGGGCTTATAGTCTATAACATTAATCGATTAATAATGTTTGAAAATCGATACTTTTTTTATATTTTTTCACAATCAATAATCGATTTTATTATTTAATATTTCAGGTCGCCCAACAGAAATCGCAGAAAATGATGTATACGTGTGCGAGTCGGTTTATGACGAGTCTAATCGAGTTGCGAGAAAACTCAAAGCTGGATTGCGCAAGTTTGAACATACTAAGGACGTTACCGTGGATGAGGTATGAATTATAATTATATTTAAAATATTAATGACATTGTAATGTAAAATTGTACACGAAATGGTTGTATGTTTGATTCTACTGCCAAAAATTTATATTTAATTATTAAGTTTTGGTCTGGTCAAATAAAAAAAAATAACATTTACCTATAATATATTGTTGTTCTCGTGTATTTTGTAATTACGTAATGTATTTATAAAGTTATAAGTATTATAAAATGATGTCATTTATAAGATTTTTCTGATAAAGTACTGTCTCTCACAGTACTTGTCAGCTGTCGTGGAACAGTGGGATTACGTCTGACTGTAACGCGACGGCTGTGGGTTTGATTTCCACTGACTGTAACGCGACGGTTGTGGGTTTGATTTCCACTGACTGTAACGCGACGGTTTTAGGTTACTATTTTATATACCTTGAGGTACTATTTTATACACCTTTACTACCCGTTAATCTTACCTGAGATGGACACACAGACGGCAAAACAATTCAGCTTTTATAAAAAAAACGAAGGTCTGACCGTCGCTGGTACTCAACATAGGCTTTTTTTTTTGTTTTTTTTTGTCGCTGGGAAATGCATTTACGCCGACCATCCGTACGCAACGCAGACAGAACTGCTCTGCGTACGGATGATACTGTGGGACTCACCGTTGAGTTCGATACTACCCACTAAAACCCAGCGGAAACCAACTCAACATAGGCTTACACAACAAGTAAATAAAAGTTGAAAATAATATTGAAAATATCAAAGAAAATATTATAATAATTCTATGTATTCCTAGATCTACTACTTCCCCAAAACATTGGGTCCGCCAGCGCTTGCATCGCCTCAGGATGTGCAAGCGTCTTCTAGTGCGTTCACTCAGAAGCCTTTCAATCCCAACGTTAATACGGATTCTTTGGTATGTATTTATTTATTTCTGTAAACGCATTAGTTGTGCGTTCGATTTCCACTCGATGGAATGATTGTGCTTAAATTGTTTTTTGTTTTTTCGCTTTGGTCATAATATAAAACGTGGCGTTTGAGTTCCATCACTCAACATGGAGTTTTGAGTAAAAAAGGATATAGAGTTTCTTAACATTAAGTTCTCTGCCTGCCATAGTTGAAATCATGAGGTTAAAAAAAATTGTAATATTTCTTTTTTTAGATTTTGTTCAAATTATTAAAAGTTTAGGCAACTATTGTCGGTGTTATATATTATAATGTATTAAATACTTTCGTTATTTCAATGTATGTCAAACATGATTACATTCCAGGATGGCAAACCTCAGTTCACAAATCTCATCAATACAACAATTGGTAGTCAAGATGTGGAGATGATTCTAGAAAACTCATTGGATGACTCCTCCCTCGCTTCACCAGCCACACCATTGTCTATAGGTAATTATTTAATACATAACTATGTTAATATGGCAGAAACAAGTAAGCTCCTGTTTTACTAAGCTTTGAAAAGCGCTTTTGTGGTAAGTTAATTTTTATTCTGCAAATGCAACTTTTTTTTGGATAGGGTCTACATATTTTATTTTGCTAAATGTTTAGCTTTATTTAGGGCCTATGCATACAAGGTTGAATTTATACTGTGTCGATTGCGCAATAGACGCAAAACTACAGTCACTTTTGCATATATTTTTTGAGTTAACGTATAAAAACAATGATGTGCAAGTCCTAAGGTCCATAGGATAATATAGCAAAATGTAGATATACAGTTAGCACTTAGAATAAAAATGACCCAACTTAAAATAGTTTTTATTTCAAAAATCTTACCATAAAATACTTTTCTATGATTCTATGAGGATTGATTACACATGATACCTTTACAAAATAAAAACAATGTTATATACCTATATGCTAAGTTTAATTTTTTTTTATTATTGCTATAGAAAATAGTTATTTTAAATTCCTATTCTCCTATTTACATTTAAACTGATTTAAATGATGTCTATTACAATTTTCAAGGTGGTAACAGTAACCCATACAACCCGTCAATGGCGCCGACTCCCAGCCAAGAGCGTTCGAGCAACACCACAGTTTCAACACCAGCTAGTAGTAAGAAGAAGAAAGAACAGAAACAGAAGATAGTCACTGGTTACATTCTGTATTCGAGTGAAGTGAGGAAGGCAATTGTTGCGAACAATCCTGAATCTACTTTTGGTAACATTTCCATGTTTAGTTTTTGCTATAATATTGTTATAATATATATTATTTACTTCTTTTTATGTATTCTTTTATCATTTCTATGTTTAAGAAATATCTTATTAACATTACTGTTATATATTTCTTTTATTTTTATAATATTATTCAGATTTAATGCATTTTATTTAATGCAGCTTCACCCTTTTTTCGCTAGAAAAATCAGAGAAAACATAGTGTACACACAAGACACTCTGGCATTTTGTATATCGCTTTGTACTCAGACACTGTATCAATGCGGTGCATTGGTGTTCTTTTATTAAATATTAATTTTATATATTACCTAATGTTCGGAAAATATAATTATAAATATAATTTAAAGCAGCTTTAAGCGTTTATCCGTATAACAGGGAGAACCTCCAAGGCACTTTATTTATCATTTCCGCACTTTGCCTTAGACATCAGAGTGGAAAAATGAAAATAATATATAATTATTTCTCCAAGTGGGTGTCGCACCCACAACCATCAAATTTACGATCAGATGCAGTCCCACTGTGTCACGACGGCCTCCTAATATATAACTAAAATCATATTTTAATCCTTTTGAACATTTTTAAAGTGTTGTTCTACACTTAGGAAAATTAAAAAGGACATTTAGAAAACGTATAAAAATTTGAACGTAGCGGGATTCCATCCCGCGCCTCCTGAACCGTCCAGGCGCTCTCACCACTGAGCCATGCGTTCTACTACTAGCGTTGCGTTTGAAATTCGTATACGCTTTATTACAACTTATTTTTGTTGTTAGCATCTTTTATTCACATTTTCATCCCCACAGGTGAGATATCGCGCATAGTGGGCAACGAGTGGCGCTCGTTACCCGCCTCCACCAAGCAGAGCTGGGAGGAGCGCGCCGCGCGCTGCAACGAGGAGACCTCCGCCCGCCTCGCCGAGGAAATGCGGGAGCTGTCGCAGCATGTAAGTAGTGTAAAACATATTCTCTCTCTAGGAGAGGCGTAAGCGAAATTTAGTATCTTGTGTTTTATCTGCATCAGAGTAGTCAAAGCGAGCTTAGTGACAAAATACTCCGTTTTCCGCTTTCTGTTTGAAGTCAAGATATGGTGTGTTAGGTGGCGGAATTCTACGCCTTGTATTAGATAGCAGAGCAGAGTAATTATATATGATTATTTCAATAAAGGCAAGAAGACATCACATTGCTGCAGGCGCGTAGATACAGGAAGCGACTTTGCTTTATACTATGTATATCTAGAAAATAAATATTACTATTGCAACTTGGTATGGGACGGAGAGCCTCGCCTAGTTTTGTTAAAAAAGCATCCAATATATCGATACTTTTAGTAGATATATTTTGATCCGTCGTATTAATATAAAATATCCAATATAGAAAATTGTATATATGCGCAAAAAAGGTGTGGGTCGGCACTTTGTGCCCCTGCACTACGACTGGCCTCTCGTTGATATATTAACATAACGTAAATTAAAAATGTTTTTGCGTCAAATGTCATAATATACATATTACTTATAATTAATGTCTAATATTTTTATTGTAGACCCCAATGGAGATGACGTACGAGTGTGCCTGGGATACTTGTGACTATCAGTTCGAAGATCTCGCTGATTGTATGGAACATTGTATCGGTGATGGTGGCAACAGTAAGTATATTAAATTTATATAGTAGAGAACATAGGTTCAAGACACACTCAGGTTTTTGTTTATTATCGAGATACTCTTCAGTGGCAGAATTTAGTAGTGTTCTTTGTAGTGAAACAATGAACATAGGTTTATATATATATAAAATTCTTTAGCTGTTAGTTTTTGTTCTTTTTGCGCTCTTAGAGTCATTGTTTAGCGTTTAACTGAAATTGTTACAAATATATATTTGTAAAATAAACTAAAATTACATAACGGTGAAGTTATATAATTGTATTGATCAATTTGAACCAGACGGAGTTAGATAGCTTTTTCATATGAAAAAGCTACATATATATGTATATGTCAGAATTTTTAATAAAAATAAAAGATGAAATTGTTTAATATTTTAACGCTGCCAGTGATTGGAACATTTATTGAGACCAAGAAGAGCAAATTGGAACGTAAGTATTGTGAAAATTAAGTCATATTTTTATATTAACGCCTTAATAGAAATCGTCATGCGATTTATAATGTTTAAAATTATTATTTTGAGAAATGCAGGGGTGAAGTTAATAAAGTTGGTTTCTGATTATAAACAATTAAAATCTTAGGAATATGGAAACCACAGTTTTAATTTTTTTAATATTTAAAACAAGTCTGTTTTTGTAATTAATTAAAGAAGACTTGTAATAAAGCACTAAAAATATACAGTATTTTTTTACTATTATAAAAATATTTAACAGATTTTTCTAACCCATTTTAAAATTTTAACGCATAGAGTTAAGTTCATTTTTTCGAAAAGAGATATCGTTTTACCCAAATAATACAGCAAGAGCGTTCTAAGTTAAACGGACCGCTACCGCTATCGTTGCAGAAACATTTTTTTTGGAGTGATTGGTGGACGAGAAGATATACGTTTGCTATACATATATTTAATTCTAAAATATACCTCTATGTGGGATAATATCAAACAATTCTTAATAGTTAAAATAATAAGCACAAGAAGTTTAATATACACCATAATTACATGTGTGGCGGCAGCTGGCCACGTGCAGCAACACTACCGGGGGAACCCGGGGGGTGTTGGGGGTGCTGGAGGTACTGGGGGTGCTGGAGGTGCTGGAGGTACTGGGGGTAACGAGTTCCCGTGCCTCTGGCGTAGCTGTGCCAGAGTGAGGAAAGGACAAGCGCCGTTCCCGAATCTGCCGCGTTTAATGCGACATGTTAGAGATCTGCATGTTAATAAAGGGAATGGACGGATCATGGCTGTGCATGAGCGTTCCAGGTATTTTGTTTTTTCTACTTTTATGTTTTTTTTGTGATGTTAATTGTAATTTATATATTACTAGCTGCTCGCTCGTGGCCTCGCCATGTTTAATGTAGCCTATGTTTAATCTGGGACTATCAACTATATTTATGCCAAATGTCATTACAAACGGGCCAGCGGTTTAGGTTTTCATATAAACTTTCATCCCTTATTCAGAGGTTGATTTTTGAAAAAATGAAGACCCTGGTTTTTTTACCACTTTCATTCCCAATTTCATTCAAATCGCAGATAAGCAGGAAAAAGCAACAAAAATCTTTGTTTTAGGTAGATAAATGCCTCCAATAACAATTTTTATCATATATTTTACATGTACTGATAGCGATCACTAGGTTTATATTTAAACATTGTTATTCGTTATCTATTATATGAATTTAATATATTTAACGATGTATTTATTATTGGTCTGCTTTAAAATTATGATATATAAAAATTGAATACATCATTTTAAAGTATCTTTAAATATTTTTTAGGAACTTTGTACCTTCATCTAAGAAACCGCCGAAAGTGTACTCCACCAGCTTTCGCAGCGGGCTGATGTCGCCAGGAGGTAATGTTAAAACTTTAGTAATAGTATCAAAATGATATTTAACAATGTAGTGAAAATAATAAAAAAATATATTATAATAAGCAATAAGGGAAGATCATTTTTACTGATTATTTATTTAAAAAGTATTAACAAATAGCATACAATGAGCTCCATGCAAATACATATCGTGTAATCTTTTTAAAAACATGTATAAAATGAAGTGATTTGAAGTCATTTGAAGTCCAACGTTTAAATTTATTATGTTTTTAATAAGGTTTTTCATATCCTACTTAGGGACCATTTTTGTGAATGACAGTTAAAAATATTTAATAAATACCATTCTCTCTTGTTAAACGAATGTTCGTAGAAGTAATCTATAGATAGCTTAATTACATAAACGCCTTTATACATAGTTGCTAATAAGAAAAGTAATAAGTATAAAAATCCGATGAAGCTAGATGCAGAACATATTGCTTGGCGGTCTAGTTAATTATTTATAAGTATTATAAAAAGATTTTTAGACCTTTAACATTTTGAAATCTTAATACTTAAAAAGTACTGAAAGTATATTATAATATACACCTATATTTAAAAAAAATACACAATAATATAAAAACAAATATTTCTAATATATCCATATACCCCAGGCATGTCCCCAATGGCCCGCAACACGCCGTCCCCCGGCGAGGGCGCAGGCCTGGCGCCCGCCGCCGGAGCGCTGGCGGCGTCGCGAGCGGGACTCGAACCTCTATTTGTCCACGCACCACCTAGAGCTCAGCGTGTTACGCATTCTGAGGCTTATATCAGGTAGAATTTTTTTTAGCTTCACGCTGCATGACAAATTTATTTATGTTTAATTGCTTCACGCTGTATCCCGCACACTGCAGGGTAGGCAGAGGGAGGAAGAAAACCTAGTGTTAAGAAATTTTGTCCTTGATTTTCCATTTGGAGTTGAGATATTGCGAGTTAAGAATAGATTGTTTGATTATATATTATTTTTGTTTTTCTACTCTGGTAAGTAAGACAAGGCAGATTATGTTTCGCTCAATACGCAATGTCGCTGCGAATGATTTTTGACTTTGAAAATGCAGAGCAGAGTATGTTGATACTAGGTTCTTTCTAATTAATCTGCTAGGCGGGAAAATTTAAATTAATATTTTTTAAAGTGCATCTTAAATAAGTAAAGTATGTCTGTGTATCTAATTATGCTATTATCCCAGTATACAGATTCAAATTAAATATCACACATTGATACGAAAAAAACCTTGTAATTGAATAATTAAACAAATTTCCAAAAATATCTATTTTCTAACTTAATTTCAACATCTCATTACAGATACATTGAAGGCCTACATTCTGAACAGAAATATATAACACCGTGGGAGAAATCTTTAACTCCAATGCCAGCCAATCCTGATCCTTCACACTATAATATACACAAACTACCATCTCACTGGATGACCGAAGAAGCAGTCAATGGTTACTTGCAACAAGACAAAAATCTATCAGAAACTGATATACAGAAGATGGATCAAACTTCGAAGGTTTTGAAAGGACTGTGTGCGCTAAGAGACTTTATGATGAGAGACGCACTAGCTATATATAAGAGCTATTGACATATTAAAGTGAAGTATTAAATCAATAAAGATTATCATGATTTATTATATAATTTCTTATTTTATTAGCTTCACACTATGATCCATGTACCAGGGTAGCTAGAGGGAACCTAGTGTTTTTTTTTAAATACTTAAACCCTATAGACACACGGTATCGTATCCTTTTTTTCCTTAAAATGATTTGATAACAATTCTTAAATTACATTGACATGCTACTCAAAACTAAAATGACGTTTTAAATAACAAGCGAGTTATCCTATTATATTTACTATACTCATTTTTACAATTGAATTAACTCATTATTATGACAATCCATACTTATAAATACGAATGTCTGTGTGTTTGTCTATCACGCTTTCACGGCTAATTTACTGGTCCAATTTAGATGAAATTTAGAATGAAGTAGTAAAAATGACTGGGTGTCACATAGGCTACTTAATTTTTCAAAAATCAACCAACCAAGGGTTGAAATAGGGGATGAAAGTTTGTATAAAAAATCTACACCGCTTGACTGATTGTAATGATTTTGGCATATAGGTATATATAGTTGATAATCCAAGGTCAAATAAAGGCTACTTTATTTTTCAAAAATCGACCACCGAGGGTTGTAATATACCGAAAGAGCCATGTAGATCACGCGGCGAAGCCGCGAGCGAGCTACATGTATTATATATAACTTTAAGCATATATATCCTTGTCCATGATGGAATGCTTGCCCGAAGCGATCCCCGCCAGCCCTACTTGTTAGGGCTGCAGAGTTCCATCCGCCACGTACACCAGGGCACAGTATGTTAGGGCGTCCCCCCGAGGCGACGCGCACCAGCGCGTCCCCGTTGGTGTGAGAAGTGGGGAGGGGGGAGTAGACGAGTGCGGCGTTGGGGACCGCCACCCGACACGCCATGTCCGAAACGGCGGGAAGTGGAGGACGGAGCTACAAATAGCTACGTGGAATGTAAGCGGAGGGATGGAACAGAAGATGAATGAACTACTAGATGTGATGGATGATAGAGATCTGGACGCGATCTGTGTGACTGAGACCAAGAGAAAGGGCAGTAATACTACCGATCTGCCGGGCAGTCGCGTAGCTCTCTGGGCCGGCGTACCAGAGAGTGATCGCGGGTGTCAGGGGGTAGGTGTGTTGTTGTCCTCTCGATTGGTGTGTGCAATGGTGGAATATAAGGCGATCAACCCGAGGCTCCTTTGGGTTCGCTTTAAGCTGGGGATAACAAGATTATTCTTGTTAGCGGCCTACGCGCCAGTATCCTCAGCTCTATCAGGCGAGCTTGAGGAGTTCTGGGAGAGTGTCAGGGAAGTTCTAGGTAGCGTAAGAGCGAATGAAAAATTAATAGTGTGCGGTGACTTGAATGGATGGGTCGGAACCGAGCGGATCGGTTACGAGCTTATATTAGGGAAGTACGGTGATAGGAGAGTGAATGAGGCTGGTAAGCTTATTTTGGAACTTTGTAAGGAGAAGAATTTGTTTGTGGCAAACACGATGTTTGACCACAAACAAATTCATCAGTACACATGGGAGCGAATGGAAGAGAAAAGTATGATTGACTTATTCCTGGTGGATCAGCGTATTCGGAACCAAGTTATGGACGCACGTGTGTTTAGGGGTGCCGACTTGGGAACGGACCATTATCTAGTTGTTACTAGAATAAGGGGTCTGTTCACAGGCTGGCGCGCCCGCACGAGGTGTCCAAACTTGGAGGCGAATAACCGCATAAGAAGCTGGAAGCTTCAAGATCCACCTATTAAAGAGGAATATAAAGAAAGGGTTTCCAAGAAGCTAGACAGTTGCGAAATAGGAAATGAGAGTGTAGAAGTATGCTGGCAGAATCTTAGGAATAGTATGACTGAAGCAGCAATAGAGGTGTGTGGTACTGTGAAAAGAGGCTTTAGTAAAAAGCGCGATGATTGGTGGGATGACGAAGTGAAAGATGCCGTAGAAAGAAAGAAGAAAGCATGGCAGGATTATAAAGCCTCTGGTAAGAATAAAAGTATGAGAGAGATCAAGAAGAAAGAGTATAAGTTGCAAAAGCACCAAACGAAAGCACTGATTAAGGCGAAGCGTGAAAAGTCGGAGAATGAAAGTGATGAAAGGTTGACGAACAACTTCCGAGAAAACACGAAGCTTTTCTGGAGAGAAGTTAGTGATTCTCGGGGTTCTTCGTCAACCTGCAGAATGAAAGGGGTGCTTTCGAAGGACGGTGAGATACTAACTGAACCAACACCCGTTTTGCAACGATGGGCGGAATTCTACAAGGAGATGTATGAATGTGATGACGCCTCTGTCTCAAGTAACAGCGATATGCTGAATCTTGATGTAGCAGACGGCGAAATCTGTATAAAAGAAGTAGAGAGTGCCATAAGAAGTTTGAAATGTGGTAAGGCAGCGGGAGCAGATGGAGTTACTACTGAGATGATCAAATATGGTGGGCCGCGCGTCTTGGACCTGTTCTTTCATCTGTGCAATTTATGCTGGAAGAAAGGGGAGGTCCCAGATGATTGGCGAGGCGCAGTCATCGTGCCTTGTATAAAGGCAAAGGTTCACAGATAGACTGTGCAAGCTATAGGGCTATCAGTTTGATTAGCTTAGGTAGTAAAATTTATGCTAAAATTTTAAAGCTATAATATATAATTAAAAAAAATATATAATTAAAAAGCGAGAAGAATGCAAGAGAGATCTGAGAGGCTGTTGTGGGAGGCCCAAGGAGGCTTTAGACCTGGAAGAGGGTGTATGGACCAGATCTTCTCCCTCCGCATGATCACAGAGAAATTTTTGGCTGTAAACCAAAAAGTTTTCTGTGCTTTTGTGGATTTGGAGAAGGCTTTTGACAGAGTTGTGCGAAAGAAGTTATGGGAGATACTGCCTCGGTACAATGTGAACGGACCCTTGTTGCAGGCTGTAAAGTCTCTTTATCGAGATCACTCAGCCTGTGTACGAGTAGGAGCTGGCATGTCGCCTCGGTTTGATATTCAATCGGGTGTCAAACAGGGTTGTGCCATGTCAGCTTGGCTGTTCAATTTGTACTTGGATAGTTGTCTCCAAGGAGTGAAACAAAGTGATATGGGAGTGAAAGTGGGTGACTTGAAGGTAAACTGCCTGTTGTACGCAGATGATGCAGTGCTTATTGCATCATCAGAATGCGAGTTGCAGGCATTGGTCACCATCCTGAAAGATGGGTGTGAAAATAATGGTCTAAGCCTGAATGCGACTAAAACTAAGATTCTGGTGTTTGAAAGAGATGAAGAAAGAACGGAATGCAAGATCATGGTTAACAGGAAGAAACTAGAACAAGTGAATGAGGTGGTATACTTGGGAAGTATGTTTAGTAGAGATGGAAGATATGATATGGATGTTGAAAGGCGTATTGCTGCCGGTAACAGCGTTAACGGTGCCCTCGCTGCGTTGATGCGACGGCGGAACGTGAGCATAGCCGCACGTTCAGCTGTGCACAATGCAGTGCTGGTACCGACGCTGCTATACGGCAGCGAAACGTGGGTATTGCAGAAGAAGAATGAAAGAAAGATGAATGCTGTGGAGATGAGATCTCTTCGAAAGATGTGCGGAGTCAGCTTAGCTGACCGAATCCGCAATGAAGAGATACACAGAATGGCAGGTATTAGCGAGAACGTCATAGTAAGAATGAAGAAGGGCGTGCTCAGGTGGTTTGGGCACGTCGAGAGGATGAGTGATGAAAGAATGGTAAGAAAGATTTATGAAGCAAAGGTGAGTGGTAAGAGAGGCAGGGGGAGACCTCGGTTGACCTTCGAAAACACAGTATCGATGATACTGGAGGAAGGTCACGTAAAAAGCATGAGGACTCCCCGGAGGGCGTGTATGAAGAGGTTGATGACAGTGGACGAGGCGAAAGAAGTATGCAGGGACCGTAGCGTTTGGCGCTCCGTTCTCTCTGACTACCCCGCAAGGGATACAGCGTGAAGCTAAAAAAAAAAAAAAAAAAAAAAAAAAAAAAAAAAAAAAAAAAAAAAAAAAAATATATATCCTTTATTGCACTTTGTAACAAACATCAATATAAAAATTTTTTACAATGTTGTTGGCAAAGGTGAACTTATCTCTGACAGAGATTTCTTCCAGTCAACCTATGGGTATGAGAGAGAGTGATACTTTTGCAGGTCTAAAAGTGCAGATGTGTTCTTATAAATATATAGACTTACACAAAAATAAACAAATAATATTTATAGATACAAATAAATATAAATATATACATAATACAAATATATACATATATATATGTATTATCAAATATATGATTCAAATATATACAGTAATGAATGACTATATACTACTAACGGTGACCTGGCCGAGAAAATGTTGTTTTACTCTTTCTTAAATACCTCTATAGATGTACTCTTCTGAATTGGTTTAGGTAGTTTATTCCAGAGTACGGCAGCGTATATTGAAAAGGAGTTCTTCCGAAATTTTGTGTTGCTGAATGGTATGTCCAGCATATGCGTGAGGCAAGGCCGTCTGGAACGGGTTGGGTTAGGAAGAAGAGTAAATCGGGAATTAAGATAAGAAGGGGAAAAAGGATTATTAAGAATATTGTAAAGAACAGTAAGGATGTGCATATCACGACGAAGTCGGATTGGGAGCCAATTAAGTTGAGCACGGAAGTGGGAAACGTGATCATACTTACGTAGGTTAAAAATGAAACGAATGGCCAGATTTTGTAGGCGCTCTAATTTATTAAGTTGCTCCTCAGTTACATCTAAATAGCACACATCGGCGTAATCAAGAATTGGTAAGAGTAGAGATTGTGCGAGCATAATTTTGGTTTTGAAGGGAAGAAAATATTGGAGGCGCTTGAGAGAATGATAGGAGAAATGCATACGTCGGCTAACTTCGTTAATGTGAGCTACCCAGGTCATGCTACAGTCCATAATTATACCCAGATTTTTTACTTTGTCTTGTAATGGAATTTGAACCCCTGAGTATTTTATGTTAGGTACTGATTCCCAGTTTATTCTTGATCTTATCCTATTACTACCAATAATGATGGCTTGAGACTTATTAGGGTTAACTAAAAGGCCGAAGGATTCAGCCCAGGATTTGACAGCCACCAGGTCGTCGTTTATGCAGGTAACAGCCTCGGATAGCTCAGTCAAATTAAAGTGCCTATACAATTGCAGGTCATCTGCATACAGATGAAAGGGAGAAGAGAGGACATGAGAAATGTTGTTAATGAAAATAGAAAAAAGCAAAGGAGAAATTACACCGCCTTGTGGTACGCCAGCTGTTATGTCTAGCCAATCCGATGATATATCGTTCGCTATAACACATTGCTGACGTCCGAAGAGATATGAGTGAAACCAGGCTAGTACGCCAGAAGAAATATTAACTAAACGAAGAGTCTCAAGAAGGATGTCAAAGTCAACAGAGTTGAAAGCACTGCTGAAATCCAACAAGACCATTGCAGTGAGCTTGGTGTTATCCATTGCCCATCGAATGTCCTCCGTGATATTCAGCAGCGCGCCAACCGTGCTATGAGAAGGGCGAAAACCAGATTGGTAATCACACAGGAGATTATTGGATAGTAGGAAAGTGTATAATTGGTCGTGGACAATAGATTCTAGTACCTTAGATAGGATCGGGAGTATGGAAATAGGACGATATTCACTGGGAGTCGAAGGATTGGAGATTTTGGGTAGAGGAATAACGGAGGCCTTCTTCCATAATGTGGGAAAAACATTACAACGCAGAGAGAAATTTATAATATGGGTGATAACTGGCGCAATGTCATCCAACACAGGAAGAATCATATCCAAAGACAGTTGGTCACAACCAATTGCCTTAGTAGATATAGAACGGACACCCTTCTTGATAACGTCCTCCGTAACAGCTTTAAAAACAAAAGAGCCCATCGTTTGTCAGTCTGGTGGGACAGCATGAGATAAATTTCTTAGTGTTTCAGTTTTAACTTGAGCTTTCATAGTTATAGGGGGACTAGTGAAGTAATTATTCAAAGTATTAAGATCTAAGGACACTTGACTATTATCCTTAGGTTTCCCCACGCCTAATGACTGTAGGAATCTCCAAACTTTTGATTGAAAGAGATCCTGAATTGTGGTATGAATATAGCGGCGTTTTGCATCCCTGCACATTCTGTTGCAGATGTTACGCAATTTCTTGTATGCATTTAGATTCTCCAGGGAGGGATGTTTTTTATACTTACTTTTTGCTTTGTCACGTTTGTGCATGGTATTTTTAATCACCTGCGTTAGCCAAGGAGCTGGCACATGTCTTCGACGTACTGGCTTTACAGGAGCATGAACGTCGAATAATTTAATCAGTTCAGTAGTTAAAGTTTCAACCATGCTATCGATGTTGTTTGCATTTAGAATTGGAGAAAAATTGATATTTTTTACATCTTCTCTCAAGCGTTCAAGGTCCATATGCTTAAAATCGCGCAAGAAGTGAATTTTGCCTCTAACCTTGGGAGTACGCAATTTATAAGCTAGATAGACAAGATCATGGTAAGAGAAAGGAGCAGTAAACTGTCCATGAGAAAAGACAAGGTTTTGGTTAGAGACTATGACCAAATCAATAAGAGATGGTCTGCAATTGGGGAAGAAGTGTGTCGGTGAAGATGTGGGGAGAATATGCAGATTAAAAGATGAAGTTATTGCTTTTAACGTCTCTGCTCTTGAGTCCTTTTTTAGTAAACATGTGTTTAAGTCACCCATGCAAATGACATCATCATAAGCAGGTAAGAGGCGTTCAAAAATATTTTCTAGGTCAGCAAAGTAGTTAATTTTGTCATTTGCGCTATAAAGTACTCCTAAAAGAATTTTTTTATGGTGCACCATCAGTCCCAGAAAAAGGTACTCAAGTGAGCTAGTAGAGATGGCTTGTGAAAATAAAATAGATTTGTCAGAAATAGTGCTTCGTAGATAGATACCTACTCCGCCTCCACTCCTGTCAACACGGTCGTTTCGAAAAAGATGATAGCCTGGAATTGAACAGCTAGTAGATGGTAAGGAGGGCTTAAGCCAGGTTTCAGAAACTAGTATACAATCAACTACGCCGGCGGCAAAAGATGTAAGAAGATCAGTATAGTGAGCAAGTATGCTCTGTGCGTTGATATGCACTAAGGAAAGGGAAGCTGGATTATTTTGAAAAATGTCAAGCAGTTTATCTGACAAAGGCAAAACATCACCTAGTGAGGTATCGTTACTACTTGCAGCGCTTAAATAATCATCTGAGGAACAAGATAGATATTCATCATCATTCATATTTGATATAAAATATTATATATATATGTATAATAGATATCTTTATATATATATATATATATATATATATATATATATATATATATATATATATATATATATATATATATATATATATAAATATAAAATACAATATATATATATTGAATATATAAATGATTATAATAATTTTAATAACTATATAAAAAAAATAATCAA
Organism: Dryas iulia moderata; assembly: GCA_019049465.1. Classification (NCBI taxonomy): domain Eukaryota; kingdom Metazoa; phylum Arthropoda; class Insecta; order Lepidoptera; family Nymphalidae; genus Dryas; species Dryas iulia. Next base: position 6,974,329 of record CM032437.1, read on the forward strand.
GACTCAATGCCCATATACATAAGTTGACCTCAAAAAAAAAATTAACACTATAATATAATATCAACTTAGTTTAACAAAAAAAAAGAAAAAAAAAACTAAAATTTATGTAAGGAACTACCACAATACAAAAATACAACAAATTAATTAAGCTAAAAAAACTACATTTACAGCTAAGATATTGACAAACATAAATATTTTATTTATGCAAAGTATGGTAGAACATTAAAAAAAAGTTTATAAATAAGTTTCTTTGTAAATAAAAAACAATTAAAACAATTAAAAAAAAAAAGTTTGTATGACACAAAAGAAAGAAAAAAGATATATAAAAATTAAACATCAACCTGTCATAAAAAAAAAAAAAGTAAAATAACATACAGTATATAGAACAAACAATATATATTGTATGTATAAATGATTATTATAATTTTAAATTACTATATAAAAGAAAATCAAAATTCAGTGTCCATATACATAAGTTGACCTTAAAAATGAATACTATAATATTATGTCAACTAAGTTTAACAAAAATAAAAAAAAAGAAACTAAAAATTATGTAAGGAACTATCACAATACAAAAATACAACAAATTTAGGCTAAACATAAATTACATTTACAGCTAAAATATTGACAAACATAAATATCTTATTTGTACAAGGTATGGTACAAAATTAAGAAAAAAGGTTATAAATAAGTTCCTTTGCAAATAAAAAACAATAAAAACAATTAAAAAAAGAAAAGTTTGTATGACACAAAAGAAAAAAAATATATATATAAAAATTAAACATCAACCTGTCATAAAAAAAGTAAAATAAAATACAGTATATAGAACAAACTATCATACATATAGTTGTTTATATTGTGGTACAGACCTTTATATTATAAATTTCAATTATTATTACTGGGTTTCCCCGTACAGCTGTTTGGATACTTCACGGTTAGTACCTTTAGATCTGACGCGGATGTTATCTTCACTCGGGTTTTGTCAGGAAGAAGCACTATGATAACACCATCAGCCGTCCAACACTTTTTAATACCGAAGTGATTACGCGCGGCTACAAACGTTTCCTGGCGACACTTCGTTAGAAATTCCGTAACGGTTATCTTCGAGCTTTTCAGGGTTGTTTTAGATTTCCATACTCTGGATCGAAAGTGCACACTGGTAAATCTTACGAGAATAGGCCGTGTGGTGTTCTTTTTGTTACCTAATCTATGACAGACTTCAATCATTTCTGATTTTGCATCCGACAACTTCATTTGGTTGGTTAATATCGTGTTAATCTTTATGAACACATCCTCATCTTTGTCTTCTTTAACGCCGTGAAATAGGAGAACTTTTCTCCGGGACTGAGTTTCTATGCGGTCCAGGCCAAGAGCAACCAATTCCACCTGAGACTTAAGCAAACTTAGTGATTTCCATACAAACGCTTTAAATGTATAAAAATCCGATGCCAACGCCTTCACAGTGGGGTTTGGGGCAACAGAACCAGGTTGTGGCAGGTTTTTTTCAAATTCGCCCATTCGGCTGTTAAACACCGAAGACAGCTCCTCCATACTTTTAATAAGTTGCTCAACCGGAGTGTCCATTATAATTGTAGGAACGTTTGTCAGAAAAGGTGTTTGAAGTCAACTTATGCGGGCACTTATAACACTAAAACATATGTTTTTAATAAAATTATAAAAACAAAACAGCTGAGCACATAAATAAACGTCTTTACGCTTTCACGTCTACCCGCAAAAAAAGTATATTATTTTGTAATTTTTTTATAGCTACATACGCATTTCTATTAGTTGTACAAAATTAAATATATCTAAGTTTAGGTTTATGTTTAAGGAATTTGGTGGCAGCACAAGGGCATGATCGCTATAGACGAGGACGTGACCGTTTCATTTCTGTCTTTTATGGCCATCTTAATGTTGTATTCTACGATACTTCTATTAGTTGCCACTGTCGCGTTAAGCCTAGTTAGTGTTCAGGCAATTCGTTTCCAGTTTTCCGCTGAACTCTGGAGCCATTGCGTCTTAAGTGGCGGAACTCAACGCCGTGCTTTGCCTCGACAAACAGGGCGAAGAAAATGAAATACCAAATATTTCTACTCCTTGAGTAGGAATCGAACCCACAATCAAGTCGCGTTTACAAAGTGAAATAATTTTATTCAGAACAAGAAGTTACATGTTTCATTTTTTGAACGTCAAAATTTACCATCAGTTCACTAGATTTAATGCTTCTGACATGATTAGAATCGGCGCAAGAAACTTAAAATTTCTTTTTAACCTCAACAATTTACAGTTATAGTTATATATTGACAATGAATGATACCTTTGAAATAGAACATATGTATTAACAGTTTGTGCCCCTGTACTACAACTGACCCCATTTATATTCAGTTGGTTTATTTAAAATTAAAAATATGGAATGGAAATAAATACAACCAAATTGTAAAGCTTAGCTTGTGTAATTTTAATATCCTTATAAGTACAAATATAAAATTACATAATGTAATAATGGCATAAATTGGGTATGTGGCGAAGCAATATCTTAAACACTTTCAACTTCTTCCTTGAGGAGTCTTATCAGATTGTTGAATTTCTTGCCATCGAATATTAGTACCTGTAAATAAAAATAATCTATTAATATAGTAGAAGAAAATACTAATACATACTTGTATTGCATAAAAAAATAAAAAATGATAAAGCAGACATTCTGACTGCAGTAGACTTGATCTACACTGGGATAAATTTTATCACTCATTTTTAGCGCATTTACAGCATTTGGACGTTTTCAACGAGGCGTGGGTTCGAATCCCGCTGCTCCAAATGTTTATACATTTTTAAAAAATGTCTTTTCGAATTTTTGAAGCGTGTGAATAATGTTTTGAAGTATAGTAAACTAGATCATGTATACACTATTTTCATATTTCCTCTCTGGTAAGACAAGACTCGAAGTGGAGTTTCGTCATTCAACACACAATGTCTCACCTTGGTGCAAGAACTAAAGAACAAAGTATTTGACACTAGGTTCTTTTTAACTTTGCTTATAGGGAAATAGTGTGAGGCAGAAAAAAATTGTTTAAATCATGTTCAGTATCAATATTTTTTATTGTACTTCCTTACCTTTCGACAAGGAGTCATGGCGCCGCCATCATAGTCCCATTGAGATAAATCTGCCTGTTCTGTTACATCAACGTCAAAGCTGACCAATGCCTCTTCTACTAGTGGTTTCTCTTCTTGATTTGCAAATAATACTTCTGACTCATCATCTGGTAAAATATAAAATAAAAATAGTGTCAGTTTAATTCTTTTATTTTAATAAAAAAACAAAAATAAGTTGTAGATGGGGACGTAAAAGTGACTTGTTGTGGGTTCAATTCTCACTCAAGGAGTGGCAATATTTAATATTTCCATTTTCTTCACTCTGCTGTAGAGGCAAAACGTAGCGTTAAGTTCCACCATTTAACACGCAATGCCTCCAGAATTCGGTGGAATGTGGGGAATGGAGTGTCTAGCACTAAGTTTCCTCTGCCTACCCTGTTGTGTGTGGGATACAGTGTGAAGTAGTAGATACAAAACTAAAAGTAAGGAAATATTCAAACTATATTATAAATATACTAGCAGCCCGCCCGCGGCTTCGCCGCGTGATCTACATATCTGTTTTGTTATATTGCAATCCTCGGTGGCGAAGTTTTGAAAAATAAAGTAGCCTATGTTTAAACTTGGATTATCAACTATGTTTATGTCAAAATTCAATATAATCGGTCAAGCGGTGTAGATTTTTCATATAAACTTTCATCCCTTATTTCTATCCTTTAGAGGTTAATTTTTGAAAAACTAAGTAGCCTATGCTAGATCCAGTCATTTTTACTAATTTCATTCCAAATTTCATCAAAATCGGACCAGTAGATTAGCCGTGAAAGTGTGACAGACAAACACACAGACATTCGCATTTATAATATAAGTATGGATATTATTTTGTTTAACTATTCATGCATAATTTGGATATATTTAACTGAATTTGGTGTATAACAGTTAAAGTTAAAATAAAATCAAAAAATATTTATAAATTTAAAAATATTTCTTTCCCTTGTGCCTTGCAATGCTTTATAAATATGGTGGTATCAGATGGTAAATAAGGTCTCACTATGTGAAAAAAATAAAATGTAAGGATTAAAAAATATATTAAAATAAAGAATCTCACCTCCAGTTTTGTAAATCTTGCAAATCCACACTAAATACTGGAAATTGTAAGGCATATTTTTCTTAAGAGCTTTGTCTAATTCATTCTGTAGAGATGCAAAAAGTGGTACACTAATTGCTGCTGGAATGTTGAGGATTCTATAAAAGAAACATATATTTTTTAAAATTTTACAGTAGATTTTCTGTATTTTATCACAGATATTACATAAAGGAACTAAAAAAATTTAAAACACTTTATCAGACCAAGGAAGGGCATATTGTGAACTGTCTCTTGAGTGAGATTCATATTACATTTTACTTATTTACTATCAGATCAAATCACATCATATAAATATATAAAAGAAAACTACATTTTTCCCTATTACTATAATTTAAGAAAAATCCTCTAGTGGTACAAATTTGAGCTTTTTTAGTGCAGTAGTTTTGCCTATACATTATATCTCAGTCCCTTAGAAAAGAGTTTTATTTAACTATAGATTATAATTGTAAAAAGACTAATTACAATAATATTAAAATGAACAATTTTTTTTATTTACCTTTCATTAATAACTAGCCCTACATGGTTTGCATCATCTGATAGAATTTTATTGACAAGTCCTTTTGTTCTATCATCTGCATTGTCATTGGCCAGTGTGGTTAGCAATGTTCTAATTTGTTTTATGCAAGGTTCTTCCTGAAATAACATTTTTTGTAGTTAGTAATAATAAAATTTATACCAGCCTCCTCATCATTTCATCAGCCCTTCTCCGTCCACTGCAAAGGCCTCTCAAATTACATGACTTATAAAAATTATAATGTGCTGCCATGCTTGTAAAAGGAAAAAATTATTGAAAATAAATAGATACACAAAAAAATATATTCAACAACTTACTTTTCTTTTAGTCATGTTTAAAACTGTTGTGATTCCAAAAACTCCATCACTACCGTCATCATCATCATCCTCTTCATCTTGTCCATCATCTAGACACTGTTTCACAACACTGCCAATGTAATTTTGGGCTACAAAAAATAAAACATGAGTTATATTATACACAAATAGTATTAATAATAAATTATTAGTAAATGTGTAAAGTATGTATGCAATGTTACTTACAAATAATTATTTGTGATAGTGCTCCTAAGTCTACATTTGATTTTAAAAATAGCTGTCGTAGAAGTTGTTTTATTCCGTGAAAATCACAATCTTCAGGATTTCTTCCTTCAAAATCTGCTTGTAGTTCCTGGAATAGCATCCATGAACGTATTATACTAATAAAATTAGAATATATTTGCTATACCTTTTGTTATTTTTGCATTTTGTCGTGTTTATGAAATTTGAATATATGCTATCATTGTACATTATTGTGCAATAAAATGATTTAGGGTGATATTGACCACCGCCATGTGTTGTTTAGGTTATGTTTATAATTTACCTTATCGCCGACAAAATTTCCGTCAGAATCAAAATCAGAGTCTCTTTCGCTTCCGGAATCTTGTTCTTCTTCACTGTCGCTCTCTTGATTCTCCATTTCTTTGTTTCTTTTGTTCGACATTTTGGTAATATAAAATAAGAAATTCGCCGGAAAACAATACAACCACGACCACCAAACAAAATTACAATGACAACTTCTTGTCAAATATTAAAGTAGTATTATTAATCTGTGGGTTTTATAACAAACTGTGTGTGTTTTAATTTTAAGTGCAATCTATATTTATTTTATTTCTATTCGACTTACAAAATATATCAATTACTAATTCCATAACAAAACGTATTTTTTTTTTATTTTATTATGTGTGAACAAATAAATATTAAAACTGCCGGCAGATGGCAGCACGTGGTCAAGTGTTTATTAAGTAAAAATTTAAAAGCAAAATAATAAATAACTATTGTTTTACGACAATTTACAATGTTATTTATTTTCCTCTAGTTTCAATGTTTTCTGCGATCTTCAGATATTAAACTACCCAAGTCAAATGTTTTGGAGTTTAACTCTAAGTTAATTGCGATTGTATAGCTTAATTAGAATAGAAACTGTAGTAACAACTAATATGTAATGCACATTATAAAAAGATAACAGTTAATGCTTTAAAGAACCTATTACATGTTAACAAATGTTATAAATTGATCTAATTTTCGAGTTGTATCTATAAAAACATAAATTTTTGTATATTTTGCGCTAACTTTACGTGCCTAATTATATTTAATTGTGATATCATACTAATAATATTAAATCTATTCATATTTTTCTATACTTTTACACTTCATACATATTGATTAATAGTGTAAAATAAGACCAAGATGTTTTAAGGATCTGAAAATAATAAAATTATGTATCATATTTTGTCTTTAAAGTCAGCACTGATAATATAAAACATATTTATTTATAAAGGTAACTTTACTGTTGCATAACTGGCCAAAGAAATAATGGAAAACCCATATGTTGTTACATGTACTTGTTTTTGTGATCTGTAAATAATTATAAGATATTAATATAAGAATAATCGATATTATCAAAACGTGCTAAATAAATGAATGAATTAGCTTACCTATTAATCATTATTAAAATAGTTTTCTTGATTTTACTTGGTGCTGTGTACCAGCCACAGTTGTATAGAGAATCAGCTACTCCTGTACTCTGAAGTGATCAATTTAGTAGTATTGTAATACGTTACTAATATTATTTAAGACTAGAAAATATTTTAGGGAAATATACAAAATGGAACTTAGGTTTCCATGAAATGCACCTTCGAATCTTACTACGTTGAATTTTTTCTAAGTTTTCTGCAGAATTTTATATTGATTTTCTTATTTTGTCCCTCATAGCAGAAGTAGGCAAAGGTTAGTATCAAGACTGTGACAAGTGAGAATCGAACCCATAACGCTTTCGTATATAGCCAGAAGCTGTCACACTGTGTCACGATAGATTTAATTCAAAAATAGATTCAGTTTATATTAATGAAAAAAGAAGAAAAATAATCAGATCTTTTGTTTTCGCGATTTTCACACATTTACCAAATAAGACTATTTTAAACGGATTAATCGCCTGATGTTTCGAATATTGTACAGTATTCGAATCATCGTAGTCCATGGTCAGAGCTAAATAGATTCACATATATAAAAATAAGTCCATCATAAAAATACATTTACTTATAATATACAATCATTATTCTAATTACCGTATCTATTAATCTTTGCCCATACCAGCACAACATCCATATTTGCAAAGTTGATGTTATTAAAAACATTTTGTATATAAACTCGTTCCATTTCTCCACAAACTAAAACAAACATTTAAAGTTGTATAAAAAACAATAAAACAGTAAGTTTCCTCTAGTATTTTAAAAATTAAATATTATATAAATATTATATAAAGAAATTAAGTTAATAAATTCTAAAATCACTAGAAGAATTACAGAACCCTTATTTGTTTTTATAAATTTAATAAAAAAAATATTTTAGCGTACCACGTGTAGGTAGTTATTAAATAGATTGAATAACTTTCAAGATTAATGATACTGAGTATTAAGAAAAAAAAAACAACAGTATAGGGCCACGATGCGCTGAAAGTCGATAAAATTTGACACAATGGTCATAAAAATAATTGTTAAAAATCAACGACTTTTACTAACAAACTTTTAAATTACTTACCGCGCAACAGAATAGGCAGAAACAGATGATAACGGAACTGTTCATGAAGTTGACGAGTAGGGAAAATGTGTACATGTTATCTACGTCACTGGCCAGCCTTAAAGATTATTAAAAGTTATATTAATATAGTAATGTGTTAAAGATTTAACAATTTTACAGGGCTTATTAAGTAATACTTATTAAATTAAAAATATTTTTAGAAAAAGCACAACAATTTGAACACAGCGGTCGAATATGTGTTCAGAATGTTGTGCTGTTGGAATCACTTACTCGGCCTCGAATCCCACTGCGATCGCCTTTTTATATATTTTCAAAGAACGTTTTCGATATGTAAAAGTGTTATTATGTGCGAATTGCATCCCGCAAATTTGATTGTGTTAGATATTAAATACAAAAACATTTTTTTTCCAATTCCTTGAGATCGTATCTATGTGTATTAGTTTAGGCTCTACACTGTCCGTCTGACACTCAGTAAGGCAAGAATTTTATTTATACCCATATAATTATAGATATGGAAGCTATTGCAGATATATTATAAATTTAAAGTTGATTCATGTCTCTTAGTTGTGTGAAATAATTCTGTACCAAAATACAGAGTTGATACAGAGTTTGATCATACAAAGATGCCAACAATAACTCGCCGAAAGCGGAAAACGGAGGGTCTTCACACTATTTTTTTTCTGACTACTCAGTTACCTGTTATGCGGGAAAAGGCATGAAACTTTCACGATGACGCAAAAGATTAAAACTGTAGCTTATTTTAAACAATAATAAGTAGTGAAGGCTGGAAAGCACGAATTTTATCTAAAATTACCTTATTAAAGCTCTATGTCTTTGAATAATGGCTACTAATTCCGCGGCAAGTTTTCTTTGCTGTTCATCATTACTTTGGCTACTTTGGTTATTTCCTATATATTCTTTGCTATATGCACCTTGAAAATGTAATATACCTATGTATATAAATCTTATTAGTTACTTAGGCTAGATACAATACATATGATATTAAGTTTTTGGACTATGTAGCTCTATAAATAAATAATATTAGTAGAATACACCGTACATACTCATATATCAAGATAACATTTTTTACAATTTTTATTTATTTGTTTTTTAATCTGGCTTATCTCGGAAATTCTACAACGAAAAACTAAAAAATAGCTAATGTAGGTAATAAATAGAAATTTAGGTTCCCTTTATTTTAGAATGATATTAATTTTTGGATTTCACCTGGAGATGAAATTGTACTAGACATATATACGGCTAACATAGTTATAAATATATGTACGGGTATATATTTATAAGTAGGTACATCAGCTTAAAGAAAATATAATATTAGTATTCTCAAGTGTGATTTATAGTTTTTAATACCTCAGATACATTATTAAAATACCTATGTTCCCAAAAAGTTGCAACGCTTAAATGGAATTACGTAATAATAATATAAAGTCGTAGTAATTTCTAAAATACGTGTCTCTATAGGTATTTTTTTCACTACAGAAAAAAAAGGTCCTCCGATCACTTTGTTTACTTACATTTTCAGCGATAGGTTATATAATTTTATGCAACACGAGAAAGGGGACGAAATGATCACCTACTGGGTTCTTTTGCCTGCTCCGAACAACATAAAGGAGGAGTCAATAAAAAGTAAACAAAGAAAAATAATCATCATCAATGAAAAATTTCATTTTTAGTGTCATTGTATAAAATAATATTTATTGTAATACATTACTTTATATGGTTATATTTACGCTTATCGCACCTTCTGCATTATTCAGTGTAGACAGAGACAGAGAGATAATATCTAAAGCCCAAGTATTAAAGTTAGGTCCTGAAGTTCAACAACATATTTTGGAATTGTGCAATACATGCGTATTTAATAAAGTTCATTAAGTTTCACGCTTCATCCCATATTGCACAATGGAAACTAGTGAACCTACTCTGTGTTTTCTCCTTTCTTTTGAATTTGAATTATTTCTGTTATATATGATATGTCATAAAATTAGTCATGTTACCTACAACTTACTTTACTTTTATAATAAAAGTAATGTTAAGTAGGGTAGATTCATATAATGCTTCTTTGTTATTAAAAACGTGATTTTGGAACTAAAATGTGTTTAAATATAATAGTGGCGACGAGATAAAGTTTTTTTTACGTAAATTCTATGTACAAACATGGCACATTTACAGTCAGTTAAATTCCATGAGTACCAACCCGGGAATGAAGATTTTCGACATTACATAGACAGATTGAATTATTGTTTCATTGCAAACAACATTGTTACCGATGAAGCAAGGAGAGCAAACTTTTTTACTGTCTGCGGTACACAAGTTTACGAATTAGTTGTAGCATTGATAACACCACTACAAACATATGAAGTCAGATATGAAACTATTATTGATATATTGGCAAGACATTATACACCTAAGGCAAATGAAATTACTATGACATACAGATTTTACAATAGGAATCAACGAGATAATGAAAAAGCGAGTGATTATAATACTGAGTTAAGGAAAATAGGTGCTTACTGTAATTTTGACAATTTGGAACGAAATCTTAGAGATCGCCTGGTGTGTGGTATGTGCGACGAAAAACTCAAATTTGATTTATTAAAACGAAACAAATTGAACTATCAAGAAGTGCTAGATGAGATGATTGCAGCAGAGATGGCCCACGAGGATGTTACCTTAATGCAAGCAGCAGGTGTCTCCTTTGAAATTGCGAGTAATAAGAAAACAAGTACTAATGAAGAGGCTATGGATATAGGAGCTGTGCAGGAAAATTCTTTAAAGTTTAAGTATCGTATGTGCTACAGGTGTGGTAACAAGCATAGTGGTATATGTCGATTTATCAACACAACTTGTAATTATTGCAACAAAAAAGGACACATAGAAAAGATATGCACACAGAAACGTAAAGAGAATAGTAACAAAAAAATTAACTATGCAACCGAAATTAGTAATTCAGAGGATTTTCTAAATGGAATTTACTGTTTAACTGAAGAAAAACAAAATTGCCTTCGAAGAATACCTCCACTTGAGGTTAATGTGTTATTGTGTGGTGTTAAAGTGACTATGCAAGTGGACTCTGGTGCTTCATACTCTTTAATTAATACTGAAACATTTAATAGCTTACCAAAATTTGAAAAAAGCCAAATACAACCATTGTCTATACAATTATCGACATGGACTGATACACCTGTGAAATTGTTAGGTCAAATGAACATTCTAGTACAATATAACGGTTATAATATACGTTTACCTGTTATTGTTGCACATGGAAATGGTCCAAATTTACTTGGTCGTGATTGGTTTCAACCTTTAAATATTTTTATAAACAATATAAATACAATTACAACATGTGGAAGATATCAATATTTATTAACTAAATACAAAGATGTTTTCGATACGAATTTAGGAATGTATCGTGGGGAACCTGTGTCTATACAACTGTCACATAACGCTATACCAAAATTCCTGAAAGCGCGGCCCGTTCCGTATGCTCTTAAAGAACGAATTGAAAAAGAAATTGACAATATGGTTGCTGATGGAGTTTTAAAGCCAATTCCCTACTCGCAATGGGCAACGCCAGTTGTACCAATTATCAAAAAAAATGGAAGTATACGACTGTGCGGTGATTACCGAAGCACCATAAATCAAGCTACAGAATCAGATACCTATCCAATGCCCACCGCAAATGAGATTTTTGCTTTATTGGCTGGTGGAAAGTATTTTACTACCCTTGATTTGGACAGAGCATATACCCAGGTCACCGTCGATGATGAGACTGCCAAGTTGTTGACATTAAACACATGTAAAGGATTATTTGCAGTCCATAGGCTGGCATTTGGTGTGATGGCTAGCCCTGGTATTTTTCAGCGTATCATGTCTTCATTGTTAGCAAAAATACCAGGGGTAGCTGTGTTACTAGATGATATTATTATAACAGGAACTTCGGGGGAAGAAATGTACAATCGTTTAGACATTGTGTTAAACCGTATAGCAAAAGCAGGCTTGCGGTTAAATAAAAATAAATGTAAATTTGCCCAAAATAGTGTAGATTTTTTAGGATTCGTTATTGACGCTGAGGGCATACGTCCTGCTGCTAGTAAAATAGAGGCTATTATCAAGACGCCATTGCGTAAGAATGTTCAACAATTACAAGCATTTTTAGGGTTATATAATTTCTATGAGCGTTTTATTCCGCATAAGGCAACTCTACTAGAACCTCTTCATAGATTATTAGATAAGAAAACTAATTGGAAATGGAATGAAACAGAACAAGACGCTTTCAATAAGGCTAAAAATATGTTAAGTTGTAATATTACACTGACTCATTATGATGTAAATAAAACATTAATTTTAACATGTGATTCCTCTGAATATGGCATCGGAGTAGTGCTGTCTCACGTTACGGCGAGCGGAGTAGAAAAACCAATAGCCATGGGATCAAGAACGTTACACCCACATGAAAGACGATATTCTCAGATAGATAAAGAAGCGACGGCAATAATTTTTGGAATTAAGAAATTTAACAATTATCTTATGGGCCGGCAATTTACTATCATCACCGATCATCAACCTTTATTAGGTATATTCAATCCGTCAAAGAAAATACCTGATTTGTTATCACCGCGTTTAGTGCGCTATTGTCTAGCATTGTCAGCACATGACTACAAAATCATATACAAGCCTGGAAAAACAATAGCCAACGCAGATGGCTTAAGCCGTTGGCCTCAACCAGTTCCTACCAATGAAGCTAACAAAATTTCCCTGGGTACACCAGGGAAATTTTGTTAATGGCAGAGACACCACAAGATTTACCTTTTGAGACAAAAGACATTGCTAAACATACATCAAAAGATGCCGTATTGAGTCGGGTTGTGCAATACATTTTAAGAGGATGGCCAACACGAGTACAGGACAGAGATCTACATACATATTGGTTACATCGCATGGAGCTGAATGTACAGGATGGATGTGCTTTAATTGGTAATCGAGTAATCTTGCCACCAAACATGAGAAAAAGTGTTTTACATATTTTACATCAGACGCATAGTGGAATAGTGCATACTAAAGCTTTAGCTCGAAGCTATGTATGGTGGCCAAGAATGGACAGAGATATTGAGGATATGGTTAGCTCTTGCCAAAGTTGCCTTCAACATCGGAAAATGCCAGCGAAGACAGCTTATGAGTGGATTTCCTCTAGTCGGCCTTGGTCACGTCTTCACATCGATTTTGCAGGCCCTTTCCAGAATCGAACATTTCTCATTGTGGTAGATTCTTTTTCCAAGTGGCCAGAAATAAAAATAGTTAATAGTATGACATCAGCTACTGTAATAAAACATTTAAGATATATATTTGCGCAGCATGGACTATGTGAAACTCTTGTGTCTGACAATGGAACTCCGTTTGTATCGAAAGAATTACAGAATTTTATTACCCTGTAAAAAAATAAGGCACATAACAACTGCTCCCCATCATCCAGCTACCAATGGCCAAGCTGAAAGAATGGTACAAACCATAAAAAACAAATTAAAGAAGATGCAAAGTATACCTTGGGATATTAAATTGCCTAAAATTTTGTTAAGTCTGGGAGTTACACCTTGTTCAGCCACAAACAAGAGTCCTGCAGAGTTGTTGTTGAATAGACAGTTAAGAACACTACTAGACGCTGTTCATCCGAATACTAGTAGACAAACAAGAAAAGAACAGCAAATAGAAAGAAATGTGGAAAAAACACACAGAGAAATAGATGAAGGAAAAAATATTATGTACAGAAACTATACAGGGGCGTCAAAATGGATGCCTGGAAGGATTTTAGAGAAAAAAGGCCCGGGTAGTTACAGAATTGAAACGCAGGAAGGCAATGTGATTCATAGACACATTGATCAATTGGTAAGGGTGAAGGAGATAGAGGAGAATAACACTGTTGATATGGAACACAATGATGAATCAGAAAGTCAAACCCAGAGTTTTACTGAGGATGAGAATCAAGATGACCAAATCATTGAAATTCCTAATTCTGAACAATGGGCAGACATACTAGGTGTACCAACACCGTCAACATCTGATGTAGGCAAAATAAGAAAGAAATCCCAACTCCATGCAAAAGTCCCATATGAAAGACCTTAGAGTTGATTGTATAACTTTATTGATTATGTAGTTGTAAATGTATTTAAATTACTTTTGTTAATGTATAGAGATTATTTGTTAAGTTGAGGGGAAGGTATGTTATATATGATATGTCATAAAATTAGTCATGTTACCTACAACTTACTTCACTTTTATAATAAAAGTAATGTTAAGTAGGGTAGATTCATATAATGCTTCTTTGTTATTAAAAACGTGATTTTGGAACTAAAATGTGTTGAATTTGAATTATTTCCTCAATCCGTTCCACTACCATCGTTTACTTTTAGACGCTGTCCTACTACATCACAGTAGCTGATATAAAAAAATCCTTTAATATTAAACAAATTTACCAAGAGGATAAGATTCAATCAATTGATCATCAATGGGGACGTATATTAACTTTTTAATGCGTAAGGACAGTAAAGAAAACTGTGTAGTGATGTGACACAAAAATATGCAAAAGAATAAATCTGCTGACAGCATATAACCAGCAACAATGGAACCTGAAATCAATACAAACTTTGTCAATAATGTTTAAACGACAATTACTAAACATCATCAATACTTTAATACACAAGAATTTAAACTTTAAAATAAATTCAATAATTTTAATAACAATTTGTACTTACAAAGAAATGTTTGTGAGAAATAAATTGCTTCAAATCGGCCAGTTTTAAACTGATCGAAAGGAAACCAGAAGAAAAAAGGCATTAAGAGTTCAGTGTCATATCCTGCTCTGTTTTTGATCCAGGCTATAAAAGGCGGTCCAGTAAAGATGCTGCCTAGAGCGACAGTGCTGGAGAAATATGCTAAAATAAAATATAATTTTACAACTGCAATAAATAAATCAATTTTTCTATATTCACATAATGGAAATAGCTTAATTTTAATTCAAGTTAAATTAAGAATTTTATTTATTTATCGATTTGATAAAAGGTGACTGTGGCCCATAATAGATCATATTTTTATCGTAGACGTCGTCGTAGTAGCATAAGTGACATTGAGGTGGTTCAAGTTAAATAAAGGAGAAGAGAGAGAAAGGAAACATATAGTTATGTTATGGTTTATGTTATGTACCTTATGCAAAAAATATTAGCATTTATGTATTAAGTGGTGGACTCGAACTCAGCGCCGACACCACTGTGAGGAAAATAGAAATATTCAACATTTCAATTCCTCGGGTAGGAATCAAACGCATAAGGAATCGGGCTTACAGGCACATTTGTGCCTCTGCGCCACTAAGTTCACGAACCTCAAAATTTTTGCTTCACCCATTAATATATGGATTATTAAAACCGATACTTATCTTATATATTTTTCACATAGTTAATATATTTTAAGCTACCTCTTATTATGAATCGTATGTGGCGAAGGGCTTCATTTATAATTCTATGCTCTTCTTCAGTGACAGGTCCGTTAGGCCACATGTCCCTCAATTCGTACACCAGATTTTTATACACATAATAGTACCGTTTAATCTTATAGGCTTTACAGGTGCCTGAAGGGAAAATTATTTTAGTAACATCTTTGTAACTCGATAATTTGGTATCTCAAGAATAAAAAATGTCTTTTATTTTTTGCTTTTAAGGTGTTATTGTAGGTTTTTAGTAAAAACACTACTTTATAAAATATTTATTTAAATATAAACATTTACAAGTCCACATTTTTATAATTTTTATTTCTCCAGCTCGATTTTGTGCGGAAAGTAGGGAAGATAGTGTCTTGACACTAGGTTCTCTTTGACGCTCTGCTGGGCCGGAATAAGCGTGAAACTACTAAAAAAATATTTTATAGTTACCAATAATTAGATAGCCAACACAAGGCATCATAGTGAACAGATCGACAAAAGTGCCACGAGCCGCCATCGAGAACATGTTAATAGACTCCAACATACATGATATTATAATATTCACAAAGTTTATCCAAAAGTAAATGTTCCAGCAAATGCTAAAAAAATTTACAAAATATATTTATGACTTTTAATTTTATTTGCATAAAGAAACTAAGGACACGTCAACATATCCAATCAAAAGATTGTAAATGTTATATAATGTTTGTTTCATTATTTGTTGGTGGGGATATAATATAAAAATCACAAATAGCTGAAAAACTACTTCTTAATGTTTACACTAAATTAACAGGGAACTAATTGTTAATTTTTATTTTCACACAAGCAAATGATCAATTGTTAGTTAAAATGTAATAATTATTTGCAATTAAATTTTACCCAATACCGAATTTAGATCGATCTTTACCTATTGTTTAATGTTTTTAAAGTAATAACAAGCAGTTAATCATTTGATATTTGGACAATAACTGTTTGCCACAGAAAAAAAAATATGCGTACCTTTTTGTTCTCGTATCCTTTAAAAATATACGTATGCCTACCATTTTTAAAATTGCCTTTGGAAGTGAAAAAGTTGCATCGTAGTCCTTTACATCTCCCGTATATATCTAAAATGATATAAGAAGATTGTAGATATTTGTTATTACCCTTAAAAATAAAATTTAGAAACAGAGTTTCTGTTTCTTTTCTAACCCGAACTCACGCTTTAGATTTTTATTATTATACCAACCAATTATACAAATTACAGTTAAATAATGTCTGACTGTAAGTCGACGGCTGAGTATGTCACTCTTACTTTTGGAAATTTAATAGTATACCCATACCTCGCTTTGCGTCGGGGTTACGTTTCAAAAAAACACGACGCAAATTGAAACGACGCGAAGTGAAAATAGATTTTCTACAGCAAACTACGTAATGATCGAAGATAGGTTCCTCCAGGCTTACGAAAATACTACCTCTTAAAAATAAAATTGAACAAAGTAAAATTTTTCAAACAAAAATAATTATAAAAAAACGTATTTAATGATTAAAATAAAATAAAGTCATTTAGTTTATGAAAGTTTAATTAAAATGAATCACTGTCTGATATCATGATCACAGTGCCTATTGTCGTATGTCGGCTTTCTTTCACAAAAAATTGGTCCAATGTCTGTTGAACAGCTTTTTTTTTTCAACGTAAGATAAATGTCCTTGTAGAAATTGATATTTGTAGCTACAGCCTGGGACATTTTTAAACTTCTTCCGCTGTCAGAATGGTTTTTTCAAAAAAGTCTCCATAGATTCGTCAATCAAACACTTCACTTTAGTATTCGTTTGGAGGTTAAATTTTGTTCTTTGGAGATTTCTATTAAACGGTCACGGTCATCTTCTTCATTAGCAAAATGCAAGTCCAGTTGCAAAGTTCTTCATTAGAGAATTTAAAAAAATATTTAAGTTTTGAATCCAAAACAACGCAAGTTCGAAAATCTAACGACGCACAGTGACAATCGGTAAAAATTAAGCAGCGACGCAACTTCGAAAAAAACGCAAAACGAAACGACGCAAAGCTAGGTATTGGTGTATTTAGTTTACTTTTTCCCATTTCGATAGTCTGAAAAGACAAAGTGTAAGTCTCAATAGTTTAAAGTTAGTTCTCCGCCTAGTTTTCTACCGTATTTTAAATAATCATAAAAGCAACTTTGCGCTTTTTCTTGCATAGCAGGATAGTTAGAGAGAACCAGTGGTAAGACACTCCATTCTTTACTTTTTGCCTGAAATCAAGGCATTGCGTGTTAAGAGGCGCAACCAACACCACGCTTAGTCTTAGGTACTAGAGTAGAGAAATCAAAATAATACATAATCATTCCCATTATTATTCCTCGAGTGGGAATCGAACACACAACCATCGCAATTACACTGAGATGCTGTCACACTGCACTACTTTTTATATTGTATTATTTTTATTAGAAGTCTCTATTTAAAAAAAAAATCAAACCTTTTCAGTTACTCCGATAGTGACAAGTTCCGTTTTTGAGGGCTGCATTTTGCACAGTGTTGTATGTTTATTCATTGTTAGGTACTCCTTTTATATGTGAAATATAAAAAAAAGAAGTTTACTCGTACATTAAAAATGAATGATCGCTATTCTATGTAATTACTTTAACTGCACTGTGTTTAGTTATTCTATAGTTCGTGACTTCTTCTCTATGAAAAAAAAATATTTAAAAAAGCAGATGTATGGATGGCACAGTAATCAGAGATAGCCTACTATTGAGATTCACTTTCTACCCAAATTTATGTCATTGCATGTTGAGTGACGGAACCTAACGCCGCGCTTTACTTTGTCAACAAAGCCGAAAAATGTGAATAATATACATTAACCCGTGATCAATTATGTTTGCAGTTAAAGCTGTCCCGTAATGACACAATGGGCTAAAAATGTATACTAAAAACGATGTTTTCATGTTTGTCAATGACGATATTAATTTTAATATGTTCAATATCAAATAGTTTTTCTCGACTGTAAATGTTGATAATGCTGTATATTTTAAATATATTTCATAAACCATATATTTACTCAAAGTTAACTAGGCTTTACCTACCAGCACTCCACTAAGCTCTACAATGGTTCGTTCAATAACTAAATGTGAAAAGTAGATGCGAAAGGACTAAGAAAGGCTCCTCAGTCTTAAAATCTTAATATAAGATCGTTATTTTCAACTTCAAAAGACATAACATGAATGGGAATAAGTAAGTAACAATTTTCGGTGCAATTAAGTCTACAAGCTCTAGATATGTATGTAGGTATATTCATGGCATACTTGCTCTTTGCTCTGAAATTACTTTATTATAGTTACTTAAAGTTTAACTATAGTTTGAAAATGATGTTCAGAAAGTCCCTCGAATCTAGGTCTGTTCGTGAAAGAAAATAGTTTTTACGAAAATGATGCGGACATCTAGGTATAAAAGTAGGCAAAGATATGAAGAATATACAAATGAAGGATTTGTCAGTAAGAGAAGAAGTATAGAATACTCTTTTTTCATTATAGTGTTTAAAAATAGCTTAAATTAATAAAACAAATATTACATACATTATCATTTGCCAGTATTCGTATTTTTGTAAAGTGCTTCTTGCAACAATAAAAGCATTGCAATTAATGTATCCTGAAAATCTGTGTCTTCCTCTACTTTCTTATTACACCTACATATATAAGTTTGTAAATACATTTATAAAAAAAAACAAATACAGGCAGATAAGATCCCCTCACACTATTCCCGCATGGCAGCATAGCCAGAGAACCTAGCTTCAAGTCACTCCGCTCTCCTTCTCACAAATAAGTTCCGCAAAGGCGGCATTTCTTATTTTGTATTATTTAACTGGACGATTATAGTTCGTCATCAGATGAACCGGATCTTTATCTTTTATACGTCAACAGAATACAACCATGACGATAAAATAACTCTTAAGCGCTATATTCTTTATTTACTATATTTAGGCTGAAATATTCCAAGTAGGCTTTATTCCAGACTATACAATTCCAGGTTCTTACCAAGTGTTCCATTCTTGAAAATAGTTTATACTGTAAGTCAAACCCAGACCTCAAACCTTACAATTAAAAATGTTTTTATTGTTTTACAACAGAATAGGTAGTTTTGTTACTAATTAAAACAGAAAATAAAAATGGTTTTAAAATATTTAAATATGTTATTCAAGTTAAAGAAAAAATATTTGAACCCTGACAAGTTTTGCATATGCATAGCAATTAAAACTTGGTATTATGCCTAACAATTAAATCGCTGGTTTCTTTAAAATTGGTCATATAATATTTAAAATGTTGGCTTCATATAGAGTATACATATTGAATATTTTCTATTGTACAATTTAGTTAAATACGCTTTATTTATTATTTATTTGTGGTATTAGAGGACAATTTACTAACCAACTATAGTAATAAAGTTATATTTGATGAATTGAATATTTGTCCTGAATGATAAGAATATTTATCGAATTTTTAATCCTTTTAAATATTATTTATACAAATAGAAACCCTAATTTTTTTTAGAGAACGTATCTAAATTTAAACGCATGCTATACGGAATTAAAACCCGTACTTTGGGGATAGCGTCGGCGTCTGACGGGCATCAGTAATAACTATACATATTTAAGAAAATGTTATTTATACATAGATATAATGTACTTCATTCGTCTCTCACAATATACATACATAAAGAATGTATGTACGTTATAATAATAAGCATTGTCGTTTTTTTTCTTATAGAATTTAAAATATAATGCGTTCCATCTTTTTAAATATATTTTCATCAATATGTGTTTATTATTTATGTTAATGAAAATGGTAACGAAAAAACATTAACGCACCAAAAATATGTAAGTAGTTAAAAGTAAAAAATGAGATCTGAATATTTTTTTACCATTTTACATTCAACGTTATTTAGTGGCTTCATTCGCTAATGTAAAAATAATTTAAAAGGCTCAGTTAACTGGGTATAGGTATACCACGTAAAGTAAGAACCTTAAAAATATTTTTTGCTAAATTGTGTTAGGTACATATTACAAAATTTTCCTATAAGTATTCAAAATTTAATGAAAGTTAAAAAAACGATAAAGTAGCTTGGTATGTGTAAAAAATATATCGTATAACAATATTTAAACAAAATAAAAATTAATATTATTACCAGTTGTGGCCAGTCGTGGCCCAGTGGCACAAGCGTGTGACTGTAAACGACTGGTTGTGGGTTCGATTCCCACTCGAGGAGTGGAAATTATATTTCCATTTTCTTCGCTCTGGTGTCGAGGTAAAGCGCGGCGTTAAGTTCCGCCACTTAACACGCAAGTCTCCAAATTCGGCGGAAAGTTGGGAACGGAGTGTCTTAACACTAGGTTCCCTCTGCCTACCCTGCTGTGTGTGGGATACAGCGTGAAGCTAAAAAAAAAAAAATATTATTACCATTTAAAAAAAATTAATATCCAAAGAATTGAATAAAAACACTCACAGTTATAAAAATAAAAATGAAATGATTTATTTATTACATGTTATCGCAATTATAATTACAATGTGACACAATACATCAAAATATATATAAATAGAAGAAGGGCAGTCATTTAGTGTAAGAGATGTCAAAATGTTAAAGCAACATACGGAATATTGTCGTTACAAATAGGTGATATTATATTCTAAGTTAGTGTTATGGTATCATTAAATACTATATTATATCTGCCATTTTATCAGAACCGCATGAAATAACAATAAAATACCAATTAATTTTCATTAACGAGTATTGGGAAACGAGTTAAGGCGTCTTCTATATCGATACTCAGAATTGTATCAATTATATGATGTTTTTATTTCAAGATGTTATATTAATATATTGTTTAATAGGTTAATATCAGCTAATTGTAAATTGTCTTAGGTGTCACTTTCTTGGATTTAACTATATTATTGTATTTGTCGTTCGCAATATCACTGAAAAAAGGCTTACAATGAAGAATGATAACTTAAGACTAGATTCTTTTTGCTTACTTTAAATAGCACACTAAAACGCGAGATACATATGTGTAACACTTAATAAGTTAAATTAGTATCCATTTTGTATATTCGTTACAACTTAATTATTTTAAATTCACATTTTTTTGATACTTAAGCATTCATAGTCAGTGGTGTAACCGAGGGGTGGCGCAAATGCAAATGGCGGTCACTACAAGAGAAATCCATCGCAACAGAGTGATTTCTAACGTGATCAACATTTATAATAATTAGACGTAAACAACTTTGTTTTTCCCATTTAATATGTTTTTTAATTGAAGTTAGAGTTTTATTTAAGTGAAATATTAAAAGGGTTCATTTCTTTTATAATAATTCAATTAAATATGACATTTATCAAATTTACGAATTATACAAGTCAAGTTTACTAAAGTATTTGGATAGATTTAAGTAAACGCAATAATCACGCATTATTGTGTTTTCTTAAACCTTTTTTTTTGCTTATTTAAGACATTTTGAGGCCGTCCTGGCTCAGTGCTATGTGGTATGTATTCGATTCCCACTCGAGGGAACGAATATATGTTATTTTCATATCACCCCACACACTACGTCTTGATTTTATGGCGGAAAGTGGAGAGAACGAAGAAGGATGTCTTGTAGAACGAAAGGGCCATTATGTGTGAAATACAGTCTAGATTTTAACATTTTAGGATGTTCGTGCTGTATCCATACTTTGTTATAAATGCGAAAGTCCACCTGTTTGTCCGTTACAATTTTACGGCTAATCTACAGGTTCGATTTAGATGAAATTTAGAATTAAAGTAGTAAAATATCCAGGGTCAAACATAGCATACTTATTTTTCCAAAAATCAACCGCTAAAGGGTTGAAACAGGGTATGAAAGTTTATATGAAATATATAAGTCACTTGCCCGATTGTAATTAATTGTGGCATAAATATAGTTGATAATCGAAAGTTAAACATAGGCTACTTTATTTTTTAAAAAGCCAACCCCGAGGGTTGCGATATAACGAAACAGTTGAGTAGTTCATACGGCGAAGACGCGAGCGGGCCGCTAGTAATATATAAACTTAAAACGAACTAAAGTAGAATTCTAATACTTGTAGACGTAAGGCAGAGGAATACATTGAACAAAGGAATTTTTAAAATTAACTTTTGGTTGGAACCACAGGAACGAACAGGAAACACGCGTCCCATTACACAGCAGGTAGAATGTAATATATGAGAAATTCTCCTAAATGTTGCTTATTTGCAGACATGCTAGACAGAAAGCCCGCGGCTGTAGGTAAATATAATCTTATTAATATTATAAATGTGAAAGTTTGTACGGATGTGTGTGAGTTTGTTATTCTTTCACTCAAAAACTACTGAACGGATTTTCATGAAACTTTGCAGTAATATAGGTTTGATATCAGAATAACATAATAAGTTAAAATTTATAGGAATTTTTAACCGACATAAAAAAATAGCGTGGCACAAGCGTGTGAAGTCGTCTTTAAACGACTGGTTGTGGGTTTGATACCCACTCCAGGAGTGGAAATATTTAATATTTCCATTTTCTTCGCTCTGGTGCCGAGGTAAAGCGCGGCGTTACGTCCGCCACTTAACACGCAATACCTTCGAATTCGGCGGAAACTGGGGAACGGAGTGTCTTAACACTAGGTTCCCTCTGCCTACCCTGCTGTGTGCGGGATACAGCGTGAAGCTAAAAAAAAAAAAAAAAAAAAAAAGACTAATTATTAATAAATCGATGTGCCCTTGGAAGTCATGGCGGATTGGAATAGCGTTTAACTGTAAGCGCGTATCATTCAACACTCAGGATTTCTTTAAAATTATTTTTAATTCCCTAATCTAAACATGCGATGTCGTACTTTCGGGTAAGCAGAAAACGAAGGATCATGTACAATAAAGTGTGAAAAAACAGTGTGAAACGTCAAAAAAGAAACTCTTTTAAAGTTATAATAACATACTATAATAGCCGTAAGTAATTAATAAAAAATCCTGAAACCGTAGGTATATATAACGATTTTTTAAAACCTTTTACTATTTTTACTTTTATTATTTTTTTTTATAATTTTTATATATTTTTTTTACCTTTTATAATTTTTTTATCAAAAGTAATAACTGTTTGCTCACTAATAGTATTAATCAAACAAGGTCAGCAGTTAGTACCGAATATTTAAGAAGTTTACTTAGCAAGCTGATTCTATTGTTCTATCCACTCAATTATATCTAACGACTTCCTTAATCAACCCTGTAGAATTAAAAGCGTTCGCACACAAGTATTTTAGCCACGAGTAAATTAATATGATTTAAACGTTATGTAAATGCAAAATAATTGTCTTTTTTATTTATTTTGTTATTGGTACTTTATTGGTTCTAAAATATTACAACTTGAGAAAAATTACAATCTTGTCAAATCACTTAATGTGTAATCACTTACTGTGTAAGGCCGCCTTTGCCCTAATTTTTTTTTTTATGGAATAAAGGAGGCAAACGAGCAGAAGGCCCACCTGGTGTTAAGTGGTTACCTTCGCCCATAGACATCCACAACATTAAAGTTATGGATGCGTTGCCAGTTGCCCTAATATGGACAACATTCAATTGTCAATCAATATTTATTTTATTATTTTTTTTGTTTTGTGCAATAAAGACTTTTCATTCATTCATTCAGTCATTCATTCAGTCATTCATTCATAAAACCTAAAAGAGAACCTATTGTAACTCCATTCGCCACGGCCCTTTCGCCTGAAACCAAGACGTTGCGAATTAATTGGTGGAACTCAGCGCCGAGCTTAGTATTATATACCAAATGAAAAAAAATAAATTTAACTATTTTCCCTCGTGAGAACTGAGCCCACAACTACCGCGTTTATACTCAGACGTTATCACACTGCGCCATTACGTCCTTTGCGTCTTTTTGCCAGATGGTGTCTATTGGCAACATCTTACTGTCATTTGAGGGAAAGCCACTTGAATATTTGACTTAACAAAAATGTCACTATTCTTACACTAACACTTTGTTACACTATGAATAACGTCGGCATGTACTTAGCTTTTATTGTTAAATGAATACCTTTATGGATGAAAAAAAAAACAGCTTAAAATTTACCTAATAATAAATTGTAATAAGCTTATAACAATTTCGACACATCCGTATGCTTGACTTAGCGGTCATAGCGCCTGGAAGGTTTCGAAGAAGCGCCTGGAAGGTTTCGAATCCGGCGGCAATGATGCGTTCAGGTATATACATTTTCAGGTATATACATTTTTTCTAAATTTCCTAAGTGTATGAATAACACTTTAACAATAAAATATTTACAAAATATTTGCTGTTTCATTTCTTCAAAAGATGACAGATAAGATTGCCATCATTTTTTTTGTTGAATATATCGTCGACAGAAAACGTATTTGCTGTAAGTAGAAAAAGTACAGTTTGAAATAAAGACGAAAAACTTTTTTAAAATTGAAAAAAAAATCATAGCTCTATTAATACAAGCAATAAAGACATAATTTTTGGTACTTGAACTAACTTTAACATTACTAATATACTGAAAATAAGTGGTTTATACTGAAAGTAAATGTTTCTAAAATAAGTGGAAGTAGACTTTTCATTACTTACAGCAATTCGTTTTCAATTTATGGAATGTAAAAATGTCGTAAGTAAGAACTGAATTTGTATGGCGGGAGAGGATTCTGATTCTTTTGAAAGGAATTGAAATACTGTAAACAATAAATAACACTAAATAAGGATTATCTTAAAGACTTTGTAAGTTTTTGAAATGAAGTTGACATAAATAAGCTCTAAGTAGTGGGTAGGCAATAAGGCCAGACTGCGTAAGTCATAATGGATTCTTAACGTCGTCACAATTGCTGTAAGTTAAAAAAAATAGCAAAACACCGGATTTTTGGGTAGTTACAACAAATTGGATGAATATTTTTTCAAAATTGAGAACGCGTAAGTATTTTTTTTTAATCCTAGCAAAGAACTACGTAGATCATTCGACGCAGCTTTTTTTTCTGATTCAAATGATATATAAAACCAAATTTTGATATTTTCTACTTACAGCAAATACGTTTTCCGTCGTCGATATAGTTAATAGAAGCCAAAAGTAGAGTCTATAATTTTATAACTCTAACGAATAATATTTTCTTAAATACCTCAATAAATATCACATTGTCGTGTAAATTGTAAAATAGAATACGAATCGCGCAAGTTGTTAAATTTTATTGAATCGATCCAATCTGTACCAAGTTCTCAGACACAATAACTCGCGCCTTGTCTCATTTCTTTGTAATTGTGAATATTTAAGAATGTTTCATTTGACGCTTTTTTTTAAATGTATATATTTTTATCAATTACTTATGGTAAATTGCCAAAATTCAAATTTATATCAAACTAGCTGCCCGCTCGCGCCTTCGTCGCGTAAACTACGTAGCTAATGCGGTATATTGCAACCCTAGGGGATGAATTTTTGAACAATAAAGTAGCCTATGTTTAACCTTGGATTATTAACTATATTTATGCCAAGTTTCATTACAATCGGTCAAGCGGTGTAGATTTTTCATATAAACTTTCATCCCCTATTTCAACCCTATAGAGGTTAATTTTTGAAAAAATAAGTAGTCTATGTTAGACCCAGTCACTTTCACTACTTTAATTCTAAATTTCATCCAAATCAGTCCAGTAGATTAGCCGTGAAAGCGTGACAGACAAACACACAGACTTTCCCATTTATAATATAAGTATGGATTGCAATAATTTAAATTTGCTCTACCATATTAGTTTCAGTAATTATAAGCGTTGAGAAAAGCCGATGTTTTCATTAATATTTTGATATACGTAAGTTTTAGGTTTGATATACATACATACGTAAGTAGTTTTGAAAGTTATTTTTTTGCATCATTTATTACTTCAATTTTGACCAAATAGTAATGAATTGAATAGTTGTTTGGACAACAAACAATTTGGCTCTTCCCTAGAGGTTTGCCCGTTCTCTTTGGAAAATTAATCATTTTTTTCATGATATTTATTTTCGAAGTGCAATAAAGGGTATAAATCATATTAATGAAGGATGAAAATTATAAAGTGAGCAGCTTCAAAGTATAATTTTGTGAGTAAAATCATGGTTCAAACAAATAATAATCACTTTAAACGCCTTTATTTATTTAAAATGTTCTTAAAATTCAATTTTGTAAGTTTCTAACGAGATTACGTAGCGTTAGGTTGTACTAAGAGTCTAATATAATTACCATTTACTAAGGTAAGTTGTTAATGATTTTTAGCAAAGTATTAATATATGTTAAGCGTTATATTAAATTATCGTAACTTGAATGTTATAAGAATTAAATACGTTTAGGTACAGCTTAGTGAGATTTTGAAATAAGTAAAAACAAAGTGAATGAATTATGTATTTAACAAAAAAATAGGTGAAAACCAACAACACAGTCGGACGACTGTAAAAGCGAGGGTTGCAGGTCGAATCCCAATGGTATAATTTAAAATATTTATTTCCTCGCTCTTAAGTTCCGCCATTTAACATACAATGTCATGATTTTCAGGCGGAAAGTGGAGAGCGCATAGATTGACACTAAGTCTACCTCGTCAACTATATTGCTATGTGGAATATAACGTGAAAAAAAAAATAGGACAAAAATGAATAAATTTATGCCATTCTGGTTCAGGAGGACAACGTTTGACTGTGCACGTGATGATCGTGGATGTTTAATTATTCTAGTACGTCAAAACATATCTTGAGTGTACTCAAATAATTGTATAACATTTCGTTTTATATTATACACACATTTTAAGTTAAATTTAAGTAAGTTACTTGTGTAGCTTTATCTGTTTTTTATACGTCACATTTATCAAATTATTAAATATCTGTTATATTTAACTACGCTTCACTTAGAGCATTGTTAAAATAAATTAAATTCCCTCCTCACAATCGATATGCAATCAAAAGTTTGGGTGTTGAGTGGCGGAACTCAACGCTGCGTATAATAACACATAGGTTCAAAAAGAAGAAGAATCATTTAAGAAGAGGAATCATTTTCTTTAATAAAACAACAGAGAGCCAGTGTGCGCACATTCTGTCGTTTGCGTGTATATCCACAGTCGATTAACTGTCGCCTAAAATGAAACAATTGTATTGCATCCTTGTAGGACACTAACGATCCACACGCCACTGTAAATGTATAGAATAGAGACAATGTCAATATTGTTATAGGTACGCCTTACGTATTGGATTTGATATAATGTTGCTGCTATAGGAGTAGCGCCTGATAAGTAAACATTTTCGGCGGCTATTACAAACAATAACATACAAATGCCAAGGTGAATTGAATTGATGATTAACTACTGTAGTAATTAATTCTTACTAATGTTATGAGGCATGCAATAAGAGGCCGTGGTACAGTTTGAGTGTGTGACTGTATAACGTGATGGTTGTCGGTTCGGTTTCCACTCGAAGAAATTATTATATTTATTATTTTTATTTCTCCGTTTTAGTGACAAGATAACACGTGGCATTGAATACCACCACTACATATTAATAAGCATAAGTAGAGATTTATGACTCTTTCTATCCTATTGACATTTACCCTTATGTCATATAAGTCATTGCATAATAAGTAATAAGTACCTCAATTGTCATTACAAATTGGACCCATGAATAAAAAATGTATTTATCACTTGCCGGTACGCTTAAGTTCCATATAGGTACGTGTATTTTGAGTATTTTGAGGAACGAAAATGTCCAGCACACTGCACCACATTGTTGAGACGCCATTTCTATACTTGTTTTAGTGTAGTTAATCTCTAAGATTCTTCGAACAGGATAACTTATTGTGGATGGTGTAGTGTTTCGCCACTCAACACGTAATGTCCCAATTTCAGGTGAAAAGTGGAAAACGGAGCGTTTTGATACCAGGTTTTCTCTGACTACTCTGCGATGTGGGAAATAGCGTAAAGCTGCTTTTTTAAATATATTTTTCGAATGTTATCGTGTAATAAATACACGAAGGAAACCTTTTGAATTCTTTTGTGAAATTTGGCACACTTAAGGTTTATAGGGAGAAATAAGTAGGTAATAGAAAGCCAATATTTTGTTATTTTATAATTAACTAACGAAATACATATTACACTCCTTAATAGATATAACAACTTTGTTTTAAACCACACTTTACTATAAAATACACGTTGCTAAAACATACTTAAAAAGACTACAATTTTAATCTCCTTAGCAGCCGTGACTTTTATAATTGGTTGGGTCTATAGGCTACAATTATAGCCTGAAATAAGACCTTTTTTATATCAATCCAAATTATATTATGAATCCCATGGGATAGCCAAATAACAGATACTATATCAAAATATATTTTATAGTGTTAAATAAATTAAGATTAAGAAACAAATTCAAGTTATTTACTTATATTCTATTAAATTTATGTAATTATCTAAAAATGTATGTAATTTCTGTATATTATATTATTAATAGACTGTTATAGTATTCAATCGTAAAGCAGCTTTACCCTTTTTCCCGTATTTTAGGGTACTTAGAGAGAAGGTAGTGTCAAGACATTCCGAGACATTACCTGTTGCTAATGTTGGTAGCTCGTAATGAAGAGTAAAAGAGAGAAATAGAGCGGAGAAATCAAAATTAAATACAATCTCTTACTCGAGTAGGCGTCGAACCCACAACCATCGCATCTACGGTTAGACGCTGTCCCACTGTGCTACGTCGGCGTCTCATACTCTCTTACAATATTAAAATAATTGAAAATAAACAGTTGAATGAAATATCTAAGAAATATTTGTGTTGAAAATTGAAATAGGGACAAATAATCCGCTTTTAGGTTTAAATTGGATGAGCTTTTGGGAGGACATGAAACATTATTATGTCTTAAGTCTGCGAAATCGATTTGTAACCCATTTTAAGTTTTCTCTAACTCGTAATATTGGAATTTTATGACCTCTTACTGGAACGATATAAAATTCTTTATATAATAAAATCTTATACTAGAAGTTAGTAGAAGATTTAACTTTCTAAAAGTCAGATAACCATTAAAAATTAAAAGCTGGTATTAAAATATAATTATTATACTAAAAACACTATTGTTTTAGTTCTTACTTTAAAATTACTTAAGGCACAAGTACAGATTCATGACCCTTGCTATACGATTGTCTTCGCACATAAATAAAATGACTTTATCACTGGGCGGTATTTCCAGCTTATGTTACATATAGGTTCATGTATTCTGACGTACGAAAATGTCCAGCACACTACCACACTACCACATTGCTAAGATGCCATTTACATGCTTGTTATAATGTAGCTAATCTCTCAGATTCTAAGAGAATATCTTATGAAGAAATGTATTTCACAAATGTTTCATATTAGAATACGTGGCGTTTTGTTACGTAAAATAATGTCTCGATTTTGAATGTGCGAAAGTGAAGAACGTAATGTCTTGACATTAGGTTCCCTCCGACTACATCATAGACTCTGCGGGAAAAAGCGTGAAGCAGAAACCAATAAAAAAAATAACAACAATATTTGCCTAAAATTACATGCATATAATAAAAAATAACAAGACTAAGATTACTGTGTACTTATATTTGTTCGTTAATCTATTTTGTAATCTTGGCTGAATTGGTTGCCAATGTTGCATACATTGGCACGTACTGGTAATTCGTGATAATGTGAACGCAACGCAAGTCTGCATCTTCTGCGGCGTCTTAACACTGAACATAAATGTAAAAGTGCAATGCTTTTTTGTTTTGCTAGTCTCTTAATAATGAGATGTACTCTTAGCACAGTGGTACAGCGTTTGACTGTAATCATGTCTGTGAACTTAGCAGATCATTTTCCAGCAGATCAAATAAAAATGTGAGTTCTCTTCGCATGCAGCAGAGTTCTATAGTTCCTGATAGGTTTTAAACATAGTTCTGGCGTTTTTACCCTAGAAAACAGACATTGAAAAAATGATCTGCTAACTTCCCGTAGCAGATCATTTTTTTGCAAATCCAAATCGGAGTGAGTTCTATACACATATATATTAGTTCAATAGTTCCTGATAGTTTTTACAAATAGTTCTATTGATCTGGCTCCAAAAAAAATTTTTGAAAAAAATATTATATGAAATATTATGTATATGAAAATCGTTCACTTCATTTTTAAAAAATCATAATTATACTACGTTTCTTCTGTAGAAGCCAGAACTCCTCGATTTCCAATAGAGTACAGATAGAACTATAATAAAAATCTAGATTTAAGACTAGAACTCTTCCCGTTTGATCCAGCAGAGCCTATTGAAATTAGAGAATGACAAAAAAGTGTTCATTTACATAGTTCGATTTCAAAAAAAGTCACAATTATACTACATTTCTACTCCAGAAGCCAGAACTCCTCGATTTTCTATAGAGTACAGTTAGAACTATAATAAAAATCTAGATTTAAGACTGGAACTCTTCCCGTTTGATCCAGCAGAGCCTATTGAAATTAGAGAATGACAAAAAAGTGCTCATGTACATAGTTCGATTTTAAAAAAAAATTATAATTATACTACATTTCTATTCCAGAAGCCAGAACTCCTCCATTTCCTATAGAGTACAGATAGAACTATAATAAAAATCTAGATTTAAGACTGGAACTCTTCTTGTTTGATCCAGCAGAGCCTATTGAAATTAGAGAATGACAAAAAAGTGCTCATTTACATAGTTCGTTTTTAAAAAAATCACAAACATACTACATTTTTGTAGCAGAAGCCAGAACTCCTCGATTTCCTATAGAATACAGATAGAACTATAATAAAAATCTAGATTTAAGACTAAAACTCTTCCCGTTTGATCCAGCAGAGCCTATTGAAATTAGAGAATGACAAAAAAGTGCTCATTTACGTAGTTCGTTTTTAAAAACATCACAAACATACTACATTTTTGTAGCAGAAGCCAGAACTCCTCGATTTCCTATAGAGTACAGATAGAACTATATTAAAAATCTAGATTTAAGACTGGAACTCTTCCCGTTTGATCCAGCAGAGCCTATTGAAATTAGAGAATGACAAAAAGGTGCTCATTTACATAGTTCGTTTTTAAAAAAATCACAAACATACTACATTTTAGTCTCAGAAGCCAGAACTCCTCGATTTTCTATTAAGTACAGCAAGAACTATAATAAAAATCTAGATTTAAGACTGGAACTCTTCCCGTTTGATCCAGCAGAGCCTATTGAAATTAGAGAATGACAAAAAAGTGCTCATTTACATAGTTCGATTTTAAAAAAATCACAATTATACTACATTTCTACTCCAGAAGCCAGAACTCCTCGATTTCCTATAGAGTACAGATAGAACTATAATAAAAATCTAGATTTAAGACTGGAACTCTTCCCGTTTGATCCAGCAGAGCCTATTGAAATTAGAGAATGACAAAAAAGTGCTCATTTACATAGTTCGTTTTTAAAAAAATCACAAACATACTACATTTTTGTAGCAGAAGCTAGAACTCCTCGATTTCCTATAGAATACAGATAGAACTATAATAAAAATATAGACTTAAGACTGGAACTCTTCCCGTTTGATCCAGCAGAGCCTATTGAAATTAGAGAATGACAAAAAAGTGCTCATTTACATAGTTCGTTTTTAAAAAAATCACAAACATACTACATTTTTGTCGCAGAAGCCAGAACTCCTCGATTTTCTATTAGGTACAGATAGAACTATAATAAAAATCTAGACTTAAGACTGGAACTCTTCCCGTTTGATCCAGCAGAGCCTATTGAAATTAGAGAATGACAAAAAAGTGCTCATTTACATAGTTCGATTTTAAAAAAATCACAATTATACTACATTTCTACTCCAGAAGCCAGAACTCCTCGATTTTCTATTAAGTACAGATAGAACTATAATAAAAATCTAGATTTAAGACTGGAACTCT
Organism: Dryas iulia moderata; assembly: GCA_019049465.1. Lineage (NCBI taxonomy): Eukaryota > Metazoa > Arthropoda > Insecta > Lepidoptera > Nymphalidae > Dryas > Dryas iulia. The sequence continues at coordinate 7,006,571 of CM032437.1, forward strand.
TCCCGTTTGATCCAGCAGAGCCTATTGAAATTAGAGAATGACAAAAAAGTGCTCATTTACATAGTTCGTTTTTAAAAAAATCACAAACATACTACATTTTTGTCGCAGAAGCCAGAACTCCTCGATTTCCTATAGAGTACAGATAGAACTATAATAAAAATCTAGACTTAAGACTAGAACTCTTCCCGTTTGATCCAGCAGAGCCTATTGAAATTTGAGAATGACAAAAAAGTGCTCATTTACATAGTTCGTTTTTAAAAAAATCACAAACATACTACATTTTAGTCTCAGAAGCCAGAACTCCTCGATTTCCTATAGAGTACAGATAGAACTATATTAAAAATCTAGATTTAAGACTGGAACTCTTCCCGTTTGATCCAGCAGAGCCTATTGAAATTAGAGAATGACAAAAAAGTGCTCATTTACATAGTTCGATTTTAAAAAAATCACAAACATACTACATTTTTGTAGCAGAAGCCAGAACTCCTCGATTTCCTATAGAATACAGATAGAACTATAATAAAAATCTAGATTTAAGACTGGAACTCTTCCCGTTTGATGCAGCAGAGCCTATTGAAATTAGAGAATGACAAAAATGTGCTCATTTACATAGTTCGTTTTTAAAAAAATCACAAACATACTACATTTTTGTAGCAGAAGCTAGAACTCCTCGATTTTCTATTAAGTACAGATAGAACTATAATAAAAATCTAGATTGAGGACTGGAACTCTTCCCGTTTGATCCAGCAGAGCCTATTGAAATTAGAGAATGACAAAAAAGTGCTCATGTACATAGTTCGATTTTAAAAAAATCACAATTATACTACATTTCTACTCCAGAAGCCAGAACTCCTCGATTTCCTATAGAGTACAGATAGAACTATAATAAAAATCTAGATTTAAGACTGGAACTCTTCCCGTTTGATCCAGCAGAGCCTATTGAAATTAGAGAATGACAAAAAAGTGCTCATTTACATAGTTCGTTTTTAAAAAAATCACAAACATACTACATTTTAGTCTCAGAAGCCAGAACTCCTCGATTTTTTATTAAGTACAGATAGAACTATAATAAAAATCTAGATTTAAGACTGGAACTCTTCCCGTTTGATCCAGCAGAGCCTATTGAAATTAGAGAATGACAAAAAAGTGCTCATGTACATAGTTCGATTTTAAAAAAATCACAATTATACTACATTTCTACTCCAGGAGCCAGAACTCCTCGATTTTCTATAGAGTACAGTTAGAACTATAATAAAAATCTAGATTTAAGACTAGAACTCTTCCCGTTTGATCCAGCAGAGCCTATTGAAATTAGAGAATGACAAAAAAGTGCTCATTTACATAGTTCGTTTTTAAAAAAATCACAAACATACTACATTTTTGTCGCAGAAGCCAGAACTCCTCGATTTCATATAGAATACAGATAAAACTATAATAAAATCTAGATTTAAGACTGGAACTCTTCCCGTTTGATCCAGCAGAGCCTATTGAAATTAGAGAATGACAAAAAAGTGCTCATTTACATAGTTCGTTTTTAAAAAAATCACAAACATACTACATTTTTGTCGCAGAAGCCAGAACTCCTCGATTTTCTATTAAATACAGATAGAACTATAATAAAAATATAGACTTAAGACTGGAACTCTTCCCGTTTGATCCAGCAGAGCCTATTGAAATTAGAGAATGACAAAAAAGTGCTCATTTACATAGTTCGTTTTTAAAAAAATCACAAACATACTACATTTTAGTCTCAGAAGCCAGAACTTCTCATTTTTCTATAGAGTACAGATAGAACTATAATAAAAATCTTGACTTAAGACTGGAACTCTTCCCGTTTGATCCAGCAGAGCCTATTGAAATTAGAGAATGACAAAAAAGTGCTCATTTACATAGTTCGTTTTTAAAAAAATCACAATCATACTACATTTTTATCCCAGAAGCCAGAACTCCTCGATTTTCTATAGAGTACAGAAAGATTTATAATATAAATTTATCTTATTTAATCTGTCACGGAATATTGAAATAGAAGGACTACCAAAAAGTGTCTATTTTTGAAGTTTGTTGTTTGTATGATTTTTATAAGTCCGAGCTGTTACAGGATAGCTTTTTTACATGAACAGTTTAAAAGCGGAAACTTCCATGTGCTACCTACGTGGAGTACAAAAAAAAGTGGGCCGTCACGGGACTCCTGGCAGATGCAAAGCATCATGTTAATATATTTAATAAACATAAAAGACAGACAGAAAAGTCTTACAGAATCTAATTACACGTGATCACTGTTATAGACATTTTATTGTTAAAAAATAATAGTAAATACGTTTTATTTCAAGTGATACTTATTATGTGTACCGTAGTAGTAAACAACAGCGTCGACCTAAGTGAGGAGTTACCACACCGTATACTCTACTACAGAAGAACTACCTTAGTGTAGGGTGGCGCTGCGTCGCCACGGCAAGCATTGCACGTAAACAAGGTATATACCGATGCCAATAGATATTTCACATCAAAAAGCATTCTATAAAGGGTATACCTTTCTAGTATTTGGAGCACGCTGGAGGAGTAAAACATAAGCAACAACTACCTCCAGGTGATCTAAAGTACATAGCAATCATTTTGGTAGAGTCAAGTTTGAAAAACTTGCCATCTGAAACTTCTACTCAACTATACAATTATGAAACGTATATAATAAAGGAGTAGATTTCGAGATAAATCTAACCAAAATGATACTAATAATAAACAAAATAGAGAAGAGGATATTTTTAATCGACAACGAAATACTAAACTATACGTAGGTAAACAAATTAGCTTTGACAGAAATAGAAACAAGGTAGTAAAAAGCTATGGGGCCTCAAAGAGAGATATTTAAGAGTTATAAGCCATGTAAGTTAGTAAAATAATAATGACTTCATACAAAGCAACTCGCCATGCTTAACTTATGCTTGCCTAACTTGAAAGCTTAAGCAAAATTAAAAAAAAATATTTTTTACGTGTCAGCGAAATATAGAACGTAGTATGCTCAATATAAAAAAAATATGCACTAAAACACACATAATAGTTAAAAATGGTAAACAGTATATAATGTGTTTACATTTTATCCTTTAATGGTATTTTTAAATTTATGGTTAAAATTGAAAAATTAAAAATTTATGACTTTTTAAAAAATCGCTTAAGTCAATAGGCTTTGAAAGCTATAACGGGAAGAGTTCTAGACTTACATTAAGATTTTTATTATAGAACTGCTTGCATTCTATTGGAAAACGAGGTTTTCTTGCCTCTACAACAAGAATGATTATAAATATAATTATAAATAAACTAAAATGTAGTATGTTTGTGATTTTTTTAAAAACGAACTATGTAAATGAGCACTTTTTTGTCATTCTCTAATTTCAATAGGCTCTGCTGGATCAAACGGGAAGAGTTCTAGTCTTAAATCTAGATTTTTATTATAGTTCTATCTGTACTTAATAGAAAATTGAGGAGTTCTGGCTTCTGGAGTAGAAATATAGTATAATTTGATTTTTTTGAAAATCGAGCTATGTAAATGAACACTTTTTTGTCATTCTCTAATTTCAATAGGCTCTGCTGGATCAAACGGGAAGAGTTCCAGTCTTAGGTTTAGACTTTTATTATAGTTCTATCTGTACTTAATAGAAAATCGAGGAGTTCTGGCTTCTGAGACTAAAATGTAGTATGTTTGTGATTTTTTTAAAAACGAACTATGTAAATGAGCACTTTTTTGTCATTCTCTAAATTCAATAGGCTCTGCTGGATCAAACGGGAAGAGTTCCAGTCTTAAGTCTAGATTTTTATTATAGTTCTATCTGTACTCTATAGGAAATCGAGGAGTTCTGGCTTCTGCTACAAAAATGTAGTATGTTTGTGATTTTTTTAAAAACGAACTTTGTAAATGAGCACTTTTTTGTCATTCTCTATTTTCAATAGGCTCTGCTGGATCAAACGGGAAGAGTTCCAGTCTTAAATCTAGATTTTTATTATAGTTCTATCTGTACTCTATAGGAAATCGAGGAGTTCTGGCTTCTGGAGTAGAAATGTAGTATAATTGTGATTTTTTTAAAATCGAACTATGTAAATGAACACTTTTTTGTCATTCTCTAATTTCAATAGGCTCTGCTAGATCAAACGGGAAGAGTTCGAGTCTTAAATCTAGATTTTCATTATAGTTCTATCTGTACTCTATAGAAAATCGAGGAGTTCTGGCTTCTGGGACAAAAATGTAGTATGTTTGTGATTTTTTTAAAAACGAACTATGTAAATGAGCACTTTTTTGTCATTCTCTAATTTCAATAGGCTCTGCTGGATCAAATGGGAAGAGTTCTAGTCTTAAGTCTAGATTTTTATTATACTTCTATCTGTACTCTATAGGAAATCGAGGAGTTCTGGCTTCTGCTACAAAAATGTAGTATGTTTGTGATTTTTTTAAAAACGAACTATGTAAATGAGCACTTTTTTGTCATTCTTCAATTTCAATATGCTCTGCTGGATCAAACGGGAAGAGTTCCAGTCTTAAATCTAGATTTTTATTATAGTTCTATCTGTACCTTATAGAAAATTGAGGAGTTCTGGCTTCTGAGACTAAAATGTAGTATGTTTGTGATTTTTTTAAAAACGAACTATGTAAATGAGCACTTTTTTGTCATTCTCTAATTTCAATAGGCTCTGCTGGATCAAACAAGAAGAGTTCCAGTCTTAAATCTAGATTTTTATTATAGTTCTATCTGTACTCTATAGAAAATCGAGGAGTTCTGGCTTCTGAGACTAAAATGTAGTATGTTTGTGATTTTTTTAAAAACGAACTATGTAAATGAGCACTTTTTTGTCATTCTCTAATTTCAATAGGCTCTGCTGGATCAAACGGGAAGAGTTCCAGTCTTAAGTCTAGATTTTTATTATAGTTCTATCTGTACTCTATAGAAAATCGAGGAGTTCTGGCTTCTGAGACTAAAATGTAGTATGTTTGTGATTTTTTTAAAAACGAACTATGTAAATGAGCACTTTTTTGTCATTCTCTAATTTCAATAGGCTCTGCTGGATCAAACGGGAAGAGTTCCAGTCTTAAATCTAGATTTTTATTATAGTTCTACCTGTATTCTATAGGAAATCGAAGAATTCTAGCTTCTGAGACTAAAATGTAGTATGTTTGTGATTTTTTTAAAAACGAACTATGTAAATGAGCACTTTTTTGTCATTCTCTAATTTCAATAGGCTCTGCTGGATCAAACGGCAAGAGTTCTAGTCTTAAATCTAGATTTTTATTATAGTTCTATCTATATTCTATAGGAAATCGAGGAGTTCTGGCTTCTGCGACAAAAATGTAGTATGTTTGTAATTTTGTTATAAACGAACTATGTAAATGAGTACTTTTTTGTCATTCTCTAATTTCAATAGGCTCTGCTGGATCAAACTGGAAGAGTTCTAGTCTTAAATCTAGATTTTTATTATAGTTCTATCTGTACCTAATATAAAATCGAGGAGTTCTGGCTTCTGGAGTAGAAATGTAGTATGTTTGTAATTTTTTTAAAAACGAACTATGTAAATGAGCACTTTTTTGTCATTCTCTAATTTCAATAGGCTCTGCTGGATCAAACAAGAAGAGTTCCAGTCTTAAATCTAGATTTTTATTATAGTTCTATCTGTACTCTATAGAAAATCGAGGAGTTCTGGCTTCTGAGACTAAAATGTAGTATGTTTGTGATTTTTTTAAAAACGAACTATGTAAATGAGCACTTTTTTGTAATTCTCTAATTTCAATAGGCTCTGCTGGATCAAACGGGAAGAGTTCCAATCTTAAATCTAGATTTTTATTATAGTTCTAACTGTACTCTATAGAAAATCGAGGAGTTCTGGCTTCTGAGACTAAAATGTAGTATGTTTGTGATTTTTTTAAAAACGAACTATGTAAATGAGCACTTTTTTGTCATTCTCTAATTTCAATAGGCTCTGCTGGATCAAACGGGAAGAGTTCCAGTCTTAAGTCTAGATTTTTATTATAGTTCTATCTGTACTCTATAGAAAATCGAGAAGTTCATGCTTCTGAGACTAAAATGTAGTATGTTTGTGATTTTTTTAAAAACGAACTATGTAAATGAGCACTTTTTTGTCATTCTCTAACTTCAATAGGCTCTGCTGGATCAAACGGGAAGAGTTCCAGTCTTAAATCTAGATTTTTATTATAGTTCTATCTGTATTCTATAGGAAGTCGAGGAGTTCTAGCTTCTGCTACAAAAATGTAGTATGTTTGTGATTTTTTTAAAAACGAACTATGTAAATGAGCACTTTTTTGTCATTCTCTAATTTCAATAGGCTCTGCTGGATCAAACGGGAAGAGTTCCAGTCTTAAGTCTAGATTTTTATTATAGTTCTATCTGTACTCTATAGGAAATCGAGGAGTTCTAGCTTTTGCTATAAAAATGTAGTATGTTTGTGATTTTTTTAAAAACGAACTATGTTAATGAGCACTTTTTTGTCATTCTCTAATTTCAATAGGCTCTGCTGGAACAAACGGGAAGAGTTCCAGTCTTAAATCTAGATTTTTATTATAGTTCTATCTGTATTCTATAGGAAATCGAGGAGTTCTGGCTTCTGCTACAAAAATGTAGTATGTTTGTGATTTTTTTAAAAACGAACTATGTAAATGAGCACTTTTTTGTCATTCTCTAATTTCAATAGGCTCTGCTGGATCAAACGGGAAGAGTTCTAGTATTAAATCTAGATTTTTATTATAGTTCTATCTGTACTTAATAGAAAATTGAGGAGTTCTGGCTTCTGAGACTAAAATGTAGTATGTTTGTGATTTTTTTAAAAACGAACTATGTAAATGAGCACTTTTTTGTCATTCTCTAATTTCAATAGGCTCTGCTGGATCAAACAAGAAGAGTTCCAGTCTTAAATCTAGATTTTTATTATAGTTCTATCTGTACTCTATAGAAAATCGAGGAGTTCTGGCTTCTGAGACTAAAATGTAGTATGTTTGTGATTTTTTTAAAAACGAACTATGTAAATGAGCACTTTTTTGTCATTCTCTAATTTCAATAGGCTCTGCTGGATCAAACGGGAAGAGTTCCAGTCTTAAATCTAGATTTTTATTATAGTTCTATCTGTACTTAATAGAAAATCGAGGAGTTCTGGCTTCTGGAGTAGAAATGTAGTATGTTTGTGATTTTTTTATAAACGAACTATGTAAATGAGCACTTTTTTGTCATTCTCTAATTTCAATAGGCTCTGCTGGATCAAACGGGAAGAGTTCCAGTCTTAAGTCTAGATTTTTATTATAGTTCTATCTGTACTCTATAGAAAATCGAGAAGTTCATGCTTCTGAGACTAAAATGTAGTATGTTTGTGATTTTTTTAAAAACGAACTATGTAAATGAGCACTTTTTTGTCATTCTCTAACTTCAATAGGCTCTGCTGGATCAAACGGGAAGAGTTCCAGTCTTAAATCTAGATTTTTATTATAGTTCTATCTGTATTCTATAGGAAGTCGAGGAGTTCTAGCTTCTGCTACAAAAATGTAGTATGTTTGTGATTTTTTTAAAAACGAACTATGTAAATGAGCACTTTTTTGTCATTCTCTAATTTCAATAGGCTCTGCTGGATCAAACGGGAAGAGTTCCAGTCTTAAGTCTAGATTTTTATTATAGTTCTATCTGTACTCTATAGGAAATCGAGGAGTTCTAGCTTTTGCTATAAAAATGTAGTATGTTTGTGATTTTTTTATAAACGAACTATGTAAATGAGCACTTTTTTGTCATTCTCTAATTTCAATAGGCTCTGCTGGATCAAACGGGAAGAGTTCCAGTCTTAGGTTTAGACTTTTATTATAGTTCTATCTGTACTTAATAGAAAATCGAGGAGTTCTGGCTTCTGGGATAAAAATGTAGTATGTTTGTGAATTTTTTAAAAAACGAACTATGTAAATGAACACTTTTTTGTCATTCTCTAATTTCAATAGGCTCTGCTGGATCAAACGGGAAGAGTTCCAGTCTTAAATCTAGATTTTTATTATAGTTCTATCTGTACTCTATAGGAAATCGAGGAGTTCTGGCTTCTGCAGAAGAAACGTAGTATAATTATGATTTTTTAAAAAATGAAGTGAACGATTTTCATATACATAATATTTCATATAATATTTTTTTCAAAAATTTTTTTTGAAGCGAGATCAATAGAACTATTTGTAAAAACTATCAGGAACTATTGAACTAATATATATGTGTATAGAACTCACTCCGATTTGGATTTGCAAAAAAATGATCTGCTACGGGAAGTTAGCAGATCATTTTTTCAATGTCTGTTTTCTAGGGTAAAAACGCCAGAACTATGTTTAAAACCTATCAGGAACTATAGAACTCTGCTGCATGCGAAGAGAACTCACATTTTTTTTTGATCTGCTGAAAAATGATCTGCTAAGTTCACTGACATACTGTAAACACTGTAGTTATTGGTTCGATTCCCACATTGAGGAGTGATTATAAATTGTTTTAGGTTCTCCGCTTTAGTGACAAGACAAAGTGCGACGTCACTTTACATGCAATCTTTTGATTTCGGCAAAAAGTGAAGAACGAACTGCTTGACCCAAGTTTCTCTTTGACTACTGTACTATGAGGGAAAAATCATGACTCTACTTTTTTATATGTTCATGTTAGTGTAAAAAAAACTAAGCATTTTGAAAGATTTTCCTTGTTTACTCATATTTTCTTCACCGTGATGATACGATCTTTCTTCATAACTTTCGCTTACTTACCACTAATTTTTTGGCGTAAAATGTCTAAACAGGAATCAATCAAACGAATCTTCCAGGATATATCATAAATATATCATACTTTATAATCTATAAGACGTTTACAAATCACTTTATAATTTAGAATATTATTCAGAATAAATATTTGTGGCCAGTCGTGGCCCAGTGGCACAAGCGTGTGACTGTAAACGACTGGTTGTGGGTTCGATTCCCACTCGAGGAGTGGCAATTATATTTCCATTTTCTTCGCTCTGGTGTAAAGCGCGGCGTTAAGTTCCGCCACTTAACACGCAAGCCTCCGAATTCGGCGGAAAGTGGGGAACGGAGTGTTTTAACACTAGGTTCCTTCTGCCTACACTGCTGTGTGTGTGTGCGGGATACAGCGTGAAGTACATACTTATGTGTATCAATCATTCTTATGAATATTATTCAAAACAATACATAATAGTTAACAAATTTATTTGAAAACCTTTAAAAAATAACGTTCATGCTTGGTAGGGTTATTGTACTTATGAAATTTTGTTATTAATAATAATAATTCCTCTCCTTCCTCATATTAAAAAAAACGATAATAAATTAACGATTAACAAAAAGAAAACGCATTACAAAACCAAGCCTCCCCATTGGTCTCACTTCTCATAGTATAGTTGGCATATTGGTCCAATATTCCAAGCATCCGATCTCTGCGATTCACTTCAGTTGATTTAGTCGCGCCCCCGACACTCGCCGCGTCGCGCGTGAAATGACGCGATACAGATTAAAAAATATACATTTTCCCGCGCAATACCAGTGACGTTCGTGTGACGTTCTGAAATTTTGGTGAAAAAAACTATATTATAAAATAATAATAATAAATTGTGGAATTTTTCGTTTTGTTTAATTTAAATTATTGTGAATTAAGTGAATGTTGCTTTGTTTTTAATTGTAATTGGCAAAGGTAAAATAGTCAGGTAAGTTATTTATCATATTTTAGTACTAAATATGAAATATAAACAAATACGTGTTATAATTGTACCTATATTAAAACTTTATTAGATACGCTTGTTTTGTTATACGTAGTTTTATTATATAATTGTATATCAAAAAAGGCATACATACGTTGTTATTGAATGTGACGTGCGACAATATATCTATGTATATAATTATAATTTATGTTTTATGTCACGTTCGATTACTTCCGGTAAGTTATATTGTCTAAGGCTAGATATCAATAGAAACGATTCAAGCATATCTAGGAACAATTTTTAATTATTTCTCTACTAGAAAAGAACAAAAATATTTCCATTTTATTAATGTTTTTTTAAAAATATGTAATCTAATTTCAAGGTCGATAAATTTCAAAATACCCTTCGCGTGAATTATGAAAACTTTTCACATCAGTATGCTCAAGTTTTAAATATACTTGAGGAGTGAAATGATGACAGACTGAGTTTGTGAAGTTATTTTCTCTTAAGTCTGGGAGAATATTACTACAAAATTTACGTATAAAATATTACTATATTACTAAAATAATTATTATATTACTAAATATTTTTACCATTGGATAATAGTAACATTTCTTTAGATAATTTTTCTTATGTCAAGTACAAAATATATGTAAAATCACGTATTATTTTTTTAAGAATGATTCAAATTCGATTTGAAATAGTGTTTTATAATTATAACATAAAAATTACATATTGTGACATTATGTTTATATACGTAATGTAACAGCATACATTAAAGATAAAAAACTTTTGTTTTATGATCTTGGTAAGAGCGATTTCTAATATTGAAAGTGTCGGGGATGTTGAAAACAAAAAATAAGAAAAGTTCAAAGTGAAGTACAAGGGCGAATCATAAATTCTAGCTTGTTTTGTCATTATCCTTCCTTTATGGTCACTTCTAACTTTTGTTTACTGTGATCTCAAGGTTAAAGAAGACTTTCTTTTTTTTAGCAAATATTTAGATTATAGTATTGTTTTTTTTTTTACTTGTAGAAAAGTTACAATTCATTGAATTAATTGTTCTAGCTCATCTAGCTCATTTTACATTCCAAGGCGTTAAGTTCCATCACTCTACACACATTTTGGATAATGAAGTGTCTTGACACTAAAAATCTTTCTCTTCTCTGCCTACCCGGTTTTGCGATATGAACGTGAACCAGATTTTTCATATTTAAAAGTTGAAAGTATTTGAATATAATATAATTCAAAGTGTATTAAAATAATATTTAAATTCATAATGTGCTTATATTTTAGGTATGATTACATGAAGTGTGGTGTTGTTATTTACCATAAGTATTGATTGTATTATACGGGAAAAAGGAGTGATTTCTCTCAAAGTGTTTAATCTGTATCGTTAAATTTGGTTACTAACCGCAAATATTGTAATATATTTTACTTTTTTGGGAAATGTTATTAGAGATAAAATTTAACTTACCATTTATTTTGTAAAAAAATATTTTTATTACCATTTTGGAATCGAATTAAGTCTTCTTTAAAACGGATTAAGAAAAAAATGCGTTTTTATGCTGACCACTCACTTTATATGAACATACGCTATAGAGTATATACATATTACATGTTGTATTTATTTCTTCATTAGATTATTACATCAAATTAATTATTAAAAAATGCTGACGTCAATGTGCCTTTTAACCTTCCCCTCTCTCATATTTTAAGGAATACTACTTAGATATTTTAATATAGTAAAATTTCTCTTAAAGTCTTTGACTTAGTGACGTGATTAGCAACTTAAAACGAACATAAAATACGAATCGTGCTATTTGGTGTAACATAAATTCAAGTTAAGCCAGTAATTGGACCGTCTTTGCGGTTTTTATTCGTTCTGGATTTAGTGAAGGGAGTTGCGAAACTCATTCCTAGTTTTATCAATAAAAGTTCTTTTTAACCAACGCAAAAAGGGGGATGTTAAAAGCTTGACCTAGATGACAATGTGTATGTCTGTCTGTATAACATTAAAGAATGCTCAAATTATTTTATGTCCCTCTTTTTTTAACTATTTAATTGAAAAGCTGTTACAAATCATTGTCGAACAAAAGCTTTATGATTTTTTTCTCAATAGCAGGGTAACAAGAGAGAATCTAGTGTTAATTACACTTCGTTTACCAGTTTTGGCCCGAAATAGAGACATTTTGTGTTATGTGGTGGACCTTAACGTCGTGTTTTGTATTAAGTACCAGAAAGAAGAAATGAAAATAAAATGTATTCTCGAAGTGGAAATCGAACCTACAACCGATGTTGTTACAGTCAGACGCTTTTATATCGCTCCACGATAGTCACATATGTATTTACTATATGTAGGTATGACGTAAGGATTATATATTGTTCGATTATGTTTAATAATTATATATTGCTTAAGCCGTAAACCGTGAGGGATATGAACTCGAATTATCATGGGACATTGAACACAATTCAGTTACGTATTTGATGCTGGGTGCCCAACATCAAATACTTCAAAATATAATAAGATGAGCAAGATCTCTGATTACGTCAGAGGCACATGAAACAAAAGAAATATGTAAAATTTTGTTTACAGTTAGTTCATAAAGTTGTAACTGATATCTTGCAAAAGCCAAGATTAATTTCTCCATCAATAATAATATTTAAGTAAACAAGTAAATACGATGACAAACAAAAACGCTTAAAATAATTACAAATTAAATAACTAAACGAATTGAAACTATTAAAGGCATAATTATTTAGAGTCCTAAATACCATGGTTGTGTCTTCGATTTCCACTCGTCGAAATGATTATGTACTATTTTCCCCTCCTCGCTTTCTGGTACCTAAGACAAGGGGAGGCGTTAAGCTCCGCCAATTAACACACAATATCTCGATTTCGTGTGGAAAGTGCAAAATGGAGTATCTTTTCACTAGGTTCTCTACAGTATCGATGATACTGGAGCAAGGTCACTTAAAAAGATTGGGGACCCCCGGAAGGCGCGTATGTGGAAATTGATGGCAGTGGATGAAGTAAAAGAATTATGCAGGGACTGTAGTGTTTGGCTCTCTCTTCTCTCTGACTACCCTGCCATGCGGGATAAAGCGTGAGGCGTGATAAAGTACCTAAAAGTTATTGATACGTACTGTATGTACTGTATGTAATCAACTTTCTGGGAAATAGAAAATACGAAATATTTATAATTGTACGCTAATATTTTGAAATATTTCGTGGAAAAATGTACACAGTAGATAAGCGTTTATAATAACGAAAATATTACAGGTATCTATTATTTTTTAATTCGGCTTTATAAAATGGACAAAATATTGCATTTGATTTCATTTAAAAAAATCATATATCTTAATTGACACTCTAGAGGATGATTATATATTTTCTTCGATCTTCTCCGCCCCTAACTGAGGATGTCCCGATTTCGGGAGATAAGAAGAAGACGGAGTGTCTTGACACTACTTTCTCTCTCAGACTACCCTACTTTGCGGAACAAGTCTATAGCTCCTATACGAGTATATTTCAATTATCTAAAGTTCTATCACGTCTAAGGGCTTGTAGTGAATGATAAGATATTATTATTATAATTCAATATGTAATGGATTCCGAAATTGCTTTGTTAAAAACATATAGTATAATAGAGGACTGATACACAAATGATAAAAATAATTTCGCCCAAATATAATACTAAAACTCAAATATAAAATATTTTTTAATACATTTTTAATGTCGAGGCAAAGTAAGGCGTTAAGTTCTGCTACTTAACACGCAATTCCTCCAAATTCGGCGGAAGATATAAAATTTCATGTGTTAATACTTTTTGTAATTACCAATTGCACGTAACCTCAATTAACTTTTTGTAAAATATTATAGTTGCAAAAAGCGATTACGTTTAAGAGTTAAATATTAAATAAAAGTTTGCTTTTAAAAGAAACTCTTATGTGCAGATAGAGAATAGAACCTGAATAGTACTAACATTTAAAACCAACAATAGATTTTTTTCTTAGTGTTATTTAGCCTATACCAATAAATAAAATTCGAGTGTCGGTTTAAAATATTAAAATAATAACTTTTTACAATGTCTATGTATATATGGTATATTATATACCAAAATAATATTATTTACAATATTTATCTGTCTGTCTGTTTGTTTCTGCTTATGACAAGGCCAATTTTAATGGTACTTTTTCTGGCAGATATTTGATGTTATAAGGAAAAACTTAAGCTACTTCTATTTTAAAATTATTGTATTTTTTTGCTGTGACTTGGTCCTGCGCCTGTTGCCTATAGGCACTACCACTCGATATGAAAATATTACTCGAAATTAATATGATCATTAAAAAAAAGTAGCCACAAATTGTGACTGTAAAACAACTGGTTGTGGGTCGATTCTCACTTGAGGAGTGGGTTTATTTAACAGTGTCGTTACTCCGCTTACCACACAATGCCTCCAAATTCTAACAATTTTCCATTTTAGCACTAGGTTCCCTCTGTCTACCTTGCAGTGCGCTGGATACAGCGTGAAGCTGAAAAAAAAAAAAGTAAACCACAAACATAAAATAAAGTGGAAGTAAAGGGTAGTATTTTGAGTCAAAAAGTCAAGGGATAGTTAAAAGGATAATGTAATAAGGATTGTTACGAGTACATACGGTTCGAGAATAACGCCGTTCGTAACTGGACCTTTCTGAATCCACGTTGCAAATAAATGGAAAAGGTAACAGGTAGTGGAGTTCTTTACTAAACTAACTGTGTAGAAAAACATAAGTCTTTTATTTTATTTATTTTTATCTTTTTATATCATCCTATTAGTATAGTAATATGCAAAAGAAAACCTTCGCACCGTATTTTAGTGCACAAAGAAGTATGAAATTACACTTAGTTAAAGACTAGAAGGAGAAGTGCAGAATAGTAATATTAATAATTTATATTAAGGAAGGTCACATAATAAGAATGACAACTTCCCGGTTCCCGGGCGTTCATGAAGAGGTTGATGACAGTGGATGAAGCGAAAGAATTATTTAAGGACCGTAGTGTGTGGCTGTCCCTGCTCCCTGACTACCCCGCTAGGATATAAAAAAAACGTAAATATGCTCATTCATTGACTGTTAGGCAAAAAGAAGTTTACCGACCGAGCTAGTAGTTATTATTAAAAATGAGAAGGAAGCTCATAGCAGCGAACAAAGTCTGTCAATCTTTCACAGTCACTGAATTTTCGTGACCTTTAATAACTTTTTATACAAATTATATGCTTCAACTGACTGTGACATTTTATTTATGTTTACCTCCACTAATTTTAAAAGTTGTATAATAGTCTATGTGATAAAGGTTACCTAAGTATTCTGGCAATTCTGTCACGTCAACTGTTATTTCTTTAAGGCAATTATACTTTTGTGAAGCCATTGTAGCGCAGCGAAACAGCGTCTGATCGTAAACATCTGACTGTAAACGTTGGTTGTGGACTTGTTTTCCACTCGAAGAAACAAAGCGCGGCGTTGAGTTCCGCTATTCATCACAACAATTCGGCCGAAGATTAGATAAGGGATTGCTCTGACACTAGGTTCTCTCTAACTACGCTGCTAAGCGGAAGGAGCATATCATATATTACAAAAAAATCACCTATTCTTTTACTGTTTCCTTTTTTCTTAATATATGTACATTTTTATTTCTTTATTTCTCGGTCCGTTTTAAGTTATCTGAGAGTTAGACTTATATCAACTAACATTTTTTAAAATTATTTGCTTAAAATTTCAAATTCGGTAATTGAATTGCCCGTGGCGCAGTTGGACAGTTTTGGCTGTAAACGCGATGGGTGTGGATTTGATTTCCTTTCAGAAGAGTCATTACTATACAAAATATTATTTTAATTTCTCAGTTCTGGTACCTAAGACAAAGCGTGACGTTGTGTTTCCTCATTTAACATGCAATGTCTCGCTTTCAGATACAGAACAGAGTGTCTTGACACTATGTTCTGTCTAACTAGCCTACTATGCGGGAAAAAGCGTGCTTATTTCCTTATTAATAACTTCGGAAAACAGCTTCCGGGCACGTACTTATTGTAACTGTTGATACGAACAAATATTTATTTTTGCGAACATTATGTATTATTGTACTACGATATGTTATAAAGACAAAGGAGCTATAGGTTGATGCTGTTACGTGCTTTGTAAAGGAAAATATGGAACATTTTTTATTAAATAGCTTCAGTTTTTATTGTTGTGGCCCAGTGGCACAAGCGTGTGACTATAAACGACTGGTTGTGGGTTCGATTCCCACTCGAGGGGTGGAAATTATATTTCCATTTTCTTTTCAAAGCGCGGCGTTAAGTTCCGCCACTTAACACGCAAGCCTCCGAATTTGGCGGAAAGTGGGGAACGGAGTATCTTAACACTAGGTTCCCTCTGCCTACCCTGCTGTGTGCGGGATACAGCGTGAAGATATATATATAAAAAAATAGTTTAAGAAATCACACAGCGTATAAATTTCATGTGTGAAACTGTGTGCGATAGTTGTGAGTTTGATTCAAATTCAGTGGAATGTTGTTTTTTCTATTATTTTCATTTCAGACAAACCGTAATATTGAGTTCCATAAATGTCTCGAATTTCGGCATAAAGTGGAAAATGGAATCTCGAATGCTTATGCTTATATATGAGATAAGGCGTGAAGTTGGTAAAAGTAGGCATATATTATAAAGTAGGCTTGGATGGTTGCCAAGAGACGCAGGT
Source organism: Dryas iulia moderata (assembly GCA_019049465.1). NCBI lineage: Eukaryota > Metazoa > Arthropoda > Insecta > Lepidoptera > Nymphalidae > Dryas > Dryas iulia. The sequence continues at coordinate 7,023,003 of CM032437.1, forward strand.
TCGAATCCCGCTACGTGTCTTTTTTCAATCAAATGTCTTTTTTAAATCTTCCTAAGTGTGTAAATAGCACTTTCAAATGTTAATAGATTTTTTGTCGTTGTGCGTATTTGGAATTTCTTAGCAGTGTTTTTAAGAAACACCACTTGGATTTATGAGACGCATAAAAATAGTCAATCTAGATTCGATTTTAATCTCTTAATAATTAAATCATCGTGTGGTCTAACGATATGACTGTAAAGTGATTGGTTATGAGTAGTTTGATCTTTATTCAGAGGAACGATAAAATTTTAAATATTTTCGTTTTATTACTCTGGAAAGATAAGCTCCGCGTTAAGCTCCGCCACACAACACAACACACACAACGTTTCGATTTTTAGGTCGAAAATGGACAACGGAGTGTCTTGATATTAAGTCTCCCGACCATCCTGCTATGTGAAAAGGGTGAAGCTGAAAATAATATAACGAAATAAACAAAACATCTACTCAAATATGCTTATACATAAATATGTATACTAAAATATTTAATATAATATAAAAAATATATATATTTATATATATTTATATATTTCAAGCGTTAGAACGAGTATTAAATTTGACTAGACATCTAATATCTTGTTTGTCGTATTGTTGTTTGGAAACTAAAGCTCCCAAGCTCGAGCGAAACGCACAGTCTCTACCATTTAGACATGATTTATATTTAGTTTCCCTTTTTACAATATACTCGTACCCGTATACGAGTTTTAGTACAAAAGTAATTTAAAATTTAACAGCTTACAATTTCATAAAATTATTTATGCTTTAAGCTTGTCCTGCTGTGCGTGTTGTTCGGAGGAATAAGATTATTAAAATTATATTGTGTGCTTTGAGTGGGCATCGAACCCATGGACATTGGACATACATGTCATTCCGAGACGGGAAACGATTGATTGTATTTCAACTATTTTCATTTGGCCCGTCTTTCGAGCGCAGGCTCGAGTACTAAGATAACCTGCGGGGTTGAGTTTCGCCTTACAACACACAATGTCTCGGATTTAGGCGGAAAGCGGAATTTAGATCGGAGTGTTAGAAGACATGAATACTAGATTCTCGTTGACTTCTTGTTATGCGGGCTGAAAATGTGAGGCAAAACTTGCTTAATAAATAAAAATTTTATATAGCGTATCATCTTATATATCTACGGATTCGTATCGTAAAAAACTCCAAAAACATATTACACCTCGACATCGATTCGACGGCTCATTTTTTGCTAAAGAATCGAGATTGTTGTTGACGGAGAAACGTAGACGCCAGAATTCTTACCATTACTCTACGCGGATATGACTGTATAAACTAATAGCTAAGAGACATTTAAACTTTTTTAAGTGTGGAATAACACTTTAAAAATGGTTAAAAAAAAGTAATAGCTAAGAGTAAATCTGTTTGTAAAAATTGTTTTGTACATTAAAAAAATTAAATGTACTTAAGTATGTCTTATATTAATAATTACATTTAATATCTGCCTTTCTTAGTTTCATACTTATTAAATAATATCTGCTTAGTTTCCTATAATTAATTTCCAATTATACAATATTTTTGTATTCGTTTTAACGCTAGCAATTTTGTAGCGCTGAAAAATATATTAAGAAAACGTATAAAGTTAAGAACGCAGCGGGATTCAAATTTGCGTCTCTGGGAAACCATCCAAGGGCTCTGGCTGCTAAAGCCATGTGCTCCTCCAGCTACGTTATATCCAGAGAATGTTATTTAGTAAATATTTTTAAAGTATTATTAACACACGAAATGTATTTTTAAAAAAAACGTATATCATAATTAATATAATAAATATTATATAATTTTGTTTATTTTTTTTATTTATGCGCATAATTCGTGTTTTGTGGCAAAGGCAGAAAGGATCTATCTATAATTCACCCCCTTTCCACTTCGTCCATTTAGGGCTTTGCTTAGGTACGCATTGCGTCGCGCTTTGTCTAAACAATACCGACTGACTGGGGTATACATCTTCAAACTAAATTATGAAGATAAGACTCATCAAAATGAGGTCATCGTGGCACAGTGAAATTCTCTGACAGTAAATGCAATGGTTTTGGGTCCGGTTTCTATTCGGGTGAATATTTAGTTTTTTTTTTTCATTCCTCCGCTCCTTTTTTCAAAACTAAGATGTTAAGTTGTGCCACTCCTAGTCTCATTCCATCAATGAAATGTCTCAATTTCGAGCATTCGTCCATTGGATTGTATCACAATATTTGATATTGTGAATTTAACTGAAAATGCTGAATTCATTTTAATTAATGTATAAAGTTAGTTACTAAGTATGAAGTGACTGGGTTGTATGATATTTGTTTAGAAAGACATTTTCACTATAATATTTTAAAACATTATTTACAAAATTTTACCTTATATTTAAATAGTAAGCTCGAATATTTTTGTGGCTATAAGGCAATAAAATAATACGATATATTTAGTAATATAATGTTGTTTGTATATTTTTTTCTTTAATTTCTACTCTTTTTTCACCCATTAAATGTAAGTCAACGGATTACACAAATATATATCCTTTTTTGTTTGCTCAAACTATGTGAATATATTAATGCTTCTGATTCACGACAATAAACAATTGTGTCTCATTCAACATTTAGGTAAATGTTTATCCATTTAAACAAACGTTTTTATTTTTTATAACATGATGTATATAAAAATGTGGAGAAAAATATTCGACCCTGTTCCTCGAAAATTATTGAGGCGAAGCAATACAAAATATGGTATATTTATATATACCCTTTTACGTATACGTTTGCATGCACAATAACTTAATACTTTTTAAAAATAATGCACTAGCAAAACAAAACATTTAATTAATAAAATAAATAATTTACACATTATCATGCGTTTAACATGCATTTATGTACCTTTAAAGTTTATTTAGTTATCTTAAAAGTTTTTAGCGGTTGCTTAGCAACGTTTATTTTACGCTTCAACGACTCTACTAGTATATATTATTAGGTAAATATATATAAATACATATTTGTTGATATTCAAAGCTGTATTAGCATATCTAAGGTAAACCTAAACGATCTGGGTCAGAGACCGCCAAGGGGATCCTATTATCCCTTAGTTTACTTTCAACCTAAGCTCGAGTTGTAACTATGTAATAAAAAAATATTTTATTGTCCAAATTAAATCGAGTAGAAAAATCTATGTTCTCTGAGAATGATGGGCCATTGAGAAAATTTTTGGTCAGTTCCGCTTTTTTCTTTTTAATTTGAATAATATTTATTATTTTTTTTTTTTTAAGTAGGACCAAAAATTATTATAACTATAACAGATATTTTCCGTACACGATATAATTTAAATTGTTGTAAATTTTTTGTATAACTAAACAACAAAAACTTCATTTAAAACTTTATTTAAATCAGTTAAGCTGTTACCGATACGGCTTAACCATTTTAATTTACTTTAATCTTTTAATTAGCGTGAGCAAACGAACATAAAAGAAATTTATAAATCATTGTTGTGGGTGCCATTATGCTGATAAATCCCCTCAACAATATTTTTTCTCATATATCCATCTATGCACAGACAGCGTTCAGTTACAGCTTTATTACATTTATATAATAGATTACGTCGTTCTATAAAATAAGTAACCGAGAAAAATGCTAAAGAGAATTTATTTGACGTTGCTAACTCTAATATTACCATTACTTTGAACCAATTTCCGTTGGATATCCCGCGGGAACTCTTTCTTGTTTCAGAAAAAGATATTTTATTTAAGTACTTAACTCTTTTTTAAGCTTTGGTCACTTATTTTAAATTGATTTAAAACTTTAAATGGGGTGAGCTTGAATTGGCTCATCCTGAGCCAAAGTTACAATCTACATATATATATATTTAAAAAAAACGTGTGAGTTTACGAAACATAACAAGCTATGGCATTAAGAGAGAGAGAAAATATAACACACCAAACGTACCTCTCTATCATATCTTTCTGTCTTCACTAACTTCTACTTCCTTCTTTAGGTTTCCGTTCGTCTCGTCCGATCACACATTTTGGTAACGCTCTGATTAATAGATGGAAAAGGCAAAGAAAGCTTCATGAACTGGGCATAGTTAGTTAAACTTTGAATAAGTTCTTTGAAATGTTTATACGGGAAAAATAAAGTGGGATTTTATGTTTTATAGTATAAGTTTAAAAAGAGACACAATAAACACAGAAATAGTACGGTCATAAACTCTATGCGAATGTACCTACTTCCGGGTGACAATTCGTTAACACGATGAAATCCAACGCGCCAGTTTTATTGACTAGCCTCAGGATTTAGCTATATAACATACATGATACAATTTCAGGGTGTTAAACTATTATATAAAACGATATTGAAGCCATCGTAGGCGAGTGAAATAGCGTCTGAAGAATAACGTAATCAATTGTGGAATGGATTTTGACACGGAGGAATAATTATATTTAAATAATACTCATTTCTTCGCTCTAGCAGGATAAAATATATTGTTGAGAACTGCTACTCAACATACAATGTCTTGAATTCGAGCAGAATGTGGAGAACAGAGTTTTCTAGATACTAGGTTCCCTGCCAGAAACGAAATTCAGGAAAAAGCGTTAGGTAAGAAGAAAATTGCTAATATATTTTATGACTATAATACAATTCTTATAAACTCGCTAACTTATAAAGTTTCTTAATGTTATATTTCTAAGCAAATAACTTTAGCATCGTAAACTATATATACGGTGGGCAATTGTGGTATTTTAGCAAAGATATACACACCCATGTATAATTTCAGTATAGGTGAGATTTGTTCAGCTGGCTTTAGTATAAAGTCTAACAGACATAAGGGCTTAGGGCGAGGGTAGCCAAATATATTAAAACTTGTGGGACGTAATTTGATACACAGTTTTCAAGGTATTATTGTTGTTTTAGCTACATGTCTTCAAACGTTAACGGATATACTATACTACGTATTTTCTGATGATATGTACCGATGGATAAGTTTCAGTTTTTTTTCTCTATAGTGGGATACTATGAGAGAACATACTGTCAAGATATTCCGTTCTCCACCTTTCGCCCGAAGCCAGGATATTGCGTGTTGAATTTTTGACGCTGCGCTTTTTTTTAGGTACCAGAGTGGAAACACGAAAATAATCAAATTATGCTCATTACCCCGAGTGAGAATCGAACATACAATCAATCAGGATTACAGTCAGACGTTGTCCCTTGCACCACGACAGCTTCGAAATTTTATATACATATACATATATTATATCAATCATATGTACACGAGCGTGAACGTGAATTTAATTGTTTTTGCCAAAATAATTCACTTCATTTCAAATTGACGGGCTTCGATATTTTAATAGAGCGCTGCAGTTTTCCGCTGAATGAGCTTAATTTTATTGAAAATTCAGATAATAAACTGGTATAAATATTGCTGTAGACAGACAGCCGCACTTGAATCTCCAGAACATTAAGCAAAAATACTGAGGCTTTTGCAAAAAAAAGTATGTACTTTATTGTAGTAAAATTCTCTACTAAAAGAAAATCAAAAATTCTTTATGTTTAATAGTGCCTATAAATGTCAGTAAACATCACTATTTACACAATTACTAATATTACAGGCATGGTGTGAAGAACGCATACGTCAGTTTTTAGAAAAGTGTATCTAAAACATGTGTTGAAAAGAAAAGGCACCTAGTGTCAAAACACTCCGATCTCCACTTTGCGCCCAAAATAATTACATTGCTTGTGAAGTGGTGGAATGCAACGCCAAGTAATGATAATTATAGTGCAATAATATTCATTTTATTAATTTAATATACATATTTGTAACACATTAATTTCATTTTCTATCTAAATTTTAAGTTATGTCAATTTTGAAACCAAATCGAGAAGGATTCAAAAGATTTTTCTTCACATATTACGCACATGTTTTCATCGATTACAGATGTGCGTGCTAGGAACCTAGCAAGGCATTGTATGTCATACTTATGTATGACAAATAACAGTAATATTTCAAAGTGTCACAACATAGTCTGATCTATTCAAGTTATCAGCCACTAGCGACCCGTTCCCGGCTCCAACCCCGTAAACTACGGGACGGCTTAACGCGTAAACTACAGATATTTCGTATTTTCGGCAGCTCGTTTTGTCACTAAAATGACAAACTGCCCAAATTATATTTTAATTGAATTATATGTATATTTTATAGAACTACATGAATACTTTGCTGGTATTTATATAGTGCTTTTTTTTTAGCTTCACGCTGTATCCCGCACACAGCAGGGTAGGCAGAGGGAACCTAGTGTTAAGACACTCCGTTCCCCACTTTCCGCCGAATTCGGAGGCTTGCGTGTTAAGTGGCGGAACTTAACGCCGCGCTTTTACCTCGACACCAGAGCGATGAAAATGGAAATATAATTTCCACTCCTCGAGTGGGAATCGAACCCACAACCAGTCGTTTACAGTCACACGCTTGTGCCACTGGGCCACGACTGGCCATTAACAAATATATACTTATGGTAATCAGGTTATGTAGCTTTTTAACATTGAAAGAAAGTTTGTAATCGGTTTGGTAGTGACGGAGATTACCTAACTCAATACATACACACTTACAATGCTTATCTCTTTATAATATTAGTGTTTATTAGACGTATGTAGGTATGTACTGCCGCAGCAGATATATACGAGTATGTCATACAACAAGCTTCACAATTAATAGATTTTCCACGGAGGTCTTATAAAAACAACCCACATTTTTATTTTGATTAATTTCTAAATTTGATTATGTATCCATAAACCCTTTTCATAGAGAAAAACCTTTATAAGACAAATAAAAATCCTGAATATATTTAATGTAACGTTACTGTACTAAGTTCGTGTAAATATAGGCTTACAACTGCGTCGCTGGGATAAAAGGATTATCCTTAAACTCACTCGCTCTCGTTAATAACTTTGTATATCGTAAACCGTTTATAATTTGGTTATGTAGTGTTTTCACGTTATATAACCTGGTTATGGACCATTCATAACCTAATTTAATATATGAGCCTATAGGTGTAAAATTAATGTATGGTAAGGCTGGCTTAGTAAATTGTCCATTTTTTAAAACATTGCTTTCCATATAAAACGTGTGTTAATAACACATTAAAAATGTTAAAATGAGAAATAACACTCTCTTTCATTTTGTCTCTTTGGACAAAAGAAATTCGTAAAAATTTACTTACAGAGACAGTGATGAGGATTTCCTTATGAATTGTAACTAGCGTATAAGAATTTCGCTGTGTTAGATACAGTACTTATGGCCTAGCGATCAGAGCTTTTAGACAGTTTCCAAGAGTCGCGGGTTCGGATATCTTCTAATTTTTATACATTTTCTGAAATGTCTAGATGTTTTTGTCTTAAAATGTGTGCGCTATATTTTGTAGATCGAAATCAATTTGATTTTTTCTCTGGGGAGAACTTTATCTACAAAATGTTCATTGTATAAATATAGATATATAAGTTCATTTTCCCTGCCTTGATTGTTTCGATGTCTGATATCTAAAGTCTAACGTATGACTACGTGTTTATGTCATACCGTAATCAAATTCAGAGATGAATTGGACATTGAAATGAACATGACAAATATTTTTTAAATAATACAAACATTGTAGTAAATAATCGTCGATATCATAACCGTCGCTGTTGTGAATAAAATAATTTTAAAATGGTAACACGCCTATACTTATAATTAGCACACCTATACTTATATTACAATTGCGACAATTCGTCTATCTGTTTTTTACAATGTGGATGGAATTCAGAACGAAAATAGTTGAAGGTCAAACATAGGCTACTTTTTCAAAGATCAACTTCTAAAGGATTAAAATAGGATAAAGTTTGTATGAAAAATTTAAACTGATTGATCTATTTCTATAAACTTTTTCAGAAAGATAAGTACTTTTTTTTAAAACCAAGGAGTAAAAATGGGAAATAAATATTTTGTGAAAAATATAAACCGCTTAACTTAAGCTTAAATTGTGAAGTAGGTACACGCGGGCAAAACTGCGAACGGGTCTAGTTAATTATAATTGTGTATAGATACGTGAAATATATTATAAACCATGAATATGTGAATGTGAATGTGAATGTATATTTTGTATGTGGCTCCTGTAATACTTTCTTTCTTAAAAAAGAACTATGTATTTAGTAAAACTCTATTCGTCAAGTCCACTCAGGAGGAACGGTGATAAGCCAAAGTCAATCATGTCCAAATGAAAGAAAATAAGAATGAGTTCATACAAGTCACGCTCCTTTCATTCTCATTTTTATTTTATATATTATATAGAAAGTCAATAGATATTAACGTGAATATGAAATCTAAAGCAAAAATGTATGTAAAGAAAAACTATGAAAAAATATGAAAAATATGAAACGTCTTACAAAAAGCAGCTTCACGCTTTTGCCAACATACTGTTACCCACTTTTTGTCCGAAATCGAAATGTAGTAAATAATTTTATTGAGTGGCGGAACTCAACGCCGCGATTTATTTTAAGTACCATAATCGAAATCAGAATAATTTATATACAATAATTCTCTCGTGTGGGAATCCAACCAAGCGCGTTTACATTCAGACGTTGACCCACTGCACCAGTGCAGTGCAGTTTAAGCAGTGGTGCAGTGATTAGTCTACGTTCAATTTAGCGGGCATCAGTAAATCTTAACGAAATGTGGCGCTAATTTATATTAGCACTACATTTTTTGTTTCAAAGTGAATCCTATTTATTGTTGTGTTGTTTTGTATATATGTTCACTAAATTGTCGTGGGTCAAATATTTATTGATTTATTTATGCAATAAAAGGATAAAAGGACAATCAAATATCAAAAGATTTTAGATTTAATTTTGAAAAAAAAATTTTGGATCTTAAATCAAAGAAAGATGGAGAGAACGAAACGACTTTTCATTACGTTGACTTTGTCTATCCTGCAAAATACGCTTGATATGTGAAAATAAAAAAGTTATCTTCTAGTAAATATTAAAATATTCTATTCTATTATTATTATACACTCATATGATTGATGACGGTAGATGGCTTAAATATAAGCTTTTATTGAGATCCATCAATATGTCAGTACAGGTAACTTTAGCGTTGCTCATGAAAAAATATTATGAAACATGAATATCAAAATTAAAATATTTTTATCGAGAATGATTCAAGGACAAGCCAAAACTTATTATTTATCGCGTTGAATCGTTTGTTGGGTGCTAAGTCTGATATTATAGAACTATATTGTTATTAAATGTCGCCTTATGGTAGAAAAGAGAATATGTTTCATATTATATTCAGCTTTACATTCTTTCCCGCACAGCAGGCTAGTCAGAGGAAATCCTAGAGTCAAGTCACTCCGTACTCCACTGTAGTTCTTTCTAAGTGGCAAAACTTAATGCCGCGTTTAGTCGTAGCAAAGTTTTTTATTAATTATAATTATATTATTATTGAAAGATTGACTTGAAGTCAAAAATAGACTTGAAGCCTCTCTTTCATAATTAATAATCGTTATAAATATGCCCTATATTTCCTCTAACCTTCTCTAACTACCCTGATATGCAAAACTGTAAAACGTGAAGATTCTTATTTTGAAAGATTCTTTACAAAATTTTTATTCGAATTGAAATATACTCATTTTAAAACATTTTATGATACTAATACATATCAATTGTTATAAAGAGTTACCATGTATATATCCTTCGTAGTACGTGCACTGCATTTCTAAGCAAGACCCGATCGCCTCGAGATTAAATCGAAAAGAGATTATTTGTAATATCTTGTCTTTACTGATATTGGCTACAAGCACTATGGAATATAAAGCGGTTGTGAACAGAAATTATTTTCATTTTTCTACTCTGGCAAGGAATCTTGATGTCGGGCGGAAAGCGAAAAACAGAGTGTCTTGACACTAGGTTATTTTTAATACACTAATATGCGGAAATGTAATGTTTAAAAATCTTAGTAAACTATTAAAATAATAAAAGTAAATGGCTGTATACGTACGTACTTACCTAATATACTCAAAGTAAAATGTTGACAACAATTGATATAAGAATATAAACATTTATTTAAGAAATAGTATGAAAATAAGGAAGTAGTACAAAGTTTTAATGCGAGTAGATATCTGTTTGATTTAAAAAGCAAAATATTTGCCACACAATTCTTATTCATCGCAAGATGTTTTGCAAACTGTAAACACTGCTATTTTTGTGAACTACCAATGTAGGTAGGTCAATGTCGAATTTTCACTATTCATTCATTCTTAATAGTGTAAACAAATATATATTTTATGGGCCAGTCGTGGCACAGTAGCACGAACGTGTATTGTAAACTGTGACTGTAAACGACTTATTGTGGGTTCGATTTCCACTCGAGGAGTGGAAGTATTTAATATTTCCATTTCATTTGCTCTAGTATCAGAGGTAAAGCACGGCGTTTAGTTCCTTGACACCAATGTCTCCAAATTCGGCGGAAAGTGGAGAACGGAGTGTCTTAACACTATGTTCCCTCTTTCCCTATTGCCATATATTTTTTATGTACTTTTTTATGTATAGGAAAGAAACATTCACAGCTTTTACACGTAATATATTTTAAATTATATAAATTCACGTTCATGGACACTTATCAACGCCAATTCTGCTACGATAGCGTTAAGTAGTTAAGTATTTTAAGGTCAATTACGTTCACAATATGATTGCAGAAAGAAAAAAATTACGCTTTTCCTTCATAGCAGGTTACCGCAGAGCAGAGAGAATCTAGTGTAGGCACTCTAATTAACCTTTTACAATATTGATACCGATATTTTTGTAGCTTCACGCTGTATTCCGCACACAGCAGGGTAGGCAGAAGAAACCCACTTTCCACCGAAATTGGAGTCATTGCGTGTTAAATGGCAGAACTTAACGCTGCGCTTTGCCTCGACATCAGAGCGAAGAGGGGAAAGTGGGGAACGGAGTATCTTAACACTAGGTTCCCTCTGCCTACCCTGCTGTGTGCGGAATACAGCGTGAAACTATATTGGTATTATAAGCAATCAAACGTCAACAACTTATGGTTACAAATAAATAAATACATTAATCCATTAACCGTGTTTTCCACTTGGTTTTGCTGAAATACTCTACGTCAGTGGATATTTATTCGAGTGATTAATTAAATGTTTGTTTGAAACTCGTCGGTTAATGTTGTACGTGCTTTGATTTGGTTGGGATGTTTTAGGTTATGTTATACCTACTATTTGCCGCCAACTTATTAAAGTTGCTGATAGATTAAGTTTCGTCACTGGTAAATAGTTTATAACTGCTTATAAGCAGTAATAAACTATTTGCTAGTATTTATCGTAAACAGTGTATTAGTTTGTTGTTCTAATTGAAGCCATTATCGGTATATTTGAAGCCATCGTGGCGCAGTGAACATGGTTGGTTGTCGGGACCTTTACTCAGGGGAACGATTATATTTCAATTATTTTTCCTCTAGTAAGACAAAGTACGGCTGTGAGTTCTGCTACTTTATACATATAGTATTCACACTGAATTCTCTATAGAGATATATCGCATAATAGGGATTATGCGGGAAAATGTATGAAGCTGAAAAAAATACATGTACTTTTAATGTAATTTGAGTCTACATCCATCAAGAACAGTCAAATTTGTTTACTTTGCGTCAAAATTTGTATCAAAATTAGGATGAATATGGTCATAAATATAAGTGAGCAATTTAATTTTAAACATGCTAATAATAACATTATGAAATATGTTATATGAATAACAAACAATTTTTTTTACCTGTGTAAAAAGTATTAAATACAAAGAGAACATTATCTAAGTTATGTCGTTTTCCGTTCTCCACTTTGCTACCCACTTTTAAAACATCGCACGATGAAGGAACCTAACACCGTATTTACGAGAGCGGAAAACTTAAATCATATTTAATGATCAGTTCTATTTGCTATTTCACAGTAACATATTGACAAAAAGACATAAACAAAAGGCTACGAGACGCTACGATACGATGTATTTGCTACGAAAGCTCTACGTGAAAAAAAAATACAGTATTATTGGACAGGATAAACATTATTTCTCATTTACTAACTTCTTTCCGGATGTTAGCAAATGAAATATACTGTTTATAATTAAAAAATTAAAAAAAATAGCTTCACGCTATATCCCGCACACAGCAGGGTAGGCAGAGGGAACCTAGTGTTAAGACACTCCGTTCCCCACTTTACGCCGAATTCGGAGGCATTGCGTGTTGAGTGGCGGAACTTAACGCCGCGCTTTACCTTGACACCAGAGCGAAGAAAATGGAAATATTAAATATTTCCACTCCTCGAGTGGGAATCGAACCCACAACCAGTCGTTTACAGTCACACGCTTGTGCCACTGGGCCACGACTGGCCACTAGCCACTGTTTATAATTACTGGAACAATGGCAATATTTTTCACATAAAAGTTTTAAAATAAAAAATAAGGAGAAAGCATTTATTGAAATCGCAGTCGTCGTGTGCAGTTAGATAATTCCGAAATTCATTCGATAATTAATCGTAGGATATTTTTTTCAGGGTTCCCTCTTAGGGAGAATGTTTATATATTTTGTTTTCATTGTTCTGCTCTGACAAGGCAAAACGCGGCGTCGAATTCCGCTATTCAATATTGAATTTCGTGTATTTAAGTGAAGTGTTTCGTCTCTGTCTACTAACGGAGTGTCTTGACACTCCGTTAGTCAGTGTCTTGACACTAAGCGTGAACTTGTGTAACTGAAATATTTAAAGTAATAATTATAAATAGCTTTATTTTAATATATTTGAAAACTTTAAACATATTTCAAATAACCTCATTGTGTGTTTTAATAAGTATTAGAAGATAAAGCGAAAAACAGGAAAAGTGAATTCAAACGGGATCAAACCAATTCCTATTCATGACGCGTAAAAAGCTTCTTGATCGTAGACTGTATGAAGGTACGAGTTACTTTCAATTTCTTCTATATTTTCAACACATTTTCTTTTATATAAAAGTTACATTTCTAAATTTAAATAATAATTCAATTACTGAATGATTTTCACGCAATATGTGTAAAATTATATAATATGTTTGTCTTGTTAAAATTCTGTTAATGTAAAAAGCGGTTTTACGTTTTTCGCATATGGGCGGTGGTCGGAGTCGAAACACTCCGTTCACTACTTTCTGGCGGAAATCGAGATCGAGATCTACATACTCTTACAATAACTGGGGCCAGTCGTGGCGCAGTGGCACAGAGTGTGCATGTAAAGCAACTTGTTGTGGGTTCCATTCCCACTCGAGGAGTGGCAATATTTAATACTAGCGGCCCGCTCGCAGCTTCGCCGCGTGGACTGCCTCATTGTTCGGTATGTTGCAACCCTCGGAGGTGGATTTTTGAAAAATAAAGTAGCCTATCTTTGACCTTTAATTACCAACTATATTTATACCAAAATTCATTACAATCGGTCAAGCGGTTTAGTTTTTTCATATAAACTTTCACCCCTATTTCAACCCTTTAGCGATTAATTTTTGAAAAACTAAGTAGCCTATGTTAGACTCATAGTTATTTACTAATTTCATTCTAAATTTCAACTAAATCGGACCGGTAGATTAGCCGTGAAAGCGTGACAGACTTTCGCATTTATAATATAAGTATGGATTTCCATTTTCTTCACTCTTGTGTCGAGGCAAAGCGCGGCTCCGCTTAAGTTCCACCACTTAACACGCAATGCCTCCGAAAGTAGGGAACGGGGTGTCTTAACACTAGGTTCCTTCTGCCAACCCCGCTGTCTACGGGTGTATCCCGCAGACAGCGGGGTTGGCAGAAGCTAAAAAAAAACTATATAAAAAATATACAATAACTAGGCTCCTTCGGTTTTTTAATAAGTACATCTAAGGATAAACTTAATAAAATAACAAATATTTTCTCTTGAATGAAAACTGCCTTTTGTTGGTGGTAAGGATAAAGTTCTTAGTGGTTGGTTATTTTGATTTCAGTTTCAATAGTAGTAAGAAAGTCTTATAGCTCTTGGCAAAAGTTGAACTTTAAACCGGAATTAAATTGCATGGTCTTGCAAGTTATTCTTAGAAATTGTTAGTATAAGCACGTTATATACCTAGATTTAGGACAAATATATTACTGTGGATTGGTCATAATGTTATTAAGAGATGTAAAATGGGCTCAAAGAAAATTGAATACAATGTCTATTTATATATATAATAACAATGTAAGTGATCGCTATCAGTACACGGCTGATATATGTCATTTTTTTTCTATTAGTCCGTTTGTCTATGTGGTTTGGCGCGATAATCTCAGAAACGGCTCAACTGATTTAAAATTTACAGTTTTGACTATAGTATTTGAATAAACTTTCCTTGCTTAGTTACAACGTTTAAAAGTATATCACGGACGAGTTAAATCACGAAATTGTTTGTTATAGCTGTGTAGTTTACGCAAGCGAAGTGTCGTTAGTTAATATTAATTATTTTAAAATTAAATATATTTTATTAATATTTATTGTATTAAGTTTTACACGATATAGTTGTAGAAAATTAATAATGATGTAGAACTTCTCTAGGCACTTTTTAGATACCTCGCAAAAGGATAAGGCATTATTATTGTATTCTATTAATCAATATTATGATCACTTAAATAACCATGTTAAACCATAATCTATTAAACTTAATTATTTCATTTGATCGTAGAGTATTAATAGTGGAATCTAAACTGTGATTATTGACGTGGAAACATAATCAAACCAGAACAAAGCCTTCTATAACATCAATCGTTCGACAAAGTCAGTTTGTTTGTCAGAGGAATCAGTTTATTTTATACTAAATAGTATAATTATTGAATTATCGGAATTACCATTTTATTAATTCTTATTATGTAAATGTTTACATTTCAGCAATATTAAAACATATTTTCATAAGTTAACTAGCTGTTATCTACTGCTCCACTCGTGTAATTATAGGAATTAAAAACTACCTAAGGTCATTCCACATGTTTCTAACTATACTATTACATTCAGACAAATACCAAGACTGCCATACACGACAGCGTATCCTATGCTGTCGTTGCGATCTAGTGATCTGGACTGCGACTAGACGCACTTCCAAATATATGTACTACACCGACGCCGAGGAATCCCAATCGACGGATTATATTACGAGCAAACGAGACTCCTACAATCGATATAATCAAATATAACATGAAAATGGCCATCTCTTACAGATACAAAGAGGCGACCGCCAAACTCGCGAATAGCTTCAAGAAGACAACAATATATACCATAATACACCATAATACCAATGGAAGATTCTATTTACCAGACTGTCTTTTGAAGGGACTACTTTAGTCCACACACCATCTTCGTGATATGTAGTCAGAGCTTCTCAAGCTCTGGCATTATAGACATTATAGAACAAATTTTGAATCCTCCTTAAGATGACATGTACGTAGGCTTGACAATAACAATGCAATAAATGTGGAAATAAAAACAGAAAAAAGTGGAACGGGAATGCGTCCGTGGAAACGTGAAACTCAAACCCATGTGGCAAGAGATGTTTTCGACATTTAGAAAACGTATAAAAATTTGAACGCATGACTTAGTGGTCAGAGCGCCTGGACGGTTTCAGGAGGCGCGGGTTCAAATTCTGCTGCTTTCAAATTTGCTTATGTGTGGAATAACACTTTAAAAATGTTTAAATAAGATGTTTTCCCCCGGTAAAAATTAGCTTACGTCACTCCCCAGCTTCCTAACTATCTCCACTCAATAAATCTTCAACAGCATCAACTTTATTGCAACATGAAAGAAAGATGTGTTTTTGTAATATTAGTAGGATCATTCTGTGTAAATGTTGAAAGGATATTATTTATACCGAATAAATAATGTTTTGCTATCTTCTTCTTTGTTTTTGGTGTAATAAAGAGTTTAAATAAATAAATAAATACGTGTTGAGTGGCGGTAGTTAACTTGCGTTTTATATTGCTTACCAGAAATAAAAATAAGTTTAAAATGGTCATTCCTCTTAATGAGAATCGAATCCACAACGATTCGTGAGATTACAGTCAGACGCTGTGTCACTAAGCTACAATGACGTCAATTATTCAGTAAATTCAAAAAGTCATGACTTTTTGTTTTTGTCCAGAAAAATCTTTCTACACAAAATAATATTTTATATGAAGAAATAGACTTCGAGAGAAAAGAAACTATAAGATAAATGATATCATTATTTTATTGACAATTAAAAATCGATTTATTTAAATAAAAACATATTATCGATACTTTATCGTCATTGATGTAATTGGAATGTAGATTTTTTACTAAATCCGTAAGATGTATGTGGACTAGATTTGTCTTATATACAAAAGTGTACATCAAACACATGGTTGCATATATAATATTATAATATTTCTTTAATATACTTATAATGTATTGTTACACAAAATATTGGATTTCGCCATATAAAAATTATCTATGCCAAATTTCATACCTTTCTGTCCTTATAGTTAAAAGGGAATAAAAAATTTTCTACATACATTAATATATAAATAAGAATTAACACTCAAATATATACTAAACAAAGTGTATGTCGTCTGTTGGCTAGCAAAAATTTAATTAAGGAATTATTTTACTATTTTTAAAAACGATTTATTTAAATATATAAAAAGATTAATTCAGTGATAATATAAAAATAAAATAGGCCATGTCTTTCCCAAAGCTACAAACAAAAATAATATATGGGACAACTCCGGCAAGCCGGTAACATGTGTATTCATCATTATTCCTTTGTGTTGACGTTGTTTTATGTTTATCATAAACTACTAGATGTGCTTGCCGAAACCACATCTCATATATTTCTAGTTGTTACAAGCTTCAGTTACAACTTCATTTCAACAACAACATATTTTTTTATAATTTTTGGTTTTTGTCTCGTGGTCGCACGATGGACATAATGCAGTCTAGTGTTCCGACATTCCGTTCTCCGGTTTTCGTTTGGTCCTTTTCCGGTTCCAATGTGAAAGATATACAATATTATTGAAACTCTACACCACCCTTTGTTTTAAATGAAATTCCATGAATGAAAATTGAACTCACAATCTTGTAAGCGCTGTCCATTACGACATTTTTTAATTACAATAAAATTAAATGCCTAATTTCCTCCAAAATTTGAGCAATATTAAAACATATGTATAGCTCTTCAGAAATAAGCAGAGAGAGCTTAAAGTACGACACAGCGTACTTCACTTTCCGCCATTCGAAATTACAAGTCAAGTTGCATAACTCAACGCCGCACCCTGTCTTGTCACGAGAGCGGACATATAAAAAAAACTTATGTAATCGTTTCCCCGAGTGGGAATCTAACCCACAACTCGCGTATATAGTCAGACGCAGCCACGCTGCGCCACGACAGCCCGTTTACAGCTCAGTGGTTTCAAATCGTTTACTCAACAGAGGTATGCTGAGCCTCGCAAAAAGTAATTGAAATTTTAATTTAAATATAAGTAGAAAATTTAGGATGAAAAATCTGAACTTTTCTCCTAGTCTTAAAAGGGACAGGTTTGTTAACTTCTACTTTGTAGAATTTTTAATCTTTTCAGAGTGTTTTCACGCCATCGGAGCAAAGGTATTCATTTAACGCTGCTTGTCTAGTTATCCACATTTCTCGTATCTTATCTTAAGCTGGGTTCTTTTTAATTGGACTCCGGAGAATATATCATTGTGTAGACTTTTAAATGAGCACTGAGTAGCATTTAAATAATAGTTGAAATAAGGTGTTTACCTCAATCTATAAAAATAAATAAAGTTGGAAATGGAGTTGTCTGTTTGTAATATTAAAATAATTTCTTTTTACTAAATACATTTGTATATACGATCGATATACAAAACAACAATTTTTACAATTTTCGTATGTCTGTCTGTTTGTTCCGGCTAATATCTGAAACGACTGGACAGGAACTTAGTTTTATTTTGTAATAGCCTATTCTAGACTTGAGTAATTGACTTGAGAACAATTAATCTAGACTTTAGTCTGCCGCTATTGGTAGAGAGTAACTTAATATAAATTTAGATAAACTGAATTAAATTGGACAACAAGGGCATCTACAGGTATAGTTGTGTTTTAAGTAGGGCAACTACTTGTAGTCTGTAATACATAGAGATATCACTAACAAGTAATGAAAATTTACAAGTAATGAAAATATTAAAACGACTTTAATGAACAATTACATACTCAAACAACTTGTACATATTAAATAACCATATTTCTGTACTCTACTAACAATAATAAAAAAGATCTTAGTGTAGAATAATTAAATTATGATCAAAACAATCAAATTATGATTTATTAGTCAGCTTAAATTATATTAATACCACTGTGGTAAGCATATATATTGATAATGTTTGACGTTAGCATTGGTTTACTCTAATTAAGTACTACATTCCCAGCATCTCTTGGGACTATCAAATCTTATTATTAATTCAAATTAAGATAAGATCGTTCTTTAATAAAAAAGCCAATTTAGTTGAAGTTTAATTAATCACGATCCTTCGCTTTCTACTAACTTCAATAAAGCTTCAAGTTAATTTTAGTTCGAATTTCGGAATATCCGGATGATAATTTTGTTGCTATAATTACTGTCTAGATATTAAATGGCATTTCAGGCTATTTATATCACGTACTCGTAATTAGCTGAACGTTAATGTCTGGTAACCAGATAAAGTGCGACGTTGAGCTCCGTCACTTACCACAAAATGTCTTGAATTCAGGCGGAGAGTGGAGCGTGGAATGTCTTAACAATTGTTAGTACCAATGTTCTGTCTGCCTACCGTGCAATGTAGGAAAAAGTGTTGAGGATCTCATCTCTCTTTAGTCATTTAAAATTTAAGCCCAAATATTAAACGTTACAATGTTTACTGCCCTTTCAAAAGCAAATGAAGTTAATAAAGTTACAAAAAAATTGTTAGCGACGATGGATCCATATGCAAAAAAGATTTCTTTTAGCAAAATTGTGGGTAAAATAATATATAGCGAAACGGCAAATCTAACAAACCGTACCTATATTGTAATTAAAAAAAATAGGAACAAAAGATAGCCTTAACCTTAGGCTTAATGCTTATTAACCATTGTCTGTGAGACAAGATGAAACTCTATTTGTGCTAAAAAAGTTCGTGGTAATAGAACAAAGGTAGAAAACTGCGATAATCCAGTCTTGTCTTATTTTGCTTGTACCCATTTTGAAAGAATTATGAAATTATTTATGAAAAATTTGTACTTGTTCATCATCGTTTGTACATCAGAGCGTTTGACTGTAAACATGTTGGTTGTGGGTTCGATTTTTACTCGGGGAGAATGTTTATATATTTACATACTGTGTGAAAATATTTTTTTAACAACATTCCGAAAATGGTAAATAACTATGTTTATTTATCAAAAATACGTGTACAATATTATTAAAGCAGTTATTTATGCATTAAATCATTAATGAACAATTCAATCGAATAATACTTGTATTAAATGATATTTTTTTTTTTATTAAGTATATGTATTAGACGTCTTTACAGACGTTATTCAGAGAGACTAGACACCTTGATTTGCACCCCGTTGACTAATTTTATCATTTTCAATTTTAAATGTCGAGTAACCGATTTCAATGTGTTGGGAGACATAACTTTTGAATATCCGAAATATCATTTTATAACCAAATTATAAAATGAAATTTTGAATTCCCTTGTGTGAATAGAATAAAATATTTACCTTTTGTTAAACATTTATCACAGTTTTCGAACTACAGTGATATTTTACTCTATACAATAGAAACCCCAGTTTTGTAATATTTTAGGACTTTCTTGTTCTAAGTTTGGCAATGGGAATGGTCATACCAATATAACAGATCGATTAATTATATTTTATTATAGGATATATAATAGTGGAGAATGGAGTGTCTTGACATTAGGTTTTCTCTGATTAACCAGCTTTGCGGGAAGAAACGTGAAGCCGTAAAAAAATACATTGTGCTTGTTTTCACATTCTGCTCCTCCGGTCTTATTGAAATGTAAATTTGAATAAAATGTTATCAATACATATAAATTGTAATTTTACATACCTATATAGCTAGTAATACCTAGTTCCAGACCGTGGTCCCACAACCAAGTATATGAACCATAAAAAGCCATGTAACTACTTAAGTGGATTAAACTTTCAATCTCTTTGCGCTTACATATGTACATATACAAATATATAAGCACATACATAATATAGAAATGAACCCATGATGGGGCCAGCAAGGGGGATAGTGCCTGGCGCTTAACGATCATTATGGGTTCGATCCTCACTGGGAGGAAAGATTATATTTGAATTATTTTCATTTTCCCGCTCTGTTGAGACAAAGTTTGTTACATTTTTATTACTGCAAAGTAGTTTTAGAAATGTAAAGCTGTTTTTTTATATATTTACATATATTTCAGAAGTAAAATATAATAGTATGAATTTTCCTTTATAGAACTGACGCACTGAAACAGTAATACGTCTACTTGTCAACGAAATATGAAAAG
The DNA here is from genome assembly GCA_019049465.1 of Dryas iulia moderata. Taxonomy (NCBI): domain Eukaryota; kingdom Metazoa; phylum Arthropoda; class Insecta; order Lepidoptera; family Nymphalidae; genus Dryas; species Dryas iulia. The sequence continues at coordinate 7,043,593 of CM032437.1, forward strand.
CTTTTTACCTTTTAAGGCGAGACAACAGTAACTATACTATTTTTATTATTACTTCATTTTGTAAGGTTATTTTGAGGGTGAAAAGCTCGACTGTCTTTTCTTTGATTCAAAAGCTCCTTGAAAATAACACAAATGGGTTATATTTAACGTATGAATAAGAGTATAACTATTTCTTTTAGAAGTTTTACGCTTTTCTTAAGGTTAAGTAAGCAGTATTAAGATAGTATTAAGATAGTCTATTCTACCATCTGAATAGGAGACATTGCAGTCTAAGTGGCAGAACTTAACACCGTGCTTAGCCTTGCTAGAGTGATGAAATGAAAGTAATTAAATATAATCACTACCTCGTGTGTGAAATCAACTTACACCTATCGCGTTCATCGATCAGACGATACCCCACTGTGCCACGACGGTCTCATATAATAACATAACATAACATAAAAACTCTTTATTTCACACAAATAATTTTACAGTTTTACACAAGAAGATCTAATATATAAATCATTGTATAAAAAAGGCGGCCTTATCACTTACAGCGATCTCTTCCAGGCAACCTACTTATTGGAGTACAGAGCACAAGAGCGGGCAAACTGCGTTCTGAGCAAAACATAGAATACTATATAGTATTATTTTAAACCTACATATATACACCATATCATAGAATACATAAAATACACACTTACTTAAATTATGTACATACACATACATACACTTACTTATACATAAAACATACACATACATACACATAAAGACTACATCGTAAGGTAGTAATTTGTAACTCTACTTTTAAACACATTCAAGGACTTAGATTGTCTTATGAATCGTGGTAACTTAATCCATAGCTTCGCGGCTTGGACAGTATACGACTCACTGTAACAGCGAGTACGGCACAATGGAATCTCAAGCATGTTGTCGTTTTGGGAGCGGAGGCTTAGCGGAAGACAGGAGTTGGAGCCGAGGAAGATGAAGCGGTTCTTAAGATACGAGGGAGAATCAGGGTGGAAGAGGATGGAATAAAGGAGAGTAAGAGCGTGAAGGTTTCGACGATCTCTAATAGAGAGCCATCGAAGCCTTGAACGATACTCACTGATGCGATCAAATTTCTTCAGCCCGAAAATGTACCTGATGACGAGATTCTGCAAGCGTTCCAGCTTTTGGAGCAGTTGTTGCGATAAATCCAGGTAACAAGTGTCTGCATAGTCCAAAATAGGCAGTAACAGCGAGTGTGCTAACGATATTTTAGTTTTGACAGGTAACAGATACTTCCATCTCTTTAGCCTACCAATAGCACAATACATCTTGCGGCTCAACTCAGAAATTTGAGGAGCCCAAGAGAGTCTACTATCCACTTTTAATTATATTTATTTTATTTATAATATACACCTCTATATGTGCTTAATTTTTACAATTTATACAAATAGTTCAGATAATGCCTTGTGGCAACGGTCATTTTAAGAAATAAAATGTGAGGCATAAATAGATTTTCTTTTGAAATTTATACTTAACGTTCTTATCACAATTAATTACGTTCAGCCAAAGCCGTTTACAATATTCTCTGATAACCTGTTTAATATAACTAATTAGACAGATAGATTTAATAATAGGACTATGACAGACATAATTTATAATTACCACGTCATGCATACTATTTGTCATCAGCAGTGGTCACCCCATATGTTACCAGGTAAGTGATATTTTTTGTAATGCATAAAAAAAGCAAATAAGCAAGAACCACCACTTGATGGTAAGTGGTTCCTTCGCCTTCGCCCATGGACATCTACAACATTAGAGGAGTTGTGGATGCGTTGTCGGCCCTAACGGTGAAGGAGGATTCTCCCTCCTGATGGTGAGATGGGTGGGAATAGGGAGAGCTGGCTTACATAATATTGACCTTAATACATCACTAGATATTTGGCAGTTCGTTTTTGACATAGTAGCGTTCGCGAGCCAGTCAGAGAATGAATCTCCTAATACCAGGTTACTGGGTACCCCGCCATCATTATATTACCAAATAGCTCTATCGGCGAGGATTTTATTTTTTACTATACAGACACGGTCAATGTGAATGTAGTCTAACAAAAATTGTCTTCATACATGAAGAAAAACTTTCGGCTATTTTTTATAAAAAGAATATGCAGATGGAGCAGTATTTAATTTGGCATACTTAAAGTTTATATGGTGAAGAGACGTAGAAGTATTTTTATAGCCTTTTTCGTTTCATTATGCGTTATAAATATATTAGTAACCACAAACGCACAGAGTAAAAGTTTAAAATCATTGTTTTTGGATTGATTTAATGAATGCTCCCACGAATAATAATTTTACTCATATATCTTCCAATAACAGACAACGGTGATAATTAAATTTGTATTATATGTATAGATTATATTATATATGTGGCCAGTCGTGGCCCAGTGGCACAAGAGTGTGACTGTAAACGACTGGTTGGGGGTTCGATTCCCACTCGAGGATTGGAAATTATTATTTTTTTTTATTTCCGTTTTCTTCGCTCTGGTGTCGAGGTAAAGCGCGGCGTTAAGTTCCGCCACCTAACACGCAAGCCTCCGAATTCGGCGGAAAGTGGGGAACGGAGTGTCTTAATACTAGGTTCCCTGTGCCTACCCTGCTGTGTGCGGGATACAGCGTGAAGCTAAAATAAAAAAAGTCTATGTATGAACATTTGATTTCCAATTTAGATTTCATAACATAATTCATGTTATTTTGGAATACGATTACATTGCACGTACAATCACCTCCCCAAGATATTGTCAATTTGCTGGTTATCGGATTATTTTGCGAACGAATTCCCAATATTATTGAATACATCTATCTGGATTTTGCGACGTTTAAATTTATGATTGGATACGTTTGTTGACTTCAATTTTATAAAATAACCTCGCTTCGATATTTTTCAATTTAAAAGCAAGAGCGTCGTGTCGCAGTGAGACTGCGACAACAGGTGGTTGTCGGTTCGATTCTCACCTGGGGGAAAGATTATACTTAAATAACTAAGGTAAAAGCACCACGTTGAGTTCTGCCACTCAACACGCAATGTCTCCATTACAGGCGGAAGGTAGTGTGGAATAGAGAACGGAGTGCTTTGACGATAGGTGTTCTCTGATTACCCGTCTATGCAGGAAAAAACGTTAAGCTTAAAGAAAACTTTTGCAATGTTTGTATGTTTGCTTGAAACAAGCTATATTAGAATGACATCCGACTACTTTTGCATCTTTAGTATTAGTATATTAGAATCACATCCGACTATCTTATAGAGTGAAAGTGGCGCAAGCTAGTGGACTTTAAATGTTTTTATTACTATATACGTTATTATTGTTTTTATTTAGAGAAAAAGTCAGTTTCACGATATCTCCCGTATACGTCATACCAGGGTAGTCTGTGATAACTTAGCATGTGGACAACGTCCACTTTCCACCGGTCAAATGACGAAATTCTACGCCACACGTTATTTTGATAACAGAGCGATTAAATATAATCATTTTTCCGAGTAAGAATCGAACCCACAACCAGTCACGATTAAAATCAGACGCTGTTCCACTGCGCCATGACGACATCAAAATATATTTACCTACTAAATATAGTTCCATTTAATCGTACTTCCCACATGCTTAGGGACATAATACGAAAATATCAACACAGAACTAATAATTACAAAACAGAGGAAAAATTTTATTATTTTTCTACTCAAATTCTTTGAACTCACAAAATAAGATTTCAATAGAACGCGAAGGAACGGGGTCACGGGCGGTATAAGAAATGTAAACAAATAGCTGATATTGCACTTGAGCCGGCTAAAGGAACTACTGAAAGATCGATGTTTATCATTTATTTTTATTATTTTTTGAATAGAAAAGTAAGATATATTTAGATTACGTCAATATATGTTTCAACGGTCTTTCTTTATTGTAAACTATTTGATCGCTTCCCACTCAAGTTTTATATAAATGGTGAGGCCATCGCGGTGCATTGTTATATTCTGATTGTAAATATAACGGGTGTGGGTTCGGTTCCCACTCCCATTTTAATTTAAACTTTCATATTTTTTGTTTTTTATATTTTTAGCTTCACGCTGTATCCCGCACACCGCAGGGTAGGCAGAGGGAACTTAATGTTATGATACTCCGTTCCCGATTTTCTGCTCATTTTTGGGGGGATTCAAATTCAAAATTCAAAATATCTTTATTCAAATAGACTTTTGAAAGCACTTTTAAATCGTCAAATGTACATAAAGCTACCACCGACTCGGAAGGCAGTTCTGCTGAGAAGAGCCGGCCAGAAACTCAACAGTTGCTCTTTTCAAATATATAAATTACAATTTTATTATTTGATACAATGGTAGCTAACCGACATTGGACTTATTCAGATTAATTCCACGCATTTTTATCCTTTAAATACTCTTCTACAGAGTAATAAGCTTTACTTATTAAAGTATTTTTTACAAAGATTTTGAATTTCTCTAGTGGTAAATCTAAAACAAGCTGTGGAATTTTATTATATATGCGTATACTCCGACCCATAAAAGATTATTTACCTTTTGGAGGCGATAACGGGGCGTTGCGTGTTAAGTGGCGGAACTTAACGCCGCGCTTTGCCTCGACACCAGAGCAAAGGAAACGGAAATATTAATATTTCCACTCCTCGCGTGGAACTCGGACCCACAATCAGTCGTTTACAGTCACACGTCTGTGCCACTGCGCCACGACTGGCATATTTAAATTATTGTTGTTTGGGCAGTCTGACGGCAAAACGCAGGGTTAAGTTCTGGCATCACATTTGGTAAGAAAGTGGAGATCGAGGACTTAAGATTAAGTTCTTTCTGCCTAACCAGCTATACAGGATACAGGAAAAAGGGGTATTTTCAGGTGTGAATAAGTGGATATTGACCTGAAGCGAAAAATTTTTGTAAACTGATATTTTTTTTATGGCAATACTCAAGATAATATTTTTTTAAAAATTGACAACTAATCATTAATTCATCCACCCATTTATTTTACTCAACATTTATAGAATCTCGTAAAAATTGTGTATTGTTTTTGTTAAGAATTTCTCTCGTTATTTGTTTATTTGGACTAATACCACAAGCTCCTTCAAGGTTGAAGGAAACAATTTGGGCGAATCGTGCAAAGACAAAAAGTTGACGAGACGATAATAAACTGGAAGAAACAAATTCATGCTTGCTAATACAATATATGTAACTAGCATAGCCTACAATTTCGCTTGCTGATTGCTTTAATTTCAGAAGCATATCTTTACTTGGTTGTCCTATTCTTCCTAATAAAGTTGGAAAGGTCTAATTTTTTTTTTTAGCTTTACGCTGTGCCCCGCACACAGCAGGGTAGGCAGAGGGAACCTAGTGTTGAGACACTCTGCTCCCCATAGGTATAGGTCTTATATTAATGATTTTGCCAAGATCGGTGATGCACACAACAGAAATAAACATAAATACCAGAAATAAACATAAACTTACCGCACCTGTAACTCGATTGCATCGAATCCGTAATTCGTTCATGGGATAATGTATACGCTTTTACAATAGGATCCCAGAAAACGTCCAAGAATATTCCGTCATGTTATTACCTAATTAATGAATTTTTGAACGATAACACGCCTTGGGAATGAAATGCTCGCTCCAGGCTATTCCAATGGTATCATTGTCAATATATAATATCTGTAAATGCTTGACTTAAAAAAAAAATAAAAATAAATATCGTCCCGCTGAGTTTCTTGCGCCGGTTCTTTTCAGGTCTGAGGCATTAACTTTGGTGAACCGGTGGTAAATTGTTTGACGTTCAAAAAATGAAGCATGTACCTAACTTCTTACTTTGAATAAAATTATTTGACTTTGACTTTATTATTATCATAAGCATCAGTTTATAGTCAAGTAAAGTCATATGATTATGATTTTTTAAAAATGCATTCCTTATTTTTATAATTTTTCCAAATCATTATTTAAAACAATATTATTTTCGAATTTTTAAATGAAATATCATTAATTTAGTTGTTCATACTAATATTATAAATGCGAAAGTTTGTCTGTCTGTTATTCTCTCACGGTTAATCTACTGAATTTCAGAATGTAAATACTTGAAGACGCAACATCAAATATTGGCATTTTTTTGTAAAAATAAAATCAACAATACATTCCAACAACTTGTATTGCAAAGAGAGAAACTCAGGGCAGTGTCTAGGACTTTCAACTCATTTAATAGCTAATTGTGCCCCTTTAAAATGTGAAAACTTAAACAAATTTGGGAAATTATGCAAAGAAATAAACGTTATAATTAATTTAAAAATAAATAGTACATACAAAAAACACAGTGTCTTGCCTAAACGATCTGTAGAGCCGTCCAATTCCAATTTTTTTACACGCTAAGCTTTTTATTTCAAGGACAGTGTTGAAATACTTTAAATATATACATTCTTTTGCGTGGAAATTGATCCCCCGACTATCGTGTTTATAATTACTCCATTTCCCACTGTACCTCGATGGCTTCTATACTAATGAGAATATCTAGTAAATAAAACACGAGTGTCGTGTGGTCCCAATTCACATTAGTTTTTATAGTTAATTGGTTTTTTATCTCTAATAGAAAATTCCGTTCTTAATTATTATCGATCCTGATACTATTTACTTCTACTGTTAAATGCATACCTAATAATAAAATAATCTAAATAGCTTGTTCAATTTGAGTGTTATGTTTTCCTTCTAACGTCTTCGTAGTAAAAATGTATAGTACCTATCTTACAGTCCAAATTTCAAATTTATACTTTATTGTAAGTAATACTATTGATTCGAACTGCGATTTTATTAGCTCATAAGAGAAAACCTAAAGTTATTACAAAATACATACGACTAGTAAAAAATAAATTAATATTAATAAATTATAATAAAAGATTTGTCATAGACAAGCCATATGAAATATTTTCGTAAATATTTCCACGCCTATAACATTTTTAAAATGCCATTCACACACTAAGAATACGAAAAACATTTTTATAAAACGTATAAAAATTTGAACGCAAAGATTCAAATCTACGCTTTTTGGAAAATGACTTAAGTTTCCTTGAATTCACTAAAATAATTCAAAATATAATCCTCCCCCTCCAAGCGTAATGGATAGAGTGGAGATAAAACTCAGAAATATCATATACGAGTATAATAGGCGGATGTACCGCCAAGGTAGGTATCATTTATATTAATCAACTTTTCAAAATTATATCTCTATGAATAATTTATAGACAAAAGAATGAATGAAACTGATTGAAGAATTTTAATTTCGAATTTAAAGATTACTTATAAAAGTTAAAATAATGAAATTGTTTCAAGGCACTTTTCCACGGAGTTCCCCATTCCTCGTATTATAATAGTTAGACAAATACCAGCGGTCATTTGAATTTGTGATTTTCTTGGGACACTGTAAAGAATCTAATATTATAGGCCCTCTTAAATTTCAAGAAAGTATTTCTGAATCTCAACAACTTCTTTCGTAAAGTAAAAAAGTTTTCATACACGAAAATAACTTCTAATATCATTTGCGTAAATCTCGTCAAAATATTCTTGCAGATTTTTGTAAGAATTTTTTTCTATATCATAAAATGTCGCTGTGTCGTAACTATATCATACTAAGGTTATTATTAGTTAAATGTTTGCTAGTTTAGTAGGTTAATTTTATTTCAAATTCAAGGAAACGCCGTGATTTGATAAAATAGTGCGCGGAAGGAGGTAGCTTCCATCAAGTATTAAATGTTTATTTATTAAAGGAAAGTCTTTTCCATCCGATTAACAAAATTCTATTAGCGTAATAAGCGAAAAATGAATTAGGCACGCTTTGTAATTTAGTTTGCATTATAATGAATGAAGAATGGATATATATAGTATTTGGTATATATAGAAGTCTAAATAAGCCAACTTTTTTCAATAGAAGTATGACTAATACATGCAAGTATATACTTGCAGTCAACTTCAAAAGGTATAAAAATATACATTAATATAATAAACTTAAAATACGCCTTTATCTCCAATGCACTCGAACTCGACCCAAAAGCAAAAGAGGTCCTTATCACCGACAAATAGGAAAAGAGATTGTCAAGACTAATCTAAAAAGGAATAAACTCTATTATTACTTTATAAGCATCCCAGGGTTTCATTTCCCTCCTTCCACTTCTATCATCAGACTCACTTACGTTACTTGATCTCCGTTTTATTTGTGAATTTTATAAAGGTTACAGAATTAGAAGCGAAATTAAGCTACTTATTTCACAAGCCTTTAGTAAGTTTCACGTGTCCCGAGAAACATCGGCTTGTTTGTAAATTTTGCAAGCTAAATTTCTCCCCCCCCTCCAGTGTCCATTTGAACTGAAACATGGAATACTCGTATACCTTACTTCTGATTAATAATGCAATTATATATAATAAGTAATATTATTATTCCAAAATGGCCGTCCTAACAAAATGGTGGCGTACAAATTTCTGAATAACCTACCCAATATCATTATCAAATGAAAAGTATTACTTAAAAGACATTTAAAGATGTTAACAATAAAAATAAGTTGTAATAAAACGTATAACAATTTCGACGCAGCGGATAGTAGAACGCTTGGCTCAGTGGTGGGAGCGCCTGGACGGTATTCAGGAGGCGCGGGTTCGAATCCCGCTGCGTTTAAAAAAAAATTATACGTTAACTTTAAATGTCTTTTCAATTATTCCTAAGTGTGGAATACCCCTTTGAAAATGTTTAAAATGGGATTAACTTACTTTTAAACATTTTATAAAGCTTACTTAGGAAAATTATAGAATATGTATATAGAAAAAGACTAACTTGTTTTTTAATGACCTTTACAATAAGGATATTAAATGAAAAATGTAGCTAAGAATAGCTCACGAAAAAGCTTGTTTTATTTCTAATTTTCATAAATAATATTTCTTACACAGCTACAGGTTGACTTTATAAAAACTCATTAAAATTACAGATATTTTTACTACCAACTAAAGCCATATATTAATAATGGTCATTCAAAGTCACATTCATCCGTATCACAATGTGACTTAGTTGACTCCTTCTCGTTTTGACACTGTAAAAATAAAATCCGCACCAAATGAGTTCACAGCGTCTACGCATCGAGTAAATTCGTAATAATTAATGAGTAGCAATCATCACTTACATCAATGGCGGGTCAATATTTATTATTTACTATGGCACCGCCTCTGAAGCGACGCAAATAAATGTGACGGATGTTGCGAAAATTATTTCTGTCTCGTTCGTTCGGACTTTGAGTTAAACGTAATTATATATTAATATAATAGTATAAAGTTCAGCAGTTTCAGGGAAGTCAGAGAGAACCTGGTGTGAGGACACTCCGTTCTCCACTTTCCGCCTGAAATCCAGGGTTAAGTGGCTGAACGCTGCGGTTTATCTTGGGTACCAAAGTGGAGAAATGAAAATAATATATTAATCATTTCCCCAAGTGGGAATCAAACCCACAACCATTTCGCGTACAGAGTTTACAGTCAGAAGCTGCCTCACTGCTTCACTATAGTATACTATACTAGTTGTCATTCGCAAAATTTATCTGGGTCGATATTGTAACCCTTTTTACTTTTCATAGTTAGAACTGTAAAATGTAACATACTATGTATCTGGTTTTTGTAAGAATTTTAACGTTTTCTAAGGTATTGAAATGTTAAATTTCATCCTTCTACATCAAAAAGATTTGGCCGTGGTTCGTCTGTCAGTCACTCATTTAGTAATGTGGGTAGCTTATACACTTATAAATAGTAGATCATAAATTTTTAAATATTAATGTTTTTAATCAAACAGTATGAAGTTTATTTAAAAATAGATTACAAGTGGAAAAGAGTAGAAATAGAGACAGTAGATGAAGAATGGAAACCACAACTCACTTAACACTTAAGTAAAGACTTAACACGCTGTCTCTCTATTTTGGGCGGTAAGAAGAGAACAGAGTGTCTTGATATTGGGTCTCTCTATCTCAACTCTCAAATTACGTTACTGTGCGGGAAAAAGTGAATGGCTTTAGAAACAACAACTGACACGTAGCATTGATTGTTTCTATTAAATTAAGCACTTCCCGATAGGTTTTTCTCAGTATATTTTCCCCAAGAGTACAATTTTTACTTTGTTACTTTTATATCAAACAAGGGATACGTGCATTTCTGTTAACATTATTACCAACTATTTCCTCTTTGAGTGTTGAATTTCTAAGCAAAAAATGCCGGTATTATAATATCTATTTACAACCCAATTTACACTGTTACTTGGACTATATATTCCTACATTATATGATTTATCTTTACCATTTTTTATGCTACTTTAAATATATTTAGGAAAAAAAACCCCTATATGTTAATATTATGTAAATATAGAAGACATCATAAAAAAACATTTTTCAAAATGATTTACGTTCATCTTTTTGTATTTTAAATTCGTCCCTTTAAATCAAAATATTTAAATTTGTTTTTAAAATTATATAACTCAAAATGATTAAATTACAGCTTCGTATTTTTGTTGGCATAGCAACGTAGCCAGAGAGAAGCTAGTGTCTGGATACTCCGTTCCACATATCAAAACTATAATAAATAGCATAATAAAGCAAAATTCTTAATGTTATACATCATTAAAAAACTAAATATAACCCGTGAAATAAAATTAAATAATTCAAGACCTATTTATACTATTTGTAAAGAACAGTACAGACAAGAATTCAGAATTTGTTTACCTTGTATTCAAGCAAATATCTGAATAGAAAGTATTTACAGGAAAATAGATAATGGGTACAATTATTTCCTATCTCCCAATCGCATCTTTAAGGTAAACAAAATGGACAAAACAAATACCTTCTATTAATTTAATGAAATATTCTAAATATTAGAAATTTTCAGTAGTTAGGTACTTTACAGCCAATGTTGAAATCCTAGCCTGGATGATTTTATCTGACTAGATTTTATTAAAATTGAAATTCAAAATATCCTTTGTTTAAATATTTTACTTTATACTTTTGCAAGTCTTTTGAATTTTCGAATGAACATAAAGCTACAACCGGCTTAGAAAGCAGTTCTACTGAGTGTTAAGTTTCTCTACAACAAAAAACTTACTTAAAGGTCAAGATGTGTGCTAAATGTATTACAATCACGTGTCTACGAGAGTGTGTTTCTGAAGTTCATTCAAGAACAGTATCTATCAAATAAATAGTGTTAACTACTTATAGTCGGAGAGAACCCAATGCCCCGCTTCTCATTTTAAGTGGCGGAAGTCAACGTCTTAGGTATCAGAGCGAAGAAATATAAATAATTTGGATATAATTATTCCTGTGCATGGGATAATCGACCCTACAATCGTCGTGTTTACAGTCAGACGCTGTCCCACTGCGCTACGACATACGACAATCTATAGACATGTGTTTATAAAATCTGTTAATACCATTAAGAAAAGTGCACTAATAAATGAAGAATCATTAAGGTATAATTATTTTAAAACCACAGACGAGTTTGCAGATTAGTGATTCCACCAAATGTATTTATTTTTTCGTTTTAAAAGAAAAGCTGAGAATGTTATTTAAGCCTGAGGAAATGTCAAGTCAACGTAGCGCAATGGGACAAAATCTGACTATAAACACGATGATTGTCGGTACCATTGTTCTTCGAGAAAATAATTATTTTGCTTCGGTCTGTTCGTTGAGACCATCGTGGCGCGATGGGGCAGTTATGAGTGAAAGCGAAGGAATTAATAAATAATTGTTCAGTTATTATTAAATACAAGTTTAAATCTCCTCTCTGGTATATAAATAAATTGCGTAATTGAGTTCCGGCACTCAGTGAACGATGTCTTAGCACTAGGTTGGCTCTGACTACCCTGCTTTTTTGGCTAGACTAAGCGCGACATCATAAGATAAGTTCCGCTAGGCTCATTTCGAGTACCCTGTCTTACGAGAAAAAGTGAAAAGTTGCTTTTCACTTTGTTTTAAGAATGTGAAATTAATAATAATTATTTTTTGTATATATTACAATATTCTGTGTAATTTAGTTTTCTGCAATTTCGTATATGTATAATCTTAATTTTTTCACATTTATATTTCTTTACATTAAAAGATTCATTTTCAATAAAATTCATGTAAAATTATTCAACGCGATACAGCTGTTTACTTTGAATAATGAATCAATTGATCATTAATCATTTTTTTATATAAATTTAATTTTAAAAAATTTTAAATATAAACGATATCCTGATACAGTATGATAGCATCTGACATACACGATGGTTATGGGTTCAATTCTCTTTTGGGGGAATGATTAAATTTAAATTATATTCGCTTCTCCTCTCTGGTACCTAAACTCAAGCGTTGATTTCTGCCACTCAGTATGCAGTCACGAATTTATGAAAATGTTCTTTGTACTATTATATCTACAGGAATACTTTAAATACAAAATATGATAAAGTAATTGAAATTTGACATAGACAGTTATGAATTTATATTATATTATACCTATTAACTAGCATAATGTCTTCGTGAAACGTGACTAGCTATACTACAACGTGCTCCGATACAATTCATGGAATATCTTGTTTATACAGCCTATTTCTATATTCTAGTGTTACGGATAAATGACGTCTCTGCCTTTGCTTTAGATAGTTCTGCGGTTGAGTAATGAATGGCTGAATATGGTGTATTTATTTTGCGTTTTAATTTTATTTTCGTCAAATCATATGTAAAGCGAGATTGTATGTATTTACAGTGTTCAAAAACTATAGGCCCTTGCCGTATGGAGCATAACATCTCGTTTATCTAAAAATAATGAGAAGGCTTTAAATAATATTTTGTGAATATAACAATGTCAAACTGCTGGGGTCGTCGTTACGCAGCGCTACATGATATAACTGTAAACGCAGTGGTTATTTGTTCGATTTCCACTCGGGGATGATATTATATGTTTTTACTTTTTGGCTCTGGCACCCAAGACAAGGCCCGGCTTTGAGTTTCACCAATGAAAACGGACTATCTTGATGTATTTGAAAAAAAATGGAGAGCGGAGTGTCTTGACATCCTTGTCTCTCACTACCTTGTATGAGGGCTGTAAAGATAAAAAGATTTTTGGCCTTTCACCTTTAAAAATGTCTTAGTGAGTAGAATTTAAATTCATAGTCATGCTGCGCGAATATCATCAATACAATATATTTAACGGTAATTTTGGATACAATGGTTTTTGTAAAGATATTTACAGCAATATTGATAACCTCCAAATATTTTTTCACGTAACTGTTATCGTTTTTATGTTAAGAAGTTATCAATAATCGATTATAATATTACAATTGGTTACAGGCACCTTTTTTATATATATAAATATTTACTAAAATATTTAGTTTAGTTTAATACATAATGTAGTTATTTTGAAATATACATTTCCGCTCACAAAATTTGACTCAAAGTAATACCTAGTAGTAACTTAAAATAAGTTGAAATCCTCATGGCGCAGTTGTACCAACATCTGACTGGTTGGTTATGGATTCAGTTCCCAATTAGGGGGAAAGATTATATTTAAATTACTTCAATTTCAACGTTTTGTTATGTTAAGTTACACTTTCACTTAGAAAGCGCAACTTAACGTAGTGCAATGTCTCGATTTCGGCAGGATACTAGAGAACTGAGTGTCTTGACACTATGTTCTCACTCTGCTATGAGGAAAAAAAGCGTGAAGTTGCAATAAAAGCTCAAAATAAATAGCACGTTAATAAAGTTTAATGCATAGCCATAACTTGTTTAAATTTAACCGCTTTCCCCAATTTAGGGCAGCAACCATTTTAGAGTGGCTTTATTCAACCCTTATTTGCATTTAAATTTGAGACCATTTAGCTTCAATATTAATGATAGATTTTTATAAAAATGTACGCTTGAATAAAGTTTATATTTTTTATTACTTGGTACTAAAGCAACATGTTATCTTATCCTTCCTTCTGTTTTGATAAGTATAAATAAATAGTAAAATCATTTTTAACATTTAAAACACACGTTAAAAAGAAAAATTTTTAGAAAACGTATCAAAAATTGAACGCAGTGATATTTCTAAACGTTGTGTAAAATTTTTTATATGTTCTATAAAAATGTATTTTCAATTTGTTGAATAACAATTTTACAATATTAAAAGTATTCAATAAATAGCGTGCTCTTTATGCTAAACGATTGTTCGTAGAATTATCTTTGGGTAGTAGAATTCTGTAAAAATCTCTACAGAGATGCTAACAACAAAAATAATAATTAATAAAGCGTATAAGAATTTCGATACAGCTGTAGTAGTAGAACGCATGGCGCACGCGATCATAGCGCTTGGACGGTTCGCAAGAGGCGCGGGCTTGAATGTCGCTTTCGGGATCAAATTTTATAGGCATTCTAAAAATGTTTTTTTTTAAAAAATCATTGTATATATTCTATACGCGTATAAGAAATTGACTCCTATAAATCTGCAGGTGCCTATCGCATTGCAGAGAGAGAGAGAGAGAGAGAGAGAGAGAGAGAGAGAGAGAGAGAATGTAAACACAGAGGAGACAGTGACGAGCTCTGAGCAAAGCCTGGAACTTATGACCCAAGTATAGATTTCACTTCGTAACTAAATTTGAAAAGATTATATTAATTTTGCCTTTTCAATACATGTAAGAAATCAACTGATGATAGACAGGCTAAGATATTTTTTAAAAGTATAGGGAGATTTTTTTGTGAAATCTTCTACCATGCACAAACTGACTCTATACTTATGCCTAAAGAATTCGTTGGGATCAGCCAAAATTATGTAAAGGGACGAAAATACAAATAAGTATTTGATTTTCCTTACGTTGCAAAAATAATACAGCGTGTCTTATTTAAAACCTTTATATTATTTTCTTTATCGCTTACGGTCGATGTGTGACAACGAGTGGACTTAGAGGGCGCCATGTCCATTTTATTTGACACTAACAAGGCGTCGCTGGTTTAACGAGACCGTTTCTGGAATGGGAGAAATTCATGTTTTTATTTATATTTATGAGCGTTGACAACTGACGTTAACATTTAATGGCTGTTGAACCGTATTGTATAAGCGACGGTAAGTAATTTGCCCAGATGACATCTTGTCATAAGGCGTCAAAAACTGGGCAATGACGTTTGGAGGAAACTAATAAAGCTAATACTCATTATATTTTAATTATTTTGAAGTCAAGTCAATTATGATGAAGTCCGGCATTTGACTTTCACCACTCAACATGGGTCGATTTCAGGCGGAAAGTGAAGGGCGGAATGTCTTAACACTAAGTTTTTCCTGGCTAACGCGCTAGGCGAGGAATACTTTGAACTATATAAAGCAACAAATAATATTATTTAAAGTTTAAATAATGTTACTTATTGCTATCTAAAAGAGGCCGTTAGTTATATACACGGTTAATTTAACATTATCCGTAAATATTGCCAGATTCGATATCGATATCGTTACCAGATTTTATTTCCCAATCCGAGTGATATGTTATTAAAATGTTAGAAATAGGTAAAGAACACCTGCTCCATCGGAACCTCCCTTATATACCTTTTTGTACATAAGATGAACAAACGTCTTTTATTTACAGAACTACATGACTTTATCACATATTAAATACAACTTTATAATTAGTTTTAGAAATTGTTAGTGACGACTGAGGCACTCTTCTCACTTTCTACTCCTTTACTATTAACAAGTAAAAATAATTTAATTATCAACTATTAATTTATGTTTGTCTTAAATAATCCATACTCGTTGTTTATTATGACTTATTTACTTATGTTAATAAAAACATTATTGACTATCTTGACACAGTTGACGTGTAAACACAAGGATTTCATTAATTCTTCTTCACTCGAACGAAATTGACATTTTTTTTAGCTTTACGCTGTATCCCGTACACGGCAGGGTAGGCAGAGGGAACGTAGTGTTAAGATACTTCGTTCCCCACAGCCAGAATTCCGCCGAATTCTGGAGGCATTGTGTGTTAAATGGCGGAAGTTAACGCCGCGCTTTGCCTTGATACCACAGCGAAGAAAATGAAAATATTAAATATTTCCACTTCCCAAATGGGAACCTAACCCACAACCAGTCGTTTACATGTATTTGCCACTTCGCCACGACTGGCCACGACCCCAATCAAATTGACATTTCTAAACAATTTAAACATTATTTACAAGTTATTATAAATATTAATTAATATTTGGTGGTCGCTCTAAAATATGCTGAAAGGCTGCAGAACGCCTAAATAAATTTAGTTTATATAAAAATGTAAAAGGTACACGTTAAAATTATTTTCTTGTTATAAATTATCTTGTCGTTCTTGCTAGGACATAAAATTTTTCAAAGAAATTAGATGTTAAGAAGTGTGTCAAAATCACATCGTCATAAGATTTTCACATATTGATACATAAAAATGTAGCTATGAAAAGCATCTTACAAGTAATTAAAAATAGATTTTATCTTGCTAACCTTATAAGTCTTATAACCTAACAGAAGTTACTCGTAGCTCTTTAGAAATTACACACTATAGAGAAACTATTTTTTATATCTGTAGGTATATGCGCACCATGGCGCAGTAATTTGTTGTGGGTTCGATTTCCACTGGTGGTAATGATTATATTTGAAATATTTTTATTTATTTTCTCTAGCAAGACAAAGCATGGCGTTGAATTCCAGCATTGTCGGAAGACGCGTGTGTTGAATCGACGGGGCAAATAAAAAAAGAGTCTTGGTGAATCTTGGTGCCACTCAAGCTAGGCTCTCTATGCCTATCTTGGCGAGAAATCAATGGCGTAGCTATCGTATGGCCAAGTGGTGCAGTACACCAGGACCCCTTAGGGAGCTTAGGGAGCCTTTTAACCTCAGCTTTGAATAGAAACGAGAAAATAAAAGTAAAAAAATTAAGCTACAATATGGGTTTAGTCTACTAATGATAAGTTCAGCTCACTATAATATATTATTGTTCCTCCTATTTTGATAATTTTGATCAAAATAAGTTCAATTTACGCGCAAAGAGGAGATGAGGGTCTGATTCTTTTCCTTTGCACTGGGGCTCTTATCTACCTACCTACATCACAGTGTGGAATGTCTAAAAAAAGAACATCGTATTTGTTAAAACAAACGTAAATAAATATATGGATGGCGGCGCTATAATGTAAACCATAAAATACCCCATAAAAGGTTTTCAAGCCTATACAAAAGAGGCCATTAATTTCACATTAGCACCTCATCAACATTGTTTTATTTCGATATTCGATTATATTTACAGGCGGTATGTCAATTTGCTCGTTTCGCGAACAAAATGAGTTTGAAATTGTCCTAAATTTTCCCTCTTTATTGCTTTACTGGCGACTGACTAGCGGCTTTGCCTGCGTAAATTGAAATTTCAGTCAATTTTATGAAACAATTATTTTATAGTAACTGTTTTGTCTGTGAACCAATAGAAATAAAGTAAACACTACATGTTAAGAGAAGATTGTTAAATTAGAATACTCAAAACTGCATTTTAATCGGTTTAGCCATTTCTGAAATTAATCTGATTATCTGAGCCCACAGATAAACAGACTAGCCGATAAACAGAAATATAACAAAAATCATTATTTTGGATTTTATAACATGACTAAATCCCGCCAATAATAATATTTCTCATATACCTATTTACACATGATGCAGCATTCACTTACAGTTTTGTTATATGTATAGGTTTAATAAAAGTTATGAATTAAGGATTATGATATCATTAGTAAGATATCGTAAACTTAACTTGAAAATAAAAAAAAGTTATTTGAAATCAGATTGTGCTTTAAAAAAACACTATTACATTTTGGTCATTAAAGGCTGTTATTTGTGTTTGTAATAATTCGTTCCTTTTTGCAAGAATTTTGCCCTTTAATACGATTTTGTCCCAAATTCAGTTTAGTTTCAATATACACAGGTAAGTGAGATCTACAAATAATGTAATTGAATATATTGTTCCCGTGGACTTGGGATATTAAGTTGCGGAAAGTAACGCCAGGCTTTGTAATCCCTTTATTGTATTGTACCGGTATTCTTAATTTATGTGTACATATATTCCAGTTTCAGATTCACACTTTCCACAAATAGTAGGGTATTAGAGAGAACCTAGACACTCCGTTATCCACTTTTCACCTAAAACTGAAAATGCACTCTAAAGTTTAGGTAAAGCGAAGAAAATGAATATAATATAATCGTTTCTCCGAGTGGTATCGATATCGATCCCACAACTATCGTGGTTACAGTCGCACGCTGTCACACTGCACCATGGCGGTATGTACTAAAGAAACATAGTTGTAACCATACCAAAAAATAATAAAAGCACAATGGTAAATAAAATCAGAAAAAATTAAATACGTTATTTATCATCAGCATAATTTACAAAAGCTACAAAAAGAGAAAATCATTCCGAGGACAAAGAGCATATCATATAATTTTGTTTAGCGCTACGTGTATTTCCGAATCACAAAGCGTAAAATGTAATAATTTAGCAAAAGTAATCATTTAATTTGATTATGAAATTATTTTGATCTCTGGTTTAACAAAAAATATGATAAATTCATTGAAGACCTTAGCGTCTATTAAAAATGGGTGTAAAAAAATGGATGCGCGCGATTTTCGAGATTTTTCGAACAAAGTTTTTGCTTACTATTTTTATTCTTGCGATTTTGTCAAGTGATTCAGCGAGTTTTCTCTATTAGCATCGGTGTCTTAATGGAAAAGGGTTAAGCTAACCGAGCTCGTGAACCGACCAATTGTTGTGTATTGAACTAACATGATATTACGTTAATCTAACATCGTTTAAAAGGCCAAAAGCCCCTTTCACCCTAAAATATACCCTGGACATACACACATTTAAACAGGAGAAACAAATGCAGTCGCAGCTGTTTTCTGAAATAGTTAAAGTCGTACGTTTTGAAATCAACACAAAGACCTAATTGCCCGGTTATATTTCCCATATACAGATAAATGTAACTATTAGCACGTTCTCAGATTATTTCCTTTAGCGGAAATTACCTATAAGCGCCTGACTTCCACTGCGTTAAATGCAAAGCTGCAAACATAGGCCATAGAAATGAGTACAAAATAAAAATGAAAATGAAAAAATGAAAAAATGTTTATTAACAAAAAACAACATTATACAATGAAATGTCCGGTGGTACCCACACTAGGTATTCCTGTGTCGTGAGTACCTATTGATAGTTTTACAGTACATGTTTATTGTTGTCGCTCGGCTTAGAATATAAAATTATATAAATGTTTAACACATGTTGCATAATTTAAGTATTGGTAATGTTGAAGTAACTTTCAGATGGTCTTATGTTAATGATTAGGTACTATGCTAAGTGCGAGCACTACAAAATAACACAAGCCACTACAGATGCGCCACTTATGATAGTGGGTACATATGTTTTTCTCGATTAATTTGAAGATGCAACTGCTTACGAATTTTTCATTACACTACAGTTCAGAATTTATTGTAATTAAAAAAAATAACATAAAAAATAATTAAATTAAAAAAAAATTAAAATTAAAAATAATTAAATTAAAAAATAAGTAAATGAAAAAATAATTAAATGAAAAATAATTAAATGAAAAAATAATTAAATTAAAAAATAATTAAATTAAAAAATAATTAAATTAAAAAATAATTAAATTAAAAATAATTAAATTCAAAAATAATTAAATTCAGAATTTATTTTAATAAAAAAAAAGTAACATAAAAATTAATTAAATTAAAAAATAATTAAATTAAAAAAAATAAAAAAATATAGGTTTATAAGCGAAAAAAGAAAAAGAAAACCTAAGAAATGCACGAATTCGATAATCTTGACAAAGACTATCTTCATGATCGAAATTAAATTTAAAAATTCTAAAGTCTATTTCCTCCAGGGGGAGGAAGGAACATAGAGTTATAAATATGTGTAAAATGCCTTTGCAAATTGCATACATACCATGTTGTAATGAACTCTCGTATGTAATTTTAATAACAAGAATAATAATAATTGATTAGTATACAGTATGCAAATAATCAAATACTATTTTTTTAACTTCACGCTGTATCCCTGTATGCACACAGGAGGGTAGGCAGATGGAACCTAGTGTTAAGACACTCCGTTTCCCACTTTCCGCCAAATCCGGAGGCTTTGCGAGTTAAATGGCGAGGCAAATACTATATAATCCAAAAAAATCCTTATTCACAACATTCCTTATTAACTTACTCCTAATTAAGTATAAAATATATTGTAGCAGTAACAGACTTGCCTACTTACCTCATATTTATGAAATTGAATTAACTCAGCATACATAATTTAGGGAATATACTTAACTTTTTCAGATAGTTATATGCAATACCTTTTACGATTGGATACTATGACTCAAACTGCCATGGTTTCTGCCACGGTGCGAAAACCTCTCATTGATTTATGGTGTAAGTAATAAAAGGGCTCACGTCAATTTATTTGATTACTGCCCTACTTTTGTCCTCTGTGCAAATTTTATGGTATAAAGTGAGATCATTACTTCAAGTTTGTTTTAAAACTCTTATGGTAACGATGGTGGTTTTATAATATTATGAATTATGGTCATGTCGTTAAAAAGTAAAGAAGTAGATTTGGTGGATCTATGTTTAGAGTTTGATGGTCTGTTGATGTTTTACAGTATATACATATATTGTAAAGAGGCCATGGTCGCGAAGATGGACAACGTCTAATTGTAAACGCGATTGCTATAGGTTCTTTTCGCACCCAGGGGAATGCTTATACATTATTTTAATTTATCTCACCTATACCAGATAATACAAAGCGCGTCGTTAACTTCCGCCATTTAGTAAGCTCTGGGGGCTTAAGTTCTCGTTGACTATATTGCTACGCGGGAAAAGGCGTCAAGCTGTTTTTTTAAGTATAATATAAATAATATATCAAATATTATTTATGTTACATTATTTAAATAACAAAATTTAACCTATTATATTGTAGTGCTCAGTTGATTGAAAATATGAAATTTTTCAGTAAAACATCGATCGACCAGAAAATGTCAATACGTTGGGGATATAGTACAGTGTAGAAGCTAGCTTCTTATGAAGTAATAATTTAGCAAAAGTGAGAACTAATATTTTTAAACTGGCACAAATAAATAGAACAGTATTGTATCTTTGAGTACAATTGTTAGCGTATAAAGTCAAATATTGCTTTAGAAAAAATAGAATAAAATTTTATGCACTCTAACGGTACATCTAAGGCGAGAAATAAAAAAAAACATACTTTATATACCTACTCATATAAAATGTATGCACAGACGTCTCATTGCTTTAACCAATCTCTTACAGGCAACCATTTTGAAGGCATTGATCTTTCCAGAGCCATACTTAATGTCTTAGAAACGAGTTCCACAATAGTTATCAAATGACGTCTATCTATTTATACATAAAACTTTAAATAACAAATAAATTTAACTCATTCTAAAAATAACAAAATGATATTTTAAACTGAAAGTTATCAAAATTATTAAGCCTTAATTACTGTGGCGACCCGATTCAATTAAAAACGTTGACGTGGCAACATTAACACTATATTATATACCATTTTAAAATGTCATTAACTAAATTCATCTATTTTTAGATTTCTATAAAACATTTAATTGTTGACAATTTAAAATAAATTATCAATAATATTTTATTAATAGGCTATTTGTCAAAATAAGAAAACAAGTTAAAGAGAAATCTGCTTAAAAAAAAATTAAAGGAATAAAATAACAAGTTTTTAAATTATTTTATCGTTATCCTGTGTCCGACATTAGGTACATTTTACGACAATATTATATCGTCATTGATTCCGGAATATTCGAATGAAATCGAACACTAAGAAGTGGACCGAAATAGCATTGTAAGATTTGTTTCATTGATATGTTTTTTTTTTTATTGAATAAAGGAGGCAAACGAGCAGAAGGACCACCTGATGGTAAGTGGTTACCTTCGCCCATAGACATCCACAACACTATAGGTATTGAGGATGCGTTGCCGACCTTGGCGGTGAAGAAGGGAAGGAGGGAGATAGGATGGGAATGGTGGAAATAGGGAGTGAGCTGGCTTACATGCCATCGAACCGGAACACATCAACAGATATTTGGCGGTTCGTCTTTGACATGATAGTGGTCGCGAGCCAGTCGGAGAACAAGTCTCTTATCACCAAGCTACTGGGTTACCCGCCTTTTACGGGACACTATCCCAGCTGCTGAGGGGAATTGTATTCTTGACCCGTCCCCCCACGGGTAGCAATGTGGATTCGTTTTCATTGATACAGATGAAGTTAATGAAAGTGTGTAAAAATAGATACCAATCTATAAATCTTGTCTTGAATGGCTTGTAATTATATCGGTTATTAATGTTGTTGTTCTTACCTAAAATAACGTTATATTAGTACGTTAAGAAAAACTTTGCAATCATTTTTACGAAAATTATGCGTAGAAATTTGGCATAGATAAAGTTTATATGGATAACGAGTGCACAAAACTATAATGTTGTTATATTAATGCATTAAAAATCCATTGAATTAATAAAATAAATATTACAATATATTAAACATATATGTATAGGTCTTTAAATATATAATAACATATTCGTTATTTAGGCAAAGCGTTAAGAAACCTCTAGTGTGTAATTATTATTCACATCCTACCTAATTTTTAATTTTGCCACGCCTTGATGTTTCTTGGAGGAAATAATTATTTTAGACGATATACAGCCTTACTTTGCGTTCATATATTTTTAATTCTTTATCTATTTTATTGCTTTGATTATTCTCTTTTTGGATATACAATACAAAGTTCTGGCGCAGAAGCACAAAGTGACAAGCAGTGAGTAAAGCAACTGGTTGTGGGATCGATTCCCACTCGAGGAGTGGAAATATTTAATATTTCCATTGTCTTCGCTCAGGTATCGAAGCAAAGCTTGGCGTTAAGTTCTGCCAGACAAGCAACGCTCCCAGAATTCGGCGGAAATTGGAAACGGAGTGTCTTAACTCTTGGTTCCCACTGCCTACTGTCTGCGGGATACACCGTGAAGCTATAAAAAAAAAATACTTTTATGTTTTGTTTTTGAACATTCTTTTTTTGGCTATAAAATAAAAAGTTATCATTATTACTATTTTCTTGTGAACATTATATATAATACGGCAAGTATTATCACATCATTTGATACCATCTCGAGTAAACGATTTGTGCAGTGAGTCGTGCGAACCGTCATTAATTTACCATAGGACAGAAATAGTAAGAGATTGAAAAGTAGAAACTAAATTGAACTCCATCAAGTTAAGGAGAATCTCGTCTATTGTGCGATAAATTATATACATTGTTATATAAATTAAGTAAACTGCTTATTTTGCGATTTGTAGAAAATGTTGCTCCTTCTAAATGAAAAATTTCCATTTTCACCTTCTTACCACTTTTATAGACATTGCATTGCAATAAAAAAATGGAATATTAGATTTTAAATTGTATAGCGTTTTAAAGTACATAAACTATTTTGTGCTTTACTGCAAAATACTGCACCTGTAAATATAAACGATGTGGGCTCAAGAAATAATAATTTGTACAAAATCTTTTATTTTCTTACTTTCACTTTTTTTCTGCATAGCACGGTAGTAAGAGAGAACCTAATGTCAAGGTACTCTGTTCTTCAAATCGAGACATTGTGTTCCCGAAATCGAGACATTGTGTGTTAAGTGTCGGAGCTAAACACCGTCCTTTATCTTAGGAACCAGAACAAAGAAATAAGAATAATAGTAATTAATCATTCCCACGAGTGGAAATCGAACCCACAACCATCACGTTTACTATCAGAAGGTGTCTAACTGCGCCACGTTAGTAGGGAGGCGATTTTCCTAAAATTTTAAAGTGTTATGGTTGTTTCTATTATCATTATTATTTATTTAGCTTCACGCTGTATCCCGCGCACAGCAGGGTAGGCAGAGGGAACCTAGTGTTAAGACACTCCGTTCCCCACTTACCGCCGAATTCTGGGGCATTGCGTGTTAAGTGGCAGAACTTAAAGCCGCGCTTTGCCTCAGCACCAGAGCGAAGTAAAGAAAATATTAAATATTTCCACTTCTCGAGTGGGAATCGAACCCACAACCAGTCATTTTCAGTCACACGCTTGTGCCACTGCACCACGACTGCCCCTACTGGTTGTTTATATTAGTTTTAATAAAATAAGAAGTTACAAGAATTTTCATTTAATTTCATCTTGAAATAGTAGTAAAATATGTATATCAAATATTAAACGCGTATATCCATAACATAAAAAATATGTTATGAAAATTTACCAGCTTTATAAAATGTGTACAATAGCGTTTTCTTCTTCAATATTTACATAATCTTATATTTTTCAGTACACTGCTTTTTATATTCTCTTTGCAGCACGTCCCGTATTTATGACCTTCGTTCGAAATTATATACATACATATACGTATGTTTAAAGTAATCCATTTAGAAACGCCATTATGGCACAGTGAGCAATGTCTGACTGAAATCTGAACACGTGATATCCGTGGCTTCGATTCTCGAGCGGGGGTATCGTTACATTTAAAGATATATGTATCTTTAGGCTAATAAGAAAATAACGTCGTTAAGCTCCACCGATGAACACGCTATATCTTTAAAAGTGGTTAAAAAGTGAAAATGAATTATAATAGGAATATCCCTTATACTGCTGTTATGTGTAGAATTTCTTTCCTACATGAGTCCTCTCGCATTTCAGCAAGTCAGAAGAATGGACTCATTTAGCAGCTGTATATATTCCGCTTATTGTACAAGAAATTGCAAAGTTGTTAGCGCAAATTAACGCAGACGCAAATTGAAATTTGTTTGATTATACCAGGAGAACAACTATATAATTTATGTAGGTGTTTTAGCGAGGATGTACTAATTTAAAAGTTATTTTAACATGGCTTAGCGGTCAGAGCGCCTGGTCAGTTTCAAAATATGCAGGTTCGAATCCCACTACATTTTTTTTGCTTCACGCTTTATACCGCACACAGCAGGGTAGGCTAATGGAACCTAGTGTTAAGACACTCCGTTCTCCACAATTTTTTTTGACTTTTCTAAAAACGTTTTAAATAAAAAAATAGTATAATAAATAAAAGTGCTTTGTCTTGTCACACGCTTTTTTAATGTTTTTATACTAACTGAGATTTGAACTCAACATTTTGTAAAGATCCGTACCAACTGTGCAATAAGGCATCTAATTTTATATACAAACTCTTCATCTCAGCAATACAAAGCTAATGTAACATCAAAAGCTCCGTTGTTTTTCATTAATTAATTATATTGCTAATTTACAAAGGCCTTTTGCGATTAGGCAAGCTTTTCTTACAGAATACTAAACAACTATATAGCTGAGTGGGATCTTCTATGTGTCTTACTATGAATAAATAAGTAATGACTTAAAATGTACGCATCAATGCTAATAGAAACATGTTTGAACGTAATTATTGTGGTTTTAAGTTCCTACTTTAAAGGTATACTAATATTTGTAATACAAATTTGGAAACAAACGGCAAATATAAAGGCAATTGTGGTACAGTGGTATAGCGCCTGCCTGTGGATATGTTGGTTGTGGGTTGGTTTCCTATTCGAAGGAATGATTATTATTATATTCATTTCTCCGCTCTGGTACCTAATTTGAAGCGTGGCGTTTAGTTCCGCCACACAACACGCAAAGTCTCATTTTTAAATAGAAAGTGGAGAACGGTGTGTCTTGATACTAGGTTCTCTCTTATTACTCTCTAATTATAAGCTGATAAAAACAACAGATCTGGTTAAACAAAAAATGACGTTTGTGTCCGTCCTTTTTATGACCGGGGTCTTTGTCTTTCAGGTAAAATATGGAAAGCGCGTTAATATTAAGTATTTACTTATCTTAAAAGATAAATAAACAGAAACACATTAAGATGTTTTTCTAGTTATTCCCGCCATCCTTTCGATGATATCAGGATCTTACTATAAAAATATTGTTACGTTTAATTAAATTTGCATATATGTACTAAAAACTGGGTAATTTTTAAGTGGCTCCGACTATACAAGGTATAAAGGTATAAATAGTATAATAAATTTTTCGTACATAGATTCATTCATAGATAGATACATAATAGCAAAGCAATAAAATATGAAAATAGAAACTTAAAAACATACATTGTTTGTTTTGACGTATACCTTCATTGCTAAATTCGTTTCTAATAAAAAGTTATTTTACGTTTCTTCTAACATAGATGAGTATTCAAAGAGAATCTTGTATCAAGATGTCCTCCCGAAATGGAGACATTGTGGGTTGAGTGGCGGAACTCAACGCTGTACTTTATCTTACGTACCGAGCGAAGCGAATCGACCCGAACCGTAGAAGAGCGAATAAATAAAAATATTTAAAATACATTCATTCTTCAAGCGGGAATCAAACTGACAATTATCGTGTTTACACTCAAATGCTGCCCCACTGCGCCACCATGACCTCCCTAATAGATTTACCCAATTGTGAAACATCATAATATCGATATCGAATACGAAATTAAATAACATAGACCCGTTATCCGCTGTCCCTGGAGTATTTTTAGATTTGACCTCGGAACACTGTTTATTATTCTGCAACGCGATTGTACCAAAAAGGGTACAGCACGTGAGGCTTTTGTATGATAGAAAATATGTTTTTCAGATTTTTGGGACTACCATTGTTTTGGCAACGATTGCAGAATAACGAATTGTCAAACGTGTTTGGTAATATATTTGCGAACGAAATAAATAAACACTACGCTGGGTTATCTAATGTTAGAGAAAGTTTAGGGGGGGCTAAAATTGTATTATACTAGCGATTCAATACATAACTGTAACTGATCCGTATTTTATCGAGTTTTCACTATTTTGACACTTAAGAGATTGATTTTTGAAAAAAAAATAGTCTTTATTTGACCCTGGATCTTCGACTACGTCCATTCCAAATTCCATCTAAATTGGGCCAGTGGATTAGCCGTCAAAGCGTGACTGACAGACAGTATTTCGCATTATATTAGTATGGATGAATATTCGAAAGTGCTTGTATTAATAGCCTACTTGAATAATGGATATTTTGACTTTGATTTTGATAAACTGTTACTAGATATTTTATAAACAAGTCTATGATTTAAAGCAAGTTCCGATATTTTATTGGTTGAAGGAAATATTTATGGGAGCATCTAATTTGTTATTTTATTTCAGCTTTCATGAATATACGGAGTCTAAAATTAAAATGAATATTAAGTAAATATA
Organism: Dryas iulia moderata; assembly: GCA_019049465.1. Classification (NCBI taxonomy): domain Eukaryota; kingdom Metazoa; phylum Arthropoda; class Insecta; order Lepidoptera; family Nymphalidae; genus Dryas; species Dryas iulia. The sequence goes on from CM032437.1 coordinate 7,070,933, forward strand.
TATAAAAAACCAGAACCTTTGCTAAATAACAACAGATATCATAATTTTGCTAAATTAACAATATAGAGCTGTCTCTATATTTTTACTGTTGACCCTTCAATTCATTTATATTTATCGAGTGCTTTGTGAAATATAACATGGCAATATAAGGGAAATGAGAAACCTTTTGTGCCCCTACAAAATATTGTCCCAATCTGGTACATACTGACAATAAAATTGTGTACAATTTTAATATTTTTTGTTTAAGTGAAAATATATTTTTAACGATTTTAGTATGCTATCCATAGTTATAAATGCGAAAGTCTGTCGATTTGTCTGTCACGCTTTCACGGCTAATCTATCAGTCCGATTTGGATGAAATTTAGAAGAAAAGTAGTAAAAGCTACTGGGTCTAATATAAGCTACATATTTTTTTAAAAATCAACCTCTAAAGAAATAAGGGGTGAAAGTTTATATGAAAAATCTGAACTGCTTGACCGATTGCAATAAATTTTGGCATAAATATAGTTGATAATCTAAGGTTAAACATAGGTTACTTTATTTTTTAAATATCCACCCCGAGGGTTGCAATGTAACGAAACATTTCAGCGGGCCGCTAGTGGGTTTATATAATTCATCTGGCTTACTTCTTGTTTCTAATTTTTTCGTCTATATCTTACACAAAGTTAAAAAGATTAAACCTAGCCTTGAGATTAGGATTATCTTTGGAAAAATCTTAAACTTCGGAAAAATAGTAAAAGAAAATTAATTTTAATAAAAGTATTACACCTGTATCATTTTATTCGTTCTCATACAAAGTTGGTCTTGAGTCTCGACGTAACGTGCTATTTACAACAAAGTACTTGCAGACTAGAAGCATCACAAAATAAAAATTTCAGTATATGCCATCAGTAACCATCGTGGCGTAGTGTCACGGCGTAGCAGTGTAAACGTAATCGATCGTGGGTTTGGTCCCATTCCGGAGAACGATTATATTTTAATTTACTTTCATTTCTTCGCTCTTCTACCACCCAACACACAATATCTCATATTAAGTAGAAAGTGGCGAACGAAGTGTCCTAACACTAGATTCTCTCTAACTATCCTCCTATGCGGGATAAAGTGTAAAAGAGCAATTTGATTACGCCCTTTAGACTATAGCAATTACTTATGTTATTGACGCGGAAACTATAGATACAATCGCTTATTAATTTTTACGAGCGCCATATCTGTAAAGTTTTTTTCCGCCAGATTTGGTACAATGAGACAATGGTAGCTAATATTAGATACTATTGTTTGATAATAGCTGTTGCTAAGCGGTTGTTCATGTTTGATGTGTTTGTAAATTGTTTTTTATTTTATGTTAGTTCAAAGATTTCATTCAGTGGAAAAGTGGAGGAAAACGTAAAGCTGAAGAAAAAGGCTTGGCATGAATAACCGCGGCGTGGCGTTCAGATCCGCCACTTAACATGTAATATCTCTAATAAGAAAAATTTGAGTGTTGTGATATTTTGTTCTCTCTGCTTGCCTTGTTATGCAACGTACACGTGAGACTAAAACAGTAAAAAATGTATATTTAATATAAATATACATTTTTAATTTAATTAATGAATAATGACCAAAACTGTATGCATATATTTTAAACAATTATGCAGCACCTATGTACTAACAGTACACATACACCTACTCAATATATCTCTCTGGAGATACGGTTAAAAGCGTCAGATAGCTGATTTTGCTGTCAGCGTGTCTTTGTACCGAATCAAGTATTTAGAAGCATTTATAATTCTACTTTACTACTTAGAGTACTCATGAGATCATGGGATTACCTCAACAAACTTAATACTTACGTCAAATTGCAAGGAAGAAAACCTAGTACCAAGGCACTGTACCTTCCATAAATAAATAAAAAGATGGAATAAAAATAACAAATGTTAAATATTTAGTAACGTATAAATATGTTTACCTAGCAATATATAAAATAGAAATATACATTTTTAGCCTGTGTGTAAAGCATTTAAAACGTAAAGCGTGCTTAAAAATGCAGACGTACAGACAGACAGACAGATGGACATCAAAATGATTTTTTTAAAAATTGTGTTTTATCTTTTTGAGGTACGCAGCCCTAAAAATTAAAAAATGTTATGTAATCTAATCAAGTTTTAAATCATTGAGTAAATATTTAAAGGAAACTTTTTGTGTAAGTAAGTTGAAAGATAAAAGTTCTTACAGACTTTTTTGCTCTATCATATCAGTCTTTGGCAACAGAGCTATCGATCAACTGTCTTAAGATTTCCTTTCCATGATTAGTTAATTTTCGTAACTCACTTGTTACTCGTTTTATATCAAAGTATACTTTTTTATTTTCTCATCTTTATATATTTATTTTTTAGTATATTTAGATGTATTTACTAAAGAAAGTTTAAGAAAAACCTTTTTAGGGACGCATTACAATAAAATAACAATTTTGTAACAATGTTTTATGACTCCACGTCAAGACACGGAAGACAAATGGCGGTAGGCGTAACTGTACCCGGTTCTGGCAATGAAAAAAAAAATTTAAACACCAAAATCGATCAAATAAAGAAATCTAAATTTAATTAAAAAAAACTGACCTTTAACTTAATACCATAAATTTTCAAATGATTATAGTTAGAATATATTTTTGATTTTTTTCTTTAACAAAAAAATAGCCTCATCAATTTAATTTATAAATGAATTTATATAATAACTTGGGGCCAGTCGTGGCGCAGTGGCACAAGCGTGTGACTGGTTGTGGGTTCGATTCAGGTTCAAAGATATTTATTTCTCAAAAAAGACAAAACAGTCACTTACATGAGAATATGACTAGAGCTTACAAATTGTTAGTACAGTGAATCTCGTCACGCTATACTCGCACAATGTTTATGACAAACACAACAATAACATAATTTGGTAGATAAATGCATATTTATATTATGTTTTAAAGCGGGTACGAATTTACAATTTATAATTAATAAGCAATGGTCGGGGTATTATAATATTTAACATTTTTTATAAATACATTGGGAGTGGAAATTATAATATATTTCCATTTTCTTCGCTCTGGTGTCGACTTAAAGCGCGGCGTTAAGTTTCGTCACTTAACACGCAAGCCTCTGAATTCGGCGGAAAGTGGGGAATGGAGTGGTTCCCTCTGCCTACCCTGCTATGTGCGGGATACAGCGTGAAGCTAAAAAATAAAATAATAATAATAACTTATCCACCTTTACTATGCAAATTTAAATTTAAACCAGATAAATCTTTGTAGTTAACGTGAATCCTACGTTTTTCCAATAACTCACAAACGGGAGATTTATGAGGTGCTAAGGAGATAGGGACAGGATGAAGCTTAAGTAAATTTAACTTTATCTAAATATATTCTACAATCTACGGTAAATGTACGTACGTAAGATAGTGCTAATGAAGATTTTACGTCTAATTTAAAACGTTAATTAAGTAAATATGCGAGTGTTGAACTTTTAATATGAGGTTTTTAATATTATAGTTATGTTAAAAAGAAAATAAAAATTTCAAAGAATAATTTTCCATATTGTAGATTATGATTCACAAAATGTTAGAGCACTAATTAGTTTTCACCGAATAATCATTTTAGAAAGTCAGTTTACTTATCTTTTAATTTAACATCACTTTTTCTACTTTAAAAATAAGTTGTAATAAAGCGTATAAGAATTTCGATGCAGCTGTAGAACGCATGGCTTATAGGCGCGGGTTCGAATCCCGCTGCGTTTAAATTTTTATACGTTTTCTAAATGTCTTTATCACTTTTACTGTAAGAATGTATCTATTAATGTCTCGATTCCGGGCAAAAAGTGGAGAACAGAGTGTGTTGGCACTAGGTTCTTAGATTCCCTCCTATGCCGACCATGAAGCTTATTAAAGTGTGAAGCTATTTAAAAAATGCTGTGTGCCTGAAAATATTTTTAGGATTTACTTTTTATATTATAGCTTCACGCTGTATCCCGCCCACAGAAGGGTAAGCAGAGAAACTTAGTGTTAAGACACTCCCCACTTACATTGCTTGTTAAGTGGCGGAACTTAACACCGCGCTTTACCTCTGATACCAGAGCGAAGGAAATGGAAATTTTAAATATTCCTCTATATATATCTCCTCTAGTGGGAGTCTAACCCCCAACCAGTCGTTTACAGTCACACGTTCGTGTGTTGTGTCTAAGTCGTATTACGTAAGTAACATTTATAATTTCATATAAATATAACCTTAAAATTAATAAATCAAATATATTAAGCACTATTTGCAGTATTACCACGTATATGTTGTAAAAATACTAATCTGAACTATAATAAATTATTAGCATATGTCCAATGAACTTTGGCGCACAATCATTCATTCATCGTAATTCGTTATAGGGAATGTTCTTACGTCATAGAAGCTTTTAAAGCAAGTTTGATACGGGTATAGAATTTTTATTGATTCGTTATATATCTGATATCAGTGCGATCACGTAGGCATTGAATTTTAAAAGACTTTAAAAAAATACATATTTAAGTCAATGTTTGTCAATATGTAAGTGAATCTAAAGTTTAGTCATTTCAATTTTTAAACAGGCTGCCGTTGGAAGGTTGAATCAAAAACGAACGAATTTTTACTTCTTTATTTTTTTAACTTCACACAGTAGCGTAGGCAGAGGGAACCTAAAGTTAAGACACATGGTTCCCCATTTTCCACCAACTTCAGGAGGCATTGCGTGTTAGGTGGTAGAAATTAACGTTGATTTTTGCCTTGACACCAGAACCAAGAATGAAAATACTAAAATTTTCTCCTCGAGTAGAATTTCAATGCATATTTACTAACTTAATATAATAAATTGCAAAAGTCTGTCAGACTGGCTGTCTGGCACGTTTTTACGGCTAATCTATCATTCCGATTTAGATGTAATTCTGAATTAAAATAGTTAAATATCCGGGGTCCAATAAAGGCTACTTTGTTTTCAAGAAACTATCTTTGCAATATAACAAAACGGCTACAGTTGCGTAGGTCACTCGGCGGAGCCGCATACGGACCGCTAGTTATTATGTAAAACTATCGATCCCCTTATAACACTGTTGCACTATGTAACAATCTGTTACTGTCAGATTGAAAATAGAAATATAAATTACAAAAATAAAATAGAATAGTAACAGTATCCCTTTATACCAATCAATTTTTTTCGGGTGTTCTCCATATAACAGGACATTGGCAAAGTGATCACACTTGTGCTCTACTAGCACGTTTAAAGAGCCATTGTAAAAGAACTAAAAAAATAGCTTCACTTCAGAGAGAACTTAGTATCAAGACACTCCATCCTCAACTTTTCTCCCGAAATCGAGACGTTGTATTCTGAGTGGCGGAACTGACTGCCACGCTTTTGTAAGTTAAAGAAGAATTTAAAGACAAACAGTTCTACAGATTAATACAAGATACATTAATTAGTATTTTTTTTTTAGCTTCACGCTGTATCCCGCACACAGCAGGGTAGGCAGAGGGAACCTAGTGTTAAGACACTCCGTTCTCCACTTTTTATCGATAACAGAGGCCAAAAATCCACTCAGTAGAATTTTTGTCTGTCTGTCTGTCTGTCTGTCTGTCTGTTAATTTGTTCGTCAATCACGCAAAAACTACTGGATAGAAATGGATGAATTTTGGTATGGTGATAGCTTATAGTCCAAAGGTACATATAGGATAGTTTTTATCCCTGTTTTCCATGTAGTTTTTTTGAAAAATAAACAGTAGCAGTCGTGGGACTGCTGATAGAAGTGAAAACGGAACTATTCAGTTGAGTGTAATTAAAACTATATGCAAAAATTATATGAATTTTTTTATGTTTTATTTATTAGTTACATATGATGGGTTAAACAAATCCTGAACAAAATATAAATACAAAGTGGTTGAAAAAAAAATTAATATACAATTATCCTAATTATACATAGTATTTATATTTACACGAATTTCAATTTCAATACTTTTATCATTAGCATGTCGGTGACGCGAACCGAGGATTTTACCCTCTACCAAAACGCTCAACGCGCCTAAAGAAGTTTTCACTTCAAAAATAAAAAACCGATATAAGTAAATTATTTGTATACTGATATCTACCGGGTAGAAATTAATGAATTTTTGTATGGAGTTAGCTAAGAGATTAGAGCAACATATGGGATAGTTTTCATCCTGGTATTCAATACAACTCCCACAGAAAAATAAAATTAAAAAAAAAACATTCAAATTATGACGATAGTTCACGAGTGAAGCTAAATTTGTTTTAATATCACTAATTAAAATAATTGTAAAATGAAATAAGCATAACATTTATTAAAGATACATTTGACCGGTCTATAAAACTTTATATAATCTATATGACAGCAGATGTAACTACGTTTTCTGGAACGGGTAGCGCCATCTGTTATTATATAGTTGACATTGTATTAGATATATCCGTACTCATTAATATTATTATTATAAAAATGCAAAAATTTATATCTATATCTTTTATGTTTTTACGGGTAATCTACAGATTTCGTACATATATACCAGGTGGTATATATGTACGAAATCTGCTATCATATAGATATACTACGATAGCAGATTTCGTACGTTTTCTTACTATAACAGTTATCGCTATATGTTATCAAATAGTATAGACATTGTACTAGATGTATCGATGATTTTCTCAAGAACATAATTAGTGACGCAAGGTCAAATATAGACTACCCCCTTTTATAAAAAAAAACAATTCCAAAGAGCAATAGAGGATGAAAGTGGCAGTTCACGTGGCGAAGCCGCGAGCGGGTCGCTAGTATCCAATAGAATTACAAATTTGCATGTAGGTTTTGAGATATGCATTTATTCTCCTGCACGAATAAAACGGTTTTAATTTATTATCATTTATTTTAAAGGTTTCTTTTAATTTGATATAGTAGAAAAGACAATGTTGTGTCAAGTCCGCGATTTCAGGTGAACAGTGGAGAACGGAGTGTCTCAACACAAGGTTCTCTCTAAGCCCGCTACACCAAAATAATTCTAATTCTACATACATATATAAAAAAAAACTATTTTTACATTTTATTTGTTCTCAACGCGTGAACAGTTTACGACCCATTATATCGTTAGTATAGGGCATTAAATTCTCTAAATAAAATATTATCACGCCGTTTTGGTCCTTATTACATTGATTTACAGTACAGTAATGTATAAATTGAAATCTAATGCTATTAGATATCACCGTAAAAGGATTCTACGTGTTCTTTGAGTACGTCTGATGACACTTAAAATATAATTATATGTATTTCATAACTAAATACGTGAATAACGAAGGTGACATGTCGGTAAAAGGACTTAAAAATTTTTCCTTCAAAATATTTTTTAATTAAAAATTTCTTTAAGCGTGTTGAACTCTTTTTGGGTGAACAAAAATATACTACACTGTTTTTTTTTGTGTTCATTATATTTTTATAAATTTATAACATTTTTAATTTGAGTTTTTAGACAATTAAACCCATCTTTACTTGACGCCATAAATATGCAAGTTAATTCTGTCTGTATGTTATCTTGGTAAATGTTTATGTTTCACGTCGAGCCGTTTGTGGCGCAATTTGATAAGGATAGCTTAAAGCCTGGGGAAGGATATGAGGTACTTTTTAATAACCACACACTTTACCCATGCGGGGACGAGTTAAGAATACAATTTCCCTCCTCGGCTCGGTAGCGTCTCGTAAAAGGTGGGTAACCCAGTAGATTGGTGGTAGGAGTCTTGTTCTCCGGCTGGCTCACGATCACTATCATGTCAAAGACGAACCGCCAGACATCTTATGATGTGTTCCGGTTCGATGAAATGTAAGCCAGCTCTCCTTAATCCTACCATTCCCATCCTTCCTCTCTCCTACCCTCCTTCACCTCTAAGGTCGGCAACGCATCCACAACTCTAATATTGTAAATGTCCATGGGCGAAGGTAGCTACTTACCGTCAGGTGGTCCTTCGGCTCGTTTGCCCCCTTTACTCGTTTAAAAAAAAATACACACCACGCAAGAGAAGTCAAGTATAATTAAAAGTACTCTGTATAATAGAATATCCTTACGGTACCAAGAAATACACGTATAATAAGAAAAAACACTCTTAGTGTTTTTCTTGAAACGTCATCAGGTTTTTTTTTCTCCAACTAGACGATTTTCATACATACTACGTTATACAATGTGGAATGAATAGTTTATAAAATTTTAAATTCGTAACTTCTTCTTTTATTTATGTGTACATTTGCTTATAAATACACAAACAAATATGTACAGAACTCTCAAAATCTAAAAAAATACAATACATCGCCTTCACCCACGTATACTTTCAGCTGTCGTAAAACAAGAGTTATATTAAATTACTGTTTGAATAATTCGAATTAAACAAGTGTTTGCAATTAGACATAGCAGAACAAACAGGTAAAATTTAATTTCATTTTGTGTGGAAAACAACGTGGAAATATTAACCTACTTATTTCTCTGTTTGTCGGTGTACTAAATAACAGTATTATACGAATACATTTTGCTATTATATAATTTTAGGACGTACATATTTTTAATAGCTTCACGCTGTATCCCTTGCGGGGTAGTCAGAAAGAACGGAGCGCCAAACGCTGCGGTTCCTGCATAGTTCTTTCGCCTCGTTAACATCATCATCGTCATCAACCTCTTCATACCCGTCCTTCGGGGGTCCTCATGCTTTTTACGTGACCTTCCTCCAGTATCGACAATACTGTGTTTTCGAAGGTCATCCGAGGTCCCCCCCTGCATCCCTTACTACTCACCTTTAAAAAAAATGTATTTCACGAAACGATGAGAAGGAATTACTTAGTGTTCCAATGGATTCACTGTGCAGGTGCGGGGCGCGTCTAGTTGTAGAGAAAGAGGAGATGAGCAGCATTTGTGACTTGCAATCTAAGTGTAAAATTAAGGCGCCCCTTGAAAAGGTGAAATCTGTCCTAGAAAATAGTTCTAGACAGACAAATATCTAATATAAAATTTAATAATTCGTAAAAACATATTATAAAATATATAATAATATAAAAAAAGTAATAAAAAATATAAAATACCTCTGAATGTTTTCGCTCAGTTCAGTTCTTACATTATGTCTTTCATTCGAAAATGTCTATAAAATTATCTTTTAATGTAGGTGCTTAAAATGTAACGTTAATTTATATTTGTTATATATACGCTTCGATAATCATAAATGAAGTACATAAATAATTTAATTGTTCGGTCTTATATGTACGTATTGTACAGGTGCTTATGATGACAGCTGCAGGACATCTGGCAATGGCTTTACTTTAAAAAAGCTACTTTTATACAAAAATCATTTCTCCTTAATTAATATCTTTTTAGATTCACGCTGTATCCCGCACTCAGCTGGGTAGGCAAAGAGAACCTAGTATTAAGAAACTCCGTTCCCCACTTTCCAAAAAAATTCTAGCGTCATTGCGTGTTACGTGGCGGAACTTAACACCGCGCTTTGCCTCGATACCAGAGCGAAGAAAATTTAAACATTAAATATTTCCACTCCTCGAGTGGAACTCGAACCCGCGGCCAGTCACTATGCATCACACTTTGTGCCTCTGAGCCACGACTGATCCCTGATTAATATTACTTCAAATTCGTAAATTTTCAATTCACAAAGACATTCTTTACATTGAATAAAATTGTGTATGAGTTGCTCATTCGTATCTTCAAAGTGATTATTATTCTTCCCATCTGCAAAATTGAAAAGCCACCCACACAAAGTATGACTCTTAAAATATCGATGGGACAAATTATTAAGTAACAAAATGGTGACAGCTCCAATTTTTAATATATTGAAGATATATTTTCATAAAAAAAGTAATTTTTATATTTTTAATAAAACGCTGTCTTCTGAATTGGAATTCTTCGTTACAAAAAAGTAGATACAACGTGACCACGTCTCTTTCTTTCTTATCAGAATATACACAAGGAAGAATGGAACAGATAAAAAGCTTAAGGAAATTTTGTTTACACTCTTAAAAGGGAAACGAAAAGGATCACAGTAGGAGTAAAGGCATGCCGATAAAAGGCTTACTGAGCCATGCAATTTACGGCGTAGTGTAATAAATATATTGTTGATTGAATCAAAATATAGGTATAACTTTTTAAGTTTTTTTAAGTTCAATGTTCCAGCATATTAGAGTATGCAGAGAGACTCTTATCTAGAGAGAGTCTAGACACTCCGTTCTATGCTTTCTCCCTAATTTTAGTCTTGAGTATCGAAACTCAATACTGCGCATTGACTCGCCAGAGAGGAAATTTAAATAATTTATATGACTCACCCTGAGGATGGAACCTACAACCATTTGCAGCCAGGCGCTATCCCACTTTTTTGTTGTAAGCATGCTGTGCTAAGTTTTTGTTAACCCAATGTTACGCTTTGTCTTACCAGACCGCAGACACAAATATATTTAGATACTTATTTAGAAAAAATTACTTAAATCTTTTATAATTTTACTGTGCCAGGATTATTAAATCTGCTCTAAGATTACAACTAGATTCATTATACGCCGTCATAATAATAAAGAGCGGCGTTGGAGTCCGCAACTCAGCATGCAATGTCTTGAATTTGAATTTGAAAATGCGAAAGTAGCGAGCGTAGTGTCTTGACACAACTTCCCCCTGACTAACTTTTAACGAAAAAAAACAAATGTAACTGAGAAAAGTTAGAATAATTAGTATAACGATACGTTCCAAACTAAATTACGATTGTAATAGTATGATATTTAATAGTAAATTTACTATGGACACCCGAATGTCCTAAACTATTAAATCAACCCATATTTGGCATCCCTAAATCGAAATTCAGTATAAGTGTCACCTTCGGAGATTTATTGCACAATTTGACCGCTTATCAATTATGTTCATGTAATTCAACCGCGATCATTTATCCAGACCATCCTATTTCCGTATATAATTATGAAGATAATGTCTTTCCTTGCTTGGTTAAGCTAGTTTCGGGTGTTTATTCATTAAAACATAATTAAAATATAACTGAAGCAATACTCAGTGTCAAATACCTCGAATTGAGGAGGAAAGTGTAGGACGGAGTAAAGCTTGAAGTTAAAAAACGGGCTTAAAAAAGTTATACCTATTGAAAAATACACTTAGTAAAATAATTTTCCTAAGTTTGTGAATAACGCTTTAAAATGTTAAAAAGTTCGACCTATATTTTGATTTAGCTACCAATATATTTAGAACACTACGTCACAGACTATATGGTTCATTAAGCCGTTTCTCGGCATGCCTTTACTCCTAATGTGATCTCTTTCTTAGTTATTAATTAAATGGAAGGTATATGAGAAAAAATACTATTGAAGGCGTTTATTAATGTAGTAGAACTCAAAACGAAGATTTTTATTTTTTTCGGTTTGGCTGTCTTTGTGTTTATGCACGCTTATCACAGAAACGGCTTAACTGATTTAAATTCAGTTTTACTTATTGTATATTGAGTTTTTGTATCTTAACACGAAGTCAAAGTCAACTAAATTTATAATAAAAAATATAATTTAATAATTATAATGCATTCATATTATTTTTAAAAAATATTTCGTAAGGTATATGGATATATACATACATACATATATACACTAAGCAAATCTTTCTAACTAAATATTTGAAATACACAAAGAAACGATACGTTACTAATTATATCTACAAATATCATATTAATTAAATTAAAATGTTCTTAATCTCTGTATTAAAACATAAAAGCTGACTCGTCTTACGCATACTCGTACACATACGTCAAGTTTCATTCTCCTGTGAGAAATTACTGTCGAAACGAAATTAAGTACAACCGTCCATATGTATGTAACATATGGCAGGCCAATAAATATAAAATACACTAATGACTTACATAAGGCCATCGTGGCGCAGTTGGACATAGTCTGACCCTAGTGGCTATTAGTTGTCGATTCGATTTACACTCAGAGAACTGGTCACATTTTTTTTTCAAGCGCATGGATGAGTTTCTTGACATTAGGTTTGATCTATCTACCCTTCTACATTGAAAAAAATTGCAGCTGAGTTATATCTCTCCATCTTTCATTTGTTTTTGCCCATATTTATTGCTCCCAAACATGTCACTTGCGTTTATGTAATGTTTAAACTCATGCATACTGTGTAAGAAATAAAAAAATAACAAAATTATAATCAAATTTTAATAATAAAAATATGCAAAGAAACTATAAATGAATACTATAATATACAATACTTCAAATGAATGAGAGCGAATGAATACTATAAATTAAGGAGAATTAAGTGTCACTAAATTTCTTTGCTATTCATGAAAAAACTTGGGGCCAATCGTGGCGCTGTGGCACAGACTTGTGACTTCAAACGACTGATTGTGGGTTCAATTTCCACTCGAGGAGTGGAAATATTTAATATTTCCATTTTATTCGCTCTGGTACCGAGGCAAAGCGCGGCGTTAAGTTCCGCCACTTAACACGCAATGCCTCCAAAATTCGGCGGAAAGAGGGGAACGGAGTATCTTAACAAATCTTGCTGTGTGCCATAAAATAAAAGTAAAAAAAAAAGAAAAATCTAGGAGCTGCTTTTTTTAGAATATATCTTATAAAATCACATGTTAATGAGTATACAATAATTACGAAATTATTAAACATAATTTTATAAGCTTCAACACACTTAATCATAAGTAAGTAATGAGGTATAATTAAGTATAATTCCACTCCAAGCGTTCTTGAAATATATCCCCCAAAGAGTTTGGCATCCTTGAGGCTGATTTGCAAATAAGATGCGCATTTCACTTTCAAATTACGAAGATATATATACTTTATCTTGATTATCAAAATGTCTACTGAGTCGTTATCTATCTATACTATAATATAACAGAAAGAAATGTGCCTGTACAAAAAAAAATAAAAACTATTGTTAAATAGTATTTTCTATTATAACAATTTTTATTTATTTTAAGAAGACCAACGAAAACTGAAACATCATTTTGGCTTGTAGACAATGCTTTATCATTAAAGCCTTTCTTGAACAGTTTTTTTTAATTATTTATACCCACTATAATACAATAGTAAAGAAGTTGTTGTAAATTAAATATTTATAAGAAAAAAAAAACAATTTAGGAGATTGAAAAAGCAGTAAAAGTATTCAGTAGTGAAATATGAATTTACGATTTTTAATTTTCTTTGTTGTGCTATGGATAATAAGGAAAACCGCTTCAATCGCTATCAAAATTTATTCAGCGTGATCAGCATTTTCCGTTAACATATAAAATAAAGATTTGCAGCAACTAATAAAGAAGTGTCATAGTCGAGACTGTTTCTAAACAATAAGAAATAAGTAATTGCATCCATTAACAAACACTGTTCAATATAATTGGCATTTTCTATTGACCTACATAACAATTAAAGATATAGATATACAAGCACGTCCAGTCGAAGCTTTTGTTCGTAGAAAAGAGTTTGCATTTCTTACAAATTGTACCTTACGTACGTACGTAAGAAAGAGTTTCCCGTAATTTTTGCGGTAACGCGAAAAAAGGTTATTTTACTTACCTAGTCGAAACTACCGTCATAAAGTCCACGCAAACGAAATAGCAAACGACGACTTGTTACATATAAATAGTGTCCCTTTTGTGTAATGTACATTTATATAAACGTCATCAGAGCTGAATTACATATGAATGTGTTAATTTGTACGTTTGACAAAGTATTTTTTGCTCTAGTGCTTATAATCTATTCTTATCTTACCAAATTATGGGAAGAGTATGTAACTGTCACGATAAAAGGAAATACCTACCACTGAAAAAGTATTGAATTATTCAGCAGCTTATTTCCGTTTAGCAGTTTATGGAATCTGCGAGAATCTAGTGTCAAGACACTCCGTTAACCACTTTCCGCTGGAAATCGAGGCACGCAACGTCGGTTCGATGGATAATCGTGTTGTGGGAACCGATATCCATTTTCGCCTTATATTTCACAGATAGTCTACAAAAATCAGCTGTTTCCAAGCGTAAAAGGACTCTTTAGAAAGTTCTATTTATATAATCAGTTAGTAAATAGCTTCACGCTATATCCCGCACACAGCAGGGTAGGCAGAGGGAACCTAATGTTAAGACACTCCGTTCCCCACTTTCCGCCGAATTCGGAGGCTTGCGTGTTAAGTGGCGGAACTTAACGCCGGGCTTTACCTCGACACCAGAGCGAAGAAAATGGAAATATAATTTCCACTCCTCGAGTGGGAATCGAACCCACAACCAGTCGTTTACAGTCACACTCTTGTGCCACTGGGCCACGACTGGCCACTTATATAATCAGTTAGTTATAAATTGAATACCTTATTTCAAAGACAACGTAAAATGATAAATTAAACTACTACTAAATAGCAAAAGGTACAGACCAGTGAGCGAAATATTAAAAATAAACAAGCGTAAAAGAGGAAAATGTTTAAAAAACTTATAATTTAATTTTCTTGTTACAGCCACCATGTACGGGCTACTATTAGAAAATATGGCGGAGTACATTCGACAAACGTATGGAGAAGAGCGATGGGAGGATATCAGAAGACAGGCTGGTGTGGAACAACCGTCGTTTTCAGTACATCAAGTATATCCAGAAAATTTGATCACAAGACTGGCTAAGAAAGCACAAGAGGTAAGCAAAAAAATAATTTAAACTTTTTTATATTGGATAAGTCATATCTATATATAAATTTATAGATAAAACTTTATTGCATTTAAAAGATTTTTCTATACATATAATATTCAATATACGATTTTTACTCTATGATGGTGACATTCAAACTGTTTTCTTAACTTTGAAACTTATTTTGGAGAAATGATTAAACATAAAATAATTTTGTTACTTAAATCTCGACTACTTGTAACAATTTCAATTTGTGGGACGAGATTCAAGCAAAAACTGATTCATCTTATGCCAAGTTAGTCTAAGTACATACACGAGTTGGGTGAAGATCAAGAGAAAGATAAGATAAGATTAAATCTAATCAATGTGACTTATGACGTATTATTTCTCCTCTTTTATGACCTCTTATTATTTTTGATGATTTATTGGTTTTTTTATATTATAACAAGTAGCTGACTGTAACATCGTTTCAGTGGACTTAAAGACCGTTCTCACCAAATACCCATCAGGCTGAAGTAATTTTATTAAAGCGCAATTTCGTTATATGTTATAGAATGCTGGTATTATGGTACATACAAGTGTCCTATTGCCTAAGCTTAGAAAATATACCTACAATAAAAAAGTTTCATTCGAATCCGTCCAGCAGTTCTGAAGATGTGTCCGTACATACGTTCTATTATAATAACTGTTAATATGAAAAATAATATAATATTATTGTGAGCATAATTCAATTTTCTCTAAATAAATTTAACAGCAAGAAATGAATTATATATCTGTAACACTTTATAAAACGAACTTTTTACCAGTTTAAAAATACTAATCGGTCATTTTAATTCATTCAAAAATATATATTTACTATTTTTATATGTAATTTAATATAAGATAGTAAATTTCGACATCAAAGTCATCGGCCCATTAGCTCAGTTGGTTAGAGCGTCGTGCTAATAACGCGAAGGTCGCGGGTTCGATCCCCTCATGGGCCACATTTCTTTTTTATTTTATAATCTAGTGTAATATTTGTTTTTATTATTTTTTTTGTTACTATTACGTTTAATATAAATATATTTAGATATGTAAAACCTTTTTTTAACATTGAATATTTAAACGTTTAAAAGTTCAGACATCCAAATTTTAATATGAAAGCTATGCTAGTATACTATTTAAAAAATGAAAATCTATTCAAAATAGTATACATTTAAAATAGTACAGTTTAAATGAAGTATAATATGTTTATAATTAATGCTAATTAATAACTAAACTGCTAATTTATAACTGAACGAAAATCTTTACCCCTTTGCTCTGCTACTTAAACCAAATCGTCAACAGTCATCTTAAAATTGTTTTAATTTTCTTAAGTAATCATAATCATGAACGTTTATATTAAATGTACTACAAGATGAAAAGAACACGTTTTATCAAACGATAAGCAAATTTATTAAGAAATACTTAAATATATAAAAAAATAGCAAAAGTTCGTTCTTAAATAAAAATAGCAACTTTTTTTCTAGGTACTAGGAATATCAGAACGCGAATTCATGGACCAAATGGGAGTATACTTCGTCGGATTCGTTTCACAATACGGCTATGACAGAGTTTTATCAGTTTTGGGCCGTCATATGAGAGATTTCTTAAACGGCTTAGATAATTTACACGAATACTTAAAATTCAGTTATCCAAGAATGAGAGCGCCTAGCTTCATATGCGAGAACGAAACCCGACAGGGATTGACATTGCATTATAGATCGAAAAGGCGTGGCTTCGTTTATTATGCTATGGGACAAATAAGAGAGGTAAGTTAACTAACGGTTAATATTATTGGGAATTTGTATTTATTAAATGGAGAATGAAGTGTCTTGATTCTTGATTCTTTCTGCTTACCTTCCTAAAAATTAAAAAATCCCGAGATACTTTTTAAATTCATAAAACTACTTTTTTAATTAGTTTAAATAATTCAGACGTTTTAAAATAATATACTTAATAATATTACTTATATTATTACTTATATATTTTTAAAACAGTGCTATATATAGTTACACTTTAATATATGTTAATTATTTAATATTTATTTTTACATAAGTGTTTTTCTTTTTGCCTACTTTTTAAGGTTATATATTATTTTAGGAAAATATTTTAAGTAACATAAAGGGTCATATATGCCCTGTGAGAAATAATTAATCTTATTTAATATATAATATAAGAACTTATTCTTATATTTTATTTTGTAATATAAATTTTCTTCAATTTTTTATACCTCATTTTACAGATACTTAACCTACTTATTTCATTGTAGTTTCTGTAATGTATCCAAGAACTTTAGCTTTTAAATTAGAGTATGTAAATTTTGTAAGACGAAGTACTATTCAAACATACGTCATTTATAACTAAAGTTAAATGATAAATCACTGGTTACTAACTTACAAATAAATTATGATACGAATAAAACTAATACATTACTTTTACTCACACATTTAAATTTATTATAATAAGTTTAACAAAATTTTATGGAGCCATGAATATTGTAAACTTATATGTAAAAAGAAAGTGAAAGTGGTGGGTTCGATTCCCATTCGGAGCAACGATTATATTTAAATTATTTTCATTTCTTCGTTCTGGTACCTAAAGTAAGTGCAGCATTGAGTTCTGCCACTTAACATAGTAAAAAAATGTGAAGGGCGGAGTGTCTTGACACTAGATTCTTTTTCTCTACCCCGCTATGCAAAAAAAGTATATCTTAAAAAAAAAAAAAAATGTAATAAAAATGATACATAGGTATAATAAAATTTAACAATATAACAACAGCCAACATCTATTATGACAGAATAATTATAAAAAAGCAAACCCAAAATTAAAAAAAGAGTTTGGAGGCGCCGGGTATCGATCCCGGTACCTCTCGCATGCTAAGCGAGCGCTCTACCATCTGAGCTACGCCCCCGATGTACAACGTGTTGAATTTTAGCTTCTATTAACGCTTGTAGTATTTTTATTTTCGTACTAGATAGCGCTTCAATAGTAATTTAATCATCATCATTACCACTAGATGGCGCTGATTATAAATTGTTGAAAAAAGTTTTTTTTTTCAAATTAAAGGTAAATTTAATTTAATATAGCCCATCAGATACTCAACTTATTAAAAAAAGTCATTATAAAATAACAGTAGCATTAGTTACTCATTATTCAAGTCGGTCTAGCTATTCCAAATATACAGGAAAATATTGTAATTCTGTTACATTACATAGCATTTACTAACTAAAAGCGTCAATTATACGATATGACCACGACATATACATATACATGCATTTAGTAAAAAAAAACAATTACTTTAATTTTATAAACAGACGTGATAATTTTATTTATTAGTATACACATGCATTTTTAATATTAATATAAAAATATAAAAATTACAGGTCGCTCGACATTTCTATCACAAGGAGATGCGAATAGAGTTACTTCGAGAGGAGCTACTTTTCGATACTGTACATGTGACCTTCCAGCTGACCTTCGACAACCGCGCCTTCACTTTAGCCTCGCTGGCTATGACCAGGGAAGAAAAGCATCTTCCCATAAGTGCATCTGTTTTATTTGAAATATTTCCGTTTTGCATTGTTTTTGGGTAAGATATTATGCTTTTTCTAATCCAGGTATATTAATTTTTAATTAATAATGCCTAGTATATCTTTAATAGTATATTATACTCGAGGCGTTGAGTTCCGCTGTTCGACACTCTATTTAGGGTGGAAAATGGAGGTCGGAGTGTTTTGACACTACGTCCTAGGATTGATCGCTAAGCGTGAGGCAGTTTCAATGTCTATTTGAATTAGTGCGGTGTAGAAGTTTAGCATATTATTCTTGTATTGATTTAGTTGTGAAACGCGTAAACTATAAAACTGTAAACATGATGGGTTCGCTTTCCACTCGAAATTATTTTGTATTATTTTCATTTCTCTGCTCTGGTAACCTGCGTTGGATACTGTCACTCAATACGCAAAACCCTTCGTTTGTGTGGAAAGTGATAAACGGACTGTAACAAAATTAAGTTCTCCGTGACTGTTTTGCGCAAAAAAGCATGAAACGACCAGTAAGCTTATCTAAAGTTGATCAATAAGAGTAGCAGTATATTATACTTATTTCTAACAATGTGTGAACTCGTTCTACATTAATCGTAATATTCATAATTGCAAAACATATTTTACCAAAGTCAATTTTTAAGAAGTTAATGAATTAAATTGTTTATAAAATCAATATATTAATATGTAAAGGAAAAGCTCTGGACCCCTTTTTACCAAATTTATGCAGATGGAGGAGTACGAAATTTGGTAAATTTGGTAAATTATATGAAAAGCGTTATATCTATTACAAATATATTAGATTAGCGACCCAGCCGCGGCTTCGCCTGCACAAACTACACTACTATATCTATTACGTATCTACAGCTACCCGTGTTCACGTTTAAATAACAAACTTTACTTTTGAGCCTAAGAAGAATCTCATCTTTTCTAATGAATTTACATATCAAAAAATTATGGCACATTTGAAGAAACTCTATAGAAAATTTCATGCTTGATGTGTATTGTAATTTTGCAATCATTAAAGGTAATGAATAACCTTTAATTAATAAATAATTTTTCATGACTTATTCAAAGCAAGACAGACCACGACCTAAAGACAGCTGATAATCCTATAAAGCGACACTTTAAAGTTCTTCAGGAAGTATGATGTACTGAGCATAATATTAAAAGTAAAATGTCTATTATAAGGAAACTTTTTTTCACAAATATTACCATTTTTAACGATATAAAAGTATTAATTTCAATTTAGCGTTACGGGAGAAGTTAAAATGACGTATAGTGACATGACAATGCTGCCATTATAAAAAAATAAAAAGTTATATAGATATGAAATATATGCATATTTATTTTGTACTTCTTAGTTTTATAATTATTATATTAGTAAATAAAATTAGAAGTATTTTAGCTTCACTTGTAAAATAATTAACACAATTTGACTATGTCAGGTTTTTTTTTATTTTTTGCCGAAACTGTATTGAATACCAGGATAAAAACTATCCCATATAATGTCCTATCCTCTAAGCTAATTCCATGCAAAAAGTCATTTATTATATATGGATCTTATTCCGTAAGTATCAGTGTATGAAGAAAATACTTATATCGGTTTTTTATTTTTTCCAAAAAAACTACATCGAATACCGGGATAAAAACTATCCTATATGTACCTTTGGACTATAAGCTACCACCATGCTAAATTTCATTCATTTCTATCCAGTACTTTTTGCGTGATTGGCGAACAAATTAACAGACAGACAGACAAAAATTCTACTGAGTGGATTTTTGGGCTCTGTTATCGATATATTAAAATTTTTCTGGAATTTTTCATGTACAGAATTGACTTTTCTACTCTTTTATTATATATAGAGATTATTAAATAAAGTAAATATTGTACAAACGCATATATAAGCATGTAAACGCTGGTATGGAAATGGAAATTTTGTGCGCCAAAGAGGCTTTTTTGAGAAAGAGATTGATGAGAACTTGTTGACTTGTCAATTTTCATTACAGAACTTGAACAAATTATCTTGTATGACTTTGATTTAATATTTTTTTATCGTAACTAACAAATATAAGTATGTATATAAATTTATATTTTTTTAAAAAGTATTATTATTGTAGCTTCACGCTGTATTCCGCACACAGCAGGGTAGGCAGAGGGAACCTAGTGTTAAGGCACTCCGTTCCCCACTTTCCGCCGAATTCGGAGGCATTGCGTGTTAAGTGGCGGAACTTTACGCCGCGCTTTACCTCGACATGAAAATGGAAATATTAAATATTTGCACCCCTCGAGTGGGAATCGAACCCACAACCAGTCATTTACACTCACACGATTGTGCCACTGGACCACGACTGGCCACATTTAATTACTTATTTATTAAAAATTTATACCGTCATGGAAAATTTCAAAACCAAAAATTACAGCAATAAATATTAGGAAACAATTAACGTCAATCAGGAGTTACAAAACAACCATAATATAAATTTGTCTCTTAAAAAAGTTGCCAAGAGGTTCCTTCGCTTTGTTTTCGAGTCTAAAATTGTGGTTAACGGACTTAAGAACTTCAGGGCAGTATGTTTTCTACGAAATTCTTTGCCGTAAAACCCATTTTATAAAATAGACAATTTATATATAAGTATTTAGGTTAAATCCATTATTAGAATATATTAGATCATAGCGGGGAATGGAGTGTTATGATAACAGGTTCTTTCTGTCTATTCTAAACGGGATAGTTCGTGAAGCCGAAAAAACTTTAATACTTTCAAATATTAAACATTATAACATAAACCAAAGGTACATATTGGTAGGTAATAGATGTATGTATTTAATCAAACAGCGTTTCGTATTACTATAAATATCATTAATTGATATAAGTATTATAAGCCCTTATGGTGTATATTTAATGATAAATCTGCTTGAGATGGATATGATGTTTTTTTTTTTTTAGCTTCACGGTGTATCCCAAATACAGCAGGGTAGGCAGAGGGGACCTAGTGTTACTGCACTCCCTTCCTCACTTTCCGCCGAATTCGGAGGCATTGCGTGTTAAGTGTCGGAACTTAACACCGCGCTTTGGCTCGATAACAGAGCGAAGAAAATGGAAATATTAAATATTTTCACTCCTCGAGTGGGAATCGAACCCACAACCAGCCGTTTACAGTCACACGCTTGAGCAATTGCGCCACTACTGCCTATCTTTTCACTAGATGCATGTAGATAAAAAACACTTACAGATTTTTTTTGCTATAGCTCCGACATGGTAGTGCGCAGTATTGGCAACTCCCTAATGGTTATCTTACCAGATTTAGTGGGGAAGAAGATTACCAACTGGTTTGATCTGGTGCGACCACTCATCGCGTTTAAGTTCCAAACTGTGAGTTTACCCTTAATTTCTTGGTATAGTGTTATTTAAATGTTTGAATAAAAATGGATATGACAGATAAATAAACAGACTCAGAGAGTTACTTTTATGGTCAGTAAGTATGCATGATTTAAAGTATTTACATATTTTGTAAATTTCCCTTTTTCAGCAAACGTTATATTAATTTTAAATACAGAAATATATTGAAAGTATTCCGCTGAATTACTTACATTTGTATGTACCAATATTCTCAATTCACACTTCAAGGACGTTAAAACCGTTCATAGTATGCTGAAACTGACAGCTATTTTGCTCTGAACTCAGCTAATTTAGTTATTGTTCTTGTTATCTGTCAAATTAAGAAAAGTTCATTTGTATAATTCAATTACTTTTGTAATCTAAGATTAAATTAAAATAATTACATGTATATTATGTTTTCGTTAATTAAACTATAATAAGAAACCAACTAACAGCTAACCAATATATGGCTTGTTAATCAACTCCTCCAAATTTCGACCAATATGTCTTCCTATTTTTTAGGGGAAATTTCATTGTGCTTCCTAATGCATAAATAAATCTTATATATATATAAAAGAAGTCGTGTTTATGTTACAACCCTTATAACTCAAGAACGGCAGAACAGATTCGGCTGAAATTGGTAGGGAGGTAGCTTAGGCCAGAGATGACATAGGATACGTTTTTAAAATAATAAATCAATCCCGTTCGACAAACAGCCTTCCCGTGTGACTTGACATTAAACGTCAGTCACTTAAAAAAACCGTGGTCTAAACAAAAAAAAAAAAAAAAAAAGATCAGACTTGGAATAACAAACGTAAAATGTACAGCTATGTATTGAACGTATGGATACAATTTGATATTTGTAAGAAATCATGTTAAATCTATTTCTATACTAAATAATTAATAAGTGGATTGAAGTGAAGTGAAGTTTAATTAATAATGCGCCGCGACCAAGACGATCGATCTGTTCCCGACAGAAGCCGTAATGCAGAAAGAATACAAAATACTGACCAAAATACTGCAATGAAGGACTGAAGAAGAACCAGCAATTGCACGTGAAACAAGCGCCGGATAGTATGCTAGACTTCGTGCTTCTCAATCTACGAGAGCAAAGTGAAGAGCCCCGTGAAACAGCTCGGTTGGCAATGCAGAAATCGTCGAGCGAACAACAGAAGGCAACAAATAGATATTTGCGACACAGAACAATAATTTTGCTGATTGAATCGCGCAGCGTTTCGATACGAGTGCGCAATGACTAACAGCTGCATCCTAATAACAAAGGTTTAGCGTTTGCATTGGGCAAATGGACGTTGTTTGCGAGTATTTTGGTGCATTAAAGTTTTCCGGAGAAACGCCTGGATTGTGCTTGCTTATGGTACAGTGAAATTGCCAGTGGTTTGACTCCGCACATGAGCCATTATTTAAATTTTTTTTTCCCATTGCTTTTTGGCGAAACACAAGAATCACGTTCACGCCACTTCTTGCAAATAACTTACTCGAAAATACAATAGTGTGTTTCCAAAATGACGTCATTTTGGGGCAGACATTATCGAAGAATGACGATTAATCCGACATTTAAGTTTTATTTTTTGTACTTACATAGAATGTAGTTAATTTAATTACTTTATCTATTGGTACCACATGTTTTATTTGCTAATACTGAATCTACTCTACTCTCCCACAGAACAAGTGTTTATAATAACCCAGTTAATACTGTCTGGTTTTTATTTTGTAGATACAAGGACAATTCAATCACCATCGAATTGGATCATTACTACATTATCAAAGATAACACAGAATAAATTTTTACAAATATATTTCATGGGCAACATGGAATAACAACTTGAATCGATTTGATCGAACGCCTAGGGATCAATGCGGAATGAAGCGAATCATTATTAAGACTTGCGTGTCTGCTTCATGACATCATGCGTTGGTCAGGTTATTTAAGAGTGCTTTAGAGCAAATGGCCAAATGATGACTATAAGTTGTCCTCAAAGCAGATTAAAAACGACCATCTGGAACACACGAACGCACATTTAATGCTCCAACGTCGACGAAGTTGCCATCCTGATTGTTGGTGACAATTGGAAAAACGCGATAAATTGTGCTTACACGTCGCAATAACTGGCAAACTGTCCACAAATATCTGAACTCATCATCTCCAAAACCTCATATCGAAACTCATCGATATATGACGCATGCAATATGCAATACCACCCACTATGTTTTGGCAATGGAGAAGAATGGATATTTATTTTAATATTAAAATGATAAATCCATTGAATGGAAGTATCAGTATCTAAATAAATGTTATGTCGGGTATTATTTTTGTCTTGGAAAGGTTAATTATCAATTTTTAATTTCAGGTGAAGAAACTACAAATAAATTTAGCTCAAATGATTATTATTATGCAATATCGTTTGATGATTCGTCAAAAATGCGACAACTAATTTGCTGGCGGTTTGTCGATTGTTTCAGTCAGTATTGCGTTGGACAATGTATGTAAAAATAGAACGGAACGTTTCAAACATTTATTAGGTTGAACCAAGAAACCAGACAAGCCAACTGCGTTCTGAGGAGTACATCCATTTACGTGAGCGTTAGTACTGAAGGAAATGCCGCTAATCTTGGGTGGTCCGATTAAACTATTCTGACTATTCGATTCTGGGTCTGACTATTCTGCCGGCGACGGTTACTGGGGTAGGCGGGGGGGCCACGTCATTGCATGAATAATGCACAAGATGCATGACATATGTTCGTCATTACGGCCGGCCCATCTCTTTCTTACTTTTTACCCTGCATCCAAAGGATAGAACTTTACTCCAATTTGTGCTGCTTCCCGGAAAAACATCAAATGAAGCACGACACCACAGCACGTATATTTCAGTCAGGCAAAAAATTTCGGTGTCCCTGAGGACTTTATTGTTAAGCGCCCCGCCGTCTTTTTGGAGATCCTCGATGGCTGGATGTATTCAATCGAATGGCAACAGCGAGGCCTGCCGCACGCACACATCTTCTATTTGGTTAGTGGAAAGCATTCAGCCTGACAAAGTAGTGATAATCATATGTGCCGTGCCGAGAATTCCGGATCATGAAGTCGATATCCAGACCTACATGATGTTGTAACTACTACTAATATGATTCATAGGACCGTGTGTGCCATCAATCCCCATCACCTTGCAATGGTCGATGGCAAGTGCTCTAAAACGATAATCCCCACGGAATTACGGGGCGGAGACTGTCACTCTGACTTCACTTGCAACGATGGGTATTCAATCATCCGGTATCGGCGGCGTCGATCACCAGATGAACAACGGTCGAACTGCACAACGAAAAGTGAAAAGAATGGATTTTCGTTGTCGACAACAGTTGGATTGTTCCATATTCGGCCCACTTATTTTCTAAAACGTTCAAGACAGCATTGCAACGTTGAATACGCAATTCATTAAGTCCCATAAAATATATTTGCAAATATGTCACGAAAGGCAGTGATATGGCGTTTTGGATTGCCAAGTCCTCAAATACCAACGATGAAATTTCAACTCTAGTCAAGTTGGTCGTCTGTGAACTGTAATGAGCGATTTGGCGTATATTCGCATTTCCAATTCACGAACGGTCATCCTACTGTTTATACCTTTGGCGGTGCTCTGGAGATGGTCACCTGAGTATATTTCATCACGGCTTCGATGCTACGCACGTGCTGAAAACACTCCAGCAACTAACATTGAACTCAGTTTTTTTTGCAATCTGTCTGCAAAAGCGATCAGTTTGGCACGAAAACTTTGCTTTACTAACC
Organism: Dryas iulia moderata; assembly: GCA_019049465.1. NCBI lineage: Eukaryota > Metazoa > Arthropoda > Insecta > Lepidoptera > Nymphalidae > Dryas > Dryas iulia. Next base: position 7,096,348 of record CM032437.1, read on the forward strand.
GGAGATGCCACGTTATTATACTTGGAATTCTTCAATCCACGAATTTCAAAGACGGAAGCAAGGTGATGGGCGGTTCTTGGGTATCCCATTGCGTTCTTACTGATCTCTTTGGTTCGTATGTATAGACATTCACATATCAAAGATGATGAATGTTTCTATTTGCGGGTGTTGTCTGGTAAATGTGCGTGGGCCCACTTTTCATTTGAGACACTTACGAACTTAATGTTATATTCCCCAACATATCGTGCTGCATCGTGTCTGCATGTGAAGACTTGAACTTATTACAAAACGATACCCATTGGGATACGACAAAATCGCTGAAGGCCATTATCTCTGCATCTCCAAGTCAGATACGCCACATTATTCGCATCATAATTTCATTCAACATGTTTTCCATCAAAAGCAAACCCTGTAACCTGTTGCACAATACAATGATCGATGTCAGAAGATATTTTAGCATCAAATTCGTATCAGTTCCAGAAATCACACGATATTGAAGCATGAGGAGATACATAATCGTGCTTTTAACTCTTGATCGAAGATATGTGTTACCTCATGTGCGTAATCTTATTATAATCAGGTTAGGAATGCCCAGCGCCAAAATCGTGAAATAATGACGCATTTAAATCGAGAATTGAACGGGAACGTTAATATGATCACCGAAATTAGATTTATTTAGTTCAAGGAAGTACCCCTGTTGACTTACCAACAAAAGGGAAGATTATGATGACTTTACTGAAAGGCAATCGCTGATGAAAATGGTGGTTTATATTCCTAGATGCCCCCTGGTGGCACTGGCAAGACTTCCTTATTTCATTAGTTTAAAAGCACTGTTTCGGGCGAGATCCAACATAGCGGTTGCAGAGTAGCTTCTCTGGAATAGCAGCCCAGCCACATTGTTAGAATTATGCCGTACGGCTCATTCAGCATTCACATTACCGTTACATCTTCAACTATGAGAACCACGTGTAATATTGCAAACACTCAGCAATGATGGCCAAAGTTTACTAGCGGCATCGAAAATCATCATCTGGAACGAATGCACAATTGCGCATCAACGTGCATTAGAAGCACTTAACCCGAACATTAAAAGATTACACACGGCAATGACTCAGATGTTTTGGAGGAGCATGATTTTACTGTCCTGGCGCTTCCGCCAAATACTCCAGTAATTCCAAGATCTCTCTATCCTACGGCTGCCGATGAAATAAACGCTTGCCCTCAATCGTCAAATCTATGGGGGCCTATGTTGGAAGAAACTGCGCTGACAACAAACATGAGAGTTACAAAATCAATACAACATTACATTGCTTAATGTACATTCTGCTGCAGATTTCTCGGAGCACTTGCTGACTATCGGTAATGGTCAGTTACCTTCGATGAATGGAGCGGATTAATATCATTTTCCAAATATTTCTGTCTTTTCTGTTCTGTAATTTGTCTCAAAAATCAAAGACGAACTTATCACCAATGTATTTCCAAATATTATTTCTTTATGTCTTTCTAATCTAACCTTCAAAATAATGAATTGTTTGAGTGAGCGAGCAATTTTTACTGCTAAGAATAAAGATGGAGATGACCTGAACTACATAATTCAAAATACGATCATTGGAACAATGCATTCATTCAATCTATTGACTGCGTCACAAATGAAGATGAAAGCCCACAACTATCCAATTGAATTTTTAACTCTTTGGACGTGCCTGGCTTACCACCCGCACAATTTCCGCCTAAAGGTTGGCTCCGTAGTATAATCTGCTTCGAACATAAACCCACCAAACTGTGCAACGGTACGCGTTTGGTGGTTAGTAAATTGATGACAATGTCATTGACGCTCGATAATGATAGGAAAATTCAAAGGTGAGGATTCTCATTCCGGGATCCCGATGATCCCAACCGATAATGGCCGTTTGAATTTAAAAATTTAAAAGACTGCAATTTTTCCGATATACGTCTTGCATTTGGCCATGACCATCAACAAATCATCACAAGGCCAATCCCTTAAAAGTTTGATGGTTTAAAAAAATCTAGAACATTCATGTTTTTCAATTTCAACATGGTCAATATACGTGGCAATTTCACAGGGTCGTAGACCATCTGCGTTGTGTTTTTGTTTTTTTTGCGCCTGATAATAAAACAAAATGTCGTGTATCACAAGGTACTTAAGTGAAGAAGCAAACCTATGTGCTAAAATACAGGATTAACATAATGAATGATTAATGTAAGTTATTTATTTTTTTTTATTTTTTTCCAAAAAAAAAAACTACAATCCTGCTTATCTGCGGAACAAAGTTCGCCGGGTCAGTCTAGTAATAATAAATACTCTTTCACGCTGTATTTCCTCACAACCACGGTATAGCAGAAGGAACCTGTGTTAAGATAACATCTCCTCCGTTCGGCGGCAAATGGGGAACTTTCCGCCGAATTCGGAGGCTTGCGTGTTAAGTGGCTGAACTTAACGCCGAGCTTTACCTCGACACTAGAGCGAATAAGATGGAAATATAATTTCCACTCCTCGAGTGGGAATCGAACCCACAACCAGTCGTTTACAGTTGCACTCTTGTGCCACTGGGCCACGACTGGCCATAAATAGTTAAACATATTATAATGAAATAATTAATCTGCCATCTTGAAATGTCCGCCATACTGGATTTAAAATGACGTAACTTACTTAAACTTAATTAGTATTATGCATTGACATCCATCTATCTAAATTATTTATATTGCAATTATTATATGCAATTTTTTATCTTAATCAGTTGAGAATAACTTTTTTAAAATTCAGTTGTAACTTTTGGCCCAAAAGTATAATGACAACAAACATATTGTATAACAAAGACAAAAAATACATTAATTAAACTTATATTTACCTACTATAGCAGAAATATAAAATAAAAATCTTTCATAAACATACATTTATTTAACAAATTACTAATAATCTAGAAATCTTAGTGTCTGTTTTGCTTAATTGCATTTAAATGAAAATTTGCATAAGCATATATAAAATATATATTTCAATTTCTATAGATCTTAAACCGAACAAACAACATTTTCGAGCTGGTGACAGTAGAGGCCGTTATGCACGAAAAGGCGCCGGACAAACGAAATGAATTGATCCGACTATCGGATGAATCGGATTGTACCACTGAGAAGAATCTAAGATTGAAAGGTAAGATTTGTATGAAAAAATATACTTTTTTATAAAATAGAAAAATATGTTAAATTGTAATTTGAGTATATACCTATATACAGCAGTAAACTTTCTTGAAAATAATACTGATATCAATTGTTAAAAAAAATAAAATAAAATGGAGCTATCAAGGCGCAGTGGCATAGCGTCTGACTGTAAACGTGGTGCTAGTGTGTTCTATTTCCATTCGGGGAAATGATTATATATTATTTTCATTTCTCTGCTCCGGAACCTAAAATTTTGCGTGGGTTGAAAGTGTAGAACGGACTGTCTGGACACTAGGTTCTTTCTGACTACCCTAGACGGGTAACAGACGGGTAAAAGGGTGAAGAAACTTTTCTAAAAACCAATAAATATAACTCATCTTAAACATACCAGAAGAACAATTGATACCGTCATCGGTATCCATCTTCTTGGAAAGCTTTCATTTCCTGTAAAAACTACCTAACTACCCTCATCAAATTGACGAGGGCGTGAGTCTTTGTAATAAGACCTTTATCTCATACAGCTACTAAAAACGTAGAGTAAACATTTTTCTTTACTCGCTTAGACTTTAATTAATTGTAGCAAACTAATATAAATTTTGTTTAACTAAGCAAAGTAAATTAATATAAAATTTTGTTATTTAAAGCACTTAAAATATTTCTGTGGACTGTTCACATACTGTTACATAAGTGCAAATATATATAAATATTAAAAAAAATCTAAAGTATATAATTAGTTTGATACTTAATACAGTAAATACTCATGTTCCCAGCAATCGCTATTCACATCCTTAACGACATGTCAGGCATGAGGCAAATGATATTTATTATTTAGCAATTTATTCTTGCTATATTATTTATATACTAAATGATATAAAACGTAACAAGTAACATAAATACTACGAATACCTATCTGAAAATAATAATAATAAATAATGCAATTAGTAAATAGATTCTATACTCAGATACATTTTATAATACTCAGATACATTTTAATATGTAGTATTTTCAATAGGTGCTATGTAGACCCCCCTATACCTACATACGCAGATAATTGACTTTGACTTTGACTTTCACATTATCCAGTCCCAGTCGTGGCACAGTGGCACAAAGTGTGACTGTAACACGACTGGTTGTGGGTTCGATTCCCACTCGAGGGGTGGAAATAGTTAATTTTCTTCGCTCTGGTGTCGAGGCAAAGCGCGGCGTTAAGTTCCGCCACTTAACACCCAATGCCTTCGAATTCGGCGGAAAGTGGGGAACGGAGTGTCTTAACACTAGGTTTCCTCTACCTACCCTGCTGTGTGCGGGATACAGTGTGAAGCTAAAAAAAAAGAAAAGAAAGATTATATTCTTAAATTGTTATGACCATAGTAATAGTTGAAACCTTACCCTAGGTACATTTACACAGATTTCTACCAATTTTATAGCAATTACATGTAATTGCTATAAAATTCATGCAAATATAAAATTAAGATGCAGCTTTTATAATGTCTGTTTTCATAATACTCCGCTGTAGTCCTAAGATAAAGCGCGTTGATTTTCGCCACTCAATGACACTATTTCAGGCAGAAAGTAAGGAACGGAGTGTCTTGACGCTAGGTTCTCTTTACCGTGCCTACTGTGCTAACCTTTGAAAATGCGTGAAGCTGCTGCTTGCGTAATATGCGTATAATATAAATTATTTATTTTTATAGAACGGTAACCTTCTCATCATGTGATGATCTAGATAATCTACTAGATATTTTAAATTCGAACGTATCTGTACTTCGCTACAAAGAGATATAACATTATGAGAAATTAAACTGAAACGAATCGCATTTAGAGCGCTTTGATTCCAAGAGGCACAGGTTCGAAGCCCGTTGCTTTCAAATATTTGATACGTTTTCTAAAAATATTTTACAACTTCCTTAGTTAACGAATAATACTTTAAAAATATAAAAAAGGGATTTAAGGTAAAATTCCAAGATTATGTTTCGTTATTAGATTATCAGACGATTACTCTTTATCGCTTTAAATATCTAATGAGTAATTTCAGTTTAATAATATCAAAGTTATTTTAGAAAAAAAACTATGTTTCCGAACTATTGCTGAGAGATATCATATTTAATACAAAAGCCGGAACAAGTGTCGAGTTAAAATAAATTATGCACAAAGTATTCGGATTCAAAATCTCATCACCCTTCCCATATTTTCACAAGAAAAGAAACTTTTTGTATGAATTTTTCAGGCGTCACTCCGAAGAAACGTTATGCATACGATGGAAGACGATTACCTGATGTTATAAATTTACATCTGAAAGGTATTCTGTGTATAGCGTTGTGTCGTTACCCTCACTTAGGTAGATTTCCGTATAGTAATCACGGTAGTAGTAAACGCACTCTCCCAAATTGTCTTCGAATCGCCCTTTCTCTATAAACAAGAAATATGTACCTATATCTTTATGCAATACTATACTTAATTACGCACTTGAATACATAAACTTATTTTATATTTTACGGGACGAAATAATGAAATAGTTTATTGTTTAATAAAACCTCTTTCGATTCGTAAGTTGCACAATATCCTTGAAATGGCACTATTATTCGTTTTTTTTATATGTTATATAGGTCACTAAAGGTCACTGGAACAATATTTCTTATATATTTTTTTATCATTATTTTCACTATATTTTTCTATTATGTTACAATTGTCTACCAATGTGTAAATCTATCTCCGTTTCTTCTACTAATTAAGGCACCAATACCAATTTGCAGATGTTATCCAGCATCCAGGAAAAACAGCATAAAATATTCCACAAAGTTGCATTTATATTAATAAAAATGTCTTTTGTAGTTTTTTTGTCTGTTTATCTCTGCTTATCTTGGCAAATATAGCATTTTTACAGTCATTGGCGAGATTTTCATAGGCTGCTCCAATTGATGTGTATTGATATCATTTCACGATTTTGTAATTTCTGATAATAATTCTATTTGTATAATACTATCATATTTATTTATACTCCAGCAAAGCCTATTTCGTAATAAAGTATTTATATATCTACATATGTGTAAATTGCAAGAAGGTAGAAAATATCTTCTAAAATGTCTTCTTAAATTATACAAATATTATAGGTAAATATAACATATTTATAAAATATAATAGGTATGAAACAAAATCATCATACATCAGCAGTTTAAATATTGAGAAGCAGTTTGATGATGAAAACAAGTTCACAAGTTCTGCCCTAATAATCGCTAAAAATTAAAAACCAATAGAACTATCGACTTACTTCATGTATTACATATTTGTGTAAAATATTTATTATTATTACGGGCAAATTTAAGATGTGAAAAACACGACAAGTTATCTGTCTGAGTAAGTAATTAGTCTGACTGGATGCCCGAGTACCCAGTTTAAAGTACTGCACAAAAACCTACATTATAAGAAGAAATAACTTAAATATATTTCTTATAAATATATATTATTTACTAAAATTATATTCTTAATTTGTTTTAATTGTTGCTTTAATACAGGTCAAATGATATATATGGATAACTGGCGTATGATGATGTACTTGGGCACCCCGGTGATGCCTGATCTCGCTGCGCTGGTGTCAACTGGCCTTTATATTAATGACTTATCCATGCACGACTTTAGCAGGTAAATAGAATAACTATATTACTCAAAAAATACACATTAACACCTAAAAACATATAGCAGTTCAGGCTTTCCCCTCATAGCAGGGTAGATAGAAATAACGTCGTTGATTACAGACATTCAACTCGCAATTTTTTAAATTAGGGCCAGTCATGGTGCAGCGGCACGTAAGTGTGACTGTAAATGCGACTGTTTGTAGGTTCGATTACCACTCGAGGAGTGGAAATATTTAATATTTCCATTTCCTTCGCCCTAGTGTCGAGGCAAAAAAGCGCAGCGTTAAGTTCCGCCACTTAAGAAGCAATGCCTCCAAATTCGGCGGAAAATGTGGAACGGAGACTCTTGACACTAATTTCCCTCTGCCTACCCTGCTACGGGATACAGCGTGAAGCTAAAAAATCTTTTGAATTTCGGTGAAAGAAGGGAACGGACTGTCTAAACACTAGAGTCTTTCTGACTATTTTGCTATGCGGGTAAGAACGTAAAGTTATTCATAGATAACCCATAAAAGTAAGCTGACATGATCCAGTCTCACTTGTAATATTTCACTTAGCAATATTATTTGACTACGAACTTTACGACGTTTTGCACTATTTTGTGACATTTACTTTATTGCTTTCAACGTTATGAAAGTGGTAATTTGATTTTTAATAATGGAATATGTAAATTTTGCTAATAAAATAAAACAGTATATTTGGTGTAGATATTTGAAAAATAAAGCACCCTTTATTTATTTCCAAAAAATCCAAGATTCCTTACAATCGCACAAGTGCTTTAAATTTTTCATTCGAACTTTCATGCCCTATTTTAACTCTGTAAGAGTTGATTTTAGAAAAAATAGCCTTATATGGCCCTACTAGATCTTCAACTTCTTTCACTATGAATTTCAGTAGATTTTTCGGTGGATTAACCGTAAAAGAGTAACAATCAAAAAGACAAATAGAACTTTTATATAAAATAAAATTTGTACTAATACCAAAAAAAAAACCAATGTCAATTGTTGTCTTTTCTCCTATAAACTTGCTATGCTCGGTGCATACCTAGATTTTTGGATGTGACACTTTACTGCGTGGATTTGACCAGAAATCATCACCTCAGGTTAGACACAGAGGGCATTTTAAATAAGAATTAGCATTTATCATATTTTTTCAGAGATCTTATGCTAGCAGGAACACAGCAATCTGTTGAACTTAAGCTGGCGCTGGACCAAGAACAGCAAAAGAGTAAAAAATTAGAGGAATCAATGCGGAAATTGGACGAAGAAATGAAACGGACGGACGAACTGTTATATCAGATGATACCGAAACAAGTGGCTGACAGATTGCGCAATGGGGAAAACCCTATTGATACTTGCGAGGTAAGATATGACTTTCGTATTTTTATATATTTTAAAAGTTATTAAATCTCTCTTACAACTTTTAAGAATTTTGTGACCAATGCCCATATTAGGAAATGTTAAAATAAAAATATATGCTTTATACAAAAGTACAAAAGTATATGTGAAACACAAGGTGTGTACATGTGTGTCGTTATTAATAAGAATCTAGTGTCATAATACTCATTTCTTCGTTTTGTGCCTGAAATCGAAATTAATTTCTTGTCGAGGTCTTGACGGACATCAACGACAAGGTTTGTTTTCTTATAAAAAAAATCCCCAAGTGGATATCGAATCCACTACCAATCGCATTTAGAGTCAGGTTGTCCCACTGCACCACGATGGCGTTAGTATTACCTAGATTTTGAATTTAATGTATTTCTAATGCCACAAAGAAAGAAACTTTCACGTTTGCGTTTCTTCTCCATACAAACTTTAACTGTGCCAAATTTCATACTACTCGGTCCGCATAATTTTCGTAAAAAGAGTTCAAAAGTTTTTCCTTTACGTAATGCTATTTAAATTGACTAATAATAAAGGTAGTTATTATACAATTTTGTAGTTATTTGTAGTTATTTTTTAAATTATAAATATCAGGGGTGGCGCAGTTGTAGGTTTGATTCCCATTTGGTTTTAACTTTTAATTCCTACAAAACACGTTAAAAAAACGCTTTACCGTAATTACCAAATATATTTTTTCTTTTTTTTTAAGTGAACTATAACTTAAGATGAAACATTTAATTTCAATTAAGTTTAGTAATTAGGGAGCTCTTGTACTGCTATAAAACGGAAATAGGATCCTCGTGGAATAATAATTTGGGCAGAAAATTTATGTAATTGCTATAAAAGCGCTAAATAGACATAAGTGCTTATATAAACTGTGGTAGTCCATTTTATAATTATAATTTTATAACGCAGTATAATAATTAGCTAAAATATTGTTTTTGTAATTAAAAATGTATTTTATGGAGAACATGTTGATGTTGAACATGAGAGGATGTTGTTAGGAAAAGGTATAAATAAAAACTTCATTGTAATTCTATCAAAGTTGCACCTTCATGCTTTTTTCCCGCAGAGCAGGTTAGTCAAAGAGAACCCAATGTTAAGACGCTCCGTCCTGCACTTCCGCAAATCGAGACGTTGCGTGTAAGGTGTAAAGTGCGTGTTCGTTCCAGCGAAGAAATGAAAATAATATATATTTATATTTAAATAATTTGCCCGCGGGGGGACGGGTTAAGAATACAATTCTCCCCCACCGCTGGGTAGCGTCCCGTAAAAGGCGGGTAACCCAGTAGCTTGGTGGTAGGAGATTCGCTCTCCGACTGGCTTGCGACCACTATCGTGTCAAAGACGAACCGCCAAACATCTGATGATGTGTTCCGGTTCGAAAGCATGTAAGCCCACTCTCCCTATTCCCACCATTCCCATCCTTCCTCCTTCCTTTTTGTCCTACATCCCCGAGGCTGGCAACGCATCCACAACTCTTATGTTGTGGATGTCTATGGGCGAAGGTGACCACTTAACACCAGGTGGACCTTCTGCTCGTTTGCCTCCTTTATTCCATAAAAAAAAAATTATAATCATTCTCCCGAGTGGTTATCGAACCCACAACCGCCGCGTCTAATTGATATTAAAGCTTTATTTTTATGTAGCATTTGTAATGTAAATAATATCTTTCGCTGTGATGCCTAGAGTTAAGTTTCGTCACTCAATGGCGTCTTGATTTCAGGCGGAAAATGGAGAACGGAGTGTCTTGACGCTAAGTTCTTTCTAACTAACCCAGGCAAGAAAAAACATAAAGCGGTTTTTTTTTTCAAAAAATCCGTATTTTATATTAATTTATGAAGCTACCTAACCGTACTAATATATAGGGCAAAGAAAATTACATCACAAAGTTGATTTAGGAAGTACCAAATTGAATCAAAGCACCAGTGAAATGATCGAAACTGCTTTTAATTAAATTCTATTATATCGCTTGAAGTGTTCAATCTTCTTTATAGTATAAAATATTCTTAAATAAAATTATATTATTATGTACCCTTAGTTCAGTTGCTGAAATACGCATTACTATATACTTCCTAACAGGTTAGATTTATTTTACTGTTTTAAAAATAATGGCAAGTGTTAATAAGACCTAAGACCAAGCAAGGCGTCGAGTTCCGCCTCACTCACTTAATGTCTCCTTTTTTTGCTGAAAGTGAAGAAAGGAGTGTCCGGACAGGGGAACTTTCTAACTACCCTTATATACAGCATAAAGCATGCTGCTATTATTGACAAGGATATTTACTGTCTAGGGACAATAATATCAATGATTCTTTTTTGTTAAAGAGCTCGATCAGATTATAACCATAAAAAGAAAGATTCCTTTTTTTTGAGAACGTTTTAAGTTCAAGCGATTTGTTATAAACATGAAATTTGAAATTCAGTGAATTAAATACTTAAAAATTTATCTCACATATCTTAAACTAGAAGAAACAGTGCAATAAATATTAAAAAAAAACAGAGAAGTTAAAACGTCGAACATAGTATTTTCATTTTGATTTAACTAAACTAAATTTTCCTATTTTTTCCGTAATGTTAACTAACATACTTAGATTTTTTTTAGTTACCTTTCCAAGCAGTCTCTTACCATAATTAAAGGTATAGAACATAATCATCCCACGAAAATGAAATTAATGGAACGTAATCTATATTAGGTGCCTTTTATTATGAACCGTCTTAAACGGTCCTATTATTTACTCCTTAAAAGCTGAAAACAGCAAACCATTTTCCAGTAAGATAAACTTATACTATTAAGAAAATTAAACGTTTAAAGCAATATAAAATTGCATTTAATTAAAAGCAGCCATTTAACTGAGGTCAGTCGTGTCGCAGGTGCACAATGCATGACTATAAACGCGACTGGTTTTGCGTTCGAATCCTACTCGGGGAATGGAAATATTTAATATTTCCATTTTCTTCGCTCTGGTTTCGATGCAAAGCGTGATGTTGAATTCCGCCCCTTAAGACACAATGCCTGCAGAATTAGATGGAAAGTGGGAAACGGAGTAAATTCTAGGTTTCCTCGGCCTACAAAAGCTAGAAAAAAAATTAAAAGCCGTTTTGATTATGTTACTGGTGATTCGATTCAAAATGGTTCATCCTAAATTGACTTCGTGCTGTATTTTTTTTTATCTTCACGCTGTATCCCGCACACAGCAGGGTAGGCAGAGGGAACCTAGTGTTAAGACACTCCGTTCCCCACTTTCCGCCGAATACGGAGGCTTACGTGTTAAGTGCGGAACTTAACGCCGCGTTTTACCTCGACACCAGAGCGAAGAAAATGGAAATATAATTTCCACTCCTCGAGTGGGAATCGAACCCACAACCAGTCGTTTACAGTCACACGCTTGTGCCACTGGGCCACACGACTGGCCAATGTAATTTTCATTAACCCATTTATAATTAGGTTCTTAAATAGTGAGACTTCATATATAGACTTCAGATATATTTTGTCTTCTCACTTTACAAACTGGTTAAAAATTACCACACATTAACGCATGGTTCAATTTAACATTTTTACTTGTCAGAAAATTAGCTAGTAAAATTTAGCAGGTTTTTTAGCCAATGTTATATAAATTAGTTCTCAGTTAAATATATTGTAAATTACTTAAAATAAATATTGTAAAATATTTATTATATGTAAAACATGAAGTATACTAAAAAATAATTGTAAAATATTTATTATATGTAAAAACATTAAATTTAAAGCAACGTACATTACCTTAACACCCTTACCATTACTCGCAAATGAAAATTGTCTCGTTACTCGCAGTGGTAACGTATGATTGGCAATTGTGAACCTCATTCACGATTTCTTTAATTTCAAATTTAAATTACGCTAGATGAAATGTGCATAAAATAAATCTCTAATCCATTGTAAAAAATCTACTTCAATTGCAGATGTTCGACAGTGTATCAATATTATTCTCAGATGTCGTCACGTTCACCGAGATATGTTCCAGGATCACACCGATGGAAGTAGTATCAATGCTGAACGCCATGTACTCCATTTTTGACACGCTTACTGAGAGAAACCGTGTGTACAAGGTAATTGTTATTAATCAGTTATTCACGCACTTAGACAATATAAACACACTTTAAATAAATTAACATAAAATGTTTATTAAACATTTAAACGCAACGCGGATTCGAACCTGCGCCTCTCGGATACCGTTGAAGCTCTCTGTCCACTAAGCCATGCGTGCAAATAATCTATATCTATATCTATATATATAATAAAAGAGTAGAAAAGTCAATTCTGTACATGAAAAATTTCAGAAAAATTTTAATTGGGTATGTTAATATATCGATAACAGAGGCGAAAAAGCAACTCAGTAGAATTTTTGTCTGTCTGTCTGTCTGTCTGTCTGTCTGTCTGTCTGTCTGTTAATTTGTTCGTTAATCACGCAAAAACTACTGGATAGAAATGGATGAATTTTGGTATGGTGATAACCATACTATATATAATAAGTCCAAAGGTACATATAGGATAGTTTTTATCCCGGTTTTCCATGTAGTTTTTTTTGAAAAAAATAAAAAACCGATATAAGTAAATTATTTGTATACTGATATCTACCGGGTAGAAATGAATGAATTTTTGTATGGAGTTAGCTAAGAGGTTAGAGCAACATATGGGATAGTTTTCATCCTGGTATTCAACACAACTCCCGCAGAAAAATAAAATTAAAAAAAAAACATTCAAATTATGTCGATAGTTCACGAGTGAAGCTAAATTTGTTTCAATATCACTAATTAAAATAATTATAAAACAAAATAAGCATAACATTTATTAAAGATCTATACACATCTGCTGTCATACAGATTATATAAAACTTTATATAATCTATATGACAGCAGATGTAACTACGTTTTCTGGAACGGGTAGCGCCATCTGTTATTATATAGTTGACATTGTATTAGATATATCCGTTACTCATTAATATTATTATTATAAAAATGCAAAAATCTATATCTATATCTTGTATGTTTTCACGGGTAATCTACAGAATTCCTACATATATACCTACCAGATGGTATATATGTACGAAATCTGCTATCATATAGATATACTATGATAGCAGATTTCGTACGTTTTCTTACTATAACAGTTATCGCTATATGTTATCAAATAGTATAGACATTGTACTAGATGTATCGATGATTTTCTCAAGAACATAATTAGTGACGCAAAGTCAAATATAGACTACCCCCTTTTATAAAAAAAACAATCCCAAATAGGCAATAGAGGATGAAAGTGGCGGTTCACGTGGCGAAGCCGCGAGCGGGTCGCTAGTATAAAATAAAGGCAATGAAGCAAAAATAAAAAAAATACTACAATGGTAATACTATTAAGTATCGTATTAGTTAATAAAAAGTGCCTCCTAGATAAATATTTATTAACTTTTGAGTATAGTATAAGATATTTCTCCCTGTGCTATGTATAAAAATTAAACTAACCTATTTTACAGGTGGAAACAATAGGAGACGCTTACATGGTCGTATCCGGCGCACCGGAGAAAGAAGACAACCACGCTGAAAAAGTTTGTGACATGGCCCTCGATATGGTGGAAGCAATTACAGATCTTAAAGATCCTAGTACCGGTAAGTCTATATATTAAGCTTAAGTAATAAAGTTATAATATAACTTAAATGCAATTAATTACTTTGTTAAAAATGTGTGTGGCGTAGAAATGGTCATCGTGGAGCAGTGAGACTGCGACTATAAACGCAATGATTCTAGGTTCCATTTCCACTCGATTTTTACTACTTAACACCGAGTGTCTTTTGATTTTGGGCGGAGTTAGCGTCAAGTTTTTTTTAAAAAAACGCCTTTGACGCTGGAACTAACGTACCATTAGAGTCCAAAAACTGTTTGATTTAGACAATCAGTTCAAATTAGATTTATCCCAAAATTACAGAAATGATAATAAGTTGGTAATTATAAACAATTGTGGTCATACGCACTTTTTTATATTTTTTAACAAAATACGGAAGTATGTAACTCACTATATGTGTGTATGTCATTTTACACAAACGTTTACAATTAATATTAATTTATATAATAGTCAATTGACATTCTTTTTAGTTCAATAAATCTGCCTTATATAATGGGAACATTAAATACAGTATAACTCTTCAAAGAACTAACGTCGTATCGGGAATTTCGATATCCCAAAGCACTTGACCGAAGATGATGGAAATAGATTATTTCCGTAATTTTCCTTTCTTTGGGACCATGTTATGTCCGGTATATGATAAAACAATAAAATCTTACGTTTATAAGATTTTTATGAATGGTACATTATAAAAAATCGTTAACGGTTTACATATATAATTTACTTTGTATGTTTTATGATATGATACTACACTTAAATATTGGAACCATCACGGCGAAGTGGGATAGCCTCTGTAAATGTAGTGATTGTGGGTTCCATTCCCACTCGAAAGAAATATTAAATATATTTAAATTATTTTCATATTTACAGCAAGGCGTGATGTCGAATTGAACCACCCTATATACATTGTCGCGTTTTCAGGTGGAAAGTGGAAAACGGAATATTATATTTCAGTTATACTTGGCTATATATCAGTTCGCCTTGATCGCACATCGCACCCTCAGAATTAAATTGACCTATTATTTAGAGCAAAATTTTTTTGAGTTAGGTCACTTTATTCTGAGAGTGCGAAATATTAAAACTAAACTAAAAATATTTTTCCAACGTAAATAATTTATATCAAATAATAGTATTGTTTCTTCGCTCTGGAGTCGAGGCAAAGCGCGGCGTTAAGTTTCGCCATTTCACACGCAATGCCTTCAAATTCGGCGGAAAGTGGGGAACGGAGTGTCTTAACACTAGGTTTCCTCTGCCTACCCTGTTGTGTGCGGGATACAGCGTGAAGCTGAAAAAAAAAACAGTCTTTAGTCTTTACCAAGTAATGCCTAGGTTAGTATTATTTGGAATTTTGACCTTTTTAGGATCCCACTTGTCAATAAGAGTGGGCGTTCACTCGGGCGCAGTGGTCGCCGGTATAGTTGGTCTGAAAATGCCGCGGTACTGCCTTTTCGGGGATTCAGTGAACACGGCGTCCAGAATGGAGTCTACTTCTGAAGCAATGAGAATACATA
Organism: Dryas iulia moderata; assembly: GCA_019049465.1. Taxonomy (NCBI): domain Eukaryota; kingdom Metazoa; phylum Arthropoda; class Insecta; order Lepidoptera; family Nymphalidae; genus Dryas; species Dryas iulia. The sequence continues at coordinate 7,111,704 of CM032437.1, forward strand.
TATCTCAAACGACGCAGGAGCTACTCTCACCGTCGTATGTGGTGACGGAACGCGGCGAGATACAGGTCAAAGGCAAAGGTAATTCAAGAAATGCGAGAGGTAAAAAATGAAAAATATTATTTGATTTATTTATTGAATTAGGGATATATTTTTATGGACGTTGTTGTTTTTGTTCTTTTTAAAGAAGATGTATCTTAAGAGTGCTTGTGCTAAGTTTTAAAGTATTTTTTTTAATTTCATCATAAATTTTATCTTAGCTATTTAATATACTTTTAGACATTTTTTATACAATATCACATTTAAAAAAAAAACAAAAATATGTGCAAATGTCATCTATTGAGCCAATATCAGCCATATCCGTATTTATAACACATTTTTGAAAATAATGGTGTCTTTCAGAAAAGCCATATAATTTAAAACAGCACGGAACAGATTTTTTTTATTTCAATAATGAAAATAACATATAAACATTATTTCTTACAGGCGCAATGAAGACCTACTGGCTAGAAGACAGGGAATCCCGACCATCCCTCACCAAAATGATATCCAAACAGATCAAACCAGTATCTGAATTAGAATGGGAGAGAGCAGCGGACGTGAGGGACAGTATTGCCGAACATTCAGCCCAAAACCTGAACAAAGATACCAAAGAACTCGCAAGCAAAGAACTGAGCTATCATCTACCGAATTCCATCAGTTCTGGGCCAAATTCCTTGAATAATGTTCCAAATCAGATAACATTCCCGTCACCGACTGTGAAAACACCAACAATGACGTCACCGGTGGAAGAGAGACGGATGTACTCTCCCGTCACTTTTCAAGACGTCGCTCGGCGGAGTATCGCAAATTCGCCGAATAGAACTGAAAAAGATAAAGGTGCTTGAATCTGTTTATTATGTAAAATGTAAAAGAAATTAGCTAAGCTTTTCCGCTCTCACTTGTCTTAAAAAGTCTAAATAATAAAAACACTTGTCTTAGTGAGTGATTAAAGAACAAGGAAAAATCCTCGCTTAGATTAAAAAAATAATAGAAATATCATAATAATAAAACAACTTATACCTGAAGTCTTTAATTTCAAAATAACAGAAATTGCATTAAGATAGTTGAATCTTTAACATCGAATAGGTTTTTGAAAAACCTAATTATATAGTTAGACGTTATATTCTTTTTATTCTTACTACTTATATCATAAAATTTTGTAATTATTTTGAAGCAACTAAAAATACAACAATACATTTTATATGATAAACAGATATTTATTGTTAATAAAGACAATATTGTTGTTTTTCAAAGATTACCGGCCATTCCCTGAGTCGAGATCAACATCAGCGAGTGTGGGCGGCGCGTGGACGGACGCTGAGTCGTTGGAACCGCAACGAACTCTGGACAGCTTGAATTCATCCTTTTGGTACTTTTATAAATATATTATATCTTTAGTTATGTGATAGCCTATAAAAATTTAAACTACGTGATCGTCTTTACAATCAGATGCCGTCTAACTGCGCTACGATGGGGTATAATAGCTATGAACAGTGAAATCTGATCAAGTACATATGTAAGGAAACTCTATTGACAACCGCAACGTGATATCGATACTTTTGCATTTAAAACGCCTTATTCACTTACTGAGGATTATAAAACTTATTTAATTAAGCTTGAAGTACTTTTTAAATATTTTTATGCGATTTCGGCGGGATCGAATCCCACTGCGTTTAAATTTTTATACGTTTTCTAAATGTCTTTTTCGATTTTCCTAAGTGTGGAATACCACTTTAAAAATATTAAAAAAGTATTTAATAAATAGCATTCTCTCTTGCCAAAAGAGAGAATGCGATTGTTCGTAGAATAGTCTTTGGGTAGCAGAAATTTGTAAAAATCTCTCTACAGAGGTGTTAACAACAAAAATAAGTTGTAATAAGAATTTCGACGCAGCGTGTTAGTAGAACGCATGGCTCAGTGGTGAGAGCGCCTGGACGGTATTCAGTAAGCGCGGATTCGAATCCCACTGCGTTCAAATTTTTAGACGTTTTCTAAATGTCTTTTTTAAACTTCATGTATTTGAGGACATCGTAGCGCATCGTTGTTGATGGATTGGTGTTTTTATTGATTATATTTAAATTATTTTCATTTCTCCACTCTCATTTCTCTCTTTTCACTTAACTCGCAATGTCTTGATTTCTGGAGTAAAGTGGAAAAAGTGATGTCAACATTAAGCTCTTTCTTACTGTTTCGTTACGTAGAACAACAGTTGACTGTCTTTTTTAATTTTTATATTACTACTTCAATTTTCTTGTATGTCACTTATGTTGTATTGTAACAACTTACAAGGAATCTTAATGCCATATGTCAATTTATTATTAAACTAGCGGCCCGCTCGCGGCTTCGCCGCGTTATCTCTTTCGTTATATTGGAACCCTCAGGGGTACATTTTTAAAAAATAAAGTAGCCTATGCTTAAGATTAGATTATCAACTATATTTGTTTATTAAATTCATTAGAATTAGTCAAGCGGTTTAGATTTTTCATATAAACTTTCACCCCCTATTTCAACCCTTTAGAGGTTGATTTTTGAAAAAATAAGTACCCTATGTTAGACCCAGTCACTTTTACTACTTTCATTCTAAGTTTCATCCAAATCGGACCGGTAGATTAGCCGTGAAAGCGTGACAGACAAACACACAGACTTTCGTATTTACAATTTATTATTAAGTGTTCCTCTTATTACTGGAACGCAATGCAAATTTAATAGTACGATTCACCTCCTAATATAATGTAGCGGACGTTATTATAGCAAATTGCCGCCGTCGCGTCATTGCGAAGATGTGGTGAATTATATAAGTAACATTGCCTATTGCTGTGGCTTTAGCTCTTACCTACATATTATATGGGGAAAAGTTTTGATGTTTGCACTTAAAATTTGTTCAGTCGTAAACTAAATATTCTGTAAGAAAATATAATAAAAACAAAGTATTCTGTTTTGAACTTCTGTAACAAACGAACATAACGAACGTTTTTTTCTTATTTTTATAAAAAGGAAAAAATATGAATTTATAAAAATTTGAACGCAACATTATTTAAAATTGAAATATAATTTTAAAAATACACATATATATAATTTAATGTTTGTTACTCTCAAAGAATATTGTCGATAAATAAAACCTAAGAGAACCAAGTCTCGCAACGTTGTAACCTGTTAGCGAATACTTTCTTCATCTAAGTTACACCGTAAGAAGTTGTTTATCTAGAGTCTAAGTTTGGAACATTTATCTTTATTTAACGATGCTTATTTTCGTATTAAAATATATATGTAGGGGAGAATCGGGTAGCCCCGGACACTTGAAATAAAATGCAAATAACCAAATAACTAACAGAAATAAAAGGTTTTTTGCGTATTATTTCATATTTAAAACAAGATTGGAATCTTCTCTACTCATTTTAATCGAATACTTGTAATTATGTCATGGCTTTAAAATATACTACGAATAAGTTAGCCTAATTTTATTGTTATCTCAAAAAATGGCGGGTAGCCCCGAACACAGTAATAAATGATGGGCCAGCTGGTTTTTGGCTTTGCACACATCAGTTATATAATAACCATCCGTTACGTTTATATGAAAACAATCTTCATGGGCTCAGTTTTAGATTTTTTGACACTGAATTCAGGGCTCATCAAATGTTTCCCCGCATATAATGCATTCACTCTATTTTTCCGTCCGTTTCATAAAGACTTTGGATAGTTTCATGGTGTTCAACGCCTCCTTAGCTATTTTATGTTCATATCTTTCTGTTCGATCTTTTTTATTGTATGCCACTCTTTTTCTAGTCTGCCCTCGTTTTTTATATGGTGAAAATGTCATAGTCTCGCTTTTTTGCGACTTTTACGCTAGCAGCTAGGAGATTGTAATTTGGGATTGTGTCTTGACGGTGGATGCTTTCTACCTGCCCTCCTATGCGGGAAAAACTTGAAGCTGTTTGTACCCGATGTCTTGTATATGACAAAACACAATAGATTTTTATTCAGGCGCTTTATATATTATTTCTTTATTCTTTATCTAAATACTTTGTTTTAAAGATAACATTCATTGACGCTGTTATTCGCTGGTACAATATACGTTATTAAATATGCAAAAAACTTTTTGTTGCAATTCAATTAATTTGTTGAAAAATTTAAAATAAATAAATAGTAAATAAAAACAAAAAGTGAGTTAATATAATATTTTTATCCATTATTTGTAAATCTCAAGTTACAGTTCGACGTCCCCTTGCAGAGCCTTGACCGCGCCGGCGCCCAAAGACCGCGATAACGACTTCTTCGCAGAGTCCGTGGTAAGATTTTTCAACATATTAAAATTTATTAGGAGAAATTTACCCTTTATTTAAATATTTTTCGGATTTTTTAACCTTATCTTTTTCACATATTTTTCTTAATTAGGATCTTTAACATAAACATAACTTATTTAAACTTTCAAAATTCGCCACTGTATAATTATAAAAGTTAATTGTATAAACTTTGGGTTCAAATCCCAGATCAAATGAAGCTGTTTGTTCTAATAATAAATATTTTAATACAAACATGGCCAGAGATATCAAAAAGTTTCTCTAACCTAAGGTTTCACTTGTGTCGAATTGGTACTAGGATAAAAGCATAGTGTATCTAACGATTACATAGTATTATCTTCCAAAAATAATTAAAATCGATCTTAAATCGATTTTACAATAAATAATATAAAAACATACATTAAAAAAATTAAGAATCGAGTAATATTGTCAGTGTGTGCGAACATCGCCCTCGCACTCAGCGCCGTCGAACGTGCCGCGTCCCACGTCACCTGCGCCGCGACATAGCGTCGACGATATTGGTATTATAGCATAGCATAGCATTGTGTGTTGTGTTTAGATGTTTGTTTGTTTGTTTGTTTGGTGTTAAAAAGTATTCGTGTTTTGTTGTTCGTGTCGGAAAGATTAGTAGGAAAGCATAAAAGTGTATTTCTCTATTGCTTACAAATAGTATGGTAAGTGTCCTAACTCTATGAATAGTCAGTATGACTATCTTTTTCAACTTCTACCAAATTGACTCTGACAAGTAAAATATTTTTTTATTAGTGATGTTAGAAAATGCTTCGTTCTCGCATACCAGGGTAGTCAGAGAGAACCTAGTGTCATAAATGCCATACTCTATTTTACATACAGTATGAGAATATATTGACATTGTATGTTGAATGGCGACGCTAAACGCCACTTTGTCTCAAGGTCTCTATGTCTCTTTGTCTAAATCTGAAGATATAAGAGCAGATAAAATTAAATGATTTTAATATGTTAAGTTAACGAATAATAAACAAATTTCTGGTTATAAGAGAAACTTTCCTGCTTATCTTTCCGCAACGAATGGTTGTTTTATAATAAACTGTTGTACCGCATGGATGTAAGCATGGCATATTATAGAAATCACTAAAAAGAGCAGAAAGTTAGTAATTTGTGTATAATATTCGTCACATTGTCATAATCACCGAAGTACAATCTCATGGGTATTATATACACGTGATAAGAAAATGACTTATATAGAAGTTATATGAGAAAAAATATTATTGGGGGTAATAAGCAGTGTAACCCAAAATAATGATTTTTATTATTCTTTTCTGTGCCTGTTGGTCTGTACGTTTGTGCATGCTAATCTCAGAAACGGCTTAACCGATTTAAATGCAGTTTGGACTATAGTATTTTGATAATCTTCGCTTAACAGTTGATGTTCATTTTATTTCAATCTGTTCATAAATGAAAAAGCTAATGTTTAAATTTAGTCAGAATAAAAAGTTTTAATTTACGCAGATGAAGTCATGAGCGGGGGTCGCTAGCAAAATATAATGTAGAATGCACTTTTTCCCAAAATGGATGATAACGCCTCTTTGTGGGCACAGAAGGACTAAGAGTGGAAAGGGATTCGACAAATTTTGGGGGCGTTAAAATGACTTAAGACAGCTGATTTCATACACATACTATACTACAATAGTAAGCCATATTATGGCCGATCGTTCAATGGTTTTCGATAGTATTTCCATCGTTATATTTGTGTAAATGTGGATTTAGTGCCGCCATTCATTTGAATTTTACCAAACGAGGTTAATTGCGGTTTTCTTTTGAGTAAATTTGAATGAACCTGGTATCAACTAAATTTAACAAAAAACTCACTCTAAATGAATTTACTTAATTGAGTAGAAGGTTTTTAAATAATCAGTATTTTAAATAGATATCTAATATTTTTTTTACAAACCCTAAATATTGCAGTATTGCAATATTGCAATATTGCAAAATTACAATATTACAAATATAATTGGGAGATATTTTATTTATTTTCATTGTATCTAAAATAAAATATGATCATAGTACTAACACTAAGCCCATTTATATATTCTTAACTAACGTCATCAGTGAATTTAAAAATATTAAATAAAATGTTATATCAAATATTTTACAGGTGCATATCTAAGAATAGCACTAAGTGTTAGTTCTAACCAATGCCTAACTTTTGCAAAGTTAAACTACTGTACCTATTTTTATTTACTTTTATTTACTTTTACAGAAACAGACACGGAATATCAAGACGCACACGCTGACGTCAGCCATATCTGTGCCATACCAGAAAACGTTGAACCTCCGAAACAAGGCAGAGTTGGACGATTTAGGGCTCGAATAGCGCCTGGTCACCATAAGTCATGTTCATCCGTGAAACACTCCAAAGATTCCATAAAGGAAAAAGTGGCAAACAATGTCCAACCTCATGGTCACCATCATACGAAGAATGTCAACCATCATCAATGTTGTGGAGCGTTCGGAAATCCTCATGTTAGACATAAGTCAAATTCTAGCTGTCATTTAATATAATTTTTGTATAGAATTTTATGTGACAATGCACTTGACGATGAATTAATTGTTTAATTAGCATGAATAGTAAAGGCTTGTTGAAGTAAAAAAGTTTGATACAAATTGCACATGACTTTAACACTGCTCTTTTATGACACTTCCTGAAATATGTGTCATTTGTTTTTTTTTTTATTTTAATATTATGTACCTACCACACAGTTCAACGATCTACTGTTATTTCGTTAATAAGCTTTTACAAGAAAAGCTTAAGTTTGGTAGTTTTAAAAACGTAATGTCGCTTTATCGTAATAGAAGTGTTGTATAAACAATTCTTTAAATTTATATAAATGGACTAGATATTGAATATCATTGCGGGTTTTATCATTTAAGGAGTTTGTAAATCAACGCATATCTCATGAAGGTTTTAAACGTTTTTAATTTATTAGTACAATTATATGAGATATTTTTATTTTTTATTATTATTAACTAAATTCAATTTAATATTATTTAATTAATTTCATGCCGAACACATTCATAAATAAAATGTGTCTTGTCGCTGGCGTTAAATCTGATAATACAAGATATAAAAATAATTTTATTACAATTCTTACTAAATATTGGTCCATTCATGATGTTATGTTCAATATATCGCAACTTGACGTCAAAGGAAAACTCCTTCAATAAATGTTATGTTTTGAATTTGATATATTTTAATGATATTGTGACTTTTTAATATTATTTCAAAAAATCTAGCATTTACATCAGAAGTAATTCGAGAAGTAAAATTATTTACCTAAAAAACGAATTCATTCTCGATGTTTCTTCGTTGTACTTTTTCATAATAGAAATTGTAATGCACTTAAATGGTCGATGTTGATTGTTTGCCATTTTTTGGCCTAAAAGGCTATAATTATTGTTATAAATGTGAAAGTTATAGAATATAAGTCGTAGACACAATATTTTTGTACAAAATCAAGTATGTTGGCTTATTACACTTTTAATGTTTAATTTATAATAGTATTTACTAGATTTTAAATGTAGAAATACATTTTATCTTTGATATTAATCTCGTTAAGTTGAAGACTTGAAGTCGTATTGTTTTTTTTTATATAAAATACACTACGGCAACTGTTATGTGCTTTAATATTTGTTTTTATTTCTTACATAGATTAATATTCAATAAAAAATATATAAAAATTTAGTCGTAATTTACTTAAAAAAATAAATGTAATTTTAATATAAAAAATGTGATTCACTATAATCAGACCTACATTTTGACATTACTTCATGTTCAATTGATATTTAAATACTGATGTATTTTTGTAACATATCGTCTGATTAATGTAATAAATTTGTCAAAATTATTCAAACTTCAGGTTTTTTTAAAAAGCTATTATAATTTAATATTTTTTTAAAAGAATGGATTTTTTTATCAATATTTACACGTTTATATATTTTGGCGAAACAATATTGATTGTAAAAATATTATTAGTCAGTATAATTAATTTAAGAGGAGCTTTACAACTTGACAATAGATAAAGTAGCTGAAAGAAATCTATCTATATTTGTTATGAAAGCTGTGTAACAGTAATGCTTATATTTAATTATTGAATTTTGATATTTAATTATACTATCTAACTTTTAATATTATTGTAGTAGTAAATTTATCTTAAAATATATTAAAGAAAAAATAAATAATTTTACCGCTTTTTAAGGTAAAAAAAAACTTTATTTTGTTTTATCTGTGTCACCGATATTATTGAAAGAACACCTAGTAAAAATCGATATAAATGTAATGAAATCGATTTAAAATTTATAAACGTAAATTTCTATTAATATTAGAAATTAGCATATCTTCTCAGATTCAGACGCAGAAGTTATATGATATTTATTAGTCATTCGAAGTATACTTTTAGATATAAGAATGTATGTATGGTAATTCTAATAATAAATGATAAGTCAAAATCACCGCGTAAATAAATGTTGTGAGTCAATTATGAATTCTAGTCGTTTTGAGATTACCTTACGCAATTTTTAGACGTTGTACTTAATTACTATAATTTTTGTGTATATTGTTAATAAATAAATATAATGTAAATGAAATGCGCTATAAATTATTTTTTGTAATACTGTTTAATTAAAATCTATAAACCTGTAAGTTAATTCGTAATAAGTATACGTTAGCCTAATACTATAATTTTATAATATTGGGTACTATATATTTCCTTTTTTATATTAATTTATACCAAGCGCATTTCATTTCCATAATTCCAAAGTTTATACATTCTGTTACTTATTTTGTTAATCGAATTTTGAAACCAAAGTGTTTGAATCTTAATAAAATTATGTATTAATCTCTCTTTAATAAGATACGAATCGCTTATAATGTGGAAAAAAATAGTTTACTGTCGTTCTCACTATTGTGAAAATAAAACGCAATGTAATTATATTTCATTTATTTTATTTATTCTATTAAAAAATCATAATAACATACTTATATGGTGAAACATCAATATTTGTTGTTATAATTATATTTTTCCTTAAAAATAATTGTAAAACTTCCTTAAAAATAAGATGCTTAAGCTTATTATTACTAAAGTAGGCAATGTAGTGTTAACAAAGAAGCTTGTTAATAACAAGACATAAAATTACGCTATAATACACTATTATTCTCATCACTATTATATCATTAAAATCAAAAGAGATGTTCTACCGTTTCTATTCTTTTTATGCTAAAATATTTTACAACATAATACTCGGAATTGATATAATTAATTAAGTAATCAAACTAAGAAGATTTTTATAAACAGATACTAATTATTATGTTCGACATTCTCTAAATTGAATAAAAAAATTATTAATAAACTAATAACAGTCTACACCTATTTCCATTATAGTCAACCCTATTCTATAAATTACTCGAAGCTAAGTTCACTGCCCTTTAAATTCTCCTCGGCCCAACTGTCAAAACGTCGCGACATGTCATCTGACATAAAGTTCTTCCAATCGCCTATTTCACCTTTCCTTATAAATCTTAACGGTGTTTGTTCTAAATAGTTTTTCCCGAAAGACTTTTCCAGAACAGCTTCCAAATTAACAGCTCTATTGGTTTTCATGTTTTGAAAGGATAAATGATCGCACAGTTTAAAAACCTCTTCGTCGCTAAGATTTTTGTTGAGGAATTTTGCAGTTTTACGAACGACTCCCGGCAAATCGCGTTTCATTTCTTCGAATTTTATGAAGAGAATATTGGGGTCGTTGCGTCTTTTCCAAAAACCTAAAAATATTTATTTAAAATATTTTTATTTTTTCTAATAACCACATTATTTCAAGAGAATAATATCGTAATGTACCTAACGTTACAATATTATTAAAGACATAATACATTTTATTTATATATTATTTTATTAATAATATTATATTAAATTATTATCGATATCGAAACAATCAATAACATCGATATCTAGACAAATATCGATCATCCCTTTTTCATATGACATTTATTATTTAAATATTTCAAAACGTGACGTGGACATTATTAATGAAGGTAGTTGAAAAATTTTCGCGCTATGTAAAACTTAAAAGGTACTATTTAGGTCACGGTAAAGCATGCGTAAAGTGCGGACTTAGATCACAGAGTGCTATAAATGAGCACCAAAAAGTGGTTTTAAAACAAAAAAAGTTCTGTGTGAACTGTGATTGGTATTTTTTTATGTCGGACAAATATAGTTATATAGTTGAGGACATTGTACATACATATCTGATCTATAGTGAAGTCAAGATAGATACTTTGCTTTTTAAACTGTTTAACATAACATGGCATTCAAATGGAGAGTGTAACCTTACCAAGTATATGATTCCAAACTGGTCCGAACGGAGCCCTGTCCCGTATAAAGAGGTCACAGAAATCTTCAAAAGTCCCCTTCAGTCCGTGCACCAGCGTGCAGTAGTGATAATAAGACACCACCATGTCTTTCGGATTGCGAGACGTATATATGACCTGGTAAGTACCATATTTAATCAGTATTCATTTATATAGCAAACGTTTCTTTACTATAACGATATCATATTTTTGCTTAAGCACTATTCGTCTTAGCTTACCTTTGGCTTAACAGAACCGTCTTCTTTCAAAATATCAATAGGCAACAAGTCCCACGGCAGGTGACTGCGGATGTAGCGTGGATGAGGCAAACGATACTTAACTAGATCCACTGAAGTACCTCTGACTGACTCGTCATGCCATTCCGCGTGACCATCTACCATTATGCATGATAGCTCTACCAAAGGACACCGAATCTAAGAACATAATAAATAGTTTTTTAAGCTTCACACTTCGCCCCCCATTACAGGGTAGAAATAGAGAACCTAGTGTCATGACACTCTGTTCTCCGCTTTCCACCCAACTGTTTCAAATATTGCATTGTGAGTGGTAGATCTCAACGTCGCACTTTTCTTATCAGGGAAATGAGAATATTATAAATATAGTTTATATTAGAATATTTTGAATATAGTGGACATTAATGCCCACTCAAGCGACGCACAACCATCCCGTTAACATATTGACGCCACTGCTAAGCCATAATGGAGTCGCTAATAAATATTAAAAAATAAATTTGTATATTATATATAAGTAGCATAATAAGCGTAAGCCTTTATCATTGCATTTTAATAAAAATATTTCTCATCTCTAACTGAGCGTCGTTGACACAATGAATATTCTTTCCCGTTTTTAAAATTATTCTCTTTTTCACTAACTTCATGTTTTTTTTACATGAATGGCTACGAAACCATCAATAAGTAGCATTGAACCATCTTGACGCAGTGTGACAGCTTCTTACTGTAGTTTTGATATTATATACTGAGTATTTTCATTTCTCTACTCTGGAACTTAAAAAAAAGAGCAGTGATGAGTTTCGCCAGTCTATACGCAATATCTTGATTTCAAGCGGCAAGTGGAAAACGAGTAGAGTATCTTGACGCTAAGTTCCCTCTGTCAGATATCACTGGTATGCAGGAAAAAGTATGTAAATGCTTTCCTTTTTAATAAAACCCAAACAATTGTGATGTTATTAGCAAAAAATAAATGACGATCGTAATAGCTAATAATAATAATGTATATTAAATAATGTTTTTAATAGAATTCCATCGGTCACGCTTCATTAACAGTATGCCTTTTATTAGCAAACCGAGTGGATAACCCACACGCACGCATTTCGTTTTTATACAATGCCCCTCCAGTTAACTGATATAAAAATTTACCTTATGTTATTAATAAATTAATACTTTGATTAGATATGTTTCTTAGAAAGAATTTAAACACTAGGGATCCATTATATTGTAGAGTTTAGCAGTTTCACGTTTTTACCCACACAGTAGAAAATATAAAAAATAGGGTAAAGACACTTCGTTCTTCCCTCCTCTAAAATTTAGTAATTTTGTTGAATGGTGAAACTCAACGAATTTTGTCGAAATTTATCGGAATAGAATTGAAACTATAAATGTCGATCGACACAACAACAACTACAAAGTGGAGAACGAAGTGTGGACACTAGGTTTTCCTTTTCTATACTGATTGGTGGGAAAAGCGTGCAAACAATTTACAGCTTCACGCTGTATCCCGCACACAGCAGGGTAGGCAGAGGGAACCTAGTGTTAAGACGCTCCGTTCCCCACATTCCGCCGAATTCGGAGGCATTGCGTGTTAAGTGAACTTAACGCCGCGCTTTGCCTCGACACCAGAAAGAAGAAAATGGAAATATTAAATATTTCTACTCTTCGAGTGGGAATCGAACCCACAACCAGTGGTTTACAGTCACACGTTTGTGCCATTGCGCCACGACTGGCCCCAAAATAATTTACAGAAATATTATATGTTAGTTTTCATAGGCTGAGCGGACAAAACGATGCGTTTGGTTATTCCATCTAACGAAAACACGCATTTTTTTATATTGCAATTAATATGAAAGATTTGTAGTTAAAAATTATGGAAATCTTTGAACAATAATCTCAAAATTACTTCACATACCTGCTGTAACGACTTTGCACCTTCATAATCTAAGTCGTGGCCAATAAGCCAAACCATTTCCTGGGCCCAGGTTGATCCTATGTAAAATATAAAATTCTTATTAATTGTAATAATACTGATATTACAATTTGTTACACTAGTTTTTTTTAAAAAAATAACATAAATATACTAATATTTAATAAAAAATATTTCGATTTATACAAACTTTAAAAGTTTTTACAACAAAAATACAAAATTGTGTTTATTATTTCCTCAAAGAACTTTCCTTTTTCTTTGAGGAAATAATAAAATTTTCAGGGAAGTAAATTGAGAGACTATTTACATAATTCATGCATTACTATTCCTTTCTTTTAAACAAACAGCTAGTGCGCAGTTACTGTGGATTTCCGCCTCTCATTTGGCTATATACTAAGTTAACTAACATATAAATTCCTCCGAGTAGAAATTGAATACACCATTAATCGTTTTAATTGCAGATTAATCGTTTTAATTCCCACTGGGCAATATCGAGTTAAATTGTATATTATACATATCGACACTGGAAAGACGCTGTAGTTCTAGCAAAGTGTAAGAATTTCCATAAAAGTTACAATAGGCAAAATCACTAGCGAACTATAGGCAAAGTCAACTCAAAATATCTTATCTCTCCAAAAATGCTTTTACATAGATTAAATTACGATTTTAATATAATATATATTTAGTATTTTAAAAATGTTTTGGCTCTAGTGTAATAATTATGTATTCCAGCATATTTGTCGACTGTTAAATATAACTTACCAGTTCTAGGATACGAACACATCCACACATCGTCCTCCAAAACCTCCATATCCAAAATATCTTGCCCAATATTCATATAATCCGCTGGTAAAATAACCCTTCCGGGATTAATTTCGACCATACAATCTTCTTTTTCAAACATTCGATCTAATTTGTCCCCAGTCTCCTTATCTAGCTTTGAAAACGTCAAATTTGGTTTCGTCCTCATTCTTAGGCTTTAAAATTTGAAATCTTTAACACATTTGATAACTTAATAATAATAAAAATATATTAATATTTTATTTATTAGAATGTTTTTCTTCTTTATTTGTTTTTTTAGCGGAAAACACGTCTGATTCCTGGCGGCTAGAAAATTGCAATGGTCGCGTGCATCGTGTTATGCATCGTGTTCCTCAACTCTCTCCTAACAGGAGTGTTCACTTTCGTATTTTCTAGGAGCTATAATTTATATACAACGGCCGTAATAAATTATATCAATAATACATATTGTTTGTATTTCCTATATGTTAGACTTTTTCGCTTAGTCATACTAGTGAATTTGCAATATATATAAATGTTACATTTATTTTTTCTTAATTAATATCTGTCTGATATGGAAATACATATAAACGATTAGATCTCATATTTATTTAATTTTTTTTATTTTTTTAAATATATATTAAAATAAACATCGTAATTTAAGCCACCTGTATAAAAGACGTTTGCTTCCGCAACTGCTTCCTGTCCAACAAGTACCTATAGCTATGCCTTCGTTCCGAGTGCAATACCCTGTTATGCACTTAGTTTATATCGGTTTGTATATGCAATATTATTAGGTAATATTTTCTTATCCTCATCCGCTTATTTTTCATTTATTTGTCTTACGCAATGTCTTAATTTCAGACGGAAAGAGGAGAACAGAGTGTCTTGACCCTACTATTAGTAACTAACTTAGTTACTGTGAAAACAGTAGTAATCACATTCTGGTAATTAAAATATATTGAAGTCCTAACTTCTAAATCCAGAGCCATAAGTGGATATTCAATCATATAAGCCAATTTATCAACCCTTTGTGAAGTAGACATTTATGGAAAACGTATAAAAATTTTGAACATAGCAGGATTTGAACCTACGCCATTTGGTAACCGCCCAAACGCTCTGACCGCGAGGCGCTTTTTGTATTACAACTTATTTTTGTTGTTAGTATGTCTGTGGAGAGATTTCTAGAATTTTCTACTACCCTAAGATTATTCTACGAACTATCTTTAGGCGAGAGAGAATACTATTTATTAAATGCTTTCAACGTTTTAAAGTGTTATTCACGTACTTACGATAGAAAAAGACATTTAGAAAACGTATAAATTGGTTCTAACGCCTGGACGGTTTCCAAGAGTTGCGGATTCGAATCCCACTGCGTTCAAATTTTTATACGTTATCTAAAACTTTTCACTTCATAAAGGTCGAATGACTTGTACTCAGTTTCACCATTTTCCCCTATAGCAGAGTTGTCATATAGGTCTTCGTGTCACAACACCTTCGTGTCGTGTCAAAATATTTTGTGTTGAGTGGCAAGTCTGTTCCGAGCTTTGTCTCAACCAGAACGGAAAAATGAAAATAATCAAATTATGTTTTAGATAAACTCACTTATATAAATTATGTTTTATTTATGACATAAATGCCATGTCAATAATTATTCTCCCATAGCACAAATTTGTATATTGTATACTTTATCTAAAGGCTTAAAACAAGTAGGTAGTTAAAATATGAAAACCGTTAAATACTTTTTTCACAATCAGTTAATTATGAAAAAATATTTAAACAAAATTTTGTAAAAAACAGAGAGGTAAGCAGAGAGAACCTAGTGTTAAGACACTCCGTTCCTCACTTTCTGCCGAATTCGGGGGCATTGCGTGTTAAGTGGCGGAACTTAACGCCGCGCTTTACCTCTGATACCAGAGCGAAGGAAATGGAAATATTAAATATTTCCCTCGAGTGGGAATCGAACCGACAACCAGTCGTATACAGTCATAAGCTTGTGCCACTGCGCCACGACTGGCCCCTAATTGTTATTATTAATTTATGCTATTTTGAAACATACAATAGTTTATCATTTAATACTTTTTTAAATTAATGCAGAGACTCGAGATACTAAATTATATTAATAACATCAATGTTTTCAGCAATTTACGCACATAATGATATAAGAGAAAACTTTACCTATATTTTTAAACAAATATAAAAACTTCAAAGTACGCATTTGTTAAGTATAAATAGTATAGAAAATAAAAAGTCAGTATGACGCATTCATAGCAAAAACCGTAGGCTATATCGCTAGCTTTGCCTTTTTGTTACAAAACGCCATTTGCCGAGTAAGGAATATGGCGATGAGAAAACGCTATTGCGACTTACGTAACCAAAATTTTAGAATTTAACATTTCTTTAAATGTTATTTCATTAAACACGCATAATTTTAATAATATTCGACCGAAATATATTGATTATATTTTGTTTATGAAGCCAGAAGGGTTGTTTAACCTTAATTGTGTTTCGCGCCATCGATTCCTTCGCAGTCGGCGTTCGGCAGTCCGACCCGCATATTTACTTCCGCCGTCCGCGTGCAACCCTCCAAAACGTCACGGAGACCAAAACAAATAATATTAATAAATTAAACATGTCTAAAATGACAAATGTTAACTCAAGCTTGGCATACGAAATATTGCTTTATCTAAATTCGTTTTATTTAGGAATGTTTTTTGTCTGTGAAGTCGCCATGGGAATATTAAAAGCAATAAATGTTTCGTATCCTGAAAACGCTCTACTTACCGAAGCTGGAATATTTTCTGCATTGTGTTTGGTTGAAGTGATCCGCATTTTCCTAGGACGACGGGGAAATTTAGCTAGTAAGAGTAAGTTATCAACAAATATAATTTTATATATTATATAAATGCCAAATGTTTTTATTTATACAGTTAGTATTTTTAATTTTATTCAATAAACAATTTATTTTGATTTACTGTGATGACTTTATATAATAATTTATTATTAATTACAATAAGAATATTAACATAATTCCATTTCTATTCCAGAAATCCCAGTATTCTTCTCAGTCATACTAACCATACCCTGCGCAGTAGGTGTCTGCTATTTCCTGATTTACCAAACATATATATTAAGGCTAGAGTATATCTGGTGTGCTGTGATGCTAATGTTTCATGCCTTAGAACTTACATTTGCCATTTTGTTCATCTTCACCGTTTGTAAAGACCAACAGTATGAATAGAACAGGTTTAAAAGTACCTCCTTGCCAAAGAAATATTAATTACCAATATCTGTTTTTATAATATAATGTTATAAACATATATAAAATCAGAAACTGAGGAGCGTACTTTTAATGAAGACTATTGTAAATAACTTCCAAGATGGATATGGACTTGTAAAGCGTCTTTAGATTAGTGTTCACTCAATAATATAAGATTTATCTTATTCAATGACTGTTAAACATACTGTATCCTATTTCAATTTAGAAAAACTATTGTTGAATTAATTAGCGCTAAGAATAAATTGCCATGTAAATATGTATATAGTGTAAGACATTGATATTCGTCCTAAAATACTATGTAAGTTCTTGTTACGTCGAAACATTCCTAGTATACTCAGTATTAATAAAATAAAACTGTTTTTATTCAATATTTTATTCTATTTCTACAAAGCTTATAATCTAATTATTCTTGTTTGGGTGGAGTTATGTGGTCTGGTAGTATTTGGCATTCCACTTTTGTTACTTTCAGCGCACAACCTTCTGGTAGATTCCTTTCAATATATTCCAAATAAGTATCACATGTTGAACCTGTTAGTCTTTGTAAATGTATAAATCTGAAATAAGTTCTAATTTCATACTGGACTCTATGCTTCTTGTATATATGTCTGCATCTTAATAATGTGTGCCTCTCTTTTTCTGCTTTTCTCAAGGCCCAGCTGTAAATAATAAATTTGGTATTAGAGTAGTTTCAAAACAAAACTGAAAAGTGTTTTAAGAACAATGTGCCCAAATTAACGTTATTTCTTTTTCAAAAGACAATAATTAGAACAAGGTATTTTGTAATATTTATTGCAAAAAATTAGTAAAATCATATTACATATTATATATAAGTAAAATTCACCTTTTGGTAACTTCAATACCCAAATGAGATGCAGCTGCAATACAGAACCAGGAATAACTTAGTAATACAGCAGGGTCAATGCCGCGCATTTCAAGCTCCACTCTTTTATATAATTTATCTAATTCTACACCTGTAGGAACTTGTTCGATTTGTTTTATTGGTGTGATTGTTACGGCGGAAGCCAGAGGTCTAACGAAACTGTGGGTGTTGATTACATTTCTAATTACAGGCGATCGCCACAAATTCTGCAAAAATAGTTATCATTTAATTAATTAAGAATATATTTAAGTGTTACTTGTTCACAGTAAATATATTTTTGATATACGAAGTACGAACCTTTATTGCGTTCATCTTGTTTTATAAATATTTTAATAATATTTCAAAACAAAAAGCAATTTAATTATTTCCTATAAAAATTTGATGATATACATTTACAGTTTTTTTACAAATATAACCTACTTCGGCTCGCAATAAGCCTTTATTTTGACATTTTTAACCACAGAATACAATACAGATCAAATTTAAATTTTAGTTTGACCACAGAGTAAATACAGATTGAAAGTTTAGTGAATTATATGACTAATAGGGCTAATACTCTTATTATTGTAATTAATTTTAACTACCAAATACTAAATTACTATAATATATTATTTTAATTTTTGTAGGTACTATTTTAAAAAAGTGATGTTGAGTTGAACCTATTATTTATTTGGCTATATCAATTGACAGTCAGTCGATGTCACATGCTGTCACGCTTGAAATTGTTGTAAACAATCGTCTCAAATATATCATTTGCTGAAACTTAGTTAATGATTAATTTATGACTTAAAATTTATTTTTCATGCAGATGTTTTAAAATGGTAGGCCATCTGATGTTATTAAAAATATTGCACTGCAAATTGCACAAGCGTAGGAAAACATTTAATAATGAAAGGAAAGATTCATCATCTTCACCCGAACCTCATACATCGCCGCTTAAAAAAGAAGTTAATGACTTTGATAATCATCAACAAATATGCAGAGTCTGCTTAAAAGAGGGAGATGTTCCGATTTTTGGAAACGAAATATCAGAAGATATTTCGGATACACTTACTTCCTTTACTGCCATCGAAATGAGTCCTTACGACAGCTATCCAAAATTTCTTTGCCAATCTTGTTACGCTCTTCTCCAAGGTGCAATTTTACTAAGAAAAACTGCGCAGCAATCTAATCTATTGTTGCAGCAACCTCACAGAGATATTTCTGACAATGAAATTAATTTAAATGCAACAGATAGTTTTGATACATACAACATTGAATCACTTAAAGAACAAAATAATGACTACCATTGTAAAAAATGTGCCTTAAGTTTCCAAACATTTAAAGAATATAGTGAACATAGACTTTCCGAAGAACATGAAAATATGAGACAGACTTGTCCAATTTGCAACAAATCATATGCTACACTTTATTTTAAGCGTCACTTAGCTTTACATAAAGTAGATACCTCATACATGTGTGATATATGTGGTAAAAAGTTTATAGTACAAGGACAGTTTGCACGACATAGGATGACTCACTTTTACAATTTACCATTCAAATGCTCAGTTTGTCCATATAGAGGTAGATTTAAAGAATCACTCAAAATGCATATGCGCTCACATACAGGCGAAAAACCTTACCAATGTAGTCAATGTCCTGGAAAATTTGTAAATAAAAGTAATTTAAATAAACATCTTTTAACTCACAAAGGAGATCATGATTTTAAATGTGAATCTTGTGGGCGAGGTTTTTATACTAAACGAGATTTAGATTTACATTTTAAAGTAGACCATACAGGCATTAAGGATCACATATGTAGTGAATGTGGCAAAGCTTTTGGTTACCGGAAGCAGATGATGAAACATCAACTGAAAGTACACAAAAGGGAGAAATTGAGAAGTGGTAGAATGCCATTATATTTACAATTAGAATGTAAGAAACAACAAGCAATTGAAGCAGATTAAAATGAACATATATTTAAAGAAACAGTATTCCACATTTTTGTAAAGAAGCTTTTGTAAATAAATATTTATATTTCTTTTAAATGTAGTTTTCACGGCATAGACGGCTCCATATACCCTTTATTTCCTTCTTTCAACCCTTTATAAAATGATTTTTGAATAACAGTAACCTTTGATTAACTAGGTCTTTAAATATTTCCATTCCAAATTCCATTTATATTGTGTAGATAGATTAACCGTGAAAGCGTCACAGACACAGACAGACTTTCACATTTAAAAATTACAATATTTACATCACTAAAATAATTACAATATTTTTTATTCAGAAATCTAATGATATTATATTTATGATGATTGATTCAATTTCATGTTGTTTTTCACGGGCCCCACAATAAATTATGAGGTTAATAATTTTATGCGGCCCGTCTAGCATTTATTCATAATTTAGCTATTCTCCGCTACTTTTTGCATACTAATAACATGTGTGATTTTGGCTCAAATAAGTCAATTATTGGACAGGCCGGTTGCTAAAAAAGGCTGCTTCCCTAGTTCAATTGATTCGCTATTAGATTAGCGATTGGAGGGCTTCTTGTAACTGAAGAATCCACAAGTATTTTGAGTTTCTGCCAAGTAAGTGCTATTCAAGTAATACTTGCCTAAAACTTAACATACTATTTAAAAAAAAAAAAAAAATGTAGTCAACCAACCATTACCTTCTCCAATCCTATAACGTATGATAAAGATCAAAATAAATTCACCAAACAATTCAAAGGTATTTCCTTATAATAATAATACTACACTCCAAAAATTACACGATAAACCTTTTTCATATCTTTTTACATTTATTCAGATAATTCACTTTCAGCACAGACCTACACGAGTTTATTCTAAAATTAAACAACTGACAGTTATTTAAAAAAATATATATTTAATTCCATACAAAATTGACTTAATATAAAATGGCAAACGAAGCTGAAGAGACTGTACGAAAGCTATCTCTACATAGAGGCGTAGTCGGCGTAGTCGTTGTAAATGGTGAAGGAATTCCAATAAAGACAACACTAGACAACCATGTTTCAGTACAATATGCCGGCTTAATGAGTGCTTTAGTGGACAAGGCGAAAGCAGTCGTGAGGGACTTGGACCCTACAAACGATTTAACATTTCTACGTATAAGGAGCAAGAAAAGTGAAATTATGGTGGCACCAGATAAAGACTTTATTTTAATTGTGGTACAAAGTCCTACTGACTGACTGGAAATAATTTTCCCTTAGTGTGTGAATGGCACTTTAAAGTGATTGAAAAATTCTTGCTTTTTCCTAACAATATATTTTCGTGTTTGTTATATATTGCTAATAACTAGTAGATTTTATTATAAAAAGGAAGAAAAGAAGTGAAGTTTCTGTTTGTGATTGTTTTGTAAAATAATTATAATATATAATAAATTATGATATAAAATTCGTGTCTTTTATCACGATAATTAATAATATAAACAATATTACGTTTATAAACACAGGCGACAATTAAAACACAACAAATATTGTAAAACGTTTATTACGTCAATATAATAAAGTTGTAATGGAATGAAATGCAATCAGCTTCAAAAACCGCCATAATTATTACCGTAACCTCTGCCTCGATTGTTCCTCCCTCTATATCCGTTATTACCACCGTATCCTCCTCCGTCACCAAACCCTCCTCTGTTCCACGATCCACCGCCTCTACCCCACGATGATTGATTACCGAATCCGCCCTGATTACCGAAGCTGCCTTGATTACCATAACCGCCTTGATTACCGTAGCCGCCTTGGTTACCATAGCCGCCTTGGTTTCCAAAACCTCCTTGGTTTCCGAATCCTCCTTGATTACCAAATCCTCCTTGATTACCGAATCCTCCTCTAGAGCCGCCTCCCCATCCTCTGTTAGCTCGTTTGGAACCTTCTGGACGGAAGGAAAACGTGGCTGCGTCACGTTGAATCCCGTAATCGCCTGCATCCAGTACACATAGTTGTCTTACGCATTCTAGCACCTGAAATGTACAGAAACAATAAAGTTAATATAATTAACTAATTAGTTATATAGGAAACTAAATATTAGGTTTAGTCTGTCTACCCTGCTGTGTGAAACAGTGTGATAGTGTCTGACTATAACTGCGATGGTTGTGGGTTCGATTCCCACTCAAAGAATGATTATATATTTTCATTTTCTCTGCTCATGTCATGTGATGCCTGACATAGCAGGTCATTTCTTGTCATGACACTAGGCTGACTGTCTTGTGCGGGAAAAAGCCTAAATTTAAAATTATATACGGTACCAAGAAATACATTTGAGAATATAATACTAGTAATTTCGTTACAATTTTTTACGTGATAATTCAATATCACAAAATAACCATATAAAATTTAAAAAAAATAGAAAATTTAATTTTATGTGGTTTTTTTGTGAAGATATTGATTTACATAATGTTATAAAATATTCGAATGTCCATAATTTTACATGTTTATCTCGATCATTATGAATACCAAAAAAACATTAACCAATATTTTTTTGTTATCCAACCGTAATCTTAGCTAACTACTATCATTCATACTTTTTTCTCTTTAGGCGAGAAGTTCAAAGCGCTGTCCGGTTCAGCGGCGGCGCGTTCCACAATCTTCTCAATGGCGGGTCTCAACGCCGTGACGAGCGCCGCCGTGCGCGGCGACATTTCGAAGTTGAGCCAGTTGTCGAGACGCACGACGTTGTCAATCTAAGAGGTGAAAAAAATATAATTTGGTTTCTAATATGATTTGGGGCAGTTATTAAGTTTGTTATTAGATTTTTGTTTACTAAACAGACTAAAACTATATTTGATATTAAAAAATCATAATATTCGCATGGAGTAAATTATTGATGATTCTTGAGAGTTATAATATTTACATAATTTTTTTTTAGCTTCACGCAATATCCTGCACACAGCAGGGTAGATAGAGGGAGCCTAGTGTGAAGACACTCCGTTCCCCACGCACCGCCGAATTTGGAGGCTTGCGTGTTAAGTGGCGGAACTTGACGCCGCGCTCTGGTGTCGAGGTACACTATATCTATATCTAAGATAGGTGATGCTATATCTAAGATACCAGGGAAAAATGAAAATTAACGTTAAATCCCGCACACAGCAGGATAGGCAGAGGGAACCTAGTGTTAAGACACTCCGTTAACGGCGGAACTTAACGCCGCGCTTTACCTCGACACCAGAGCGAAGAAAATGGAAATATAATTTCCACTCCTCGAGTGGGAAACGAACCTACAAGCAGTCGTTTACAGTCACACGCTTGTGCCACTGGGCCACGACTGGGTACATTATAAACTAAATAATCAATCACGTTTCTATTTCCGTTGTAAAGAATGATTACATTAGAATTATTTTCATTTCTCTATTCGAACAAGAATCAAACAATTAAAATCCCATAACAAGGAATATGACACGGTGTAGTAGTTTTTTCTTTACTTTTTAAAATATTAATTATAGTCATGATACAGAACAAAAACTGACTGCTTAGTACTGACTGACTACTTAGTAATACTATAATTTAGTAAATAATAAAAAGAATGTACGGGAGTCCATCGTGGCGCAGTTGAACAGAGTCTTACTGTAAACACGATTGGTCGTGGGTTCGATACTTTTAGCATCGAGCATCGAGTTCCGTCATCCAACATATTATGTTCAGTTCAGGCGGAAAGTTGCGAACTCAATATTCTCTTTGACCACTCCGGTGTACGGTAAAAAGCTTCAATAAAACCTGCTTCTTCTCAAGTCTATGGTAGTAAATTCGTCTATAATAATTCTATTCAACCAAATATCCAATTTACTTATAAAAATCTTACCCATTCAACTTTCCTACAGGCAAAAAGCAGTAAATGCAGCGGCGCAACCATAGTCGTCTGCTTGCAAGAAATGGCTCGAGTCCTCACTTTCTCACCAAACACAAAGAGTGGGGATGGAAACTTTTGCTCCTGGTTCGAACAGTTCACTGACGTCTTGTGTATTAGCGCCGGTTTGCCTTCTGTTGTTAATACCTGTATAAAGTATATAAATTAATTATTAATAGTAACTGTATTCACAATTAGTAGACATTTTGAAATAGAAATTATTTTAAGCAGATTAATCATTATATGTCTATGTATAAATGTGACCAGGACGACTGTAGTGTTGGAAGCGTCGGGTTTTCTAAAATATACTTTCGGACACAAAAAATATACGCAATTAAGTTGTCTAAAACAGAATCATTTCAATATAATTTAAAGTTTATTTTTTCTTTTATTAATGATTTCAAACTATAAGCGTAATTTGTCTATGCTTTTTTTGGTTTTTATTTTCTTGTTAATTATTTCTTTTTTGTTCAAAAAAATTGATTTTACGCTACTATATACTATACTAACTACCATATCATTAAATTGGAAACGTTTCTTATACATCAAAATCTCTGTAATCTGTATATTATGCCCGGGCTTGAATGGGCTATTCAAGCCCGGTCATAATATACAGACCAATGATCAATGACCAATATCTCTAAGTTTGTGAGGACTGGAGGTATTACTCCAAAAGTCATATCCGATTGTTACATTTAATTTAATCTATCCATATTAAAATTATAAATACTCGCTACGTGATTTAACGTATTTATCTTAAAAAATCTCAACTAACGAAACAAACTAACCTTTCGTTTCCCCTGATGTAAACACACATTAGGATACAAGCCCATACAAAGCAGAGCTATAACAAGATCTAATACTGGATCGCAGACACTCGGATTCCAACGTTGTGGAACACAACACTCTTCTGAGAAGCCCACGGCTGTTGTCAATATATCTGAAAAAAAAAACTTATAAATATATATGTATATAAAAATTGAGGCCATCAACGTCGATTGTATGTTAAAATTACAATAAATCATGTATTGTATGTAATATGAATAGAATTATCCATGGTTATCGGTTAATCTCAACTCAGAGAAATGATTATGCTAAAATTAGGAGCATGACATTCAAGTATCAAGGCATATATAAAAAAAGCATGAAACTGCAATAAAATATGTTTAATGTGGCAGTTTGTAACTTTCATCCAATAGCATAATGTAGTAAATAGTGTAATTTTCTTGGTATTTTTAATACTTGCTTCAAAAAGTTATTATACTTTCATTTTTCGTCACAATAATTAGAAATTTACAACATTTAAAATGGCTAAAAAGTAATTAATGTACAATAAATGTCATAATAACTTACTTATAAGTTGGTATTTAGCTTCAGAGGTTACTCGTAACGTAGTGTGTTGTACGCCTTTCCAATCGCACCATTGTATCTCTGCATCT